>QYRS01000002.1:0-1304628 GCA_006503535.1 Arthrinium phaeospermum | reverse complement strand
AAGTGACACCAAATAAGCAAACCCCGGTCGTAGCTTGTCGGCCATGGCATCATAGAGCTCCGATTGAAGCTCCAGCAATTCGCCCGCCCTCAGCTTCTCTTGGATTTGTCACCACATTCAGTACCATCCCAAAAGCGCTGGTTGGAGGGGCACTTGATAGATTGATAAGATCAATCTTTTGCCAACCCAAACACGACGGACCTTGTATCACTGACTTGCAAGTTCCTCCGACAGGAACTGTTCCAGTCTGTCCTCCATTCGTATTGCTGCAGAGCCATGATCCATACTGCAACATCATGGCCTACGTAGTGCCGATTCACCGGCCACAGAGCGTGCGCCATGCTCTGCGCGCCTCCTTGTATCCGGGAGAGGAGGATGACTGCTTGGTGCTTGGGTATGTACAATGTGTTATCCGAATAGCAGAACAATGACCGGCGAGTATGCGAACTAACTTTTGCGTCCTTTGAAAAGCAAAGCGAACCGGCTCGAGATCTGGAAAGTCGACCCCGAAACAGGTCTTTTGGTCGAGATCGACTCCAAAGTCGTCAATGGCACTATCACCATGCTGCAGCGACTGCGGCCGAGAGACGCTACCACAGATCATCTCTTCATTGGAACGGACCGCTTCCAATACTTCACACTCGGATGGGACGACAAAACCGGAGGACCGGACCATTACACAGATTTCACCGATAATAATGAGAAGTATATGAGAGATTCGCAGAGCCAAGACCAGTGTATTGTCGATCCATCGGGCAGGTTCATGATAATGTTACTTTGGGAAGGAGTCTTGAACATAGCCCGCATGAAACACATGAAGACCAGAGCGACGGAACTAGACTGGCAAGAACAGATCCGCATCAGGGAGCTGTTCATAAGATCTGCCACCTTTCTGCACGTGGAAACCGGCCAACCGAAGGTTGCGTTTCTATATCAAACCCGGACCGACAACCCGGACGCCCAACTCGTCACGTACCGCCTCTACTCCGATGACAGAAACAATACGGTATCAAATTTCGAGACCAAGGACCAAATAGACAGATTTGAAATCCAGGACCCTGGCGCGGCCATGTTGATACCAGTCGGTCGGGGAGAAGAGGAACACAAGCGCTACATTGTCCGGAACGCTCAGCAAGCCCGTGCTCAGCTGGGCGGGTTTATTGTCGTGGGAGAGACGCGGCTGCTGTACTACGACGACGCTGCTAAGAAGACAGTGGAAACTGCCCTTGTAGAGTCCTCTATTTTCGTCGCCTGGGCCGAATACAATGTGTCCCATTACTTCGTCGGGGACGACTACGGGACCATGTGGATGCTAGAGATCCAACTGGAAAACGGTGCCGTGGTGACTGGACTGGAGATGAAGAAGATCGGGGTAACGTCACGGGCAAACCGTTTAGTCTACATGGGAGACAACACGCTATTCGTCGCTTCCCATTACGGAAACTCTCAACTATTCAGAATCGACCCAGAGACTTACACCCTTGAGCTAGTCCAGGAGCTGACCAATATCTCACCAATATTGGACTTCACTATCATGGACATGGGCAACCGTGAGGGGGAAGAGCAAACAGTCAACGAGTACTCATCTGGGCAAGCTAGGATCGTTGCTGGGAGTGGTGTCCACAAAGACGGCAGCTTGAGGAGTGTCCGTAGTGGTGTCGGACTCGAAGACGTTGGTATCCTGGCCGACATGGACAATGTGCGATCGCTATTTCCCATCAGGGCTGGATCTTCTCCCAAGTGCGACACGTTGCTAGTATCATTCCTCACCGAGACCAGAGTCTTTTCGTTCAGTTCGTCTGGGGATATTGAAGAAGTCGAGGTGTTCAAGGGTACCTCCCTAAACGAGCAGACTCTGGTGGCCCAGAACCTTTCTGATGGCCGCCTGGTCCAGGTTACTCCTAGCAGCGTGCGACTTATTGATGTTGAGGGCGGCGTTGCCATCTCCAGTTGGAGCCCTTCAGCTGGCCAAACTATCACTAATGCATCCGCCAACAATGACTGGATCCTCCTGTCTATCAACGGCAACAGTCTGATCTCACTCAAAATAGAACATGATCTTATTCGCACGGAACACAACGACCTCGGGGAAAAGGAGCAGGTCGCCTGCATACACCTGCCGCCTCAGTACCCTAGTATTGGCGTGGTAGGTTTCTGGAAATCAGGAACAATATCTATCATGGATCTCAAAACCCTTCAGCCCTTGCATAGCGAATCGCTAAGGAAACAGGACGACCTGACTTCGGTTCCGCGTGACATTGTGCTTGCTCAGATTCTGCCGCCCGAGTCTTACGGGCCCAGCCTGTTCGTCGCAATGGAAGATGGCTTCGTATTCACTTTCAATGTGTCAAAATCAGATTTCGCTCTATCGGGGCGCAAGAGTATCGTCCTTGGCACAAGGCACGCACGCCTGCAGCTTCTTCCGAAGCCGAATGGCGTTTACAACGTCTTTTCTACGAGTGAGCACTCTAGCCTGATATATGCGTCTCATGGCCGCATCATCTACTCGGCCGTGACCGCGCAGGACGCAACGTGTGTATGTCCTTTTGACACCGAGGCGTTCCCGGATTGCATGGCTCTGGCAACCGAAACGACGCTGAAACTTGCTCTCATCGACGATGAACGACGAACTCATGTTCAGACACTTCCAATGGGACAGACTGTGAGGAGAATAGCTTATTCTCGAAACGAGCGGGCCTTTGGATTGGGGTGTGTCAAGAGAGAAGTGATCAATAACGAAGAGATGATTACCAGCTCATTCCGGCTGGTAGACGAGGTGGTTTTCGACAAAATTGGCGAAGACTTGATACTCGAAGGCGCCTCGGGGCCAGAAATGGTGGAGGCCGTATTCCGAGCTGAACTAACAGATTCATATGGAACCAAGGTTGAGCGGTTCCTTGTTGGCACGAGTTACCTCAGTGATGTCCAACCCAATCCCGGCTCGCAGGATGACTTCAGGGGACGAATTCTGGTTGTTGGAATCGACAGTGACCGAAACCCTTACGTGGTATCGCAACGGGGTGTTAAGGGTGCATGTAGGTGTTTCGGAGTCATTGGCGACTACATCGTGGCAGCACTTGCCAAGACTGTTATTGTGTATCGGTACAACGAGGTATCGACAACAGACGCTAAGATTGATCGCGTGGCGTCCTACCGCCCATCGACATATCCAGTTGATCTGGCCATTGAAGGAGATACCATCGCGGTGGCCGACTTGATGAAGTCAATGAGCATCGTCAAGTTCACCCCGGCGGCTGATGACAAGCCGGCAAGATTGGAGGAGTTGGGCAGACATTATCAAGCTTCATGGGCAACGTCGATATGTCACATCGAGGGGGAATCGTGGCTCGAGGCGGATGCACAAGGAAACCTCATGGTACTTCGCCGCAATACATCAGGGGTCACGGAAGATGATAAGAAGAGTATGACTATCACCAGCGAATTCAATCTGGGAGACATGGTCAACAGGATTAAGAAAGTGACGGTCGACGCTAGCGAGAATGCCATTGTTGTCCCTCGAGCGTTCCTCGGCACGGTACGTGACCTTTCCCCCTCCCCACGAGTTCTGGATAGCCGCTAACATACAAGCAACAACAGGTCGAAGGTGGAATTTACCTGTTTGGAACTATGACGGACAGTACGCTAGATTTGCTATATCGGTTGCAAGAGAAAATAGTCGAAAAGATCGAGACGGTGGGGAAGCTGGAGTTTAACGACTTCCGCTCTTTTAGAAATGAGCAGCGGGAGGCGGCCGAACCATACAGGTACATAGACGGGGAGCTGATTGAACGCTTTCTAGACGCGGACGAAAGCATACAGGAGGAGATGGTCACAGGTTTGGGTCCGGATGTTGAGAGCATACGGAATTTGGTCGAAGAGCTCAAGCGCTTGCATTAAACAGTTGAGGCCCGAATTTATGGATGGACCAGACATGCCGCCATCTGAATCAAAAGGACATGCTTGCCTCATGTGGTTTGTTGCTCTTATTAACCTTAACCTACTTAACCTGAGAACTCATAGTATAATGCCGTATCCTGGAATTCCTCCACATCGTGTCCCTGAATGAATGAAGTGATTACCTCATATGTACCTGGTTACTCAGCTTATCTGATTGCTGGCAGCTGCCGAGCTAGTGGCGACCAGCTGCCACAGCATCAGCACCAGCTTCGGCCAATCAGCAACTCGCAATTTGGCAGCTGCACAGACCAGGCAGTCATTATGCGGCCACTCCAAGCCGAGCTTGTTCCGTTTCGGTAGCCGTCCCCAGAAATTTGGAAAAGACCTCAAGCAGGTAAAGCAGTTGATTCTCTCCGGACGACCGACCAATTCCACCCTCCCAATTGAATCCACAACCTACCTCCCATCGTCATGGCGCCTTTGACTATCGCATCGCGCGCCCTCGCGCGAGAGGCCTCCAAGACCGCTACCCTCCGCTCCGTCCGCGCTCTCTCGACCTCCAGCTCGCTCCGCGATGGCAACTACAGCAGCCCCTTCAAGGGCGACAGCCGGGCCTCCAAGGTCCCCGACTGGGGCAGCTACATGAGCAAGAACTCTCTCGGCGCCAACAACCTGGTCTCCTACTTCATGGTCGGTGCCATGGGTGCCATTACCGCCGCCGGTGCCAAGTCGACTGTTCAAGGTGAGTGACGAGAGGGATTGGCAACGACGATCCCGGAGCCATTGAGCCGCCATCAGCACACGGCTACGTCCGTGGTGGCTGCCAGCACCGAAGACGCGGCCTGCCAAATTGCTCCGATTGCCAATGGCTTACTAACCTGTCATCCTCGACTGTAGAGTTCCTGAAGAACATGTCCGCGTCCGCCGATGTCTTGGCCATGGCCAAGGTCGAGGTCGACCTCAACGCCATCCCCGAGGGCAAGAACGTCATCATCAAGTGGAGAGGCAAGCCCGTCTTCATCCGACACCGAACCGAGGGCGAGATCGACGAGGCCAACAAGATCGACGTCAAGTCTCTGCGAGACCCCCAGGCCGACGAGGAACGCGTGCAGAAGCCTGAGTGGCTGGTTATGCTGGGTACGTCATATTCAAACAAACTGCAGATTTCGACGGGGATGTCTGGCAATGGTGCGAAGTTGCGCGTATGCCGATGATGCCAAATTCGCCCATTTATGCAAGGCATCCGAGCCTAATTGATATTGCTACCCTGAAACGCGGCAGATCTCCTCCCAAGACCGCCAGTGATCTGCAGAATCAAGACTAATGCTGCTATTTAACAGGTGTCTGCACACATTTGGGTTGTGTGCCCATCGGCGAGGCTGGTGACTTCGGTGGTTGGTTCTGCCCCTGCCACGGTTCTCACTACGACATCTCCGGACGTATAAGGAAGGGCCCCGCTCCTCTCAACCTGGAGATTCCCGAGTACGAGTTCCCCGAAGATGGCAAGCTGATCATCGGTTAAACGAGGGTCTCAATGTACGAATAATAGACTGCCGAAAATAAGGGATTTGGCAAGCTTTCTCCATTGTCCGCTTCCCAGCTATAGACTTGATGCGATGGGGGATACCTCGACATTCTCGGACTTTTCTTAGACTTTATCAGCCTCCGCTAATCCTGTACAAATCAAGCCCGTTCAGATACGAGTTGTTGTGTCTCTGTCCCATCGTATATCCTAAGACGGTTTTCTGTGCCACGGCTGCTGTATGTGTGCTGGGGGCATCCAACGAGTTTGTGTTGAAAATAGCCAAGTATGAGGTTAGAATTACTAGGCTTAAGAAAGAACATATCATATCCACCCTCAATCGTGGCCGAAATGAGCCGGCTGAGCCAGAGTTGCAATGAGCTGCCTCGAAACGCTGTACTGGAGTCTACTGACTGTAACCGCATGAGTGACTCGCCTGGCAAATTGACTTTGTTATGCGATCGGGCTTATGAGGAGAATTAAACGATACCTGTAAGGACTGTGATCCAGAACTTCAGCATGATCGGTGGTTTCGCTCTTTTTCCAACCAAAACCGAATTTGAGCGGATCATGCACTTATCAAAACTGTTGCCTCAGCGCTCAATGGTACGTTCATGTAGACAATTCAGTTTCACTTGCCTATTTCCGACAACCACCAGAGACTGTAGAAAGATAATGCAAATGCCAACCTCCATGCGAGAGCTCATTGCCTATATGAGACTTTAAATGGAGTAAGATAACATGAGCTCGCGTGTAGATATAGGTAGAGTTCTTGTTTCCAACCTCGGGAGTCGCAATAAGGGTAGGAATGCGTCACATTTGGCAGATATTATTGGTGATGCTGGGTATGCAGCGTACTATCACGATCCTGGCTTCGATGTGTATCAAGCTTGGAGAGTCGCAGATCATAGATTTGACACCTTTCTATCCTGGTGCCTGGCTTGATCGTCCTAGGTTGAGAGCCCTGATCTGATGTTCCAATGCATCATGGTAACATTCGCGGTGAATCTTACATTGGAACACTGGGTAAACGAATCGATGAGCGGGTAGCCCCTGAGAGCGCTCAGTGCTTCCAAGTTGATCGAGGATTTGCGTGCGGGAGGCGATCCTTCCGGAATGTGACCTGACATTGGACGATTTCTCTCCTTCCTCATGCAGTATTGTTGGGACTTGGATGGTAATCGAATCAGATAGGTACCAAGCGTTCACGGCATGTGCATGTTATCTCGAGGAGCATGGGCTTTGCGTACTGCACGTTCATATTCATGGCTATACGGACTGACATTCTGCCTGGCGGCCAACTGTACCGCGTATAGTTGCACAGCCAAACAATACAGGAACATCTTTCCAGGTGTATGCATGCCACGTAGGACAAACAAAGGCTGCCAATGTCAATCACCAGTGTTTTGCCGTTGAAAGCTGTCAGAAAAGATGAACACGCGGGATCGCATGGTCCATGAGTACATACTGCAAATTGCAACAGTAGGCGGCAACCCTTGCCTTGGCTGTATGATCGCCGTGCGAGAGAATGCCCGTCCGCCATGCGGCCCCAAGGAGGGTGTTTGTTTTGTGTGTGGTTTTCTCGTCGTCTCATATCGCAAGGAACCGCTTGACGCCAATACTTGCTCGTGCCGAGTTGCTACCAGACGATCAATCATCCGCCTAGCTAGCCTTGCGGTGTGGACTCTGGATTGTACAGCCATTGAGTACGCCAGTCACTAACCATTTAGATGACCTCGCGGCGATAAGACCTGACGGGTGCCTCCTTATCCGGCTACAAGGGATGAACCCGTTCTAGGTAGTCGGCGCTTGTGGGACGCCTGATGAAGGATGGCCATCCTGATATTAAAGGCTCCCTATATGATTACCTAGGATCGACATTGGCCGAACAATCTAATGGTAAGCAGACAAGACGTACATCGTAGGCCTACCAGCCTAGAGAGGGAGAAACGAAGGAGTTGATTGTTGAAGTTGCAAACCGTTGGTGTTAGGAAAGAAAGCACCCTAGTCCATACCCCTGCCACTCATCTGCAAGTCACTAAATTAACCACTAAGTTAGGCTTAACACTTAACCTTGGGCGGTCACACCCCCCACGAACACCCGCCAACACCCAATCAGCAGTGCATCTGAGAAAAAGCTTGGCTCCCAGGTTAACGGGGATTGATGGGGTTGCGGCTCAACTGAGACGTTTCGGATTGCGACTCTCTGACTCTGCCTACGTACTGCGTCGTACATCTCGGCTCCGTTCTGTTTCGTCTCATCTCCATCTCCCCTCCATCTCATGATCCCAATCGGCTGAGCCCAGGTTAACCTTAACAAGTAAAGCCACTGCATTTTTTAAGCTTGATCATCCCTGCCAGTTGCCCCATTCAAGAAACCTCATGGACCACTTCGGGTCTAGTTTCTAGCCTCTTCGTCTGAAAGTCTGAAATCCCGAGCTCCCATCCATGCTGAACTTCATCAGATTTGTTTTTCTTGGAGGGCGCGGCCCGTCGTCTATCAAATTCAAAGTCACTGACTGATGACATGCCAATGTAAACACCGGGACATGATATGTAGAATACTTCGGTCACAACCTCTGCAGACTCACAACCACATAACTAAACCAGTGTGGCCTCGATCTTTTCCTGGCAACCATCTTATGGCCGTGAAACGTCCCAGCTGCCCCATGACGTTCGCTCTCATGGTCTGTCTGCCCCGTCAACCACTCGGCCGCGCATGAGCCAAGACAGGGAAACTAGGGGCAGATCTATTAACGATTTACCAAGAAACGGCTGCAAGTGTAACCAGCGCATGCTAAGGCCTCCTTGCAGTTCGCAGGCCGCCCGGCAGCGCCTTCTGCCGAAGAAGCGCCCACTTTACCCACAGCCGTTCGTGGAGCACGTTGCTGCTATGGTGCCATGGCGCTGGTTCGCTTGCAAGATGATCGGCTTGATCGAAACCGTTAACTGCCTGTGCTTCAGAGACACGGCTAACGGTACCCTGAAGAGGTGACATCTGGGCGGGTCGGACTGACACCCTGTTTGGACGCTGGTAGAATCTGCGCCAAAACATTCATGGGTGGCAGGCAGGCCTCGGGACCTCACATTGGTCTCCTGTGTGTATATATGGACAGTAGTCCTCGCCAGCTCGGCAGGAATTGTTCTTCTTATCCTCATCCAACGACAAGTGCCTGCCCTTCTCTAATTGCGACGTTCTTTTCTCTACTAGTTCTGTGAACTACCTTCTATTTACCTCCTATTTTACACTCTTTAGTATTAGTGCTCTTGATCGAATTTCCCTTCTTTAGGCCGGGCCTCATCTTGAACTCACATCCCAACAGTCTTTATAGATACATCCAAACCCGACAAGATGAAGTTCGAGTCAACTGCTGCTGTGGCGGTCATGCTGGGCGTGGCCACTGCCCGCCCCGATGCCGTCCTGCAGGCTCTCAACCGTCACCTGTCCCGCCGAGAGGTTCCCCAGGAGCACTCGCACGACAACATCCTCAATGTCGTGGCTACTTCGCTGAAGCTCGACAACCCTGACAACATCCAAGATCCCGTCTTCTCCCTCCTGGGGAACAAGGCAGCAGCTGAGGGTGCTGGCAACGTCAAGGACCTGGACTGCCTGCAGCAGCGCATCGCTGACCAGGCTTTCACCAACGCCAAGGCCGCCAACGATGTCGATGGCATGGCCAACGCCCTGATCTTCCGCGCCCTTGAGCGCAACACCGGCTCCGTCGGCCTGGCCTCCGTCCTCTGCAAATCCGAGACGGCCAAGAACCCCGAGGTCGCCGCTCTCCAGCAGCACCAGGACCCGGCCTCTGACGGCGCCGCCGAGCTCAACAAGCAGATCGCCCTGACCCTGGCCACACAGCTGAGCTCCATCGGCGCCGACCCGGCCCTGGCCATCCAGTCGGGCACCTTCGCCCCCGGCAAGGTCGGCGACACAACCGGCGCCGGCAACACCTGTGACGACATCGACCCCAAGGGTTGCATCAACACTAAGGGTCTCCTCGTCCCCGACGTCACCGAGGCTGAGATCCAGTCCGCCGTCGCTGGCGGCTCCGGCGCTGCTGCCGGCAACGCGACCAGCAGTGCTCCCGCCAACCGGGCAAGCGCCAGCGCAGTCGCCTCAGCTTCTGCCTCCGCTACTTCTGCCGCGGGAGCTAAGCAATCTGGTGCTGCCAAGTCTGGTAACGCCAACAACAACAACAACAACAACGCTGGTAACAACAACGCCGGCAGCGGTGCCACTGCTACCAATAACCTGAACAAGTTCAGCGGCAGCACCGGTGCTGCTCCCATCCCCATCACCTCTGACGCGGCCTCCTCCAAGCCCTTCGGCGTCAACGGCTCGCAGTTCGTGAACCTGGGCGCGGCCGCCCAGCGCGCCTGCGACGTCCAGAAGAACGCCTGCGCCAACGCCGTCAACGGCGGCAAGGACAACTCCATCAAGGTGTCCGACTGCGACGCCCAGCAGCAGCAGTGCGTCTCGGCCAACGGCGGCAAGAAGCGCCGCCAGGCCGGCGGCCTCGACACGGGCTCGTGCGGCTCCCCCGCCATCCAGTTCTCCTCCAACCTGGCCGACCGCAAGGGCGAGTCCGCCTTCGTCCCCGTCAACACCAAGGACTTTGCCCACGGCTCCGCCCAGAAGCCCGCCATCATCACCCAGTTCATCTGCCAGCAGCTCGGCTCCAAGTGCAAGGCCAGCGCCGCCACCGTCAGCGAGTGCAACTCGGCCGCCCAGGCCGCCAACGCGGCTTCGGGCCAGGCGGCGGCGAATGCTTTCAACTCCGCTCTCGGCGTTTAAGCTTAATACACACGCATGTACTTACTCAAGTAACGTGAATATCATGACGATGGAGGGAAAAGGTGGTTGGACAGAGTTGGATGAATGGAATGGATTTGTTTCATCTTTCCCCTAATTTGAGAAGCACATATCGAACTTCTATGAGATGAAATGGAACCATATTGATGACTTTCATGCCTAGTAGCAGGGCATCATTACGCCACATTATGAAAAGACAATTCAAGATTTAACTTAACACCCCATTGATTATCAGGATGATGCTTAGTGATTTGGTGTTGAACAAGACTAATAATGCATTGTTGTAGCGTCCGTCTTTGGGTTGTATCTTATGAGACGCTGAAGTTTGTAGGTTTATGCTAGGATGCCGATGGCGTGGATGCCGGCATTGGATTTGACAGCAAGTTCTCTAAGTATGGTGGGGACCAGATAGAAATAGTATTTTTACTACTACCTATTCTGCAGCTCTAGCTAGATACGGTTTTTTTTTTATTCTTCTTCTCTATAAGCCTGTTCAAGGACGCGGTTGATGTAGATCTGCATCACCCGCTTCCCTTTAAAGCCCCATCGCGCCACACTCAGTCAGAACGACTACGATTTAGATCGTAAAGGTGTTATATGATAGGCAAGACTGAACATTTGCAGCGCTTAGTAGCTGCGTCCGAACATGGTGTAGCTCTGGGCAGTAGCCTGGCATTCGGGGTTAAGACACTTGGTGCCCTCAGCCAGCTGCTCCGGCTGTTCGAAAGGAATGCATAGACTCTTCATGCCCATGGAAGGCGCCTGAGGAACAGAGGCATCTGGGCTCTCGTCCTGCTTGTTGGTTGTGAGATCCTTGATCTTGTCCTCGCACTTGGGCCCCTGGCAGAAGGGAATGAGGACAACGTTCTTGGCATCGAGAGCAGGGATGACCTTCTCCCACTCCTTGACAACAATACGGTGCTCGTCAAAGGAGGCCTTCGCCTTGGTGTAAAGGTCCTTCTGGATGGTATCCAGAAGCTCCGGGACCTTTGTACCGATCTCAGCGATGGGGATGGTACCCTTCTCGCCGGTGTCACGACGGGCGTAACTGACAACTTCCTTGGCAGCATCCTTGGGACCGAACTCAAGACGCAGAGGGACACCCTTGAGCTCCCAATCATTGAACTTCCAGGCAGGAGTGTATCCTTCTCTTTGGTCATCGTCTGTCCGTACACCAGCGGACAGAAGTGTCTTCTTGATGTCCTGAAGTTGGGCACTGTGGGCTGCCTTGGCCTCCTCTGTGACGCTCTTCGTAATACCGACAGGAACAATGATGGCCTGGATCTTGGCGATTCGTGGGGGGAGAACCAGACCCTTATCGTCACCGTGGATCATGACCATGACACCGATCACACGTGTTGAGAGACCCCAGGAGTTTTGCCACACATTGATGTGCTTGCCCTTCTCTGCCGGATCTTCCACGGTGATGTCAAACATCTTGCTGAAGTTTTGGCCCAAGCAGTGGGATGTGGCACCCTGAATGCCACGACCATTGGACGGGATGTATCCTTCGACGGTTGTCGTGTAGTATCCACCGGCAAACTTCTCGTTCTCGGTCTTCTTACCGCGCACCACGGGGACGGCCAGGATTTCTTCATAGATTCGAGCGTACAGCTCAAGAATCTGCAGAACCTCCTCTCCAGCAAGCTGCTCGGTCAAGTGTGCAGTGTGTCCCTCTTGCCAGAGGAATTCGCGCGCTCGGAGGAAAGGCGTGGTTTGCTTCGCTTCCCATCGGACGACCGAGTTCCACTGGTTCAGTCTGAAGGGCAAATCGCGGTGAGATCGGATCCACTTGGAATAGTAAGGGTACATGACGGCTTCCGATGTAGGACGAACCGCGACGGGAACCTCAAGGTTCTTGTCACCACTATGGGCGGGCGGGTTAGCCGGCTGGGACGAAACAGATTATTTGGGTCAGTAGAGGCAACTTACGCCTTGGTGACCCAGGCCAGCTCAGGAGCAAAACCCTCGACGTGGTCCTTCTCCTTCTCGAGTGACTTTGCCGATAAGAACATAGGGAAGTTGGTCTCGTCGACACCCATGGCCTCGATCTCGGCGGTGAACCACTTGCGGATGACATTCCAGATGTACATGGTGGCCGGGCGCATGATGAAGAATCCAGAGATCTCGGTATAGTACTCGATCATCTCGGCCTTCAGCACAACCTCCTGGTACCATTGAGGGAAGTTATCGGCTTTGGAAACGGTGATACCAATGATATCATCCGTCTTCTTGCCGCCGACAACAGGCAAGGTTGCTTGCTTTGCTGCCTTGGCAGCCTTCTCGGCCGCCTTCTTGGCTTCCTTCTCGGCCTTCTTCATCGCGCTCTTCGACTGCTCGGGTGCAGCTGCGTCCGCCATGATTGCAACGTGGGGGGCAAGGGATGCCGTCGAGATAAGGGGAAATGGAACAACTTTGGGCAATTTTATACCACGTCTGTTTGTGAAGTATGGCTTGACTAGAAGCTGTGGTGCCGATTTCTTAGACGGTTCGCCGCCTGAGTCACTTGCCCAATCAGTCGGTCGGGTAGCTGTCGCGAAAACAGGGGAGGCAGTGCCCGGGAAATTTATCAGAAATCAGCCCCGCGTTTTCGATAGTCGTCCAATGTGTTCCTATTGAAAGGAGGGGTCCATTCATGGAGGGGCAAGTACGGGATAAATCCAAATTGTGCAATTAACAGGTACAAAAGCGGCCCGGATCAATCTCGGGCCCGCCCTAAACAAAATTATTGAAGCTCTAGCAGCCCCGAATACCTGTAGCAACGACGATAAGCTAGGCTACTACCTGGCTGCAACCAACACGACACAGTCCGACCGACCACCGTAATTCCCATAATTCTCTCGAATCTCCCGTTTCACTCGTTCCCGTGCACGCATTCGGAAGAGTTCGAGATCGACCCGACAAGATGGCTTCTATGTTCGAGCAGCCCGGAAACGGGACTCTGTTCTTAGGGGGCCAGAAAATCTCTGGCGCCGACATTAGAGATCAGAATGGTAGGACACCGGCTCTGTTGCCCAGGAATGCGTTCTAACAGTGCCTCTCTCAGTTTTGGCCACCCAAGCTATCGCAAATGTCGTCAAGAGCTCCTTCGGTCCCAGCGGTCTGGATAAGATGATGGTGGACGACATTGGTGTCAGTAGCTGCCAACTACCTCGCCTGGAAAAGATGTACTGACAAATATCACAGGACGTGACAGTGACCAACGACGGTGCAACAATCCTCAGCTTATTAGATGTCGAGCACCCGGCTGGCAAGATTCTCGTCGATTTGGCCCACCAGCAGGATAAGGAGGTCGGAGATGGCACAACATCCGTGGTTTTGATCGCCGCCGAGCTTCTGCGACGAGGCAACGAGCTCATGAAGAACAAGATTCACCCCACGACCATCATCACAGGCTACCGATTGGCCATGCGTGAAGCGATCAAGTACATGAACGAGAATATCAGCATAAAGGTCGAGCAGCTGGAGAAGGAGTCCTTGCTTAGCATCGCCAAGACGTCCATGTCCAGCAAGATCATCGGTGCCGACTCGGATTTCTTTGCCCAGATGGTTGTCGACGCCATGCAGGCCGTCAAATCCTCCAACAACAAAAATGAAGTTAAATACCCTGTCAAGGCCGTCAACATCCTCAAGGCACACGGAAAGAGCTCTCTCGAGTCCATCCTGGTCAAGGGTTACGCCTTGAACTGCACCGTGGCTTCTCAGGCGATGAACACGCGGATAACGGACGCCAAGATCGCATGTCTGGATATGAACCTACAGAAGGAGCGTATGAAGATGGGTGTTCAGATTACCATTGATGACCCGCAACAGCTGGAGCAGATCCGTGCCCGAGAGTCCGGCATGGTCATCGAGAGAGTCGAGATGATCCTCAAGGCCGGTGCTAATGTGGTTCTCACGACCAAGGGAATTGACGACATGGTGCTGAAGCTGTTCATCGAGCGAGGCGCAATGGCTGTTAGACGATGCAAGAAGGAGGATCTGCGACGGATTGCCAAGGCCACCGGCGCGACTCTGCTTAGCACCCTGTCCGACTTGAACGGCGACGAAAAGTTCGAGCCCTCATACCTTGGTTCCGCCGAGGAGGTTGTACAAGAGCGGATCTCGGACGATGAATGCATCATGGTCAAGGGTACCAAGACACACTCATCGGCATCCATCCTGCTTCGCGGACCCAACGAATTCACCCTGGACGAAATGGAGCGCTCGGTACACGATTCCCTCTGCGCTGTCAAGCGAACTCTGGAAAGCGGAAGCATCGTTCCCGGAGGCGGTGCTGTCGAGACTGCCCTTCACATCTACCTGGAAGAGTACGCCGGCACCGTTGGATCAAGAGAGCAGCTGGCGATTGGAGAGTTTGCACAGTCGCTCCTGGTTATTCCCAAGACCCTGGCTGTCAACGCGGCCAAGGATGCCAGTGAACTCGTGGCGCAGCTGCGATCAAGGCACGCCATATCTCAACGGACGCAAGAGGGCGACGCGACACAGGACGAGAAGACGATTGCTCGCATGAAGGGCTACAAGAACTACGGTCTGGACTTGGCAAAGGGCAAGGTGGTGGATGAGATCAAGGCGGGCGTTTTGGAGCCCAGCATCAGCAAGATCCGGCAGCTCAAGAGTGCGGTCGAGGCTTGCATCGCCGTTATGAGGATAGATACTCTGATCAAGCTGGACCCGGAACAGAGAGAAGAGGATGATGGTCACGGACACTAAGAGACATGAACTTATTCCGCTCTACATTCCAGGCGTTCTGTATCAGATATGAGAGAGGGTACAGGAAGCCTAGAAAGTGTTCTATTCCTACGCAGAAAGCTACCATCGTAGGATTAGATGATGGATAATTCGACTCTTAGTCAAGAGGCCACTTGTATAGCGTGAAGTAGACTTTGGCCACGCAGGCGGTCTGCTTCATCACTTGATCTGCGGAAGCCAATCGAGTTGATGGCTGGCGCCGCGTGTGAGTAGAGAAGCAACGCATCGTGACCTCGGCTGTCAGATGGATCGCCCAGACGAAGATCCGGGCGGTTGGCATCGGCCCCACGGCTGCGTTCCATCCTAACCTAGTCCACCTAAATCATCCAACAACCTGTACGAACCTTGGAACTGAGGCTGATAGATTGAATTTCTCTTTGTCAATAAGACGATGCCGCACACGTAGTGGTTGCATAATTGGGTTAGAGGCTGACGAGCCGGGCCACACTAATCCCATCACTGTCGCAGACTAATGTGGTTCATATGACCCCGGACTCAAGATAAGCAAGGGCAGCCACGACATTGGCTTTCGAGTTGGCACTAAACCCCAGGTTTTCAACATCATTCGGTAGACCTGGATGGGCGCCACGAGGAAGCTACTGTTCACCAGTTGCCATGAATCGATATCTAGATGTTTCAATTGCTTGTCGAAGAAGGGAGGAGATAAGGCAAAGAGGGTATGATTCAATGAGGGAGGGTCTGGCCTGCAACTGCTCTGCACGCACGACCTCGTCGATTAGGACACTGCTAAGCAATTGGGCCTGGGGACCCCCGTTCAATTCCGCAGTCAGAACTGTAGATTCCGTCAAGCTCGACCTGTCTTGTTATGCCGAGCACCGTTGCGCCTGGTCGATCGCTTCCTGCGCTTTCCTACGTCTATTCTATTCCATTAGTCACAACTGGGATGTTTCCCGAACATGGGAAGACTAAAAGGGAATCGAGAACCCACTTTCACCCACGCCAGCAACATTCCTCCGCTGAACACCTAAGTCTCACTCAAATTCCGCCAGATCGCTTTCAAATTGCCACTACTTCCCTACCTAGATATCCTCAGAACCTCTAGTATTACTATCACGAGCCTACAGATTGATACGAGGTGCTAGCCTTGCTGTCCAGCTCTGAAAATATTAATAAAAAAAAACCCCAAGTCCACTTTCTCGGCCGTACCCAAGAGCATTCCACAATGGGCTCTCTTCCTCACACAGGCCTCCCCGACGCGGAGTCGTCTGACCTGGTCCTTACGCATCCAACCCAGGATGAGAAATACGCAACATGGCTGCTGAACTCAAAGGAGTGGAAAGGTGCCCTTTCTGAAGATGACTACCTCCGCCGAGAACCTTATATGGAGACAGTGCCGCTGTCGAAGGACGGAGGCATGCAGCATTGGATCCTGACATCGGAAGCCACTTCGGAGGGGTCTAAGCGGACCGTGCTTTCCAGCTGTGAGACCATCCGCAAGCGGGTCCTCGTCGGAAACGCCGCTGGCCAAATCAAGGAGGGAATCGCCTACGGGGTAGGGAGCGTTTTTACAGATCCCTCGCTCCGGGGCAACCGATACGGGGCCCGAATGCTGAGAGAGCTGGGGAAGACGCTGCGGGATGGCGCCGAGCCTCCTGGGTGCCAGCAGCAGAAACCCTTAGCCAGTGCTCTGTGGAGCGACATCGGGAAACAGTTCTACGCCAAGAAGGGATGGCCGGCTTACCCAAGCCTACATGTGACCTTTGCCATCCCTGGAGGGATAGTAGCCGGCGACGCAGAAGCGGCACGCCATGCCCGGCCCATTACCTACGACAACCTCAAAGAGTTCTGCGACTTGGACGAAAAGCTCATGAGAGAGCAACTTGCGAAGCCTCGGAGCGATGGAAAGACGAATTTCTGCTTCGCTCCCGACTACGACATTATGCGGTGGCATCTCTATCGAGACGATGTCATTGCAAAATACATCTTCGAGGAGCGAGGTCCCACAGAGATGAAAGGCGCCGTAGCTGGCCCGGATGGAAAACGTGTCTGGGTGCTATGGGTCAGAAATTTCCACGATAACCCGCAGGAGACGGCCAAGAACAAGATGTACATTCTTCGTCTTGTGATTGAAGACGAAACGGCCCCCGCCGAGGAACTTGCCGCGTCGTTTGCTGCCGTGATGAGCAAGGCTCATGAGTACGCACAAGACTGGAAGTTGGGCAAGATCGATCTGTGGAATCCCACGGCTACCATCTCGTCGCTGATCGAGGCCTGCGGGCTGGAGTCGGAAATTGTCGAGAGGCACGTTGACAGCATTCCCAGCATGATGTGGTTCGGGGAGGGCGAGGGAGAGCACGTTGAATGGGTTGCGAACGAGAAGTATTGCTGGAACTAACCACTGCCGGGAAAACCTTGCCGGGGGGCCTATTGGGCAGGGAGCCGCCTGGGCGCTTGGGAATGTGTTTTTTCTGAAAAACGTCTATTTTTAGGTCTTTAAAGAGCAGTCTTCACAGTATGTCGAATTAGCAAGGTTAAGAAGTGCCAGCAGAGAATGAATAAATCCAACGCCTGGGCATCTACAGATACAGGTTTCACTGAAATGGATCGGATCATGGCCTGGTTCGTCCAGCGCTGTTTGAAGGCGGCGGTGATATGTTGTAATAATGAAATGATGAACAACACCGGGAGGCTACCTATCTGTACGCTACAAGTGACGGATGATAGATCACAGGTGATAGGCTATTCTACCTGGCCCCCAGTTGCGGGGAGCAGGTCGGGAATGGAGAAGATCAGCGACAGTATAACCACATGGGGTTAGCCGAGTCTATTTAAAGTTGGGAGCTCAACCGGATTGGGTCACCTCATTGGGAACTTGCTGCCCGCCTACTGTACCTCCTACCCAACTACCAGACCTAAGCAGCTAGGATGGTAGTACTTGCCTCAGTACTTCAGTGCTATACCTAAGATCTTGTTCAACGACAATCCTCGATATTCGACTCATCTTGGAATGATCCAACTATGGTTTTGTCCTGTCCTTAGGCACTCTCACGAATCTGAAACGGTTTATTGCGGCTCATGAACGAACGGTACTCGCACCGAATATTGCTGGGAATTTAACGTAAGTTGGGTACATGTCCTACTGATAATTAGCCGGTGCTAAAAACAACTTCAACTACTTAGGTAAACTTAGCATGGACAGAGTATACAATCGAATGGGAATGAGATAAAGTAGGAGGTAGGCGTCCACTGTTGTGTATTCTGTGCACTCATCATTTCCATGTTCCATTCTGGCGAGTATGGCTTGATGTCCACTCAATTCACCATCAAACACCTGGAGCAGAATGAACATAGTACTTAATTAAAATGGTTGGTTGATGGCGCTGGAGTGTGCCCGGTGTACGGATACATGCTGTGAGTATGTATACTGGAGAGGAAGGTAAGAAACCTAGAATCGACGAGTAACATCAAAGGCTTGCCTTGCAGGTGGACTACACTTTGGCCTGTCGCAAAAGGAAAGCAACCTATCCTATGGATAGCCCAGCGACACTCACTTTTGGGAACCTGCGATTTCTCAGTTTCCCGCATCTGGATGTTTGTCTCTTCGACAACAACAACAAAAACAACAATAATACCTACACTGCTGCTGCTGCTGCTGCTCGCAACTGCTCGAGGGAGACAAGACCGCATCTTCCCTGGCCTCCAAGTTGCCATTCGCTTGTTTCCCAATCAGACCCAGCTTCTTTCATTTGTACAGCTGGTTCCTCAGAGTAGGTAGACGCAAAACACGGCTAGCAACCTTGCTGTCTCCCCGCTCCCCTTCCTTTTTGGAGCCTTCGGTGCACTCACTTCACAACTTGTCCTTCAAATTGGTTCCCGACAAAAGAATATCGCACATTCAGCGCACCAAGCAACGCATCCCTTGGCAGACCACTTGTTACTTGGTCGCCGTCACTTCAATTCACTCGCTCTCGCAAGCTTGCGCCAACCCAGTCCGATCCGATGCACAGTCATTTATTGCATTTGCATCCAACAATCCGGAACCGAGTGTGATGACTTGCACTCCAACCCAGCTGTTGGCGATTCCTGACCTCTTGGTAAGTCCGGTTTTCTTGAGCACTCCTCTCTATGCGTCTGGTCTATCCGAGTACCATATATGGTTGGATGCCCCCCGTTATCTTCGCAACTCGAAGCACTTGGGCATCAAATGCTCCATGATTGTGGTGTCGCTATTTTCGTCGACAAGGGCGCATATCAATGCGGCCCTATGATTTTGGGGGAGACTATCGTTCGATCCAGCCCAGTGCGTCTCTGGATTTGGTACTCGTTCAAACCTTCCACAACCCACCCCCTCTGTTGCCTCTCCGCGATTGGCAAGCCCCCATAAGTAGGCATTGTGCCACCAATATCTCTGGCCCTGCTTTTGTGTACTGAATTGGCCTGTCCATAGTATTCTGGATCTCCCGGCTTACGACTAGTCGTGCTTCTGGACCAGCAACAATATTGGGCCGCGCATACAATTCGGCAGAAAGCCGGTGGTCGAGAGACCAGAACTTGGTCGTACGCTGGCCATAAGTGCGGCCGCTGTATCATTCGCCATTGCTACATTCATTTCCTCTGACATATGGCGCATGGGCTCTGTGCAATCATCTAACGTCCTGATACAGACAAATCCGTGGGAGCTGTTTGGGTGTCGTCCCGCTCCTGAGCTCGTGGCCGATCTCGGCGATCGTGGGACTCGTGTGACGATTTAAGAGGCTCACAAAGCCAACGACTTGAACGTCGCAGACATGGGCGACCTCGTTGATGCTATGCCGGGGCTCCCGGCAGAAGTTATCGACCTCGTCGATTCCGAGTCGGAGGATGCTTCTAGAGGTTCCAACATTGTTTCGATGCAGCAGAAGCAAACATGCCTGTCCCACGTTCTAAGCGTCTTTGAGGACATTTGCCCAACCCATCTGGCAGGACTTGCCGAAGTGCACAATCACAATGCTGAAGTCATTGTCGCCTTGATCGTTGATCAGCAAGAGAACGGCACTCCATACCCGAAGCGTGAGAACAACAAGAAACGGAAACGTGGAGAGAACACTTCTCCCGCCGTCGAGGAAAGTGCAGCAATCAGAGCAAAATTGCATGACCCGGAGTACAGCAGAATCATGACTACGTCTCGGTACAAGGACATGGCTGTGACGTTGATCTCACAGGACTATCCAAAGGTGCCCAAGAATACGATCAAGAACCTCCTCGCGGAACATGGGTCTTCCGTTTTTCACACTTACACGACCATGGAAGAAGCAGCACGGAATTGGGACAATGCGGCGCCGCGATGGACCGAAAAGAAGACAGCGACCAAAATAGACGCTAAATATAGCCGGCAAAACATTGACGAACTGCTCCACGGGGACCTCTCCGCTGACGAAAAGGCGGCCCTGAAAGAGTTTGTGGCCGCAAGACGAATTCGGGAAGAGCATGATACAAAGGCAGCTGCAGAAGCGGAGGAAAACGCCAACAGGGACAGTGCCATCCTGAACGGACAGGTGGCTGAATGCGGATGTTGTCTTGACGACGTGCCCCTCAACCGCGTGGTGCAGTGCGATGGGGAGGAGGCTCATCCGTTCTGTAGGCCCTGCATGAGGAAACAAGCAGAGAGCCAGATAGGCTACCAAAAATACCAGCTCACTTGCATGTCTATGGACGGGTGCCAAGCTGGTTTCTCGGCGTCTCAGAGGCAAACGTTTCTTGACGAGAAATTGCAAGTTGCTTTGGACCGCATCGAGCAGCAAGCGATGCTTGAGATGGCAGGCATAGAAAGCCTTGAAACCTGCCCATTCTGCCCCTTCGCGATGGAATATCCACCAGTTGAAGAGAACAAGGAATTCCGGTGCGCAAATACAGACTGCGAGATTGTCAGTTGCCGATTATGCCGCAAGGTGACACACATCCCTAAAACTTGCGCCGAAGCTGCCGCCGAAGAAGGACACGAAGCGCGCCATACCATCGAGGAGGCCATGAGCGAGGCAATGATACGAAGATGCAATTCTTGTAAGGGTTTTCCAGCATAACATCAACCGAAACTGACAAGATTCTAGGCAAAAACCCGTTTATCAAGCAGGATGGATGCAACAAGATAACATGCACTCGATGCAGGACGATTCAGTGCTACGTCTGCCGCCAAACTGTCAAGGGTTACGACCATTTCAATGATGCTGCTCGTGGTGGGAAAGAAGGTCAATGCCCACTATTCGACGCGACGGAAGAGCGCCATGAAGCCGAAGTTCAGCGTGCTCAAGAGGAGACGAGAAAGAAGGTTGAGGAGGAGAACCCAGACCTGGTAATTTCTAGTATTCCTTAACCCCATCTGTCCGAATGAACCCTTACGTGGGACGGCACATCATGTACGTACGGGCCCAGTGGCCTTGCGGTTGTATCAAACACAAAGTAGCAAGCTCTCACGACTACTCCGAATGCTGTCCCCTCGAATCCTCGTTCATATGTAGATTTTAGTGCCGAAAGAACAGAAGCAAATGCTAACTGGTTGTGTACAGGAATACACTGCGCTGGACATCAAAGTCTCGAACCAAGTCCAGGAAGACGACAAGAAGCGGAAAGAGAGAGACCCCCGGTACCACCAGGAAATGCGAGGCGGCCGTCATTGGCCTATGAACTTCTTGGTTGGGAATGCACTTGCGCCTCCTCCAGTGAATGCCGTACCACTGCGTCCTGGCCAAGCTAATGCCCCAGGGCCGGATGCGCAAGCGAGACTGGCTAATCCTCCAAGACAAGAGGTGCAGATAGAACAGGAAGATGGCGGCCGTCAGCCGCAGCGGCTGGGGCACTTTCGTGCCATGCAAAGAGCGCAACAACAAATTGCGAAACAGTTGGACAATAGAAAGAGAGACCTGTTTGCACGGCTTGCAGAGCAGGCGCCGTTTGCCAGGCCAGCAATGCCTCAAGGCCGACAACCCGCAGATTATCAAGGCGGGATACCACGTCACGACTTGGCCCCAGTGCCTGCGGCCCATCAAAACAACGTGAACGCGCGTGCACAGCTGGGAAGACCACCACAACACCGCCATCGACCGAATGCCAATCACAACAGTGAGGTCCCTAGAGCGGCTCTACGACCTCAGGGGGATGGTCGTGAGCAAACCCAAGCCCGTCCGCTAGTGTCCGCTGGGGCTCCACCGGGGCTCCGGCGTGATCTTGAACTAGCACAAAGACTGTTGGATAATGACTTCCAAGTAGCGGCTGCTGCTGATGGAGGCCCTCCGGTTCATATGTTACGACGGCGAGATATGAATCCCAATAATGCTGATATACTGCAGAATCGAGCTGCACGTCAAGAAGGGCCTCGCGACGCTTTTCTCCTAGGGGGAATGGACCCGGAAATATTCGACTTACTGAACAACCCTCCCCCCTTCATACCGAAACCTGAATTCCCTGTGATGCCCGAATTTTTGAACCCTCCGCCCGTGAACCCAGTGGCAGGAGTGAATCGGTTGCAAAGGGGCTGCCACGCTGCATTACGGAATCCGGGGCAACCGGAAATGCGGCCAGGCCGACGATTCGGGTCAATCAATCCGGCCAGACGGCAGGTGGCATCACAAGTAAGCCCTGGGCCAGCACCACAGAACGACAGGGCTTAGAGAGCATTATCTGATGATATAACACGCTCGCTGAAAATTGACGAAGGGGACGATGAGGGGGGAGGAGACCCGATAGAAGGTAATGCTTCACTCTCGCCTTGATTAAACTCGATATTCATATCTCCTTCACCTTGGACCCCCTTTCGGCAGGCGCATCTTACACACTCGTGGTTCAAGCTTGTCGCATTCTTCACTTGATGTGTAAGGCAATGGAACCTTTTATGGCAGAGGGGCAAGAATATGATACCCAGGGATGCAGCGTTTGTTCGCATTTACGTCTATAAGCGCAGCCTTGAGCTTAGCGCTTCGGTAGCACATATTCTCGTATCAAGTATGGCAGCGAAATAAACAATTAGTTACGAGATGAATTGGATACTAAGTATGACTCCGACATCCATGACAGAGTTCCGAGGTCCTCGCGATACTAACTGGACGTCTTTCGATCATTGACGTCAAGAGTGGATTTGTGTGCAGTATTGTATCTGAAAGAATAGAATGGAATGGCCCGATCTCCGGTTGATAAACTTGCACGTCGATCAACGGAGGCGAAGGTTGGATTCGCGTATATCCCGCCGACCCCGCATATAGGCCTCTCCGCATGTTCGATAGCCCCTCCAATGACCGGCCTTCAGCTCCGCTTATAGAAGTCTATTCTGCATATATTGAAGGTAGCTTCGGAACAGGTGATGATCACAAGGTGTGTCTTCCTTGCTTTTATGGCCAGGTCGTCCATGTAGTTTCCCCCCACACACATCCTATGCCCGGTCCGCAACGGTCCGTCCAGTCTCTCTTCTGCAGCGCCAATATAGCCTATCCAGCCCCCGACTCGTCGTCCCCTGCGCGTGATTCTTGGCCCACGTCTCTCTCCTCCGCGATGTTGCATCCATTGGTAAGGCGATATCCCGGCCCCTGCATCTCGGTGTAGCGCATTCCGCGAACAATCTTCCGCCTCGGCAAAACGGGTTGGATTTCAATGGATTAGAGTAGCTATAAGATAGACTGCGCTCCCTCCAATGCCATTGGTGTTTGAGTACTTGCACTACAAGAGTCGCGAAAGTGAGGGTGTATCATCTGTGCTTTCTGTCTTAACATGGCCAGATTCTTCCACTCGACGTGTAGCGGTGGCACTGCCTACGGGCTTGCCCTGCTCTCACTGCTTTTACTGGCGGTGGGTGTAGCCGACGCAGATAGAACCCGCCTCAGTCTCAACCAGGGCTGGCGTTTCTCACGTTTCGAGTCGGCGCCCGATGGCCTATCTTATGACACCTTGAAACCGTGGATTCTCCCCTCGGCCAACGACTTCATCAACAACGGCGACCAACACGAACGCCCTGGCGGAACGGCTCCCGGAAGCGATGTCGAGTACACGAAGTCTTCCTTTGACGACGGCGCTTGGGAGGCCGTGGACGTGCCGCACGACTGGGCCATCAAGGGTCCCTTCGGAGCCCCTGGCATCAGCGGCGGCATGGGTCGTCTTCCCTCCAACGGGATCGGCTGGTATCGGCGGACGGTGTCCTTGGAGGAAGCCGACGTGGGCAAAACGATCTTTCTCGACATCGACGGCGCCATGTCGCACTCCGCGGTTTGGCTGAACGGTGAGCTCGTTGGGGGGTGGCCGTTCGGCTATGCCTCGTTCCGGCTGGACCTGACGCCCCATCTCAAGGTCGGGGACGATAATCTGTTGGCTATCCGCTTGGAGAACAAGCTGGATTCGTCCCGTTGGTATCCCGGCGCGGGTATCTACCGTAATGTCTGGCTCGTCAAGGTCGACCCTGTCCACGTGGGCCAGTTCGGCACCTACATTACGACCCCAACCGTCTCGGCGCAGGCGGCCACAGTTCATCTGGCCGTCGACGTCGAGAACAAGGGAAACTCTAGCCAGGAGGTGGAAGTTGCGACCGAGGTTTTCGTCTATGATGCAGCCAGCAAACAGCCGACGGGAGACGCCGTGGCTACTTTCCCACTATCAACGATCCAAGTCGCGGCGGGTGCGAGGCAGTCCGTCAATGAGTCGACAGAGGTTCAGAATCCTGCTCTGTGGGGACCTCTACCGACTCAGAAGCCCAACCAGTACGTGGCCGTAACGAGCGTATCGAAAGGAAACGGCACTGTAGTCGACAAATACCAGACACCCTTCGGAATCCGTTCCGTAGAATACAGCGCAAACGAGGGAGGCATCTTGGTGAACGGGGAGAAAGCCTACATCCAGGGAGTGTGCAACCACCACGACCTCGGTGCTCTTGGGGCAGCGTTCAACAACCGCGCGGCCCAGCGCCAGCTGGAGATGCTGCAGGATATGGGCGTCAACGCTCTGCGAACGTCTCACAACCCGCCCGCGCCCGAGCTCATGGAGATGGCCGACAGCATGGGCATCCTCGTCTTCGACGAGCTGTTCGACGCCTGGGCGCAGGCCAAGGTCAAGAACGACTACAACACGCTCTTCGCCGACTGGCACGAGCCGGATCTGCGATCCTTTGTCCGGCGCGACCGCAACCACCCGTCCGTCGTCGTCTGGAGCATCGGCAACGAGATCCCCGAGCAGACCAGTAGCGCGGGCGCACGCATCGCGGCCGAGCTAATGACGCTCATGCACGAGGAGGACCCCACGCGGCCCGCGACGTCGGCCATGAACAACGCGGGGCCCAACACGGACTTTGCGAGGGCCCTCGACGTGGTGAGCCTCAACTACCAGGGCGAGGGCCACGGCGACTCGTGGCAGAGCACGTTCCCCGGCTTCCACAGCGCCTTCCCGGACAAGATGATCTGGACGAGCGAGAGCTCGTCGGTGCTGAGCACGCGCGGGACCTACATCTACCCCGTCGCCGGCAACAGCAGCGCCGTCGTCGGCCGGAACAACGCGGGGGCCAACTACACCTCGCTCGAGGTGAGCGCCTACGAGCTGTACGGGCCCTCGTGGGGCGCGTCGCCCGACAAGGTTTTCGCCATGCAGGACCGCCACCCCTACGTGGCGGGCGAGTTCGTCTGGACCGGGTTCGACTACATCGGCGAGCCGACCCCCTACGACGAGGAGCCGGACGCGCGCAGCTCCTACTTTGGCATCATCGACCTCGCGGGCTTCCGCAAGGACCGCTTCTACCTCTACCAGGCGCGCTGGCGGCCCGACGTCGCCCAGGCGCACATCCTGCCGCACTGGAGCTGGGGCGCCGAGCGCGAGGGGAAGGTGACGCCCGTCCACGTCTTTTCGTCGGGCGACGAGGCCGAGCTGTTCGTCAACGGCAAGTCGGCGGGGCGGGTTCCGCGAGACCCCAAGCAGGAGTACCGCTTCCGCTGGGACGACGTCGTCTACGCGCCCGGCGACCTGCGCGTCGTCGCCTACAAGGACGGCGCGCCCTGGGCCGAGGACACCAAGCGCACCGTGGGGGCCGCGGTCGGGCTCAACGTCACGGTCGACCGCGCGGCCATTGGGGCGACGGGCGAGGACCTGGCCTTCGTCTCGGTGGCCGTGGTGGACTCCAAGGGGGACGTCGTGCCCGAGGCGGCGAACGAGATTACCTTTTCGGTCGGGGGTAGCGGCAGTGGCGCTGGGGAGATTGTGGCTACGGACAACGGGCAGCCGACCGACCAGACGCCGTTCCCTTCCAAGACTCGGAAGGCGTTCAGTGGACTGGCCCTTGCTATCGTAAAGGGGAAAGCTGGGCAGGCAGGAGAGGTTGTGGTCGAGGCCAAGGCAGATGGGCTAGAAGGGGGTAGTGTGGTGATTCAGGTCGGTTAGGGGTTCTTGGGAGTTCTTGAAAACTCATCAATATCGTTGAGGTGAAAAGAAAACGATTATTATGTCACGTCTTGGGCATCGTAACTGGTTGGTAACAACCAGTACCTGTTCCCGAGATATGGTAGGGGTATTTGATAATCACAGAAAATGGCGCCTCTAGTTGCAAGCTGTCGTGTGTCATTTGCTTAACTCTCCATAAGTTTCTCAGTCTCTCAGTCTCAAAAATCGAGCCGGACAATCGCTGGGAGTTGGGCGGCACTGTTTGGTAGCACAAGTCTCGGACGAAGTATCTTGCGCAAAACAACTCTGGTACGGCGGCTTCTTCGCGCCGATTATTAGATCCTCGCAATCACATGAACGATGAAGAGGTAACGCGTAGATCCAAGGCATTGTGGCCAGGATAGTGATGGTCAAGACTCAAGATCGAGATGACAGCTTGCACGCTAGGCAGCGATTGTCATGCATTACACAGGTGGCGTTTCGAGACAGCAACAGCAGAAGCACTCATCTGGTCCTGGCAAATTTCTCGTGCCATTTCCCTCGCGCAACTGGCTTAGCGGTCTCTCCAGTAGTGTCGGGAACCAGTTCGACGCTGTCATGGATGGTGGAGATGGCTTTCAGCTCCGTTGGCGCGGGCTGGTCTGAGTCCTCGCCCGTTGAGGACGATGAAGGAGCAGGAGCCAGGAGAATCAGGGCGTTGGAGGTGTTCTTCTGGCGGAGACCCCAGGTCTGGCTGCCGTGCTTGACCACGGCGGATGCGGTCGAGGACTCGAGCTTCAAGCTTTGCATTGAGGTCAATTTAAGGGACATCGTAGTGCGAGGACCAAACCGGGCTTGGACTTACACGGGTGGATCGTCCGATTCCAGCAGGGCCAGCAGCTCCGGTGGCAGCTCGAGGAGTTTGTAGCCTATGCCATCCGGGGCGTGGGTGAGCGGTGTTCCTGCATTCGCTTGGCTGGACATGGCTCGCAGCGGTCTTTCTGACGGGCTAATATCACAATGGTCACCCACCCGAGTATATGGGGTTTTATGTCGTGGTGTAGGTGAGCCCGGGTTGAATCCCGCTGTCTAAAAACAGTACCAATACCGAAGCGAGATCCCACAAAGCTCGGACAACTCGATGTTGGGGCCCCACAAGATACATGCAGACACGTACCCCTCAGGTGTTATCGGGATCCCGCTCCAAGAGCTACAGTATGTGCCCAAGAAGAGGGGTGGTGGGCGTTGATGGTTCGGGGGAAAGCTGCCGGCTGCCACTCACTGGGCAACCGACTCGGACAAAACCGCGTTTGTCTCGTGGTTTGTGTAATGTTTCGTTTCGTCTTTGCTTTTTCCTGGAGCAAGCGAAAAACAACACCGAGTCTGTGGAAGCTTATTAAGAAAATAACAAAAAAAAAATCTCTACCGACACGGATGTTCCTTTGGGCCCTGCCTGGGTTCAATTGACATCAGTCAATCCCTCTCTTCCCCTCCCCCCCTCCTGGTTTGTACCTAACCTCTCCGAATGTCTTCACCGCTGCACCTGGGAGAAATTGCTCAATTTAGATGCCAAGCTAGATAACCCATTGCCTGTACGGATGGGCCTATTATCTACATGGAAAATGCAGTTGCTAAGAAATATTTGCTCCCGATGAAAGAAAGCGCAGGCGACTGCAGGATTTCATGCATGTGTAGAGCGCTCCAACCCCATAAAAAGCATGTAAACAATTCGATCCATCCCACATGCAGCTCTGGCTGAAGTCCCCCAGTAGCAACACGAAAAGCGGGCTTCCTCCAACCGGCGGCTTGTTTATTTGAGGCTGGCACCAATAACTACCCAATCCAGGACGGTGTAGAAATCCAGGCCCGTGCAAACCCAAGAGCTCATCTTTTTTGGCAAATACAATAGGCGCGACGTCAATCGCCGAATCCCTGCAGCTCAAACTGTCTCTGTCCTGTCTTGTCTCGTCGACTGGTTTCACTGCATCCCGTCAGGCTCAAGCCGAGTCGTTGCTGCTGCTGCTGCCGCTACTGCTGCATCTGCTGTTGTTTTTGTTCTCGTCGCTCGTTGCCGCGTGTAAACACCGCCCTTTCTTGGACCACACCACCGCCAACCACGCATCGCATCGTTTCGTTACCTGCAACAGGAATTCACTGCTGATCTCCAGCACCATCCGAAAACAACATCCTGGCCAGCATGAACGAGGCCCGTTGAAGCGGCCATGGTTCGCGTCACCGAAGAGCTGGCGCTGTCGCCAGAACATGTCACTCTTTATCGTACAACCGACCCTTTGCTGGGCCACCTCCCAATCCTCATCTTCCACGGCCCCTCCACGACCGCCAATTACACCTTCAACAGCTCGCGCGTCCAAGTCCATATATATACTCTAGCAGGCTTCCAGTCCTTCCCTCGAGTCACGATATCGCCCAATTCGCCCTTCTACAATGTCGTCAACCATCTCCCGCGCGAGTTCCAGGTCGATGAGGTCTACCGCGCCCTCGCCTTTGGTCTGTACAAGTACTTCCACGAACTGCCCGAGGCTGTCAAGGGCCAGATCAGACAGCAATTTCCCACCACCAAGGGTCGCCGCCCAGGCTCGTCGCCGACGCTGTTTGGAGAGCAGCATGCCGCAGATATCGCCCAGAGCATGGTCAAGTCCGACGCTTCGGCAGAGGTCGTCCAAAAACTCCATATGGCACTGCAGACCCAGCATATCAGCAATGTCGACATTGACCTGATCCTGCCGCCCGGCTCCATCATCCCAATGCGGCCCGACGAGGAACTGGAGGAAGAGCCCGAGGACGAAGACGAGTTCATGGACCCTACTTTGCGCCAGTACGGCATGTACACCCCTTTGATCAAGCTGTTCGGGGAGCCCATATTCTTGCCCACGTCGAGGCTAAAACGCGCCCCTTCGAGACCGACGGCGCTCAACAGATCCAAGTCTTTCACAAAGGATCAGAAGGCCGAACTGCGGAGGAAACTGGCCGAGTTGATGGATACTGAAGAGCGCTACGTATTCAAGATGAACGAGCTGGTCAAGCATATCGCCGACGAATATCGGCAGAAGGCCACCGTGAAGACCACAGGCAGCTTCAGTCCAACGAGCGAGGATGTAGAGAAGCTGTTTCCCCGATCGTCCGACCGGATCCTCCAGGTCAACACCGGTTTCATGCAAGAGTTGCGCAAGGTCATGGATGACACTGAGGAGGAGGCTATGAAAGACATAGAGTCTGGGACGACCACGCGAGTAGGTCTTGGGAACAGTGTCTTGGGCAAGTCGAAAGATCCTAGCGGTGCTATGGCCATGGCCAAGGTCATGATCGAGTGGTTCCCGCAATTCACGGACTGCTATCAAGACTACATTCGTGCAAGTCAGAATTTCCCACAGCTCATTACGGCCTTTATTGGCAACCAGTCAAGCTTTTCCCAACGAGTGGCGACCACGGGTGAGCAGCACCTTCGCTCGATTCTCATTGAGCCGGTTCAACGACTGCCACGATACAGTCTTGTTATCGATCAGATTGTCAATTGTCTACCGATGACACACCCAGCTCTGCAGCTCATGCTGAAAGCCCGAGACATAATCGCAAACATCTGCTCAATGGACGAGCCTCTGGCGGACAAACCCCAAATCACCACTCGATTGCGAAATATGATAGAGAGCTGGCCAAGTGATCTAGAGCCCAAAGGAAGACTAATACTCGCTGTTGATTTTAGCGAGTTGCCAGCCCCATATATGGCCGATGCGCCCATTGATATTGAAACTGGTGAACGAGCCGGGATATTCTTGCTATTCTCCGACTGTATTGTCATGGTCAAGAAGCTATATGGGGGAAACATGCATTCGCGGGACCTGCTACGGGAAATCGACAAACCTTCGGCACAGGGGCTGCTCATGTCCATGACTAATGCTGCGGGTGGCCAAGCATCATACGAGTTGGCATTTGCAGGGTGGCACGCTCTTGAGAATGTCCGTTTCACGGAATCGGTTGACGGACGACTTGTCTGGATGACTTCTACTAAAGAGATGAGTGGTGGCCATGCCGGGGAATACGTTTCTAACACCGCGATAACGTCGCGCTGTTTCCTTCTCCAAGAGGCATACGAAGGAAGGGCTACCAAATGGCTTGAGGACGTCGTCAAAGCCCGGGTAGAAGGCCGTTTTGGTGAAGCGGAAAGGGAAAACCCAAGCTGGACCCTCAGATCTGTACGAATGCCGGACACCGGTCTTGGCATATTTGCTGCTGTGTTCCAAGAAGGGCTGGATCAACTGATCGAGGGACGCAAGGAGCCTGCACCTATTCGGATCGTTGTGGATCACGAGAAAGGAACGAAGCAGTCGCCCATTGGACATTATGGCGTGGAAATTGTTTCTGACGTGAAGACTGGTGATATGCAACGCAAGATTGTTATCATTACAGTAGGACTGAGCGGCAAGAAGTCCACAGACGATGTTGCTCTTGAGGACTTTTTGCCTACTCTCGCCAGACGAGGTAAGTCAAATCCCGATCTTCTCCGAAACCCATGCATGAATGAAGACTGACAGTTCTTAGCTATTCAACTGCTTAGCACACAGCACAATGTGTCCAATCCCGGACTGGCACCCGCACTTGTCAACTTTCACACCAAAATCCTGCGAGGCCTGAACCTCACCAATCGTGTCGAGAAGTCTCGCTCTTTCTTGGCAACCTCCCCTGTCAAGATGCTCACCAGTTTCTTGGGCGGTGGCAACAGTCAAGAAAATCTCAACTCTCCCAAACAACAAGCGCGCACACCTATAACGCCGCTCTACCCCCCGCCTCCTCTCAGCAGATCCAACAGCTCAGCCAAAGACGCGAATTCCCTATACGGGTCAGCTAGGAGCCGAGACAATATCAAACTGGGCACAGAGGACGACAGGCCTGAGAACCCTCTTGTCAGACTCGAGCAGACTTTCACTGGTTATATGGCTAGTCTCCATAGCCGGAAAGGTAACTTCATCGGTCGGTTGATACTGAACAGAAGCGCCGTCGACGAGCTGTCCGTCAATGACCTCTACAATAAGCTCATCGAGAGCCCCTTTGACATCGATACGAACTCGGACCTCACCACCGACGTAGTGTTTGTGGCCTTCGAGAAGTTCGTTAAAATTGCGTGGCGAGAGCAGATGGGCCCGATCATGTCAATGAAGGCTCTCGATGCGCTTCAAACGCGGGCGGCAAAAAGGCTCCCAGGCGACTTCGCAGACTTTGTACATTTTCTGTTCTCCGATATGGCTCCCCAAAATCGGCGGGCATTCACTGCGCTGATCAAGCTCCTAGCGGACTTACTCGATGGCTGTGGCAACGACGGTGACCGCGGTGCTCTTACGCTGGCGTTTGCTGAGCTTCTCGTTGATGATGGCTCAGCCCACAACTACATCAACCTACTCGATCTGCTTGTAGATGATTGTGACCGGATCTTCGATATGGGGCCTACGGATTTCGGTCCTCTTCTTCTACAGGCCGGTTCAGCTTATGAGTCGATGAATTCGACTACTCGTAGTGTGAAGTCGCATACTGGCTCATTGACATCGAACGCCTCTTCTCTGCGCAGAAAGCTGGGTTTTGACACGCTCTTGCGCCAAAACTCCAAGACAGAAGCCGACACGCGGTCATCTGTTTGGCGCAGCTTAAGCAAGCATAACGGTACCAATGGTAGGCATCCCGCCACTGGAGAGAGCTCCAGCCTGTCCAGGGCTTCCATAGCCCGAGCCAAGTCGATTGATATGGGGACGCCGACTCTGCCGAACAAGCTACGGCGGCCTGGCTCCAGAGATAGGCCCCCAATCGCTGGTGCGTTCGATGACTCCTACGCTCGACCAACCAGCTCTCAAAGACTTGAAACGATCGGGGAGCCCGACAACGAAGATACGGCTGGCAAGACCCCCAGAAGGAAGCGGCGAAGCTCGCTGTCCGATCTCAAGTCTCTGATGGCTGCCGCGAGCCTCGAAGACGACGACGACGATGATCCTGAGCCAGAACTGCCACCAGCTCTGCAGCCATTATCACGCATGAGAGAGACATCTCAGAAATTCAATTCGGGGCCCGGGCTTGCTTCTCCATCTAACCGGATGCCGTCGCCAGGTAGCCGGATTCCTTCGCCGTCTAGTAGGGTTTTCATGAAGCCCGGGTCGGCCGGGTCGTCCAAGATACCTATGAGCCCGTTGATGTCACCAACCAAATTGCCCGTGAGCCCCGCGACTAATGGGGCCCGCCCAAGGCCACAAAAGGAAAATCTTTCAGAGTCGGCCATTCAAACCTCCAAGAAGTCCTCGCCGCCCAGAGCAGGATCAGGAAAGAAGGCACATGCCCGAGGTTTATCTACATCCCAGATCCCGATGCTCAAGACGCCACGGGGTGGACCAGCTCTCGCCGACTCACCTCTTTCGCCTGACCGTCCCACGTCGAGTCCGACCAAGACCCACTCGGGCAAACTGCGGCTCCAGTCGCCACAGAAACTTCGGGAACGTCTCCAAACCGAGAAGCAAGCAGTCGAGTCGGTGGACGCAAGCTTGCAGTCCGAACTGTCAAGGATCACTGCGGATATGGCCCGCATGAACTCGTCGGTTCCTCGATCTGCAATGCAAGAGATCAAGTCGTTGACGGAAAGCATGGCCGCGCTGGAATCCACGATACCCAACATGGTTCAAGAGCTTACGAAGCAACATGAGCAGCTACAGCGAGACATGGACAACACTCTTCGGGCGACGGAAGTCAAGGTGCGGGAGATCGACCAGCTCTACAAGGAGAGCACGGCGGAGAACGAGCTTCTGTACGAGAAGTTCAACACGGAGCTTGCCAGGATTGTCCGGGCCCTCAAGGGCAAGAGCGGGGAAAAGGAGGAGATCATGACCAAGATGAAGGAGGCGACGGAGGAGACAGCACGGGTCAAGAAGGAGAACGCCCGGCTCAAGCGGGAGATGGCGAGCCTGCGCAGCATGATCAAGGGGGCGACGGCGGACGCCGCCTAGAAGGCCGGGTCACTGTTTAGGAGGTTGATTAAGCGGATGGCGTTCTGGTTGCTTTGGAGAATCGACAGCGCCATCAGGGCGGCTCAGTGGGCGTTGGATGGCGAGGCGTTCTGATTAGAAGCTGTTCAACAAAAAAGGTGGTGGCTCCAGGCCTTGAACGAGTAATGCAGGGTTGGGGGCGACCAGTATCATGACTATGAATGAGTATGACCAGCCATGAAATGAACGATTATTGCAAATATCCTACTGTAGTATATCATTCCGTTAACCTGTACCATAACGACTCAGTATGCATGTAAAATCAATGATGGACAGCCTATTGGCCCTGCTCTTGGAAGTCGTACTCTAACTAATGCAGACTACATACCTACTTAGTTACAGTATTCCCACTAGTGCGTGGTAGGCTAGCTAGCAAGTAGCAGGTGACATACGATGATGATGATGACAATGGCTGGAACTTATTCCGGTGCCGTCCAACCTTCTGATGCAGCCTCATTCTCATCCCATGCTTCGACGGAGAAGCGCCAGTGGAGCCAAATTTCCCCTCACTTGAGAGAGGTGTTGCCATGTTGGGCCATGACTTGCGTCTCGTTGACATGGGACCAGCGTCATCGATCCCCATGTGATGTTTCATATGAGGGGACATCCCTCGACAACAGCTGGGAAGGATTGCGGTAGGACCGCAGAAGCGACGGGAAGGCGGTGGGAGGACGAGGCCTCTCTCTATATAAGTCCCTTCCCGACTCGCGGACACCTTGATGGTCGAAAGTCTTCCTCTTCCTAAACCAACCCAGTCCAATCAAAACTTGCTCATCACCACTATACACAAAACTATACCTCGCACGCAATCGCGCTCTCAACGCATACCCACTCACAAGCATTTCCAACATGGGCTGCTCTTGCACCTCTTCGGGCTCTTGCTCTTGCGCCAGCTCCGGCACTTGCCAGTGCGGCAAGGAGTGCTCGTGCTCCAACTGCCCTGTAAGTCCAAGTACCTCCTGCCGTTTTTGGCCTCGTTGGGAACCGAGGCGGCACGCTTATTGGAGGGGACCGCTTGTTAACCCTGTCGGTTTGCAGAAGCACTAAAAGTAGCCCACGATCAATCAAACCCACTCGAAGAGTATTGGTTTAGGTAGTTTGATGGTCGGCGGGAGGATTCGTCTGGGATAAAAGTCTTGGGAAGAATGTCAAATAGCTGGATCAAATCCTTCAAAATGAAATCAGGTCTCGTATGAACAGTTGGCTGGCCAAACAGTTCCTCGCTGTGATGCCGAACTTTGCATAAAATCAAGATGTGTCGATTCTGGTTTGTCTATCCGATAACATAGCACCGAAGTAGTGACCCCTCTACTTTAAAACCCAAGTTCTCACGCCAATCTGCGTGGAAGCGACAAGCCAACAACCAACGCAACCTCTCGCGAACCAGCCAATAATAACGCCTGAACACTCCGCTGTGCAACCTCATTATGTATTACTATCACTCTGAACGGCTTCCTCACAAGGACCCGAGGCGCTCGACGTCTCTGGATTCCCAAGTCATCTTGACGACGCTCCAGTAGTAGTGGGGGTCCTCGCGCACATGGTTGCAGTGCGCCGTCTTCTTGTAGCGGACGACGAGGCTGGGGATCTTGAAGCGGCGGGCGCTCTCCTCGGCGTGCTCCTCGACGTCGCGCCACCAGATGAGGTCGTCGGCCTCGGAGAAGACGTACGACCGCGGCACCCCGACGCACGGCCAGAGCCCCTCGTCGTTGAGCGCCCGCCGCGTCTTGCTGATGGTGTTGTTCTCGTACCCCACGCACGCCGCGATGATGACCCACGCCACCGCCAGGATGATGAAGCCGATCGTCACCCCCAGCGACCGCACCAGCACGTTCTGCGGCAGCGACCGCTTGAACGCGTTGACGTTGCTCATGAACCGCGCCGTCCCGGGCGTGCTGTCGAACACGAAAGCGCCCACGGGCAGCTGCCGCCGCGTCGCCGCCAGGTACGCCCGCGCCACGCACACGGCCTTGTTGGAGCCGCCCTCGGAGAAGGCGTGCAGCAGCAGGCTGGGCTGCTGCTGGCCCCCGTCGCCGTCGCCCGAGTAGCAGCTGCTGGTGCGGCCCTGGATGTAGCCCACGGCCGCCGTGAGGGCCGCCACCTTCTTCTCGGTCGACCAGAGCAGCAGGTCGTCCACCGTCGTCGTCACCACCATGATGGGCGTGTATGGGTACATTTCGTTGTACACCTCCGTGTACTTGGCGATGTGCTTCGGCAGGGCGCCCGTCCACGAGGTGAGCAGGATCATGGCCGGCGCCCCCTGTCGGTTGAAGGGGAAGCCGGGGCCCGAAAAGGCGTTGAGTTGCTCCTTCTTGGAGAGCATGGGCATGTGCCGGTCTTGGACCCAGATGGACGGCGCCAGCCAGGTGAAGCCGGGTATGAACTTTTGCTCGGACGGATGGCCCATTGTGATGGATCGATTGCGCACCAAGGAGTAAGAGAAGTAGCGATAATACTCTGTACCACGAAAGGACGCTAGCGATCGCAGGATGGGAAACTGCAAAGTGAAGAGCCAAGGCCAAGAGATTCTGGAAAATGGTCAGAGGAGAGATCACATCCAAAAGCCGGGAAGATATGGTAATGGGTGATGATGCATAGGGGGAGGAAGGGGCAGCTGCCCTTCTGGGCGGGATAGGAGGCGTGCCCAGGTGGGTTTCTTAAAATAGATCAAACATATCCTAGACTATTTCCACAAGAAATGATGAGAAACGGTAAGTCGGTAGTCTGCATCAAAGGGGGCAAACTCCTAGCCAGTGCGTTCATGAACGACGTTCCCGAACCGTGGCAGAGGTTGGCCGTAGGCTTGGACGTGCTTTCCATGTCTTACGAGAGCAGAGCGAGCCTGGTAATGAGACTGAAACCAATGGCTACCCGTTAGGGGGCGGCGACTTGACTCCCACGTTGGCGACGGTTGAAGCTTACCCAAGCCATCGGATGCGCTGTCAATTAGACAACTCAGGGGGGAGAGAACCCGCACGGGGGAGTCTAGAAGCCGAAACCCGGGCAGCCAATACAAATATGACCCTTTTCAGTCATCTCTGGATTATGCAATGGACTAGAGACTGGTCTAATAACAGCAGAAATTGCAACTGGCTTTTCTACCTCTCGCCGTCGGCGCCACCTCTCCGCTAGGACATCGGCAGAACAAGCAATGGACAAGCAATGGCACGCAACTGTGATGATGTCGCTAAAGATCGAGATCCGACGCTTATCTCGTCGAAGACCCTGGGAATCTGCCACATGCCACAGTCGCAGATGAGTTGGCGCTTTGATGCCGCCCTGGGATACGAGGGCCATTCGCTCATTTTCTTCTGCTCGCTAGACTACATATTATTTGTCAGTTGGACGGTCGCTTTTTATGGGCGAAGGTGCCTAGCAAGTCTGGCTCGCCTTTTGCTCTCCATTCCCTTCGTTCATTCCTTTTCTTGCCGTTCCTTGCCGCTGCTCTGGCGAAGGAGAGAGGCCGTTTGTCATTCGTTTTCTGTCCCCTCGTCTTTTTGACGACCACACTCATTTCTTTTTTCTGGACCAACATGGGAAAACCATCGGCATCGTCAATATCCTCCGTGGAACGGGGCACCGTGATCGCGGCCCCGGAATGGACGCCCCGGCGGCAGGAATGGGGTTGCATGATTTCGATTGCTATAGTCTCGGTCATGGTGGCTCTTGATGCCACGGTGCTCGTACCCGTGCTGCCGGTATGTACGGAAGCTATGCCTCGCTTTTATCGTCACCAAACTGACACGTCTGAAAAACTCTAGAGTCTGGCACTGGAGCTGGACGGCTCGACAATAGATGCGTTTTGGGCTGGTACCTCGTATCTGTTGGCCTGTGCCGTATCCCAACCCTTCATAGCAGCGCTATCCGACATCTTTGGCCGGAAAGAAATGCTCTTCTCCTCGGTCGTCTTCTTCACGGCGGGGACTGCGCTCTGCGCCCCCGTCGCCAAGGACTTTACTGTCTTCTTTGCCGGCCGCACGCTGCAGGGCATTGGAGGCGGCGGGATCATCACGATGGGTCAGGTCATCTACGCCGACATCGTCCCTCTACGGCAGCGCCCAAAGTACTTCTCCATTGTTCTGGCTGCCTGGGCCATCGGGAGCGTCATTGGGCCCCTGGTCGGGGGTGTTTTTGTCGACAAGCTCACGTGGAAGTGGTGCTTTTATATAAACGTAAGCTTGCTCGTTAGCAGAGGACATGACTGGTCGAGACTGGCTAATTCTCCCATTCAACCCTGATAGTTCCCCTTCTGCCTCATCGGTCTCGTCACGGTGCCGATTTTCGTCAAGCTCAATGCGGAGAAGACTACCTTCAAGTCCAAGATGCAGCGCGTCGACTGGGTCGGCGGCTTCCTGTTCATCGGCGGCATGACTAGCTTCCTGATCGGCCTCTCCTGGGCCGGAGTCGAGTATGGCTGGTCCAGCAACCAGGTCATCGTCCCCATGGCCGTGGGCATGGCTTCCGTCTTCCTTACCATGATGTGGGAGGTGTACTGTGCTCGCGAACCCTTTCTGCGGCCGTCCATCTTCGGCTCTAGGTCTGCTATTGCCGCGTACACGTGCGCCTTTTCCCAAGGGTTTCTGGTATGTCTTCTGCTTCAAAAATACCGGCGTATTGCGTATGTCCCGTTAAGTTGCGACTAACCCATCTGATCTTCTCTGGTAGCTCTTCTGCGCACTGTACTATCTCCCATTCTATTTCATGGCAGTTCGTGCGACGACCCCAACACAGTCGGGCATCAACCTGCTCCCCATCTCCGGCTGCCTCGTACCCGGCAGCATCGTGGTCTCCATCCTCGCCTCGCGCCTCGGGCGTTTCCGCTGGGCCGTGTGGTCCGGGCTGGTCCTGACGGTCGCCGGCTGCTTCCTGCTGCAGAAGCTGGACGAGGACACGAGCACGGGGCTGTGGGTGGTCATCTTCGCCGTCTTCGGCGTCGGCAACGGCATGATGCTGACGAGCGTCAACGTGGCCATCCAGGCCATCTCGCGGACCGAGGACTGCGGGCGCGCGGCCGCAATGTACGCCTTCATGCGCACGCTGGGCATGTCCATCGGCGTGGCCGTGGGCGGCACCGTCTTCCAGAACTTCATGTCAGCCAAGCTCGACGACCTGGGCCTGCCCGAGCGCATCGCCCACGAGGCCGAGGCCTTCGTCGCCGAGCTCGACCGCATGCCCCCGCAGAGCCCGACCCGCGTCGGCGCCATCCAGGCCTACATCCACGGCTTCCGCGGCGTCTTCTGGATCATGGCGGCCATGGCCTGCGTCGGCCTGCTCGCCAGCTTCCTGATCCAGCACCACAGCATGGACCGCATCCTCGAGTCGCGCTTCGTCCTCGACGGCGGCGACGGCGCCGAGATGCGCCAGAACCTCGACGTCCTCGAGAAGCGGCTGGAGCGCGCCTCCAAGCGCCTGAGCGCCCACCTCATGTCCATCGCCACCGCCCCCATCGACCGCTACAGCCGCCACCGCAGCACCACGGCCCTGTCGCAGCACTTTGGCGGCGGCAGCCGGGGCATGAGCAGCGTCGTCGTCGGCGACAGCGCCTCGGCGCGAGGCCTGCGGGCCGCCGCCGACGGCGATAACGGCCACGGCCGCCACAACGGCGCCGCCTCCTTCTACACGGCCTCGGTCTACAGCGAGGTGGTGCCGCTGGAGCCGATGCAGGGGACGGGCTTCGACGAGCGCACGGGGCTCGACTCGCGAACCTCGGACCGCCGCAGCGGCAAGGTCATCCCCGTCGCCCGCACCATCGAGCAGGCCCCCGCCATCTCGTACTACTTCGCGGCCGGCGGCCGGCGGCTGCCCGTCCGCGTCGCGGCCAAGGACCCCCGCGAGCAGTACCTCCTGAACAACGGGCCGCAGGTCCCGCGGCCGGTCATCTCCCCGTCGCCGGGGACGCGGGACTCGGAACCCCGCGTCATTAGTCTGATTTTGCAGCGTGATAAGTGTTGAAAAGGGGAGGGTAAGCCATGCACCCAAAGTTCTTTGGTTTTGTGTTTGGAAAGAAACAAGTAGAGTCAATTCAGATTAACTAGCGTTTTATGATATAAAAAATCTGCAGGATGGCGTTACGGAGGTTCCTCTGGAATTGTACAACAGGTAGTCACTTCGGTTATGAGATCAGATCTGTGTGAGATTGTGTTGAAAGAAAGAAACCACCAAACCATGTTAGCTATTAGAAATGACTCCAAGTAGTTGCTCTATCCACACTCATAAGATGCCGCTTGTTACTGTAAATGTACATGCCTGGGAACGCTATATATAGAGTAAGATCCCTAATTAATTCATTCTATCTCAAATGGGTCAACCCCATCATCGTCTTCGTCATCCTCATGGCCCATAGGGAAATAGCTTGAAGAATGGGTTGCTTTCGGCTCGCCTTCATCATCGTCCTCGTCTTCTTCGTGCCCTTCTGGCAAAAACCCGCCGCCCATATCCTCATCTTTCTCCCGCATGGCTCGCAAGTCATCATCGCCATCATCTGGGCCGCCGCCTTGCCTTTGCCCAAGACCCTTGCCGTCGCGGTGAAAGACCTCGATGTCCTCGACGTCAGCGTATTCCTGCCTGAGCCGGTCGGCCACGCGCAGCCCCATGATGAACTTGCGCCAGCCGCCCAGGGCCGCCTTGCGCCGCTTCTCGTCTTCCTTCCGCTTCCGCTCCGCCTCGTCCTTCTCGAGCTCCTCTAGAACGCGGTCCTGGTGCTCCTCGGCGACGACGACGCCCTGGATGACGGGCACGGCCATGCGGTGGCCGAACTCGAAGCCGACGACGGCCTCGGCGAAGTCGATCCCGAGGCGCTTACAGACCTTGACGATGCCACGATACGGTAGGTGTACCGCGCCCTCGGGACACATGTGCTCGGCGAACATGTCGATGTTCCCGTAGTCGTTCTTGGGAATCATGCCGTCCTTGATGGGGTCCGGGATGATCCAGTCGGTCTGGTCGATGCTGTATAGTGGCTGGAGCACCTTCTCGCCCGTCCGCGCCTCCATCTCGGCGATTTCGCGCCGTCGATTGGTGGTGGCAGCGCGGTACGGCGCATGCTTGAGGGGCACCGCATCGAGCATCGGCGCACGTCCTTGCTTGTGCCACGTTTCGGCGCTCTTGACCTCAACCACGTCCTTTCGAAGGTATACGTCCTCCTCTTCGACTTTGTTGCCTTTGCCCTTGTTGCGGAAGGTCTTGACAGGAACTGCCGAGGGCAGCAGCGCCTCTTCCCGCTTCAAGTGCCTTGCGAGGGCATACTCTTTGGACTGTTTGTAGTATTGTAGAGTCTCCTCGCCCTCTTTGACTTCCTTCTTCTCAGGAACGGCCGGCTTCAAATCGGTCGACTCCTCGAGCTCGTCGATCTCAGTGACAGGCTGTTTTCTGCTACCGCGCGCATAACCGCTCATGATCGTCTTGAACCAGTCGAATTGCTCATATCTCTTGACTTTTCCGTGTTTGTTGTAGATGGGCACCTTCTCCAAAGGCATCCTGAAGCCCTTGGTTCGCCCAGGATACAGTTGCTTCTTGAGATACCGTACAGTAACATCCTTGGCCGTTCCGTCTTGCGAAAAGCCAACCACATAGGCCATGATTTGTTTGGCCTTATCAGCCTTGCTTCCGCGAGGCTCGAAAGACTCGATGATCTCCCTACTGGTGCCAATGATAGACTTGACGATAGCATCAACAGATAAATACTTGTTTGTGACCGGCGACAAAACTTCACTCCAGTAGTGCGGGAACTCCAAATCTTTGTCGAACGACTTAACCGGTGCCTTAGACTTAGTGCGCTCGAAGGTGATCTCAACCACCGAGTCGTCATCACTTTCTTCACTGAGCGAATCCGCAAACTCGTCTGATTCGTCCAGGTCCATCGTCAGAGCGTCGGCGTCGCTTTTGCGAGTACGGCGACGTGTTGGTCGCGCGGGAGGCTTCTTCTTGCTCTTTGCTGCAGAGGCTGTCTTGCCGCTTGCACTGGACTCTTCAGTGCCATTCGTGCTTGCCTCCTTGGCTGGCGTGTCTTCCCCAGCTTCCTCTGCCTTGCTCCAGCCAAATCCCAGACACTGTAGGTTCGCCACCATGCGGGCCTCGAGACCAAGTCCGCGGAGAAGGGCGGTGAACAGTTGGGCTCCAACATCCCGACTGCCATTGCATTCTTGCGCGCATACCCGAAACTCCTCCAAACTTTTGATGCGCTCACCATACTTTTCGGGGTCGTGATCTTCACTTTCATGTCCTCCCCGGATCTTGGCCAACCGCCTCATGTCCATGTAACCAACTTTTCTCAGCCCTGGTTGCGTGGCTCGAAACCTCTGCTTCCACCACGCACTCAACGACTTCATAAGTCGGAATAGTGGATCGCCATGGCTCATATCTGGGACGCCTTTCTCAAGCCGCTCGGCAGCATTCCCCCAATCCCTCGTGGGTTTCTGGGCTGCTTGCTTCCCTTTCCCTTTCGACTTCGCTTGGGGTTTCCCCTTGACGTTCTTCTTGTCCTTGGGCGCTTCTTCCTGAGCCACGTCAAGCCCGCTACTCCGTCTCCATCGCTCTACGTCTTCCCATAACCGCGGCGGCAAGTGTGATATCATGATAGCCTGGACTTCCTGATCACACAGCCACGAGTTTCTGATGGCATTGTGCCACATAAGAAATTGCACGTGCATACAGTGAGTGAGGATTCGAGCTTGCTTCTCCTGTTTTGAAGGCCCCCTTTTCCCTAGATTCGTGGACAGGGGTATTTTCTCTTGGTAGAGAGTCAGCTCTAGATCTCCCGAGATCACCGGATCTGATTGGTGTTCTTGATCTGGGACATCCTCGAATTCCATGTCATCGTCGTCTTCTGACTCGTCAACCTTTTCTGTGCCGACCTTCTGTCTCTTGGCAGCTGGGACATCTTCGAATTCGGCGTCTGAGTGAGAGCTGAGAGAGCTGCTGTCGCTTGCATCGCCCTCATCTTCATGCATTTGCTGCAAAGCGGATTTGGTTTTCTCAGCAGAACGTTGCTTTGCACCCGCATCCAAATCATCAAATAAAGTAGATTTTCGCGGGATAGCTCTCTTCTTTGGTGTGACCTGTGCCTTTGCGCTCCCTTTCCCCTTGGCGGGCGCCTTCTCAACGCGTGCGCCCTTCACAGGTGACCGGGAGCGCAACCGTTTGCGCGGAACGTGAGGTGGCATTGTGTCGCCTCATAAGGAAAGTATGGGGAATGCAAAATGTGCCCAAGGTAGAGAACGGAGAGAAAGAATGTATCAAATGAGTCTTGGCCGCACGGTGAAAAGGTAACGGAGCTTGAGGTATAGCCTTTTCAATACCAAAAACAAAAACGCAGCATCGTCATTGAATTGGCCCGTAGGAGTAGCATGCGTGAGTGACCTCATTGAGTCTGCTCCCCCGGATTCAGCACTAACCTAAAGCCACAGGGCCCGATCAGCTGGAATGGAGCCTGGGCCGATTTCCCTTTAGCGCCAAGACCCACTATCGGGACAGGCCAGTAGAGGCCTGTAGATTCAGCTAAAGGGGTGCAGCAGCCTTACCTAGGTACCTGGGGAGCAAATGAGACAATTCGAGACCCTTCTTCTGACACTTGCACATTCAGCTTGCGCAATCGCAACAACGGCCTCGCAATACACCTTGGCTTTGGCAGGTACGCGTTGCCAAGGCTGTTTCCCTTTCGCCTCCCAGCTATCTCCGAAGAGGCTGTCATTATTAGAACCTGTCCTGCCTAAAGTGAAAAAAGGCGAGTTGCATAGGCTTACACACCCAGTCGGTCAACCCAGAATATTCTATATCTCTGATACCCTCATTTCACATCATATATAAACATACCATTCTCGTGACCCGAGTGACCCGAATTCAAGATGGCTTCCTCATCCTCCAACAGCGAAAACCCCGACACGTCCTACGTCAAGATGGACACCGCCGACGCTACCCTGATTGGCACTCACTGCGAGTACGAATACTGCAACCAGCTCGACTTCCTCCCCTTCTTCTGCCAGTCCTGCAAACACACCTTCTGCCTCGACCACAGGACCGAGACCGCCCACCGATGCGCCAACGAGGGGGCCTGGGCCCGGCGGCGGCGAGAGGCGCAGCTCGCGCAGCCGAGCGCGGGCGAGGGCAAGCGCATGCGTGACCTCGTGGACCAGAAGCCGTGCGCCGGGCAAGACTGCAAGACGACGGTGGGCACCTCGCTGACGCCCGGCGTGCACTGCGACCGCTGCAACCGGGACTACTGCCTCAAGCACCGGCTGCAAGAAGACCACGACTGCAAGAACCTCGTGCCGCTCGGGGCGCGGGCCTCGCAGCAGAAGATCGACGCCGGCAAGGAGGCGGCGCGCAGCGCCTTCGCCCGCTTCAAGGCCTGGGGCACGCAGAAGCGGGAGCAGGCGTCGCGGGCGCTGCCCAAGCCGAAGCCCACGAGCGCGAGCGCCCGGCTCGTCGCCGTCAACAACCTCAAGAAGACGGCCAAGGGCGACGCCAAGCTCCCTGCGGAGAAGCGGGTCTACCTCTACGTGGAAGCCGAGGCCGAGACCACGACCGCCAAGTTTCCCAAGGGCGAGTTCTTCTTCAGCAAGGACTGGGTGGTCGGCCGCCTCCTGGATGTAGCGGCCAAGGGGCTTCAGGTCGAGAACGTGAACAACTCTTCGGCCGACGAGAAGGACAAGCTACGGGTGTTTCACGTGGAGGGAGGCCGCATTCTTGAGTACAACGAGAAGATTGGCGTGGCGCTGACGAGCGGAAACACGGTGGTCTTGCTAAGGGGAGTGGGCGCCCCCGAGGACTTGATCCAAATGTAGCATGTTCAGCATATTGACGAGTCGACGATCTTGCATTAACGGCGTTCTGGCGAGCATAGATTCTTTTTTTGATTGCGTTGAACCTTTGGTTCCACACCAGCTAAAGAGACTCAGAGAGAAGGATACCCTCAAATATATGAACTCAAAATAAAGCCATTATACCCAATGCCTCTAAAGCCCTCATTGCGATTTCTTCTTTGATTGTTACAATACTGATGATTTTCGAACATCAAATACATATATAGTGTATCATGGATCCCCATCTCGTGACCGCATGAGCTGAGATATCCCCAAACGCCAAATTAGTATTTCACTGCCAAAGCGCCGGTTTTGCTCGTTTTATCGTTACAATTCCTTTTCCTTGGGTTTCTTGGAGACGGGCTTGTGAGACAGCGCATCTTCACGCCCGGTAGAGGGCAGCTCTCCCACGAACTGCTCTCCACCATACAGCGAAAAGCCTTTGTGGAAGAGCCACTCGACAGCTCCCTCGACGGGCTTATCGAACAGACTAGGCAGCGCCGGCACAACCGCCAGACCCAACCCGATCGGACCATACGTGCGCAGTGTTGCGTTCTTCACATTCTTCATGGCCCGTCCCGAGTACCGCACCACGCTGTGGATCGTGAAGGCTGGCAGACCCATACTGGCGAGACTCTGGAAGATACCTCGCTGCACCATGACGGTCCTGTAGTCCTCGAGCGGCATTACCACACCCGGCGGGGCGGCCACGGCTGCGGCGGCAGCAGCCGCCGCTTCCGGGGTCGTCGTGGCATGGTTAGTCAGGCCCGTAGCCCACTGTGCGCGTTCGCTGAGCTCGACGGTCGGGTTGATCTTGCGCTGGTTCTGCCAGTAGGCCTTGTAGCCCTCGTAGCTCACGTCACCGAGGATGTAGGCCCAACTGACACCGTAGGCGCCGCGGACCAAATAGGGGTGGGCCACGGGGCGGAACGACTCGCCAATGTCGGACGTGTAGGCGACGTAGCGGTGGGCCGACAACATGATGGTCCGCAGGCGGGTGGCGTAGGCGGCGTACCGCAGGTTGGACTCGGTGCTGTCCGGGACGTAGCCATCTACCAGCTCGTCGAAGTAGTTCTCCTCCTTGTCGTCCTTGTCCACCAGGCGCCGCATGCCCCGCGGGAGCTTCTTACGCTCCGGCAGGCGGTTGGGGTCGAAGTCGGTGGCATCTTTGCGAGGATCGGGTGTCGTCGACGGGGGTGCTACCGCTCTGGGATGAGCCGGGTTTTCGTCGGCGGCATGTTGAGGTGTTGATTTATCGGGGCCTTTTCCTTTTCCCCACAGCCAAGACATGATGGAAATACTTCGTTCAACGGCAAACAACAGAGACCAATGAATTTGCCAATGCAAACAGGACGGCTTATTGCCAATCAGGGGTTCAAGCCTAGATGGTGAAAAGTCTATGCGTGTTGTATTGAGTTGATGGAGTTAGGACGAGCGAAAAACCGTTCTCACATAGTTTGCGAAAACGCACTGCTACAAATAAGCTACCCTCTGTGACGTCGTAACCGCATGTTCCAATTGATAGCTTCCTTAACTCCAGCTACAGGGTAGGAGCTCTCGGAGTTTGGGAAGTGGCATGGACGCCTTTTCGGGTAAGATCGGTAAGTGCTTGGCTTCGAGATCGGTTTCTCGGAGCCTGCTTATTCCGATAACGTTGGAGGGACTCAATTCACTGTGTCCAAACCAGCTACCAGCGCTTCGATGGTCAGTGCGTCGGCAGAAGCAGCAAATTGAAGCTCAGGCTACCAAAAGATCAATTACTGCGCAGTTTTGGCATTGGAAGACTATATCCGATTTACCATCAACCTCTCACTATCCACACACCACCCACTCGCAGCAGGTCAATCGCTTCAATACCGCCAAGATGGTTCAGATGTACAGCATTGCCGGCCAGAAGATTGGCTCCCACTACGTTAGTCGCCCCCCAGAGCTGCCCCGGCATGTCCTTGCGTCGTCGAATCCGAGCCCGGACGTCTACTTCGACAACAAACTTGCCCGGCCACTGCGCTTCCAATTGCTAACTCCTGTCGTGAACAGCTCGCCATGGGTGTCCTCTCCGCGCTCTTCGGCGGTACCTACCTCGCCACCAGCGGTCCCAGCCCTGCCAAGAAGGCCGCTCAGACTCCTCCCATCAACGCCTCAAGCCCCGACGAGGAGGACTTCATCAAGTGCGAATCCGAGCCCACCCAAAGCCCCCCGATCACAATAGCTAATCTTGTTGGCGTTAGGAAATTCCTCGACTCGGCGGACAAGGGCGAGAAGTCCAAGCAGTAGAGAGGCGGCATGCGTATGAAGCGTTATACGGTCGACTGGCACGGCATGCGGGATCCGACCAATTGTACATTTATAGACACGGTAACCACCGGAATGAGATAATTGGAATTGCAAGCCGATGAACCACCTATTGCGAGGCGATGAAGAAACCCGCCAGATAAATTCAATTGGGTCTCATGTGCTGTGACGCCCTTACGATTGCTGCATTGCTATTAGGCGGGCATGGAGAACGTGCCTGCTGGTTCTGTGGAAGCTACGGCTTATGAATCTGACGCATTCTAGGTTGTTCCAGGCAGGTGGAAACAAGCTGCCTGCAGCAATTACCTCTACAGCTTCCACCCCGGTAGATTGGTAGTAGGAATTATGGAAGTGGCTATGCCACAGAACCTTGGCTAAGCGTCATGAACTCATTGATATATATCATCAAATTACCTTTTTTGAGATAAAGTCCAAGAATGGCTGGGGCAGTTGCCAACCACTTGCTTGCCTGGCTCTGACTTTGGAATTGAAGCTCAGTTACTCGTCCAATATGCAGCTCAGTGACATCTTCGCATCTCAACACATTTACGATGGCGATCAGAGATATGGAAGCATTATTGACTCCGCCCGCCCTCCATATTGTCAAAGAAGAGGGTGAGGCATCATCGTATCAATACTGCAGTCCTACGAGAAAGTCCAGCAGTAGCACCACCTCAAGCATGGGTCGAAACCCTTGGAGAATACAGCCTCAGTCTTTGACAGTGATCAAAAAACGGCGAAACGCGCAGGGCCAGTCCCAGAGTAGTGATGACGGAGGCGCTTTGGGGGATTCGGCTACGAACATGAACTCTCCGGAACAGGGTGAGTTGCATATGTTTGGGCACCTGAGCATTACCTCGCACCCCTGAGCGAAACAAACTCCTTACTATGGCCACAGACCCAGTCACGCCCAAACCGAAAAGTTCGATGTTATCTCGGAGAGCTTCAAGCTATCAGGTGCTCCGGAGTACGCCAAAGCTGTTGACTAAGCTGAGATCGTTCTCCAATGGTCGTGCACTATCGTCGAAGGCCACTTGCCGCCGCTACGACTTACAAGAGCGCGATCTAAGCGGCTCCTCATATGGCTCGCCACGAGTATCCCGAACCTCTTCTCTCTCTGGGCCGCCGGGGTCCCGCAGCAACAGCAGCACCGAGGCATCTTACGACCCCGAGCCGTTCCTGCCCCTCGGCTACGACGGAGTTTACGGGGAGCGAAGCCAAAGCGGCGACGCGCGGCAGCCCAGCGGCGGCTCCCTCTCTTCCGTGCAAGTGTCGGACGGGTCGTCGGCCATCCAGGACCCCTATCTCCTCGTCCCCCACGTGGCCATCACGCCCGAGGCCAAGACGCTGGATGACGGCCGCACCATGGTCTAGGCGGCTATCGAAGTCTCCGGCCAGCTCTGCCGTCCGTACTCGGTCGACTGCTCCCGCGGCTTCGAGAACGCGATGCACAGCGACCAGTGCTTCCTCCCGGTGCATCACTGTGAAGAAGGCCTTTCGCGATATGGCTATCTATACGATGTGAACGTCCAGGTTCTCCCTACCTCGGAGAGTGTGATCATTGACACACTGAACGAACCCGCCAGCAGGTTGGTGCCCGTGGCTCTTCTTTGCACTGCTAGGCCAGGTCATCATGCTGACCACAACGATACAGAATACTCGGGCCAGGTTCCAGCTTGCTGACGCTCGTGCAAGTCCATATCAACGCCTCGCAGCCTCCCCGCCCCGACGGAGATGCCCACAGCGGGGACTCAGAAAACCTGATGGCGGACCTCGAGTACCACCTCGGCAACGTCCAGACCGAGTACATCGAGGTGCGGCTGTCGTACTCGCACTCCGGCTTCCCAGCGTTCAGCGACGCCGGCGGCAGCGCGGACGCGGCATCGGCTGCCATAGACGGCGTGTCGCGATCCCGCACGCGGCTCGAGACCCGGGCCACGGGCGTCATCACGCGGAACAACCCCATGTCCGACTGGTCGCCGCGACCGCGGCCCTGCGCTCCTGTGTCCAACACCCTGTTCACCATCATCGCGGCGCACTGGGGCCCGATCCGCGCCAACGACATCATGCACCGGATCGTCGCCAGCCGGTCCACGCCGCGCAAGGTGGCCGGATCTGCTGCGATTGCCACTACTAAAACGCCCACGGCGGCGACCACGACGAGCCCTTTATACCGCAACAGGCGCGCAGGAACGGATATCCAGGGCAGCGAAGAGACGGTCCGAGCCGCTGCTGCTGCTGCTCCTCCGGAGCGAACGGCTACAGCGCCACCCCTACAAGTGCCAAGGCGACAGACTAGCCTAAGAAAGGGGACGCTGAGCCCGGAGCCCACCAAAGACGGCAGCGGCGGGCTGTCCGGAAAGGCCCGAAAGATATGGACGGAAATGCGGCGCACCTCTTCGGGTAGTCAGCCGAGCTACTACGTGAGCAGTGTGAAACGAATTCCGGGATCTTCGACAGACTCTCTACTTCCTGATCTAGTGGAAACGCCCGGGTCAACAGGCGAGAAAAAGGGCAGACGGGAGCTGTTGTTACGCGATATGGCCATGCATGATGTTGTTGCTGAGCCCATGTACCTTTCCAGTATTGTTCCAACCCCTGAGGAGTATTATATGGGTGGGAAAAGGAGATTGCAACATCCCGAAGACGAAGGCTTCGAAGCGGCGGCAACCGATGGACCGCGGCACAGGGGTTAATACAATAACGACAAAAGGGGGGTGGGATTCCCACCATATCAGTTCGCCCTTAGAGACGCAGTATAGGGAGTAGCCCTTTCTTGGAGATATTTTACTGTTTCTTATTGATGGTAGAAGTAGCTCGCATGGCAATAGACTAAGGGGTTTGAGGCCTACTTCACATACACTACTTCGCCTTTGACTTGTCTATTTTTTTTGTCCGCCTAGAGCTCATCACACCAGGGTATCGAGTCTTGCGCCCCAAGCTTCTCGACTGTCTTCGCAGCCGCCTTGTTGGCTTTGCGCACGGCGGCCGCAATATCGAATGGCTTCCCCTGCGCCTTGGCGGTCACGAACTCGAGCGCGTACGAGCCGGCGAACGTGTCGCCCGCGGCCGTCGTGTCCACCACCTTGGCCTTCTCGGCGGGGATGAGCCCCTGCTGCGCGCCGTCCCCGCTACGGTAGAAGACGCCGCGGCCGCCGAGCGTGATGATGACCGTCTTCACGCCGCGGGCCTGGAACTTCTGGGCCACGGCCGCAAGCCCGGCCTCGTTCTCAATGTCGGCCTCCTTGACGCCGCCCAGGGTCGCCGCCTCGGTCTCATTGACGAGCAGGTGCGCCAGCCCCTCGTACGCCTCCTCGGCCAGGTCGGCCGTGGCGGGTGCCGGGTTAAACAGCACGTCGACGCCGGCGGCGCGCGCGGCCCGAAGCGCGGCCAGAACCGTCGGGTGGGGGATCTCGAGCTGCATGATGAGCAGATCGGGCTTGGGGCCCGGGAGCGTCTCGAAGTCGGCCGGCTGCAGCGAGTGGTTGGCCTCGGGCGACAGGATGATGCGGTTCTCGCCCGTGGGCTCGTCGACCACGATGAGGGCGACCCCCGTCTTGGCCGGGTCCGGGCGCACGGACACGCCCGAGGCGTCGACGCCGTGCGCGGACAGGTTCTTCCTCAGGATGTCGCCGTAGGTGTCGGCGCCCACGGCGCCGAGCATGCGGATGTGCGCCGTCTCGTTTCCATCCTGGACGGAGGTCCGGGTCCGGGACAGCTTGGCGCAGGCGACGGCTTGGTTGGCGCCCTTGCCGCCCGGCGAGACGGAGAAGGAGGTCGAGGTTAGCGTCTCGCCGGGGAGGGGGTGGTGTGGCACATAGGAGACTAGGTCGATGTTGAGGGACCCTAGGACGGTGATGAGGGGTACCTGGGTATTGGTGGAAGCCATGGTCGGTTTAAATTGACTGCAAAAGTGTCAGCGTCAGCGGGGTGGTGTCATCTCGACTGGCGAGCTCCGATTGGCCTGCTCACGGCTTTGTCAAATCTAATATACCTTTTTGCTCTTGTTCTGGAAGCACGTGCGGAGCATACGGGTCAGTAGGCTATTTGGGGCTGTCTGATTTGGGGAAGTGAAACTGACTCAAAGCCTTAAGCGGTACTGGAAGACGGTAGCAGTTCGCAGGAGGCTGGCAGTAGCTCTATGCAATTGAATGTTTCGAAGGTGGTAGGTAAGGTTGTCGGGTAAGCAAGGGACCACAACACGTCACTGGCGGGATTGGGGCAGATCGGGGCGGCCACAGTGTGCGTGTCGGCCGTTTTAAATCGCCGACTTCAAATGTTCTGGTGGCTCATTCACAGCTTTTGGGTTCCAGTCTACGTGTGAATTATTACCCGGTCATGGCCAAGTTCGGGTCGATACTGCTTTCCAGAACTTCACGAAACATGCCGATGACCCCACGAGATTGACTTACCCCACATTCAACCGACGGTAAACTACCAAACATGATAACCCCACACCAATATTTTGCTTGTGCATCCCTTGACGTTGCCTTCAATGTATGGACCCGACCCGCGATAACTAATATGTCGTCAAGTCCCACCCAGTCTCCTGTCAGGGAGCGTCAGATATCCCCTTACTGGTCCCTCACAGCTCCTTTCTAAGAGCCAAGACTTATTTTTATATATCTTGACGGGACCCTTTTGTCTCGGCTATCGCTGTTTCTCATAGATATTTGGTGCTATACTCTCCCAATTCCACAAAGTTCCACAACCCCCGCTACCTGGCATAGCATATTTTCTTCCACTTATACGGAAGAGCCATGGCGGACTTCAGGGATCTTCGGATCTCGGTCATAGGCGCAGGTGAGTCCACTATTCACGACATGCCCTGCCCAGAAATGCGCTGATGACTAACACTCCCTCCCTACTCAGGCATGGGCGGTCTGGCCAGCGCCCTCTGCTTCGCGAGAAAAGGCTTCAAGCACATCGACGTCTACGAGACCGCATCCAACCTGGGCTTCGTGGGCGCCGGCATCCAGCTGGCCCCCAACATGCTGCGGATCCTCGACCGCCTGGGCTGCTGGGAGGGCTCGCAGCTGCAGCGCGAGGCGACCACGGTGCTGGAGACCAAGATTGTGGACGGACCCACTAACAGCGAGCTCGTCCACGTCGTCATGGCTGACGTGAAGGACAAGTACGGCTACCCGCACTGCACGGGACATCGCGCCTCGCTCGCCGGCGGCCTGTACGAGGCATGCCAGAAGGAGGCGGGCGTCACGTTCCACTTCGGCACGTCGCTCGTGCGGGTCGACTCTTTCGGCCCAGGGAGACCGAAGATGACGGTAAAGCCCCGGGACGGCGAGGAGAAGACCTTCGAGACCGATGTTCTCATCGGCGCCGACGGGATCAAATCGACGCTGCGCTATGCCATGCTGCGCGAGCTCAAGATCGATGCCGAAGTCGAGGATACTGGGCAAGCGTGCTACCGAATCATGCTACCCCGCGAGAAGATGGAGCCCTTTCCGGAACTCCTGGAACTCCTGGACGCCAAGTGCGCCATGCGCTGGATCGGCGAGAAGCGCCACATCGTGGCATACCCCATCGCCGGGCACACCATCTACAACCTCTCGACGTGCCAGCCCGACACCAACTTCGCGGCCGCCACCAATGCGACATACACCACCAAGGGCGACAAGAGCGAGATGAAGAAGGTCTACGCCGACTTCTGCCCCTTGGTGCAGCAGATGCTCGACATGGTGCCCGAGGGCGAGGTCTGCGAGTGGCGGCTGCGCAGCCACAAGGTCCTGTCCCAATGGACGCTGGGGCCCGCCGCCCTCCTGGGCGACGCCTGCCACCCCACGCTGCCGCACATGGCGCAGGGCGCCGCCATGGCCATCGAGGACGCCGCCGTGCTGGCCGAAGTGGTGAGCCTGACGCCCGGCGCGGGCGCCGACCCGGAAGCCCTGTCCAAGTCGCTGCGGGTGTACGAGCTCCTCCGGAAGGAGACGACCTGGAACCGCGTCGAGATGGCGGCCTTCTCGGGCCGGACGCTGCACCTGGGCGAGGGCCAGGCCAAGCAGGAGCGCGACCAGCAATTCGCCCTGGCGAAAGAGAAGGGGGCGCCGGTGCCGGACAAGTGGGCCAGTCCCGAGGTCCAGCAGGCCATCTATAGCCATGACTGTATGAAGGAGGCCGCAGAGAAGTTCTTGGAGCTGTACAGCAGTCTCGCATGACCAGATAGACGTGCGGCGACATACGTCATGGCGAGCGAGCCGATGTAACTCAGCCATTACTTACCTTATCCACTACTGAAGATAACCATAAATCTGCGACTGGGTTGCGTGGTATCCGATATCATAGACACGGGTAAAAGAGTGATGTTCGATTACAAAAAGGACTATGTTCACAGTAATCATATAAACGTCTAGGCGATACTGCAAAGCCGGCGTTCCAGACGTTGCAATAAATGATAATTGGTCAAGCCCCCCTATACGCCGTGCTCCTAATGCTGAAATGATGAAAAAGAGAATAGCCCATGGCCACGGCCAAGGCCTAAAACAAAACCCGCGACAGCCGATCGCATGCTTCTCCCGGGATGCATTTGCACCGCCAGTCCAGTAGTTAACGCATTTCCCAGCCAGATTTCCCCCAACAATGCGCGTTTTCGCCTTCGGCATGATTGGGGCACCTGAGCCGTACTCGTTCCATGGTATCATACAGTCCTTCCAGGTTGCGGTCCTCATCTTCCCATAGTATCCCGTGGCCCAAATATATCAACCCTTTTACCGTATATGCTTCTTCTCCTTCTCGTGAGATTCCCCTGCAGTGGCAAATCCATTGTGTGCATACTTTTTGCCTTTTTGGAATCCTTAGAACAGCAGACAGTCCAAGCAGCAGCAACACGCTAAACTGGCTAGCAAGGCCTCTGCGAAACTAGGGCCGCTCGACCGCTGGTTCTGGTACTGGCCTTGGGGGTAGTAGCCCGGTTGGCCATAGTAACCCTGTTGCGGCGGGTACCCGGGGCCGTAGCCGGGCTGTTGTTGGTAGTAGCCCATCTGGGGGCCCGGCTGGTAGTAGCCTCCCTGAGGCGGCATCCCGCCGTACCCCCCGTACTGACCATCTTGCGGCGGCGGGTAGCCCCCGGGCTGCTGTTGGGATGGATGGGGTGGTTGTTGTTGGTAGGCTGGCTGAGGCTGTTGGGGACCGCCGGGGTAGGCCGGGGGCTCGTCGCCGTTGGGCTTCGACATCTTGATTTGGTTTGGTGGTGTTGTATGATAAGTCGCTATGGGGTTGTTCGTCGGGGCCGCTATGGCGCGCTAGGCGTAGTCCAAACGGTGGTAGCAGACAGGTCGCCAACGGGGTGTTTGAGGTTCGAGTTTTGAGAAGAAGGTATCGGTTGGTATTAGGTATGTTAGGCGACGATGAGTGAGCTCAGTTATGGAGGAATAGGTAGGTTAGGTCAGCAGTCCGGCTACTGCGGGCGGAAGAGACACGAAGTCCGAATGTGGTATTAAATGGCGTTGGTGGTTGTGGCGAAGCGAGACAGCTGACAACGCCGCGCGAAAGCCAATCAATGTCTTTGAGATGATCGACCTCCTCTCGGAATAAGGATTATCAGAATGAACGAGGCTTGGCGAGAAACAGCTTGTCTGCAAGTATTACAAAAACTCTTGGCGAGCAAACGAAGAGATCGGCGAGTAAACGAGGCAAGTTGGGAGAGATAATGGAACCCACAGGAAAGTGCAGAGGGGAGAGGGATAGGATAGGACTCTAGTGTCTAGGTTATGGGGGATGACTTCTGTCCGTTTCACAATCACGAGAACGAGTTTGGAACATGTGATGGATGATCAAATTGCCTTCAGCTAAAGTGTACCCAGCCCGACGAAGGGGTCGATGTCTGTATCAAAGGATGCACAATAGGCGAGATCGCGAGTCGCAAACCTTACGGCGTAGGTACGTCAACCCCCTTCCGGGATACCCAGAAACCAAAGACGTCTCAGGATTGCGCAGCCAACCGGAAGGTCGGATTACTGGGGCCTGGCACCTGGGGGGCGTGCTCCCTTTCAGCTTGGGTGTGTCAAGGTGTCAAGCGTGCATGCCAGGCATGGAGGGGCGGGGGGACGGGGCCCTCAAGCCCCGAACCCAACAGCCCAATTGGAAACATTGCCTGCCCATAGTGCATCGCCACAAAGCAACCCTGAAGTCGGAGGGGGTGGATGTGGCGGTTCAAAAAAGACCCCCAAGGGCAGTAGGGATATCGAAAAAACACTGGAATAACCAGGCTAACCGCCCATACTTATACCATTCGAATGGAATAATTAATAATAATAAACGATTAAGGTATATAGTATTTAATTATTCGAGTGAAACAACTACCCGATTATTCGTATATTATATGTATTATATTAATTGCTAGCTATCGGGGAAGCCTGGCTGTTTTACTAGTCCGGTGTCTTGTTAATGTCCCTACTGCCAAGGGACCCACGCACCCAACGCCCTCGAAGAACGGAACGGGACAGATGCAACAGCTTCTGCAAAAGCAAACTGTTTGGTTAAGATTGCCAGATTGTTTCTGACCGGGTGCGGGACGATCTATCTCGAGCATGAAGAAAACCGCCCCCCTCCCCCCCTTGCAAGACGGGCAACTCTTGCGTGCCTCCGGGTAGGGAGGCAGTCTGTTATGTCTTACCCTACATCGGCCAGTCCCACTGCGAATGGATATTGCCGTGAACAGACAAGTAAGTGTATGTACCCTGCCACCTGTGTCCCGTATTGCTTCTCTGAGTCTGTGGTATCCAACATCCGTGCCGTCTGTTCCGGCTGACCGGACGGACGTTTCGAACCTCACCGGACGCAAGAAATGTGATGTGTCGACGTATCCGACGTGCCGGTTGCTAGTTGGTGGAAATAGACTCTGGGGGGCCTACTCGTTGCGAAGAGGGGTGAGTTGCTCTCACGTATTGTATATCGTCTGTGATATATGGTATTCCAAGGCTGTCATTACCTGGAAGCGCTGCTCAAAATGGATTGGACGCAGCGCTATCACACCATGTAAACCTCACACAAGATATGTACCTTTGATTTCTAGGCATGGAGGTAATTCAAGCCTCTGGTTCCAGCTGTCGCAATTGCTAGAGCAGAGGATCCGTATCGTTCGCAAATCTTATCTCGGGAGATGGCTTTGCTTTTCCCTGCGACTTACTTAGTCATACGAATGCATAATCGGAACTGGCATGCATGCACGTTGGATCTGAACTAGGCAGGTTAAGTACATGCTGTGCGTGTTGTTGAAGTGCATATGATATGTCGTACTGCAACTGTAAGCTACCTACATGTAATAAGCAAGCCAACTGCATGACCCCAATGTGGGTGAGGATTAGGTTAGGTGAGGTGAGGTTCGTTTTGGATGTGCGGTTCGTCTGTACAAGTATACTATTGGAAGTATATCTACCGTCCCCAGAGTTATAGCGGGGCACGCCTGTATGGTTTTTGAATCTGCCAGTCCCGATTGGACGTACGAACCTACTATTTGACAAAAAGCATGCACCTTCCATTCCCAGACACATACATACACGCATCTTGACCGGGTAGCCTTCTACACGTCACATTGCTGCTGAAAAAGTCCCCTTCCATGTTCCCTGCGGCTGGAAGCACACCGGTCCCACGCAGGAAGAAGCAAAGGTCGTGCGTGTACAGTACAGCCCGATACTACTCGTTCCGGTTAGGCCACTGATCTCCTCACACTAAGGCGGTCCCAAGGAAGCGATCGTCTTTCATCACCCAGCAGTACTAGGAGACAGCTGCAGAAGGAAGCAGCCTCACAGAAGTGTGACGAACCTGTGGCTGGCTAGCGGGCATATTGGGCCATCGGATGGTTCCTGGGCAGCGTCTCGGCCCGGCCCAGCGCATAACGACGACTCAGCACAGCCACAGATCAGCATCGGCATAGTGGATATTCGTTAGGATCAGAAACCGGACAGAAGAAGATACGGGGATATACTACTAGTCTGTTTGGGTTGTGGCTTTGGGGCAAGGCAGCCAGCAACCCGTCCTGTAAGCAGAGGTATCTACCGGTAGTCCACGTATGAAAGGGGGGTTCTCGGTCATCACCAATATGAGCGAAGCGACCCTGACTTTCCCCGAGGCCGACGCCCGCAAGCTCGAGCCTCACCTTCCCCCAAAACTCCCGGCCCCGGCACCGTCGTCGTCGTCGACCTCCGGCACCCAGGATGACCCCCTCCTACCCTTCGTGACCCTAACCTACGCGACCTCGCTGGACTCGGCCCTGGCCCTGGCCCCCGGCACCCGCACCACCCTGTCCGGCCCGCAGTCCAAGGCCATGACGCACTACCTGCGCAGCCGGCACGCGGCCATCTGCGTCGGCGTCGGCACGGCTCTGGCCGACGACCCGGGCCTGAACTGCCGCATCGCCCCCTGCGCCAATGACGACGGCCAGCCGTCGCCACAGCAGCAGCCGCGGCCCATCATCATCGACCCGCGCCAGCGCTGGGCCTTCACGGAGCAGAGCAAAGTCCTGCAGCTCGCGCGCGCGGGCCGCGGTCTCGCTCCCTACATCCTCATCGCCGGGGCGGGTCCCGAGCCGCCCGTGGAGCGCAAGCGGCTGCTCGAGGAGCTGGGCGGCAAGTACATCTCTGTAGGAGATCCGGCTTCGGGTTCTTCATCTGCCATGGACTGGCGCGACATCCTCCGCGCCGTCAAGGCCGAGGGCCTGGGCAGCATCATGGTGGAGGGCGGCGGGCAGGTCATCAGCTCGCTGCTGGGCGCGTCCAACGCCGGGCTGATCGACTCCGTCATCATCACCATCGCGCCGACCTGGCTGGGCGGCGGCAGCGTCTTCGTCGCCCCGGCCCGGAGGCTCGGTGCTGACGGGAATCCAGTGGCGGCGGGCAGGCTCGTGGACACGGCCTGGATACCGCTGGGAGAGGATGTCGTCCTGTGCGGCAAGATCTCCAAGACCAGTTCTTAGATAGATACATAGCTAAACATCGTCTGATTACACCATGATTGAGTGATGAAGTTCGTTGTCGCGTATATTGCAGTTGTGTCCGCTTGCCTAGTTGAAGCTGAGGCATTCTTAATTAGACAGAAGAATTATATAACGGGAAACATCATCTTCATTCGGTATATAGTGGGTAGTAAATATATCTAGACACAACAGTTGAATGTTGTCTATCTATCTCGCTCTCATCCTTCTCATCTAGATATATGGACGTCATGTCATAATCATCGTCAGCACATCGACCTACACCATTTTGTATCCAACACGTCACTCAAAGATGGCCCCTCCACTTGATCTCGAGCCATCGGAACGGCAAGTAGAAAACCGCCGTAACGAAGAAGGCCATCTCGAACCCGATATCGCCCGTCTTTTCCGCAATGGGGCCGGTGTACCACGCCTCGGCCATACCGGGGATGACCAGCCCCATCGAGAGCAGCGACGCCGCCAAGGCCGCCACGCCGCTCGGCAGCTTGCCGCCGACGTTCCAGATGGCGTGGTCGTAGGTCGCGTAGTCGCGGCGGCGGAACACGAGGAACTCCTCGAGCAGGACGGCGTCGAAGCAGCCCGCCCAGTAGCCGATGAGGGCCAGGAAGTTCTCCAGCGACGTCTCCCACTGCTCGGCCACCTTGATGCCGATGGGGATCATGACGACGCTGACGACGACGATGAAGGCGTACCGCGGCACCTTGGTGAAGATGGGCACCAGCATCTGCAGGTTCAGCGCGATCGAGTACATGGAGATGGCGAGCTGGCCCAGCACGCTGAGCGCCAGCAGGACCAGGACGAACTTGCCGAACCCGTGGGCTGGCTCGAGCATGGCGGCCAGCACGCCGCCCGCGCCGTAGGCGTCGTACGCATCGGACCAGCCTTCGACCACGGGCACGGCACCGCCCATAGCGGCCCCGAGAATGAGCAGCGGAACCGAAGGGGTGAGAAGGCCGAGGTAGATGTAGCTGAAGATCTTGACTCTGTCATCGAATTAGCAGCAGACCTTGCGGGCACGAGCGGAATAAGGGATGGGCTTACTTGGATGCCTTGGGGTTGTAGTAAACAGAATAGTCCGAGGCAGTGCCACCAAACGTGATGAAGTATCCCGCAATCAAGCCAGCGTACGAGACCACCTGTGGCGCGGTGACGGGCTCGGCCTGGACCTGGTTGACGAGAAACTTGCCGCCGCAGCCGACCGTGATGACCAAGGCAATGAGATTGGGGATCCAGCTCCATCGCTCCCATGCGTGCAGAGCCCGGAAGCCCAGGAACGACACGCCGAACCCGATGAGAATGGTGATGATGATGCCGACGTCGACGCTCACGTGGCCCGGGTTGATGGCGGCGATGGTCTGGCCTCCGACAATGGCGGAGATCAGGGTGAAGCCCGTCACGGTCGCCGCGTTCAGGAGAAGCGGGAGCGTCACAATGTACAGCCCCCAGGAGTACCTGGCTTGGACCAGCTGTCGCATGCCCGTTTTGTAGCCCCCGCAGCCCATGTAAGCGGGCGGGATCGAGCAGAGCAGCGAGAAGAACAGGATGGTCAACGAGGCATCCCGCAGACTCATGCCGAACGCTGTGGTGCCCAGCATGCCGGTAGGAATCCTATGCATATACTTAGTCAGCACTGAAAGGGGCATGAGAATGATAGTTGCGGGGAATGACGGCAACAACATACGGCAATACACAGAGCAGGGCCGTCGAGAAGACGGTGAAGAGGTTGTGGTATCTCGTGTCGGTTCGGCTGTCGACCGGCACTGGCTTGACGCCATTGTCCTCGACGCCCGCATCCAGCAGCCGCTGGTACCACCGCGGGTTGCTCTCCAGCCCCGGCTTGTACACGACGCCGTCCTCCACGGCGAGGAACGAGGCAAGACCGCCGCCGTGCTTGCGGTTTCCGGCACCGGCCTCCACGTCTTCGTGGAGGTGGGCATCCTTCTCATGCGGTATTTCGGACGCCATGGGGACGCACGTGGCGCAGTTCCCGCGTACGACGGGGGAGATGGATGCGAGCGATGTCCTGGTCCTAGGCGGAGCTTTGCGGCCAATAAGCAAGGGGAATCCCGAGAAACGTAACACGGGCTCCCGGAGGCGGGTATAGGATGGCGCCCCGTAAAGTCCAGCTCGATTAGATTTCTCCACACACCACGCAGTAGAGAAGCGCTACTCGATCCGGTAGATTTCCTTTGTGAGGATGCCTCGAGATCCTTTCCTTTCCTTCGATGGTCACACAAGGGTCAGACCAAAAAAGAGCAGGACTGGTTACGCAGATGAGCTGAGCGGCGTAAACGCGAATTACTATTATTACTGTTGCCTCCGCACTCGGCGTAGAATTTAGACAATACGGCACGATGCACGAGCGAGCGAAGGAGAAGAAAAAAACTAGACTAAACCAGTCATCGATTTTAGAAGGCCGAGACGGATCGTTCTCGCCACTTAAAAGCGGACCATGGACTGTGGGATTTACTTAGTTGGGAAAGTGCCTTGCGCCGTCGCGTGGGTTCCCCGGCGATCTAGTTTGTCACGGGTCCGCCAGAGATACCACGAGAGGGCCGAAAATGGCACTGTCGTTGCGATATCACGACGGAAGCCACGAATGGCGGCGCGGTCTGCGCTGCAGTTTGCATGTTTGCTCCGTTTTGTCGTGCTTGGCAGAGGGTTTGATGTCCCGGCAGGCACTGGAATGCTGGAAACAGGGTCAATATGATAGAAAACATGACAGAAAACGTGACAAATCTTAGCAAAATCCCGCCCAGTTTGCGAATTGGAGGTGGGCCCGGCAGGCAGGTTAGGTGCAGCCGCTTTGGTGCGGCTCTAGTTCGGCTTAAATCTGGCTTGGGTGAGCATGGTACTGTAGAGTCGAGTGTTTGATGTCATTAGGTAAGAGGGTGGTTGCTATTTTCAACGACACCGGCACAGGCACAGGAGGACGACGATGGCTGCTGCGATGGAACGCGAAATAAACCTGTATAATAAAGCCCAGGTCAGGTGTGACCAACATAGTCACATCCAAGGTCTAGTTGTACAACCTTAGCATTGGATAGTCGTGCTTTCATGCCGGCTGGGCCCGCCCAACCATGTGGCAGGCGTACAAAAGGACTGTGACAACTTGACAGACGTCAATTACCGCTGCCGGAAGCAGACGGCTGCAGCGCCGGCAATTCAGAAAGCCCCTTGGGCATGGAGGAGAGCATGGAATGACACCATGTCGTCCCGCCGGAACAGTTGAGCTGCCCACTCCGCGTGGGGTCTTGCATGCTCTGGCGGCTGGTGGATCAGCATTCCCACATATCAGCTCTCGACAAACGAGCCCCGGGTACTATGGCCGGCTCGGGTGGTGGCCGTCTGTGTTGGTGCTTGGTCGGGGGGCTATGCGTGCGCAAGGAAAGCCTGTCTCTCTCTGTCTCTCTCTGCCCCCTGTAGCCCTATCTCTCGCTTAGCAACGTCACGCATAATGACGCCTCCCTACTTGGGCAGATATCAGCAGGCACTACGCAAGATAAGAGAGCCCCTTCGCTCAGGTCCGTCCGCGTCAGCCTGACACGTTTATTGGGATACAAGTCGGCCCAGGCCGTGGGGGGACAGCATGTTTGCTCGTTTGCCTTCCTGCCGTGCTACAGAAGGCAGAAAGCGGGAAGCGCCCGAGGCGATCAACTGCGCTACCAATCCCATCGGGCGGAACGCCGGGTAGCTCCCAGGGATGGTGGTCAGCTAGCTGATACCGCCCACTCCCTACTTAGACCTACCTACCTACCTACACGCCGCCGGAGCTGCTCCCTTTGGACCCGCTAGTCTTGCATCCACTGCAGAAAGGCAACCAAGACATCCACGCTGGACATGCGAGAGCCTATCCCGCCGTCAATAGACAGGCTTCCGTGGCTTGCTGAGCGAAGTGACGCTGACTGAAGCTCCCAAGGCGGCACTCGCGGCGTGCCCAATACCAATCAATCATTCACAATAGCCGTGCGGCACTTGCCCTCAGTGGCTCGATATCTTACCGCCACATAATGCAGTGCTTCTGTTTCTGTTGGTTCGATAAGGTTGATCCCACTCTGTCGGGTCGGCGAACAACGCCCATGTACCTTCTGGAAGCCAGTACAAAGGGGGGGTGGGCAGCCCAACCCTGGCCAGCCTTCGCTTTAGCGCGGTCGATATCATAAAATGCGCATAGAGAATATGCAGGTGCCGTCTTACTAAGAACCGGGTTGGGTGTAAGTCGTGTCAATTGTCATGTTTTCTCCCTCCGCATCCGTGTGTGACTATTGCCCAAAGGCTGACATGCCATGAATATAGCCCCTCGCTTGGTGACGTCTATTGTCTTGGGGTGGAAATACGGGCACACGAGCCTCTGGAGTCCCCCATCGACCGCACGAACCCCCTCCGGATATGCCGGTCAGAAAAATGAGGGGCTACAGGCCTTGGATTGCCATGTATCCGTGTCGAGGGTGAGTCTTTTCTTGCCGTAGGCGAAGTTGCCCATGCCATAATCGTCCAAGCATCATGTTCAGAAACACAGGTCGTAGCAGAGTGGACGGGCGGGCTCGGGGTATAAGGAAACATTCCTCCAGGGGGGTGCACTTCGCAAACTGCTGCATGGGGCTAAAACAGATTTGTCCAGGACCAACATTCGATGCTACGTGCGTTCCCTCTTCTCACCCCCGGCACCACTTAGCCATAGCAGGGGAAAGAGCGGAATTGTGTGCGATCATATGACTTCTCACCTTGCCTCTCCCTAGAACAACAAAGTCGTGGGGCAGAATTGACGTTGTCAGCGAGGTCTGCATGGATTGTCCAGCCTACAGGTACATGAGGTAATCACACCGGCGCATTGCCGAGCAGCGGAGGCCATGGGCATGATGAGGGCTGGTTGTACACCATCCAGCCTGTTCGCCAGATGCATGTATCGCCCCTCAAAAAAACGCTGCATCTGGACGGCACGGGTACCTCTACCTAGTGTATGCCCGCCGCGTGCCTTCTGCTACCCTCCAGTGGTACATATCGCAGTCTACCGCTTGCTTAAAACGTTCAGCCATACAAAAGAGTCTAATCTGGGAGTATTTGGTGTGAGGCATTGCTGAGGCATGACTGCAGCGGTGTGATGCAGCTTTTCCTCAGACAGGGAAAGGCCATTCGTCAGCAACTTGGCTCCGGGCCAGGTCCAGGACGTTGTGGCTGGCCTGGTTCTGGGGCGGGACCTCTCCGAATTGGGCTTCTACTCGCTGTTTCCGGCCTCTGCCCGGGCACGCAAATACGCCTGCCTAAGACACGGGCCTGCCAGCAGGAGACGAAGAGATGGCAACATTGGCTTGGCGCCAGTAGCCTCCTCTCCAAGGGGAATAATCTCTTCGACGGCCCAGGCGGTAGCAGCGAGCCTGAAATCGCCAAGCGCAGCTAGCTCCAGGGGATCTCTCCCCGACTGCATACTTCATAAGGCTTAGGGCTCTGGAAGACTCGCTCTAAACTAGCTGCCTGGGGAGAGACTAAGAGTCAGAGAAGCCCGCAAGATCCATATTGCCTGATCGAGTAAGATACGGACCTGCTCGGAGCAGGTTCCTAATCTTAAACAAAGAGAAGGTGGACATGGGGGGGCCATGGTCTGTGCCGTAGCAGGTACGTAGCCCTGCGGTGGCCGGGGTTTGGACATGTAGTAGAGCCTCCGATGCGACGGTACCGCACTTTGCCAAGTCCTGGGAATCGCTGGATCCGGGGCCGACCGATACGGGCGATATGTCTCTTTTGGTGCTGGCACCTCGAAGGTCGTGTTGCTCAGCAAAGAGCAAGGGGTCGGGATCTCGTACGCGGGGGCCAGACTGGGTCAGCTGGGCTGCACATCCTGGGCTGAGTGATATGATCACTGCCTTGGAATGTGTTGTCTTCCCACGGAAGAAGTTCCCAACGGTTGGTTGACGCATGACGGTGCGCCTTTCCCTGCGTGCTTCTCTGCGCAGTACTTTCACCATTGGCCACGACTGGAGTCGTCGGACTGCGCCCGTGAGCTGAGCATGACATGACCGTCAACGGCTCTTGTGGATGACACCCTCACCCAAAGTAGACGGATGGACATATGCCATGGCGTACTGGGCCGGGATCAATCATTACCTCGGGGCTTGATTGTCAGCGTCGTCCGGCCATCGTGACTTGATCCACAAGTCCACACGGAGTGAGCAGAGAGGTAAGGAGGGAGCGGGGTCGCTCACCGGATTGCGAAATCCCCCAGTCATCCTGGCTCTTATCATGAGCCTCGAGGTCTTCTTGAGGTATCTTTTCACAAGGTCACGGTCCAATCATTATGGTCCACTACTCCCATGCTGTCGGTGAGGAGATTCTATGTGTTTTTGGAGGGGTGCAATGTCCTGAAACAGAAGTCATGTATATGTGTAACGTCAGATTATCGTCAGAAATCACAAACCCTAGTCAACAACCACCCTTGTTGGTTTCTGGTGTCGCCTATGGCACAATCGCCAGCCTCGCAGCCTTGAAGATGGTCAGATGACTTTTCCTTATACCCACCGTCAGTCAAGGTGGTGATACCGACGTGCAGTTCATTGGTCTCCTCGCCACAACGATGGCAAGCACGAAAATCAAGCCAAAGCTAGATCAGGCATCTCTCAGCGAAGCAAGCCCTCTGATTCGCTCGGACAGACTTGTACCTGACCACCCGATTGAGAAACCGATTCCATTCTAGGGAGGGGCATTAAGCCTAAGACTGTGCTGATTCGTCATGTTTAAGTGCATAGGAGGTCACTCACTGCGAGTGACATGTTGACCGTCGAAGCCAATTTGGGAAATGTGCCATTCCTACAGTGTTTAGTTGTGACAGGTCAGGTGCGATTCCAATTGGTCACAAATGCAGTGCAGTGCAGTGCAGGGCAGTGCAGGACGTGGTGGTATGAAGATGTGGTCAAGGAAGCGACGGGCCGAGACGTTCCTCCCGTGGCGCGGAGAGAAGCATGGCAGTACGAGTGGTGGTCTGATAGTAATTATAGACCTGCCTCCGCTGGGTTTGCGCTCCTCTAGTAGCCCAACACACCCTCAGTGAGACCGGTGAAGAATTCGCCATGGAAATCTTACGTGGATTCTGGTTCGTTGCCCATACGTTGCCGCTAATATACCCTACAAATCCGTCGCCGACGACATGGGTATGCAACCTCTTTGGTCCCAAACCCACGACACTGGCTTGGCCTGGGCTCTCGGATTGATATGGGTGTTGAATTTAACACCAAGCCACGATAACGGTGCTTTCTTACGCCCGCAGAGCCCATTAGCGCCTACGTGCATGGGGTCAGACTACCTTGGGGCAGATCATCAGTCGATAGACTATCCGATCGCAATAATGCATGACAATCATAACAATGAAGTGTCCAATGTCACACCGTGTCGGGCTTCGCCCGCAGTAGAGCGCAGCTTGAACGCCTCACATCCGAAGGTGGTGGTGGTGGTGAGTTCAACAGCCAGGCCATACTGACGTATCACATTATCCTGAGTTGGGTTTGGGTTGGAGTCTGGTCGCCATCATCAATTGCACCAACGGGCCAAAGTTTGTCGACGTTTGTCGAAACCATTTGTGACATGTCAAGGCAATCTCAGCCGTCGGCAGCCATGTCCAAAAACACCTCATTCGACCGCTTTCAGCCGGGACAGCAGCTTCTCCAACGTCCGAGAGCGGCTCCCCTCAGGAAACGTGCCATGTAGGCAGCAGCAGGCGTTGAGACCTTTGTCGGATACGAAACGTTCGAACCCGAAATAAAAACCTGGTGGACTGGTAACTTGAACTCACCGGTGAGCGGGCCTCGACAGTCGGGCATCAACGGCCGGCGAAGCGCCTTTTCCATCAATATAGAGCCGTACTTTTTGTTTGACGTGACGAGGGTGCAAAAGTTGTGCCGATGTCGCCGACCTCCAATTTGGGGTGGACGGCTAATATGCACTGCTCAGTCACTCACATCCTCAACCTCCACCGGCATCCCACCGACTTGAAGGTGGTGGCCCATAGGATTGCCGTCCAACTTTCTGATTGGCGTAGGCAGGGCCGGGCGAGTATGCCTGGTTAGAGCGGGTATGCTAGTTGGAATGCCAACTCATAGATGCCAGACGCAGCTGTCTCGGCCACTGTGACCTGGTGTTGCTCAGGTCAATGTGGATGCAACGCGCCTCGCTCCAGGAAGCCGCAGAGGCATGCCTCCGACGGCATGAGACTTGGAGAGTGGGCGCGGAGATCGTCTCGCCAGTGCGCGACAACCTCTGTCAGGCGGGAAAGCTGTGTAACCCAGACGAGGTTGCCTTAACGGAACCTCCAAGCAAGGCAACCAAGAATACAGAAACTGGGCTGCCATTGCAGTGGGCACAAGGTTGACCGCCGCCGGGCTCTGTGTGTTTGTGTTTGTTTCCGCCTGTTGTGCTGTGAGCGAGTGCCTAGCTTTCTTTTTCTTTTTCTTTTTTTTTCCTTTTAGGTCCTTTTTCTTCCTACCTGCATGGGACCCCAGGTCGAGACCCTTCATGTAGGGCAACGTCAACGTCATCGCAGGAACGCTCTGGTTATCTTCCGAGACTGCATGCAAGGCTTCGACTCGGATGCACGTTCAGGCAGGCAGGCAGCTTTCGATCGGGTCGTGTGAGAGTGCGCAGCCTTACAGAAAGGACCCTGCCACCACACACGGCCATATCAAGTCGGCTTGGATACAGCAAACCCAAAGGCAGTATCCGAAGTATCAAAATGCGGTCCCGATTAGACAAACCTCGTGCGCCATGGGTCACCTTTTTTTCCCCTTTCAAACAATGACGGAATAATTAGCCGTTGGGCATATATTTCTTCCCAACCGTTGCACTTTTGTCTCGCAAGTATGCGGGCTCTCACCGCCTTGACAGGAAACGTGTCTCATCCCTCGCCAAGTGGTGGTGTGGTGTGTATCTGTGCCTGTGCCTGTGTCTGTGTCTGTATGTGCGTGCGAGGAGAGAGAATGCGTGTGTGCGTGCCAGATGCTTGCTTGAACACACCACCATATCATGCAACCAGAGCCAGTCTTGTTCTGGCAATCCGCTCGAACATCGAGAGAAGGGAGGCCCCAGCCTAGCATGGAAGCTTTTTATGGATACCATCATGGCGCTGCAGCAGGGAGAGAGCAGGCATGGCAGGCTGGGCTGTTGAGAGGGGCGGGCTTGTCTGGGCATGTGCGAGAGAGCCCCCGGGGAGCCGGGTAAGTCTTTCCATGGACCCGAGCGAGCTTGTGTGCGACGGGCTAGGATAGCAAGTCGGATGCGAGTCTGCACATTTTTAATCAAAAACAGAGTTGCACAAATCTGGACAGCCACACGCCGGCCCCGCCATTTTTTTCCCCTACTGCCTGCCTCCTGCTCGCGCCCGCGCTAAGAGAAGCTTCTTATTAATCTATGCAGCAACGATGAGGAAGCAAAAAAAAGAGACAGATCCAACGGCGGACTGAAACCGTCCATTCGGGACGCTGCCGGCTTTCCTAGAACGGAGCCACGCTATTTCAGACGAAACCTAGACACCAACAAGACCAGTCGATTGTGAAAAGTGATTGGCCAATGACTATTGTTCTCCTTTATTTTCCAGAACCAATTCGTAGCGTCAGGTACCCGCCTAGCTCAACAGTAGTTCTGTTTCTTCGGGCTTGCCGGTGCCGCGTCTAAGAGACTCTGAGAACGGCAACCCGGCGGACGAGCCGCGGGACCAGTCAGGAGACCAGTCTGCCAGTCGGGTAGCCAAGCCAAATGAGTGCTTCGCTCTTGGACAAGCCACCCCTGGTTTGCCTCGCTCTCGTCACAGTTAAGCGCCACTCAATCAAATTGACCCAGCAAGAATGGTGCGCTTCTTTGCTCCTCTTTTGCAACGCTAGCACGACGCAGTGGTTACCCAGTTCGCGCTCCTCAGGATGAGATGCACGCACACGCCTCGGGGACTTCGCGTTTCAATCGTCCAACTACCGATCTCCAGCTGGAAGGGACTCATTTCAGATCCGTAATAATGGCAGGAGTAATAATAGATCACGCTTGAGCCTTCGAGATGTGTAATAAGCAGCAGCAGCAGCAGAAGAAGAAAAGCCATACCCGAGACTAACTAGATCGGGCTTCTCGGGAGGATTCCAGGTACTACTAGAGGGCATTTCCGTTGGGAGGAACGCGAACCTGCGCGCTGCTGCTGGCTCGCTTTCGATACAAACTTTATTACTCCGTACCCTCCTGCCTCCCTCGGTCAGTCAGTAAGGAGTTGATTGATGACCCATCTTGGCAAAGCAAACAGGGTTCAAGGACCAGGAAGGAAGCGAGCCTTGCCCCGGATGCTGGTTCGATATAGCTCCCAAAAGTGTGCATCTCAAAGCTGCATGACATGCATGCGTGAGGAGGAACAGATGAACGCATGCATGTGGATGTGCCCGTTTTGCTTGCTCCCAATTGGTGCTGGCCTTTTTGCTAGGGCCGACTTCCTCGCCTGACACCCGAGAACTAACAGGCAATGTTATCTTTAACGCGATCAACACTTGTGCAATCTCGTGATTTTCCTTCTTTGCGTCTGCATGCCAACTTTTCTCCTATCCTACCCCGTCCCCTCCCGCGTCGCCGGTCTTGAGGATACGTTGCTAAAACGTGCATTACCCGATCAAGGCAAGGGAAAAGCTTACCCTTACCTGGATTACTTGCAAGTCAGATGATCTCTCGCCAATGCGAGGATAGGAGGGGCCCGCAAAAAGGGGGCGACTAAGACAAGCAAGCTCAGACAGCTTGTGCTGAAACGGATTTTTAGATTGTTGGTTGGCCCCAAGTCAGGACCCGGCGATCGTTTTCGAGAAGAACATGACGGCATGAGTAGAAGCTCATAATGCCAATCAGTTCGATACTCGCGCGCGAACCACATATACATTGGGTGGATATGGATATAGCGAGCAACCGACCATGATCGACAGGCACATGCATACGCTACGGTTTTGCAAAGTAGAAAAACATATTACAGCATTCCACCCGGTTACTCAATGTGTCACTGTTGCATATGTCTGTCTCTACATTTGCGATGCAGGAGACCCTGAAGGTCGAATTGGTGACAACCTGGCACCTGGCCCTCCGGCTTTCCGGGGATGAACCCAGCCTTCCTCAAACGCCAATGGATACGATAATTGCAGAAATGAACATTGGGTCATGAGAAAGAAATGGAAATGAGATTTGCTGTCTCCAGTCACTAGCTCCACTGATAGAATTCTTCTAGAACGGAGCTATTACCGAGCCCCTTGAAAATTGAACCATAGTGTTCCCCTCCTGGCCCGCCGTGTTTCGTCACAATCACTCCAGTCAGTCTCCTGTGTAGCGGTACCATGCGCATGTACTATCTCGGGCGTGCACGGGGCGCCTCTGCTCGTACAATCGCAATCGGTGCATTGCTGCAGGGTGGTGTACCGGTACTGTACGGAAGCTGTGGGAAAGAATGGAAGCTGAAATCTCCACCAAACACGAAACCCCAGTTATTCAGAGATGGTGGCTTGACGCCGGGCGTGACCCGTTGAGCTGTTCCTGTCACACAATGAGCAGGGAATCGGCGGCCGCGCTGGTGGCAGTACATACATACGGTCGGTACGTACTCGCTCTGGGCCGGGCTGCTGCTTGCTGCGCTTGATAGCGTTGTATTAAAATAACTCCTGCACTGCTCGCAGCAACGTGGCGATCACTGCCGGCACTTCTGCGACGCTTCCCCGGGCCCTATGCAGCGCTGCGCAGAACCTGGACGTGCTTCCATGCTGATTCGCCGCGGCCTTTTACTACCTATCCCAACACATCCAATGTGTCTGGTGCTCGTACAGGACAGACAGGACAGGACAGGACAGGACAGGACAGGCGGTACGGTACGGTACAGTGCAGTCCTGCACAGGCGCGTTACTACACCACACTAGAGTTTTATTTTTCGTTTTTCATTTTTTCATCATTATTTTGTTTTCTTTGCGAAAGAAGCTTTCCGGGGTTTGTTTTGAAACTCGTTTACCGGTGCGAAAATTTGATGAGGCGCACAAATCACCCGACAGTCAAGCGAGGAATTCACCGGATCATTTGTCTCTTCGTTTCTTTTGCTTCCCCGGTCCAAATGACGGCCGGGAGTTGCAGTAGTAGGTCTCCTCCCTCATAGAAAGCGGGTTGCTCGTTACCAGGATTCGGATGCTTGGAATCCATACTAGCCGATGTAGATTTACCCAGAATGACCTAACCCCCGGAGGAAACAATCCCTGATTGGGTTGTTGAGATCCCACGGGATATACTTGGGTACGGGGGCAGGCAAACCGTGGTTGGACAATAGCAACATTGCTCTCAGTCGTGTATAAGCAAGGCTGGCTGACTCCTTCTTGATCTGACAGCCAGCAACCACAGCCGTTGAATGGGATATGCGTTGGCGAAAGAGATGGGTGGTTGTAGATGATGTATCCGCCGAACCAATACACTTTCCTGGCAGCACGCCGTGGCTATCGGCCACGCCTTTCATGATCCCAACAGGGCCACGCGAGTTCAGCTCATGGGGCCAGGGTTAGGGAGCTGAACACGACGGTAGTACATATGTACGGTGTAGATCAGGTACACCGATACTCTACACGTCGCGAATCCGCGAAGAGACAAAACATGGTAACGAGCAGGAGATCGCATTCTGTATGCAACTCGCCGTTAAATCCTCCGGATCACGAGATGAATGGTAGCATCGAATCGATGCTCTGGTTTCACAATCCTACTGTAAGAACAATACAAGACTGCTTGGGTCTCTCGCTGGCTCGGCCCGAGGGCAATTGAGTCCTCTGTAACAATTGATCTGGACTGCACAGCAGCTATCCATCGAGGCAAGAGGAACAATGCAGGTCTGCGCGGCGCTGCACTGCATGCAATCAGCAGCAGAGACCGGCAACTGGGCATGGGCTTCTCTGCGCTCACGTATCCGACCTAAGTCATTTCAATGTTAGTGCCAGATAAGACATCAAACCCATGCGGGATGCGGTGGTGCAGCCTGGGGAAAGGAAACAAATAGCATTAGCCCAATTCCCAATATGGTGTGACGGAGGGTGGGAATTCCCTACCCGACGACTCGCAGTGCCTCTCTCGCTTGCGTAGCTGGAGCATCGATCCTATACTCGGGCTGGTGTGCAGTTGTTTATATTCCACCTGCAGCCGACTATATCGATGTACTTTGGTATACGGTCACGGAGCCGTGGAAGCGGGTGCCGGTCCGTTTTTTTTTTTTTTTTTTCTCCCCTTCTCTTTTTCCTTCTCGTGCGCCGAAGTTAAGATGAGCTAAATTAAGGTTCGTGGGTGATCTTCCAACTGAGGAAGAAATAAAACAGAAACCGGCCGACAGATTATTGCCGGCAGACCGCCATGACAAGCAAGACCCAGATGCATCATGGAATCTTGTGCAACATGTTACTTCAAACCAATCCGACCATCGAATCGGAGAGCTTGGATGGCATCGCATGCTTGCTGCTCGTCCTTGCTGGCCAACCCAGATATTTTCAATTCGATGCGTCAGACTCTGTTGGCAGCTGCGCCACTCAGGAACTGGAGCCCCAAAGTCCCGACGCTACGTTAGCACGCCCTGGGCTGCTGGGTACTGGAGGGGGTAGGCGGCGGTCGGTAACTGCCAGCTCACATCAGTCCAGTCAACCAAACTTTTTTTTTTCTTCAAACCAACAGCAGATCGTCATCGGCTTTTGGTACCAGTACCAGGAATTCCCGTCAGGTATCGAAAAGAAAATCCCACCTTACTTTACGTGCACACACATCAAATACCTGTTGTCTCCTGTTTATATTCTGCGGGCCATTTCTCGGCTGGTACGGCAGCCCACGGCCTGCTACGTCAATCATCCTTGGGATTGGTGCCGGCTCCCTCCCACAAGCAGCCACGACTTGCGGAAACTACAACTCGGGCGTAACATAGCAATTGAGAGATCTCGCGCCCCCTTCCCGGCCTCGTACAGCCAGAGGCAGCACGTGCAGGCCAGCCGCGCACCCTCGGTCACTGATCCGAAGTGTTCTTTCTCCCGCTGTCCGTCTGTCTGTCTGTCTGTCTCTGATCTGCTGGAGTTGGACTTCCCGATAGATAAGCTGCCACGACATACGGCGTGGTCCCGTGAGGATGACTGCATCCGAGCCCAGCATTGCTGCGATCACTTCCCTCACCGCCTGGACTTCTGGGACAGAACAGGACAGAGTAGACCTGAGAGTTACTGTAGTCCGCTCTCAGATCCTCCACCCGGTATGGTGATCCACCTGGGACGCATTGGATGTGCCGGGATGTGACTGGCGGGCTGTCCAATGAGATTTCCTCCTGTTCGATGTGATTACCAAGTCCAGTTGCATGGAAGGGGTGCTGCCTCTTTAGGACAAGCGCCGTTTGGATTCTTCCTTCCTTTCTTTTTAGCATCTAGGTTAGGGGGAACTCTTAATTTGTGTCTCCATCTTTGTAATCGTCCGAGGTTTGGCGCATACTTTTTTTTTTTCCTCACCCCGGTGCTGGCGGGCAGTGAGCCAACCCCTGGTCAAAAGCAAGTTGAGCCCATCGGCCACGGTCTACAGGGATCACCCTCAACGTCGTGAGGTCCAACCCACTTATCCAATCCATGTGGTTAAGACGATGTTTCCACCGGCCGCCCTGTCATTCTTGACCGGGGATTCTCATCTTATAGCCGGATCCCAGCATGGCTTGTTAGGAGAAGATGACTCCTACGTCAGCTCGTGCTAGTACCGGCATACACCCATCCATAATACTTGTACCTCGCTGTCCACAAGTAATACATGCAAACGAGCCCATGGGCTCCACAGCGAAACCAGTGGTACGGAACGAGTTCCAGAGGCTCCCATGCCACTTTGGACACTATCGCCTCACTCACCGGGGGCACCTAGGCACCTTGTACCTGGGGGAGGATCGTCTATTCAAGTCTCACATTCGCTTGCTTTTCTGGATCCTGTCACCGCCGGTTCAATCTTACAGGAAAACCAATTTATCTTCCGCATGGTACCTCAGAACTCCTTGTTTGACTGACATGTAGCTCTGCCCTACGGGACTCCACTCCCCACGACTGGACTGACTACTTATACATATTATCCCATCTTTCTCGATCCGTCGTAGTCTGCTGGCCGTCAACCTTCTCCTTCCATCTTTACAAGATTCCGATATAATCACCCAGTCGTTGCCTTGCCTCTTCCAAGTCGTCCATACTTGGAGATTGTCTTCACTTAACCATTCCTTACTTGCAAGCAGCCAACAACGTCATCACAGCCGTCACTTCCACCACCCTCAAAGGTGACGTCGATGACCTCTCAGCCCAGCTGCCACATACCAGATCACTCGTGGAGCAACTACACCAACCGTCCCGTGTACAGCTCAAGGCCTGTGGCCTAGAAAACTCCCGCGTGAACCGTCAGGTTGTTACACTTCTTCGGCTTGACCAGCAAATACGTCAACCACCGCCATCATGACTACACCTGAAGCCCGGGGTCATGAGACCTCCCGCCACTCGAAGGGATCCCTTCTTCCCGTACAGACCGTGGCACCACCTTTCCCGCGGAGACAGATGCTTGTATTAGGTATGTTGAGTGGCCCAGCTCGCTCGTCTGTCCATGCGGACATCTATTGCAAGCCTTGAACTAACCTTTCGCCAGCTATCTGCCGCATTTGCGAGCCTATCGCTTTCATGGGAATATTTCCCTACGTCTACTACATGGTCAAGGACTTTCACATCACAGACGACCACAACAAAATCTCGTTCTACGCAGGCTTAGTGACATCGGCATTCACCTTCGCCGAATTCTCGACGGGCTTCCTCTGGGGTCGCCTGAGCGACAGAGTCGGCCGCAAGCCTGTCCTGCTGACTGGTCTCATGGGTACCGCCGTGAGCGTCTTGATCTTTGGATTCGCGCAGAATCTTTGGGTGGCTCTTGCCGCGCGCGCCGTTGGAGGCTTGCTCAATGGCAACATGGGAGTTCTTCAGTCTACCGTGACTGAACTGGTGACTGCCAAAGAGCATCGACGTGAGTTGTCTTCCAGCGAAACTTCGAGCCCAAGCGACTAACAGTGCCCGTAGCGCGCGCCTTCACGATGATGCCAATTGTATGGTGCATTGGGTCGATTATCGGTCCTATGATCGGCGGAGCTCTCGCAAAGCCTTGTGAAACCTACCCTAACCTGTTTACCAAGGGATCCATCTGGGACGCTTACCCATACCTTCTCCCTAACCTGTTCAGCGCCTTTGTTGTATTAGTTGGAGTCGTGACTGGATTCCTTTTCCTCGAGGAGACTCACTTCGAGAAGAAGCAGCAACAGGATCGCGGAGTCGAACTCGGCAACTGGCTCACCGCTAAGGTTTCAGGTCTTTGGTCGAGGAGGACTGACTCCGATCGGGACTCCAAGTTCGCGTCAGCGGCTGAATATCAGCCCCTTTTGGCTCCCGAAGAACAACTGCCAGGATACCGAACTACCGAGAACTCGCCGGCAAACTCACCACGCATCAACACTGCCCGACCAATTGCCGAGCAACCAGACACGCTCAGCCTCGATGGGATGACCGCGGCAAATGCATCGAACTCGAAGAAATTCACACGCCCCGTTGTACTCAACGTAGTTGCTTTCGGCATTCTCGCATTGTAGGTCCACTACCAAGTCAGGAGAATGAGTTCTCTCGCTAATTGTTCACTAGCCACACAATGACCTTCGATTCTCTGCTGCCAACTTTCCTTGCCACCGAATCGCCGAACCCTCCCAAGCCGATGGCACTGCCCTTCAAATTTGTAGGCGGTTTCGGATTCAGCACCGCGGAAACCGGTGTCTTGATGAGTGGCCAGGGCATCTACTCGATGCTGATCAACGCATTCCTCGTTCCTTTCGCTCTTGGACGCCTGGGACACCTCCGCGTGTTCCAGCTTGTGGCCGTCGCCTACTTTGCGCTCTACTTGGTGACGCCATATCTTGTGCTGTTACCCGACAACCTGCGCATGATCGGCATCTGCTTCATCATTGTGTGGAAATCGACCTTCGCGAGTCTCGCCTACCCTAGCAACGCTATGCTTATTGCCGATGCCGCTCCCAGCCAGCGGGCTCTTGGTACCATCAACGGCGTTGCTGCTTCCACAGCGAGCTTGTGCCGTGCCCTCGCCCCTGCTGTGTCGGGCATGCTTTACGCTTTTGGCCTTGACACAGGCTACTCGGGTCTTGCTTGGTGGTTCAGTGCTCTTGTTACAATTGCTGGAGCATTCATTGCCCTGCGCATCCCCACACAGAAGACATATGACGAGAAGGCCGAGGGCGATCTCGAGGCTGCGCCTTCCACCAACTAAGCAACTCTTAGTGCGAGCACGCTTGGTGGCTCAAGTTCACTGAGCCGGCTGCAGAGCAGTTTACTTTACGTATTTTTACGTCGACGACCGAAAGGACATCTCTTGAGCAAGAGAGTATAGAGAAAACATCGACATCTTGTCGAATCACGAATTACGACCCTTTTTCACCGACTGTTTTTATGGCCAATCGGTCTTTTCGATTTAGCACAGCATCACAGCATTAGGAAACCTCAGGGAGGGACAGGGCGAAACAAAGCAACAACAACAACAACACGGTTATAGAAGGAAACAGGGCCTCGGATGGCAAAGGGACACGGTACGGCACAAGGATTGAAGGGAATTTGGGACTTTGGGTGTTTTGTTTTAAGCTCTGCTTTTCTGGACAACATGCAACTTGGCGGCATGCACGAATGGGACAATGCATAGACTCGAGATGACCTCGAGGGGCGTTGGCTTTTGATCAATTTCTGGTTGTTTCGGAGGAAAAGAAAGACACTGTCCGGTGGAGAGATGCCAGGCGCAAGAAGCCCCGGCATCATCCAATCGGGCCAGAGAGGCGACTCTCGTTTTGTTATTGTTTAACTCGGTTTTGTTTTGGAACCGACATTTCGTTGATGGGATATACCACTGGGTCTTGGTGTGTGCGCGCGCAGTTTGGGTTTCACTTTGGTTTTTTTCCTACGGGTTTGCTTTTTGGATGGCCAGGTGAGGGTGACAAGGGGCCTGCCAGGACTAGTTTACAGCAAGAGATACCAAGCTATAGTTTGATTTGGTCATTTGTATCTCATATTGCATGGATGGATATGGAGTCTGGCTGGCTGCCTCTTGGGCTGCATTAGGGAATGCACTCAGAGACAGCGGAAATGAGAGAGAAGCAACTTGTTACGCCTTTTATCTACCCGCATACAAACAAATGCACCGTGCTTTGCCCATCGTGATGTTGTAGCAGCAGCAGCAACAACAACAGCCGCCTGCTGTGATATGACCTCGCGTGCTTCTGCCGGCTGGGAAGGACGGCAGGTAGTCAACCCCACCCACCCAAGCCGCGTGTGAAGCAGCGACTGATATGTCATTTGGAGTTCTAGTACATGTCTGACAGATACCCAGCCTAATGTAAACTCAATGTTCATTTAGAAAGAGCGATGGGCTTTGACGGCATACGTCGTCCCTCACCGCGCGCCCCCACCCTTCAGACTTTGCAGCTGTATGAGACACACTTGACCGTTGTAGAATAATTCCTTCTTCTTGCTCGTTAGATGTCTAGGAGCTGGACCCTCCCCCCTGCAAGTCTGCCCATCATATGCAGTCCATCGTCCGAGTGCAGTGTCTCAGCAGACGAGTGCTTTCTTCTACTTCATCCAGGCCGGGCCATGGCACAAAGGGCGGTAAAGGGGGGAAATGAAGCCGGGCACATGATTGATCGAGACGAGGTCTCGCCGGTGTGCGATTCTTATGTAAGTGCTAGCGTGGCCTGGTGCCCGGCCTTGGCTTGTTGACTTGGCAATTGCCTTGAGACGTAAACTCATTACCTAAGTCAGGAAGTAGGTGGTGGTTGTAAAATTTCACCCAGAAGAAGCAAATAAATAGGGGGGCATGTGGTAATAGAGGCTCAACTAAGGATTGCGCTATGACTATAAGTTCTATGCATCTTTAGTAGGTAGCGCGTACTCGTGCCAAGCTGCTCAAGCTGTGATAGGCTAGTCTCGTCTCTGGGTTGGGGAGGCAAGCCTGTCGAATGTGTGTTGGTTTTAGCTTGTGTTACCAATGGTTCCAAGAGAAAGCGGTGGCATTTTCTTCTGATGGCCTTTGGTCATGAGCTACATGGCCAGTGATGGGGGAAGAAAAGTGCGCCCTCGATAAGAAAAAATCCGGCTTCGTTTCTGATAGATCGCATGTAAAGGTTTCAATACTTAACATGAAGGGTCCCCTCTTAATAGGAATATATATAAGTAATAGTACTCTAAACTGTATTCGGTTACCTATTCTTGGGGTGCCTTTTGTGGCCTCGGGTTCTGGTTAGTCTTTAAGGCATAGCTGCTTGGCCGGGGCTCCTTCCGAGATAGCACAACCACTACCTACAATCCAAGTATATTATATATCCGCCATTCGCTGTTGTCACTGGAAATGCCCCGATAGAAGTAGAATGGAGTGGGCCCCCCGCTTCCCCTCCCCCGACCGGCGACATCCACCTTCGAATATGCAGCCGTTCACCAACATTTGTCCAGGCATTTGTCAGGCATTTGGCAGGTTGGCATTTCGGGATCTTGGGGGTGGGTGGTGTCAAGTGTGGGGGTTGCACGTTCCCAAACTCCTAAGAGTTCGGGCAGAGCGGAGCGGATTGTGGAGAGGCCATGGGGCATCTAGGTCGATCATTCTCGACACTGGGACCGCTGATTCGTAGCTCTGGTTTTCCAACCTTATCAAGGGCAGGCCAAGGACCCCTCCACCTACCCTCGTCAGAAATCCTCGTCAGCTGGGTGGGAAGAAAAAGCCAATTGCTCTCGAATGCATTCGTTACGCCTTTCCCCTGGATGCCTGGCTTCGCCTTCGGGGCAAGTGCTTTCCAAGTTTGGATCCTGCTACACCGACATCCGATATGACTGACGTATGAAGGCAGAGAGACCGAGAGAGCCTACCCATGTAGCTTGCTTATCCTTGGTGTTCCCATGTGTCGTTATCTCGAAACTTTTGCTCGTATCAAGCAATCAATCTATCAATCAAGAACCTACCTAACCAACCTGTCCGCCTGCCTATCCCTCGTGCGCAAGCTCATCTCCTACCAACTCGCTACGTTATGTTACCCAGCTTGACGTGACAATTGACCAACTCTTGCAAAATACCTCAATAACCGTTACACGAAGCACCTTTCGTCCGATATATACCTAGATATATGTCATCTATTATACGTAATTGAGCCAGCACCACCCCATCTCACCTTAAGTTTAGCTTAACTTGTTCAATTCTTCTTACCTTACAACCAACCAACAGGCATCGGCGGACATACTCAGCTACCCTACCGACACGCTCGAAGTCACAGGCGAATATCATCATTCACATCATCCCGTTAATGAGCAAAAGCTACTACTAGGTAGCTTGGTCGCCGTGAAACGTCCTCGTGCGGTTCGGAACAAGCTCTTTCTTTCTCTGGTTTCGCAACAGCTTCTCGTTCCCCGCATTATAGCTGCCTCCCAAAGCTCTTACGAATCCCCCGGCTCCCCCGAATCAAACAAAACCCGCGATACTACAGAAATGGGGGGTTAGGCTCTGCCAAACTCGGGATTAGCCAGTCGACAAAAGCTGCAGCAATCCGTTGCACCTTGCGCCAGCCTTTGCGCCACAGTTTGAGCTCGATTGCCTGCCGGTGGGCAGCTATCATTGTCTGCGTGTGCCAGCCAAGCTAGCCGCGCCGCGATTTTTCCAATGTCGACGCACTCACCGCCCACTCCGGACGCCCATCCGTCCAAGCGACCGAGGCGCTCCTCGCCCGAAAGAGCCTCCCCAAATCCTGCTGCGCCAGCCGCCGCGACATCGCCTTCCACGGATCAATCGCCGACCGATGCTGCGACCGGAGTTAAGATTGGCCAGAGCAGCAACTTTCGCAATGTCAGCGCCTGCAACCGCTGCCGCCTGCGCAAGAACCGCTGCGACCAAAAGCTCCCGAGCTGTGCGAGCTGCGAGAAAGCTCGAGTCCCCTGTGTAGGCTACGACCCGATAACGAAGCGAGAGATTCCTCGGAGGTTAGTCAATGGCTCTCGTCTTTTGCTGGTTCCCTGCGACAAAAGGAGAAAAGAAAAAAAAGGCGCAACCTTGCGCGAGTCCTGTGTTTGGTCGCTGACGTAATTCTTCTAGCTATGTCTATTATCTCGAAACGCGCGTCGAACAATTAGAGGCGCTATTACGCGCCAACAGCGTTCAATTTCCGCCCTCGGAGGACCTCGATCACTGCTCTCGGGTTGGAGTGGATGGTGGTGCCGGTGTCTCGCCGACCGATGGCAATTCGTCCGGCCCGCATGACTCGTCAGACCGCCGCGCACCACCACGCCAAGACAATCATGCGAATGACAATGGCAAGCAGCACCATACCGCAAGTCGGAGTACTGTGCCATCCAAGAGGCAGCTCGGGTCTGCAAATGGCGTCTCGTTTGCACGTGTGGTGTTTGCCGCTGTCCAATCTTCTATGGGCGACCAACGCTCGAGTTCCGACAAGACCGGGGGTGTGCGTCCGTATAAACCGATAGCTGGCAACGGAGCCATCGCATCGGGCACTTCAATGCGAGACTCATTCTTTGGCTTGCATACCAAGCCCACTATCAGCCAGGCTGAGTTCCCTAACAAGGAGCTAGCCATGAAACTGGTGAACCTGTACTTTGAACATGCGAACCCCCAGATACCCGTCCTACACCGTATCAACTTCATGGAAATGTTCGAGCTAGCCTACGCCAGTGAAGGCAGGATAAGGGGCCCAAGAGAACTGTACATCCTGAACATGGTTTTCGCGATCGGTGGCGGTATCATCATGGACGGACCGCCTTCCAAGCCCACTGATGGTGATGGTGAGGCCAAAGGGTCGAGACAAGCCCAACCTGAAGAATATCATGCCAGTGCTATTGTCCATCTAGAAGCATGCCTGAGTAATAGTGGGGGCGGCCTGGAGGAGCTACAAGCCGTGCTGTTGCTTGCAAACTTTGCGTTGCTTCGCCCCGTCCCCCCTGGCTTGTGGTACGTTTCGAATCAGCCGTGTTTTGGACCATAACTAACACGCTCATAGGTATATTGTCGGCGTAGCCGTTCGCTTGGCTGTCGACCTTGGTCTCCATTATGAGGATGGCAAAGACGTAGAGGTTGGCTTGCCAAATGGGAAACCTGGACCACCCACCGATGCCGAAAATCCACGTGAGGGGCACTGGAAAGAGCGAGGAAGACGCGAGTATGTGCGAGATATGCGAAGAAGACTCTGGTGGTGCACATACTCCCTCGATAGACTCGTCAGCACTTGTGTCGGCCGGCCTTTTGGGGTTTCGGATCAGGTCGTCACCACTGAATTCCCTTCGCTCCTGGACGACAAGTACATAACACTTTCTGGCCTCAACCCGCCATCTGGGACCGAAAGCTCCTACAAGATTGTAGCCTACCACTATTTCCGTCTCCGCCTTCTACAGTCGGAAATCCTCCAGGTCCTCCAGTACCAGCAAGCACTCATTGCGAGGAAAACCGGCCAGAACAGCGGCAACATCTATATGCACACGCACCTGCCTTCTCCATTCCTAGACCAGTTCGACTCATTCCGTTCATGGAGGAGAGATATCGACAGACGTCTGCTGGAATGGAAGAACAGTTCCCCTAAAAGGGAAGACTCCGGCGTGGCTTTCTCCACTGATTTTCTGGACCTCAACTACTGGCAAGCCATCATTATGTTGTACAGACAGAGTCTTAGCGTGCCTGCCATGTTTGAGGGAGAATACAACACCTCGAGAGAGATGGATAGCCCTTCGATCTACCCAGCAGAGCAAGGAGAAGATGTCGAAAGAGTCTACCTCAAAGTTGCGGAAGCGGGCCAAAAGATCATCCGTCTGTACCGACAGCTTCACGTCATGGGTCGTGTCAACTACACCTACTTGGCAACGCATCATTTGTTCATGGCGGGCATTTCGTATCTGTATGCCATATGGCATTCGCGTATAGTACGAAGTCGTCTGGTAAGTTTACACAAATCGCTCATTCGTTTCTGAGTTGGGCTAACAACAATTACAACAGAGCAATGATGAGGTTGATTTCACCATACTTGCAGCTACGTCGGTCTTCTCCGATCTCATTGAAAAGTGTCCCCCAGCAGAGGCGTGCCGGGATGCATTCGATCGTACGTCAAAAGCCACGATCAAAATGGCATCGTCGAAAGGCGGCTTCGGGCAGGTTATCAGTCGGTCCAAGCATAACTCCAAGGGGAGCCATGATCGAGACTATATCTCAGCGCGTGATGCAACAGCAAACCGTCAGAAACAACAGCAGCAGCAGCAGTACCGGGCATCGATGGAACAGGCCAGCTTCCGTCCAACACCCCAGTCCCAATTTGAAATGGCCTCCACCCCGTCGACTGATGGATTTGCTATGAACAATTTTTCCAACCAGCTGCGCCCCATGCAACCGAACCAGCAGTTCAGTCTTTCGATTCCGAGTATCAAGCCAGACCCAGACGGCTTCTCCATGCTGCGTGGCATGCCGACCACGAACTTGAGCACAAGCGCAAGCCCCGACACAAACACGGCACCAGACAACTCGGCCATCGACCCCGTCCTCTTGCCGTCACCTTCGGGCCAGCAGGTGCAGTCCCCGCTCTCTGTGACCAGCCTCACCACGCCCGTGTCGGCCCCGGGAACCACAAGCATGGCCAATATTCTTAACACCACGTCGCCGGCGTCCTCGGCCTTTACGCCCGGCGGCCAGCAGCTCAACTACTCGGACCTCCAGGGCATGGACTTCTTACAGGGCCTGGCCAACATGGGAGGACCCGGCAGCTACGACGACAACATGAACAACGAGCAGATGGACCTCGGGTTCGGCCTCGGCTGGGAGGGCATGCACCACGACTTCAGCGACGGGCAGCAAGTCGACCTGTTTGACGGCTTCTTCTTCGGGGGCCAGACCGGCGGCGGCGGGGCCGGATAACGAGAACGAACACGGACGGTAATCGGTAGGAGCCAGACATGTTGAAGGATGTAGAGAGTGTGTTTTAGCCGGGGACTTTAAGGGGCTATGGAATATACTTGCGTAAAATCGACTGACTGAAATGGTTGGGCCAACGCCTTAGGTGGGATCGGATCGGGTCGGGTTTGGCCAGTTTATGTTCGGAATATCGATTGATTGAACTGTCATGTATTCTGCAAAGATAATACCCTATGATAGTTATTTGGTTTTCGTTTCTGCCGCCAGCTATGGTCGTCTACGGTACGACTTGAGCCAAGCCCCCAGACTCTCCAAGTGTTCATATGTCGATTACACCGGGGGAGGGGGGGGCATTTCGTCTTTTCCGGTGAAAGCATGCACCGGTTGTTGAGTAAACCGGGCATGTTAGAACTCCTCTCAATGTTGGATATATCTACGGCGCCATAGTACAACTACCGCATTGGACCAAGTCCTCACGGATACAAGTAGTTGAGAACGTCTGGATTATTTCCCATTAAAACTATCAGAAAATAATCGTCTGACTGCCGCCATGCTGTCCCTTTTCTCCTCTGATACGTATGCTAGAATTCCCACACCTCTTTAGCAGCAACGCCAATAGCGCCAACGAATCTAACAATTACTGGACCTCTCCGCCATCTTCCTCATCTTCGCAATCATCAACGGGACAGGTTCGAGGGATCTATCAAGCACCGGAGACTCGGGTACCCCGAGTGGGCTATCCTCGAGTGGGCTATCAGGCTCCAAACACTCAGTTATTGCGGTTGCCACGGTTTCATGTCCCATGCTGGAGGTCGGGTCGCTTTCCATGTCACCAAAGTAATCTGCGTCAGAAGGCTGATCAATGGTCTCATCAGAGGATGAGCGCCCTCGGTAGTTGGTGTCACAATCGAGGTAGCCATCAACGTAACCATCAACGTATTTCTCGTCAGAGCTATCATCGAAGGGCTCTCCGACGGGCTCATCGACGGGCTCTCCGACGGGCTCTCCGACGGGCTCTTCGACGGGCTCTCCGACGGGTTCTTCGACGGGTTCTTCGACGTGTACAACGACACGTTCATCAACATGTTTAACGACGCGTTTTGTTCTAACAGGAATAAGTGTAGTAGGGGGGTTTGAAGCCGCTGCTCGCAAGTCTGGTCGAGTAACTCGTATAGCCTCAGCTACCGCATCAAGGACATCCAATGTACCGCTGGTGTCGCGACGTGACTGCTTGCGTTGGATTGATGATCCAGGAACTGCCTCCATTGACGGGATACGCATTCCATCTATGTACAACTGTAGATTGTAATCGTTCTCTGAGTCGTCATCGGGCACAAGGTAATAGTTCAGGTCCGGCTGGTGCTGCTCTGTGGCCCACAACATGAACCACACCTTCAGTACAAGCCACTGCAATGTCAGCGGCAAGAGGAAGAAAACAGCGAGCATCCCCTAGTGCTTTGACTGCTTCAATCCGTTCGGCTCCAGGAACGTGAGTGGCCAAAACAGCATGACGCAGAAGGCGCACACCAGGGTCGACATGAGCTGGCCAGTGTACCAGATGAGGGATCCGCTCCAGGGGGCAACGAACTTGAGCCATTCCGTCATCTGGTAGTTGTCCTCCTGGCCCTTGATGAAGTAGCGCAAGCGCGTGGTCTTGTCGCCAGGGGGGATGACGGTGTTGTGACCTATGCGTCGGCCGTCCTCGTCGACGGGGAGCTGTGCGAGCTCGAGGACGGTGACGAGCCTGACATTGGCCTGCCACAGGTTGAAGGGGACGAACCAGAGGGTGAAGACCTGACGCATGGTGAGATACAGCAGGTTGTGCTGCTGGTCGAGGACTTTGGAGTCGACGTGGATGTCGATCTTGGGGCTGAGGATGCGGTACCACTGGTAGATGAAGTTGACAAAGGTGCGCGAATCGACTCTGCCGAGGAATGGCAGGTCTACGCCGAGAAGGACGGCACCCTGCACAGGGGGTGGACGAAGTAGGCATCCGGGGTGAAGAAGTCGTCCAGGGCGGCCTTCTGGTCGTCAGCACTGCCCTGGCAGAGCGTGGTGACGATGCCCTCGATTTCGCGAACTGGGTGGTCCATTGCGGAAGGAAACGGCTGAGCTGACTGAGCTGGGTGTGATGGAGTTGAGAAGGTGAGTGGAGGAGACACAAGTGAGTATTTGGAGCTGGGTGCTTGTAAGTAATTAATTGATCGTAAGTTCGAGCTCACTCGCAAGCTTCAAGAAGCCGCGGCCCTTCTGCAGTCTGCTGATGGTGATCATGATGTCATTCCTACCAAATACATTAGCGCTTTCATTTAGCGAGCTTCTAGGACTATTTTCCAGGGGGGGAAAGCGCATGGCTGGCTGGGGCGGTGCCTGTGCCTGGCGTTTCCGATGAGAATGGGCCCGCCGCCCCGCGTTGCTTCCCCTTGCCAGTGACATGTGAAGGGAAAGCAAAGTCGACCTAAACAGCACTGGGCAGTCTGGTCCAACTAATCGCCGAATTTCGATGGTTATTCAGTGGGTGTCGTCCAGGCGTCGATTCCATCAATCAATTCCAGTGTGCGTCAAAGGGCCACTGCGATACCTTGAGTACCGCTTCTATACCTACATGGATAGATTATGTATGCAGTTGTAGCTTGTAAGACGCATACATACATACCTCATGTACCTGTCACAAGAATATAATGTACTTACTAAAGGCCCACTGTGAACATGTAAGGTATGCAATGGAAATGCATTAATCGAAGAATTGGCCTAGAAACCATCGAAAGCAGAAGCACTTACTCACTGGCGATCAGAGATCACGATAGAGTTAAGCTTCCGTTCTTTGGCGATTACGAATGCTGATTTGTTTCGTTCGACTGGACGCCTCAATTCCAAACCAATGTAAGCCCGCGTGCTAGGCGTGCATCTGGGCCAACATACAACTTCGCGTTAGGTAGAGACTTGGTGTTCCGCATGAGAATTATCCATGTACATTTTTTTCATAGGTAAACTCCAGGTGGCTCGATTTCAAAAGACCATTACCACCGCTTGTGCAGGCTTGCGTATTCGGATAGAGTACATGGTAGTCGAAGCAGGTATAGAGCCCAATAGATAACACGTCGAAGCAAAATCTGTCCTGTGGTTCCCTCTTATATCTCCAAAAATCATACATCGTGTCCGCTAAGACAAAAAGTGAGTGGCGCGTCGTTTTCTTCTCTAACTGTATCGTCGGCGCGAGTCGCTGCGGCGGCGACTCATACTCCGCATGGGCTCGTCGCCGCCCGCGTAGCGGTACGGGTCCACGTCTCGGTACCCGCTGCTGCGCCGCTCGCTGCTCCTCCTCCGGTGGCGCCTGCTCTCGCGCCTCCGCGGCGGCGTGTTCTCCTCGATGACCACGACCTCGTCGTCCTCGTCGCTCATGGGCGGAGGTGGCGGGGGAGGACCGGACATGCGCGGCGGGGGCGGTCCACGGCTGCGGCGCTCCTCGACGATGATGCGCTCCGGCACGACGCGCTCCGGCATGACGCGCTGCTCGCGGATCTCGACCGTCTCGCGCCGCCCGACGGAGCGCGAGCGCGAGTGGTGCTGCCGGCTGCGGCGGTGCTTCCGCGACTTGCGCGTCATGACGGAGCTGGAGACCATGGAGCCCTCGGTCTCGACGATGGTGTTGGTCTTGCGGCTGTTGCTGAGGTTGACGCACGTGTAGATGAGCCAGAGCAGGAGCAGGAACCCGGCAATGGAGCCCAGCACGATGCCCACCACCACCCCCGGCTCGGGCCCCGACGGCGCGCCGTAGCCCTGGGGTACGGTCGAGACGCCGGTCGCGAGCCGCGGGAACAGCCTTGTGACCGTCGATGCGAAACTTATGGTCCCCGTGGGCGTGGTTGGCGACTGCTGCTGTCTCGGGTGGAAGGGCGACTCGGTCGGGAGACGGGAGGTGAGATCGTGCGCGAGACTGCGTACAGTCCTGACTAAAGGCGGCGGCATTGCGGTCAAGGCTTGTTACTTTTGTAATCGCGGGTTCCAAGATGCGACGTAGGACGATGGCATGCAAAAAGCCTCTATTCTCCGGTAAAAATATAACAACGACTGAGCAGAGCGCAATTCAAGAAAGCACAAATCCCCAAGCAGCAGAGAAATGCAGCATTGGCATGGCGGGAGCTGCGCAATCGGGTCGGGCGAGGACGGACGAAACGAGAGCGTTGTCAGGCTCCGAAAATAACAAAATAATGAATGGCGCTGGTTTGCTGACAACAGAACAGACCCAGAGAGTGCGCTGGAGGGGAGGGGCGCCGCAGCAACCGGCCGACCAGTTGGAGCCACTGGACAGGAAAGACTCGACGGTTGCTCAGCCTAAGCTCACCCCCAAAAGCGTCCAATCAATCAAAGCAAAAGAGAATGCCGTGCGCTCTCCTGCGTAACGCAATCAACGAGTCGCAGCGTCGATATTAGGTATTATTAGTTGCGCGATTGGAAGAAACAAGAAGAAACTCAGGAAGAAACGGTTTCAATTCCAAGACACTGGGACATGCTGGTCGAATATCATCTTGGCTAAAAGTTATGACAGGAGGTTGGACTCGACTAGCACCCCCTGCGTACAGTAGCAGGTATCTTGGCGTGGAGCACGCTAGGCAATACCTGCAGCTGGTAACCCTTACAATTCTAATAGACAACCCATCTCACATACATCTTTAGTTGAGTAGGAAGTCAAACATCAATAACGGTTGCATATATACGTATCTGTTGACTCCTGTCCGAGATGAGATACAAGCTAATTCTGAGCATTCCCCCTAAGCTGTCAATACAACGAACGGCCAATACATGGTAATGTGTATACCTCTCATACTCTATCTAGTAGGAGCAGGTTTATCTCAATAGTGACATTGGCTATCCATCCATACATTTCTCAATGGACTTAATGGAAGACAGTCAACTACTTCCGCTTGATTTCAATGGGAATCTACAAAGTCTAGCTTTGGGGGTCATTGTTAGCTCATCCCGCATCCGGCGAACAATGTTACTACCTATGGTGATGGCGAATCGAATCTGATGCCCTTTGTCGGCAACAGGAATGTCTGCCAAACCGCCGGCTCCCCGGCTCCCCGGCTCTCTTGAATCTCCCTGATATGCTATGTTTTATCGAGCGTGATAGTATTTGTAAAACACACATAGAGTGTAGAGAGGAATCGCAAACGCCACCACAAAAACTTAGAAGACATGAGTCAACCCGCACCGAATCCGCCGGCACCCAATCCACCGGCACCCAATCCACCGGCACCCAATCTACCGGCACCCAATCTACCGGCGAAGAGAAAGTACCAGGCGGGCTTGTCAACAGACGGCAGGTCGTCCGCCACGCTACCAAGGACAGACGGTAGATACGACCCGGGCCAAGATGTCGACATGGGCGAGCTGGGGCCCCGGCTCAAGCTGGCGCGCATCGCCATCGACCACCGCCAGAGCCAGGGAAGGGACCACCACCCGCGCCTGCCCAACACGGGGTGCCCGATGCCGAGCAACTTCGGCGTGCCCCTCAACGCCATGAACCGGCTGCAGGAGGGCCACCAGGACGAGATCACTCCGCGCAGCATGGTGTCGGCCATGCTGTGGGACCAGGCGCAGCTGCAGGAGCCGGACATCGCGGCCGTAGTGAACTTTCACGGCTGGTCCCTTTTCGAGGACGACGAAGCACTGTTCAATGAAGAGTTGCAAAAATGGAAGTATGCAATGACCCGCGGGAATGCCGACGGCTCCGACGTCGAGCTCCAGTACCGCGACCTCTTGGTGTCCATGCGGCAGGCCGAGTACGTCTTCATACCATACCAGTTCCGATCCAAGCAACAAAACGGCTCCCCCGACGGTCGGACCAAGGGGGTATGGGTCCTGATCGTGATGCGCGTCGAGGCCATCGAGCTGAGCAAGACCATCTACGACCGCTACGCCACCGACATCGCCATCGTCGACCCCGAGCAGTCGGGCCGGGAGAGGCGCGCCGACATGATCTGGAACCGGCTGCAGCCGCTGTTGGAACACGCGCACATCCGGGTGGATCCCCAGCTTGGGCTGGTCGACAACGCCTTCCAGGTGAAGGATGTCGAGCCGGGCTGGAGCTGGATGACGGGTCACGTATGCTACCAGTACGCGCACGAGCTGTTCCGGCGACTGCGGTGCCTTCTTGAGGCGGGCATGCGCGGGCATTACGACGCCTCTTTCTGGGGGCCGTTCGAGGAGGGCTACAACACCGAGCTGGCACGCACGCAGATGCTGGCCGCGTGCGGGAACCGCGTCATCGAGAAGTCGGAACACTACGGCCGGTTCGCCATTGAGTTCCCCGGCTTTGCCAGCGACCGCGATGCGTACAACTACCGGCCTACACGTCTGGATCCTCGCACCAACAATGAGAAGGAGTTCGATGGCTCGGCGGAAGCAATGCGAGGCCCCATGCGTATGGTCCTAGACCCAGATAGAGCCACAGAGATCGGGATGTGGTCCATGTATCTTGACGCCGACCAGCGGGAGAGCGGTAGTTGGCGCTACGTCCGGGCCATGGGTGACCTCCCACAGGCGCAGGACCTCACCAGAGACGAGGCACGGTATTGGAACGCGATCGACCCAGCGGGGGGAGAGTAGAGTAGCATCGCTAAGACTGCCGGAATGTAATCTTATGAAGACCAGAAGGCACTGGTAGCTGCCCGGAAATAACGCATGCCCCCTATTGAGTTGAGGTGATATGAAGGAGGATGTAAATGCATGCATGTATCGATAGTGGAGAAAGCCGCCAAAATGGACATCTTGAGAGCCCCTGTCGTTACGCCCGGAGATAAGTTGCGGAGTGCGAAGGGTAGAGGTGCATGCGTTCCCAATGATTGACGAGTAAGATGCCACTCTTTCAATTTAAGGCTGTACGACCTTCCGTTAAAGCACGGAAGTAACTGTACTCAGAGACTGTCATCCGCAGCTTGATTGCCGCTCGCATTGAAGAGCAAGCCGTTGAACAGCAGCTAGACCTCCAGGATGGCGGAATGCAACTGCAGTTTCTGCAGGAGAGTATGTTGTCCACACAAGAAAGGTGCCTCTAGCCTCTAACCTCGGTATACGACCAGAAGCTAATAAGCGAGGATAGCTTGGCTATATCCCAAGGCTAACCAGGTCGTTATGAACGGGCAGGATCATCTGACATACTATACCATGGGCAACAGGGTGCTGGCTAAAGGTTTCTGTGAGATTTGCGGTGTGCCCATCGACACCAAGTTTCAGGAGCTCAACATCAGCGAGAATTTCCGTTTTTCTTATCGAAACCAGGTCTTTTGTGCCATCTCCAAGGATGGCTGGTTCTTGAACGCGAAGGTTCGAATGACCACACACCGGCTTATGTAACCCTTAGTGATGCGAGACGGAATCCTGTTAGTGAATGGCTGTATCATGGCGACATAGAGCTTGGGGTTTTGGACGGCTGCCCCTTTTTGTATCGAGCTTCGTCCCAACTAGGATTTCCGTCGTCGTCAAACTCTGCCCATTGAAAGAAAGAACAGTTTTCCTTTTCGGGGACATATCCGCGGTGACACATCCAGAAATACTTGCCCCAATTCTCTTTCCTCTTCTGGACCACCTTGAGGACAGCGGGAATACCACACTTGCACCGAGGAGTGAACTTTGGGTGGAGACTTGGCTTATAGTCCCGATATGTGATATTGATCCTTCTGTTGCCCGCGATAGGGTGAGGGTTGATTGCCTGAGCAGGTGCTATCGAGTGCTTCCACTCCTCCTGCATTTCTGCATGCATCACCAGGAGGGAATTGTGAGGCAGGTGGATTGCGATTTGGCCTTCGGCATCGGCATTCTCTTTGCTATCGTCATCCGAGGCTTTAGGGACCACTCGTCTGACCCGGAATTCCCGGGCAACTCCAAGCGACAGGGAGCCGATGACAGCTCGGGGGCCCAGATATGTCAACTGGTCGCTGTGGTACCCAACGTTCTCCTGAGGTCCGGTGTAGCAGTTGACAAAAGCAGCGTTGGGCTTCCATGGATCGGGAGACTGAAACTTCATCTTTTGACCGCCTGGGTACTTGGTGTTTATGCGTTTCCCGATCTCCTTATTTACTCCCTCTTGAACAAGCGGTTTGACCCGAAGCAACTGCGGCGTAATTTTACGCACATCCTGTCCAAGTCAGTTTACTGTCGAGAGTATAGACTACCAGGGGTGTAACATTCATGTCCATCCTCCTGTCTGCCAGATGAAGCACTCACCGTAAGCTTCGCTCCGTTGTAGAAGTACTCGTACTTCTGGTTGTGCAACTCGAGATCTGTTTCCACGTAGAAGGTCGAGGTATGCGGGCTTGAGACCACGTTGTCGAACAGCTTGAAGGTTATCTTCTCGAACGACTTGGACTCATCCAGCATCTCTCTGAGTAGGTCGTTGGCAACACCGGAGGGCAAGAAGTTGTGAACGATGCTGCATGGTGTGTGCTCAGCAATATCGTCCGGGTCGTACAAATGCAGCGTGGCCCCTTTCTTGGACAGAATCTTGGCTTTCTTCGGGGATGTAGAATCTCCAGTGGCACGAGATGCGTATAGCTTTAGAGATGTTTGAGAACCCACAACGCCACTGAAATGGGGCTTCTTTACTGGCGCCGACACTGCATCAGTCAATGAGGCTGCCGCAGCCTTCACAGATCCATCATGGGCAAGCAACGCTTCTAGCAGAGCTTCTTGGCTGAAGTCAGGGTGAAGGGACGAAAGCATAGCAAGCTTGACATCTGTGGGCTCGTCATCGTCTTCACCATGTATCGAACATGAGGCCGTATCCAGTTTCCGCTTCCTTCCTTTCAGAAAAGCGTCCATGATTGTGTTTAGAAAGCCACATGCAGGTAGTCGTTTGCGATATCAAGCGTGTAATCTTCATCGCGATGACAGCGAAGATAGGCCCTGAGAAAATCTGCAGTTGACCGGCAACCCATGGATTTAACGCAATCTGCGATTCCAGGGAGTAGGCTTGTAATTATTTCGCCTTTTTGTGATGACTCAAGATGTAGGTAGGCAAATGTGAGGGCTGGAAGGTAGGCAACCAATACAAGAACCTAATGCGTCATGTCATGTACTTGCCTCACCTGTAGCGCGAGCCCGTTGAGCATCTTGGCACCTAGAAGTCCTCTAATTTTCACTGTTTAATCCAGCCGGACGGGCTGTTGTTCGCACTAACACCCCGTAACGCACTAACCTAGCACCTACCTGGTAGCTTCATGTTCCAATTCGGTAGCGAAGGCGGGGCCTCGGCATTATGGGCTTTGGTGGGGGATGAACGATCATCGTCACGAGCTTTAGAGCTTCGGAGCTTCCCAGTCACCCAACTCCTCTATCAGTCAACTTTCCTCACCTTTTACGCCACCGTCCCTATATGTAGGCATTATTTGTATATATACGAACCGAATGTCAGTCCCCGTGCCACGGTCGAGTGAATAAAGTCGAACCATGGCGTCTATGCTAGAGTTCCGGACGCCTGGTTTCAACCCATACGCCGTCAAATACTCGCCCTACTTCGACTCGCGCATCGCCGTCGCATCGGCCGCCAACTACGGTATCGTGGGAAATGGGCGGCTATTCTGCTTGGGACTGGGGCCCCAGGGGATCCAGGTCGAAAAGACCTTCGACACGAACGATGCGCAATACGACCTGGCCTGGTCCGAGATCAACGAGAACCAGCTGCTCGCGGCGTGCGGCGACGGCTCCATCAAGCTCTACGATGTCAACGTGCCGCAGTTCCCCGTCATGAACTTCCACGAGCACAAGCGCGAGACCTTTTCCGTAGCCTGGAGTCCGGTCACCAAAGACACCTTCGCCTCCAGTTCCTGGGACGGGACCATCAAGATTGTGCGTTTCCATCGTCGTCGCCGCCGCCGCAACCTTCGTGACATTGGCTGATATTGTATTTTTCGCGCGCAGTGGTCGCCAGCGAGGCAAGAGTCGATCAAGACGCTACCGGTAGGGAACTGCACGTACAGCACGTCGTACTGCCCCTCGAACCCGCACATCATCTCGGCCGTGTCGACCGACTCGCACCTGCGCATCTTCGACCTGCGCACGCCCGTGAGCGCGCAGTACCACCTGACGACCAAGATCCCCGTGCACGTGATGCCAGCGGTGCCGCTGCCGCCCGGGGTGGCGCCGCCCGCCATGCCGGCCGAGATCCTGACGCACGACTGGAACAAGTACAGCGACACCGTCATCGCCACGGGCGGCGTCGACCGCGTGATCCGCACCTTCGACATCCGGAACCCCTCGGCGGGGCCCGCGTCGCTCATGACGGGCCACAACTACGCCGTGCGCCGGCTGGCCTGGAGCCCCCACGCCCGCGACATCCTCATCAGCGCCAGCTACGACATGACGGTGCGTCTCTGGACGGACGGCTCGACCATGGCGCCGCCGCAAGCACCTTCGCCCGTGAGACCCGGCGTCCAGCTTGGCGTGATGAACCGCCATACCGAGTTTGTCACGGGCGTCGATTGGTGCTTATTCGGCGTAGGGGGCTGGGTCGCCACCGTGGGCTGGGACGAGCGGGTGCTGCTATGGGATGCGAATGCGCTTCTCCAGGGCCGTGGATAATCGCATAGCGGGACGACAAGACAATGAGAGTGGGGGGATTTTCAATCTATTTAGCCTGGGACTTGCATGTATGGCGTTCAAGGGGGTGCTCATAAAATGGCAAGATGTCCGTCGTATTCCCGGAATTAAGGGTGGCATATACTATTGGCAGTGAGTTCGTCATGGAGATATACGCTTTTATTGTGTATGTGAAAGTGGGTATCTTAGACCCTTCTGACCGTCGTTACCTGGTCAGGACGTGGTTGTGTGCTAATGTAGACGAAAGGATCGATAGCTCTTGTACCAAGATCTTATAGCTGTTGGAGTACAAGCAAACCGTAACACACGGTTGGAGGGCTTCCTGTGTGCGCGGTAGATGCCAGGAGGTAGAGGCGCCTCCGATCCAGTGACCATTTCGTAAACAGGTATGACGGGGACGAGACACGTACGCCTCAGTTGGGAATGGGTGACTGAAAGCCCGGTGAAAGTCATTATAACACTTGGTTTCTATATCATGATTTCATTTCGAGCCCAAACTCCCAATAGTTGAATAACCACATTCGCAACGCAGAATGATACCAAAGGCCGGCTGGGAAACCATCATCAAAGACCTGGGTCACACGTTCAAGAGAAAAGCAGGACTAATGTTGGTGCAAGGATAAGGGGTGAAGTTCAAAGCCGTTATAAGTGGGAACGACAACTAGATACATAAACAGGCATAACTACATAAACCCCCCGTGAGTCCAGACATATAGGATGTTGTCGGTCTGGAATAGCACTTCGCCTCCATCATGTATCAAAATTGACCGTGGAATACACCTTGTCTCGGATTTGGTCTAGATATACGATCGGTCAATATCCAACTGTGCACATTAACGTCAAAGAAAAGAACCGAGTGCTTGCTTACCTCTCATTCCGCCCAAAGCTTCGAAAGCCGTCCCGTAGTTTTCGAGCGTCGCTAATATGGAAAGCATGCCCTGCTGAAGACGCCCCAAAAGATCATTGACGAGCACGTCGTTGCTGGTGGTGCCTTGAGGGTATGTCGCCTGTGTTTTGTCGTAGACAGAGAGGAGCACATAGGCACATTGCATAGCGCAGCATGCAAACGATGGCATAGTCCGGGGCGCGATGACGTTCGATCTTAGCCCCAAGTAGCAAGGAGGGTCGCATAGCTGAGAGGATGGGTTGGGGTAAGGCAAAGAATCAAATGATTGCGCAATATTGAGGGAGGACTTCAAGCAGATTTTGGCTGACTGGTGGCTGCTAAAGGGGAAGATTAAAGCTAACGGCGATTGGTATGCTCGGCCAATCTGGCTGTGGTTGTTGGAGCTGTTTGACCTTGCCGGGGACGAACTTGCTGCTGTGTGATGGGACGACGCCGGAGAGCTGGGCGACGCATTATCGCAGCACATGGGCCAAAATATCAATTCAAGCGCACTCTTATCTTTGTCCGAAATAGCTTTGAGATCGCAGTGCTTTCCCGAGAATATCTGTTGATCAGGTGTCAGCAAATGCAGACATTCGCAAGTTCGTAGCAGTACTCCAACGGCTGGCTTCGCGCTGGCTGCCTATAAGATGTCAGGCAATGCAAATGAGTATAGCACTTACTGGAGCATCGAAGAAAGCACAATAGCGGTGGACTTTAATACGCGCGCTGTACAAAACTTAGCCGGAGTTACAATGACTGCAATGATCTGGCGTGACGTGACCAACCTGTTCAACTTGATACGAGCCATGCATCGCAGCGAGTGAGCCACCACCGCCTCATCATTATCTACTGGCTGTGTCATAGGGCAGTTCAGAACCCATTGCTCACTTTCCGTGATAAGGGGCTCCAAGAAGGTTTCCAATTCCATCATACGTTGATAAGACGGGGTCATGTCCGCCTCAGTAGCCACTGCCTTGTTGAGGTCAATGACAAATTCCGTTGCGGCCAATATAGCCTGTTGCGATTTCATGAACCAGTACCATGCCTTAGATGACTAGTTAGCGAGGGTGGCATTCGTGGAACTGAGAAGAAACGAACCTGAGGGTCTGATTTGATAGTCGGAGGGTGGGCCGTAAAGCTCGGCGTGAATATCGCAAAGCTTGGGTGCTGATATGAAGTCATTTAGTCAATACGTTCACATTAGGGTCAGATCGATTCGTCTTACCGTGTTGCCAACAATGCAACTCTGACAGTAGCAAATATAAGTCATCCACCACACTCGCCGCCGGCATTCCGAGTACGCGTCCTCAACGTCGCCTTGGAGGTGGAGAGAGAGGTCCATGGCAAACATCATGGCTGTGCTGGCACGGTTCTTAGTTTTCTTCAGGTTTCCTCTTTGTGCATACTCGTAGACGCTTAATATGTCAAGAGCAATGATGCTCTCGAGCTCTATAGGGACATCCGGGCAAAAGGCGGGTCGGCGAGGCACATCATCGGGGTCCTCGAGGGCTTTGCGAGGTTCGACAGAGGATTCTGGTCTTTCAGAGTCCAGCTCTATACTTTCAATAGCCGCTTGTGCGACGAACTGGGCGTACTTGCGGCGAAATACGACCGAATCCTCCGCGAGTGAGTTGCGGTCCTGCGGGCAAGGAACAAGTGCTAGTAGAGCTGAAATAGCCAGACCAAGGGGCGACGAAGATTCATCTATATCGTTTGGCCGGTTCTGGAAGAATGGGGTTGGCTCATCAGGCCCTGGGGAGTAATGTGGCGCAGGAAGAATAGGGAAGAATGGATGTATCCATATGTAGTACGCATTGAGACTGTCGGCTTAGTTAGCAGCGATGATGGTGTCTCTCAATGGACCAGTGCCATGCCCTCCTTTCCTCAAGAATTTGAGCAGATGGTAGAAAAACGCGGAAAAGGGGTAGGATGCTTTTGCTTACACTTGTGCATCCGACTCATACACTCTGACCATGGGGTCGTTCATCTCGCCCTCGTTAGGCGAGTTGTTGGCTTGAGAACCATCCGAGTGGCTGTTCATGAACAAGCTATCGAACAGGGCGTCGCTGTCATTGAAAGCATCCCCGAGGTTCTTCAGCCCAGCTCCGGGGTCGATGTAGTTTTCTATCGAGACTGCTATCTCTGATCAGCTCCCTCCAGAGTCCAAACGCGTGCTGGAATTATCAGGGGGCATACGGGGAATGTCACCTCCTTCCATTTTTCCGGGATGCAGGCTGTCAGGCTCCTGGCTGCCCTCTGGCGGCTGCGTCTTCTTGCGGAAACGAGGCCCGCCTCGTCTGCTGGGTTTGTAGACGCATTGGCGTTCTTTGGCAACACACTGCGCACTTCAGTCTCAGTCACGAGACTGCGCATCACGGGATCTCCGGGGCAGGGGAAGGGGGGGACATTTCCCACTTACACTCGCGCACGAAGGGCGATCCCCGTTACACCTTGTCCGGGACGCTCGACTAAGGCCGAGGCAATCAGCATCGCAATTGACATAGGCACATACAATAACAAAAAAAAGACGCCGGGCGGTCCAGCCTTACCAAGCTAAGCAGGCGACTTTGACAGGCGGGACGGCGAATTTCCGCCTGGGCTGCTGCGGCGCCGATTGGGGAGCAGTGTCGACTTCAGCCATTTCCGGTAGTCCCGCAGTTTGCCGGGACAGACGGACAGAAGCCCCGGACGGTTGCAGTTGGGTGTGTCTACGCGTAAACGTAACAGGTCGTGGGCGGCGGGAATCCTGGCAGAGGACAAGTGGGGACAATTGGCATGGCGTGCGCCCGCGAGGAAATCTTGGTCAGCGAATGTGGTAGAGGGTTGGATAGCCGCAGTCGCCCGCGGGTATGTATTTGAGGAGTCGACGCGAGAATTGGATTAGCAGAATATGGGATGGGGCATGGGGTGTTTGGAGTATGGGAAGTGGGGTAGAAGAAGGAAAGGAACCGCCCCCTCGCATGCATCACTCATCAATCTGCATCTCTGAGCTGAGCTGAGGCCCGTTTCCACACAAAGTCACCGTCGAATCAGCAAGGCTTGGCAGCCTGCTTCTAACCGGATTGCCCAATGATATAGGTAGGCGTATATGTAGGTATGTTACCTGGCAGTAAAGTCAGCATAGAAGGACTGGGTTTTATATAATCCGGAGCAGTCGGGTCCGGGAATAACTGAAAGTAATAAGAAGCTCTAGAACGATTGACCAAGTACCGAGAACAGGCTCCGGCGATGGGACAGCTGGCGGCGGGAATAATAGGCCCATCGTATCTCACGAATACAAATAAATATATGGGGATCCCCACTGTGTGCTGTATACATTTTCATGGATGTTGTCAGTTTAGAACCTTTTCAGCTTGCCAGCGTCGTCCGTTACACAGCGTCAACTCACTTCATACAGCAGCTGTAACAGAGTTATTGTATGTTGATTCAGCTTGTTCCTCGCCTTTCAGCTCATATTTTGAAACGTCAAATCCCAGCAACAACAGAGCAGCAGGATAAGCGTCGCTACAAGTTAAGTATGGTTGAGTATATCACTTATTATTTTTTATATATATAATCAAATGAGAGAAGCTGAAGGCCCAAATTTGTAGAGAATATGATGCAATCATAAATAATTGTTGCTTAAGGGGTATATGAATGAATGAATAAGGTTAAAACATGAAGCCAGTTCACAGTTACTATATGAACCCGTGTGGTCTCCGCGTCTCTCGTCTCGTCATAGCAGCCTCGGGCTTGGACGGCTTTCGTAGATGACTGGCTCTTCCAGCAAATTCTCTGAATCTGCGGCTCGGGTTCTTCTGTGGTACCGGCGGCGTCGAGTCAGTGTTGCCCATGTTGGCATATGTGCCAATAATCTCGGACAGCACCGATATTCCCGTCATCCGGCCCTTTACCGGCCGTCTCTGGTGCATGGGTGGTTCGGGCATCAGTAAAGGCCCGCCTCTGGCCTCCTTAATGTCCTGTTCTTCTGGTACAAATTTCTCTTCCGGTATTCTGGCCGCAGTAGGGCTCCTCATGCTGCCTATCCGAGACCCTTCTCTTGATGGCAGTCGCTGGTCCCCCGTCAATTGCCGGTGGAGTTTCGGGGGGGAGAAGATCATGCTTTCTGTCGGAAGGCGGCCGCCAGAAGGTTGAAAGCTGTCGTCTGGATTGGAGACTACGCTGTCCCTGTTGGTCTGTGGTTTTACGTTTAGCATGCACAATGGCATATGCAGACCCGGAAAGCTGGCACTCACGTTTTTGTTTGACGGTAGGCCGTAGTAGTGAGGATATCGTTTTCTCATGTAGTAAGGAATGCTGTGAAGCCCCAACACGATAGCACCGACTATGGCGCTCACTGCCGAAGCCCATGATGCTAAGCTCATGGTGGTGCCCAGTTGGTTGTCGAAATTGGCAAACCTTCCAACCAGGTAAAGAACCAGCCAGCCCACCATGACGCTGGCATCCACGCTCACGATCCACCACGCCCAGATATGCCTGAGGAAGATGGCAACCACCATCCAGACCAGCGACAGACCCGAGACGGCCACCACGGATATGTCGAAAGGGCGTAGGGTCTTGATCATGAGTATCGGTATCGCAACGTGCACGGCGCAGGCTATGCCGACGGGCAGGAACTGGAAGGCCCGGACGATGGCCACGATGATGTCGCCATTGCTCCCCAGCGACCCCGGCTTGGGTGCAGGAGGGGGTTCCTTGGCCCGGAGCTTATCTGGAAGTTTGAGCTTGCCGTTCGTCGCTAAGAACTTGGTACTCTCTGGGTCCCCGAAATCAGAAGAGGTGGTGGACCAATGGCTGTGATCAGTCTTAACGAGTGTAATGGGAGACGATGCCATGCTCAACGGCGATACGTCACACTTGGAAAAAGAAAAGCAGTATCCTGACCGCTGGCCGCGACCAATCCATAGGGTCTAGCGGACTGAATAAGAGAAAAAGTCGTTCATCTCCAGGAGAATCTCGGAACTCCCAAGGGCGGCTGGGCAGTGGGCAGTGCTGGTTTTTTAGCTTTTCGGCGACTTACATGATCGGCCCTGATCCGAGCTGTCAAGGCAGAGTTGCGCAAGGGGTTTGCTGTCCAACATCATGCAAAAGTCGCACTATAGTATAGTTTAATATATGGCTACCAAGCTAAATGACAGGATGTTATCTCAATGGTCGTATGCGGTTTCAGGCGTAATATGCAAGCGCGCGCCCCCTACGGCCGGCAAGGAAAAGGCCCCACCTGCATGAAGCAGCGGACCATCGGCCGTGGCGGTGATGCCGCTGTGAGTGGTAGCAAGCCGTTTAACCTTGCCAAACAAACCCCGATAAGCTTCGAGGCTGTGTTCGATCCTGTTCGCCATTGGACTGGCCTGGACGAATAAGAGCAACTCGGTGGGACTTGTGGGATGTGACGGGAAGTGGGTTTGCGAAGTCGTCGTGATTAACAGCCGAGCCTGTCGCTTGGTGGGAATGCATGCAACATAGTAAGATGCGTACGTACGCCGGCTCAGGTAGGTCGCTGATCGCCTGGAACTTTTTTTTTTTTTTTTTTGTACAGTCCCTCTCTTGACACGAACAAGCCCGCATCTGCACGTGGAAAATACCGAAGCATGCATGTCCCAATAGTGATGGATCGCTGGAACACTAATACCTGCGATGCGACAATATCAGACGAACGGAGACGGCAGGACGGTAGGGACGGCCGACAGATACGACATTACATATATGTATCTTGACCGTCACACATTCCTGAAGTCTTCGGAGGTTTTCCCCAGGCCTGTTCCGGTTTCAGTCTTTTGTTGGTCGGCTCCCCCACGCGATGCGATCAAATCGATCAAATCCAGTCCCCACAATGGCGGCACTCAGCACAGGCAGCAAGCACAAGCAATGACTCAAGTACACCGTCCACCTAGGCCGTCTGAATAATTGGTATCACCACAAGGTTAATCTGCCTCGGTTAACCCTGGACAGAAGTTTTGGGCGGTCTTTTGTCGGTATTGACCCTGAATTTGTCTTTCGGATGACTGCCCTCTTGTTCTTGTTTTTGATTCTTGGCCTCTGACGCCATTGCTCCCAGTAGATTGGCCACGCTAATTTGCTTTGACATACTCTCCGGTCGTCTGATCGCAGAACTACCACGATAGCCTCGCGCAAAACAAACATTTTTTAACTTGTCGCATACTTTCGCTTTTCTTTTTTGGTTGGTTATGTTCCCGGATACCGTCCTCACTCCTTATTCCATCCGGTAGCAGAGACCAGGCAATGAAGAAAATGCCCCTTCGGTTGTCTTTAACCCCTCCTTTCCGGCTTCTGTCAACTAGATCTGCCGCACGAATTGCGACAAGGCGGTCGCTATGTACACAATGCCTACAGCGGGCCGGTAGCCGTCCGCTATCTGCTCTGACTCTGCCTGCTGCCAATTCGCAGGCCTATGCGCCACGCCCAGCCGTTGTTCGGCCTCTTGGCCTTCGGCGGCTTGCGACGGTAGCGGATGTCCCAGCAGAGAAGCGTATGTCCAAGCGCAGAGTTCGTCGGAACATACTGAGTAGCTAACATCCCCGACAGCTACGGCGCCTGATAGCCATGGCCCTATACAAGAGTACGATCGACGTGTCGCCGAGGGACGCCTGCGCGAAGATGAGCATCAGCGCGGAATCATTCAAAGCCTACAGCATTTACACGACGACCTTGTCGACTACCAAGCGCGCCCCGTCGTACACCCGACCCTCGAGTCGCTGAAGCCCCAAAAGTCATTGTTCGGCTGGTTTGGTGGAAAGCAGACCAACAAGAGCCCGATACAACAGATACCGGCGGATTTGCCGCGTGGGCTCTATCTCTACGGCGATGTTGGAAGTGGGAAGACTATGTTGATGGACCTATTCTACGATACGCTGCCCCAGGCTGTCCAATCGAAGACGAGGATACATTTCCATAACTTTATGCAGGACGTCCACAAGCGGTTGCACAAAATGAAGATGGAGCACGGCAACGACGTCGACGCCGTGCCGTTCATCGCGGCCGACATTGCAGACCAAGCAAACGTTCTCTGTTTCGATGAGTTCCAATGCACCGACGTTGCCGATGCCATGATTTTGCGTAGGTTGCTCGAGTCGCTTATGTCGCATGGAGTAGTATTGGTGACAACGTCCAACCGGCACCCCGATGAGTTGTACAAGAATGGCATCCAACGCGAGTCCTTTGTCCCGGCCATCAACCTGCTCAAGTCCCGCCTGCACGTCATCAATCTAGATTCACCAACAGACTACCGGAAGATCCCGCGGCCTCCGTCTGGTGTTTACCACTGCACTCTCGACAGCCATGCTGCCTCGCACGCCGAAAAGTGGTTCCGCTTCCTCGGTGACCGGGACTCGCCTGAGGCTCATTCGGAAGTCCAGAAAGTCTGGGGCCGAGAAATATACGTCCCACGCGTCAGTGGACGGTGCGCTTGGTTTACCTTTGATGAGTTGATCAGAAAGGCAACTGGTGCGGCCGACTACATCGAGCTCATGCGCAGCTACGATGCGTTCGTGGTAACCGAGGTGCCGGGCATGACCTTCCGGGAGCGCGATCTCGCTCGCCGCTTCATTACATTCATCGACGCAGTTTATGAGTCGCACGCCAAGCTTGTGCTGACCACGGCTGTACCGCTGACGGAACTGTTCATCTCGGCCGAAGAGATGAAGGAATCGATGAAGAAGGATGGCAAGGAGCCGGCAGATGAGGACGGTAGCGACTCTATGGACGCAATGCATCACATGCTGGAAGACCTGGACAGCAACATCGATCAACTCAAGAGCTCCAGCCTGTTTTCCGGCGACGAGGAGCGATTCGCTTTTGCGAGAGCCCTGTCTAGGTTGAGCGAAATGGGAAGCAAAGAGTGGGTTGAACGGGGCATGGGCTTAGAGCATCTCGGTGGGAAGAAAGAGAAGGACGACTGGGCAAAGGTCCGGAGCCACCAGATGGAAGACAGCATGTAACAGACCATTGCATGGAGTCTTTGTATTTGCATTTTTAGAGAGCATCGCCATGGCGTAACGGATACCAAGCAGTCTTATCAATTATCTGTCATTAAGTACTCAGAGCTTGGCTCTCCGCTACAACAGCCAAGGTCTCACATATTCAGGATCGAGTTTAAAAGTCGAACCCGAAGTACAGGTCTGAATTGTGTCAAACTGTCAAAGCTTAAGGGGCCCAGCTCCTGTTGCGACAAGTCTAGGCGAACCAGCCGCTGTACATAATGAGCACTGCCCACCATACTTACATGGAGTCTAGGCCCATGCATTTGTGCGCGCACACAAGTTGCGCTGTCTCGCACTTTTCCAACGTAGAATCAGAGGACTGGAGTCCGGCATAACGAGAACCATTGCTGAATACTGACATTGATGCGTTGAACCATACTTGCAAGATTAGGCACCTAATGCACCAAATAAATAAGGCTGTACAGCTCAGCAGCACTTAACAACTATGCAACTACGCTAAGCCTGATTGGGGTGTTGAATCAACAAAACACCCTAGATGTTTTTGGAGGGGAAAAGTCGCGACCGTTTGGTCGAAAGTGGGCTAGACAGAAACATGTCCAGAGATCAACAACGAAACAGCAAACACAACCCCGAGTGCCATTGCGAAGCACCTAGACCACGATGAGGGTGACAGAGGTAATTATAGACGGCTTCAAGTCGTATGCGGTGCGGACGGTGATTTCGGGATGGTAAGTCCATTTCCCCTCCTTTGCGACAGCACAGCACAACAATTGCCTGATGGTTGACACCGCGATCGCACAGGGACGAGTCCTTCAACTCCATTACCGGTCTGAACGGTAGTGGAAAGTCCAACATTCTAGACGCCATATGTTTCGTACTCGGTATCACGAACATGACGACGGTGCGAGCACAGAACTTACAGGTAGGGCAACCGTCGGAACCATCGCACGCCAGAGCATGGTGCTGATCTTGCACCAGGATCTTATCTACAAGCGAGGCCAAGCCGGCGTTACGAAAGCAAGTGTGACGATCGTCTTCGACAACAGGGACAAGAACAAGTCCCCTATCGGATTCGAAGAATATGCGACAATCAGTGTGACGAGGCAAATCGTCCTTGGCGGCACCTCCAAATACCTGATCAACGGCCACCGAGCGCAACAGCAAACGGTGCAAAACCTTTTCCAGTCGGTCCAGCTTAACATCAACAACCCCAACTTCCTCATCATGCAGGGTCGTATCACAAAGGTGCTGAACATGAAGGCGGTGGAGATCCTCGCCATGATCGAGGAAGCGGCCGGCACACGCATGTTCGAAGACCGGAGGGACAAGGCCCTGAAGACCATGTCAAAGAAAGAGATGAAGCTGCAGGAGATCACCGAACTGCTACGCGACGAGATTGAGCCGAAACTCGAGAAGTTAAGGACGGAGAAGCGCGCCTTCCTGGATTTCCAACAGACGCAGAACGACCTCGAGAGGTTGACGAGGGTGGTAGTGGCGCACGACTACGTCAAGTACCAGGAGAAGCTCGAACAGTCAGGAGCAGATCTTGGAAACAAGAAACAACGACAAAAGGATCTCGAGGAGTCTGCGGCCCGACTCAAGAGTGAAATATCACATCTCGAAGAGGATGTGAAGAGAGTGAAATCGGAAAGGGACAAGGAGCTAAGGAAGGGCGGCAAGGCCCAGGCTCTCGAGGAGCAAGTAAAGAAACACTCGAATGAGCTGGTGCGACTTGCGACGGTCATGGAATTGAAGAACTCCAGCAAGACCGAAGAAGAGGAGCGCCTGACCTCGGTTCAGAAGAACGTTGCTGAGCTTGAAGCGACGCTGAAGGAAAAGACGGAAGCGTTTGAGAAGATCAAGGCGAAACACGACACCGCCAAGGAGGAGAGCGCGAGGCAGAGCCAGGACGCAGAATCCAAGGAAGAGCTTCTCCAGACCCTCCAGACGGGTGTTGCTTCCAAAGAGGGCCAAGAAAGCGGATACCAAGGCCAACTCCAGGACGCCAGGAACCGGGCCGCTAACGCAGCAACAGAACAAGAGCAAGCGAAGCTGAAGATAACACATCTCGAAAAGCGCATCAAGGAGGAAGAGCCGCGCGCCAAGAAAGCCAAGGAGCAGAATGCTGGCTTGCTAAAAGATATTGAGGGACTGAAAGTACAGTCACAGAAACTCGAGGCCCAACTTGGCAAACTCGGTTTCCAGCCTGGCCAAGAGGAGGAGATGTACAAGCAGGAGTCAGCTCTGCAACAGTCCATTCGCAACCTGCGCCAGGAAGCCGACGCTCTCAAGCGCAAAGTGGCCAACATCGATTTCAACTACACCAACCCTACACCAGATTTCGATCGTTCGAAGGTGAAAGGTCTCGTTGCATCGCTCTTCACCCTCAACAAAGAGCACACCCGAGCCGGCCAAGCCCTGGAGATTTGCGCTGGCGGTCGCCTGTACAACGTAGTCGTTGACAATGAAGTTACGGGTACGCAGCTGCTGCAGGGCGGCAAACTTCGAAAGCGCGTGACCATCATTCCCCTGAACAAGATCAATTCTTTCAAGGCTTCGGCGCAGACGATTGCTACAGCACAAAGGATTGCCCCGGGCAAGGTGGATCTGGCTCTTGAGCTTGTTGGATACGATGATGAGGTTTCTGCAGCCATGGGGTTCGTCTTCGGCAACACTCTGATCTGCGAGGATGCAGAGACAGCGAAGCGGGTCACATTCGATCCTAACGTTCGGATGAGAAGCATAACTCTAGATGGCGACTCGTACGACCCATCGGGGACGCTTTCTGGTGGAAGTGCACCCAACTCCAGTGGTGTCCTCCTCACTCTGCAGAAGCTCAATGACATCACCCGCCAACTGAGCGAAGCCCAGACTTCTCTGACTCAGCTGCAGGGCCACATTCAAAAGGAGAAGTCCAAGTTGGACCAGGCACGCAAAATCAAGCAGGACCTTGACCTGAAGTCTCACGAGATCAAGCTTGCGGAGGAACAGATCAGTGGCAACTCTTCCTCGTCTATCATCCAGGAGGTACAGAACATGAAGGAGACGATTGTTCAACTGAAATCGGATAGCGAGACGGCCAAAAAACGACAGGTCGAGGCCAGTGCCGATGTGAAGCGGATCGAGAAGGACATGAAGGACTTCGAGAACAACAAAGACTCCAAACTCGTGGAGCTACAGGCCTCCCTCGACGAGCTGCGGGCTACGCTGTCTAAGAACTCAGCGGCCCTCAAGACTTTACAGAAGGAGGTGCAAAATGCACAGCTCGATGCAGAGCAAGTGTCGGGCGATCTTGCGGCGGCACGTGAACAGCTCCAAGAGGTTGAGCTAGCCATCAAGTCTCAGCAGCAGGAGATTGAGGAACTCGTCAAGAAACAATCGACACTGCAGGAGACTCACGACGAGGTCCAGGCCGCGTTGAACGACGAACGCGCGAAACTCACTCTGTTCGACGACGAGCTTCGTTCGTTGGAGGACGCCATGCGGTCCAAGGGCAGCCGTGTCGCCGAGGAAGGCCTGGAAATGCAGAAGCTAGGCCACACCGTCGAGAAGTTCCACAAGGAGCAACAGAACGCAGTCCAAGCCGTTGCGCACATGGAGAAGGAGCACGACTGGATTGCGGACGAGAAGGACAACTTCGGGCGCACGGGCACTCCGTACGACTTCAAGGGCCAGAACATTGCCGAGTGCAAGGCCACGCTCAAGACTCTGACGGACCGTTTCCAGGGCATGAAGAAGAAGATCAACCCCAAGGTCATGAACATGATTGACAGCGTCGAGAAGAAGGAGGTCTCGCTCAAGCACATGATGAAGACGGTTATCCGCGACAAGCGGAAGATCGAGGAGACCATCATCAGTCTCGACGACTACAAGAAGAAGGCCCTCCTGGAGACTTGGGAGAAGGTCAACGGAGACTTCGGAAACATCTTCTCCGAACTGTTGCCAGGAGGCAGTTTTGCCAAGCTGGACCCGCCCGAGGGCAAGACGATCAACGAGGGTCTCGAGGTCAAGGTCTGTCTCGGTAAGGTGTGGAAACAGAGTCTAACGGAACTCAGTGGTGGTCAAAGGTATGCTAATCCCCCCTCCCCACTCTCTTGCTGCTTAGAAACTGCATATATGGCACGAAAACATGACACTAACCCGCGCACACAGATCCCTGGTTGCCCTATCCCTCATCATGGCCCTGCTGCAGTTCAAGCCCGCCCCCATGTACATTCTGGACGAAGTCGACGCTGCGCTGGACCTGTCGCACACGCAGAACATTGGTCGCCTGATCAAGACGCGCTTCAAGGGCTCGCAGTTCATCGTCGTCAGTTTGAAGGACGGCATGTTCCAGAACGCCAACCGCATTTTTCGTACCCGCTTCTCCGAGGGTACCAGTATGGTGCAGGCGCTTACGGCCGCCGACTTCAAGTAGTCTGTCTGTGCTTTTCGCGCGTTGGACTTTTGAGTATTTTTCTTGGAGCCAGGTTTATTGTACATCTGGTCGGATTACGGCTGTGACGATTGAACGAGTATATGACGATTGGCAGGTAGTTGGCCGGTAGGACTTTTGAAGGATTATGTATTCATGCAAGAGGGGCTATATATTCTGGTGTAGATGTCTGTCTGTTAGGGGTTCGCACGGTGGATTACTGTGAAGGTTCCTCAAATGCAAAAAAGAACCACCCGCCAACAAAACCTCTCTCACTTGTTCGTGTTGCGTGATCACAAGTTTTACCGGTAATGCTTCCAAAGCTTCGTCTCTCCCCCTCCTACGGTGGCGTGCGTGGAGTACCCATCATCGGTTGGTAGAAACGAGGCACGACTTGACAATGCGTACATACATGCACTGCTGCGATCACGAAAATACGAGTTGGGATCAGAATTTATCAGGGGTGAGGCTGCAAAAGCTCACGATTGATTCGAGCCCCAGTTGCTCGAAAATTGAAGCCTAGCCTTATGTTGCAGGTGTGAAAACGCCTTACCAGCCGATACCGAGCAGCCTGGCGTCCGAGAAAACAACGCGTCCAGTGCCTAATGATGCCATGTTCCCTGGCTCTGCATACGCCGATAGCAAAACGTCAGATCCCTCGTTGGTGGTGTCTCCTCATACGGAGCCTAGCATACAAAGCCGCCCATGTATGCAACAACCTTGCCCTATCTTATGCAGCAGCAGCTCCATTGGCTGTGTCCAGGTCTGCATAGTACAGAACCAGCTCTCGCTATACCGTTGTTAGCTACTGTGGCACGCAATCTCAAGCTTTGACGTGAAAACATACCCGTGTCTTTTGCCAGGTTGTCGTATCCCAGATGATGTAGTAGCCTTGCTCATGTTGATGGCTCAGCAGGCGCGGCGTCATGATCTCATCCTTGGTCAACCACAACTGCAGTTTCTTGTGCCATCTCCAGTTCCGGTTATTTCTGGGGAACAGTCAGCACGGTGGGTTACCTCCTCGGATATGTGCAGTCACTTGTACTTACAACTCCATGGCTGCTTGGTGCTGCTTAACGTCACCAGGGCAGCTGTAGAAAATCCACATCAAAGTCTCCTCATTGAAGCTTGATATCTTGTTGTCCAGAGGCTGCACATTGCTGACGCTGTAGCATTCGGGAAGGCGGAAGTTCGGGATGACAGGCCGCGGTGGTGTGTCATTGACCACGGACACCTGCTGCGTAGTGATGAGCCTAAAAAGCTTGTTAATCACAACTTCGGCATCAATATGAAGCATCCGACTTACTCGGTAGACTGCAAGTTCAGACCAAACAACTGAGGGTCGATGCCAGTAATAGCGGCTTGGTAATCCGGATAGTTGTTCATCAGGGTTCGCAGGCCCTTGATACCCCACTTATCTATGGGTGCCATACCGGCCAGAGGATCGTTCACCGAAGGAGATTGGGTGTCCTTCTCGTCCTTTGCCTTGGCTCCCAAAGGCATATCGTTGCCGATTGCACCGAGTGGATGTCGGCTTTCCGAGGACTGAGCTGCAGCTTCCTGTGACGACGACTGGGATGCTAGACTGTCGTCTCGAAAACCCGGGGGTTTTTGGCGTTGCTCTTCGCCAATGGCACCCCGTGAATCCTGGGGTCGTCCAGAACCTGATAAATACGGGTTTAGCTGATGCAGGACCGAAACGTTTAGAGTGCGCGCATTTCTTACCGGGAGCACTGGATACGTCGGGTGATCGAACTTGACCGGATCGGGAATTCTCGGAGAGAGCGTTCAGCAAGCCATTGCCGGCTCTGCTGCCTTGCATGCCCGGTGCCGGACTCGTGGTGGCGCCAAAGCCCAGTGTTGACATCAGGTTGGAACCGCGCTCCTGGCCAATATCACCATTGCCATTTCGGAAGCCGCTGTTGTTATTGTTGTTCAAGGGAGGGAAGTCGTCGATACTACTTGGTTGAGGCTGGGATGGCTGGCCTACGCTGCCTTGAGAGCCGCCGAAGCGGAAGGATCCCTGGTTGGAACCGAGTCGCGAAGACGAGGAGAAGATATCTTCTTGTCCTTGCTGGGACAAGGGAGTGCCCTGGTTCCGCTGTATGGGAGGCATGTTCCTGTTACCAGCCGACGACCATAAGGATGATTGGCTTGTTGAAGGAAGTTGAGCGTTATTCGACAAGGACGGAAATTCCCTAGGAACAAAATTAGTATGGGTCAAGATGAAAAAGAGCATGCGCAGTGTGTGAAGGTGAGGTGGGGGTTTTGCGAATGTATGAACCAAATTGATCAATGGGCAAACGGCAATGGATGGAATGGGTTCCTCAGCTTTGAGTACCGTTTGTAAACCTCGGAGGCATGCAGGGCAGGGCTTCCTGCAGGCAAGGAACGAGCGCTGGCAGGCTTGCACGCATCGTCCTCGTCTTGCATGACTTGCATGTCATTGCCTTTTTTCTCGACTTGGACATCATCGACCTGCGCATCGCCGAGTGCTTGCATTTGCTGGACGTCGCCGACTGGGCCATCATCAACTTGGCCATCGCCGACTTCCTGCATAGAAAGCACACCCTCGCCTTCTTGGTCTTGTGCAGTGTCTTCACCAGGCTTCTCATGTGAGACCTGCTGCTCAAGCTCCGATTTTTTCTGCTTTCGCTTGGCAGCACGTTGCTGCTTCTTCGACATCACACTAGACGCGATGCCAGGGTCCTTGTCTTTCGAAGTCAAGGTAGCCATGATGAAAATGAAGTAATGAGATACTACCCACTCGAACTCCAGCAACCAAAACCAGGGAGTGTAATGATGTCGAGAATACGCGTGCAAACAAAGCAGGGCATGCAAGAAAGTGGCAGAAAGGATATCAAATGGGCTTTTTGTGCTGGGTGTTGCTGGGGAAGGAAGCTCGGGAAGCGATTGTGGCATAGCGTAAGAGGCCCCCAAAACACCGAGCTTTATCGAAAACAATGGAAGGAGGGCACCTACGATAAGTCCAGTGGTGTAGCTGGTGACGAGCCGCTAAGGCTTTGCGCAAAACTGATGTTCCCGCCCAATTGTCTTGACGAGTTCTGAAGCCCTGCGCCGCTCATTGGCATCCCAGCGCCGAAGGCCCAGCCGCCACCATTGTTCGCTGTTGTCGCAAATGGAGTCAGTCTCGCTTTTTTCGGAACACCCGAACGCATTTTTCGCCACTTTGTCCCATACCTATCTTGCCGTTCGGTAACCTATTCGACACCCCTCTTCCAGGTTGCTGTGGTTGTTGCTGGCCACCACCGAATCCTGTCGGCATCCCTCGTAGGGTTTGCGGTACCGCGCCTGGGGGAGATGTACTATTAGCCAATGCCAAAGGCAACGAACGGGCATCCTCTGGGTCCATCGCCATGCCGTATTTATATCATGGTGACGGGTTCGGCCTCTCGTGTGCGTCTCATCGGGTGGCCGGCGGACCCTCTATGCCCTCGATCGAGGCTGCTGCTGGGATGGAGTTTCTAGCCTCGTCGGGTCGAGCTGAGGAGCCCAGCGGCCCAGAGCGGCCGTGGCATCATCTTAGACCTCAATGGTCGGCCGCGATAGTCGCACAGCTCTACTCTGCACATGGCACCCCTTAAAGGCCGCGGACAGGCGAGGACGAGATGGGCGCGCATGGGAACACAAGTCGTCGAGGGTTTCGTGGAAGGCAAACAGCGGGGCACACGAGGCTTTGGGAAACAAGAAGGGTTGGCTGTACCTGGTCGATTCATGTCTTCTCTGGAGGGCCTCGGGGCTCTCGATCGTACTCTTCTGGGTCTCGTTGGCTAAGGGTCTCGTGCGGTGTCGTTGGGGTCTCGCAGAAATGGGGACGGGTATTTGCTGCAAGAGAGTGGCATATGTTCGTTCCAGAGGTCGCCAGCCTGTAGGTTGACGAATTTCCCATATTAGCTCACTGATGGCCCAAGCGTCGCCAGGTATTGACTGTACCGCCTATGGTACTTTCTCGACATGGGGGATGGGGCTGCTCACCCACGCTAGTCAACAGCCTTGCGACTATCTCTGTCGCATCCCCACACTCTGCGATATGCATACATCTGTAGCTGGGAAAAAAGGGCAAAGCTAGCTGGGTATATCGATTAGGTCTAGTTCGGGATACCCAGACTGCGGAATTGACCCTATTTGTGGGATGGCCATCGTCCTTTGTTACCGCTTCCCATGCCTCTCCTGTCGATTGCGGAGGCCGAAACTGGCTCTTTCCCATACTAATATCTTCAAGAGGAATGCGTAGTGTCCGTCAATTGCAGCAACTTGGATCATAATCGCTTTATTGGCTATGGTCTCCAGACTGTTCCGTCTTGGCGGCTACGTCCCACCTGCTCCATCCCTTCTAGAAACGACGGGACCCTCAAAAGACTAGTTAAGAGCATCGAGGAAGCTGCGTTCCAAATCGATAGCTTGCACCTGCCTCCCTATTATGACCACCTTGCCCGACACAGGAGTGTCCGTGCCATTTTCAGGGGTGGACTGGGACGACGGAGCGTCAAAGATCTCAAAGACCTCTCTAACACCCTGAATCATTTTCACTTTTCCATCCTGAAATACCAGGCGCGCCTTCAACCGATGGATCTCCAACCCTTCGCTCTGCTTCTCATCCATACCCGGCACTTCGCTTTCCCACAGCACAGATCTCAGCCAGCTGTCGACCTTGCCAAGTTGCTCGGGTAGCAAGGTTGGTACGTTTATCGCAACAGTGGAAATGGTCTACGCAATGTGTCAGTGACTTTATAAGCTGGCGATGGGGTTGTCTCTCTACAAACCGGATCCAAGTGGCTATGCCCCTTTGCCGCGGTATCCAATGCATCCACGTTGTCGTAGGCATGGAGGTCGAGTAAGAAACCTTCTAGCTTGGGAATGACGCCCTGTTTCGTGACGTGAATCTTGGCGAGACCATTGATGGCTTGGATGCGGTCCTTGACTTTATCAAGGCCATCATCATCCACAATATCGGACTTGTTAATAACTACGACGTCGGCGTGTGATATTTGAACGTGTGCGGTAGTCATAAGGGGTCCATGCGCATCATGGTCATCGTCGTGCCCCTCGACCTTTCCGGTCGGGTCGTCGAGACTCTTCAGAATGTTTTTGGCGTCAACCAGAGTGACAATACCGTCCAGATAGATTGTGCTCCCTAACCCATCGTCAACCCAAAATAGGGGCGCCAGGTTGCCGGGGTCAGCCAAGCCCGTCGTTTCCAGCAGGATATAGTCGAAAGCACCCTTCTTTTCCATCAAGGACTCGATGGCATTTACACCAGAATCTCTGAGGGGGTATTGATTAGTAGCCTGTACCAGCCGATGTGGAGGAAATGCTTATTACTTCACTGAGCAGCAGATACAACCGTTGCCGACTTCGAGCCACTCCTCGACCTGCTCTCCGCCCTTGTTCACGGTGAGGGACTTCTCAATATCAATGGCTGCCTCTTCATTAGTTCCCGTAGCCCCGACCAGGGCTCATGATATTAGCTCGGGCAGCTTACAGTCACCAAATTCATTCATAATGACCGCAATCTTCTTGCCATGCTGAGCGGTCAAAATATAATTCAGGAGGGTGGTCTTCCCGGCCCCAAGGTAACCTAAACTGGTGTGTTAACATGATTGAACACGCGGAAGCTCATGTGGTGCTATACCTGTCACTATAGTGATGGGCACCTTGACTGCCTTCTCAGACGGCTCTTCTGGTTCAGCGACCCCGCTGGACGTGGTCTCAACCAGCTCAGGTGGGAAGTCGTCATCTGCTTCCATATTGGGGGATTGTTCTCAGGGGTCGCTCGAGTCGAGAAAGTATTGAGTGGCACAAGTTTGGCTTTAGCTTCTCTTTCTGTATGCAAATGTCTGTCGTGGGTTATTCGGCTGTTATCCGATTGGTAACGCTGTTTGCTGCTGCTGCTTTTCTGTTGGCAGCCAAAGCACAGTGAACGAGTGATGCAATTGTTATGCAGATATGGGGGGTAATTGGATAAATGCAAGCAACTCTGGTAGAGTTATGCTGTTATGAAATCACCCTGGACCTTGGAAGGGACGGCCACTAAAAAGCGGCAGGGGTTAGCTCAGCAGCTCAGCTCATGCCTGGCACTGGCGACTGACACGCCCTCATCCAACTTCCACTCAATTGATTTGTTGCGTCGCACCGCGTCTCGGCCAGCTAGCCGCCCACTGCAAGTTCTTTGCCAACATCACATCTGTCTGTGGCAATACGGGCCACGTCTGCATGTCCAACAACTCTGCGAGCGCAAACCTGTCTCCGCCCATCAAACACCAACAACTACTAAAGACCCGTGTCATTCGAGGCTTGGGCCTCTTCTTTCTCTCATCATGTCGACTCTGCCGCCCAGTTCCCCGCGATTACCCAGCCCTCCTCCCCCGGCCGAGATCCAACTCGGACCCAAGTCCCCCGGCTTAGGAACCACTGCCAGTCGTCAAGCGCAAGAGATGGAGCAGACTATCGCGGACGCCAATGCGAAGCGGCGCATACACCCAGGCACCAAGGCCGAGAACATGGCCGCTGGTCCTCCCTTAATACCTCTGTCAGAAGTACGTTTCTAAAATGCGCAGACTGCTTCCAACCCGCTTACTGACCTTCGACTCTAGCTGGAGTCCGCTTTCCAGCTCCAGGAGCACCTTGCCGCTTTGCATTATCACCACACCGCGTCCAACACCCAGCCCATTACTAGACAGACGGCCGAGAAGCTTGCGACGCCCCCGCCGGGCATTGATCGCACTCTGTGGCTGTACGAACTATGTCGCTTCCTTATCGCTCAGTGCAACAGCCTCATCGTTGGCTTTCTTTTCGACAACCCGCCCTGCTCACAAGCCACGTGTCCAGAAATGAGGGCTTCCGAATGGCAGTTTCTGTGTGCCGTTCACGACCAGCCCAAGAGCTGCTGCGCTATCGACTATTGCTGCCACACTCTCGATTGGGCCGCCAATGTGGTCACCAATCCCAAGATATTCCCTTCGCGCTTCGTAGTCGCGGCAGAGGGCCACGACAAAGGTGCTGTGCTGAAGAACCTGGTTAACGTCTTCCGTCGCCTGCATCGCATCTTCGCGCACGCCTGGTTTCAACACCGTGGCGTATTCTGGACCGTGGAAGCCCAGACTGGACTCTACGTATTCTTCAAAACAGTATGCGACCTGTACGACTTGCTGCCCGCCGAAAACTACAAGTTGCCTCCCGAGGCTGAGGGGTTGGAACCCGCACAGCCCGAGAAGGAGGACAGCCAGCTTCGCGTCACGGCCATAGCAAGGCCGCCGTCGAGAGAAAGGGAAGAAAATGCCCATGACGATGACCAACCTCTCCACGCCCGGCGTAGCAACACCGCGCGTCATTCGAGCCGCCCATCTATGAGCACCACCGTGACAACGGTCATCGAAGAACATGAGGATGAAAACTCCGACGTAGCGAACAAACTGAGGAACATGCATCTCAGTTCGCATCCCGAGATCGTCGAAGAGGAGTCGGAGGTCGAGGTACCCGTCATTGTGGAGGGTGAAATGTTTGATCACGAGGCGGCAGAAACCTCGAGTTCGCCCAAACAGCAAGAACCCAAGGAGCCCAAAGAGCTCACTAATGAGCACGCAAACGAAGAGGGAGATGCGCCTACACCTGACCCCGAGGAACCGACTATAACGGAGGCAATTGAAGAACCTCACGGCCAAGAGAGCCATGAAGCAGAGGTAGATACTGAGAACTCACCCGATTCTAAGGTTGAATCAGCGGAACAACCCAACAACACGAGCACCGAAGATTCCACGCCATCTGCACCATCTGCGCCCCCAGCAGAGGAGGTGGAAGAGAAATCGGAGAAAGACAAGAAAGACAAGAAGAGCAAGAAAAGCAAGAAATCAGAGAAAAGCGATAAAGCCGAGGAGGTCGAGAAAGTTGAACAAGGCGAGACCGAATCCACGATAAAAACCACAGAAGTTACCGACTCGGACGATCCGGTGCCCGAGGACTCTGAAGCAGTGCCCAACGACGAGAAAACTCAATCCCCATCATCGTCCGACGGCACTTAGGAGGGGCCGAGACCCATGAGGAAGAGATCGCAGCAATTATTGGCCAAAGAGGAGCCAGGCGAGGCTGCCACGCCTCGGAAGGCGGCGCCGGTCAATAATGGGCGTATTGGCAATATTGTCTCGGCCTGGCGTCACGCCCGGAAGAAGAGCAAGGACAGCAGCAGCAGTAACAGCGACAACAAGGACGTGAACGAAGACTTTGAGGACGACGCGGAAGAAGTCAAGGCTATCATCGAGCAAAGCAGCAGCCATCGTCGTCCGGCTGCTACTGCTACTGGCAATGGGCCGCAGCAGAGGAGCACCGAGTCCGCGACCAGACAGCCCGAGTGAAAGGGGATATGATGACTTGGGAATTGAGGAATGGGGTTGCGTGGATATGCGTGCGCATGCGCGCTCGCGTAGTAGGCGCAACAGCTATAAAGAAATTTTGTAATCATGAAGGAACGGAGTGTCACGAATAATAGTATAACACAACTTACATACGTCCGGTTTAATACGCAGAATGGGGAGGAAGAAGGCCTGTAGGATATCGTGTGGAACGGCGTGGCGCCGGGACACGCAAGCCAGTACATGTATACTAGATGAAAGAACTGTTATAACTAAAAACGAATGCTAAGCAGCCAAGTTTTTTGTCTTCAGTAGGCATGCTTGATGTGCCCATGGTGATAGTAAGATGCCACCTGATGGATGTACGGCTCGGGCACACCAATGAAATGCAGTTCTCGACGACGGCAGAGGCTAGGGTAGAAGTAATTGTATGTGATTGTTGCATATTAAATAACTGAAAACAATATGTGGTATATGTGTGTAAATGGTATCAACCCCCCAAAGCCCCTATATATATGTACCCCCCAACATGTGTATCCTGCCTTGGGATCCCTGATGTATATATATCCCCCTTTTTCGGCCCCGAACGCCTTTCCCAAAGAGAATCTGAACCATGCCAAACGCCGGTAACAAGTAACGTGATCAATATATATAAATAGCATCACCATGCTACTCCGTTACTCGGGATGGACGGGCATGTGGCAGGGGGCTCGGACCCCTGTACGTGCATAGGGGAGCTGCATCGAACTGTCGCACCAGCTTGGATCTTGCTTCCTCCGCTGGTTATCTCTGTAAGACAGATCTCGTCGTATGACCCTTGGCCGACTTCCCGTGATCTGATGTAACCTGAGGTTATTATTATTGACCTTCTCTTCTGCTGCTCACTGCAAACTCATTCGTATATATATATTGCACGAATCAACGCCACAAAACAACGGCATATAACCGTGGGTTGTTGCAGTGGGTGATTTTGGTGGAGCGAGGTTTTTTCAGTGGCAGCCAGAATCCTCGCATACGACTCCTGGAAACATGACGGATGGATGATTCCACCACCAATCCAAAAACACGGTCGTGCGAATTGCCGTTTCAGCAATACTCTGTATTTCAGCTCCCGCTGGACGGGCCAGAACTGGGCGGTGCTGTGGGTGATTGTCCCCCCTCGTAATCTAGGCGCATCTTGGCAAAGACTGAAGCCATATCGCGTACGTCCTCGCTTTGCTTAGAAACGGGGATGCCGTTACGCTCGTCTGCGAAAGCTCGCGTTTCTTGCAATATTGGGGTGAAACCATCGTCATTGGGGATCCACCAATGAATGCACGAAGGGTCCCGGAAGATCAACGCCATGCGACTGCGTATGGTGAACGGAGCAAGATACCTGAGGGAACATGCAGTTAGTAACACGTTTGCCGCAAAGAAAGCCGCAAAGGCAGGGGTTTAGGTACTTACCCAGATCTCTCGATCAAGGCAAACTTGCGTCTCATCCACGTATGATGCTTCAGGTCCCTCGGCACAAAGATTGCTGCAATAACTAAACACGCCTGGAGCATTGCCAGTATTCCTGATGCCCTTTGGGGCGACTTTTCGACGGTATCGAAGATCTGGCAGATCGCCATCGAAAGATCGACAAGTTCTTGGGTGGGTTCCTGCTGAAGCCTTCCCGGCTCTTGAGTCTTGTGCATGACAAGAATCGAATGCCACTCGGCTAAAAGCAGCGTTGTCGCGAACAAATGGCCATTGTATAGGTAGCCCGGCGCATACGGATCGACAATGTCGTCGTCTTCGAGGGGCTGCCTCCACTTGAATTCGGTTTCGATGTAAGCCGGGTCGACCATACTGGGATCGAGGTTGTCGCGCCACTTATGCAGCTGTGCTGTTAGGCTGTTATATTCGGAAGCAAATTCCTCTCCGGATACCTCGCCGCGTTTAGCCTTTGCGTACAGAAATGACATGTCGACGGTAATCAGACGCAATAAAGCCGAGGCAGCTTCTTGCTTCCAGATCATGCCCCCCGGATCAGCGTGACGCTGGCTCTCGTGGTAGTCCACCGTTGCCGAAAACCACTCCCTCGGGAGCCGCGTTTCGTAGCCCCCTAGCATTCCGACAAACACGTCGAATCGAACGTACCAGGTCAGAATGGTCCTCGAGACGAACGAATGCATGACTCCTTGCGGCGTATGTAGCTGAGTTAGGATTTGGAGTGCGGCCTTTTGATGACCACTGAGGTTGACCCAATCACCCAGGTATTCCTGAACAATCATGTCAGCATCACTGCATCAATTCTGTCATGGTTGAATCTGTGTTTACCTCGATTGTAGCCAGTTGCAAGATCGTCAGCAGCGTCGCTGTATTTTGCTTGCCCCCTTTTTTGAAAGCCTCAAGCAGCAGAGTTACGCTTTTGTTGTAGTATTGAAGAAACTCGGAGATATTGCCGCTCGGATTCTGAATCGTGCGGTGGTATGCTGCAAAGCCCACGAGAGCGTATAGCAAAGATTCGTTGCCTTTTTGCACTGCGACGCTGGGCAGGTACTTCATGAAAAACTCGTCGGCATCGAGTATCATGCAGTAACTGTGGTGGCTCATGTTGTCGCAGAAGTACTGAAGATAGAAATGCAGGTCTGGAGGCAAGTGTGACCATTCGGACGGCCCTGCTTGGATCGAGGGGTCCGGTGGAAGACTGGGTGTGGCGAAGCTGACGCTCGTTCCGGTCGAAACAGACGGCGACGCGCTCTTCGTGCCATCCAAAGATGGTGTCTCGGAACCGTGTCGGGCACCGGCTCTCTGGAGGTTCAGCGTCGAGGCAGTGTCTCTTCTTCGCAGTGACGAAAACGATTGCTGGGGTCGTAAACCATTGTTGTCTGGTTCTTCCTCGTCCGCGATGGTGTCGAGCCTGGCGTCCCTTTCGCCCTCGTCTTCGACTTCGTCAGATGCCGTACCAGGGCTATCTCCTTGCCCCGAGCCATCCCTCGAGTTTGCTTGCCCCGAAGAGCCTTTCCCGGATGTCTGTTCGGGATATGTGCACTCTCTCTTACCCTTGCGGCATCCTACACATAATATGGTCAGTCCTTGTACAACCTCATCGATGATAGGCAAAAGACTAACTTTCACAAATGGGGTGAGTTTCGTCGCACTAATCCTCGGTCAGCGGGGTTATTTCTTGTCGGTGAACGCTGTGCCGTACCTTGACTCGTCTGTTACGGCATGTATAACATCCCGACCTGGTCCGGCGGTGTTTGACATGCTCCAGTCCAGGCGTCGACTTCTTCCGACCGCGGTTGCTTGGAGGCTTGGAGGATTGAAACATCGTAGGGTCCTGAAATCCGGTAAAATAGTTTAAAGTTTGGTACGAGCTGGCCATAGGCGCCCCATTGCTTCCCATAGGCATTGCTGGGATTTGAGACTGCGGGATGCCATCTGAAGGGTAGTTCTGAGAAGGGCCTTCTTCGGACCTTGGTTGAGGAGCCATGTACTGATTATAGTCGTCCATTGCCAAGTAAGGCGTAACCCCGAGGTTGGACAAATCCGCGTCGGATGGTGTAATGGATACTAAAGTCGATGTCCTGCCTTTCCTTGCAGAGTTTCGATTGGGTTTGGGCGCACGTTGATACGTATAATGGCTGAGCAACGGTCTTATAAGTTTGTTCGAGATAATCTGTCCGAATAGTCTGGGAATAGCTTGAAGATGTCGTCGTGGCAGTGCAAGTTGGGCCGTTTCTAGCTGGCTGGCTAGTTGATGTCCGGAGGCAAGGTCGGCCAAAGAGGAACGACGATGACTTATTAGCACGGGGTCTGAATGGTGCAAGATATCCAAAATAGCTGGTGATAGACCATTAGAGGTCGGGTCATCCGATAAAAGTCGCTTAAGTCGACTGTTGACAAGCAAGAAGGAAAGGTAGGCGATGACAAGTGCTGGTGAGATTTGTTTTTTCTGAACGGAAGGCTCGATCAGGTCAACGGTCGAGTTGCAGGCAGAGTGCTACCAAATCAATTTCATGCGCACCTGGCTGCCACGAACGGGGTCTTGGGAGAGAGCGGGATGCGAAGCTGTCAAGGAACCTTAGATCCTATATTTGAATGCCTGCTCTCGTGGGAACCAGAACCCGCATCTAACGAACAATTTCCACAGGATCTACCGGCAGGGTAGGATATAGCGGAGCTGCTATTTCGAACAAGGTCATCAGAGAAACGCCAACCCCTGCAACTGTTACAGTCACCAAGCTTGCCCTGGCAAACCCAAACTCTGTAGTGCGTGTGCCGAGATGATTCCTTAAGTTGCAGACGGAGATGGAGGAGCCCGGAATGTCTTGTGCACACGAGGCAGTGGGACCAATGCGTTATGGGCGGATGCTTTATGATGCGTAGTACCTCCGCTTGGTGGTCAAGGGGGATGTGACAACCAAATATAGGGCGCGGCGCCTCTCCCAAAACCACGTTGTGGCTGGGCCCGCCTTTGCTTTGCACGAAATAAGCAGGTGGTGTCTGCGGCAGCAGAACGTGAGACGGTGCCCTAGGAGTGGCGTATGCAGGCAGAGTCGAAGACCAGCGCTAGAAAAGATGCTCGCAGGTAGGCGGTTGTGCTCCAAGGATGAAGGGGTTAGATGTGCGTGGGTGCGGGTGGAAGGTGTGTCCAGACAAGCCGTTGTACACGGGCAGGATATCGTCAGAGGACTGGTGACTGTTAAGTTGATGGACTGGGCCAAACAGAGCGGCTGCCCGGTAACTGACTGCCTTTCAGGTTCCAACGGGTGAGTGACAGGGTACAAGGTATGCTGGGGTATACCTTGTCTGATATAGGGTGGCTTGCAACGTTGAAATAAACAGACCGAGTTACCGGCTCTGGAGCTTGACTCGAAACGGGACTCTGCGTAATGCGTCAAAAAGGGCCATTCATCACAAGAGTAGGTATCGAATTACGGAAACTGGAAATTCCCAGGTACGGTGGGAACGAACTATGCACCAGACGAGGCCCAGCAGGTCAATGGCGTGGGACGGCGCAATAAGAGTTGTTCCGTTACATACGATCCCGTTTCGTTGCTAGGTCTTGTAGTAGTAAGTATTGTTACCGCAGGGAGCAACACGCACGGCCTAGGACTGGTCCGGGAAGAAAGAAGACGTATCAATGTATGTACGGACTTGGCAGGGGATGTATTTTTCCCCTTCTCTTCTTTTTTTCCAGCTCTGGCCGCTAATTGAACGCCCTTCCCATGTGGGTTGATGCGATATTGTGGCCCTCCTGCCCAGCCTTTGATGGGGGAATCCCTTGGAACCTGCGGCGGCGCACGAACAGGTCCTGCTGCCGCCACCCGTGCCAGCCAGTACAAAGAACGCCAGCAGTGAGATAAGATCGCGGCAGCAGAGACCGGGGGTCTTCATCCCAGGCCCGGGCATCCACAAGTCTGGATCTAGTGGTGGGGAGGTTTTGGGGTGGTGTTACTGACAGGGATCTCGAAGACTGTCTTGCTGTTCATGCGGTTTGATCAACTGTTAGCTGAGAAAAGAAAGCACAAGCAGACGAGAATTCGCGGAAGAACCCGTGAGGCATGATAAGGCTGTGGGTAATTAGATGAGACTGGACGTTTCGCCGACAATAGCAAATGGATATCTCGATAGTGGCAGGTAGTGCAGAGAGTAGCATGTCATGTTTGCAGTCGTCGTTCAATGATGGGGTGGAAATCCTTGCAGCCGGTCAAAGTCTCGGCGGATAGCTGCCCGGCCGTCCAATTAGTTCCAAGGTTCAGGGCCTGCGAGACGGCTCCAGTGCCCAGTCTTGGAAGTCAGTTTAGCATCAGTACAGCACAGCACAGTACTGTATGTGTAATGTTCTGTCAGCGCGCCGCCGGCCATATATCGCAACATCGGCCTAGCTCTTGGCCTACTTAAGTACATGGTCTCCGCTTGTTCTTTCCCAATTCCCATGCCGTGTTGCAGCTAATTTCAGCCCACCCGATGCCTGGGGTTTCCTAGTACGTAGGTAGTATACAAGTACGTGCTTGGTGCGCTCAGACTAATACATAATGAGGCGTGCAACCTGCATGATCATCTGTGCGCCGCAAGAGACTAAGCTGCTGCTGAATGAGATCTGACTAAACGCATTCCTGAAAAGCAAAATCTTCTACCCCCGAGGACGAAAACTGATTACCGTGTCTTGTTGGTTGGCTGGCTCTGGAACCCATGCATCAAGCCAGGGCTGCTGGGCTGGATGGGCAGCAGCATGGCATGGCATGGCTCAGCCCGAAGTGGATGATAGCACGACGTATGTACTGTGTAGATCGATCTTTTACAAGGATTGGTAGGTTCGTCAGGTAGGGTACCACTGAAAGAAGGGAGATTTCACTACCTACACGCATCGCATACGGGTTGCACATAAACCTTCCACAGATGAAATACAGGGGTCTGCTAGAAAACCTCGAATCAGTTCTTACATAACATACATGCATATATTGATTAGGTCGTATTGGTGCTAGTGTTTCTGGCAGTGAATACCGAAACCCGTTTTCCCAGAATAGACAATTCTGGGTGCTTGAAGGGTCGTCCGATACATGAGACGAACGGCTCACAGACCTGGGCGGTTTATGTATGTAAGTACCTCATGCGCGAGACACCTTGTAGGTAGTGCTTTTTCTCAACGGTGTCTACTTTTCTTTATGTGAGCAACCCCAAGTAGAAACTGCTACTCATCCAGATGCATCAATATCCATGCCATGTAGCGGGGACGCTGGGTTTGCAGCCCCGGATAGCGTCTCCCAGGCTTCAAGTCCGAAAGATAGTCAGATCCATTGTGCGCAGAGGGCAGAACTTTCCATGGCGGCATGGTTGCTGTGGATAGCTCAGCAAGCATCTGGTGAGCACCAACCCTTGCAGGTGCATCGGGTTCTCGCAGTGACGCAGCCGGTTGGTGCACAAAATGGGGGTTACAGGTACAAGTAGGACGTCATGGTTTGACCGCCCCAGAAAAAAAGAGAAAGAACAGACTCACAGAACGAAAGAAGGAAAAAGGTGTTGACGCCAAAATACTGGAACACTAGGCCCCACTACATCATGGATGGAATATCAGCCGCTTCCTCCACACGTGGGACTTGTCACCCCTCAAATGTCTTGGCTCTCCACATCCACACCCAGGCCTTCACAGAGAACGCGGCTGTTTCGCGTCAGGGTGCTCATGATGAACCAGACATTGATGCGTGTCTCATGTCACATATCCCAGGTGTCTTTTCCACCGAGCGCATCATCCGCCCAAAAGTTTATGAAGGAGGCAATGGGAAATCGGCGACATCCAGTCAACCCCATAGTGTCTCCTAGGTTGAGTCGTGTCCGTCCTCCTAGGGTCTGGCCGAGGTCACTGGTGCCAATGATTGATCGCCCACAAGGAAAGACCGTTCTCGATTGGATGATACTGTAGGCTGTAGCTGGTTGGTATGGCCATTGCTACTGCCCCGGCAATCCGTTTTCGGCTGTGGATATGACGTCTATGCGTGGTCGTACGACAATGCTCAAGTTTTGTTGGATGGTAATAATTGGCTATCTCGACTCCCATCATGCGACTACATCTATGCATAGAACGAGCTCACGAGGAAACAGCACCGAGGCAGCCCTCGAAACAATTGACGTCCATAAAGGGTGTTTCTAGGCATATCTCAGCAGGTATGGCTCAAGGAAGACTAGTAGTTTGTTAGTGTCGTCGTTTCAACACGGTGAATTCCGTCTGGTGTCTGGTTTTCTGCGGCTCTTACCGACCGAGTTAACCACCATGGGTTACATCCACATACCACGCTGTTTGCGGATCATGGCATGCTTAGGTACTTAGCAGATTCGCAAGTACCTACATCTTACTGCTTTTGAGTAGTTCGATGATACATATAATTTCGTTTTGCCCCCCTCCCCCCTACATCCTCGGCCAGGTAGACTGACTCTAAGGCAATGATATGCATGTGATGTGACGACAGATACATTGACGCCTATGAATGTAAGTAGAAAAGAAACGGGGGCGCCATAGACTACATGCAGGCACGCATAGTCGCTCTACCTACGATACGCTGAGGAAGAAAAGCAGAAAAGTAATACGCAAGAGCGGAACAGATTCCCGGGCCTATGGGTCCGGACGCCATCTCGAGTGAAGGTGTGATTGATTTATTTGCCCACATGCTGTACAAGTAGGTAAGGAGTACGACCCTGCCGCCGCCGCCGCCGCCGCCGCCGCTGCTGCTACGCTGCCCATGCAAGACTTGATTGAGTGTGGGGTTCACCAACTCCGACTGTTCGAACTTGGTGCATTGAGCCTGGTCACCTACATACATACAGTATGTAGGTAGTGTGCGTGTCTCCTACCTGCTCCCTCCCTACTTCAATCAGCCATTACAGGTACATGCCTCTATGTAGGTATGCATGCTATTATGCAGGTAGGTGTCTTAGCTTGGACTTTTTAGCAGATGACACATGCCTGGCTTTGGTCCCCATTTGACGGCGTACTGCCGCCGTTTTGTCCGAGTCGAAATTTCCGACCTGCCGGAGGTGATGAGGATGCCTGTTCGTCCAACAACCAAGAGGCCGGGAAAGTGCTCTCCAAAATCCCACAGTGGCCGCTACGAAGGACTACTGCACGTACTAGGAGGATAGGTATGCTCAGGGCGATCTCTAGATTTTGACAGCTGGGTTCTGAGCTGGGGGGAGGGAAAGCGCAAACGGAGAAAGAGAGGGGCTTCCGTTTGACTTTCTCGTCCCCTGCCCCTGCTTGATCCCAGAGCATGCATGTATGGGCTGTAGTGTAGCTCGGTGTCCAGGCCGCTCAATGGCCACACTTCCCGTTTTGTGATCCCCGATATCTGAAACGCATCCGAGGTGAGAATGACAGCAAAGATCGGTGTATCAATAATAACGTGTTAGTTGGGATGGGTTGTGCCTAGACTACTACGAGCCAAGGAAGGTACGATACACATCTGCAAATAAGCACATGCTTGGTCCCGGGTGAGAGGGGAGGCGCATAGCACTCCCTGCTCCCCACAGTATACCTGGTAGTGGTTGGGTTGTACCTATCTCACAGTAGCTGCGGATGATGCGCTGTAATTTTGCTTTCTCAAATCAGGAATCACAATAACATTGAACCTCCTCCTCGATATCCGTCGGAGGGGTGGATTCTGGAGGGCGTGCAGCTCCCAGCTCCACCAAGCTCCCAGAAGAAAGAATATGGCTAGAACAGTCAGATTGCATTTTGCAGCACAGGAAGGGGGGAGGGGAAAGTACATGTTCTCAGCACTTCCCTCCCTACCCCTTGACTGTATGCACATGTGTATGTAGGCAGACAAGTCAGGAAAACACCTTTTTGCAAAACGGGACCGATAGCGTGTCTATTATTAGTTCTGTCTAGACCAGCATCTTGGGTCGCGCAAGTTCGCGGTCGAGGCGCAACGGCGCAACCCCTTCAGCCTCTATCTACTGTATGTGACCTGAGAGCTTAGGCGCAGTCACTGCAATCTTGATAGATACGTGTACCCGATTTCCCGAGTTATCTTGAGAATCGGACTGGGTGAAGGTGGACCGGCCCAGTCCCTGCACAATCTTTTCTTTTCCAGCTAGTAGGTATCATGTCATAAAGAAGGGCCTATGGATGGGCCATGAAGTGACGGCGCCGAGCTAGACTTCGGAGCCAGCAAAATGCCGAGGAAATGCTGAGTATCTGCCGGGACAGCGGCAGATTTCCGACGCCGACGGCTTTGGTACTGGTCGCATCGGCCCATCTGCGATCATGGACGCGAGTAGGTAAGTAGATTAAGCATGAGTCGTTGCTCATTCCACACGCTGCCTAGCTGTACGGGAGGACAGCATGGAGGCTATAGTACAGTCATTATTGACAATCTTGGTGACACGAGAGAAACACACACACAGAGAGACTCCTGGGCAGCTAATCAGGACCTGCAGACCTTAATTGTCATGATTGGGAAGACTGCTCGTGGGAGTTTCTGGTTCCGTCAAAGCACTGCAACGATAGCACACCATACCTGCTGGGTCCCTCCCTACCTTGAGTACCATCCATACACCAATGTATGCGATCAACAATACGGGGAGGTCAAAGCTCAATTCCCTGGTAAGTTTCTCGGTCTCTGCAGAGGCCTGGCATTAGTTCGGAGTGTCATTCGCGCCGATATGTCCGTTGAGAAATAAGCATCCTCATCCAGTCGGAAGATACCTCAAAAACTGGCTGTCTTGTCCCTCTCTGTGCGAGGCTCTGGCACGTTTCTTTGGTTGCATCCGGAAAATAACTATCGACAGCCATGTCCACCCTATGAGCGTGTTACCTGCCTCTGTGTGCCTGTGTGCGTGCTCCCCTGGCCCACGACGGCCTCTATGACGGCCAGGTACTCCGCTACTTTGTATACTGCATTTCAGGTGCGGCGACTCAAAGGAGCTATCGTATCTACCTACATACCAAACACCAATTGACACAACCACCGTCGCCTTCAGCATCAATTATGCTATCTATTGTAGCTTACAGTACGGAGTATAAGAGGAGCTTTACAGCGACTGTCGCATTGTGTGGATTTCCGTATATTGTGTCGGATCATCATCTAGCTGAGACACGGCCGTCGAGATACTCGATGAACTTCTTTCAATTGCTGCATGCAGATCGAGACGATCCAATGCAACCTACCATAAGCCGGATGCCTACTACGGGTGACGGCAGGCCTACCGGAATTAATCTACCTGAATGCCACGCAAACATGTAGGCCCCGGATACCTCCCTCCCATCCTGGGCCTTCCTGAACTCGAAGAAGTAGTCTAGCAGGCCGCTCAACGGGTCGCCCTGACTGTTTAGTTCTGGGCAGGGTGCCACTGGGATGCTCGTATGCTACCAGGCGTCGTATCCAGGGCTGGATTGGGACATGACAACATGGCCACCATGTTTCCCAAGCTGCAGGCGGGCTGCCGACCGGTCCCTTCCCCCCTTCCCACCTCGATCAAAACGGACAGGCTGCAACCCAAGAATCTCCAAACCGGCGGTCAGTTTACCAACCTAGCGGATGAGAAGATACAGTTCCACGAGTCTACCGGCTCAGGCTGAACGGGTTGCGGCACTGCGGGTGACCGTCCAAAATAATACCCGGCGGGACAGACCGAATCCAGAAATCATTTCAGACTGACTCCTTCGTCTCCGGCGGACCATGGCAAGCTACTAATTGTTTTTTTATTTTCTTTTCTTCCTTTCTCTTCTTCCTTGGAGGTCTCGTATTTTGCCATTGGTCAAACACGCAGCAAGCTGAATCTCGAAGATCTCGAGTCCGAGATGCGCTCCAATCATACCGTGACTTTGGTCTGGTGTGTGCTTCTTTACCTACCTACTCTTTCCGCCGCTGACCCCTGGATAAGGCCTAGCCCAAGAAACAGTAGTGGCTATTAGTACTCCGTACCTAGCCTATCATCTATTGCAGCTGGCTTTTGACTTTTGTCAAAGGGAAAAAAAAAAAAAAAAGAGGCCAAGGGGACCGCCGGGATCGCTGCTTCTTACCTGGAAAGAACAACCAACATTGAACACTGATGATAGAGCATCCCCCTAACCTAATGTTTCCAAACGAACCATTCAGTTCTTGCGACCGGGTCGTTTCCGTTTCTAACATGGGAGACAGGAGGCAAGTCCGTCACGTGACTGGGTCTTGTTGAACGGGTCGGACGACGGTGTTTAGAGAATCAGCACATTAGTGGAGCGGTCCTCGGCCTCCTGTGTGGAAGGGGCGTTTCAGAGTCGCATCTTCGCGCTCTCCCTCGCGAGTCGTGTCATCCGGCGTCAGTGCAAAAAATGATAATAAAATACAAAACGCAATGGTAATCTTGTATGTTTCTATATATACATCTCAATTGGTGACGATTACACCAACGGCCTGCCAAACTTCGTAATTCTCAAGCAATCTTCTTCTACTTTACAGTACTTCATTATCCCGAGATTCCGGTGTCGGCGGACGGACCACAGGGGTTCCTAATCATGGCTGGACTGATAGACCTCAAGGGTCTGAATTTGGATGCCAATGGCGTGTTTATGCTGGGAATGACCATCCTGGCTTTCCTCATACCCATTGTCCTGATCCTGCCACCCGTGCCGCTGCAGAAGAGCGACGCCCTGCTGCAGACGCACTCGCTGGCGGGCCTCGGCGCCGCCAAGAGCAACCTGAAGAAGCAACACACGGCGGCGGCGCACGCGGAGCGTGACGGGCAGCCGGCCACCGTCCAGAGCCTCGTCATCTACCCGGTCAAGTCGTGCAAGGGCATCGAGCTGGGCAAGAGCAAGGTGCTGCCGCACGGCCTGCAGCACGACCGCACCTACACGTTCGCGCAGCTGCGCAGCCCGTTTCCCGCCCCCGTGGCCGATGCTAGCGGCGGCCAAGCGAACGGCGGCGACGAGGAGGAGGAATGCTGGGACTTCATCACGCAGCGCCAGTTCGCCCGCCTCGCCACCGTCGTCGTCGAGCTCTGGGCCCCGGACGAGATGAAGCTGCGCCGCCAGGGCCTGAACGCCAAGTCGGACCGCGAGACCTGGATGATCCTGCGCTTCCCCTGGCGCGAGGGCGGATGGCGCGGCTGGGTCGCGTTGGCGGGCGCCAAGCTGGCCGGCGGGCTGCGGGCCGAGCCTCAGCGCGAGGTGCTGCTGCCGGTGGACTTCCCCTCGGCGCCGGAGATCGAGGAGCGCGGCTACACGTACGAGAACGTCCGGATCTGGAAGGAGCGCGTCCGCGCGCTCAACCTGGAGAAGGATCTGCCGGAGGAGCTGCGCCTCTACCTGGGCGTCAGCAACAGGCTGGGTCTGTTCCGGCTCGATCCCGCGGCGTTGAGGGAGGTGCATGAGTGCGCGCCGAGCAAAGAGTCCGCAGGCTACCAGCCAGTCACGGGTTTCCAGGATGCCGTAAGTTTGCACCCCGAAACTGGTATTCCATGATGGTGAATGAAGGTTAACACGCATATCGGCAGTACCCTGTGAACGTTCAGAATCTGAGCAGTGTCAAAAAGTTCGGCGCCGAGATACCGAAAGATGCCGGGCTGGGGAAGTTGGATGTCTTGAGGTTCAGACCTAACATAATCCGTAAGTACCTCTTGATTACAACCAGCTAAAAAGAGGGGGGGGGGGGGGGGGGGGGGTTCGTCTTCAAGTCGCAATATCTAATCAATGGTTGCAATAGTCACCGGCGTCCCTGCGTACGAAGAAGAAACTTGGAAGAAGATCTGCCTCAAGTCTGGCAGCTCCGGGCTCTTCAACCCGGTGCGATTCCATGTCGCTTGCCGCACAACGCGCTGCAAGCTGCCCAATGTAGACCCCGCAGACGGCACGCGCCATGCTTCGGAGCCCGACCGGACACTGCGCAAGGTGCGCAACGTGGACGAGGGCGCTCCGCTTAAGGGGTGCTTGGGCATGCAGTCGATACCCCTTTTCGACAAGGGACTCAGCAGCGATGACCTGGAGACATGGATAGGGGTGGGAATGACGGTGGAGGTGGAGGAAACGGGCAAGCATGTAGTTCCTAAATAGACGGTTGCTACGAGAGGCACTTATATACAACAGGACAGGCTCAAGCCCAGTCAAACGATATATTGAACAGGGCCTAGAATTACATTAGACAGGGCACCCCGGTACCAGACAGATAGAAAGGAGCATTCATTCTGACCATCGTTGAGGCACTTCCAACAAGTTACTGTTGGTCCGTAAACCATCAGAGTAGGCTCATGTCTAGAAGCTGGCACAAACAGTACTAGTACCAGGGCACGGCTCAGTTGTACTTAAGGGGTGATCTCGAATACTTCACCCGCCGTCGTCGAAAGGGGCTCGCTGTACGCAGTTCCATTGACCGAAAACGGAGAGCCGCCAGCCAGACGGAGCGCCAGCGTGCCGCCGATGCGCGAGGTCACCGTGGCGCGCGTCAGCTTGCCGCCGGACCAGGCCATGTCCACCACGAAGCCGCCGCGGGCCACGAGACCCGTCACGGAGCCGGTGCCGACGGCGGACGGCAGCGCGGGCAGGAGGTGGACGACGTTGTGGCTCTGGAGGAGCATCTCGGCGACGGCGGAGGTGAAGCCGAAGTTGCCGTCGATCTGGAAGGGGGAGCCGGGCCCGCTGTCGGTGTTCCAGAGGTTGGGCGAGGGGTAGCGCTGCAGGAAGGCCACGGCGCTCTCCCAGACTTTGCCGCCGTCGAGCAGGCGCGCGTACAGGTTCATGACCCAACTCCGGCTCCAGCCCGTGCTGCCCGACCCGGCCTGCATGCGGTGGTCGACGAGCTTGCGCGCGGCGGCCGCCCAGTCCGACGAGTTGAGCGGCGCGAACTGCGAGCCCGGGTACAGGCCCCAGATGGCCGACATGTGCCGGTGGCCCGGCTCCCCCTCGCCGTACTCGCGCCGCCACTCGAGCATCTGGCCGTAGGAGCCCACGGCCGGCGGGCGCAGCTGGGACAGGTGGCTCTGCGCGTCGGTGCAGTCGCGGCCCGTCAGGCCCAGGGCCTGGCACGTCTGGAGGACGGCGGTGAAGAGCTCGGTCAGCAGCGAGTTGTCCATCTGCACGCTGATGTCGACGCCCTCGGTGCGGCCGCCGGTGCGCATGTCGCCGGGGACGACGAAGGGGTTCTCGGGCGAGAGGGTCGGCCCCGTCGTCTTGTAGCCGTCCCAGTCGAACAGGTAGCAGTAGTAGAACTGCGCGGCGCTCTGCAGGATGGGCCAGGCCTCGTCCCGCAGGAAAGTCTTGTCGCCGGTGAAGCGGTAGTGCTCCATGGTGTGCAGCGCGAGCCAGGCCGAGCCCATGGGCCACATGGTGTAGGGCGTGCCGTAGTCGACGGGGGCCGCGTCCCCCCAGAGGTCGATGTTGTGGTGCAGGACGAAGCCGCCGTTGTTGCAGCCGTACATGACGTTGGCCATGGTCTGGCCGCGGGCCTTGGCCACCTTGATAAGGTCGAAGAGGGGCTTGTGCGTCTCCTGCAAGTTGGTCACCTCGGCCGGCCAGTAGTTCATCTCGGTGTTGATGTTGATCTAGAATTACCAGTCAGTCAATGGTCATTGGACTCCTACATATCAAGTCGGGTTCTCACCGTGTATTTGCTACAAATTACCCATCGTTAGAGATTGGAATTCAGTACGGGTTTTGAGAATGATAACTCACCTTCCCCACGAGGGAGAGAAATCCTTGTTCCAGAGGCCTTGAAGATTGGCTGGGAGTGACAGGTTTCCTGTGTCCCTGGACGAAGCCATCAGGAGATGGCGTCCGAAATTGAACATCAACGTAGCCAACTGGGGGTCGGCATTGGCATTGCGCTTGTAATTTGAAAGGCGCGTTTTGGTATCCGTGCTGCCAGCAGAGCCGGAGGACCCCAGATTGAGGCTGACCCTTCCGGTGAGGGCGGTATTGTCTTTGACAGAGGCTTCGCGTATGGCGGCATATCCAGCTTTGGTCGCTGCGTCTAAGTTAGTCTGCAGAGCAGACTCCCCCGCGTCCTGGCTGGAGTAGCGGTACGATGTTCGAGCATCGAAGAAAATGTCCACCGTCGTAGCCCCGGTGACTATAATTGAACGGCCGTCACTACTGACGGTTCCTGGGAAAAGGGGGTCCCATCATCAGTACTGTCAGATGCTGCTGGGGGAAAAAATGGGCACATACCTCCGCTGTTTACTATCCGTGCTTCGGACGAGAAAGTAATAGCCCCGGAGGACTGGCCACTGCTGCCGCTCAGCCGTACCGAGCCCGCATCATTCGAGGTCGAGGCCGTCTGAGCCGTAGTGTGTTGACCTCGAGACATGGTGACCTTCACATCAAGCTTCCCGGCCTGGCTAGCGTTCATCCTCATTGCTATCACGCCGTGAGGATAGCTTCCGACATACTCACGGCTATCTCGGAGTCAGTGATAGGGGCAAATCCACGGAGAGGACGGAAATCTCACGTGTAGTTGACGTTGTTGTAATTGTACGTGACGAATGCTGTGCCCTGATACGTGTCAAGATACCGAAGCAGGTTATTTCTTCCGTTTCCATGCCCAAAAGAGATGGTCATATCACCCAGAGGATTGTATTGCTGGCACGAGTTGGGGTTTCCAGCCACTTCACAATTGTCAGAAGCCAGATACTTGATGAGTTACAGAGAAAATAATGCACTGGACCGACATACTGTTCTGGAGGACTGCTTGGCCAGCTCCGGTGATGTCGCCGCTCGTCAGTTGGGACCGGATGTTGTTCAAGGCGTTCTTGGAGTTGCGGTTGGCACGATCCAGCCACGGTCCGCTCCAGATGGAGTTCTCATTGAGGGAGATCTTCTCGTCCCCCGTGCCGTAGATGGCGGCGCCCAGTCGCCCATTGCCGATGGGGACGGCAGATGCGAAGTCGTTGCCGGCATCGCTGCTATACCAAGCAAACCGTGAAGCATCCCACTGCGCCCGTGTAAAGGGAACCCAGGCCAACAACGTGGCAATGGTGACTTGGGCCAGGGTGGGAGCCATGGCAAGAGTTTAGTCGGTGGTGGTGTGGCTAGGCATAAACACGGTGGAATGCATATTGTCTAAAGAGACATGCTTGACTCTTATACTCACCATCCCCATCTGAAAAGCGAGTGTCTAAGCCACATCGAGATGGCAAGTCATCGTTGACTCGTGTTGTTGGAGCGTATGATTCTCTCCAGGCAGGCTGGGTTTATTCGCGGGGAAATGCAGGTTAAGGTCTTGGCAGGAACGGCTCATCACCGTCCGTTGCCCTTTATAGTGGTTACAGGGGGGGCGACCCGATTGCTACGCTGAGAACTTCATTACTTCATGTTACGATCAAGGCGGAGAAAACAGACGAGTTTGGGGAATATCAGGGATGGCTGGCAGCTCGCAGTTGGCGCAGTATGGAGCATCGATCAGGTCGCAAGGGAACGGCCGAGTTAGTCGCACCAATGGGGAACCTTTCCTGTTGTGGTGTGGCTCTAGTAGTAGTATATTGCCTAATTATGTAGGTCGCATCCTTCTCTGTGACGCTACGGCGGAGTCGTGGAGTCGAGATCGAGCAACGAAGGCCTTCGTATGCTTGGTACTAGATTGCCGAGTATCGCGAAATGAATTCTTCAGAAAACGAGGCCAATGGGGTGCTACGATGATATCATCATTGATCTCTCAGCCGGGGGCTTCCTCGCTGTGGCCAGCCACCTCGTATAGTGTTTCCATTGTGTCCCTTTATGCCAGATCCGATGCATTATAAGCACAGAAACAGGGTTAACATGGACCTCATAAGTAGTTGTCCACCAAATAGGAACGAACGAACCATCACCCCCCATCATGTAGTTAGTCAAGATTAAATTAAGGACTACATTATTTCATTGCCCTGCTCTGCAAAAGTATAGAGATATATATATACCACAGTCCCATTGGTAGTCAATCATTAGACCGACAACTATACCCGTGATCATAGCAGTTTCTATTCAGCCTTGCCTAATATATAATCTTGTGTCCATGTTGGAATTGCAAGCTGCAGTCCTCCAAATCATCCAGTCAGTGATCAGTACACCCTCCTTTTCCGCAGAGGGCCATTCAACTTTATTGTACCCAATGCGCCTTACTCAGAAGCAGACGCCGAGAACTTCATCCCCTCGGGCACCGCTTTCCACTGCTGATTAGCATCGAGCAAAGTCTCGCAGCGCCCCCACTCCTCCCGGACCGTCTGCGCACGCTCTGCACTCCGCGCCGTCAGCTTCATGGGGAACGGCTCAGGGTGGACCAAGAACCCCTGCGACAGCCTCGCAGGGTCCGGCGTGACCTCGCGGCCGTCGGGGCCGACCGCCTTCTCGACGCGCAGCGTCCAGAGGATCCGGGACATGGCGAGGAATAGGGAGCGCTCGGCCGTGTGCATGCCGACGCAGATGCGGCGTCCGGACCCGAACACGAAATGGTCTCGCTTGGACACGTCGGGGTTGGCGGCGGCCTCGGCGGCGATCTGGTCGTCGCCCAGGTAGCGCGTGGGATCGAAGATGTCGGGGTGGGCGTAGCGCTTGGGGTCTCGGTGGATGCCCCTGTAAGCAGAATCTTAGTAGATGGCCACAATCAGACAGCACCGGGCATCTCCAGAATATACCACTTACCACACGTTGGTTACCATGGAGGCATTCTTCGGTATCTTATAGCCCATGTAATCATCATCCCTCATTGCACAGTGGGGTACCCCCAGAATAGCCGTGGGCATCCAGCGCAAGGTCTCCTTGACAATGGCTCGAATGTATGGCAGGTTTGGTGCGTCGTCGATCACGGGCATTCTTCCACCGCAGACACGATCAAGCTCTTCCTGGGCTGCTTTCTGGGTGTCTGGGTATAGTAGCATTGCCTCCATGAATCCCATTATGGTATTGGCTGTGGTATCATAGCCAGCCTCAAGGATGGTGGCAGCAACGTAAGCAGCTTCATCGTCCGAGAAGTCGCCCCCTTTTTGGGCATTGAAGACGTCGACACCGAAGCATGGCTGCGAAATGTGGTGAGTAATCAGACGGGTACGGAGAAATAGATGCGGGCAGTCCATACCAGTGAGGTTTTGTTGTTGATTCGCTCCTTACACGCGGTCCAGTGATCAAGGAATAACTCCTTTTCATTTGCATGCTGAATTTTGGCTTTTTTCTTTGCCGGAAGCATCCAGTCCGGAAATTTTCTCAAGATTGGATATAGATCAAATAAAGCGGCCCCCGTAGAGCCCACAGTCGGCACAAACTCGTCGACGACATCGTAGAGGCGCTTCAACTGTGGATCGTGGATACTGGTTGTTCGGAAGCCGTATATCATTTGCGTGACGAGAGAGGTGGTGAAGCGGCGAACGTGATCAATCCATAGATCGGGTTCATACAGAAGGCCACACATCAACCGTTTGGCCTCAAGATCCTGGTACGGCACATATGCTTTGGCGGCCCGGACATTTAAAATGACATGAAAGAGCTTGTGGATGACTCTCCATCGCTCTCCATGCTGCCCTCAGAGTAAGTTGCTTTCCGTGAGCGTCGGTAATGGGCGAGAGACAATCATACCATAAAGAGCATTCGATGGTTGTTGCTAACGATCCTCGCTATGTACAAGTCCGGGCGGGAGTTATAGATGCTTCCTCGCTTATCGAGCAGGTCCTTGACGGCTTGGTCTGAACTGAGCACAATTGTCGCCTGGGTCCCAAGCATCAAGGAGAAAACAGGACTGCCAACGGTTAGCTAAATCCAAGTATTGCTGAACAACATGTATCTTGGGCTAACCCGTATTCCTCTGCCCACTTCTTCATCTGCAAATGTGGATTCTCTTTGGGCATGAGGTGTAGGTTTCCGAGTAAGGGCACGGTAGGGGGCCCGGGAGGGTAGCCTGGAGGTCGGCGGCCTGTAGACTCTCGGCGTCAGCACGTATTTCTCTTCAAGTAAACCATTGTTATATGAGGCGTGACCGGTGCATACCGATTCGCAACAACTTCGTGAGCACGTAGCCCAGTGCTACAAGCACGGGAAGAAACAATAGACTCGTCATGATAGGCAAGTGCAGACTACAACCTGCTGTGGCAGTATGAAAATGAAGATCGAGCTCCCAAACCCCTCCCAACGACCCCGTCCCTCTGCTTTAAAGAGCATGAGGTGAATATATGACCCCCAACACAGGGGCATTCGAACTCCGCACTCTCGGCTCTGGGGACATGCATATAATCCTCTAGAAGGGCATGGCATCGCCATATCCGGAAAACGCGACGCCAATCGACGCAATGCATACAAATTCTTGGTACGTGTGATTGGATGGGACCGTTATGGGGGTTACATTCTATACGCAAGCGCGCCATGCTTCCCTTCCCCGACAGTATCCGGCTCAATGGCAGCAAGTGGTTGTGCAACATCAGCTGTCAGCATAGCAGAAAATGGGGCTCTGGTAATCATTCATCCATTCATGGGGGCTGCATTTAGTCGGGTATATGCAGTGATTGGTCTTCCCCTGCGGCGGCCATGAGGCGTCATATGTAGGTATGTATGTTGCACTGAGCCGGTCGCAAACTACTTCCGGACCACCAAAACATGATCGATCAAGGTAGGCTCGTAGGCAAAAACACCACTGCTACCCGTCGATTGTTCTGCAGCCAGGCTCATCACATGACGATAATGAGGGAACCGGGGAATGATTTATACCCGTTCCGGCGGTTCGTAGGAAGATGCGATGCATGATTAGCAGAATGCACCTCGAAAATCAATGGGGTCAAGAAGTAGATGGCAAGACAATATTAATATAGCTGTTTCCATGCAAGTGAGCAAGGAGCGGAGCACAGATGAGTGCGCAAAGCAACGAATATGTAAGTAAAGGTTAGGTTGTGAGACAATACCTAGCTTTACGTCTGCAAACGAACCATGTCAGCAAAGTCTGGCTAGCGTTGGGGCATCTGACTTAGAGTGATTCTCCAAATCTTTCATTGGTCTGTCAACTTCACGGTAAGACATAGTTCACGTCGCAGACTTGACCAGATGCATTCTCTACCTATGCTTAGGGATTTGTGTTGTGTTCATAGGAGGCATACGCCCACTTTCACGTGAAGGCGTGGTGCGCCTCCAACCAGTGGTGGGGCATGCAAGTCTTCGGGGCCAAGGGCTTGACGATTAGTGGACTGCGGACGGCTCAAACACCGAGTATACTGTGGATTGAGCATCATCCAAACCAGAAATCCGAATTCGTACCCTCTTATACAATATCTCTTTGTACGGGGCTCAAAGGAAGCAGCACTCGGCACGAAATGACACCCCGAACGTCAGTCAAAGCCTTTCTGGCCAGGGCCCGTACAGCTCTAACCGCCCCGCCCTCCAAACGACAAACGCCTCTCACCTTCGTCGTGGGCAACGAGTCGGCTGGTAAGTCTACCGGCCTCATATCGCCTTGATGCCGTCGAGTCTGAGTCTGACCAGTCCCTAGACCTCGACTCCCTGTGCTCGGCCATTTTACTGGCCTATCTACGCACCTATTCGCCACCACACACATTGCACATTCCTCTTTGTCACATCCCGCGAGATGACTTGTCACTGCGCCCCGAATTTACCTCGGTGCTGCGCCGCGCGGGAACCGCACCCGAGGATGTTATCACCCTCTCTGAGCTACCAGGGCCCGAGAACCTGAGTCCTGCGGACACGCGCTGGCTGCTCGTTGACCACAACGCCCTGACAGGCCAGCTGGCCCAGTTCTACAGCGCTCAGGTCGAGGCGTGCATCGACCACCACGCCGACGAGGGGAAGGTGCCCCGGGACAGCCCGTTGCGAGTCATTGAGAAGAGCGGGAGTTGCGCAAGCCTCGTCGTGGCACAATGTCGCGACGCCTGGGACGCGCTCTCTGCCTCATCGTCCTCGTCCTCGTCCGAGGAGGAAACACAGGCAGTCGATACAAATTTGGCCTACCTGGGCCTTGGCCCCATCTTGATCGACACTTCCAACCTGAAGAACGCTGATAAGACGACCGAGTTTGACACAGACGCTGCAACCTACCTTGAGTCCAAACTGAAAGGCGGCGCCGGGCTTGTGGCCGCCAGTAACTCAAGTGGCTCGTCAGGATCCTATGAGAGGAAGGCATTCCATGACGAGGTTGCGCACCTGAAGGAAGACATCACGTCGCTGTCATTACGCGATATTCTACGTAAGGATTACAAGGAATGGGAGGACGCCGGTGTGCGGCTGGGTACGTCGTCGGTACCCCAGGATTTCGCGTTCTTGGCCAAGAAGGCCGGAGGCGAGGACGCGCTGGCAGAGGCGATAGGCGAATGGATCAAGGAGAAGGACCTGGGGCTCATGGCCGTTCTGACGACATCTTCGAACGATGGTAGATTCAAGAGAGAGATGTTGGTATGGGCACAATCAGAGAAGGCCGTCCAAGCAGCTCAGAACTTCGAGAAGCGATGCAGCGAACAGCTGGGCTTGAGCCCTTGGAATAACGGCAGTCTTGACGTCGACGAAAAAGACCTTTGGAGGAGGTGCTGGAGCCAAGCAAACATTAAAAATAGCCGGAAGCAAATTGCCCCTATGCTACGCGAGGCACTGGGTGCGTAAGTAGGCCCATCAGCAAATATCATACCTGCTTAAAGTAAGTATGCGTTACCTTCTTGGTGAAATTGTCCCAGCATCTTTTCCTGCTTAGTTGTTCAGCATACATACAGGTTGGTTGTTGGATATAAATAGTAGCGAACAATGTCTTTGTCCTGTGGTTTGTCAATTTGACTGACAGGCACAAGTAACTATTGTTCTTGTCAGTTTTTGTCTTCCAAGCTGTTCTAGCCAAACAATCCGCTTTGTCTCTCCCTGTGCAACAGTCGATATAAAGCCATAGGCTGCGGCTCACATTGCTCATATGCAGGAACCTGACACTATATGCTTAGGGTTCATAGGCATAAACATCACCTCCTTTCAAGCAATGGACACCACCTCTTTCTTAGCAATGGCAACCAACACGTCTGAAGCGGCGGTGGAAGAGTGGCATGTACCCTACAGGCGAAGCACAAGTGCTCCTGCTTCCTTACCACCGAACTATAGACGAGGTGCAAGTGAGCCTCTGGTACCTCTGCCTCCACCTTCACCCCCTATAACTCCTCCACCTCCCCCACCACCACCGTCGACCCCTGTAGCGCCCCCGCCTCCCCCGCCGCCTCAGCCAGTCATTGCTATCCCCCAAGAGCCGGCGCCTGCTCCTCTTCAAACGGCTCCTATTCCTACGGTTGATCTGACCCCGATTCCCGAAGAGACGGTTCCTGGAGGGACAGCCCCTGTAAGAACCCTCCGTGAGCTGAGGCCTGCCCCTCCACGTGAGGAAGTGAGTGACCCCAGCCACGCTCCGCCTTCTAGGGTAGTTGACATACCGCTCCAGCCGCATCTGCAGCCGCAGCTACAGGCACAGGGACAGATGTATGTACCACCCCCGGCGAATCTGCCGAAAGAGCTGATGAACCTGTATCTCTACTACCAAGAGCCCGTCCGCCAACAGCAGAGGGTCCTCTCCGACACGTCGCAGTTCCGGGACGTGGCACCGTACATCGACACGGGCCTGGACCCGCTGACGGGCGAGCCCGTGCTGCTGGACCTGGAGTGCCCGTGCTGCCACTTCCTGCTCGACGTGCCCGCCCGGGTCTCGCCCAACAACTTCCCCGACGCGCCCCTCGAGCCCTTCTCGGTGCTGCCGTGCGGCCACATGATCGGCGCCCACTGCCTGGACCGCTGGATGCGCGACCAGGACGACGACGGCCTCGACCCGACCTGCCCGCTCTGCCGCTTCCGCCTCCTCTACCGCCAGTGCCGCTGCACCGTCCGCGTGCGCGAGTACAACCGGCTCCTCCCGCGCGCGCAGCAGCTGCCCCTGACCCTCCCCGAGGGCGGCCGCGTCGACGCCCACTGCGGGCCCTGCCGCGACCGCAAGGCGGACCGCGAGCTCCGCGCCTGGCTCGACGAGAATCTGACGGCGTCGCACGCGGCGCAGGGGACGCTTATGAACGCGCAGGAGAGGCGGCTTTTTGCTTGCATCGGCGGGTTGGCGCGGTCGGCTAGGAATTGGCATCGGGATAACGCTCCCAGATGGTAAGGTATGGTAAGGTAGGTTCTTTATATAGGCGCTGGCGTCGTTGGGCATTGGTGCAGGTGTGTTCGTTTTTGTGGGAAACGTGGTGTTTATTGTCTTGATGCGCCTCGTGGCTATCCCATGTTGTCATCTTAGACAACTGCAGTCTAGACCCCATGACTTGGATAGATAGGGGTAGGTAGGGTTCTCATGGAATATACCACCATAAATAATTCAACAATATAAATAATAACACATATCCGTCCTCCTTCCTCATCTCTCTCTTTCTCCCTCTCTTCTTCATCTTCTTTTTCTGTATCGTACACTTCAACCAGTGCTTTTCAACTAGTGCCGCCAGCGCCCATGTTGCCCTCGGAAGAACCACTACCCCGAACACCAACAAAAATAAAAGGAACATGGTGAAAATTGCTGATAGTAGGGAATTGGTGGGAAGTAAATGGGTCACATCATCCACAGGCCCGGGACTCCACCCCCGTACTGCTAAAGCAATCAGCTACATAGCAGGCACCATCAGCGCAAGTGCAGTAATGGATCAAGGCGGGCTTGAATGAATTTCAGCTTTGTCAATAACTACCGATTAATACAGCATATCTCTTTTGCTATTCAACTATCCAAGTTATTTCCCCCAATTGTGACTTGGTGGTTAAACAGCAGAAGCAATAGCATCGAGCCACTTGGCTAGGCGGTACCCCTGTTTGGCGATCTGCAGGGAAACAACCGGCTGTGCCGTCGTCGTGTAATCGCCGCTCAGGTCCTGGTCCTCCACGGCACTGACACCCCCCTCGAGCACGGTCGAGCAGACGTAGGCATTGGACTCGGTTGCCCAGCCCAGTGTGGTGTTCTGCGCATCCGTAAGGCTCAACCCGCTCACCCAGTCAGCAGCTTGGGATTCGTAAATGCCAGATTTGATGGCTATCAGGATTACAGAATCAGCATCACCGTTGAAATCATGCATACGGTGTATCCCTTGAAGGGGCTGAGGGGAGGACTACGTACCCGTGGTTAAAGAGTCAGCCCATGACCTGGCAGAGCCCAGTGACGAGCCGCCCGAGACGGACTCGGGGATCTGGGAGTCCCAGACGTGGTGCAAGTTGGTCTCGTCGCCACTATACTCGACGGGAATCTCGTTGCCGCCCCTTTCGAGGTTCTCGTTGTGCAGCGGCTGGCCTATATCTCCGAGGAAATGGATCACCATCTACAAAGCAGGGTGAGAATTTGATTTTGCAAGCAGCCACACTGTCGAAAGCTATACACTTGATGGCAGATACACATACCTTGGCAGCAATCTGGCGTTCTGATGATTCCAAATCCGCGTCCAGCAGGCGGTTGGTCTACCACGAGAATGTCATGTTAGCTTGCTGTTTACTTTCTCGTCTCTCGACCCCGTTCCATCGAACGAAAGCGTGCCAACGCGATCGAGCACTAGGCCCGGGCCGTCATCTACTCACATAGTTCGCGATGGCGGTCACGATGCACCCGCCCTCGCCGCAGTCGCGCGCCAGGTCGACGCCGCAGCTCGAGGGCGGGCTGTCCTGGGCGTCGATGTAGTGGAAGCCGGACGAGAACTTGCCGGCCTCGGTGTGGCCGAACGGGTCGGCCCAGGCCGCGACCGACGCGAGGTAGTCGGCCGAGGTGTCGGCCAGGAGGGCCTGGAAGTAGGTCCGGGTGTCCGCGGCGACGAAGTCGGTGGCGATGTACGCCACCGTCTCGTGGCCCATGGCGCCCAGGCCCGGACGGCCGAGGGCAGCAGCAGGAAAACGGCGGCGGCCGCCGCGTTGGCACCGACGGGGATTATCATCTCGACAAAAAAACAATTGTAGATAAAGGCGGCTACTGGAGACGTATTTGACAAGAAGGACAGCAGCGCCAGAAAACAAAAGACCCGGAAGCTATAGTCCCAGGAGAGTTCAAGATCCAAAAGGAGCCCTCCCAAGCGCCATACTTATACCACATGCCATGCTCGCATGACGGATTGGTATAAGACTGGTTATACCACTAGCCATTGGTGAAACGGGGCCAATCAAGCACTCGTGCGCCCTATCCTCTATCAACAATACCACCTCAACAGGCATGCCACGGCCGCCTATCTGCACTAAATGCAGCCACCACGCGCCCGCAGCCAATCGGCAGCCGCCCGTTGCCAAGCTTCACGGGGTCGATCGCCAGATCCACCAGCCCGCCCCGGTACTTTTGATTAGCTATGTATGCAATGCGCCTGCGCGCGGCACATCTATCGGTCACGATTGACGGTGCAAGATAAAGCATTGCATGCTCGGCACTCGGTAATCAGCTTCGCTTTTCGGAGCTGAAAGAACACCAAATTGTCAAATAAAGAGACGAATATCGGCGTCCAGGGCCGAAGTATTTACATTCGTTAAAGTACAGTTGCAATATAATATGTAACAAGGCCGTAGTGGCGCGTCGTACTGCACGACAATACGTCAACCGTGTAATCAATCGTACACTTGTCTTTCCATCAGACGCTTATGAGTCCTAAAAGCATCGTACACCCCGAGATCCTGAACCGCCGAGGACGATTAGTGTCTTCCGTAGGCGATTTCCTAACCTAGAGATTTGATACTCCTGACAAGCTTGACAAACTCCCGATTCGCCAATGATCGCGTTGCGGGGTTGCCCGCATCAACTGATAAGGTCGCGGCATGCTCCTCTGCTCGGGAATCGGCAAGACGGACGCATCTGAGGATTGCCTCACGTATATCACCAACGGGTTGGACCGGAGGGTTTTCCTTCAGCATCTCGGGGAAGCACCGGCGAAGCGTGGAGGCGCAAAGAGTCGAGGACTGCGTTCTCGTCATCAGGTGAAACATGTACAAATACAACGTTCGGGACCGCGGCTGCATGTATTGGGGTGGTATGCGCCAAACTTTCCAAAACCGTTCCCAGTTTTGCTGCCTTGCATATACACCAAGAAGCTTGGTCAGCAGCCCCTCGCCCATGTAAGGCAAACGGGCTTGTATTAGGAGGGTTTCGAGCCGTGCCTGAAGAGCCTTGGTTTCCATACTCGGTTCTTGGTCCATGGAGATGGCCTCAATTATCGCAACAATGACGTCATTGGCGATGACGTTCTGATAACGGAGATGCAGCGAGTCGAGAAGATCCAGAGCTGCGGCATTCTTCTCTTGCAAGGTGGCGCCTGACGCAGAGTAAATACAAGAGAGCATATCAAGACATTGCTCTCGTGAGGCTAGTATAGCATCTGTGCGGTATTGCGTAACCAAGGTTCTGATGTTGTCAATTCCAGAGTATAGTGGGTGTTTGAGCTGGCGCCCCCTACACTCGAGAGCCAGCCGCAGACTCCATGTGTATTCTGAAGGCACGCCTTGAGTGGCCAAGGTCAGCAGCCGATCGAACGCCGGAGACGCCAGCAGACTTTCCATCTCCGACTTCGTAGCCTGATGCATATGAGTATGGAGGAGCTCAAGAGTGCGAAGCTTCTCGTCTCCGTCGTATCGGAGCTGCTGCGACAACCTGTCTAAATGCTCGTTGGTGTTCGCTGCCCCAGATAAAGCAGATGTCGCTGGGTTATCGTGGACCCTGGACGAAGTCGACATTGATTTGGACTGCGTTGAAGCAAGGCCGCTAGCACCAGGCGTTGGGTGGGATGGCAAGTGTGGTCTTGTTGGGGGATGTGTTATTGAAGCTTGTCCTGGAGCGGCAATGCCAGCAGCCGGATTTGCTGCATCCTTTTGCGAGTTTTGGGGCGCCTGTCTCTCCAGTGATCTCTGCCACAGGGTCTCCAGTCCCAGCTCTGCTCTTCGGGCCTCTGTCATGATCTGGACCACGATTGTAGAACCTTTCTGGGGGACGCCAAAACCAGCGACGCGGCCGTCCTCCGACACGACAGTAACATCCTCGCTGCTGCGGTTGAGGGTTCCTAGATTCACACAGATCCAACCAGTCGAAATGCCATCATCGGCGTCATCGGTGCCCATGGTTCCCAAAAGCTTCGCCCTCTTGGCTTTTCTCCGGAGCTTAGTCTTACGCTCGTTCGGACCCAGTAAACCATCGGCATCGGCATGGACTTTGTGTTGGTAGCGTAGCCAGCGCACCAAGCGGCTTGCAGATACATGGAGATGGCGCTCGCTGCGAGCATTTCCAAACAGCATGATCAGATTGGGGCCCAATGCGGCGGGCGGGTTAAGCTCGCGCAAGTCTAGCAGGGAGAGCTCTTCCAAACCCATTTCCTCTGACGCATATTCCAGCAGTGACTGAATGATAGCTGGCGAATCCGCCGGCACCTCTGGCAACGGCGGCGGTTCGGCCACGGGCGCATGGGTGGGTGGCTCTACCTGGAGGTACCACGGAACCTCGGCATCTTGTGAGTCTGCTGCGACTTGGTCATCTTCATCAACTTTGAGTTCTGTTTCCTGTGGACATGGCGGCTGGCCAGCCTCACTTGACAAGGAACGAACAGGTGCCGAGGAGAAGCGACGCAAAGCTGGAGCTGAAAGAGCCAGACGCCTGGTCGCGTATGCTTGAGATGTGATATAAGGGGCGGTTGGCGTGAGGAACAGCTTAAATACAGAGGAACGACATTGAGAGCAACCCGCCGAAGCTGCTACTTCCAGTGCACGTCTGGCAGCCATCATCGCATGCCGCAGCGTGGCAGTATGAGCTGACTGGCAGTAGATTAAGACAGCGAACCGAGTCTGTGACAATTGAGATCGTGATATGTGAAAATCAATACAGCTAACGGCTCTCGTCTTTTCTTCTCCAATGATGAGTGAGATCAGGTTACGCCATCGGAAAATCTTAAAGCTCGCTCCCCAATTGAAGCTGCCCTCTTCTCAGTTGTCATCATGTACCTACCTGTGCGACGACTGAGCAGAACTGGAGGTGGGGTACCTGCTTCTTCAAGTCTATATTTCGTCCAACCAGAAGCCTGGTTTACGTGCCCCGCTAAGCTCAAAGCTCGTTAGTGTCTCCAGAGGTTCTTAGCCTGTTAGCTTTCCTTCTATACCACTCCAATGCCTATCAAATCGAAAAGATAGAAAATTTTGGGCGGCGAATAACTGGGCCCGATTACAATTGTCGTTTTGCCTCTTCCGATAAACTATTCCTTCACTTTGGTCCCTACTTTACCCATCCTTCCTCCATTGATGAATACCCCTCGGATTCATTTGGTTGAAGGCCGAGTATAGACACCATTGGATGTCTACCGACCTGTACTTTAGCTCTTTTCTTTGACTGTCGTATCATTTAATGTGTGCCGAGGCTGTCGTGTGCATCTATCAACCGGTTCGCAGTTAACTTGGTCTGCCGTCGCTCCTTTCATCTGCCACCATTCTACAAACCACAAGCGACACCCTTCGTCGCTATGTTCGTGCGACCTTCGGCTCGAAAGAGCATCTCGCTGCCGAGGACGCAGACATTGAGGCGGCCTCAGCTACCCTCAAGATGTCCTTCGCTCCAGACCCCCGCTACGACGCCGAGTCGACGGCCTTTAGTCACACGACCAGATCTTCTACCTTGGAGGCGGAGAACCAACGCGCCTGTTACTCCGGGCTCGCTTCACGACAGCAGACTGTTGGCCACTGCCATGGACGACCCTCGAACCCGCACTTTATCTTCCGCCTACCCGCCGCCGCCTCCCCCGCTACCTCGCTCTCTGCACGAACTGCGCCCATTCGATCCTTCCAATCTGCTATTTGTGACAGAGCCCGAAGATCCTCTACCAAGATCGCGCTTGTCCCCAGCTGGTGTGCCAGGTGAAGCCGACTCTATGATGTCGGTCTTCGAGGCCTGCATCCAGGTTGACCAGCTGGACCGCGCCGCTGCTGTTCTCAAGCGCTTTGGCGATATGAATGTTTTATCGGGGAGCGAACTGATCAGACTTCACAATGTTTTCCTTCGCGCCAATGTAGAGCAGTTCTATAATCGGCCGAACCTCAAGTGGGCTGAGTCTATGCGGTCATGGTACGAAACGCGGATTCGGGCCATGGGTCTTCCCCAGAACGCCGAGACTATTGCCTACATGCTGAAAGTTTCGCTGCTTTCGAATTACGAACCCCCACAACTCGAGCGTCTGATCAATCGTTACATGGGCATGATGCCTGGTGATGCCGGTCTCGAGGTTTTCACCTTTTCCAGCATTTTATCCGACCAGGACCTCGCCACTATTACAGGCTTGTGCACTACCCACAACATAGACCCGGACGCTTTTGTGGATCTCCCCATGGAGGAAGATCCAGATCTGTTCGAGTTAATAGAAGAGTCAGAGTCAGCTGAGCCAATAACTGCAAGCAACCATTCAACACCTAAAACCGTTGAGTCCGAGGTACTTCCCGTGCCCCAGAAGGGTCTGGGTCTGAAATCACTGCAAGAAGTGTTGTCATTCTTCTCTGACGTCAAAGGACGAGATGTCTCGGGACTTTCCTATAACGAAAGACGAGAAATACAGTCCCGGCTCGAGCGTGACTGCGTTGAGGCGGCAATTCGCCGTTGGAGAGAAGAGAACGAGGCTTTGAAAAAGATGGGCCGAAACACGTCATTATCAACCAGTGCCTTGAATTCCCAGCTCTACGATTGGCAAGTGGCTCTTGAAGCGAAATTGGAGGAAGAATTCGCTTCTTTCGAGGAGTCGGAGAATCGCTCGGTCAAGAATCTGGACGATTTTGGGCGATGTGTCTACGCCCCCTTTATGAGACAATCTACCCCAGCCCGGTTGGCTGCCGTCACGATTTTGAGCACCCTCAACATCATTGCCCAGCAAGGTGCCGATAACGGAGCCCTGATAGCTCAAACCATTCAAACGCTCGGCAGGGCTGTCGAAGAAGACATCAAATCGCAACAGCGGGATTCGAAACGCAGCGCTGCCCGCAAGGCGAAGGATGCTGAGTATGCTCGGAAGCGCGTGCTTCGACAAAACCCGATCGAAGCAGAATCTCCTCCATCATCCCAGCCCTTGGAAGCAGAATCTCCTCCATCATCCCAGCCCTTGGAAGCGGACCCTGCCACCAATCAGTCAAACATCGTGGAGGCGCCCAAGTTTGATACTGCAACATGGCCTGTCTATGTCAGAACACAACTTGGCGCTGCGTTACTATCGGCTATCATCGATACTGCTAAGGTTACAGTTCGACGGGAGCATCCGGAAACGAAGGAGATGGTGAGCCAGCTTCAACCTGCTTTTGCTCACACAGCTGTGTTCAAAAAGGGAAAGAGGGTTGGCATGATTGCGCCAAACAAATTTCTATCTGATCTTCTCAAAAGCGAACCTCGCGCCGATTTCCTCGCACGCCATTTGCCTATGCTGGTAGAACCCGAGCCTTGGACAAAATTCGACAAGGGCGGTTTCATCAACTCCCCTGCTACCGTAATCCGCGTCAAGCACGGCGAGATCGACCAGAAGATTTACGCCGAGGCGGCCATCAAGCGAGGCGACATGGAGCAGGTCTGTAAAGGACTGGACGTTCTCGGCAAGACTGCTTGGAGAATCAATCAGCCCGTATTCGATGTTATGCTTGAAGCATGGAATAGCGGAGAGGCGATTGCCAACATTCCACCGCTCCACCCAGACATCCCAACGCCAGCAGAACCCGAGGTTCATGATGACCCGATGCAACGAAGGACCTGGATTCGCGCGGTCAAAGCTGCCGAGAACGAGAAATCTGGCCTTCATTCGGAACGGTGTTTCATGAATTTCCAACTCGAAATCGCCAACGCTTTCAAGGAACAAACATTCTACTTTCCCCACAACATGGACTTCCGTGGCCGTGCCTATCCAATTCCTACCTACCTGAACCACATGGGCGCCGATAACACACGTGGTCTTCTACAATTCGCCCAGGGCAAGACACTCGGCGAGAGCGGTCTGAGATGGTTAAAGGTCCACTTGGCCAATGTTTTCGGCTTTGACAAGGCGAGCATCTCTGAGCGCGAACAGTTCGCGATGGATAACCTTGAAAACATCCGCGACTCTGTGGCGAACCCCCTGAACGGGAATGGCTGGTGGTTGAAAGCCGAGGACAATTGGCAATGCCTGGCAACTTGTTTCGAGCTCAAGGCTGCAATGGATTTGCCTGATCCGACCCAATATGTTTCACACCTCCCCGTCCATCAAGATGGTACTTGCAACGGCCTTCAGCATTACGCGGCCCTAGGTGGTGACCTCTGGGGTGCCCAGCAGGTCAATCTTGTCCCTGGAGATCGCCCTGCTGATGTGTACTCGGCCGTGGCAAACCTCGTCAAGGAGAGTGTAGCTGAGGATGTCAAGCTTGATAACTTCCTAGCTAAAGCCGTCGATGGAAAGATCACCCGAAAGGTTGTGAAGCAAACCGTCATGACCAACGTGTACGGAGTCACGTATATTGGAGCTCGAGCCCAGGTCCAGAAACAGCTGGAAGCGGCGTATCCCCATATTGAGGCCGAGACTGGTGTAGCTCCTTTGCTGCTGGCCTCCTACCTTGCGGTCAAGATCTTCAAAGCTCTCTCTTCTATGTTTCGCGGAGCCCACGATATCCAGTACTGGCTTGGAGAATGTGCTGGCCGCGTATGCAAAGCCCTGACACCCGAGCAGATGGACAGGATCGAAGAAGGACCCGCAAAGGTTGGTAAGGAGAAGAAGAGGACAGGAGTCAAGAAACTGTCGCCGACAGATGATCTACTGAGTCAGTTCAGATCAACCATTGTTTGGACGACGCCGCTACGCCTGCCGGTTGTCCAACCCTACCGCAAGACTGCTACCCGGGTCATCACCACATCATTGCAAGATCTCAATCTTCAAGTTCCTGATCGATCGGACCCCGTCAATCGGCGGAAGCAGCTTCAGGCTTTCCCTCCAAACTTCATTCACTCGCTGGATGCTACACACATGCTTCTCTCGGCTCTTGAATGCCACGAGTTGGGACTTCAGTTCGCCGCCGTTCACGATTCCTTTTGGACTCATGCTGGAGACATCGACGTGATGAACCGTGTACTTCGCGATTCATTCATCCGCATCCACAGCGAGAACGTCATTGAACGACTGGCTTCTGAGTTCGAAGCGCGTTACAAGGGCTCGCTTTACCTTGCGAAGGTGCCTTCGGGCAGCCAGGCAGAGAAAGACATCCGGGCACACCGAACATCGGTCAAACTCAGTCTAAAGGACGAGCTGATCCAAGAAAGAAAACGTCTTCGACTTCTCAGTTCTGATAACCCCGCCGATGTTGAAGAAGGGGAAACTATGAAGACGCCTGCAAGCATATTTGAAGCTCACGAGGCAGCTGACGAATCGGCTGCAGCCGAGGATATGGAGGACGTTGGTCTCGGAAAGCTGCCGTCAGTCGAGACCATCCTGAAGACGCAGGAGCCTGAGGAGGGCGAGGAGAAGTCGGCAGAACTTCGATCTGGTGAGAACCCGCAGTACGCCCAGTCGCTGATGCAGGCCGGCCACTTTGAAAAGACAGTCAGTGGGAGGAAGAAGCAGCCCGTTAAGCCCAGAGTCACCAACATCTGGTTGCCACTCAAGATTCCCACGATCCCCGAGAAGGGCGAATTTGACGTCTCTGAATTGAAGACAAGCCAGTATTTCTTCTCTTGATCACATGCAGGTCAACGACTTGTGAAACAAAAGGCATGCGGCTACGGACTATACGATGGGTGGGGGAAAGGGGGTCGGCATTTACCAGCGATCGCATTTGGTGGCGTTTAAAGTTTGGTGACGGGCGTTTTGGGCGATGGGAAAAGCATAGAGCAAGCTGATCTGGGATCTTTTTGTTTAAACCCAGTGTACTACTATACCGGCGACTAATATGGTGGCTAGAGAGTTATCCAGGGAGTCTGGCTCTGCATTATGGACAGGGCGGAGGTTCAGAAACGTCCACTCCGTTGTATAGGTATGAAGCATTTGGCCAGTCGCCTCTTGGGAGTCTGGCCTCTGTGCACAATACAAAAACCTCAAAAATAAACCAACGTTATGATAAACACTTAAATATTCTGGTGACGAATTCCTACTGAGGCCAATGTACGAATTCCTCAATAGAATTCCATTTGGACCATAAATCGGAAAACTAGCACGTCACGGTAAAACAACATGCTTCAATTTCTAATATTGGTACATTGCTAAAGCGATCCCAGATACTACACACAGTGCACTCCCTGACTTGTTCATTCCTCTCCAAAACGCCGGTGGCCCAAAGTTGGGTCCTAAATGCATGTAGCGAGTCCCTTATGAGGCTCGCAATACCCCTTGCATCTCCTACATCTATACGGTTTCCCGTCTTCGTAAACCCATTCTCTTCCTCATTCGAATGTGGCACTATGCCTTGAAACCAAAGTCGTTGGCCTTGCCCTGGACCAGCAGACCGACGATCAAACCGAAAAGACCGAGGACAGAGCTGAAGATTTCGATGACGAGGATCTTGACGAATAGGGAGGCGTCGGCAGCATCGGCCAGGGCCGCACCGGAACCGTTCATACCGACGGCGACACCGCACACCAGGTTGCAGCCACCGACGGTCAGACCGGCCCAGAACAAGGCAAAGCCCGTGTAGTAGCTGTTGGCGTCAGCCAGCATATCCTCGCCGACGGCGCCGACCTTGGACGAGAAGACGATGGCCATGATGACGCCATAGATTGCGACGACCTCGCAGAAGATGATGGAGATCAGGTTCTTGGTTCGGATTCGTGGTGCCTTGACGCCGGCGCCGAGGATGGAGGATCCGGTAATGAAAATGCCCCTATAGTAATATACCGCGCAGTTAGATACCAGGACCGAAACCGGTGCAGGGCGATGATGTTGGCGTGTTCCTTACCATGCTGCGCCCACAACAGAAAGTCCAATGCAGAGTGCTATTCCGAGGGAGGCCCAGGCGTAGGGCGATACTGATACGAGGAATGCTCCGACCTATAATACGACCATCACGTCAGAGTCGAACTTCAATCGATGGTGTCGCATGCCGGATGACTTACGTTAAATGCCTCGCCGCTGCCAGTGAAGAGCATGTCTGTTGGGCCGCATGAAGGTTAGATCTGGCGAATGCATCGTGCCGAGCTCCCAGCACTTCGGGTATGTTTACTACTCACAAGCTCCCACGACGAGGAGGGCGGTCGTCAGACTGCCGACGCCATAACTGTAGCTGTAGCCCATCTTGACGGAGGTAGAAATCAATTTGCCGTGGTGCAGGGCGGTTCGGAAGGGAAAAGAAGAGAGGCGGAGAGAAAGATGAGATGGGGTCGTCGACAAACAGCTCTCTTCTTCGATGAGGTAGCTTGAATCTCCTGCAACTCAAATCTCGCGACGGGACTGGACTCTGGATTGGACGGGGCCAGGCAAGCCCGTTTTCGAGCTCCACTGCAGGTCCAGGACGACGACTCAAGCCAGCATTGGGTGAGGTACTTAGTGTCAAGGTACGTACCTCTCGCTACTCGGAAGGCGGCGAATCAAATCCTCCGTCGCGGCCGTCATCGCATTCATCTAAAGCAGCCTTATGCATTTATGCAAGGTCTGACTCAATTTCCCGGTTATGCATCCAGACGAGATTGTCGCCCAAGTCAATAAATCGCGGGGCAATTGAACCAAGAAGCTTCTGAATTCAAATTTGGATCCCCCGCCAACCCATCATCATCCCACCAAAATACAAAATATTGCCTGCTTGTGCGAGTAGGTGATACAGTCAAACCCGGCAAGCTGTCACTCTTCCCCAGACTTATACGTCCTGTCACCAGGAGTGTATCCTCTTTTCGCTCCTTCACTATGGCTGCCTTTTCCACCCAGAAGTACAGCCCCGCCGAGGAGACTGAGATTCAGCAATGGACCACCACCGCGGACCGACTGAAGTCGTCTCCTAACGATGCCTCGATCCTCGAGTCTCTGAACACCCATCTGTCGACCCGCACCACCCTCCTGGGCACCAAGCCCTCAAAGGCCGACGTTTCCATCTACGAGACCCTGGCCCCGACCGTCTCTGCTTGGACTCCCGAGCAGCAAACCGGCGAGAAGGGCTACCACAACATCGTCCGCCACATCGACTTCGTCCAGAACTCCCCCGTCTTCGGTCTTGAGGTCAAGGACTCGGAAAAGATCAACATTGACCCCGACAATGTTCTCTACGTCAAGCCTCCTCATGATGCCAAGGCCGAGAAGGAGCGTCTGAAGAAGGAGAAGGCGGCTGCGGCTGCCGCCGCCGGTGGCGCTCAGGCTACTGTTGCCGATCGCACAAAGGCCGCCGCCGAGACCGTTGTCCAGAAGGCCACCGAGGCCAAGGATGCAGTCGCTGCTGCCGTAGGTGCTGGCGGCGATGCCAAGCCCAAGAAGGAGAAGAAGGAAAAGGCCCCCAAGCAGCAGAAGGCCCCCGCTGTTGTTGCGCCGCCTACCCCTGCGCTTATCGACCTCCGAGTCGGACACATCCTCAAGGCCATCAAGCACCCCGAAGCCGACAGCTTGTTTGTTTCGACTATTGCCATGGGCGACAAGGAGGCGACGGAAGACTACACTGAGTACGAAGGCCAGATCTGCCGGACGGTCTGCTCAGGTCTTAACGGATTGGTTCCCCTCGAGGAGATGCAAGGGCGCAAGGTCGTCGTTGTTGCCAACCTGAAGCCCGTCAAGATGCGAGGCATCAAGTCTTGCGCTATGGTTCTGGCAGCATCGCCTAAGCTGAAGGAGGGCGAGGTCGATGACCACAAGGGCCCGGTCGAGCTCGTTAGCCCGCCCGCAGATGCCAAGGCAGGCGAGCGTGTCAACTTCCAGGGATGGGAGGGCGAGCCGGAAGGCGTGCTCAACCCCAAGAAGAAGGTTTGGGAGATGTTCCAGCCCGGCTTCACAACTACCGACGATCTGGAGGTCGCTTTCGATGCTGGCTTGGTGAAGGAGACCGGCAAGGAGGGTGTGGGCAAGCTGTTCACTGCAAGCGGAGGCAAATGTACAGTCAAGAGCCTGAAGGGAGCCACAGTGCGATAAATTGTGTATTACGTGGAATACAAAACTTAAACGAAATAGATGAATGAATGAACGACTGCTCTTTGTATGAGAGCAAGATATCTGGACAACCCCATTACCTAATCCCCTTAATATGTTTTGAACTCCGAGCTTTTTTGATTACCACGCCCTATTTCTCCAGCTTAATCCTCAACCCCTATTACCAAGTCCTGAGATCCAGGATCCTACCAGATCGTTGCCTTGGCAGTGACCGTCACGGGCGCGGTTACCGCGCATCCCATTGTTTGCGTGATAGTCTCGGTAGGGAAAACGCAACCGGTTGGACTTGTAGGGCATGGCGCGTCCACGTACACCGTTGGCGTCTCAACACAGCAGTCCGTCGCGCACGGCACCTCGAGGTTCTCGACTGCCACGGTCATAAGACACATGATATCAGCCGGGGGCAAGTACGTTGGGCAGGGGCCTGTTTTTGGTTCTTGGTTAGCCTGCTTGCTGCTCTTTACATATCATTGGCATTGGGTAAGTACGTACCGGACGGGCGGGTCTTGGTATAAGTGTAGCACTCGTGCGTCTTGACGCCGGCGGTGGTATGCTCCCAGTCGTCCCAGGTCGTGGAGCAATGGGCTGGCTGGTCAGCGGCTGTTGCGGAGGACAGCATCACCAAGAGACCGACAGCTAGGGAGGAGAGCATCTTGAAAAGTGTGTTTGGGTTTGTTTAGGGAGACGAAGTGGTTGTACTGTTGAAGGCTTGGGGTGATGTGATGTTGGTATGAGCTACTCTGGTCAAGGGCTCTCTGTCTGTAGATTGATATCTTGCAACAAGTCTCATCCGTCTGGGAGCGCAGAGTAGTTGTATATATACAGAATGTTCTAATTTGCCAAGCGATACGGCGGATGAGTGAACATGTCAGTGGTCTGGCGGGCTGTCTTGGCCCCAGCTTCTTACAATAGACCCCAATACTTGATCCTTTGAATGATATTGTCCTTGAACCGACCGGTCCGGCGTGAGGTTGGGCTAGAACCTGAGATCCTTTGCAGGAGATGTTCTATGGGCCAATAGGAGGCGGGCGGGTGAGGTAACAGGAATCCAAGACATCAACGCGTTGCTTTTCGGTTCCTGCCGGGCTGCTGCTCCGATGCATCCTTTTCTTGCATTCAACATCACCGTCACAGAACAAACTGCTGACCGGTGGGGTGCCAAGGGAGAGGATGTAACGGATTGTGACCGAAAAAAAAAAGTTTTCCATTCAAACCAACAGCCCATCTCCCATCACGTTGCTGCCACCGAAAAGTTCTAGTGGCTCGGCAGCTCGGATCGTGCTGCTCGTATATACTGTATGTAGGTGACATGCACATAGTGCTCACTGCAGGAGCGAAGTTATGGGCAGACGGCCGGGGAGGCAAGGAGGGGAGGGACCCCCTAAAAATAAGTGGTGTGGTGGCCCCCCAACGGGTGCGCCCATTGCCTTTATTTCCCCGGATGCCGATCTGCTCAGCCTAGCCAGGCACCAAACCAACCAGGATTCGGGAAGGAATATCAACAACAAGACTGGAGGGACGGGAACAGCTGGCTATGCCAAACCAATCATCAACAATATTGGAGTTGAGGATGTCAAGATGGCGAAACAACCTACTCAAACCCAAGTTATATGATTTGATTTGTCAATAGCTATTCTGAGTTATCCTATTGATTGACTTCCTTACCTACCTAGGTAATGGCAATACAATACACGCAATTGAGAAAGAATATGGTCAAGGAAGACGGCCATTGCCAAGCGAGGCGTACATGTGGATAAATAGAAGACGAAAAGTCGAGGTCTCTTGGCTTTACGTTCATCTCCCTACAAACATCAGCAAGGCCGCGCGACATCATGCGATGAACCATACTGTCCGCACTCAGCTGCCAGCCCGGAAACGTTTCTCACATATGCAACTATTTCTATTCGACTGTCTGCAGGTATGCATGTAATGTTGCCTTGGTTCTTACTACACTAGGAGGGAGAGCCGCGAGATCCGGGAGGTGAGGCTGCCCGGGCCTAACCGTATAGCCCTCCCGTTGGCATCGGATTCTGTCACCATCGCCAAGTATAGGTGTCCTCGAACGTAGCTGGTTGAAGTTTATGTCTAGATGAGATGACTCTCATATATCCAATCGTAACGTATGGCTATATCCTCGCTCAAATCGTGAATTGGTAAGCTTCTCCGCTGTGTTTTCTGCAAGAGCAGCTACGCTGATGGCCTCCATATCTGATAGTTCTCGCATGCGACTTTTAGCAGGGAGACTCTTTCCTTCGCGTAAGGAAAATGTTGGAAGCCACAACCAACCGCCACAAATAGCCAACAGAATTGTGTTCCTGGAAAGAGATCTGTATAACCAATCTCACCTTCCGATCTTGATGTTCCGGGCCGCTAGGGGTTACATTGCATGCATATTGCATCGGGGAAGCGCAGGAACGCGCAGGCCAGCATTCTTTCCCTTATGTAACGGTTTTGGAAATGTAATGACGGCTACCAGAGGCTATTGATGGCTCTGCGTTGTAATATAGGGCGCAATATACCGCACTGCCTCAATACCCTAATGTAGCAGCATACGACCGCAGGATTCTGGCCCTCGCAGACTCCCGGGACTGCGCGCAGAACTGCGCGGCCTGTCAGATGAGTACCGGGTGACAGTGGGTCCACGACCTACCGGCTATTCCCGGGCTGCTAACAGCTTAGCTAGAGCAGAAGTGGCATTGAATAAACCCCGGAATGCAAGTAGCTAGATTGATTGCGTTCAAACTACTCAAGTACATATATAAGAGCCCGGGTGGCCAATACCCGTTCCTTGAGGCGCGGGGTCCGTACGCTCCCTAGCCTCAAAGCCGACCACCGACCTTACCATATGCCCCCGGCTTGGATGGTCCTATTACTTGCCGTCGGAACGAAGTCTGTACCTCTTCTAGCTCCGGTAAATACGTTCCTATTAAAAGAATACCTCACTCTATTTCTTCTTCAAGGCTTCATATCATTATTACATCTATTGCTAGCTGTCGGGAAAAGCTCTCCTGTTTAGCTAGTCCGGTGTCTTGTTGATGTCCCTACTGGCTAGAGCTCCGTCGTCGGCACCGTCCCGCTTCCGTCATTTATTAGGATTTTGAGCTGTACTGCAGTTTGACCGCGGGGGAAGCAGAACACCAATCCTCCCGGCAAAATGATATCGATTTCGGCACTTTCCTCACACCGCAGTCCTAAGCCTTTCCGTTTGAGGTATTCAACCCCATAGTGTGGTGGAGACAGTAGGAATCCCCACACAACCCCATACATACTGCTCGGCAAGTGATTGTTGACAGAGCTGGAACTGGTGGCATGACACGCTTTTCTATCTTTGAATGACAGTGACAGTACTATAATCCTGGTCCCAGTCGGACCGAAGACGGGCGTGGCACACAGCAATGGGCAGGTGCATGGTATTGACGGGGTTGGCTACGATGGTAGGTATTGGGGGTGTATATAGGGTGTATACCTTGGATCTATCCGTAGATCTCTCACCTTTTCTTCTGACTTTCTGAACTGGTATTGGAGCTGTTTTCCGGCAGAAGAATTCAAGATGTTCGTCCTGTCAGCTTTTGCCAGTAGTCTCCTGATCGCCGCTGCTCGCGGCGCGGACCTCACGGTCCCGACCGCTAATGGCGAGGTCCGGGGAACCATCAACGCGACCTCCCCGCACGTGCGGCAGTTTTTAGGCATCCCCTTCGGCGAGCCTCCGGTGGACAAGCTACGGTTCCAGCCGCCGGTCAAGTACGCCTCGGTGCACGAGGGAGGTATCGACGCAAGGGCCTTTGCCCCTTCGTGCATGCAGCCCCTCACCACACCCGAGTCGGACGCCAAGGACGTCTTCCACGTCTATATGCCGCAGCTACTGCCCGGCAGCCCGGCCCAGAGCGAGGACTGCCTCTACCTGAACGTGTATGCGCCGCTCGAGCCCATGGCCCCCAAGCTGCCGGTGTTCGTCTGGATCGCGGGCGGCGGGTTCGCCTCCAATGGCGCCAATGTGCCGTATCAGTACCCGGATCCGTGGGTCGAGCGTACGCAGGGGCACGTGGTCGTGACAATCAAGTAAGCGAGTCGTCATCGAATGTTTGGCTGGGAAGGATGGGCGCCGTATCCCCTGACGGATCTGCGATTGTCTAACCGAAGTTTTGTGCAATAGTTACCGGTTGAACCTATTTGGGTATCCCAATGCAGCTGCGCAGTCGTCCAACGTGGGCTTGCTCGACCAGAGATTAGCGTGAGTCTTTTGCCCTCCCCCTGTGTGTTCGCGAGCGGTATGAGGAGAAGTGCTGACCAGAATTATGTTGGGCCGCATCAGTGTTGAATGGGTTCGCGACAACATTGCCGCATTCGGAGGCGATGCTGACCGCATTGTCCTCTGGGGCCAGTCCGCGGGTGCCTGGTCGGTGAACTACTTTGGCTACGCGTACCCGGAGGATCCCATCATCAAGGGGCTCATCGCCGACTCTGGTGGCTCCACCGTCTTCGCGGCGGGCGACGACGAGCACCGCGGCTTCTCCGCCGTCGCGAAGAACGCCGGGTGCGGTGACCTGGACGCGGCGGCCGAGATGGCCTGCATGCAGTCGGTCGACGCAAAGAAGCTGCAACAGGTCTTTGCCAACACTACCGGGTTCATGTTTGGGCCGGTCGTCGACAACATTACTGTCTTCGCGGATCCCAAGGATCGGGCCCAAAAGGGCCTGGTGGCAAAGCTCCCGGCGATCCTAGGAGTGAACAGCCGGGAGGGCTCGTCGTTTGCGCCCTGGACGGCTGCGGGAGGCGTCAAGGAGGAAGACATGATCGCGGGCTCCAAAGCCATTGTGTGCCCCACCATCGACGAGATTCGGTAAGTACTGTCCTCATCGCACGCACGAGGCTTTTACAATTGCGGAAGATTCGAGTTCGGGGGGCTGATATAAATATCCAGGGGCCGTTTTGAAGCGGGCTTGACCACCTACCGCTACCTCTACAGTGGCAACTTCTCGAACATCACGCCAGCTTCTTGGCTGGGAGCTACCCATAGCAGTAAGTGTTACAGGACATATCGTTTCGAATTCTGTGGTTTGGCATAGAGAACTAATCCATCGACTCCCACGTGAATAGGCGAGCTACCCCTGATTTTCGGGACTCACCACCAGTACAACCATAACTCGACCGACTTTGAGTGGAATGTCAGCCACGCTATGCAAGGCAAGTAGACCCTGGTATCCCCCATGATTCGGGAGGATCACCAACAGCTAACCTGGTTAAACACTCATTGCAGATCTGTGGCTATCCTTTGCATCCAGCCCCGAGGCGGCGCCGAGTGCTGATTCGTTTAGCTGGCCCAAGTACGACCCGGCTGCTGACACCGTCGCCTCGTTCGCTAGCGCCGACGGCGTTGTTGTCACGCTTGGTGGGCATGGAATTGATGACATTTGTGCTTAGTGAAGGGGGTCTTAGGGGTTCAGTGGCTGTTTGATAGCCAGGTAGAGCATGCTTCGAACGCTACCTACATAGGTTGATTATGAACATGCATGCAAAACATGTGTAGATGTTGATTGCCCCAGCTGTATAGGGGGGTCAAGTTGTCCTTTCAAAAAGATGAGGATATATCACAGCATCCTACCTGGGACTGAATGAGATTATCCTATGAAGACCTGGCGTCTCGTCTGGCTCGGTCTGTTTGGATAATTGTGCAATCTACAACATACATGTAGTGAAATATCCGTGCTCTGAATTAAACACCCACACAAACTACTTTAGGTATTATACATGCTTGGTACTTGTGGTTCTCTGGAGTAGTATTTTCCCATCTAAATGGATCTATCTATACTGACTAATGCTCGGATCTTGTTGGTAACATAGCCTTATTCTCACGAGTCTGAGCTGATTTCTTGCGGCGTAAGGTTAGTGACTGAATACCTACATTCCTAATCAATGTGCGAAATATTTAAACGTAGCACAACATTCAACCTCGAGGGCACGAGCCTGATGTACATTGACTGACTGCCATAGTAATACACTCATTTCACCTGCATGTCAAGGTATTATCATCTACACAGGGCTGTTTTGCCTTTCCCCCCTCCTAAGTTCCCCCATCTTTTTGCAGGCGCCATATCCTATGGTGAGTAATCCATCAATTGATCAATTGAAAGCCCGTCTGTGTCGATTACTTGCCGAAAAGGTGGGGCGTAGAGCTTTTTCTGGTTCAGTTGAATAAAAGGCCCAGGGTGCTCCGGCCTTTGTTTACTCACAGAGCTACTCCACCAATCAGACGCGAATTGCGGGCGGGCATCCCGACCAAACCTGGCTTGCCCACACTGACGAACACCAGCGACCTCCAATCCCACACTCAATCATCAAATTCCACTTCGACAACACACGCCTTTGGATTTACTGCTCCTATTCTATACCTGAACCATGCTTACTTGACCTTTACACATCGCCCCCCATCGATCCCGATTGTTGCCTTTGCCATTTTTCTGGCCATAAGACGCGCTCAGCTCCTCGCTGACACGTTCACGAGCCTTTGCCCGCACCGCGTTCAAATTCACCAAACGTCGCCATGGCTGGCCCACGAGCAACGCGTCTGCAGGTCGGCTCTGCGCCCTGGGTCGCCGAAGAGAGGTCTTCGGCGCGCCAGATCGCCCACGATGAGGTCGAGGAGTTTTCCTATTCGGCGCGTAACGACATGGATTGGCTCAACGAACACATGGCCGACATCTTCAGCGAGAACCAGATGTGAGTCCCGTCTTCCGCCACGTCGTGAAGCCCGCCCCTGCGCATTCCAGCTGACCGTGCCATAGCAACGTCGCCGAGATCTTCAAAACACCAGGCAAGTTACGGGGCAAAACACCCAGGACTGCCCGCAAAGCGAACCCAGGAGAGGCCCGAGTGGTATGTTTCACTGCGTGCCAAAGTATAATAAAATTGCCATGGCTGACCTGTCTACAGCCGCTGTCCAACATCTTCTCCGCTACCCCCAAGGGAGCGCCTAACCCATTCGTCCTTTCCAAAGTTGAACGGAATCACACACCCAAGGTTAAAATCGCCGCCGATCCACAGCCTGCTCCTCAGCCGAGCCCTGCGCGGACACAAAAACCCGCCAGTCCTGTCAAGAATGCCAACGTTGTCTCATCTGTCGTAGACTCGGGCTACCACGGGAGTCAATCGCAAGACGTCATGGACGTGGAATACAACGACGCGGAGTCTGCTTTTGAGGAGGAAGAAACACAGCCGTTCAGCATTGCAGTAGACACGCAGGCTGACCAGGAGGACTTCGACCCTTCATCGCCTGCGAAGGAGCAGCAGCAAAGCCCTGTTCACCACCCATCCGAACCTGTCTCCGAGCCCGTATCCGAGCCCGCAGGCGATGAGATGGAAACCGACTACTCCACTGGCGAGGCCGCGAAGGCCAATTCGCCATCCGCTACAACAGCACATCACCATGAAAGTACCACACCGGCCGGATCGCCTGTCCAGGCTCAAGAGGAACCAGAAAACCAACACGAAGCATCGCCCATGGAACTGTCACCGGAGAAGGCCATTGTACCCTCTTCAGAACAACCAGTTCCTGCCGATGAGCCCGAAACTGATGCTGTGGACGAAGATATGGACGACGCACCTCCGTCAGATGGATCAAGTCCTATCAGGCCGATTGTTCGCAAGAGCAGTTTGAACTTTGCATCTCTGCCGGCCCGGGAGCCCATAACACATAAGAGCACTGGAAACCGGATATCAAGAACCAGCCATCTTGATCAAACACGGACAAGCTACTACAACCGACAAACTGGAGGCAAATCTCTTGGTAACGTCAGGCATGAGGCGACGGACGACGAGAACGATACAGACCTCGACGACGAAGAGGTCGAGGATGCCACTGTCACAAAAGCTCTTGACACTGGCGATGCTGTTGCCCACAACAAAACTTACACACAGCGGCTGCAGGATCAGATCAGCAAGCTTGGTCAATCGCAGCCTCAAGTGTCCCGGTCATCGAAATCGTTGGTCAATGCTGTACCAGCTATACAACCCAGCCTGCCAGCCGCGATGACACCTGCTCCGCAGCCGACGCCAAAACAGAAGTCCATCCTGTCTCCCAAAACCCACACAACACCTGGTGCATTCCCCGAGGATGAGGCCGAGGCCGAAGAGGAAGAGGAAGCGGAAGCGGAAGAAGATGACGAGGACGAGTGGATCAAACCTTTGGGCACTCCCGACAACGCGTCGAACATGTTCAGTCCTCGCCCTGGAATGCCTAAAAGCTATACAGCGGATGTGATGGAACGAGTCTCTGGCAAGGAAACGATTGGCGCTGAGGATTTCGTGTTCCCCAAGACCCGACAGCCATCTCCTCTTAAGCCTGCTAGTCTACAGAGAGCAGCAACCACGTACAGCCACCAAAAGTCAGCTTCTGTGCCTGTATTGCCAAAAGTCGACCAGGCAGAAGATGGAGGTGAACTCCAGAAAACCAACTCGGTCTCCAACCCGCCACTTGCAACTGTCTCTGAGACAGAGGCAGACTTTGCTGATAGTCCGAAATCCCCGTCTCGCACATTCCATAATAGTCCTTTGAAGCAGGTCAAGAACAAACTTTCTTCCATCTTGGGAAGATCGAAGGGTTTGCTGGCTAGCAGTGCCGCGTCCAGCGCCGAGGGAAAAGCATCAATGCTTTCTCCTTCAACACCACGACTGGGATTACATGCTGGGCCATCTACTATGTCCATTGATGAACGAATTAGCCAAGATTCCCAGCCATTGTATCCGGATCTGAGCAAGCATGCTTCTGCTGCGAGTGGGGTTCCTCCTGCCAGCCCAACTCGTCCCGAGGGCCGTAAGACAAGAGCATCGATTGAGCGAGACAAGGCAGAAGAAAAGCGCAAGCAGAAGGAAGCCAAGGAGTCGAAACGATTGGCTGACCAAATGGATAAACTCGAAAAGGAGAGGGCCAAGGAGGCAGAAAAGGCACGGGTTTTCAGCAAGGAGCAAGAGAGGATTGCCGCTATGGAGAAGCAAGTCGCAGCACAAAAGGAGAAGGAGAAGAAGGCACCGGCTCCCCCGCCCACCCCGATCCAGCCAACGCGAAGAAGCCCTCGCAGAATAAATGACCAAGCTGATGAGGACAAAGAGGACGACGAAGATGATGTTGACATGTTGGATGCGCCGACAACCACAACTATGCCTCCTCCGTCAGTTTCACGGCCTATGGCACCGCCGCCCTCAGCTACCAAGGGCCGCGAAATCAAGAGACCCATCAGACCGACCCGAGAGCCTGCAGGAAAGACTACGGTACCACGGACCATGATCCGCGTCAACCTGGGCTCTCAACATCCCCAATTCCACCCATCTAGCAGCACTGCAACGCCCAGTGCTAACGAGCCCTCCAGCTTGTCTGGGTCCCAGTCACAGCTGAAGCTCAAGCAAAGCCAATCGAGTTTGCAATCCAAGTCTTCCACTCAAAACCTTAACAGCTCCATGTCCTCGTCCGGCCGACCCAAGGCGCTCGAGATGGCGGAGCGTAAGAAAGAGCGGGATGAGCGGGAAGCCCAGCGCAAACAGGAGGCCAAGGCTGAGATGGAGCGCAAAAAGGCGGCTACCCAGGAAGAAAAGAAGCGACAAGAGCAACACAAACGACTTGAGGCCGAGAGGCAAAAGGATGAAGAACGCAAACAAGCAGCTGCCCAGGCCGAAGCGAAGAAGAACGCGCAGAGACAGGCTATGCTGGAGAAAGCGAAGCAGACGAGAGCGCCCCCTCCCGCAGCTCGCTCAGTCAATGGTCAGCCCGAGTTCAAGAGCATCAACCAGAATGAACCCAATCGGCCTCCTTCGCGGATGAATACGCATCGATCGCAAGAGGAGCTTGGCCGTTCGGTGATGCAAAACCCGGCTAAGCCGCCCACCAAGCGCCCCTTGCAACAAGACAGCAAGGAGACCAAGCGAATGCGCATGACTAGCGACTTCGACGACCTTGAGATGGAGCACCAGCCCAGCCTGCAAGGACCTCCGGTTCGCCCATCCAATGGCCTTAAGAAGGTGACTGCTTCGACGATGCTTCCGCAGAGCCAAAAGCCCTCCAAAATCCTGCCAGCCAAGTCCATGTTCCCTGCAGGCTATGCCACCGTGCCGCAGGGTGGTGCCAACAGGGACTTGTATAAGACCAGTGTCAACGGGCAGCAAGTGCAAGGCAAGACAGCACACCCACTGGATATGGCCCAGGTTTCCAAGGGACCTATTCCGTTCGCATCGAACCCTAACCCAGCCGGGCCTTCTTCGCACAAGACACCTGCTCGGCCCATGGGAGTGAAGACCGTCAAGTCGGTCGCCAAGTCGGCAACCCGATCGTCGCCTCGCTTCCAGAACGGTGACGAGATCGAGCTGCAGGAGATCGACACGGACGATGACGACTCAGACAATGATGATCAAAAGGAGATGTTTGCTTCTTGGACGGATTCTCCCGCCCTTCGTGAGGCACTGGCAGGTCAGGAGAAGGTTGACCCGATGACCATCTTTGGGGCTCCCGCGCCGCTTAACATGGAGGCTGTGTTCAGCAAGAGCAAGGACCGTTTCCACAAGTTCCGGGCTAGAACATCCAGTGCCAATTGGAGTGGCCCTGATGGGCTCACCGAGGAGGAAATTCGGAAAGATTTGGCGGCTCGGGAGAAGCTGAGGCGGGACGGCGCCTGGTCGTACGACATGGGGAAAGAGCTTGTGTAGAATTAGTAGTTGGATTTTCTGTTCGTAATGACTGGGACGGTGCCGATGGAGGCATCATTATAGGCTGGAGTTGACCTCATTCATGTTCATATGGGAGTGTCATGGTAGGCGTTTGTTGGATTATTACGATCAGTCAATGCGTATATACACGTACGAAGGCGATGCATCCTCATAGAGCAGGCAAGCAGAGCAATGTTCACATCCTTTAATTGGATAACTTGATGCACTGGTTTACTTTTCGTTCATCTGAATGTAGGCCCGCTGGGCATGATGACTTACACTGGCATTGCCCAATTAAGCCCCCTATCTAACTTCTCTGTCCCCTTGGTTCGCAACAACGTTTCTGGGTCGAGCGCCATGAAAGACTGCCCCAACCACGAATACATTCTTTTGATCTCTGGTTCTAATATATACCTTGTTAACTGAGAGGTCTAGTAACCGGAGTCACCCAGATTGGATGTCATGCCGCTAGATGGTCGAGTGGTAAAACACTTGGCAATCGAGAGGCTGCTTTCATATTTTTTTTTAATTATTTTTTCTTTCTCTCTCTCTTTTTTTTACTTTCATATTTTTCCTTCTTCGTTGTTGGCTTCCGTCGCCAATGTCATGACAGCTTTGCGGCGGCATTGCCATGGTCTAGGGGCAGTACTTTTCGTTTGCTACACATGCGCCGTGATGCACCAGCAGCAGCACTACACAGCATAAAGTTGCAGTTTGTGCTTTGTTCCGATTTGTTGCTGCAGCTTAGTAAGATGCATCTCCATTCCTCCAGTCTGTTGATATTCTTCCCTTGTGACCATTTTACACGGAAGACTGCCTTGGGCTTAGGTTACTTCACACAGAGCTTAGGGAATGGGTCCTAGAGGCTTAAAGGCGTTCTATCAAAGGTCTCAATTCTTGAATTTAGGTGCTACAAAACACAACAAATCAATCACAAATGACACACGGCAGCTAGTAAGCCGATGTGTAGCAAACGTTACGAGAATTTGCGAATCACTTAGACGGGCGGCCCATTCCGACGGGTAGTGTCAGCGGGTATCTGCGATGAAAATGCACTCTGCATGTGATGCTGTCCTACCTGCGCATATGCATGTACTTTTACTTGCCGTTGCTGCTGCTGCTGCGTAACCGAAATGCTCCTTTATAGGGCGGCGCTGTATGTAGGACGTACACAAGGTTATTTTCCACCACCTACTTCTGTCAAATACGAGCGAGATGGATCCACGAACTAGCAGGCTATTCGCAGAGGGGACGGTACATATAGTCGGGCCCTCTGCCTGCAGCCGCCTTAAAAAAAAGGAGGTATTGGCTTTCTGGCGATTGCCGGCATGCACGCTGACGACGATTATCTCACAGCCCATGGTCTTTTGCAGCCAATGCTTGCTTCGGAGGCTAGCTGACGCTGCATAAGGTATACTTATTTGCAGTGCGAGGCCGGGTTGACGTCATGCGCCAACAAACAATGTCGCCGTGTTTCGGGTCTCGGGGCAGAGCTGAATGTGAGTGACTGGCTGACTTGAGCTTGAGCGACGCCCCACGGTTCGTTTAATGTTTGGTTGTCAGTGTGGACCAGGGATGGTCTGATAGATGGAACGAATGGAGTCTGATGCATGTCAGCTGTAGGAAAGAGGGAACGTCGAAAGGAGGAGCTTGGACGTTGACCTTACATAGGTAGTATGTGCGGCATGAAGTTTGTTCAAAGTTGTTCGCAGGCCGCGAGAAATGATCTCATAAAAGATGTCAGACTCTTTGATGGTGAAAGCGCTACTTTGGGCAAATGCATCTCGTGGATGATTAACATGCCTAACGGGGTAACTTTCATACCAAAGATCACCTGACGGCTTTCGCCATTAAGGAGGTGAAATGACAACGTGATTCAAAGAAACTTGAGTTCCCAAGCATTCATGTGTGTGCTATAGTAGTGTGCATTCTATCTTGGGGAGACCAGGACGTTGCTTCTGTGAGAGGTTTGTACCGATACTGTTGTTACCAACATCACCGAGCCAATAAAGGTCATGCTATGATATGCCGTGAGCTGAGACTAACAGCATGCTGTGTTATGACGTGAAGCTCGCCCCCAAGTTCAGTCATCAGCAAGCCTGATTACCTGTTCCTGTCTACAGCGGGACGCCGGAATAATGTCGCTCACCAGGATCAGGTGGCGTCATTTCCAGCAATAACAACTGCAGTATAGAGGGGGCCTGGCCTGCATGTCTTTTGTTTTTTGGCCTCAAGGCGAGGTGGGGGGTGAGAATGATGTCTCTTCTGTTATGAGGCGGTCTAGGTGGGATTTGCTGCATTTACATCTGTCCGTCAGTCTGTGTGATATTGCGACATGCATCACTTGTCCTTGTTGCCCAGAGCTTGTGGAAAGAGCCAGGCGACATCGAAAGATAGTGTGAAGATAAACAATCAATACTGCCTCCATAACAACAATAACTTCTTTTTATTGATCGACTGACAGCCCAATCTAGAAGAAGACCCTCCTGCACTAGAATAGAAACATAAGGTTAGCTGCCTGATTCGTGACGGGCAGTAGCCTGCGATTGTTCCACTATCCCACTAAAGGAAACGGGAACAGGCCCTGTGCCCTGCGCTGCGCGTGCTGCTGCCCCGCCCCGCCCCAGGAAACGCGGCTGCTCAGCCTCTATCTACATACGTTATCACAAGTCGCTGCTAACAAGAACCCTCCTTCAATCAAAATAGGCTGCTTATGTACCCCGGGCAACCCAACGTCGTATTCAACCCAGCTTCCTTTCTCTGCCACTTCGCCCAAGGCTGCTGCTTCTTGTTGCCTTCTTTTGTATTGTTCACGTTGCAAAGAAGCATCTGGGCCGGCATTTGGAATACCGCGGACCGAATAAAGTCTTTGGCAAACTGTGCACTGTAAGTAGGTCTTCGCTGATCCTGTATTCACTGACCTGACTTCACTGCCGTCCCTGTCCCTGTCCCTGCTCAAATGAACAATTGTATTCAACGCACAGCTGACCCTCGAATAGCTTCCCATATCCGACTTTTCCCCCCCTCCTTCCTCTGAAATCAAAAACCCAAGCTCGCCGACTTGCGACAACTACTCCCCCACCTGGTCTTTACATCCAAGTCAAGACTTGGGTCTTCCATCTGTTGCATGATTTTGACCAGCTCTTGCTTGGGTTCGCAACGTTCTTTTACCACCACTGCTACCACTGCCACTCAAGGGCTTCCCACCAGTCACGCCGTACAACACTCGGCGACGGCAACCAAATTTCTACGAGTCAAACCACACCTCAAAACCTCGCACGCTTCAGAGAGGACCGGTCCTCACCATTCAAATTTCACGGCAAAAATACGCTGGGTGCGCGGCTACCAGGTGAGCGGGGCATAGAAGGAACTGCGGTCTTAGAGTCCGGGATGCTAGGTTGCTACCTGCATCGCCGAGTATCATTATCTACAAGCTCTCTGGGCCCGGCATACCGGACACGCTGCCAGGATGCCCAAGCTTGACCCGTCCCGCAACTACTATGCGGACCTTGATGTCTCGCCCAGTGCATCGGTCGATGAGATTAAGAAGCAGTACAGGAAACTCGGTAAGTGAAGCGTTCTGCTTGACAACAGTCCATGATCCGAATGTGGAAAAAAGAAGGCGAGACCAGTTTGTCCTAGAGCATGTCACTGATTGTTGCTACTCTTTCACAGCACTCAAGTACCATCCGGATCGCAACCCCGGCAGAGAAGCCGAGGTGAATACGAAGTTCCAAATCATCCAATCGGCGCATGAGATTCTCACCGATGAGACGCAACGAAGGAAATACGACGACACCCTGCGAAGCACTCGGTCTAGATACCCAGGTGCTTCTGGTGTACGAGGAAACCCATGGCAAGATGCGGCAAAGGCATACCCGCCGCCCCCTCGGCGAACCCCTGCGACCTCTGCGGCCAATAATGCGCAAAGCCGCCCAACTTCAGGAGCCCATCGATACTCGAATTTTGCTGGCGGTAGCGTTCCGCGTGGCGGTAAAGCCGCCTCAGGGAAGGACAGCGCTGAGGCTAGGAGCAACTACCAGGCCTGGGAGAACATGCGACCAAATTCGCGCGGTAGACCAGTGCCCCCGCCCCCTACCCCGGGTCGGGCGCCGACTTCTGCCACACGGGAAAGTAAGGCGTCCAATCCGGAGCCCAGTATCCCCAGAGCAGCCTCCCAAAAGCAGAAGGCGCAGGCATCCTTTGGTAACAGCGCTAGACGGACTGGGTACACCCCGCGCTCCCCTGGCTTAGGCGACGAACCCCCGGCTCCTAACAGGAACTACTATACCGATCGCAACCACACGAACATATTCAGCGACATGTCTGCAAGCGCTGCGCGAAAGGCCCGCAATTCCTCCGCACAAGTGCCCCCTGACCCATTGGCTCAGTTCCGGGAGAATTACATGGACGGACATCGAAGCACGCCTTACCACACCCCTGGTGGAGAGAAAACCAGTCTGTTCGATGAAGGTTCAGGCTTAGGTCGAGCTAAGAGCACCCGAGAATCGTCGCGAACGGATACCAATGAAGGCCTGGGTACTGACACCTTCCCCTTCCCAACACAGCGGCCGCGTAGCAACAGTACGCCCAAGACTTCTAGTAACGATGGAGCATCCGAGGATTCTGGTAGAGCCAACAACGCGGCAAACATCGGCAGCAGAAGGACTGCAAATAACGGCAATACATTCCCTTCACGAGCCAGTGATCGCTACAAGCCGCGGCCCAGCGCGACCAATCCGGCTGATGAGCCTTCCACTGAGCGTAAGTCGACCACTGACTGGCCCTTTTTAGATATCGTGCTGACAATCTTCCAGCTTCGACAGCCAACACAGGCGCCAACCCATCAGTGTATGCAATTCCCCTCTCGCAATACTTCGTTCCTTCTCGTTACCCTTATGTATCCCCGTTCTCTTCACTTAACGATCAAACGACCGAGACTGGCAACAGTGGCCAGGCCCAGGATACTCCAGTTACTTCTGATGTGCGCGCTTCAAGTGGAGTCGTGAACCCTGAGATGTCCCAACGGCGTCCATATCAGAGGGTGCTAGCCAAAGATGGCATGCAACCTACAACGCTTGAGGAGTATGCGGCAGGCCTTTTTGGCGACACACTATTTGGCAACCGCAATAAGCTTAAGACCGGCGCTGATGACCCCTCTAGTTTCACCTTCTCCAGCGATCCTACTACATCCGCTCCAAGTCCGAATCAAGCCCGATTCAACACCAACGGCAGCTCTGAAAACATCAACACTAGATTTGTTGACGACCAGGACGAAGACGGATGGGAGTTCAAGGCGGGCGGTCCTTCGACAAGCTCACCAACGCCGTCCAGAAAAGGCTCTCGTTCTGGTAGCAGCCGACGGTCCCCTGCCAGGCCAGTCCCACGTCCCCGCCAAGCTACCAATCCAATGCCCTCAACTCAGGAGAGTGAAGAGGAGGTTTCCAAGACAGGATTTTCTGCAGGGGAATGGAATGAGAAGATAGGGCCCCAGCACTTCGTTCCTCAGCCGTCCAAGAGCGCGTCAGGATCGCCCACCCGCCGAGCACCCTCGAGAAAGAACTCCAAGCCAGTGAAGATGACTATGGGTACCGCTGGGCTGGTTGAAGACGAGGAGAGTAGTTCGAGTGATGGATGGCGAGAAGTGCCTCCGACCCCGACTACTACCGACAGCCCGAACGCCATGGATATTGACCCCCCTGAGGAGGGAGACGCTACGCCCAAGGGACCAGCCAACGGGGTGCGTAACATTCACGTGGAGCCCAACCGACCCGAATGGCGTGCAGGGAATGTAGAAGGAGCTGCCCCTCCTGTGCCTCCACGCCCGACTTCAACCATCGAGGCAGCTAACCTACCCGTGACCGGACACGGAAATGTGCAGTCAACATCAGCCCCCGCGAGCGCTAACCCGTATGCGGCTCCCGTAGGCGGCTCAGAAGACTCGGAAGAATTCAGAACCACCTTTGCCGACTTCAAAAATTGCGAGCCGTTCGCTGAACCAGCTCCGACAGGCTTGAAGTCATTTGCCGATCTCAAGTCGACATTGCCGTTTGACAGCATGCCCTCCGAGGCGATTCCTATTGAGAGAGAGCAGCCCGTAGGTGTGCCGCTGGCTTTCCCTACGCCGCCGATCGCTCCGCGCCTGCCTCCCACGATGGCGGTGCCTTCTATTAGACCTAGCACAGCGGTGTTCCGAAAGTACGCCCAAGACTTTGGTAACTACATGGACAAATGGGAAATCTTCAACCAGAAGGTTCTGGACCATTTTGTTGCTCGTCAGGAGCAAAACAAGCTGCGACGTCAGCAGCTCGGTTTGTCTTGGCTAGAGTTGAACCAGGGTGGAGATGTTGCCCGCACCTACCAGAACGAGGTCGAGCAGGACCACGAAATTCGCAAGAAGTGGTCGCAGTGGTGCGATGACCACCAGAGTCGTGTGCGCGAGTTTGTGGTATTCCGGGACAGGATGAAGTAGGAACCTTGCTCTGACCCCTGGTTGCGTCGGATTGGAGGGCAAGGCCTCGTGGGTAGCCACCACGCGATACCCGCAGCTTCAATCCGACGCTGAACTACTCGACCCTGAGGACTTTGGTCGCAACAGTTCACACTGGCCTTATAGAGTCTCGATGATAGACTTGATTGGTTGTGTTTACGACTTTTTACGACGGATAGACACGAAAGATACCCCGGATTATATGCAGCATTTCTCGGGCATGTGCCGCCACCCATCCGGGCTACCAGCAAACTGGTAGTACTTTAGGGGGGTGGTTAGCATGGAGCAGAAGAGCTGTGTGCGGTGTTTGGGAGGAAAGATTATTGTACAACTATCAGAGAGGGAGGGAGGTGAACGCATCGGTGTTTTATCTGGACGTATACGGCAACCGAAACATACCCAGCAAAAGCTGACACTGTTGAGCACGGGAATCGCCATACATACAGCGTTTCATCCATGAGCTTTGCTTGCGGCCTGGCTTTTTGCTGATTGGGTATCACTGTTGAGACTCACTCAGTATGCTTTATCCAACCCAAAAATTTGCCAGGAAGTTGAGAAAAAGAGCAGAGAAAGCTTTCTGTCTCTGTCGGGTCCCGCCCGCTTGCGCTGCGGTGGGCTGGACGGACTGGATCAGTCAGCCGGAAGACTTTGCCTTTATCCTACCCGCATCCTGCGAGCTTTATGGAGATATTAGCCATAGCTGGAGAGTAATCAATCAATCTACTAGAAACACTCTTGTCTGTCCTATCATTTGTGTGTGTGAGTCGGTTTGGATTGCCGCAGAAATGGAACCCTTGTAGTTCATTTGTCAGCCTCACGGTGGTATCCTAGAGTGTGGTAGGGTAGTGACCATGGTTGCGCCGGAGTCCGAGCATGCTACATGCTACTGAATTTGATTACTAACCACCAAGCGATGAGCCCCTGCTTTTCCATGTCAATTGCGTGCCGCTGAAGATGAAAGCGTCTTGATGAGTACGATGCCAACTCTACGTGGCGTGGCTTGCTAGCATTACCTTGCAGACCACGCCCCCTATTTGCACCATGACCAATCCAAAAAGGAACTCGGCATTCTTGGGTTTACCGAGCTATCGTGAAGTGGAAGGAATGGCAGATGCTCAGAAATCAGGATCGGGGAGACAAGGGGAGAGCAGACGTATGCAGGCCTCGTATATTGTGTTTTGAGTTGTTGCGTGTAGAGGTAAGTACGTTCGGAAGTGACCTGTTACTAAGACGCCAATAGCTATCCCTCAGCTACGTTCACACATATAAGGCTCGCAACCCTTTCAAGAGCAAACTTAAGCAGCCCGCAATCAGAAAACTCCCTTTTCATATTCCCATTTCAGGTTCATTTCCAAGGTAGAAGTCCCACCACCGTCATCATGTCTCCCCGTTTCCCCAAGCAGCCCCGCAACATCGCCCTCGTCGGCGCCGCCGGCAACATCGGGTCCGCGATCCTCTCGGCCCTGCTGGTCGAGGGCATCCACACCGTCTCGGTGATCACGCGGGCCGACTCCAAGTCGGTCAAGGAAAACATCCTGTCCGCCGCGGGCGTCGCCCACGTGCACCGGGGCTCCTACTCCGACCCGGCCTTCCTCGCGACCGCCCTGCAGGGCCAGGACGCCCTCATCCTCGCCGTCGGCCACGGCGGCTACGAATCACAAGACCCCCTGATCCGCGCCGCCGCCAAAGCGGGCGTGACCTGGGTCGTCCCCTGCGAGTTCGGCTCCGACCGGACCAACGAAAAGCTGTACGCCGACGTGGGCGCGACGCTCATGGTGGCCAAGGAGCAGTACCGCGCCCTGGCCGCGGAGCTGGGGCTGCGCTGGCTCGGCGTCGTCAACAACCCGTGGCTCGACTTCTGCCTGCGCGGCGGCTTCTTCGGCGTCGACGCCGGGCAGCGCACGGCGACGCTGTGGACCGACTGCGACGCCCGGGCCAACCTCGCGACCCTCGAGCGCACGGGCAAGAGCCTGGCGGCGCTGCTGGGCCTGCCCGAGGCCGAGCTGGCCGCGCGCTACGGCGACTCGTGGGTCTACTTCAGCTCGTTCCGGGCGTCGCAGCGCGACCTCTTCGACAGCGTGCTCCGGGCCACGGGCACGACCGAGCAGGAGTGGCAGGTGACGCACAAGAGCCTCGAACAGGACGTCCGGCGCCAGGTCGCGGCCGAGGAGGCCAGCGGCAATCCGTTCGCCAAGGCCATGCTGCTCTTCCCCCTGACGTTCGCCGAAGGCTACGGCGGGGACTACAACGACAAGGTGGTGGATTACGAGCTGCTGGGCATGGAGAAGGAAGAAAACATGGGTGAGGTCGTGAAGAAAATTGTTGGGGAGAAGAGCGTTTGAACTTTGGTGTTATAGTAGCGGAGCGTCTTTCACCAGGTGATACACGTCATGGTGAATATAAATCAGTCAATTTTGGTTTAACGTACGATGACACGCTCACGAAGTGTCATTACAGTCATCAACTCTGAATTATGTTGCTTCGCATCTATCGGACTGGAACTTGGCAGTAGGGTGAAAACAAAGCTTGATTTTGCATTGGGCAAATCATATTAAGGAGGCCTGCTATAACAAAGACCTGCTGATAACTTTTGCGCGTTTGAACGTAATAATCGTGACAAATTTTGGTAAACACGCCTTGTGTTACCAATCAATGGGGTTCTTGATCTCCTCCCCGCGGTTCGTTTTGGGGACCGGTACGGCCTTTGCCGCCAGCTTACCGCCCTGACCTTTCCTCCTCAAATACGAAGTTCCGTCGATCCACGGCGTCTCCTGGCTGACCTTCTTCTCATGCTCCACAATCTTTTCCTCAAGCTGCATTGTCAAGCCGATATCATCCAGTCCGTTAATCAAGCAATGCTTGCGGAACTCCTCGACATCGAACTTGCAAAGCTCATTGCCCTTCTCATCACGAACGACTTGGTTTGGCAGATCGACCTCAATCTCCTTTCCAGCACGAGCCTCGGCGGCCACCTTCTCCAGATCGGCCTGGTCCGTAATCCGGATAGGCAGCATACCGTTCTTGAATGTGTTGTTGAAGAAGATATCGGCGAACGAGGGGGCAATCACACACTTGATGCCAAAGTCGAGCAGGGCCCACGGAGCGTGCTCTCGGGAGCTTCCGCATCCAAAGTTGACACCAGTGCACACCAGGATCTTGGCCTGTGTGTAAGGCTCTTGGTTGAGGACAAACTTGGGGTTGGGCGATCCATCCTCAAGGTAGCGCCAGTCGTTGAAAAGCGCAGAGCCGAGGCCGGTTCGCTTGATGGTCTTGAGGAACTGCTTGGGGATGATGGCGTCTGTGTCGATGTTGTTGTTGTCCATCGGAGCAGCGATACCCCGGTGTTGCAGGAACTTGGGGAGTCCTTGGGAACCCTTGGCGTCTGACACGACGTGGTTGGTGGTCGGTGAGCTGTCAATGGGCTGGTCGGTGAGTTCTTCCCTGGATTTCTCATCGGTGGCAACTCGGTCGTCGATCTTGCCGTGTGCTGATGTCGAGTGTGGCTGGAAAGCCTCGATATGGGGGCTAGCCTTGTACTGTGTAAGGTTTCGCACGTCTGTGAGCTTGCCCACAATACCCGCCGCTGCTGCCATGACAGGCGACATGAGATGAGTGCGGCCCTGAGCACCCTGGCGACCCTCGAAGTTTCGGTTGCTGGTGCTGGCACATCGTTCCTTGGGGGAAAGGATGTCGGGGTTCATGCCAAGGCACATGCTGCAACCGGCTTCTCTCCAGTCGAACCCGGCATCTGTGAAAATCTTGTCCAAGCCCTCAGCCTCGGCTTGGTCCTTTACCAGACCGGAACCTGGGACAACCATGGCATGTAGCACGTTGTCAGCCTTCTTCCTGCCCTTGACTACTTGGGCCGCGGCTCGCAGATCCTCGATACGAGAGTTGGTGCAAGATCCAATAAAGACCTTGTCGATGGTAATATCTTGCATGGGCGTGCCAGCAGTGAGCCCCATGTACTCCAACATTCGTCGGCCAGCCTTCTTCTTTTGCTCGTTGCTAAAGGTCTCGGGGTCCGGGACGACGCCGGTGATAGGGACGACATCTTCGGGGCTGGTTCCCCAGGTAATGGTAGGGATGATCTCGCTGCCATCAATCTGGACATCGATATCGTACTTGGCGTCAGGGTCCGACTGGAGGGTCTTCCAGTAGGCGACAGCCTGGTCCCACTCGGCAGAGGGGTAAGGGGGCGCGAGGGGCTTGCCCTTGAGATACTCAAAGGTGACCTCATCGGGAGCGACCATGCCAGCACGGGCACCACCCTCGATTGCCATGTTGCAGATGGACATACGAGCCTCCATACTCAAGCTGCGGATGACAGAGCCGCAGAACTCGATGACACAGCCGGTGCCACCAGCGGTGCCGATCTGGCCAATGGCATACAGAACGACATCCTTGGAGCTGACACCGGGAGCCAGCTCGCCATCAACTTGTATCCTCATGTTCTTGCTCCTCTTTGTGATAAGACATTGGGTGGCCAGCACGTGCTCGACCTCGGAAGTACCAATACCCGTGGCGAAGGCACCGAAGGCGCCGTGTGTGGAAGTGTGGCTGTCACCGCAGACGAGGGTGGTGCCGGGCAGAGTGAAACCCTGCTCCGGGCCGATAACGTGGACGATGCCCTGGCGTTTGTCGCCGAGACCGAAATATGTGAGGCCGAAGTCTTTTACGTTTTCTTCGAGAGTCACGCACTGCAGACGGGAATCGTCCTCCTCGATGAAGGTCGAAATGTCCTTAATGCCCTTTCGGGACTTGGTGGGGACATTGTGATCTGTGGTTGCGAGGGTGCAGTCCGGTCTCCGGACCTTGCGGCCGGCATTCTTCAGTCCCTCGAACGCTTGTGGGGAGGTAACCTCGTGGACCAAGTGGCGATCTGGTTGCAACGGGATGGTTAGTATTCCAGCCATCGGTCACGATCACGACCCAATTGACTTGGATGAGGATGTTGTCGACTTACCAATATACAACAAAACCGTGCCGTCCAGCTTCTCATCAACAACATGAGAGCTGAAGACCTTGTCGTACAGGGACGCGGGTGCGCTGTCTGTAGCCGGCATCTTGGGATAGCTCGGGCTGTACCTATAGCTTCCTTGCTATATTCACTTTGTGTTCAAGAGGAAGGAACTGTTTTGGAAAATATAAAAATAGGAGGGTTAAAGGAGGAAAGAGGTATCGACTCGAGTGGAAAGACCCAAGGATTTTGTTTGAGCAGTGGGAGGGAAGGGGAGAGGGGAAATGGCCTCCTAAACGACAACTGTCTCAAATTAAAGCGAAAATTGACAAACTGACTGGAACGAGGTAGGATAGAGTCAGTAACGTTCATACTAAAATAGATATCTCGGCCTCAAATCTTTGAGAGCCCTCGCACGCCGCAATCGGCCGCTGGAATGGTGGCTCCGACGTCGGGAGGGGCGTTTTGGATTATTTTCGAAGGGCTTGGTTGGAGATCTGGCCAACGTCATTGGCAATGGAGGCCTTGCCATTGGCCAACCCCACCCGCTGCGTGTTCCGAATCTCCAAATTCTCCATACTTTCCATGTCGCCTTGGCTCCTTAGCGCAGACGGGGGAGGGAGCATGTATCTGATCTGGCCATGAGGAGGATCCGTTGATCCCTTTTTGCGGCCCAGTCGTAGCACTACTACGTGCAGACGGTGCAGTACAGGCAGCCAGCCCTCTTCACATGCAGTGTCACACAGAGCCATGCAGCTTGTCAGGCAAGCAAGGTCCAAGACTTACTGCCGAACCTTCGCAATCCGAGTCTAGCCGTTTACCAACTGGATGGTCAGGCGTTGGCGAACCCTAAAATGATTGGGCTCGGCAGTAGAAGAAGCCGACACAAACAAGAAGAACCCATAGTCTATGTATGCATCCGTAGTTCTTTCTTTCCCCGGGCGAACCGAAAAAAAACTTGTTCTCTAATTCCGGGTCCACGGTGGGAGTAGCTCGTTAGATCCGATCCACTTGCTGCGATATCTGGACATCACAAAAGAAAAAGTCGGTAAAGAGGCGACAGCGCAGCCGGCGCCCATGATGAGAGACAAGAGAGAAAGCGTCCTGCTGCAGCAAGCCAGAGATGTAGAGATAACATCATGCCATTAAGCCTACTACTGTATAACACAACAGGATCCCTGATAGCCACCTTCCCCTTCCAGTCGGTTTGCTTCCGATACAAAAACTCCCGTTTACCCGATCCCCTGCCCGATCCCGTCCAATCTCCCCCACTTCACCGGAGACTGGGCGCCGATAGCCGGTACCGGCCATGCATCCCAACCTCTAAGCGCACACCCTACGAGCCCTGATACTCCATATACTACAAGAGGCACCGTACAGCCTTGAAGACATGCACGCCCGAGGCCAGGCCTACAATCACAGAGACTCCAGCAAAGAGGAAGACCCCCACGTCGTTCCATGTACTCTCCTCTTGATAACGTCTTTTCCATAGTTCGCTCTCGCCATCAAACACGGGGCTCATAACCGCCCACCAGTACCTGATGGTGGCCCATAACCAACCAGTAATGACCAACGCTATCGTCTGTAGAGTCTTGATAGCATCGTACTTCCGGGGCTTAGGCGGCGAATGACCAGCGGTGCCTTCGCCTTCTCCTTCGGGCTTGGCCGTTGTCTCCTCCTTCTTCTCTCCCTGCTCCGTGCTTTGCTTCTTTTCCTCCTCCTTCGCCTCCTGAGTCCCTTTCTCCTTTTCGTTCGGGGGCTCGTCTTTGCTCTCCTTTCCCGATGCTTCCTTTGGAGGCGCAGCTTGGGGGTTTGATACCTTCTCCCGTGACTGCACAATTGCTGTACGTGCGGCTCCCTGGACGATGGCCTCCCGATGTTTCTCGTTTGACTGTGCTGCGGCGAGATGGGATTTCGGCACCGATATCGCCCTTTGGGCTGACATGCCCTCCCCCTTCCTGCCTCTCAAATACCCGCGGGCCAGTAGAGACTGTGTTCCGGCTGATGACTTTGGGCGCCGTATCTCCACAATCTTGGCCGATGCAGTACCGAAAATGGGAACCGAGCGGCTGTATTCGTGCTTCGGCGAGCCGCTCCGCATTGTAGTGAGTTGGGAAGTTCTCGTGCTGCCTGCCGCTTTGCTGGTCAACGTGCCGAATGGTTGAGGTGATTCGATTCTTGAGCTCCATGCCGCTAGAGCGCCGGTTGAGTCTGTCGCGAGTCCGCCAGTCTGCCCTAACATAGTTTCCGAGATAGGCTGGATCAGCAGAGCGTGTGCGTAGCCAGTAGTGGTGATGATGGGTGTGAAGACAGAGTCTTTGTTCTGGCCTGTTCCGTTCCTTCTCTCGATGGTCTCGATAATCTCGTTCCGGCCTTCGGGTATACGCTCGCCCTCGGCTTCTCGTATCATCTCGGCTGAGGCGTGCATAGCCTCCGGAATACTCTCTTTCTTGTTTGATTGGACCTCCGCCCCTTTCGTCGACTGTCTGCTTAGATGGGGTCCCGCCTGGTTGCAACCCGTCACGGAGTTTGCCAGGCCCTTCTCGATATGATTGTCTGCGCTCCGTAGTCGAGCCGAGTATTCTGATGTGCTCTGGACTGCCACCTCTCTGGTTGTCACCCGGCTGCTTGTCTCGTAAGGAGCAATGGCGTTCTCGCTGGGGTACAGAGCTGGGGAATGTTGAGGCCTGCGCATCCTTTTCGTTAGATCTATATCCGACTGGCTTCGGTCCAACTTTTGGAGGTCGTCGAAGTGATTCTTCGTGGGCTCTCTCAACGTCAACGGGGATGAGATCGCTATAGCTCCGGCGATGGATTGGCCTCGGAGTGTTCGGTCTTTCGAACTGCACATGTCGCTTTGGCTCGGTGGTGGCAGAGGCAGGTTCCCATCTTCCATCCCGCCCTCGTATTCCGGGGAGAGGATGTCCAGTTGTTGTAGGGGGTATACGTTGTTTGTTTCCTCCAGTGGCAGCCGTCCTGTCTGCGCCGCCATGGGCACTACAGCCCCTAAGCGATGATCCGGGATTATCAACCCGTTGAAATGGTCCTGTTGGGATGGCAGATTGAGAGAGTGTGATCTCTCGTTCTTGTGCGTCATCAACGATGAGGTCACTGTAGCTTTGTTTGCGCCGGGCCCCCCTGGATCCGTGGCTCGGCGACGGCGTCTCCATAAAAAAGGATTCCCACCTAAGAGAGGGTTCGGGACTCGGAAATCGGCATCGGCTCTTGTGTCGCTATCATCATGGCCTTGTTCTTGGGGGGAGGCAGAGGCGCTGATTTGGCGAGACGGCGTGTGAATTATAGTGTCTGCCGACGGCTCTGCATTTCGCCGTCGTTTCTGTAGCTTGTTGCCGCGCTCCTGTCGTTGTGGCGTGGACAGAGGGGACAACCTCACCGGCTGTTTGCCTTTACTGCCTCTGCCGCCTCCAGCAAAATCGTTGTCACTAACATGTCCCTCTGACTCTAGATGACATTAGTACAACCAGTCGAGTGTTGAGGCAGGGGCGTGTGAGACTCACGAATTTCAGACTCGGTATTCGTAAACGACTGAGCAATGGGGCTTAGTCCAGGTTCCCTGACAGACGACCATGCTCGGTCGCGCCGCTTCCACTCCAGCGGCCCATGTTGTTGCTGGATTTCCGCCTTGGCTAGCTCGATCTTGTCCAGCTTCATCTGCGCTTTCTTCTTCACGTGCCTCTCTGCTGCCGCATTCTCCATCGCCTTTGCAGTCTTGTAGCTGCGCTCGGCCTGCTGCACGCGCTTGGTGAGCTTCCTCATTTCTATCTTGGTTGACGGCGGCGTGAGGTCCGAGCTGGCGCTTTCAGTAGGAGTTAATACGTTATATTGACCCGTCTGTGGGTTGGCTCCCGTAACCCCGAGCCAGTCCCCGCTGGCTTTGAGCTCGCGGTGTCTCCGCTGACTGCGCTGCTTGCGTCTCAATAGATTCTGCGTCTCGGCCGCAGACAAATGACGATCCGTCCGCTTAGACGGAGTAGGCGGACGTCCCGCGGTTGGGCTTGTACTCGGGCGTGGAGGCTCCGGTCTACGAGAAGAGTTGGCGCGTTCTTCTGTAAGTTCCAAGCGTCGGCTGATGGGCAAGTCCTCTGCTATATTCCATTCTTTTAATTCTTCGGGATTAATGTCCAGGCGTCGGTACGCAGACTCGGTGCTCCTGTCGTCCATGCTTCGAAGAGTACCTCCTTGCTCAGGGCGATGAGTGGGGAGGATCTTTCCTAGGAAACCGGCGAAAGACGAGGCCTTCTTGCGTGTCGAGTTGTTGTTCTGGGGAGAACTATCGTTCCCGATGTGGTCCATGGTTGAGAGATAGGAGGAGACTCCCGACCAAGACAAGACACGAGAGAAGTTTGCCTGAGAAGCTTCGGCACAATGAGCGATGATATTTGTTACTAATGCATGCGGCGTTGAAGGATCAGAAGAGTAATGCTCCCCTGGGCAAACCTTGAGGCCACGAGAAGGAATCCCTGGTAGCAGCCAACTACCCCGGATTAGTAAAGAATACACGGAACAAGAAGTTACTCGGCGAGCTTGAGGCAAACTTCGAAGCTAACGCCGGATCTCCAGGCCTGCACCGTACCTACTTGCTGGCATACAAACCAGACTGATGTAGCTGGTTTCACGCCCGCTCGCTCCTGCCCTCTGGCTGCTTGCAACCATTTGACCGCGCTTTCCGGTTCTATTTGGGCCATGGCGATTGTGGTCAAGGGTTGGGAAGTATAAGGACATCTCAATAGTTTGACACGCTGAAATAGGTTCAAGGGACGGCTTGGCCGCGGCCACATTTCCCTTCTGTTGATTATATTGATTCGTCACGGGCATGCGCCTCTACTCGCACTAGCACCCGACCACATCACGACTGACGATGGACCTCAGAGCAAGAAAATACATGACATGAGCAGATCGAGAGTGCATATTTGACTCTTTATTGGTATTAAATACAACCGCATAACGCCGACGAATGCTGCCCTGTGTAATCCTGCACTACCATATTAGATTGAGTCGCTTGCGATCTTGTGTCCTCTAATAGTTATTAAACATGGAGGGATATCTCTCGATGCTCTTTTGCTGTGGCCTGGCCCAAGGTTGGCCCGGCGCTGCCGCGGGCCCTGTGCTCGTTCTGGAATTCTTGAGCGGGCTGCCGGCGCGATCTCGCGCCTGGTAAGCCTGGAATTGTTCGAGCTTGGCCATCTCACTGTTGTTCCGCGGCGATCTGAACCCGAGATCACCCATGCTAGGGGCCTTCTTCAGGGGTGAACTGGGATGCGTGTGGATGCCAAGATAGCCCCCATTTCCCTGGGTCTGTGTTTGGGTGGTGGTGCTGGTTGACACAGCTTGCGAAGGGGTAGGGTTCATTGGCGAGGCAAACCCGGGAGTACTGCGCCGCATCGCTGACGTTCTGCTATTAACACTGGACGAAAAGGAATCGGACTGTCTCGGGCCCGCTCGCGGAGTGAACAACGCCTGGCCAGAAGTACTTCTTGTGCTAGGCCGAGCTGACGTCGTACCTGCATCAGCGTTGATATGTTTGGCATAGTTGGGGTTGGGGTTCGTGCGGAAGCCTCGGCGCAGGACTGTGCTGGGAGTTCCGACTTCAACAGCTTCCTGTTCGTTTCCAATATCATCCTGAGATAGCTGGGTCGAGGCGTCCCTCACGGTAGGATAGAGCCGGGGATGCACAAATTTGGTGTCGTACTCGTGCAAGACCTCCTTCTGGATGATCGAAGTGTCCTTATTCTGCTGAGAGAATCTAGACTGCAACATCCACATCTGGCCTGACAGAATGACTTGTAGGAACAGACACTTGACAACGGTGACGCTGGGTCTGGGATCGAGAGTCTCCAGAGGCAGGAAGATCCAATAGACTAGCACATGGCCTGGGCTGAACAGGCTGAACAGGCGCAGGCAGATGGGCAACGGATCCCACACGGCGATCTCCCATACGTCTCTAGTGCGGTCCGGGTGGGCTCTCGATTCGGCGCTTTCGGTGCTCACCATGTGTGCAAACAAGCGCAAGGGCGAGGACGACACGGGGGAAGACTGGACGCGTACACGGTGTGCCGACGGGGTGTTCTGTTCCTTCTCGACATCGGCCTCGAATAGTCGGTATTTTCGGGTACGGTTCATGGTGTAGAAGGCGTTCAGGGCCGAGAACCCCACGAGAAACCAAACAATCGTTCCGACCTGCGCGACGTGTTAGCAATGAGATATATGGCTTCCTAGACACCGCCCTTTTCTTCTTCACCAACTTACCAGAACTGCCAACCACCCTGAGTCGACCTCATCGCTGAACACATCGTCCGCGGTGCTCTTTCGCCCAGAGTTCGCTCGCGCAATCAGGAAGGCAAAGTTGAATGCCAGGCCCAACTGGGTACCCACGACATTGGAACTCCAGTCGCGTGTCTCGATCTCTTCAGATAGCCAGAGCAACAAGTCCATGACGTTCAGCGAGGCCTTGACGCGCTCCATGAGCGGCCTCTTCCGTACCAGTCGAGCGGGCGGCATGTTGAAGGTCGAGCTGTGTAAAAAGAAAAGTCCAGGGCGAGGGTGATCGGTGGCGGATGGTGATAGATGATGCCCCAAGAAGAGCTTTACAAACTCGCAGGTCGAATGGGACCAGCCAGCTTTAGTCCATCGACCCCTGTATAGTCCTTGGGTGGAACGTCTTTGGCAAAGGGGTGATGGGCCAATGTGAGGTTGTTAAAAGGCAGACCTCGTCAGAATGCTCTTTGTTTTCGCAAAAACAACATCACCTAAAATCTTTAATAGCCTAGGCACGCGCTGCTGGCCGGAAACAGTTGCTTAGGGACTTCGGTTGTAGGGGTGGCGCCTGCATTACTAGGGGTCCACTGTCCTACCTAAGGTTCCAGTTTACTACTGCTTCAGTAAGTAGCTCGGCTAAGGTGGGTCGCTTAGGTTAATTAAAGTAAGGCGTTATAATAATTATATTTTTTAAAAATAGGTATTAAATTAGGATTAGGAATACGTTAAAATTAAGTTATAAAAAATATTTTTTTTTTAAAGAATTATAATAAAATTTTATAATTTATATAATAATTTACTTTTCGAAAATAAAAAATTAAAATAAATACTATAAATACCTCGTAAATTTAATAATAAGTTATTTTTAACCTTTTTATAAAAATATTTTTAACTCTTTTCTAACGCTTTTTTAACCTTTTTTTAAATTATAATTAATTTTTTTAAATTTAAAATTAAAGATAAAGGGTATTTATTTAATAATAAATACTTTTTTAAAATTTATCGAGAAGTTTTTAAACGTTTTATTTTTTTATTTATTTAAAATTACGATATTAAAGTAAATATTTTTATATTTTTTTATTAACTTTTTTTAAATATATTTTTAATATTTTTATTTTTTTATTTTAAATTATTCGTTTTAACGGCGATAAATTTAAAGAAATTTAAATCTAAAAGTTTTATATTAATAAACGTTTTTATTTAATTTATATATCTCGTTTCGATATATATTTTTATAAAATATAACTTTATTTTAATTTTTTTTTAATATTTTTTTAATCTTTTTATAAAAGTTATTTTAATTTTTAAATAATTTTAAGGTATATATTTTTATTTAATATAATATTTATATTAAAGAGATTTTTAACGGTACCCTTTTTATAAATTATCGTTTTAAAAATTAATATATATTATTTTTTAACCCTTTTTTAATACTTTTTTAACTTTTTTAAAATATTTTATCGACTTTATAATTAAATATTAGGAAAAAAACGTTAAATAGAATTTAATCGCTTTTTAGTTTTAATTTAAATCTATTCGAAAAAATTTATAAACCTTTAATAAGCGCGCTTTTAATATTTATAAAACTTAATTAAAGTATAAATATATTATTAATAAAAATTAATTATAATTTTAATTTATATTTTTTAAAATTTCTTTTTAATTTTTTTTTAGCTTTTTAAAAGCGTTTTTTTAAAGTTATTAATAATTAAGAGTAAATTAAGTAATACGGTAATAAATTATTTTAATAATTTTTATATAATATCTTTTTAACTTTTTTTTAATTTATTTATAATTAATAAAGATATTAAATAAAAGTAGTTTATTTATATTATTAAAAGTAAAAAATTTAATAATATTATTTATATTCGAAACCTTTTTATAATTTTTAATAATATATATTTTTTATATTTAACGTAAAATTAAAAATAAGAAAGGTATATTATAACTTTTTTAATATTTTTTTTTAATTTTTTTTAACCCTTTTTTAAATTAAATATAACGGTTATATAATTTTTTATTATTTTTATCGTTATTTCGATTTAATTTTTAAATTAAATATTTAAAAATACCTTAAAAAGATTATTAATAATATTAAAAAGCTTAAGTTAATTTTTTTTATTTATTCAAAAAAGGTTAAATTAAGTTCCGATTTCGGTAAGGAAGTTTTTATTAAATAATAAAAACCTTTTTTTAAAACTTTCTTAAATTTTTTTTATTTCTTTTTTATACCTTTTATAATATAATTATATTACGTATTATTTTTTTTAATAATAATATTTTAAAGTATTAATATTATTTTATAATATTAGTTAATAGTTTTTTTAAAATAATTAAGTTACCTTTATAATATTAGTTAATACTTTTTATAAACTTTATAATAATAATTACGATACTTTTTAAAATATCTTTTTAACCCTTTTTAAAATCTTTTAATCTAATAATTTATTTTATAAAATAAAATTATATATTATTTAAAATATATTATTATATAATAATTAAATTTAAAATAATAATAATATAATTTTAAAATATTTTAAAAATAATATAAATTTAAAATATTTTTAATTTTAATTTATATTTTAAAAATAATATAAATTTAAAATATTTTTAATTTTAATTTATATTTTTAAATATTATTATTATTTTTAAAATAATTTATATTATTTAAATAAAATATAAAATATTTAAATTTTAAATATATTTTAAATATAATTTTTAAATATTATAAATTATATTTAATATTTAAAAACGTTTTTTAATATTAAATATATTATTTAAATATTATATATTATATTTAATTTTTTAAAATTATTTTTAAATATATATATATTATATAATATATTATATTTAATATTTAAAAACGTTTTTAAATATAAAATATATTATTTAAAATATATATTATTTTTTATATTAAATATAATATATAAATATTATAAATTATATTTAATATTAAAAAATATTTTTAAATATATATATATTTAATATTTAAAAATATTTTTTATAAAATATAATTTTTAAATATTATATTATATTTAATAATTAAAAATATTTTTAAATATAAAATATTATTTAAATATAAATATTATTTAAATATTATAAAAACGTTTTTTAATATTAAATATATTATTTAAAAATATTTTATATATAAATATTAAAAATGTTTTTAAATATATAATATATTAATTAAATATATATATTATATTTAATATTTAAAAACGTTTTTAAATATAATTTATATTATTTAAATATATTTTATTATATTTAATATTTAAAAACGTTTTTAATATTTATATAAAATATATTATTTATATAATATATTTAATTTTTAAAAATATTATTAAATATATTATTATTATATATATTATATTTAATATTTAAAAACGTTTTTAAATATAAAATATAATTTTTAAATATTATATATTTTATTTAATTTTTTAAAACATTTTTAAATATTAAATATATTATATAAATATATATTTATATAAATATTAAAAACGTTTTTAAATATAAATATATTAATTAAATATTATATATTATATTTAATATTTAAAAATATTTTTAAATATTAAATATTATATTTAAATATTATATTTAAAAATATTTTTAATAATAAATTATAATATTTATATATTAAATATAATATAATATTTAAATATTATATATTATTATATAATTTTTAAAATTTATAATTTAAATTATATATTTAAATATAAGTTTTAATTATTAAATATTATATTTAATATTAAAAAACTTTTTTAAATATAATATATTATTTAAATATATATATTATATTTAATATTTAAAAACGTTTTTAAATATAAAATATAATTTATAAATATATTATATTTATTTTTTTAAAACGTTTTTAAATATAATATATTATATAAATAATTATATTATATTTAATATTTAAAAATATTTTTAAATATATATTATATTTATTATTTAAAAACGTTTTTAAATATAATTTATTATATAAATATATATTATATATAAATATTAAAAATATTTTTAAATATATATATTAATTATATATTATATTTAATATTTAAAAATATTTTTAAATATAAAATATAATTTTTAAATATTATATATTATATTTATTATTTAAAAACGTTTTTAAATATATATTATATAATATATTATATTATATTTAATATTTAAAAATATTTTTAAATATAAAATATAATTTTTAAATATTATATTATATTTATTATTTAAAAACGTTTTTAAATATAATATAATTTTTAAATATTATATTATATTCATTATTTAAAAACGTTTTTAAATATAATATATATTATATATATTATATATATTTAATATTTAAAAACGTTTTTAAATATATAATATATTAATTAAATATATATATATATTTAATATTTAAAAATATTTTTAAATAAAATATAATATTTAAATATATATTATATTTAAATATTATATTTAAAAATATTTATAATAATAAATAATATTTATATATTAAATATAATATATAATATTTAAATAATATATTATTTATTTAATATTTAAAATTTATAATTTAAATTATATATTTAAATATTTTTTAATTATATATTATATTTAATATTTAAAAACTTTTTTAAATATAATAATTATTATTTAAATATATTATATTATATTTAATATTTAAAAACGTTTTTAAATATAAATATATTTTTAAAATATATTATATTATATTTAATATTTAAAAACGTTTTTAAATATAAAATATACTTTTTAAATATATTATATTATATTTAATATTTAAAAACGTTTTTAAATATAAAATAGATTTTTTAAATATAAAATATACTTTTTAAATATATTATATTATTTTTTTTTTTTTTTTTTATTAATTTAAATATAAATAAACTTTATTTTATAGCGAGGTCGTTATATAATTTAATTATTTAAATTAAATCGATATAATAAATAAATTTTATAAAATAAATACGAATTTAAAAGGGTAAATATTTTATTAATTAATTAAAAATTATATTAAAAAAACTGTATTAAATTTATTATAAATATATAAATAATAATATTAAATAAAAGTTAAATAAATATAACGAGTTTTTAATTAATTAATTAAATTATTAAATTTAAATTTAAATATTATATATTAAATCTCGGGTTTAAATTCGATATTATATAATATAATTAATTTTTTTATAAATTTTTTATATAAATATTAATACGTTTAATCAATATATATTAATTATAATTATAAATCGAATCGATTCGTTAATTCTTATCGATTCGATATAATATAATAAAAAACCCTACTTTTTATTATAATAAAAGTTAAAAAAACGGCGCCTTTAAAAAGATTTAAACTTTCGATTTAATATATATCTTTATATTTAATTATTTATTTATTAAACTATATAAATTAAAAATTATTATATTATATTTAATTTTTAAAAACGTTTTTAAATATAAAATATATTTTTTAAATATTATATTATATTTAATATTTAAAAACGGTTTTAAATATAAAATAAACTTTTTAAATATAAAATATATTTTTTAAATATTATATTATATTTAATATTTAAAAACGTTTTTAAATATAAAATATAATTTTTAAATATTATATATTATATTTAATATTTAAAAACGTTTTTAAATAAAATATAATTTTTAAATATTATATATTATATTTAATTTTTAAAAACGCTTTTAAATATAAAATATATTATTTAAATATTATATTATATTTAAATATTATATTTTAAAATATTTTTAATAATAAATTATAATATTTATATATTAAATAAATATATAATATTTAAATAATATATAATATTTATATAATTTTTAAAATTAATAATTTAAATTATATATTTAAATATATTTTTAAATATAATATTTAAATTTTAAATTTAAAATATTATTTAAAAGTATTTTTAAATATATAATATTATATTAAAAACTTAAATTTTTTTTAATATAATATATAATTAATAATTATAATTTATTATTTTTAAATAATATATTATTTATAAATAAATTTTATTTAATATATTATTTTAAAAATTAATTTATAAAATTTTATTAATAATATATTAAAAATTAAATTTATAAATAATTTTAAAAATAATTATTTATTTTTTTATAATATTTTATATATAAAATTAAAAAACGTTTTAAAATATATAATATTATAAAATTAAATTAATTTAATATTAATTAATTTTTATTTTAATTTATTTAATTTAAACTTTTTTATTAATTTTTTAAAATAAGTTAATTTTAAAAACGCGTTTATTTATTTTTTTATTTTTTATTTTTATTTTTTATTTCTTTATTTTATATTTTTCTTTTTTTTTTTACCTTTTCTTTTTTATTTATAATAGCGCGTTTATTATTTAATTATAAAGCTTATTAACGTTATTTAAAGTATTAATTTTAACCTTTTATTTAACCGATTTAGAATTTAAATATACATTTTCTTTTCTCTTTTTTATTTTTTTATTAATTTTTTTTAAAATTAAAATAAGCTTTAAATAAAATATAGGGAAATTTATTACCGATTTAATTTAAAATTATTAATAAATAATATTATTATTCCTTATTTTATTATATACGTTATATTTATTCCTTTTTATTTTTTTCTTAACCTTTTTTTAATATATTTTTAAGCCGTATTTATATAGTTATATATTTTAATTAAATATATTAAAAATATTTATAATAGTTACTCTTATTTTAAATTTTTTATTAATCGGCTTTTAAAATTTATTTTTATAAACGCGAAATATATATTTTTTTTTTTTAATACTTTTCTTTATATCTTTTTTAATATTTAATTAACCCTTTTATTTTAAGTTTTTATATCAATTTTATTATTTTTTTAAATTCTTTTAATCGTTTCCTATTTTTTTTTAATAAATATATATTTTATTTATCGCTAAATTAAAACCTAATTATTCCGTAATTTATATTTTTTTTATTAAATATAAAATATAAATAATTATTTATTTTAATATTATCCCTTTTTTTATATAAATAATATTTATTAAAACGCTTTTTTAAATTAAGTTTATAAGGTAATTATTATATTTTTAAATTTTAAATAAAGCTTATTTATAATTATTATTTTATTATTATATTTTAATCTTTTTTTATTATTACTTTTTTTATTATTCTTAATCTTTTTATAACTTTTTAAGAATTTAAATTTTAATTAATATTAAAATTAATTTCACTTTTAAATAATATCGATATATTCCCTTTATTAATTTTATTAAATATATTAATTAAATCTATATTAATTCCCATTTAAATTAATATTTTCGTATTTATATCCCGATCGATTTCTATTCCCTTTTTTTTTTAAATTATTATTTATATACTTTAAACTTTTTATATATTTATTCGCCGATTTTATATAATTATAATATATTTCTTTTTTTTATTTTTTTAAGCCTTTATATATTAAACGAAATAGATTTCGATAAAACGATACCGGATATATTTATTTAATTAAAATAAAGTTTTAATATATTATTATTTAATTTTAAATAAAGTTTTAATACCTTTTTTATTAAACCTTTTTTTTTATATATAATTTATTAATAATTTATATAAATAATAGGTTTAAAATAATATTAAAATTATAATTAATATTATTAAATAATAAATAGGTTTATATATTACTTTATTTTATATAATTATTATTACTTTTTTAATATTTTTTTAAACTTTTTATAAATTTTTTAATTATTTTTAAAAATTAAAATTAAGTTTAATAAAGTAAATAAGTATTTTAAATATAAAAAGAAAAAATATATATCCCGTAAAGAGTTTATAACGTAATAATTATAATTATTATTATATAATAATAACTTTTATATAAATATAATATAAAAAAAGAATATAAAATAAATTTAAAAAAAAGAATATATTATATTATTTTAAAATTATAAAAAAGGAAAAGGAAAGTTATAAAAGTAATATAAAAAAATAAAAAAGGATTATATATATAAAATAATTAAAGCTACTCGATTTTAATAATTTTTTTTAAAAAAGGTAGATTAAATATAAATAAAATTATTAATAAAGTTAAAAAAATAGGAGTTATAATAAAAAATAGTTTAATTAAAAAATTAAATATAATAAAAAAAAAATATTAAATAATAATTTCGGTATTTAAAAAGGTTAATAAATAATTTACGAAGGTTTTTAATAAGTATTATATTATAAAAGGAGGTAATAAAAAGATACCCTTTATTATTAAAATTAAAGCTTATATTTAAAGTATAAGGTTAAGTATAAATACGTTATTTTTTAATAAGTAATATTTTTAAATAAAATAATATATATATTAAAAAACAATTAAAAAGGAATAATATAAAAAAGGATAAAAATATATTTTATTTATTAATTATATTTAATTAATTCTTTAAACGTAATTAATATTAAATAAATACGATTATATATTAAATTATATTATTAATATAATAGTTTATAATTATATTAATTAAAGTTATATAATAAATTTATTAAGATTAATAATTAAATATATAAGATTTAAAAATAATATATTAAAAAAGGTTTATAAAGAGGTAAAAAGGGATATATTTATAATAAAATAATTTTTAATAATAATTTATTTATATAAATTAATTTAATAATACGATAACTTAATAATATTATTATATAAAAGGAAAAATAATTAAATAAATTAATTAATTTTAAAAAGAAATAAATTAATTATTTTTATAATAATTTTATAAATTTTATAAATAATTTAATTTTAAATTTAAATAATATATTAAAGGTATATTAAAAAAGTTAAAAATAAGTTATAATAATATTAAATAAAAGTAAAAAAGATTTATATATTAAATATAAAAGTAATTTATATATATATTTTTTATAATTTAATTTTAATTAAAGTTATTATTTTATAAAATAAAAAATAAAATTAATTAATATAATATTTAATATTTTATTAGAAATAAATTTTAAAGTTAATTATAAAGGATTAAATATAATTTTTTTAAATAAATAATATAAGTTTATATATATACTTTTTAAAAAATATATTAAAATTTAATAATTAATTTTAATTTATATTTATTAAAATAATTTTAAAATTATTTTTATAAATATATTAAAAGCGAAGGGAAATATTAAATTATTTATATAAAGTAATAAAGAATATTTTAAAGATTTTTTATAAGTTTAAAAATTTTAAATATTAATAAAGGTACGAATAATAATAATAATTAATATAAATAAATTAAAAATAAATTAAAAAAGGAATAAATATAAAATAATATATTTTAATTTAAAAGTAATAATAATATAATAAACGTAATTTCGTTAATATTATTATTATATATTTAAAATTTATATTTATTTTAATTATTTTTTAAAAAAGGTAAAGGTAAAGAAATTAATATTATTTTAATAGATATATTAAAAATATTATATAGAATTAAAAAAAGGTTAAAAAAGGGTTTAAAAAAAGAAAATAATAAAAAAGGGGTAAAATATACACGGTTTTTCACGTATTTTTTAAAAGTATAAAATTAATATAATATAATATTAATATTAAATTTTAAAGGTTTAATAAAAAGCTTTAATTATAATATATAGCGATAAAAACGGTTAATATTAATAAAATTTAAATAAAGATTTTTTAAAAATATAATATTAAAAGAACGAAATAATTTATAATATTAAAAAGAAGTTAAGAATATATTTAAAAAAGGTTAAAATAGATTTATAAAAAAATAATAAAAGAAATATATTTAATATTAATTAAGTATTTTTTATATTAATAATAATTTATTTAATAAATTAAATAATATATAATAACAAAATATTATTATTTTAAATAAAATATATAAAAATTAAAAATAATAAAGATAATTTATAAATATAAAGTAAAGTTTTATATTATTATAAAAATAAATATATTAAATATAAATTTAAAATAAATTAATTAATTTTTTATAAATAATTATATTAATATATATCGATAAAAAGATAATAAAAAGATTATAAAATAAAAGTTATCGAATCGTTTAAAGGTAAAAAAGGATTAAAAAAAAGAAATAATTACGTTATAATATTTATAATATTACGGTTTAAAGATTTTAAAAAAATATTAAAAACGATATATTTTTAATTAATTAACGTAATATATTATAAATATTAAATAATTAAAAAAGTTTTAAAAATAAATTAAAAAAAAGTTATTAAAAGGTAAATTATAAAATAAATTATAAGGTAAATTATAAAATAAAGAAAATAAAATATATATAAATAAAATAGTTTAAATAATATATAAATAATAAATTAAAATATAAATATAATAAACTTAATTTTTATAAGAAATCCGATATATATTATTAAAAAAGTTAAGAATAATTAATAATAAAATAATAAAAAAATTAAGAAAGAAAAAGAAATAATATTTTATAATTTACAAAATATTTATATTTCTTATATATTTTTCCGAATAGAATATAAAATTTTATTACGATTAAAATTTTATTTATATAAAAATAAATTTAATAATAATAGGTAAAAAAATTCGTAATATTTAATATTAATATATTTTTAAATATATTTTTAATAAAAAATATTATTTAAAAAAGGAAATAAATATTTATATTAAAAGTTCCGATATTAATAAGAATATTAAATAAAAGTAATTTAATTTAAAATAAATAAAGGAATAATTATAAGTAATTAAATAATATATATTATAAAATTTAGAAATAAAATAAGAAAATTTAATATAAAAGGTATATAATAAATAAATATAATATAAAAAGGGTTCTCGTTAATAACTATAATAAAAATTATATATAACTTTAAAAGTTTAATAATTATATTAAAATAAATTTTAATAAAGAATAGAAAAGAGTTAAAAAAAGATTTAAAAATAATTAAAAAGTCGTATAAAAAATAATTAAATAGTTTAAAATCGTTATATTTATTAATTTTTTAAAAAATTTTAATAATATAATTATAAAGCGTATAAAACGTTTTATAATTAAGGTAAAAAAATTATATATTTTAAATTAATAATAAATAAAAAAAATTTAAAAATATAAAAAAAAAAGAATAAAAAGTTTATATAAAAAAAGGAAATTAATTTATATTAAATATTTTAAAGGGGGAAATAAGTTTTTAAACGCGTTTAAAAAGGGTATAAAAAGGGTAAGGTAATATAAAGCCTTTTATTATTAAATATATTTAAAAACGCGTTTTTTAAATATATAAGAAAATTTTTTATTATTTTATAATAAATAATAAATTTTATTTAATATAATATTTAAAAATAAAAATAGCTTTATTAATAAAAATATTAAAAACACGTTTTAAAAAAAATATAAAAGGTTATATTAAAAAATATAATAAATAAATTATTTAATATATTATATTATTATATTATTTTTTTATTTATTTTAAATTAATAAATATAAATAAAAAAAAGGTATAATATATAATTTTACGTTAATAAAAAAGTAAATATAAAAGCTATAAAGTAAAATGTAATTGTTTATATAATTAGTTAATGCGACCTATTAACTTAGATAACTTAAGCGACCTACCTTAGCCGAGTTGTACATTGCTACTGCTTGCTGGTTGCTGTCTCGCGACTCGCTATAAGTTGTAGTGAGCTCTGGTGGGGGCAGGTGGGATGGAAACCCGCTAAACCAGCCCCTTGAAGCCTGGCCAGCCAGAGATGGGGGAGGGCCTTAGGTAAGCTAACCTGCTACAGCATTCCCGCTTTAGCAGCTTGACGAGAGCCAATTACTGAGCTATTATCAGTGTACCTCGCCCGTAGACTGATGGATAAGATATCGGCTTGCGCTCAACCTACATACAACTCCCTCAATACCGACATACCCAGTACCACCACGAAGAAGACGAGCCTGCCCGCAACCCTGCGGCTTCGCTACACTTCCAAGTCACCATGACTTCCGCAGCAGACTACAAGGACAGGCAGTTCCTTGCCGTCATTGGCGACGAGGTACGGGAACGAGAACGAGCGACGTCATGCGCCGCCTAAGAGCTCATACGCGTCCATGCTAACTAAACTCCCCCCCAAGGACTCTGTCACTGGTCTTTTGTTGGCAGGTATCGGCGTAAGTACACATCGCATATGTTCATGTTTAGAACCTTCCTCTTCTCAACGGCAGCTGGCTAACGTGTGCCAACCCGATGTGTAGCATGTCACAGACCCGCCCGACTCGCAGAAGAACTTCCTCGTCGTGGACAACAAGACGGAGACGTCTGCCATCGAGGCCGCATTCGAATCCTTCACCGAGAAACGCAAGGACATCGGCATCGTCCTGATCAACCAACATGTCAGTCCACTGATCAGCTGAGAACTTCGACGCGGGAGGACAGAGTGCTGACCAGCTACATTTAACGCAGATTGCCGAAAAGATCAGACATCGAATTGATACGTATACAGCCGCTTTCCCTACAGTTCTGGAGATTCCCAGCAAAGAGCACCCTTACGACCCCGAGAAGGATAGCGTACTGAGAAGAGTGCGGAGACTGTTTGGAGAATAGGCTGGATCGGTTGTTTAAAAGACGCACGATGTACCAGTATTATTAGTATGAAAGACTCGACCGAGAGGCAACATTGCTCAACATTACACTTGGCTTGCGGCATTCAGCTGCTTTGATGACATCTTCAGTTCGCGTGTGCAGGGCATGGGAAATAGCTTCATATCTATTAGCCCTCGAGACGAATTGCGACTCTTCTAGGATATCGTTATGCGCGCAATATTTGTACGTCTCTGCTCTTGTCAAAGACACCCTGTCGACGCAAAACATGAATTACGGTATCGAAACAAGCTAAACAAACACGGATCCAATCACCCCAACAACAACAATACAGAATAGCAATAGAATTCGATCGATCCCGTTCATACAGTGTCTGAAATCAAATATGCTTGGGTGCCAAATGTTCGTCAGCCCCTTCGTGACATGCTAATACTGAGTCTACGGTGCTCGCCGCTCGAGTTAACGTTCGGATAACGGAGCAATCTATAGCTCATTGCTCTTGCTTCCACCGAACTGCACAGTAGCCTCGAGGCAAGTGATGGGCTTGTCATCAGCGTTGAGGACCTCGGCGTGAACAGTGTACTTTCCCTGTTGGATGGTCAGTTATACGTACAAAGCGTCAAAGGGCAAAAGCGGAGGAAGGGGAGTTGGTTGACGTACGGGGGGCACTTCTTTGGGGATCTGGACCGACTTGGTGATGCTAAGGACGCCCTTCTCAATGGGGCACTTGAGGTCGGCCTTTTCAGTCTGCTCGCAGAGATCGACCTCCTGGTTAATGAGGCGAATCAGACCGTACTTGACAACCAGGTTGATGTAAGCGCCTTCAAGGATGGGCTCGTAGACGGTTCCGGTGGCCTTGATCTCCAAGGTAGAGCCTCTGCAGTAGTTGGTAGTAATGTTAGCCTCAAGGTTTACGTCAAGTGCATCACCGCCTGCCTTTGCATAGTACATGATAGACTGTAGCAAGGTGTTATGGAAGGGGCAACACATACGCCTCAGGGGGGTTGGGCGACAGATCGACTGCGGTGATGGACACGATGTCGCTGCTGTGCTCGGCGTTGCAGTAGACCAGGGGGTTGGCGCCCGGAACGCTGGGCTTGTCGTCGGTGGTCATGACATCCTGCGAGAAGAAGCCCGGCAGGGCGGAGGCAGCCGAGGCGCAAACGGCCAGGCAGGTGGCAGTAGTGAACCTCATGATGGACTACTGATGACAGGAATTTGGATGAATGTTTAGATGTCTAAGCGTATGTGCAGGTGTGTATGCGTCAATGATGAAACTTGGGAAAATGTCTCGGGGGAGGGAGGTATTAACAAACGACGATGGGAGGTGAATCAGTCGTCCCTAGATCTTGCAGTGGACTGCGAGATAGTGATAAATGATAGCGGAGCATGCACTTGTAGGAGGTAAGTAAGCCTGTAACAATTCGCGTTAGGTACTGGCTGACTGACCGCTGCCGCGCGTGGGGATTTGGGTGGTAGTGGATGGATGGAGGCGAGACCAGGCAGTGGACGTCATCTGACTACCATAAAGAACATGCGAGGGCTTGGCTTCCGTTGGGGAAAGGCAGCACTAGGCCCGGTTCGGGTTGCCTCCCCTAGAAATGGCAATTCGGTGGTTGGGTTGGGGTTCAGGCGCGGGGCGCTTAGGCTTGACTCGTGCTCCTCTTCCTTCGTCTCTCTGCTAAGCACATCCAGCACTTAGCCTACATATGCAATATCTCGATCGAAAAGTCATACTGACACCTTAATGGGCTGCCTCATATATAAATATATCTGAGGTTGAATATTCTTGATCCTAGCAAACCAGATCCATATTACGACTTAGACTTGTTCTTTGATACCCCGAAAAAGGATGTGATACGTTTGGTGTATGCTTGTTTGCAGCTTCTGACATGCATATCCAGCAGTTATGCGGGTCTTACTCCGGATTATAGGTAGTACCCCTACCTCTGCCCCTACGTGCATGTAGCGTCCTATTATCGAGGCACATACATACCCAGGCATAGGAAGTTGCTTGAAAGGTGACCAGATTACGATTCAGTTTTGGATTAAAGAATTTGAAATTCGTAGAACACATATATTACACAAACTTGTAGAAACGAACAATGACCAAAATGCCATCGGTTGAAACGGGTATCAAACAATAAGTCATCCAATACTGCCCAAAACCCCGTCGTTGCGGCCGTCACATATAAACGAAATAAAACTGCCTCCGCATTATCACTTGCTGCCAAATGGCAGCTCGTCTCTGCTACCCACGAGGTAACCGTTTACCCTCTATGCGCCCCCGTGAGCACTTTTAATATCAACACAGAATATGTTTCTGCTCTTCATCGGCAACCCCCTAATAGTAAACCTTCTCCTCCCAAAGAGGCGGGCGGACGGTCTCCGTGTCCCATTCAAGTTTGTTCTTGTCGTTCAGGACGCATCCTTCATCTGTGATGGGGATAACCTTGCCGCTGTCTCTGACCTCTTGCTTGGAAATTCCTGCGGCATCCGAAGGGATCCACAACAATGGTGCCGGACTGTTGACTTCAGGGGGGTAGTAAGCGTTGCGTGCGACCTCGTCGCTATAGAGGTTGTTGAGGTCGAGGGAATCCTCGGGCACAATTTTGCGCAAGGTCGCGTAATCGCAATAAGTCCATGGCTTGAAGAACTTGGTGAAGAGACCAGGCTTCTTCCCACTGGCAGTGGTGGGGATAGCAGGGCCGTCCAATTCGCGTTTTGCCTCGCCGTGGCCGTTCTTGAGCTCGCTGCTACCGCCGGAGACGCCAGAGACACCAGAAGCTGGTTGTGCTTCCAGTCTCAGTGAGCTCTCTTCATGTTCGAGAGACCGAGGCAGATTGTACAACAACGGGTTAAGCGCACTGTTGATGGTGATGTGGAAGAGTGCAGTGAATATCGTGAAGATAATCACTAGCAGGTGTGTTAGTATGGGATGTAGAGCTGGGGGTGATGAGTAGGATCCTTACTAAGAACGAGAGGGCCGATGGCAGCTGATGAACCAAACAAGCCAATCATGCAAAGCTCGGCAATGTAAATGCCAGCAAATAGCTGCTTCAGAGCACGAGGATAGATCAAGCCACGTGTGTCGATCGCCGTGTCCGTCACAAACAGAACGTTGTAACGCCATGCGAGATAGAACAGCCCCAGTCCGACAGTCGCGAAACCCACTACCAGAGGAGCGATTGCGGCATAGCAAAGACCTAATCATGGTTAGCAGGGAAAGGAAGCCTTAACCAAGCGAACAGACTTACTGATAACCACAATGTTTGTGTAGACAGGCATGACACTCCCCCATGAGATGGCACTGAGACTGGCCCACTTGCTGTACACTGAGGAAAGATCTGTTAGCAGGCAAAGCCTCTAGGTACGGCTGGGGGTCAGGGTCAGGTGTAGCTTACTGGCACGGGGAGTTCCTGTAAGGAACTTGTACATTAGAGTGAAGATGACGAAGCCAACAACCTGAGACAGGATGCCCGACGCAATTCCCAGACCTTGGACAATGAAGTATGGGATGAAGAAGTTGGAAGCCTTGGGAAGGTTCTCAGCCAATACCGTTGTGACGCTCCCAGGGTTATCGGCGATCTGCTTCGCGACAGCTGTGGCAGCAGAAGTCATGGTCGTAATCAAGAAGACCTGGATCACTTGGAAGGCGAAGTAGGCGTTCTGCGTGAATAGCTCAACCCTTGACAGCGATGGCTCACCGGACAAACGTGCGCAGACTACAAATATTAGCCAATGTCGGTTGGTACAAGAGAACTGTATACTTACTTCGCATAATAACGGGGACGAGAGACATCAAGATCGATAGCGCCACGGAGGGGAGAAGACCAGAGACGACACCCATGATAACCGATGGGATCTTGTCCAGCCACGTGAGGAAGGAAATGGACTTGAGGTAGGTAACATTGGAGATGATACCAACAACACCGACAGGGATAGCCCAGAAGATGATCAAGACAGCAATAAAGGCGATGACGGCAAAGCGACGAATAACGCGCTGCCACCAAGATACTTTAAGCGCTTTCCAGACGACCTCACCAGGGGTAATACCAATGTACTTGGGCGACATTTGGAGAGCCTGGTGATGAGCAAGAACTTGGTTGGCCGACTCCGCCTGCGATTGGGTGAAGAACTCAATGAATACTGATGGGATTTTCTTCGCTGATCCGGCGCGGTAGCTGGTTTGAGCTGCATCAACTTCAGGAATCAGACGCTCCAATTCGGATCGGCACCAGTTGATAGTGTCGACCTTCTTGCCAACAAGACCGAGTGCACCGGTGCGATGAGATGGCCGCTTCTTGTTAGGCACCCATCGAGCTGACAAGCTTCCTGGCTCGGCATCGTGAGCGGCCTCGGTTCGCTCATCAGCACCGCCCTTCTTGATAGACTTGAGACGCTCGCCGTTGGCAAGTTTGAGCAACTTCACTTCGGCCTTCTCAAGCTTCATTGCGACCTTGTCACGCTCCTTGACTGTCTCTTCCAACTTGCTCGTGTCTCCAGTAATCCAGATGTTCTTCACATTGTCCTCGCCGAACACTTTACGCAATCTCGACTCGTCCAAGTAAGCTGCCGGGACAGAGACAAAGAGAACAGTGCGGGACGAGATGCGGTTCGCGTAAAATGGCGACAGAAGAAACGCTTGCCGCAGGTTGATGTAGTAGATGCACTCCCGCAGCACCATGTACATGACGAAGCCGTAGAACAGCCATGCTGCAAAGCAATGGGCATAGAATCGGTTTTTGCCTCCAGCCGTGCTGGTGTCGATGTTGGAGTAGGATAGAATGTTCAGCTGCTGTTGGCCTCCACCGCCTGTAGCATTCACAGGAAAGAGGATAGGCCAGAGAATACAGCATCCCACGAAACAGATGGTCGTGACAATGCGCATGAAGCGCAAGAAAAGGAACGCATCTAGAGACTGGTGCTGTAGAGCGTATGTATCAGGTATTTTCCAGAATGTGCCAAACCAGTTGAATAACCCATTTGGCAAGGCGGGAGATCGCTCGCTGTATAAGAAATATGTGGTCAGTGGGAGACTCAAGTGATATTTGGAAGCGCGTATGCAATAGTACATACCTCTCTCGGATGCTCCCCAGGTATGTTCGGGGTGCGTAGTAGCGTCTCTGGCTTTTTCTCAGGATCAAGAAGATGACGAGGTAGATACCAGAGACCGCTGCGACTGGGACCAGAGTCGATATCAGGCCGGAGAGCGAGGCATCTGAGCCCTCTCTGGCTGACCCGATGTTAGGGTCCTGGTCGCTCATGCTGCCGGATGGTTGTTGAGTTTTTGCGATTTGTATCCTGCCAGCCACTCAACAGGTGGTTGTTGACAAGGGGAAAGTAAGGTGTGCAAGCCACACGCGAGGGATGGTCCCCAGTAATAAACAAGGTATGTAATTGCGTCCTAGCAGCAACCGGAGGGGGGTCGACTATTATTCCACCTTTCTGTGCCGGTGGAGGTCCCGCTCTGTGTCTTGCAAGAACCGCCTGTGTGTCGACGAGAGTCCAGACTTGGCAGTCAGTCTACCTAACTTATATCTTGTATAAGTAGGTATGTGTAAGTCGTGCACCTCCGCCCTCGGGGCCAGACACTGACTCCTCAAGATGCAATTGAGTCCTCTCGTTTGGGAGGGAGACGATGGAAAGAATGAAGCATCCAAAAAGCTGGATCTAAGCCCCAGGTCGTCTAGATTGGTCCTTTTTGAACCTGGCTGAAATTGAGCCTGGCAAGCTGGAAAAAGAAAAGAAGAGGGTGGGTGGGTAATGACGATGTCCAAGATCTTGCACGCCCCGATCCCTGTCTGACAGGGTGCCCCTAAATGATGTGTACAGGGGGTTAGCTATCGGCTAGTCTGTGCGTGGACCTGGATCTCAGCCGGTATTGCTAGCCAATGACGAACTTGACATGCTATGTGGCAGTGGATTCCCGATGGATGGTAGCAGTGGCAGGTAGGGGAAATCAAGGCATCACATGCGATGATGGGGTCGCACTGCTCTTTTCAGGTTGAAGGAAGAACGATAAAGGGAAAGAGGTCTAAATCAAAACTTGCTGGAGGGCTTCTATTATGTCCCTGAATCATTCGAACTGCCATTCACTCTGTCACTCGGTTCATGCTCCCGAGCTGTTGCATTGGGACCTGCTGCACCTTGTCCACGGAAACGATAATAATGATATCACTCAAGGTTAGGCGCATATGTGGGCAGAAACCATCCCCAATTTGCGGCAGCCATGTTGACTAGGGCGGATGGCATGTATCTTGGAGTTTTAGTGCACCTGCCTCTATCCACCCCCCAAATTAAGCAGCATATCTCCCATCCAGCGGCATTCTGCGTAATTGGCAAATCTTCGGCCATGCCTCTCGTCTGATAGGCCGCGCAAATTTGATATGGGACGATGTACACGCTATCCGGGTCTCGCGTCAAGTTCAGCGCGGGTTGTGCAATCTAAGGAGCCAATCACCAGCCGAAGTGGCAAAGATATCCCAGAAAGGCTCAATAACTCGGACTAGTACTGTAGGTCGTAGCACCACCATGTAGATGAATTCGTCTCCCGCGACATTCAGGTTACCACTACTACCACAACACTGCTTGATGAGCGCCATTATCATTCTTGCATGGCGGGTGGGTGTGCAAACACAGCTACATGTGCTGCAGCTGTGAAACCTGCCCACGACACCAACGTGTCGGTCAGCGGTTGTGGCAACAATTGGCTTTGTGTTATCCAGAATGACTTTATACGCACGCATGGCACGTTGTGAACATGGGACTCGCTGGCGCTGGCTGGCGGCCTCTGCGACCAGGGAGCTGAGGAAGGACCCTTCACTGAATTATGTACTCTTAGGGACAGCCCAGGTGGGTTTCATGGAAAGTCAGTGGGAGGAGGAACTTGGGGAGATTTTCACGAGGGATGGAGATCCAAGCAATTCACAAGGTCCTACAGTGCAGTACGTCTGTATGGTACGTAAGTATGGGAATAAGTACTTTAGGTATGTAGGTACACCGCCGCGGAACCAATCAATTGAACGAACTCCATGATTGATAACACAACCCGGGTTGAGATTCGGCATAGCAGACTGCACGTTGGGTAGCATTGGCTAGCTGCTCGCCTATCGCTAACCGCTGTGCTTGTTGCGAATGAATGCGGCCGCATCTCAGATCAATAGAAATGGAACGGAACGTGGTCCAGACAGTCAGAAGCAAGCATGGCAGAATTTGGATTCTGTTTTAGGTAGACATGCGGACGGAAGCATGCACCTCAAAACAAGAATCCATCTTGACAATGCGTTCGGCAACTCCCATTCCAACCCAATTTTGCAGTCAGCCACCAGGACTGCGAGTAACATGTGAAACCTGCAGAATTGAAGCCTCTATCGCAACCAGCAACTTGATTACGCAACACTTACAGCACCCAACTTGGTTGCGCAGCGTTTATACCACTCGATAACGTCTATACAGCATCATAATGCTGGGGTGTCGGGTCAGCCAGGAGGCCTCACTGGATGGAGGTTTCAATTGATGAGGCTTTGCAACGGACACAGAATCAAGCACAGCTGGCCACGAAGGCCTATGCCTTCATTCAGACGGAACATCGTCGCCAGGAATAGCTTGAGCCTTCAAGCATCCATGATAAAGGTGCTTTGTCGACCGAAATGGCATCTTTCTGTCGTTTCTGGAATGGTGTGTTTTAGTTCGACATTCCTGTCTCGAGAGCGGAAGCCCATCCCTTGATAAAACCGACAAAGAGCAATCTAAGTATGTTTATGTTCACGTAGTTGTTTTCTTGCGTAGATCGCGTTGTTGTCGTGCTTTATCCTCTGCATCTTACTGTGTTGTTTCTCAGAAAACCCGCTTGGCCTCACCAGACCTTAGTAGCCAACATGTCGTCGCAGGTTATTGACCCATACAAGAAGCAAACGGAGTACGTGGAAGGCAACGACTACGCCTTGCCATACGTCTCCAGCCATCTACAGGAAAACAACACCAAGGTCGACCCTGAGCTCTTCAAGCATGTCAACTGCAGCTATCTGTCGACCCCGGGGAGGCCGCCCACGCTGGAGGCGCTGAAGCAACACGCGCAATCTCTTGCCGTCCTGATCTCAAACCTCGCCCCGGCCCAGGCCGCCGGAGAGATCGATAACAAGAACAGCGGCAGTGCAGATGCACAGTCCTTCAAGCCGGAAGAAGCCTTCGATTGGCTCAATGACCTCTCCACCCACTACAAGAGCGACGACCCGGATCACCATAGACCCCTGAACAGTCTAGTCAACCTGGTCAAGAGTAACAGTGACACAAAGGGCGTCGAGTTCCACTGTGCGCTGCAATGCAATGGTGGCATCGCAAGGGTTGAAGACCTTCAGGACGGGTACAAGCGCGAAATCGCCAGACGGCCATATCAACGACATGTGAACCTTCTGCGACACGCAAATGAGTGTCTTGAGATTCTTGACCACGAGTACTCCGCCACCGGTGGCGTATTGTCTATCCTGCCGGCGGACTACGAGCCTGAGGCAAAGGAGTTCGAGGACATCAAGAAGACATTCATTGGCCAATGGCTGGTCTTCACCCAGCGGCTAGTCAGCCGAACGCACGACTTGGAACGCCAACTGGCACAGGCGTTAGATTTACTCAAAGACGATGCTGTAGTCCCGATGCAGCACATGAGCGCCCATGGCCCTGACGGGCGCAGCGGGCGCACCGTGGTATACCCACAAGATCGCTGGGTGCTCGCCAATGCAGGTGAGGATGTGCTGGAGTACCTGCACAATGCCATGGACAAGAAGGAATACACCATGGATGGCAATTCGGCCTACGCAAGGTCTGAAGGCGTCAGTGGCGAGACGTTGGCTGTGGGAGACAAGGAGCGTGGCATTGTCACGCTGGACTTGAACACCAGATACTACCGTCTCAGGGGCCACGGCCGTGGACCGGTTTTCGTTCTCCCCGCCTACGCTGATCGCCCCGGCACCGTATACACAAGAGAACTCGAGAACCGGCCGACGGCGGTGAGGATGCGCGCTCCCGAGTTCCCCGAGCGCGTCAGCAACCTCCAGAATCAGAACGAGACCTACAAGACCGAGCGTGACACCTACTACAACGAAAACGCCGAGCTCAAGCAAAAGCTGGCCAAGGCAGAGTCGCAGATTGACAGCCACGTCAAGGATGCCGAGCAAGCCCGCCGCAAACTTGCTGCTTTCACCCGGTCTTCCAACAGCGACAGCCACGCTCTTGACGCAGAGCTGAGTGAGTACGTGCAGAAGATCAACAACGCCGAGGCGAGACTTCGCGAGCTGGAGAAGCAGGAGAGTTCTCTCCAGAGCATCCAGCACAAGCTTACCTCCAACCAATATTCCTGGACTGAAGTTGGGCGCATGGTTCCTCGTGACGCGGATGGCAACGTGACGGATGCTGCTCTGCAGGCCGTGGCAGACATTCTGAAGAAGGTCAACGAGGAGAATGCCGAGCTAAGAAAACGCATGTGCGAGCACAGGCGCGAGGAGATCAAGAGTGGTCCGCCAGCCCACGCCCCTTCCTCATGATTGTGTGCCCAAATAGATATTGACGGGGTGTGCTAGGGTTGGGCAACGGAAGTTTGTAAGGTTCTTTGGAGTTGAGTGCCTTGAGTGCTCATTGAGTGCCCAAGGTGGACCGGAATATGGAAGGCTTAGAGGGGTGGTCGTCGTCCTGTACTGTATCCAATGTTGGCTTTTTTTTTCTCTCTTAATTGTAGTGCGAATCGTACTGGTTAACTCTTCTAATTGGTTGAAGCTGCCCCATATGCCCCAGATATCAAATTGCATCGTCTACATATACAAGTAGGGCTGACGATGTTGACTCCTTGAGTGAGTGGTGCAATTTGGACAGCCTAGAAGTCATGGATCCTGACATGGGTGTGCCCAGAATAGTAGCTATTATCAGATGAACTTTGGCGTGAAAAAAAGTGGGTGGGTACTATACGCGTTCATGTAAGTGCGACTCCAACTCCTCCAACTTTGAATGCCATCTTGGGTCGGATCGGGGACTTTTCCAGTGTTGCTCTGCCAACCGCTGCCCGCAAACACTGCTACCCTGCAAGCCACGCTTCCCTGATTCCCCCCCCTCTCTTACTTGGAAGACGGCCAGGACACTGTCAGACATTGGAAGAAACAAATGCCTAGGGACTTGGGGTTAATTTTTGAAATCCCTTTGGTCTGTCCTCTGCTGAAGATCTTACCCAGCGACTATCCTTGACAATAAACCATTCAATCTAAGACAGATCGCGGTTGACTGCAGTTTCTGTATTGATTTTTCTTCTTATTCCCAAGTGTTGATTTTCGATCGGCCTGTGTCACGATCCGCTCCACAACGGTAAAAAGATTGTCTGGGGGACTCTTGTCAACCAGTCTGGGCCACCCACATTGGCCGACCCTCTAGTCGGCTGTCAGTCCCAGCTGCTGCTCTGTGCTTCACATAGTCCCTGCACCCTCACTTCCAACGACAACGCAGGGCGAACATAGGACAACACATCTCCAGCCCCGCCATCCATCTTGAAGGGTCCCCATTGTTTGCCGATGAGCCCGCCCTATTGGAGTATTTGACTATTTGGTTCTGACCTATAGTCCTGCTCGGACGCCCTTGGATGCTTCTTCTGCCTGTCCTGTGGTTTCGACGAGACAGATGATGCATTGGAGCTGAATCCCTAAGATGCTACGCCCCGGTGGGATGGTGTCGTCGTCGTACCGTGGTTTCTGTGACCTCTCATTGTCCAAGATCATGTCGTCGCAGATTGCTGCGGCTGTCCGCTGTTCAGCATGGGTCATCGTTCTGTCGCTTCTGATGAGCGTTGCCCAGGCCCAGGCACTTCCATACGTTCCCACGACAATTATAATACCGGGATCATCATCACCAGATGGGCAGAAGCTCGGTGCCGACATCGCCTACATTTTCGCCCCCCGCGATGACACCGTGGATCTTCTCTCCCTGAATGTGTCCAGCACCGTGAAAGCTGCCGACAAGACGATACGGACAGTCAGCTCAGGGTTACCCTTCTTGACCAGCAACAACACGGCCTTCGCTCCCACAACGGCCGACAATGGATCTCTCATCGTCTACACAGGGGACTGCAGCTCGTCCAGTAGCGCAGCATTGTGGATCCTCAACTACGCCGCAGGCAATGGTCCGGCAAGCTGGACCCAGATTCCCACACCCCTTGAAGATGGCTCGGTTTACACGGGGCCAGGCATGCTCGGGGCAAGCATGGGCTTTTCTACGACCCTCCAACCCGCGATATCGCCGGCAACCATCTACACCTACGGAGGTATGTGCCCGTCAGGGAACTCCAGCGGCGACAAAACTCAAGCCAGTGGAAGATATTCGAACCAGATGGTAAAGATCTCGCCACCCGGAATAGGAGGAAGCGGATACTCAGTAGAGACCGTAGCCAACAAAGGAGCACCGATTCCCGAGGCTGGCTTCACGCTCACAGAATTGTCTCCATCAATATCTAATCGGTCTGGTGTGGTGACGCAGCAGGTCAACCATGTCCTCATGGGGGGTCATACCAAAACCGCCTTTGTCAACATGAGCACAGCCGCTATATGGAGTCTTCCAGAGGAAAGTTGGGGTTATGTGCACATCGACGTGGCTACGGAATCCAGTTCCAGGGCTCAATTTGCAACCAAGAGCACCGGCGAAGACATCAATCCAAGATCTGGTCACACGGCCGTTCTGAACGAAGATGGAACTGCCCTTGTGATTCTTGGAGGCTGGGTTGGAGACACATCCACTGCTGCCACGCCTCAGATGATCGTCCTCGAAGTTGGCGCTGGCTATGGTGGTAAGGGAGCATGGCAATGGTCCGTCCCCGACAGTCAACCACCTGAACCTGCAATCTACGGGCATGGTGCAACTTTACTACCCGGCAACGTGATGATGGTCTATGGTGGACATGCCATCTCTTCCGCGGTCAGCAGAGTAAAAAGGCAAGCAACAGACCTCGTTGGCAACGAACCGAGGTTTCTCAATCTCACTACCATGTCATGGTCGGACGTTTACAACAACCCGACTTACATTGCTGCAGGTGGAGAGCCTGCGGCGAGCTCGAACGACGACGGCAAGAGACAGCTGGGCCTCGCCCTAGGCCTGGGACTGGGACTCGCTGCAATATTCGGCGCGTTACTGATCAACTGGTGCTATCGTCGGCGCCAAAATCGCAAGTATGCCGCGCGAGAGGATACCATTCGCGCGTTGGCTCAAGACAACGCTCGTTTCCTCAGCGATGGAGATGACGATCCAATGATGGAGCAAGACAATCATCCGAGAGCTTGGTATGCTGGTGGACACGACCCATATCATGCTGGTAACCAGTCACTTGGCTATGAGAGCTATCGCCCCCGCCGAGGCAGCATGGATGGTCACCACGGCCTTATGCAAGCCATGCCAATCATAAGAAAACCGATAGCTCCTCGCGCAGCTAAGGGGCAGTATCAGCCAACCTCGGCCGGAACCTACGAATCTTTTCTTGATCACCGTACCCGTGGAGCCGGCGCTATTCACCCGATCTACGAGGATGATGAGGATGATGAGGCTCGTGACGCCGAGGAACCTATGAGTCCTTCCACACCAGTTTATGACTCCAACCGCAACTCGAACCCTTTCTCGACACCAACACAAGAACGACAAGAACGGCCATTGTCGCTTCCTCCACCCGCCCGAAAATCCGGAACACCAAGCCCAGAACCGTCACAAAGACATTCGGCAACCGATCCAGAGGTCCAAGACTGGATGTCAGATGTCGACGCTGCAGATGCGCTACTGACAACTCACATGGCTACGACGCCCAAAGGAAACACCGGCAGGATATCGCCTGTCCGGCGCAACAAGTCTAACCGCTCCGCTCATGGGCCGGAGGACGAGCAACGGACGGGAAGTGGGCTTTCAGATGCAAACCGAAGCACCATCTCTCGCTCGAACTCCCTCCGCCTCGGTGGCCAGCCTGGTTTCGGCGTCGGGCCAGCAGTAGCCGCTGCGGAAGGTCGGCAGGGGACTAGCGGAAGCAACAGCAGCAACAGCACTGCGAGTATACCGTCTGGAAACTCTTACAACACTGCCAAGTCAAGCTTTCCTGCTTTGCAAGCAGAAGGCCCTGCGCTACTCATGGGCCGACCCAGTCTGGCTTACGAAGAAGATGACGAACCTGGAAGCCCTAGTAAGAACAGACCGCGCCGAGGGTGGCTGGGTAGCCTCCGCCGGGTGTTTAGCGGCGCGACACCTTCGCCGTCACCAACGGACAGCGAGAGGAACGGCAGCCCAAGGCGCGACAGCATGGCCGAGGCATCGGATTACGATGCGCGGTATGGCGGACTGGGTAGCATCGCCGCCGGCGGGCTTTTGCGGAGAAAAGCTGGGCGGGACGCTTGGGAGGCGTCTGACCGGCACCCCGACACACCAGGCAAAGAAAGGGTATCGCGCGACGACGAATCAGACGAATGGGACATCGAGAAGGCGGTGGAGAAGAGGCTCGTCCAGGTCATGTTCACGGTGCCTAGAGAGCCCCTGCGGATAACCAACGGCGAGCCTGATCTCGAGAGCGGAGAGGATGTGGTGGTTGTCGACCCTGGTAAGGAAGAGGAGGCCGACATAGGAGACGGGTACCACGCTGTTACTACGGATGATATAGAAGACGCAACACCACCACCACTGGCAGTGGCCCGGCTTTCAAGCAAGGGCTCCAATAAGGAGCACCAGCAAGGATTGTCGAGACTTGTTAGCAGCAGCAGTAGCGCCAGAAATCCCGCCAGAGAAACGGTCGATTCGGCGCTCGGCACGGAAATCGGTTCGCCTACGAGTGAAAGCGGGAGGCCCCTGTCCAGCGGCTCGCACGATTTGCTGGCGGTCCCGGAGGAGCGGTACGACTCTGCGAGCACCCCGTCGCGGAAATCTTTCGACGTTGGTAGCGACTTGGAAATCCACCCCTCCCGCACGTCGGCCCAATCCCACAGTGAGGGTGAAGTGATGTCTGCTGAAGCCGTTACGATGGAAAGGCCCCGCACACGCGTTCTAGCCATGGTGGAAAGATACGAGAGCCGCACCCCTAGTCCGGAAAGGCATTGACATGGCTAGCTTGTTTTTTTCTTTCTTCTTTTCATATGCGCACCTCCGTTGGGTGCAAATACTTGGTAGTTGCCCTTTTCTCTCTTACTCTCTCTTTCGGTCACATCAAGGGCGTTCTGGGACAAACTGGCAAGGGGTTATTGGGGAGTATCACGGCGCGATGGGACTGCGCTACATTGGATGGACGGCTAAGGATTTAGGAGGATATTGCAGGGCAAAGCTAGGGGATTTTCGTGATCCGGGGTGCATTCGCTGCAAAACTTGGGAGGCACATTTTGTTTAACCAGGCGTTTTGACTGGTCTCTGTACTACGTGAAGGAGGAGGAGGGCGGCATCGATCAAGTCCCCTGCCTGCTTCTTTGCTTGCTTGCTTTATTTTTGATTTACAAGAACATGGGAGAGGGTACGCAGGCCTACTATGTTCAGTTGTTGTTGTTGTTTTACATTAGGTAGATGCTATCAGTAGCGTTGTGCGGTTGGCGGAATCTAGTAGTATCAAAACATCGGCAGTCAGCAGGAGGCGGCTGCTGTTGTGTACAATCAACACCACATTGTCTTATATCATTATGTGTGAGATCGGATCGAAGTGGCCCCGAGTAAATATGTATGTACGATGCGCCCTTTTTGGGAGGGGTTAGATCCGAAGATCCGGTTCCTTGCGTAGCCCGACCATTTGGGTCGCGACAGGCGACGCGCGAGACACGGTTCGGGGATGGCGAGTGTAGGGTTTGCAGTGTTTTCCTTTTCCCACCAATGTACGGATACGGATATGATGAAAGTGATCTCAAATACAATGGGGTTTGGGAACGGGCTTTTTGCGAGATGGGGATGTGCGTGGCGATCGACATTCGGGCGTCGGGGCTGGAAGTCGATCTTCATATCAGCTACTTTTCAGCTTTGCCCCCTGACTGCCTGGTGGTTCTTAGCAACGCTTGGTTTCGCCAGGGTTCCCGCAATTCGTTTGTTTGTTTGCAGGCTGGCAAACAAAAAAACCTAGCACTGAGCCCAATAGCCCTGTTGCTTGCAAAACAACTAATAAGAGGTAGCCTCTAGCTAAGCAAAGACTACGACGTGATCCCTGAGCCTCCCGCGAACCAATGAATCTGTAACCCGCACCCGCTGCCGATGACACAAGCGCTATCTATGATGCTTGCCTGTATCGCTCGGTGGGATGGTGCATTGGGGTCGGCGTTTTTTTCATGTCTATGATGTAAAGAGAGAGACATTGATGGCCGGTTGATCGAGCAACAAATAGTTTCATCACCTCTGCTGCCAGGGATACCACACTTGTGGCTGCATGGTTCGATCAGCCTGTACGGATAACGACCAGTTATGTAGACGTAGACCATGCCTTGATTCGATAAAGTAGTTATCAAGTCTGGAAGTGCAAATCTTGGCACCGTAGTTTGGCCGGTTTGTGGCATGGCTCTTGTTTGTTCCTGTGATAGTCGGCGCTTGCTTGCATTCGCTGATTGCACCCCATCTGTCACGCTCTATACCTTAGGTAGACAGCAGCAGTACGAAGCCAAGTACGGAGTAGTCAAGTTAGAATTATGACCACGTTAGGCTCTATGATGGGAGGCGCCATCGGTCGGCGCCTGTCAGGTACGCTACAGTGATTCCGGTCAAACGAATGAACGGTTCTCCAGTGAAGGTCCGGCATCCTCATTGGGTCTCGCTGATCTGGCGCTTAAGCATGTTTTCGGACACATGACTGCCGTTGAAGATAAGGAGTAGACAAATAGGACTGGCTATCTACAAGTCGTGTGCACGTGGGTGCAAGGAAGGAATGCCGTCTAGATCCAGTAGTCACTGGCCACTGTATGTCAACGAGGCTAGAGGTGTAAGGGGGTACTGCCACTATGGTCCATACCTAACGTAAAGAACCGGCGATAAGTACAGGAGGTTGGAACATAGGTCGGTCCATGGAGAGCATAGACAGGGTCAAGGCTCGGCACGGAAAGACCAGCGCGAAGTGAGTGAGCGAGTGAGCCTTATGGGTCAAAGACTTCGGTGATGAAGTGCCCAGCCACGGGCCCGCAGGCCGAGATCTTGGGTATAAGCCGAGCATCCAATGCAACGTGGAGCGGCAGTAGAAAACGCCGCAGCCCTAAAATGACCCTGAATAGAGTTGGAGCGCCGAGTGGGAAAAGGAGGTGGTTGATTCCAGGAAGCACAGGACAAGAATGACATTTTATTGTATTGTATTGCTGACGTGAGATGATTTACAGTCGGGCACTTTTATTGATTATCTGCATGTAGTGGTCTGGTATCGTGTAAGGTAAACGGCGAGGGCGGTTCTGGGTAAGATACGGCGTGCTTCCGTTTACGGAGAGCTCCGGCGTCGTCGTCACCTTGCGTCTCGCCCGCTCGCCGGGGCATGACTACGCCTTCCCGTCGGGGGTGGTGCTTACGGCGACATGTGTTCTGAGCCTGCATGCAGCAGGACTGATTCGACAATCCAGGAGGTTGGCGGGGGGGGGGAAAGGGCATGGATGAGGGGATGCCGAGCTGGAGAGGCTGTAGGTAGGGTAGGGATTTCTCGTGTCTGGGCGAGTTCATGCAGAGCGCCATGCAAGTCAAAGCAGCTAGGCCTGCACATGCAACTACTACACCCTCTCCCGGATGCGAAGTGGTGGGGTTCCCAACAACCAAATGAAGCCTTCATCATCAGGCCAGCGTCGATGTGAAATCATCGCACTGGCACCTGCCAATCGTCGAAGATGGCATCATCGTCGCCAGCGTGGAGGCAAGAAAGCCTGGAATATTCCTTTGCGGGTCGAAAAACTGTATCCCGGGCATCCCGCCCCCGCTCGTGGCCCAAATCTTTCATGTTGTTGCGCCGGCTGTGGCGGCAGTTTTGGGTTTCGTTTAATCAATCCACTCCGGCCGACCAGCTAGCTGCCTGCCAATCTGCACCGGGGCAAATTAGTAGGCATCACTACAGTAGGTCGGCTGCGGGCTGTACGATTAGGAATAGAGGCCCTGCAAGACTTGGAGATAGTTGCAGTTGCAGCGAACGTGAAAAAAGAGGTAACGCATAGGTATTTGATAGATAAAAGTAAGAGCTATGATTACTTTACTGTATGTGCTTGCCGGTCACCCATCTCACTGCCAGCCATGTTTCGTATTTCCTCAATGGAGGATGGAGCGGATCAAATACGAACTTGCGGAATTGGGACTGGCTGGTGCCTTACAAATCATACGACTGTCCACTGTCCAGTCCCCGTACAGCATATCAGCGACCGCTTGACAGCTGGAGCTCTAAGCCACCCCGTGATGATGGTATACGGGGTTGAAAGGGGATGGACAATGCCAACGTGATTTCTACATGGTGTGTGTGTTCTTATCGGCATGAAGCTTCAGCTATTAGCGGGTTTCTTCGTGGTCGGCGGAAGAGGCGTCTGATGAAGCTTTGTCAATTTGAGCAAGCAAGGGACTCCCTTGTGCAGAGTGCTCGTAAAAAAAGACCAAAAAGACGAAACAGGGATATGCAGACCACCTCAGTGCACGCGCTTGATTTTAAAGTATTGTCGAGTAACATTGAGAGTATTACCAGGTAACGATTTCAGTTGGAACTGGAATCGACCCGTTTGCCGTGTGCGCTCCAGCACTCCAGCCAGCCAGCCCAGAAGATTTGCAGGGTCCTAGGCTAAATATGTAGCAAAGATTGATTATTGGGACAATCCTCCTGTCGTCCCGGATACAAATGGTGGATTTCCAAGGAGGTAGGTATCTGCTAGATTGCCGTATCTCCCTGTCTCATCTCAGGCTCTTGGCTTCCCAACCGAGCACTGCTGAAAGTTGAGCAGACTCGCAGATAGGGCAGATATAGTGGCAGATCCATCAATAGGAGCAAATGCATAGCCTGGGCACGAGGGCACGTAGGGGTAGCACTTGTGCTGCCGCTTCGGTTTGTTGTTTTGGTCTCGGAATCTCCAAATTCCCAGGGCTCGCCTTTATTTAGCGAAGATGGCCGGGACACGAGCGACAGTAACAGTTCTTCGCTGTCGCACGCCGGAGGCTGAGGCGGAATGTTTCGTGGATTGTGTATATCGAGTAATTAGTCGGGCTACCAACCCCAAACAGTAGCGCATCTATCATTACCTACATAAACCAGATTGATGCGACAGTTAAGGCTGGATTGACTCGTGGAGGAGGCTCCAGAAGACGCTCGTAACCGCCGCAACGGATCCATGATGGGGTCTTTCTCTCCGCCGACGGGGTTTTCGCGACCTCGTGTGTAATTGAAGACGGCGGAGTGGTGACGACATATGGTCCACTGGCTGAGCTTCCAGCTTGACCAGGTCCGTGTCGAGGCTCCTTGGTGGTGGATCTATAATCCCCCCTTCTATTAGCATGCGCCAGGGTCATGGGGGTTGGGCAGGCGAATCTACGGACGGCTATCCGTGCTCGGGCGTCTGTGTCTTATCCATCAAAAAGGTGATTTATTGTAATTTGTCCTGTCGCGCCACCTTCAACGTCAACAGAAGACAGCCACTGCTGCGACTATCACTTTTCGCCTACATGCTACAGCACATGTGTGCGCGTAGTAATATCCATATGCAGGCAGGCATCAGAAGTGATAAAACGGCATCCTTTCGGATCGCCGGAAAATAGCAGTGTTGAAATTAACAATCCCCCCAGGGAGGGATGGCAGCAAGCAGCAGTCATGATCCAAAAGGTGCTGGGCGTCAGCCAACATGTTACGTGCAACGCAACCCGCCAACCCGCGTTGGCCGACGGTGCCTGTCGGCTCACCCAGGGCTCCGTGCGCATGATGCGCTAGGCCCGAAGCGTGCCGCGGTCGACGATCGTCAATTTCAGGGCAAGGTTGTTGGTGTAGTGCCTGCCAATTTGGCCCAAAGCTTCCTTCGGGATCCATCTTGATGAGAGCGCGACCAGGTAGACACATACTAAACTAACGTACAAATGTATCAGTTCACGTCTCCGTACATTACCTACCCATTCACGGCAAGCTACGTGTGCACCGCTGGCTGTTCGAATGTATGATGGACCAAGGAGTGAAGCTGATTATGGGCGGACGACAAGGAAAAACAAAGGCAAGCAGATAGTTTACCTCCCTAAGACAGCCATCAACAAAGCAGGAGAAGCTCCGAGTAGATCCAATAGTCGCTAGTGCGTATCAGCAATGATGAGTAATTTCAGCGGAACCGTGGGGGATGACGGTATGAATGACAGTCGGGTGTGGATGGTGGACGTGGGTGGTGGAAGGAAGAGCTGGCTGGCTGGCTGGCTGGCAACTGGTTACTGGACTAGCTAACCTATTATTACGATTTTCCCATTCTTTCAAGACTCAAATTCTCCAAATTCCCGTGCATTCGTTTCTTGTTGATTGATGCTTTCGCTCTTCTTTCCCACCTTCTACCCCTGTTGAGACGCATGTCTGCTTTCGTTCGTTGTTCTTTTCACTTTCACCCCCTCCCCCTGTTGTATTGTCTCTCGCTTCACTAGAGTCAACCTCAATAAACAACAGGCTTGCCTGCTTATTCGTTCCGTTCGTTTGGTTTCGCTTCCTTGGAAAGAAACCCTCTTCATCCCCAGACCCGCCACGGTCTTCTTCCCTCGCTGTAACTTTCGCTTCTCCGTCCTGTCGGACTCCAGCCGTAGAGACGACCGACAGTGTACGTGCACATACACACACACACGCACCACACAGGCACAAGCACAAGCACGTACATACCTATCTACCATTGCCTGCACAGCTTGATCGCAGCCAAAACGGGAAACAGGTTAGGTACTTGTTTCGCGTACGACGACTTCAATTTGGGTGCCTACCACTACCAGCCCGCTCTGAGTCTGTGCTAGTCCTTTTGTCTCTCCTCTCCACCCCCCTGGTCGACTACTGCAGGCCAAAGAAAAAAAAAAAAAAAACCACCACATCACCCACACCACAACAAGGCAAGGATACTATCCGGGACCAGTTCTTGGTCTCTGAATCCACCCGTCACCGATCGTTCTTGGCGCTCGCACCAGCAACTCGTCTCCAATACTTCCCGGCTCCTCCCACATCGCCTCTACCCAACTACGCCCAATCACGCTTCGCCTGCCTAGCATTTTCGAGACCTGGGTCTCAGTCGGCGGCACTCTTTTCTACTAGCCTTCCGATTTCTCTTTTCCCTTCCCCTACTAGTAGCTATCACTTCTCTTCTACTCCCTCCCATCCACAGACCTCCTACTTGTCTGTCAAGATCTTGACCGCCCACCTGTCCTTCCTCCCTCGTTCAACAGAAGGACACAGCAGTCAGGTCTCCGGTCTCTCCATCCAGCTCCCGGAATTATCGGCCGTACTGGACAACGCCAGCTCCATCGTCCGAGGAGCTGTTGGTGGTGCAATTCAATCCTCCACCGCAGAGCAGACACATTGTCATGGACAGGAAAAGCAGCCCTTATCCTCTGTGAAATTCTCGTGGTACTGCTCGACCGCCTTTCCTATTCGATATTTGGTTGGCAATACTTGATTGTGAGTAAGGCGTTGTTTGGGCAGCCTGGTCCATGCACAGATTTCCCCAGACGACCAGGACCTGGTCGACTACCTATCGATATTCGCTACCCGATCTCCGACGCGACAACATTGCCCTCCTTGCTGCCAATTGCGAATCGAACTCTGTTCTTCACTCATCGCTCGGATCTGTGCTAACCATTGCATAGCAGGTTGAATCCTACAAAACCAATCATGGCTTATTCTCAACCGACCGGGTCTTTATTGACTCTGGTCACCCTGCTGGCTCTGGTTAGAGCAGCTATGGGGGCTTCGATTCCCATGACCTATTGCGCGAGTATCAATACTGGTTCAGGCGGCGGAAGTACGTATCTTACCTTCTCACGGTTCTGCCTGACCTGATGGTGCTGACACATTATGAAGCCAGCAGCATATACCAGTCGGACGGCCTTTGCCGCGATCAATGCAACGACCAGGGAACAGCCTTTGCCGTTATCCAGGGCCAGAACTGCTGGTGTAGCGACGTGCAACCAGGCAGATCTGTCCAGGTCTCGACATCAAAGTGCAACCAAAAGTGCTCTGGTTACCCCGATGACACATGCGGAGGGGATGGCCTGTGGGGCTACATGATGCTCGGCAAAGACCCTTCTGGGACCCAAGGAGCCGACAAGCCGTCGCCGACTGCAACAAAAACTGCACAGGTAAGTTGTCCTAGTTGATCTTCGATTGCTGCGTTTCATTTCTCGTCGTCTCTGTTTCTTGTCTTTCTCTCGTGCCGGGGTCATGTCCAGTTCTTTGGTGTATCAAGCGCAGGCAGGTGTGGCGCCATTGTGTCTTCTGCTACTTCTTGCATTGCGTTGTATGCATTCCTGGCAACATCGACCGTATGGAGGATCTCTTACTTAACAGTGTGAGATGTCAGGGCACCGTAACTGAGACTATACAGAATACTGTTACGCTCAGTCCTACTACACATGATGACCCTCCTGTTCTAACAACTATGATCACTAAGCCGGCTGTATGCAACCATCTATATTTTCTTATTGACCTGTCCCCGGGACACATTCTATTTCCTTTGTCAAGAGATCTAGATCCAGCCTCTATCATGAACAACAAACTAACTGAGAACATCGTCAGCCCTCGCCTGATCCTTCGGATGATCCAAAAACAGAAGAGCCATTACCGAAACCATCGCCAAGCATGTTGGTTTCTACTGTGACGCAAGATGGGAGTGTCAGCGTCGCAACTGTTACTGTGTACCCGCCACCAGTAGCTCCAGTACCTACTGGAGCAAACACCAAAGAGAGCCCCCAGGTTGACTCGGGGTCCAAAGGATTATCGACTGGTGCCGCAGTTGGTGTGGCGGTCGGTGTCCTAGGAGCCATCATCCTAACGGGAGCCATCGCCACCTTCTTCTGGCTTCGACGGAAACGCCGTCACCAGAACCAGGCCCTGCTAGATCGCCAGAATAGCGTGCGAGGTAGCTCAGCCGGCATGATGAGCACACCGAGAACCGAGATGGCATCGACTTGGGACGGCGACTCGATGGGCCGAAGGAACAGTCGACTAATGCCTCATGATCCTCGCATGGACCCGTACGCAACCAACATTTACGGCCGATTCGACAACAAGAGTCATGAGAGCATCAATACCCTCCGAGATGACCGAGACTACTCCAGAAGAGTACTCCGGACAACCAACCCCGATCCTACGGATGGCGAGCATCTGTGAGGCATACGATTACAATCTAGACAACGCCGGGGTTCAGAAGGAGGAGGGTTTTGATGACGCACACGACATATTCGGACGGGTCCAGATTTGGGTCTGCATTTGCATTTTTTCTATTTTGAGATACCAGGATGGCGTTTTAGGGAGGGCTGGGATTTCAGGACAAAGAAGGGAGTTCAGACACAGCTATGGCGGATTGCGGCCAGCAAAATATACGACGGATGGATGGAGTCCCCAGGCAGGGGGACTATACGAACGCGGGTTCTAATCTTCTATACCGCCACGTCTCGACGACTGGTTTCCAGAACCACAAACACCAATGCGACCATTGCGGCATTGCTGCCTATCACACGGTTACGATACACGAGCATCTTCTCAAAGTTGTCGACTCTGTTCAGCTTTCCGGTAACATGTGACACTCTCCCGGGCCGAGCGAGTCCGCGGAAGACTCTGGCGGCGAAGCACGATGTGTCTTGGGTTTCTCGTAGAATGTGTTGCATGTACATACGATAAGGATGTGGCATCTTTGCGGACCACGACAGCGATGTGATCATGTTCCATGATCCTGCGCTTGACTCTGGAATATCCTAATTACAAACCAACGGTAGTCTCAATAAACGACTGCCTCCCAATTCTACCAAGGACTATTCACTGAATGTGTTGACTTGCTACTTGATTGGTATCGGGAAACTGTTCAATCTACTCTATGACGAAGCTCTACGTTCTATCTTTGTGCAACATTGTCCATTCCTTGTGGGCCAGGTTAGGACGCCTAGATTATGTAAGGGCGCTGCGGAAGCCAGATTAAGATGAGGATGTTCATAGACCTTGCATCACGGCGCATTCCCCCTGACATCGGTCTTGATCATAGGTAGGCTATCTAGCATAATGTGAAAATATGGCTACAAAGAGGGGGACCAAATTACTTGTGATCAATAATGCCAACGCGATTCTAGCGACATAATTGGCGTTGCTGCACATATACGTTGTGGGTATACATGAGAAATGGGAGGCCTGCTTGCCGAGCCGAGGGATCTTTCCCGGCCAATTTCTGTTTCTACTAGACGCGCTAGGTCTTTAGTTGCTGGGCGCGTCTCCGTAGCTAATCTCCAAGAAATCGCCCCTTTTTTCCACACATGCACGACTAACCTACTGGACCTGTGAGTAAGTACATCATGTTCAAGTATCTCAAGGACATTGACTATGAATCTGCATGTCACGTGTGAGGTCGAGCACCCCCCCCTCCGTTGCCCATCTCCGGCGGCGTGCGGGGCTCATCACCGACGACCCGGGTGTTCGGGGTTTCAATTTTTACTAGATTTCTCTCGGGACCTTACGGCAAGGCGTTTATGATTGGCACGACAGAGGCATTGGCAACATTCACATGTTTGGAAGTCCTATGCCACCTGACTATCTCCGAGCTCACAGTTGCATTTTCCTTTTTCCGGAGGGCACACCCGATGCGCCCTGGAAGTGCCGGCGCTATGATGCGGTGGCTGATACTGCCTCCTGCTTTTTCTAATTTGCTCAGTGGCATTGCTTTTACTGGTGAGGCGTGAATCGACGCCCGAGGGGGCTGATTGACTCTCGGCAGACCGCGCCACAAGAGTAGGGGGCCGCTGCGGTGTTACCATTCCATGTGACAGGGGCCGTTCATTCGCAGCTCTGGGGCGAGCTCCGGCAATGGTACTCGAGACGCGGTTCCGGTCAAGCTTCCGGGCGCGACACGCTCCGTGACGGCTTTCCTTCCAGCTCACAGCTCAAATCCTTATGCGGTAAAGTAACGTTTGCGATAGGCTTCAATGGCGGAGGTCAAATCGAGTAGAGAGGCGAAAGGCAAGGTACAAGTTCTTTGCCCCTTTTCTCCCCTTCCCCTTTCCTCCTCGTCTTACCTTTTGGTTGAGGCACCGTCTGTTCGTTGGGGTCATCCCAAGGGGAAGGGAGCAAATGATCGGACGAGATCTTGCTTTTTGTAGTTCATGCAGAGTCATCCGAACCATATCCTCCTCCCTGGGGGGAAAGGAAACACAGAATCGGTCGCAGCGACCCTTGACTGCGCTGTGTCTCGGTTCTTGTCTCACTCACCTGCCGGCGGAGCAGGCGAGCCCTGCATAAGGACGCACACTACGGCGAGGTGGCTCTCTTGATGTGTGGTGTTCCACCAACTATACCTACCAACTCTTGGCGTCAGGTAACATTTCTCTTGGGATTAACAGGGTATCCCAAAGTCGGCTCGAAGAAACGGCGAATACCCCCCCCTGGGAGAGCCTGGAATATAGTGACGTCCACCAGCATAGCATGGCTGCGATGAGAGCTTTGCGGAGAACCTGCACACCATGGTATGGCCTGCCACCCGAATTGCCGGCCTCAACCCCATCGCCGATGCGGATTCACCTGTCTTGAGAAGTAAGCTTTGTTGGTAGGCGTGTAGCTGTATGTCTTAGACCCCGATGACCTCGTGTCAAGCTGCGAGAATCACCCCCTGCTGCTGCTGCTTCCTCGTGCTAGAAGATGCAGCGGACATTGAGGTCCACGAACGGCGCAAGTTTGCACTACCGTATCCCCTCTTCTATTGCCAGGCGGTGTTGAGAAGAGGGGATGCCCAGACAATTGACGGAATCCGGCAATGGTAATGGGTAAGTGTTGAGGGTAGAAGAAGGTGCTTCGCCACATTTACAGCCCGTACGTAGGCCGCAATATTGAATCGAGTCTGCCTCGCAGCGGCACTCGGGCATAAATGAGATTGTAGTCGTCTGACACTAGGTGCGTCTCTACCTCGGTGCATGCTTCTATGGGTCGTCCTATTTCTATCTCATCTTATGTCCGACCTTCGACCGGCCGGTCCATGCATCCAGCCTTGGCGGGCCTGGAGCGTTGGGACTTGGGAAGCATGGGCGGATAGGGGACACAGACGGCGGAGCGATGGTGTGCCCATCCGACGGGAAGTTAAAAGGTTATTGTAAGGTTATTGCGATGAGATTGCGCGCGCGCGAATAGGGATGCACGCGTGCCTTTATACGCCGGATCAGATGGGCAGTTGCATTGACGGATGGGATATGGTTCTGGAATCCGACATGGATACCCTTTTTTGATACCCTCAGTGGAGGGCACAGAAGGGGGGGCCCTGCTGTCCGTTAGTGGTGATAGGCAAGTTCTAGCGGCCTTCATTTCATGCAACCACAGGCAGGTCAGCCTTAAGTGCCCCCGACGGGCAGCAAGTACGACCCCGGCGGTTTGGTTCGCTGTCGGCTCGCTGTCGGGCTTGGAGGGCGAGAAAGAGGACCCCTTCTGCCCCTCTTCCCTGGCCTCGATGGGCTGTTGTTACAGGTGCAACCCTGCAATCTCGGCCTGATTCGCTGAATTCGTAGGGGCCCTCTCGTCGCACAAAGCTGCGCCTCTTGCGTCGCACCCGCCTGGCCCAGCACTTCTGCCAGCACACTGCACATTCTCTGCAGCCTACTACTTACTGCCTACCATCACTTCGACTCCCCAATCCCATTGCTTCGAGATGGTGATGCCAAATGGCGTAGTAATACAAACCACGTTCACGCCCACACCGTCATTCCGACACTGCCACTTCTTTGTGTTGGTCGGGACAGTATTACTAGTTTTATCTTTGCATAGCAAACCAAACCGCAATTGATCGCAGTCCAACGCCCGTATTCTCGACCAAAACTGCCTCTCCCTTATTGCAGGTCACATATATAGCACCTGGGTCCCAACTAGTCTGTTTCTCTCTCTTGGCACAATCTGTTTTATGATCGAAGCTCCTTGGTTTCGCAACGTCGCAACAAGGGCCAACTTTTCTTGTACCCATATTCATTTGACACTTGCATTTGACCTGGCTGCAACCCGCCCTTTCCGACCGTTGTTGATTCCTACAAATTGTCTACGCCTAGCAGCACTCTCCTGCGCTGCGCCGACCTCACCGCACTCCGACCATCGCGACAGGACGCCCAATATTGTAGGCGCTGAGACCGAGAGGGATTTGGTGGCAAGCGCGAGCGCTGCAAACAAGTGCCAAGCTGTCAGGAACGGGATCCGCGACACGACAAGAATACGCGATTGCAGTAGAAGCGACTGGACCGACTGGACTCGAATGGTTTTACTTGGGGAAGGAGCGAAGAGAATCTGGGTCCGAATGCCGTCGATACGACACCGCAAACCGCAAATATGAATTTCACATGTAATACCACGATGGAGGAACTGCGAGGTAAGTCAATGGCTCTGTCCACTTCTAGGTGGACGAATCGCACCTCCAAAAAACGTCTTGGCTCCAAATAAGCCTTGATCATCCCGTCTTGTCCTGCATGCGCCTCCCGAGCGCCAAGATGAACCCCCAAGAAGAGGATTGATAGGACAAACTAAGTACCAAACATGATGCTGACCACCAACAGTCGGTTCCGAAGTCCAGATCGTGCCCGGCTTTACCTTCCACATGCTGGCCATCATTATTGGAGGCGGCTGCGCTGTCATAGCAACCATGACGAGTTTATACTTGGTATGGATGCATGCCCTCAACTACACGAAGCCCCGCGAGCAGAAACACATCATTCGCATTCTGTTCATGATTCCCATCTACTCCATCTCGGCCTTCCTGTGCATCTGGAAGTACTGGCATGCCGTCTACTACCAGGTCATCAGCGACTGTTACGAAGCCTTCGCCATTTCCTCCTTCTTTGCCCTCATGTGCCACTATGTTGCCCCCAACTTGCACGAGCAGAAGGACTACTTTCGCCACATGTCCCCCGTGCAACCATGGGTGTGGCCCGTCACCTGGTTTGCCAAATGCTGTGGAGGCGAGCGTGGTGCTTGGAGGACCCCAAAGAGCGGGCTGACTTGGTTCAACATTGTCTGGATTGGCGTATATCACTACTGCTTCATCCGAGTGGCCATGACTATAACTGCCGTGGTGACCGAGTATTTCGACCGTTACTGCGAAACGTCGAACAACCCCGTCTTTGCCCACATTTGGGTAAGTCTTTGGCCCCCCTCCCTATCTTTTCGCGAGCATGCGCCTCTAACCATATCCTTTGCTGCAGGTCCTCGTCGTTGAATCGCTGGCCGTGACTATTGCTATGTTCTGTCTCATTCAATTCTACATACAGATGAAGGAACCCCTGGCCGAGCATAGACCCTTCCTGAAGGTCTTGGCCATCAAACTCGTCATTTTCCTGTCTTTTTGGCAAACCACTGCCATTTCCGTGGGCACATCCACGTTGGGCATTATAAAGGCCAATGAGGTTTTGGCCTATCCTGACCTCAAGGTCGGCATCCCGTCTCTCCTTCTCTGCTTCGAGATGGCTGTCTTTGCTATTCTGCATATTTGGGCCTTCCCCTACCAGCCATATGTTCCTGGCGCCAAAGCATCTTATTACCCGCCCTCTGACCCATCTCTGGGTTTGGGAATCCGAGAAAACGAGCGCGGCAACCCGAAAGGAGGCCCGCTGGGTCTCATGGCTATACTCGATGCCCTGAACCTTTGGGATATTATCAAATCGTTTGGCCGTGGCATTCGATGGCTCTTTGTTGGCGTTAAGAAGCGCCACAACGACACTAGCTACTCGGCCAAGACGGACGGCGTCGACACGAGCTATCCCATGAAGCCTTACGGAAACGACCCAGGCACCAAAAGCACCGACCACTTGCCAATAGCCAGCGAGTTCCGTCGGAGTCAGTTCGGGATGCCTGTGCAACATAACTTGTCAGGCATTCCCGAGGAAAATGCTGCATTGATGGACCACGCTCAAGGCATCTCTGGATCGCCGCCCCGACACGCCAGCCCGCCATTTCAAGATCCGCATGGGGGCCCGTTTTACGACGGACCACTAGCAGCACCGCCGAATTCGGCCTTTAGGCCCTATCAGCCGTATGCAGGCGATGATGGCGATTTAGGCGAACCTATGCGCCCGCAGCACAATGGCACCCCTTACATGGAGAGTGAACGACAATACTACCAACGACAGCATCGGAATGGTAGTTTCAGCAGGCCGAACCGAACATCTACACAGATGAAAGTTGGAAACGCTCTATGGGGCGACAGAGGGCCACCGCCGCCACCAGGCGGACCCGGCGGACCCGGCGGCGCGTTTTAACCAACGAAAAGAAAAGGAGCGGGACAACAGAATACGAGAGCATATACCCACCATCCTTGATGAAGCTGTAACGATACCACGTAGCCCCTATTCACACATGCTGAAGTAACCTGGCTTTTCCTTTCAAGTTATTTTTTTTATCGCATCGAGATACCACCAAATGATTTATTTTCTGATTGGCTGGCTGGTTTGGATCTCTTCAGTTCGGCGTCCAGGAAGGCAGCATCCATTACAGGCATATATACCAACACTTTATACAATTCATTACAATTAGATTACTACCTACCTTTACACTTCTGGCTTCGTTGTGCATCTTACTCTTGCCATATCTTGCAATGTACCTACTATTAAGGCACTTCCTTGAATTATCAGCTTGTTTACTGCAATATGTGGAAGGGTCGTATTGAGGACGTATTAAACGATGAATCCAATCGACCCAACTGTGAAAACTGCAACTTGGAGATATGCTCATTTGGAAACTCGTGTCATCGTGATAGACGCCTATAAAGGTGCCTTTCTGCCATTCCCCGTCTTTTCAAAAGGCCGTCTCCGTCTAAGTATAATGTCACAAGTCCGCAATACCGGCGGCCGTACTCACTTCACCATTGCCTAAAAGTCTTTCCCCCGCCCCTTAAGGAGCACGCATACAGAATGAAGTGCGTGCTTAATTCGGAGGGGCGAAGAATGAGCTTACAAGAATAAATAAAAGAAATCATCTCATTAGTCCAGTCTCATCTCTCCTTTATCATATGCATAAGACAACCTAACCCCGTCCATCCATCCATCCGTCCATCCCCGTCGCAACACCCAAAACTCCGTTTGCTGTCGTCGATAGCGTATGTATACAATGCCGCTGCGGATGCAGCAATTACGAAAGTCGAAGTGGTATAAAAGTTCAGAAAAACGCCGGCTCAATATGGGTGGGGGTATCACAAGTCTTCCGTGTCTAATCAGATTCGTCCGGGGCGGGTATCTCGAGGATGGGAAAATGGCGCCTCCGCTAGCAGCAGTAGGGAAGCCCCGAAAAGTAGAATCGAAGAAAGAATTATTATTCGTCAATCTCGCTTATTGGGGGTCTGCTCGATCCGGCCCTGCCTGTCTTGTGCCTGAACCAAGATGCCGAAGAAATAACGATATCATGTGAGAGAGAATTCACTCGCAAGGCCTTCCAGGACATGCTGGGTGACTTGCTCTTCTCGTTTTCCCTCTAGTAATTTCCCTTTTCCCCTGAACGCCCATGGCAATGCCTTCGTCGTTGTCGCGGAAAACATAATAAAAAGGAATCCGACCAATGTAGATGAAGTAAACGATGTGTGATTTGTTTATAGGAAATTCCAATTGCTGAGAGTAGCGACCGGTTGTTTTGCTCTGACTGTAAAATCTGCTGCTGCTGCTTCTGCTTGCTCGCCCGCATCTCTCTCTTTCTCTCTTTCGTATGATGTACAGGGTGTATACATGTTCGGACAGGCGACATCACAATGGGTAATACCTCGGGCGCTCCTAGCGCTGTCTCTGTCTCTTGTGGCTGTCGGGTGTCGGTGCCGAGTAGCCTCCCTCCTCGCTTCGGCGCTTTCGACCGCTACGCCCGCCGTCCTCGCCTCTTGGTTCTCTAGACCTATGGTCCTCGCCCCGTGGGGTTCCGCCGATTCCACTTCCATGGCTGCCTCCTCCTCGGCCGCCTCCACCGCTGCGCGAGTGTTCGTCGTGTCGGCCGCTACCTCCGTCGCCGCCACGGTGGCGAGACTCCCGTCCTCCACCATCACCACGCCCATTGCCCACCATTTCGGGACGACCGCCGAACTGAGAGTCCCGAACGTTACTCGAAGACTCCCGACCGGATCGCCGCGAAAATTCTCTACCACCGTCTCTGGCCCCACTGCCAGGTACGCCGGCGCCAGGCTCCCGCTCGTGGTATTCTCGATGTTCTTTTGATCTTGAATCACGGCTTGGGCTCTGGTCACGACTGCGGGGAACGCGTTCCGACTGGTCATGGTGACGCCGGCTTCGTTCACGGTCACCACGACTCGACCGCTCATCACCATTGGCACCACCACGAGACGAACTGGGTTGCTCTACGCGATCTGGGAAAGATTCGGGGCGCTCGTGCACAGGCGTCGACACGGGCGATGCTCCTGTGAGCACCTGAGCATCAGAGCCGGCAAGGTTGCTACGCGAACTACGCCCTCGCAAACTGCCCCCACGCCCAGCAGCCGGATCGGCGCCAGAAAGAAGATTGTTGATGCCAGCAAGCTGTCTTCGGCTTCCACCCTTTGCCCGATCAGTAGACCCTGAAGGACCAGTTGGCACAGACGGGCCGTTGCTTCTATCGGTGCCCGGGGTGATAGGCATTGGCCCAGAAGGCTGACGAGAACCTCCATGACTTCCATGACTGGGAGGCATGGACGGCCTGTCTGGTGTCTGCAATGGCGGCAGTGTCCTGCCATGCTGAGATGGACCACTGGGCGGCTGGTTCGCCCCGATCTGGTTCATGCGATCAGGATGAACACCGACAGAGTTGACCCCGGAGCCAGGGAATGCTGGCTGCGGAGAAGACGGCTGTGCTCCAGGACCTAGCTGTCTGAGACGGTCTGGGTGGATGCCTGGACCTGAACCACTGGGCGCTGACGGCGAGTTGGCGGGGGCATTCCCGGATCCAGCAGCTTGCGGGCCACGACGTGGCCTAGACGACGCAGGCCCCGTAGGCGGCATATGCCTCTCGGGAGATGCCCCTCTTGGGGGCGCATCCATGTTTGGATATCTGCCATCACCACGTCCAGGCTGTTGCTGATTCTGCGGCGGCGGAGGACGTGTCATATTACGACCTCGTCCTCGAGGGCCATCAGGGGTGTTTGTTGGCATGTCTGTCACTGACGGGATGGCGTTCAATCGTCCATAGTTGGGGTCCTGCTGGCTTGCTCTGAGGCGTTCTGACTCTGCACGGGCCCCCGTAGGAGTTGGCTGAAAGACGCTTCCAACATCTCGCGCCTTTTCCGGAAGTGCGCGGTCGATTTCCCTATCAGCCCGATGGCCCGTAGAAGGAACTGGCTCAGCTCGGTCGTCTCTGGAAGGTGTCTGATGATCCCCACGATACGCGCGAGATGAGCGATCATCCCGAGTCGGCTCACCGGATCGTGTTTCGGAACGCTCCGTCTTTCGCGCAGGCGAGTGGTGACGGCTACCACGATCGCGGCTTTCCTCTCTCGATGGACGGCCTGGCCTCGAATCGGCCATCAAAGCCGCGCGGGCGGGATTGACGAGGGTATCCGGCGCATCGGCACCAATAAGACGTGCTCTTTCAGGATTGACTGTTGGGCCCGGCGCTTCACCTCCTTGGCCAGGAGGGGGCATCGATTTGGGATCTGCCTGCGCATCTCTTGGACCCCGGGCAGAGTCCGTGGTGCGTCCGGCAGTCGCAGACGCTGCACGGTCTCGGGATGAGCGAGTCTCTCTATCATGGGTAGACGGTGGTTCCCAGCGAGGTGGGCCGTCGGCCCGTGGCGTGGTCCGATCCCGGTCAGAACGAGACGCTTCCCTGGGAAGGCTATCGGTGGGGCGTCTATCATTGCTGAAGGACTCTCTTGGCGGCCGGTTGCCTCTTGTGGCTTCGCTAGGTCTCGGCTCTCTTGGCTCGCGTGGTTCTCGAGTTTCCCTCACATCCCTACGCTCTCGGGTATCTCGGTGTTCACGAGTATGCCCGCTTTCGGCCACGGCACGAACTTGGGCGTACTCATCTTGTCTGAAGTGGCCGGGGAGTGGCACGTCGGGCCGACTAGGCAAACCAGGCGGGAGGCTAGGTAGAGTCGAAGACTTCAGTGGTTCTCGTCTGTTAGGTACTGGGGACTGGGTTGACGGGCGCGCAGTTGGTGTGCTCGGTCGTCCTGGTCTAGCAAGCTCCGCCTTTTGTGGCAGTGTATTCGGCTTGTGTGAGGACGATGGTAGATTCTCTGTATCCTTCCTTTGAGCGTCTGCCGAGGCTGCAGAGCCAGGTCTATGATCCTTCACCTCGCCATCTTCGTCCTCGGCAGTGGTTCTCGATCGTCCAGCAGCGCTATGGCAAGGTTAGGTAATCTGTGAAAGCGATTGGTCTGTACGGGGGACTTACCTCGCAGGCTTGAACTCTGGCGCGCTGGGCCGGAGGCTTGCCGGCTTACTTGTGTCTGCTGCCTTCTTTTCTTCAGATGTGTCGCCGGTCTGCTTGGGGTTAGGATTCGGTTGTATGGACATCGGCAATGGTTTACTTACGACGTTGGATCGGAAAGCCTGCACCATAACCCATTTGGATTCGTGCTTCTTCAGAGCCGAAGCAGCCGTGTTGGCAGTGACAGACAAGTCGACGCGGTGGCTCTGGCCGTCTTCATTATTCTTGGTTGCTGCTTCACGCTCCGCAATCTTCTGCAGAAGTTGCATAAACTGTCTGCCCATGAAGTCGACTGCCGGGAAGTAATCAAGAACTGCTTTGAGGATGGTTATGGCGTTGCGGATGTGCATCCACTCTGTTCCTTGGAGGCAAGACCTCAGTGCTGCGCACAAATTCCTATGCCATGTCCACAGTTGGTCACGGAAGTGATCATGTTCCATCGTCGACGAAGGCTTGCCCTCCTCATCAACTGTGATGGCAAAACCAGCGTGTTTGCCATTTCTGGTAGCCTCTTTTTCATAAGCGTCTTTGCTCTTGTGCCACTTGGCCAGGTCCCCGAGAGAAAGCTTGATGAACCGTCCCAAAAACTCAGCCTCGCGAATGCTACAGCTGAAAAGCATGGACCGAAGCCTATTGACGCTAAAGAAGCGCTCATAGAGAGCCGTGATTTTAAAGTTGGCCACCTGGTTGTCGTGCAAGAATCTGATCATCTTGTGGCAGAAGTCCGCATCACCTGGGGAGAGCAGCATTCGTGGGACAATGCATTCCTCGATCAGGACATCTGCGACGGCATTCGACTTATCCATACCGCCTGAAATCCAGGCTGGGGCAGACTTGAGCAGCATAACCTTGGTTTTGCCTACTCTCTCTTTCACGTGGTTGACTTCCGTGGTCAACTTCGACGCGATTTGGGTAAGCTCGTCGCGCCTGCGCCTGCTCTTGTCCTGGCCCAGTTTGGTCATGTCGCTGCGGTCCTTTTTGATGAAATCCAGTTCCCTGGATATCCGGACAGTCTCAGCATTGTAGCTGCTGGCTGGGATGCTGAGGTCGCTCGTCTGTAATGCCCAGAACAGGACATAGAATTCGGGACTGACGGAGCTCCAGAGATCAGATGGCATCTGAGCCTGAACGGCTTGAACGATGGGATTCAGTACTTCCAAGAAATGATCTGGCTTCTGCGAAATCGCGCTCAGGGTCGAAGGGCCCTCCACAGACGGTACTTTGTTGTCTTGGCCATCGATTACCATCTGATCCTCGGATAACTGGGGCGCCAGCAAACCACTGCTGCTCTCGTCCTTGGTCTCCATAGGAATATCGCCCTCCGTATCAGCTGCAGATTCAACAGGTGTGCTTGACGAAAGGCTTCGTCCCTTGAAACCACCCACACCTGGGCCGGTTAGGTAATGCGCAAGACTGACACGCCCGATCAAAAAGGCCAGATCCGCATCAAGACCGTATTCAGTCATGAGCTCGGAAATACTGGGAACGAGGGTATCGAATTCCTCGGGCTGAAGGTTGCTTCGGAGCAATTCTACATACTGAACAAGGGCTTGCTGGGAGTCGTCAATGAGGGTGGCTATGTATTTGATGTGCGTGTCATTCTCAGAAAGGTGATAGATGGCGGACTGTCTATACTGTGCCATATTTGTCAGAAGTCGGGGGGCAAGCTCGGTTTGGACCAAAGCTTTCATAAAGCGGGAACCACTCTTGGTGGATTCGAAACGCTTGTCGCCTAGATTGATAAATGTCTGGCGCCTCAGCTCCTCACCACCACTAAGAGCGGCCAACTGGGCATCGGTAAAGTCGATATCCGAGACAATGCCGCCCATGGACGTGACCAGCTCGCGCAGAATGACAAGGTCGGTCGAGTTGCCGCGGGAAAGCTGGTCATTAACATATTGGATGAGAGGGGTGGGGTTCATATTGCCATAGCGACGGAAAACCTTTCCGGAGAACTTGGATAGAGCTTGCAGCCATTTGCTTGTCAGGAGCACAGAACCTTCTTGGGTCCTACTGCGCTGCTTGCCACCGAGGGAGCTCATGAGCGACCAAACCAGGACATCATGGCCAAGATCGGTGAAATACTTGGCACACTCGACGAACGCTTCAATCAAGTTGCTGTAAGCTTCGATCTGGTCGAGGGCAACCTTGCAGACGATACCCGGCGAGAATAGGGCGACCTTGGCCAGGTGTTTGGCGGAGCTGGAGATATTCTGCAATGACAGGCGCTTCAAAATCGCCAAAGTGTCCAAGCGAGCGTATTTGAAAGCCTTCGTCATGGCCGGAACTCGGGAGATTTGGCCTTCGTAGCATTCGGCGTATATGTTATATCGCACTTGGCTAGGATAGTGCTTCAGGAGACTCCAGACAGCGTCAACAACGTCGACATTGGAGTTTGCCAGGTTCAAGGCGGGAACAATGACGCGTTTCAATAGCTCTTGCCACCTGTCGAGGTTGGTTTGCGAAGTATCTTGATGGAGACTTCTGGAGCCGATAGCTGTGAGTTTCTTCAGCAAGGCAGGTGATCTTCCGATATTCACACCAGAGACATTGAGTAAGGTGCCGCAAAGCGTGAAGACATCATCGACCGTGTGGCAGACCGGTACGTTGTCCGACCATTCCTTGAGATAATACTCGTACGGGAGGCCCCTGTTGAAACCATTTGCATGAGGCCACTTGAGAGGTTTTGGTGGTTCCCGTTCAGTCAGCTTCACACTCCCCTTAGAGACTCCAGATTGATCTACGGCTAACTCCCGCTTGCAGGAGTTGGCTGTGACAGGCGTGGTCTCTCTTGGTCGTGTGTCCTGATAAACCTTTTCAATCGAATAAAGCAGTATACGGTTGATAGGTGAGATGATCTCATCCGGATACGCTTCCGTTAGCCATGGGAAGCGCCCAAGTAGGAAAAGGGCTTCAGGGATGGCGCCAATTAGTAAGAGGTGCTGAACCAGATCCACTTTGAGAACCTCCTTTGGCTCAGGAAGACTCTCTTCTAGAGAGGCCTTCGCGCTGGCTTCTTTAGATTCCGCCTCAGGTTTCGTGGTTTGCAGGTCGCGAGAACGAGTGGGCAGCGAGGGGAGAGTATCATCGGGCAATGCGCCAGCTTTGAGCAATGCATTAGGCTCCGCTCCTTGCCTGTCTTTCTTCTCCTTCTCTTCGAGCTCCTGTGCACGTCTCTCCCTCACTGCCTCCATCTTCTCATCCTCTGGCCATAAATGGGGATACAAATCGGGAAGGGAGAAGAAACCAACTTTGATCAGATAAGCTGCGAGATAGAACAGGTTTGCTGGGATGATCTCGTCCTTGTCGCGTGCCTGTGAAGTATAGAACCGGAGCTTGAATCCGAAAAGCTGGGCTGCTGTCTGATTGCCACTGGGAGGGAGCGTCTTCGTTGCCTTGATCCATTCTAGTTCGAACTCGGTCTTCGCTCGTGAACTTGGTGCTGTGTTGAGAAAAGACTCAATGTCTGCATCTGTGGCTCGTCTACCTCCCAGCTCAAAGAAAGCGTCGAGGTGAGCTTCCCGAGCTCGGTCCCAGAAAGCAGTGTCTCGTTGCACTCGCCTGTAGTCCATGTCGGCTTGTTCGTCAGGAGTCAGTTGGAATGAGGCGCCTGGTAAAGCCCATCGTGGAAGACCGCCGGTGAGAACAGGGTCGTAGTTCTCGATTTGACTTGATGGCCACCACGAACTGACTCTGAGAAACATGGTGAAGTAGCGGAAAGTCCTCATCATTGTAGAGGCAAAGACATCAATCACAATATCCAGGACCCGGCCAACATCCATGTCAAACGTGCCAATCAGACCTTTGATACGCTCGAATCCAGCTTCGACGCCTGCTCGGGTGAGCTGCTCTTGATTTAAGCTATGCGGTGTCCAGTACAGCTCTGTGATGAGCTTGGCGAAGCCCTCGGACTCTTCTCGAAGGAGGTTGTAATTATTCTGGCGGTATAGAATATTTGTCGCGTAGCGAATGCCCATTCGTGCGAAGGTATTCCGGACCAAGCCTAGCTTATCTATGACCGACACGTCGAGGGCCTGTCTGAGGAGTTCGGGCGATACTTCAGAAGCAACAATGAAGTCGCGAAAACGAGGTTTAGAGGCTTCATCGTCGGTGTCGAAGAACATGGAGATGGTGTCAACAAAGAGGTCATGCGCATTAAAGGTGAAGTCCATGCCCTGGCTGTCGTCAGTGTCAGGCTGTGGGCCAAGTATTCCCTTGATGCATGAGCCGGCCTCGGTTGGGTCAAGTCGGTTCTCCATGACGGCGCGAGCGAATTCTTGGGATATCGTAGCGATCTCTTCAACATCCTCGTCGTTTCGCGAGGCAATGCCATGATCAATGACCTCTTGGCGGCCGCTTTGCTTCCACGCCGATAAGCGAGGACTCGTCAGCACCGCGTATGTGTAGTTTGACGACATGACTGGAGACGGAGGAGGAGCCATGGACGCGGTGGGCGTTGCTGGCGGCGGTATGTTCACAGGCTGTGGCGCCTTTTGCGACGCTGAACTAGTCGGGCGCGCGACAGGCGAGGTGATGGGGCCACGGTTGTTGGTAGCCTGGTTCATCGACGCATTGGAATCGCGGCGCTCGGCATTCCTCGATCGTGTGTTCCTACCACCGGTATTACCAGAACGACGGCGGTTCCCTCCATCGTACCCGTCTCGGTCATGTTGGGCTAGACTTGTGTCTATAGGCCGATGGGGAGATGGTCGAGGGGTGTCGGAGGCTGGCTCGTTTCTCTTGCGCTTCGGAGGCATTTTGAGCGTCGCGCAGGTTCTGATGCAGCTTAATTAGCGACAGCTCGGAACGGCATATGGCAAGGACGAGAACGCAATGGGGGGGTTCGCGATATCAAACGGAGAGGCATACTCAAGCTGCAGAGGACAAACGGGAGCCCCGAGAAAGCTGCATCAACCACTTCCAGACCTACGGCTAAACTGTGAATGACGTGTTCGCGTTGGGGACCATTCGGTGGCAGATGGAAAGAATCGCGGTTTGGGTTTGCTGGTTTAGACGGCAGAAAGAACCTTGGGCCAAAGGCAGAGAGAGAACAAAGAAAACGGATATGGGGATTCTGCAGGCGACAAGTTATTCTTGTCTTGGATTAAAGAGTGCACCATGCATGGATGGTTGGTCGGGTAAGGGTCTTCCAGCCAGAACGGATTATGGTCGCGTAGCACTGGAAGGAAAAAGAAGCCCAGGTCGCAACTGGCCGGAAAGTTGAGGTGAGGCTGAAAGGTTGATGTTGAAGCCGGATGGAGCTGGACGCGGCTCGCGTGGAGAATTAAAACGAAGAAGCTGCGATTGTAAAGATGTAACCGGGCGCGGTAGGAGGAGGCTGTAGGCTGTGCAGTGTCTGGGTCTGGGTCTGCTGCAAATTGACTCTAGGTCAGCCTTGCCTTGCTGTCTGTTCTTCAAGGTCTGCGTCTGGGTCAATTGACTGCAACTGTGCTCCAGCAGCTTTTAGTTCTCAAGCTCCACGGTACCTGCCACAAAGTACTCTGTGGGGTTATGAGCTACACTAGGGTGTGGCTCTAAAGAGTATGGCGGGCTTGACTCATTGCGTGCTTAACCTCGACGTAGTACATATCTGCGATTGACCTCCGGTTTTTCGACCGACAATAGGACCTGACGTTTTCATATCTATCTGCCGGGCCGTCCACAGAAATCACAGAAACTCTCATGCAAACACCTTCAACGTAATCGAGACTGGACCTTGAACTGTCCGATTCAACATGGCGCCTGACGACAACCTCTCCAATGGCTCTACGCCGAGATTCGGTGAGTTACCACCATGGAATGATGCACTCCCCCTCTGAAATCATCCGTATCCCGAGTTTCGTCTTGCGCCAATAAAAAGAATGGTGACTGAATACTTCCAAGAAAGAACTCGGCAGCAACCTGAGAATCCGTATGCTGCCATGATTCCGGACCAGGAGATCGCCATCATCCCCTCTTTCACCTTGGAATCGGGAGTCACCCTGAACAATGTGCCCTTGGCATATACTACCCGCGGCAAGCTGTCCGCTAATCGGGACAACGCCATGGTCATCTGCCATGCCCTGACTGGAAGTGCCGATGTCAGTGATTGGTGGGGTCCGCTGCTTGGTGGCCCCGGCCGTGCCTTTGATACTTCGAGGTTCTTCATCATTTGCCTGAACAGCTTGGGGAGTCCGTATGGTACAGCTAGCCCAGTCACCGCCAAGGACGGCGACCCAACCAAGGAAAGATACGGCCCCGAGTTCCCTCTTACTACCGTTCGGGATGATGTCAAGTAAGTCCCTACATCTACATAGAGAATGTCGACTCAAAACCGAGCTGATCATCGCCATAGGCTTCACAAGATGCTCCTGGACGATCTAGGCGTTCGCCAAGTAGCGACTGTCATTGGTGGTTCTATGGGAGGCATGCTTGTTTTGGAGTGGGCATATTTCGGCAAAGATTATGTTCGTTGCATTGTACCCATCGCCACTTCCAGCAGGCACAGCGCCTGGGGAATCAGCTGGGGTGAAGCACAGCGACAGAGCATTTATGCTGACCCCAAGTACGATGATGGGTATTACTCCTTCGAGGACCCTCCCGTGACTGGACTAGGTGCCGCACGTATGTCGGCTCTGTTGATGTACCGCAGCAGAAACTCCTTTGAGGCAAGATTTGGCCGCAACATTCCGGACCCGGCCAGGCATCAGACTATTCGTGAGAAGCCACGCCCCAGCACCCCCTCGGAGGCTCATTTTCACATCCACAACGATGGGCACACGGTTACACGTACAAACTTATCACGAACCAACAGTGGATCGCTTCAGCAAGTCAAAGTCACAAAGGAAGCTGACGACCCATCCACCAACCCGCCCGCCAAGGTGGAAGTGAACTCCCTCGATCCGCAGTTTTCCGGGCCTAAGGAGCCCGTCGAAAGTCTCACAGGCGGCGACGCAGTCCCCACGACGACGTACTTCTCTGCCCAGTCCTACCTGCGTTACCAGGGCCAGAAGTTTGTCAAGCGTTTTGATGGCAATTGCTACATTGCTATCACGAGAAAGTTGGATACACACGACGTCTCCCGTTACCGGGCGGACACTATTGCCGAGGCTCTTGCGCTCATTGAGCAGCCGACTCTCGTTCTGGGAATCGAGAGTGATGGGCTCTTCACGTTTGCCGAGCAACAAGAGCTTGCTCAGCACATCAAGAACGCCAAGCTTAGCGAGATCGTTAGCCAGGAGGGCCATGATGCTTTTTTGCTACAGTTCGAGCAAGTCAATCGCTACATCTTGGAGTTCCTTACCGAAGTCCTACCCGATATCATGCTCAAGGAGGGCGAGGCCGTTGTAGAAGCAGAAGCCGGTGTCGGGCAGATAACCAAATCTAGTGTATTCGGTGAAGCAGAAGTAGAAGACATTACTGCATGGTAGGCCTTATACAGAGTTCCTGCAATAGAACAGATTTGCATGTACTCTTTCGCATATTCCCGCCTCAACGTGGGGTGGCGAAACTGCATTAATACACAACTTGTTCGCACACCATTCTTTCGGCCCACGAGCCATCTGATTCCCTCGTTCTCCCCATGGCTTGCTGGAGATCCGTAGATGACAACAGCGGGCTCTCTAAGTAACAGAAGTACATATTGCGTTTGATATTGGACCCAAGTCTTAAGATACCGATTTGCTCCGCCCAGAGATGAGTGCCTTTATACCCGTAACGGCAACCCATCCGACCACTATCACCGTAACTGCCAGTCGAATCTCCCTTGCTACGCCCGTCGCTGCTTGGCCGATGTGGATGGCGTGGACATGGTTTATAGTGCCCGAATGCTGGGCCGCCAGAGCAAATGATTCCATTGCTGGCCAGAGAGTCCGGTACAGGTTGCACTGGGACTACTTGTTTAGGTGGAATGGTTTGGGTAGGTTGCGTGCCGTAAGAGTGGTAGAATTTGGAAATTGTAGGTGGTTGTAGTCCCGTACGTCAGTATTTTCTTCTCCCTCGTAGATTTCAGGCTAGTGAGTGCCCGCTGGAGATGCGCCCTATCAGATGTTGGCTCGCCAACAAAACCAATGTTTTTCTATATATCAACACACGTGAAATAGAGTACTGAGTCAACGCATGTTTCTCTATGTTGGCTGTCCTGGCTGCATGGCTTTGTCGGGAATGTATGATGGATTCTCCAAAATTAAATGTAGCTCAATGTCGTGCGATGCTCTGCATAGACGATATGCTAAGGTGTTCAGCAGTCTTGCTTGGCTTGGGCTAAGGCTCCAATTACGAAATGTCTGACTCGACGTCTATCTCCAGGACAAGAAGGAACGGATCATTGTTTGGGTGGTTACTACGAAGCTTAGCACCAAAGAAACCATGGTTAGCTAACTACATAAGCCCCTGCAGATGGGACCGATCACACATCGGACAGAGCCGATCGCATTGGAAGTCACTGGGCTCGATAAAGGGGTAGACTCGAAACATTTCCAGACAACCAACGACGTCCGTCCACACTTGACGAGACCGCCCATGCCGTAAGCTGGAGCTGCGAATGTGTGGTTCCTGAGCTGTCAAGGCTGGCCCAATCACGGAGCGCTAGGGCGCGTCGGCCTTTGGGGCCGCAAAGAGGCCGTTTGCCGAACTGCATTTGGATGGCGGTATGGTGAAGAAGTCAACCCGCAGCCAACAGCATCATGCATCATCGACACAGGGCCGAAGCCGAAGGCACGTTTTCGTGCTTGCGATTCTTATTGGTACCTGCAAAGCGGGCACAGAGCCGGGGGGGCCTATCGGTACTGATCTCCATTAATTTTGAGCATGCAGCACGGTTGGTCAGCCGCATCGAAGTCTATGCAGCTTACTTACACCTAATGTAGTACCTACCTGACCGAGAAGGCATTTGGAAATGCACCGGTTTCGATTTCCACAATGCTACCATCCCAAACAACAGGGCTCCAGCAAAACACACAAGAAGTCTGTTCACTATGGTGCTGCGCGGTGCCGGGCTTTTCCAAAGACAGACACCGTTGACGTTGGCGTTGACGTTTTGAGTTGGCTTGGCGGCCGGGCTTCTAGGGGCCCAGGATAGCCTAGACTCGTCGATGGGCTGGCTGGCGTACGGGGTTCATCCGTGGATACTGATTTGACAGTTCCGAATTTAGACCTGTCGACTATTTACCTGAATCCAGCAACGACACCAGATGATTCCCTGCCAAGCACCAACATCAGAACGCTTCGGCATGGATACGCCACCATGCTTACTCCAAGCAAGGTACCCGGTAGGCTGTTCGCCCAGGGGATCTTCTCCTCGTGCCCCCCTTGGGTCTTTTCATTCATCACATACCTACATACGGATAGTATTTGGTTATATACTCAACCGCCATCCCGTTGCGCCACCCCGTTGGGTCCTTGGTGAGCACAGGCACAGGCATAGGCAAGGTTTCTCACATGTCGGTCTGCTGTCTATTATGACGACTGCCCTATAGTAGTAGCCGCGGCCACGGCCTTCGTCAAAGACCCCCAAGACCCTTGCCGAGTGGTACAGTCCCATCTCACCCATGAGGCCTGCCTGCCGCTAGGATTGGACGGGTTGTGATGCAGGCTACCTCAGCCCGCCGAAGGCCCCTGCTTGCTTACATTGGGTCTACCGTCTTGCACACACTGCCGCCTAGTACTTCTACGCGAGCTTCCAGACGCTCGACTTATTAAGTCTAGCGATCTGCACCTCCACGCCATCCCACCTCTCCTCTGATCTACAAGTAGTAGCATTGTCTGTCTGTAGTCGTACCTTTCTCCAGTTTCATCTTTTCATGTTAATCGACGAACCCACCGACCCCATCCATCGCAAGATCTCCCACCCACAAGATTCCTGGGGCTGAGAAGCCTTTGCGTGCGTGCGTCTTCGTCTGTTTTGCATTAGTAACCCATCGAAGTCGGAATGTGCACCGCGTAGGTGTCCTGCCTGGCGCAACGAGCCAAGGCGAAGAGATAGTCATCGCCTCTGGCGATTAGTCGTCCGTACGGCCAATAGGTTACCATGGACATGCTACCGGAACCCGCCGCTCCGACCTCCCACGGCCGGACGTTTGGAGGAAACCGGGCTTTCCACAACTTCTTCAACGATTTCAGCCACATCCAGGATCCCAACCTGCGGCGGCGGCTGGCGCTCTCCGAGATCGACAAGGTCCCGTTTGGCCTATACCACGTCCGGGCAGTACTGGTCGCCGGCATCGGCTTCTTCCTCGACTCGTACGACATCTTCGCCATCAACCTGATCACGACGCTCCTGGGTGTGGTGTTCTGGCAAGGCCCGCCGGAGAAAGCCGCGAACGGGTACGGCGGGAACTACGGCACCCTGCCGACCCCTGTGAGCCAAACCCTAAAGGCGTCGACAAGCGCCGGTATCGTTGTCGGCCAGATCCTGTTCGGATGGTTGGCCGACGTCTTCGGCAGGCGACGGATGTATGGCGTCGAACTGGCAATTATCGTCGTAGCTACATTGGGCTGCACGCTGGTGGCGCCATCTCAGGCAATGACCTTCACTGGGCTGATGGTTAGATCCCCACACCGGGTCAAAATATACTGAGGCTCTTGCTAACATGATACTCTAATACAAAGGCCTTCTGGAGAGTAGTAATGGGCATCGGGATCGGCGGGGACTACCCGTTGAGCTCGGTGATCACCTCCGAGTTCGCCCCGACGAGATGGAGAGGTATGTAACACTTTGCCACATTCCAGCGGGTGGAAACGCTTGGTACTGACTTCTCAGGGGCGATGATGGCGGCCGTCTTCTCCATGCAGGGTATCGGCCAGCTTGTGGCAGCACTGGTTGCGCTGATAGTCACGGCGTCCTTCAAAGAGGCCTACCACGGGGCGGCCAACGTCGGATCATGCGATATAGCATGCCAAACGGCCGCGGATCGATCCTGGCGTCTGATCGTCGGTGTCGGGGCAGTACCGGCTTGCTTCGCCTTGTACTATCGAATAACGATCCCCGAAACTCCAAGATATACGTTCGAGGTCGCACGAGACGTCGAAAAAGCCGATGCCGATATCAAAGCCTACATGGCGAGCAAGGCGGAAGGAGAGGTCGACGAGGTCCAACAGGCCAGGATGAAAAAGGTGGCCTCGCCAGCGCTCAACGTCCCGTCGGCATCATGGTCGGACTTGTACTCCCATTTCAGGCAGTGGAAGAACGCGAGGATGCTGATCGGTACTACGATGAGCTGGTTCTTCCTGGTATGCATACCCCCTTTTGGGAATACTCGGTGCTCGTATGACTGACCATACCTAGGATCTGGCCTTCTATGGGCTTGGCTTGAATAACACCATCGTGCTTCACGCCATTGGCTATGCCTCGGGCGAAACTCTCTACGATCAACTGTACAAAAACGCTATCGGAACTATTATTCTGACCGTGGCCGGGTCGCTGCCCGGCTACTGGATGTCCATCTTCACCATCGATACCATCGGACGAAAACCTTTACAGGTATTTGGATTTGTGGCCCTCACAATCATCTTCTCCGTGCTGGGATTCTATTACCACCATCTGAACCAAGGCGCCATGCTCGCATTATACGTGATTGCGCAGTTCTTCTTCAACTGGGGCCCGAACACCACCACCTTCATCGTCCCGGCCGAATGCTTCCCCACCCGCTATCGGTCTTCTGGTCACGGGCTGTCAGCCGCGATGGGCAAGATCGGGGCCATCACCGCCCAGGTCATCTCGATCCCGCTTCTCAGTAAGGACGCGCCCGTGGACTGCAAGGGGCGCCAGTGCTCGCCGTGGATCGACAGACTGATGCAGATATTTGCTCTGTTCATGCTGTGCGGCACCTTGGTGTCCTTCTTGATTCCCGAGACCAAGGGCCTTACGCTCGAGGAACTGTCAGGAGGTACGTTTATCGCCCGTAGAAACGACTTACAACCGGATCTCACGGCTGACACGCATGATTTTCTAGAGCGACCCACCTCGTACAACGCAGGCCGCAACGGCAGTATCATCGTACCCCCACAGCGGTGGTGGAATCCCTTCGGAGGCGGCCAGCCGGCGGGCTTCTTCTACCCGCGCTTCGGAAAAGGCTCACGAACCCCGCGTGTCGGCATCATGACTTCGCCCGAGATGGCGGCCCGGCAGCAGCAAGAAGCCCACGACCACCACTCGCGGAGGACGGGCAGCAGCCGCAGCGGGAAGTGGTCGCGGCGGCGGGGCGGGAGCAACGACACGGCAGGCTACGAAATCAACAGCACGAGCTCCACCACGGGCATCGTGCAGCCATCCGGCGGCGGCACGTCGACGCGGGAGGATGGAGATACGAGTGGGGCCCACGGCGGACTGCTGCCCGGTTGGGGCGTGGGATGGGGCAGGATCGACCGCGGAGGCCACCCGACGGCGATGGAGAACATCAGGCTGCAGGACGTGGGACATCTACTACGATAGCGTAGACTAATGAAGATACAGAAGAACGGGTGATCCGAGCAACAGTCGATTGCCAACTGGCGTGTGGACGGGGCAGTGGGTTTTACAGGCTGGGGACCTTTGTGATTCGCTAACGCCCCTTTCCACCTCGACTAGCCGGTGTCGGGAACCCACCACTGCTATGGATTGCTGTGACTAAAACATATCTACCTTCACGTCGGGGTGCTTCAGAAGTCATTTTCAACGTCTTATATCGAGCCATCATCTCCTTCTACCATCAGACCACATACCGATCCGATTTGTCCTGCACCGGACGATAGACAAAGTAGTCGAACCTGGCCTGCTTGGCCGTCCCATTCACGTCCGAGCAAGCCATGCCCACAAAAGCCCCCGTGAAGCTGCCGTGCGCCTGGTGGCCCCCGCACTCGTCCGAGAGGACGGTGGCGTCCAGCACGGGCCCGACCGCCTTTAGCTCCTCCTCCTCGCCCTCGAGGGCGTAGTAGAACTGCAGCCGGTCGCTGCGGATCGCGAGCGCCAGCCGCACCTTGCCCGCGTCGGGCAGCGGCACGGGGTCGGCGGGGAAGGGCAGCCGCAGCTTGCCGTCGGGCCACGACGCCTCGGAGCACAGGAGCAGCAGCTCCCGCCGCCCGTCCGCGTGCGCCGTCACCGCCAGGTAGAAGAAGTTGTACCGGCAGTAGTAGGCCGTCAGCCCCGCGAACTGCCGCTCGTCGGCCGGCGCGAAGTCGACGACCGTCTCGGCGTCGTACGAGAAGTGCTGCTGTCGCCGCGCGACTAGCGACTGCTCGAACCAGGACCCGATCGACTCGCGGCCCGTCAGGACTAGTTGTCCGCCCGACACGGACAGGATCCGCTCCGGCTCCGGCGTGCGCAGCCATTGGAAGTCTTTGTGGAGGTCCTTGTCGAAGGTGTAGCGCTGTTCGGCCCAGTAGGGGGTTTCGTCGGGGGTACCCGGTACGTCGACGTAGAGAGACGGGACGGGGCCGTCCTTGACGTACAGCCAGTCGTCGTCGGACCAGTACGCCTCCTGTATGGCGGTCTCGCGTCCCAGGATGCATCTGCGCTTCTGGGTCATGGGGCGGCCGCACAGGTGCACGAGGTACGTCTTGCCGTCCGGCGTGTCTACGATGTCGCCGTGGCCGGCCCGCTGGAGCGCGGCGAAGGGGGCGTCTTTGGAAGACAGGATGGGGTTCTGCGGGTGGACTTCGTAGGGCCCCCAGATATCGCGGGACCTCGCCAGCGTGCAGGCGTGCTCGTACGCCGTCCCGGCCTCGGCCGTCAGGAGGTAGTACCACCCGTTGCGCTTATACAGGTGCGGCCCCTCGACGAGGTCCAGCTCCGTCCCGAGGAAGATGGTCTTCATGGGCCCCACGAGCCTGCCCTCGGCGGGGCTGAACTCCTGCAGCCGGATGCCCCCGAAGTAGCGGGGGCGGCGCCGGTGGTCCTGGATCATGTTGGCGAACCACTTGCGCCCGTCGTCGTCGTGGAACAGGGACGGGTCGAACCCGGACGAGTTGGCGTAGACGGGGTCCGACCAGGGCCCCTCGATGGCCGGCGCGTGCACAATGTAGTTGTGCGCGTCCTTCAGGGAGCCGTCCTTGCGCTTCACGTCGGTGTAGACGAGCCAGAACCGGTCGCCGTCGTGGGTGAGGCAGGGCGCCCAGACGCCGCAGCTGTCGGGGTCGCCGCGCATGTCCAGCTGGCTCTTGCGCGTCAGCGGCCGCGTGACGAGCTCCCAGTTCGCGAGGTCCTTGGAGTGGTGGATCTGGACCCCCGGGAACCACTCGAATGTGGACGTGGCGATGTAGTAATCGCTGCCGACCCGGAGGATCGACGGGTCCGGGTTGAACCCGGGAAGAATGGGGTTGCGGACTTGCGGCATTGCTGCGCCCTATTGTTGGCTTATACGTGCCTTTCGTCTTGCCCGTCCCTTAAATACTGACGGTCTAAGCCACTACCAGATATCAAAGAAGAAAAAGGGGGGAGGTGAAAGTAGCTTGATGTTGATCTTAGTACCTCTATGTCTAAACTCGAATAGTATCTCCAAATCCCACACTTAAGTAACTGGCACGAACGCGGAGTAGAGTGATTTAGCCTGATTGCAGCAACATGCCCAGAACAAGACCCCCACAGCTTCCCCAATATTCCTCGGGTAATAGATGTATAGAGTTGGGGTAAGTGACCGTTTAGCCATTGCCCCCACTGCGGCCTACATGTGGACCAACTCTGAACATGATGTGGAATTATAATGCACTGACTGGCACTGAGATAATAACGAGGAGCCCTTTGTTTCCCAAGCTTTCACAAAGGCAGGCCGCCTTGATAGTGGCCCCTGGGACACCAGGACCTGAACCTAGCTTCCAAGTTTACGCATTTTCAATGATCCAGTGTCAAATATACCATCACATATGGTACACACATAGTAAACGCTCCTGACTGCTTTAATACAAAAGAGTCAATAATGCTAACAGGTAGGGGATGAAAAACCTAAACATGCAGACTTATATGGAACCATTATTCAGGGGTATTGTACAATATCTTCTGTATCATGCAGCCGCTGCCCTATTTTGGGAAAGAGAGTTGAGAATACATAGCTTGCACCATACGTGACAGGAAACCCGAACTGTTCACTATCCCTATTCTTACATCCATTAGAGGGCCTTCTCCCTGGCGCCCGTGACTCGCACAAACGTATCCAGCGCCATGGTCAGAGAGTGCCTGCCCGCCGTCTTGCTCCGAAGCACGTTGTCGTAGTCGAGCATCTCCTTGAGCGGGACCTGGGCGACGATCTCGAGCATCCGAAGGCTGCCCTGCCGCGACTCGCGCAGTGAGGTCTGGAATTCGTAGGGGTCCGGCGGCGCGTAGATGTCCGAGACCTCGATGCGACTACCCTCCCGGATCGCAGTATTGTCCTGCATATCTCGCACCTCGAGCACTTGACCTCCGCGGGCCGAATGCAGGTCATGCTGGACGGCCTTGGCTGCCGACTCCGGACAGGTGATCGTCACACTCATGACCGGCTCCAGGATTCCGATGTTTTCCTCCCGTTTCTTGAACGATTCCATCACGGCCGACTTCACCGCCCTCTGCGCCGCGGCGACATAGTGTCCGGCTGGGGTCGGCCCGAAGTAGTCGGTCGATGCATCAAAAGTGATAGTCACCAAACACTGGTTGAATGGTGCCCCCTTTCGTGGGCCAGCTGCTAACGCAGCAATGGCTCCATTCACCAGCTGCGGCCTGATTTCCGCTGGATCGAAATCGCTCATCTCAGAACCAGGGAATGATACCTTAATAATATTGCCATCCCTTTCGGTCTCGGAGTGAGTTAGTGCCTCGAACTCATTTGCATCCAGCGGCTCCACGATCGCACTGCATGCGGCCATGCCAGGTTTGCCGGCCATCGGCTTGTCGATGACGGCCCTATGGACGCCCGTGGCAACGGTCACGCATTCCTTGTATTCCACTTGGATGCCTCCCCAGTGAGCTTCAACCTTGTAATGGTTTTCCAGTCGGTCTCGAGCGATCTCCAAGTGTAAAGACCCCATGCCTGAAAGTGTAAACTCGTCCGACTTTTCGTTGTAGGACCACCTGACACTAGGATCTTCGCGGGATAGGTTTTCCAAAGAGGCTTCTACGTGCTTCAGACCCGAGGGACTCCCAGGCTCCAAGACCAGAAATGCCACTGCTGGTGGAATATCAGGAGGCCGCACCTTGACTTGACCAATCTTGGTTGTGGGTGTTTTGTTCCCGGTAAAGGCCATGAGTGTATCGCCTGTCCGCGCCTTCTTGAGCCCTGTAAGGGCACCGATTTGGCCCGGTGTTAAGTGAGGTATTTCCATATGGTTTTTGGCCGAAATTTGCATAATGTTCAGCGGCTTTTCGAAGTCTTGCAGATTGGAGTTCCATAAAGGAGTGTTCTTCTTCAGTAGTCCCTGATAGTTTCGCACCCAGGTGAGCATGCCCCTTTTGGGGTCGTTGACAACCTTGAAGACCGAGGCAACAGCCTCGACTTGGGTCTGTTCCTTCTTTGACACCTTGGCATGGCGTGTTGCTGCTATAACCTTGCTCAGTGGCTGGGTTTCGGACCCAATTCGCACATTCAGCTCGGGGCGGTCATGCGGGCTAGGCAGGTAGTCAATGACAGCATCTAGCAATGGCTTGACCCCGATGTTTTTCAGACTTGAACCGGCAAATACCGGGATAAGAGATCCCTCACCACTGCTGATGACACGGCGGATGGCACCTTTAATCTCTTCGATGGGGAGGTTGCTCCCTTGGTCCGTCCATAAGTCCAGGAGTCTTTCGTCCTGATCGCAGAGCTGCTCGATGAGTCTGTCTCTTGCCCGCTCAATCTCGTCGGTGAAGGGTGGTGTCTTTTTTGCCAATTCTTCGGGGCTGTTGTCGTCCTTCGCACCATGTGACCAGCTGACAACGGAACGCGATGCCACATCCACAATGCCCTTGACAGTATCGTTCTCCCACCAAGGAATCTGACAGACCAGGGGCATTCCATTAAGCTTCATGCCAATGTCTTGGACCGACTTCTTGAACGAGGCTCCTTCTCTGTCGAGTTTGTTGACCAAAACAATACGGGGCACCTTGAACTCCTGAGCGGAGGCCCACACTCTCTCGGTATGAGCCTCGACACCCTCGACACCATCAATAACACATACGGCGCCGTCAAGGATAGGTATGCAGCGCTCAACCTCGAACCTGAAGTCTACATGCCCAGGTGTGTCGATGAGATTGATTATGTGCTCATGGGCTCCCGGCTGTATTCGTTCAGGAGGAGGCCATTTGAAGGTGATGGCAGCAGACTGGATGGTGATGCCTCTCTTCATCTCCATGGGTAGAAAGTCGGTCACGGTGTTCCCGCGATCGACGTCTAGGTAGGTGTCAGTAGGATTGACCCAAGCTTTTATAGCCCATGAGAGCTTGACTTACTTCCCAAGTGTCTGGTTGCGCCACTATTATACAACATAGCCTCGGTGGTTGTTGTTTTCCCCTATGAACAAGTTAGAATACGTCTTTGGTCTTATACAGGTACGAGTGATTTGACTTACAGCATCGACGTGAGCAATGATGCCTATGTTGCGGATAGAGTCTAGGACAGATTCTTGTTGCCCCCCTGACGGAGTGGAGATGAGCCTACGAGCAGGCAGGGCATTGCGCCCTCTTACACCAGCCGGCCATTGTGAGGCCAGGCCTGGGCATCGTAGCACTGCTCTGGCAGATGTGTACAAGCCCATCGCTCCAAGTCGACGTGGATTGAGTGGTATATGCATGCCATTGAACGCATAGAAGTATACCTTTGGGTCCTACCTCGCACTCTTGGGGCTTACTGGGTGATTAAACGATGGGATCTATGTCTAGAATGCAGCATTTGTCGCACACCTTATATACATCTTATCCCTAGCCAAGACAAGGCGTTACAATGTGCGTGTGTTGCTTGTTCCGCTTGAAAGTTGGTCCGCAGTGTGATGTCTGTTTGTTAGGAAGCACTCGACCAACAGCCTGGTTATACCGGACTGACTTCAATGTTGGTGTAGATATCAATCAGCCAAAAGCAAGTTCTTCAACTAACCGCACGCACTTGCAGCAGACCAGGGTTGATTGATTGATCAATTGGCCTAGCATTGAAGTTAGAAGCCTTTTGTCCCGAGGGGGCCTAGCAAAAGCCCGCCCCGCCTTCCAAAGGAGCCGACCGCCGCCTGATTGGCTCCGGCTACGACGCAAGAGCCCACAAGACCTCTTCAGTGTTCCAATGTGTTGAGCCGATTGCATGAGCGCATGAGAGGCACCTAACGAGGAGGCGCAAGCTTCCACGGTTCAAGTCGTTGATCGTCACTAAGGTGAGCTTGCGTAAGGCAACAACAATACCATCACTTTTTTTCTTTCTTTCTCAGTAATCACCCCAACCCGCCGCGTATCGTGCTTGTTTTCGGCTTGCTCTTTTCTTGCAGACTGGCTCCTGGGCCAGAGAATGCATGGCTTGAACACTAGACGTTCCTCGCTTCTCTTATCCTAGGCCCACCACGATTGGTCTCACCAAGGAGTTCTGGACAGGAAGACGGTCCGCGCTGCCAACGTCATAATATCTTATCCTCCTGCCCATTGTCGCCGACTCCCGCTTCTTACCGACACGACACCGCACCACCGCCATGGACTACCGCTCGACCATGGCCGACGACGAGAACCCCGCCGGTAATTCGCCTTGGGGTTCATCACCGCCCGCATCACCTCGGCGCAATCAGTCTGCCAATTACAGCTCGCTGGGCAACGAAGCCACCTATGGTGGATACGAATCCCAGGATCCCAGCAATGGATTGCAACACGACGACTTGACTACCAATGCTTTCGCGAGGCCCAACACTGCTAGCAGCACAGCATCTACCCACGGGTTCAACTCATCACAACAAGGCGACTCCTCGCAACAGCCCGAGTCGGAGCAGCATGGCGACGATGCCGGACCGGCGCAACAAGCTGGCGACGAGCAATCGCAGCCTCAGGGGCAGACCGACGCGCCAGCCGGGGAAGGACAGCAGCAGCAGCAGCAGCAGCAGCAGGCCCGGAAACCGACCTATCCACAGTACAAGCTGCAGGCCAAGATCACCGGTCTGGAGCGCACAGGCAGGAAAGATCCCATCATGAGATTCGATGTCCATGTACGTATGGCGGAAGAGATTGAATCACACGAAGGAAAGCTCAACTAATGGCCGTGTCTAGACAAACATACCCCGATTTCGCACTACACAATTCCGCGATGTCCGCCGCCTCCATTCCGAATTTGTCAAGCTCGCTGACCATCTGATATCCGCCAACCCGGAAGCACTTGTTCCCGCAGTGCCACCGGCATTGACATCCGCTGGAGCTGGAACAGACGAGGACGAGGTGCGAGTTAAGGCTTTGCTCCAACGATGGCTGAACTACGTCTGCAGCAATGAAGTTCTGATGCGGGACGAGGAGATGGTTTTGTTTGTAGAAAGCGATTTCGGTTACAGTCCCATGGTGAAGAGGAAGCAGCCTGCCACCGGTGTGCGCAGGAAGCTTCTGAAGCAATTCGCGCCGCCACCGGATGATACCCCGGAGCTTTCTGATGCTCGCCCCATCGTGAAGCTTTTCTATCTTGGTTCAATGGATGCTGGTCACAAGGTCGACAAGCTAGTCAAGGCTCGAAGAGGTACAGAGAAGCACCCATTCTGCACCCAACCAAGGGACTACAGGAGAACATCTACTGACTTCATATAGGACTTGGTCTCGCGGAATCCGATTATGGTGTCAAACTTGGGGGAATGAACGTACAGGAGCCTCACCAAGGTCTGGCTAGCGCCTATCGTAAACTCGGAAAGGTGGTGCAAACAGTCGGAGACTGCCATGCCGCTCAGGCGACTGCCGAGGCTACGACCATTGGAGATCCGTTCCAGTACCACTCACAGGATGCCTTTATTGTCAAAGAGACTTTAACCAACCGGCAACTCCTGATTCGAGAGTTCTTACAAGCTCAGGAGAGTACACGTAGCAAACTGAATGCGGCAGACCGTCTCAAGGCCAGCTCGAACGTTCGCCGCGACAAGGTTGACGAAGCCATCACCGCCCTTGACGATGCGCGGAACAACGAGTTTGAGCTGATGAGGAAGACCACGCGCGTTACTCAGAACCTGGTGCATGAAAAGCGCAAGTGGTTTACGCGTACTGCGACTGACCTACGACTGAGCATTCGCGAGTTCGTTCTGCGCGAAATTGAGGCTGAGCGGCGCACCTTGGCACTACTCGAGAGCGTGCGCCCCGACATCCGTGCCATCGACAACTCGGGCGGTCTGAGCAGACTGGGTCGCGAGGCTCACCCGACAGTCCGTCGAGCCAGCATGGCCGCCAGTCAAGGACCCAAAGGCGACGCCTGGAGCGGTGTGCCCCGGCGCACGGACAACCTTAGCCGGAGTGTATCGGGCAGCATCATGACCTCTAACGTGACTGAGGGCGAGGACGAGGGGGAGGATGCCGCCGGCGGAGCGGCTGGAAAGGCCCCCAGCAGCGGTACCAGGGGTCTGAGCGGTCTCGCTGAAGACGACGAGGACAGAGTGGACGCCCGGAATGCCGCTAGCCGATTGGCAACGAGCACGTTTTAAGTTATGAAAAAAAAGTGTGGCACTCATGATGATGTTGATGGATGGATGGAGGCGTCAAGGAGATAAGGATGAATGAATATGGCGGCTCGGCAAAGTCAGTACGATGGAAGTACATAGGTAGAGATGCGGAGGGGGTTTGTATGAAATGATGGTAGTTGAACGCCAACATAAGATCCAGCTCCAATGCAGAGGCGATATCAATGCATGGTTACCGAGGCTTCACCGGTGTTGTTCCCTTGTTACCCCGTTTTCCGCTCTCCCCGGCCGCATCGCGCCACCGCCCAAAGTGCAGGATTCTTGCTCGATATCCAAGTCCTTAATCTAAGCAAACATGTACAATGAATTCCTATGCGCCGAGAGCTGCCATGCGTTGTTATGACATCTCCGTGGCGTAGGCTGTTGTTATCTTGAAGCATGTATACCAAGTGTTTACACTTCTCCAACTCCGCCTTCCGCTTTCCGCTTTTGCAGGAGGGTCCAAGTATGGGTATGCAGGTGCAGTAGATAAGCTATGTACATAGCCGCACGCATCGCATCGCATACTTCGTTGGAAGCGACAGAGTGAACCAAGGGGGTTAGGCATGATGCCTATTACATGATGTGTTATTCATCAATATTGTTAGATACTCTCTTCATCATCTGCTCTGCCGACACCACTACAGATCTCACCGCTACTGTACGTTCTCCGGGCGGAGCAAATACTTGATTCTGGTGGTGTGGGTAGGTAGACCTTCCTTCCTACTCGTGCGTATTCCCTCTGCCGCAGTCAACATCCGCGTTCCGCGCCGGAGAAACGGGCCTATCGTTTCGCATGCAATAATATGCCCGCTATATTCCTCCTCAACTTTGACTCATCCGCCAAAACGTGGTCGAGGCGGCGGCACATATTCAGTGCCGAACAACACTCGTATAACAAAAGGGGGTTCAGAAAGGGGATTGACGCAAGATAGATAATGGCGTGGTCGGCAACGCAGTGTAACACGAAATCAAACGATGTCAGTTGCATATACAATTACATGATGATACTGTGCATTTGCCTTGTACATAAGGGATGGACCAATCGAACTCGGGTTTGGCACCACATGAATGATGATGAGATTTAGTCTTCACGCCGTTTCTTGTTCTCATGTGAAATGCCTTACTGTTCATTCGGCGGGGTTTATCTCAGACAATTTCCGTCATCATTTTTACTGCTTTACTCGCTTATGTATTATATCCCAGACGGGCGGGGCCGTTCCGAGTGGGGAGAAACCATGAATGAAGGGGGATACAAGTAGGGCTTGGGAAGCGAGATAGATGAGCTGGCCACAATGCTACTTCGCGGCGTGCCAGCAAAAGATGGATCTCTGCATGGGGAGATGATAGATGATGTAACTTGGGTGTGTGGCATGAGCCAAAATTGAGACGATCGCGGCATCGTTGCGCTGGTTTTGACTGGCTTGTTGGAGGGCTTTGAAAACATCGTGGGCTGACCCTCCAAGCCGATTGAAGGAGGGATGCGAGAGGCATCACTGATAGCCTACCACATGCTGGAGTGTTTCCAACGGAAACATCCAGCTTCGAGGATCGAGTTAAAGGAGATGCACATGTTAATTGCATCTTGCCAAAAGATAGCCATACAAAATGGGCGTAGATAGCCTGCCGGAATCTCCGACGATGGCTTGCAGCTCGCCTGCCTTATCTCTCAAGCAGTCGGTGCTAAGTATTGGCCTTGGCTAATTGGGCTGAAAGATTTGGTCAATCTTGGCTAGCAAACACTCGACATGTGCTCTTCATATCAGATGTTTGCTAGCATCGTGATGGTCCCAGAATGACGGAAATGGCCAAGAGTAGGTGGTGCTGTTTTGTGTTTAGCCGGCTGGTGGATTTCCCATCCCCAACCCCGGTATCGAGCGAGAAGCACTATGCGTATGTAAGGAAAAGTACGTTCATCATGAAGACGAAACATTGGTGAATATAGCATGAAAGACATGCTGCTCTGGAAAGGCAATCTCAAAAGCCCTGGCAAGCCCCTCAAGGTGACGGTGCTTGCTCATGCATTGCATATGTGATTGTCAAATGTCAAGCCGCCATCGTGGAATCACGGCGCAAGGGGCCGACGTTGTGGGCCCAGATTGGTCCCAATCCTGAACAAGTCCCCTTGCAAAAGCGGCTGGCTTTGCTCGCTGGGCCGTTTACAAGTCTGATCTTCTGTGACAAACTTGTCCAAACCACTAAATTTTGATCACCCTCTTCTCTCAGTTGATGACTGAGCAGAGCAGATCTGAGTGCCCGCGGAGGCAAAGAGTTGATCACGTAGCCTTTTTGTCTCGGACCATTTCCTATGGATGGTGTAAATTTCGACAGGATAATCATCGTGGATGACATACAGTTGGAGCACGCAAGATCTGCGAAATCATGGTGCCTCGAGAAACGTGGCAAGTTGTGAGATGGGAAGTCTGACGTCTTATTAATGCTTGTATGTCCATATAAGGTTGCTGAACACTGGCCAGTATGTGGTCCGTTGAGTGAAGACGGTTGATGGACACGGACAAGGCGGGCAGGGCGGATCTCTTCCCCGCGAGTTCGCTTAGGCAAGAACGATTCAATTGGTGCCCCGGAATTTGGCACATATCGTCAGTTGGGCGACTTTGCACTGTGCGTTCTAAGCTCCGGTGTGACAGTGAAGGATCTAGACCATCAGCTTAGATCAAACTGCAACCTGAAGGTGACTGCTCAAGTGTTCCCCAACTTCTCCAACTCACCCCATGAGAGATCCCTCTCCACATTGGTCAAGGGTTTACACCAAAGGGCGAACCGATACCAGTCAATCTTGTTTCCAGTGGAATCAAGGATACAGCGGTTTGGACCCTATGTGTTTCTCTTTTGCCGAAAGATGAAGTGGCAGTAGACCGATTGGCCAATCCTGTTGTGCCAACAGTTTGCGAGCTCGGGGAGGATAACTATTGATGCAAGCTCGCCGGCAAATGGAAGGCTCATCTGGTATAGTTTCGAATCAATGCCTAGTAGACAAAGTCGTTGCCTCTGTCAATTCCTGGCCGAATTTCTTCTGCTGGGAAGCCCGGACCGAACGACCCAAGCAGTCATAACAGGCGGAGTCGTGGGAGGATAGAAAGCTAGGAACAGTTTCCAAACATTCCGACGACCGCTGCAATCGAAAGAGAGATCCATGGTATTAGCAGCAATATTAAAGGTGGTGATCCACTATGAAATTTACAGCTTGGCTGGCATGCTTCGGTCTCCAGAGCTATCGTCCACTCGCATGGACGCGGGACGTGACATCTGTGCCGCGCCTCCATACGTTCATACGGGAGGGTGACAAGGTGGACGATTCCTTGCCCATGGTCCCTGCCGCTGTGTGCAATAGTATTGCCGGAAAGCGGTTTCTCTGCCTGCCAGCCGGCATTGGAGAGGAGTGATACCTCCGAAGAAAATCCAACAACCATGGGATCAGGGATAAGCAAAGATGAACGTGCCCATAAATACCAGCTAATCAGGAATAAGGGTCTTTCAACTCCTGGATCGTTGGTGTCCCCTCGTCGCCAGAAACTGCGCACCAGGAGGTGGTGTGATGGCTGCATGCGTTGCTGATCGCCGCAGAAGATAGCTGGGGAGCTGATTCGACGCGGTTGGCCATCACGAAGGTAGTAAGGAGGTCGTGAGCTTTGGTGTTCTTGCTGTAAACGAACGAAAGTGCTGGTGTCGGCCACGGTTTCAAGTGTAGCAGTTTTGAGCAAGCCGATGATAATTAACGGGAGGGCTGATGGACTGCACTGGCTTAAATGGCGAATTTTTTTGTTGAAATACTAATACGATCATTGAAGTTTTGATAGGAATTGTACACCTGGAGTACAGGCAATTGAACCAAGTTTGGAGGTATGCAGGGAGTACATATATGTACATGATGAAAGTTCAACGGAGGTTGTTCATTAAATTCCAGAAGCGGGCAGGCGCGAAACAACGTAACTTGCCTTATGAGTATTTCTGGTACTCTGATTCAGGGGGAAGGAGCACAACAACCGATCTGTGGATTTCCTGCATGTACCTCATTCAAGGCGACAACGAGCTTTCCAACTTTCCCCTCTCGACACGGCTTCACTGTCGTCAAACACTGTCGATTTATTTCCAAATTACAGATCTCCGTCTATTAAAGAAGTTCAACACGGGAGATTCTCGAAACTCCCGACCAGCAGAGGTGCTGGCGATCGGATCAATCTGTTGTGCAGGGACCAGACGCAGCCTGTATATGGCTCCAATCCTGATTATATCGTGCATTCTCACTCGGTGGGTACTGCCCAATGACCAATTGCCTTTTCCCCTTCGAGACAGCCATGGTCTCCCTCTCAGACAGATTTGACCTTCACACTTCAGTCCCAATGGCCCTCATTGATCTTCAAATCCTCTAACCGTTGAGCATGGATTCTACATTTTCTCTGATGTCCAAGTGGCGAACCTCACAAGACGGCTCTGCGACATCCCTGCTTCTCCTCTATCATGATATACTCCATGCCTCTCGGGACCGTCTCCGTGACCCCCAACCGATTTCTTTTCAGACCGGCTCGGCCTTGATTGGCGGCTTCTGCCGATCTTCAAGACTCATTCTACATGGACGCGGTTCAGTTGACGTTCGAGTCCTCTCCTCGGATCGGCCCACACATACATGTATATACAAACGTTCTTTGTCTACCATCCAGACAGTAGCCAGCACATGGTTGGCTGGTTGAACCATGCCTACTTCGCTAGGTCAAGCCGTCTCCGCTGCCATGGCTTCATATCCGAGTGGTAGGTAAGGTATGCTTCCAAGTGGAGCCTTCATTACCAACGAACAGGAGCAAGAAACACCGAAGCAGGGTCCCCAGCTATACGCCAGTGGTCAACTATACATACGCCTTGCAGCCTTTCGAGGTGGACAGCTCATACACGGTACCTGGATGACACAATCCGGCAGTATCTCTGCAGACATAGGGTACTTCAAGCACCATGCGGGCTACAGCCACTGCCTACCACACCATCCATGAACATGGGCCTTACACTTCCAAATCCTGTGGAGTAATGCATTCGCTGCATAGTCGCTAGCTGCTTGAGTAGCATCCCCCGAGATTGTGAAGTGGCCCTCGCTGTTTATTGAGATAACCCGTTGCTATTTGACTGGACCTGGCAGAACTGGCACAATTCCTCACATACACCAGCAGTCTTGGATCAGCCCGGTCCACAGAGACCTTCTTCACACGCTCTATGTAATCGACATCTGAAATTGGCCTCTAAACGCGGTCCTTCATGCCAGAGGTCTCCCGTCATGTTAGGTACATAAGGGGCGGGAACTTCTCTCTAATTTTGCTAACTGCAGCCTGGTACTGACTTCCTAGTTTCCTATCTACGAGCTCATCTTTGTCAAGCAAGCCTCATTTCTTCTGTGTGCCTGCCTTACATGCTTATTACTTGCCTACACTGAGTGGTCATTCCAGGCCTTGATCCTTGCCCCCTAACCAACCCACAATCGTGGATTGCACCTATCACCAGCAGCAACCTCATTACACCCCACGCCCACCCCACGCTCCTGATATCTGTCAATGGCTCCATCGGCCGTTATTGACGAGATGGCACCAATGCATCTACCCGTTCATTCAAAGTCCTCTCCCGTCAATGCATCTGTATTGCATGGGCCAAGGGACATGCGATTGGTGAGTCGAATGGTGCCCCAGCTTGCTATTTCATGTGTTTGCGACCCGTAACGCTAGCCCTTGAGAATATGCATGCCAAATACGGAGTACTAACCACACAATCTGCGCAGGAAGTCAGATCCATCGAAGACCCGGGCGTCGGAGAGCTCCAGATTGCCATTAGATCAACAGGGATTTGCGGGTCAGACGTATCATACTACAAGAAATTTGCAAACGGCGACCTATGTGCTTGTGCGCCTTTGTCACTCGGACATGAATCATCAGGTGTCGTGGTGGCTATGGGGCCGCAGGTATCAGGTTTCCGAGTTGGCGATAGAGTCGCGCTTGAAGTCGGTCTGCCGTGCGGCCAGTGTAATATCTGCCGCAAGGGCAGATACAACCTCTGCAAGCGAATGCGGTTTAGGAGTAGTGCAAAGAGCGTCCCCCACTTCCAGGGCACATTGCAAGAGAGGATCAACCATCCAGCAGTTTGGTGCTACAAGTACGTTCTGATGAAATTTATAGAACACGATCATCTGACTGACTAAATAACAGACTTCCGGAGCATGTGTCCTTTGATGCAGCGGCGTTACTTGAACCCCTGTCTGTGGCTATACATGCCGTGAACCGTGCCTGTCCAACTCCCGGCTCGACTGCCCTCGTCATGGGTGCGGGGACAGTTGGACTTCTCACTGCCGCCATGGCACGCCGCTCGGGATGCACAAATGTCACTATTTGCGATCTTGATGCGGGCCGGGTGGATTATGCTATAGAGAAGGGCTTCGCCACTCATGGCTATGTTATCCAACGTCCCCTGCATACCTCCTCGAGCAGCTCTTCCTTCGGAACTGATTCTTCGGGGGCATCTTCGCCTCTGGAAACTGGCACCACGACCCCTGCAAGTCTATTCTCAGATTCTATCCACGGGAAGCTGGAGGGTGCTAAGGGGCTGGCCGCCGATCTGCTTGCCCTGACTAGTACCCCTCTTGACCTGGAGAATGAGGACGAAGACAATGGAGTGGACTACACATTTGAGTGTACCGGGAAGGAGGTCTGTATGCACACCAGCATCTACGCAACAAGACCGGGCGGCAAAGTCATCATGGTCGGGATGGGCACCCCTATTCAGACTCTACCCCTGTCTGCTGCCCATCTCCGCGAAGTCGACATTCTCGGCATCTTCCGCTACGTCAACACGTATCCCACGGGCATCCGCTTGCTCTGCGGCCAGTCGAACGGCAATGGCGGCGGCGGACACGGAGGTTATCAATTCCCGAAGTTGGATGACATGGTTACCCATCGCTTCAAAGGCCTTGCTGCCGCCAAGAAGGCTTTCGAGCTCGCGAGCCGGACCGTGGATGACAATGGCAATTTGGTATTAAAGGTCGTCATTGAAGCCTAGAAATGGGGTTGGTTGGCTTTAGGTTCGAGTTCCTTCTACCGCTCCTCCTTGCAATGATTGATACATCCTGCAGACTGAGGAATGGAAGGAGGAAGAACACGGTCGGATTAATGCTTGTGAATTGGTCCGACTTTTTTCTTTTTGACGACGCACATGAATACTTATATTTGGTGACACCGGGAGCTGGCGGCTTTCTCTTTAGGGGCTGGGAATAGGCTAGAGTGGAATTGGTGGTATATTCTGCTTTTGCGACTGTCCGTTCTTATTGGTATCTGTCTCTTAAACCACTCTAATATGTATAAACTAATAATTAAACGTTTTATCACACTATATCCGCTTATTACCTCTGATAATTGCTTCTAAGCCATGAGCTATGAGCTGTGCTATTAAAGAAACCCAAAATAACCACAAATGGAGGATTTGAAATCACCCTACATATACCGAACTGTATGGAAAGAGAGTGAAGCTGCAAGCAGTCATATGTATCTCTTACTACGACTGCGAAAACTGTCTAATCTTGGGCCTGATCAAATATGCCTATGGGAACCCGCTGCCTTCCATTATCAGAAACCCCCTTAACAGGCCAACTCACTCAAGTCATCCTGCTGTCAAAGCCACCATATTTACGCCTCCTTCGCCATGCCAATGCAAGTAAAGCAGAATTCGTTTCCCTCCCTCGCGTCCCTTAAATCACGGACTTGGTAATTGCCTGGGATTTTCCAAAGAATCAAACAATTTGTCCTAGATTGTGAGATCTCCCGGGCCGGCCATGTTATAACTGCTGCTGCTTCCCATATCATGCATGCCCTTCCGAGAATTGCCCTTAGCACCCTCGACCGCGCTATGCTTCTTGGCGATATTGCGGGCGTCGGTAGAGCTGCTCATGACTTCATTCAGCAGGGACATGAGCTGCACATCGTTGCGCTCGCTGAGCATCTCTTGCTCGAACTGGCCAGTTGCCGAAGGCACAATGAGAGCCAGGCGGTTGGCCAGGGCTTGGATAGACCGCAGGATCGTGTGTGACGGAGTGGAATGAGGCGTTGCGCCTGAGCTGGGTTCCGTAGCGGCGGCGGTGGTATTGCCTCCTGTGAAAGAAGGCGGGAGCTGCTCCAGGTATTTGACAAGAAGCTGTATCCGGGATTGGAGCATCTTGATGGCGTTGGCCTTGCCAGTCAAGGACATGATGAGCTCCTCGTCTTCCGGCGAGAGCACGTGCTCCTCGGGCGCGGCAGCTGAGTCGTCCTCGGCATTATCGGGACTCACGATGCGCCGCTTGCCCTTTGGGTCTGTATCCACAGCCACCATCTGCGGCTTCTTCTGCTCCTTGGTCTCCACCGCAGTGGCATTTCCGGCGCCTCGGACGACGAAGTCCATACTGACCATCTCGGCCTCGCCCGTCTCCACCGAGTATGGAAGCTCTCTGAATTTGAGCTTGAGAGGCGCATCGCCGTCTCTCATCTCCTTGTCCTCGCCATGGTCGGCCTTGGGCTCGTCCACCTCGAAGTTACTCTCGTATATCGTCAGGGGCAGTTTGCTGCCTGCTGAATGGTCGACAGCCTCCTCCGAGTGGAAGGCCAGTAGCAGTGACGACTCGTTGTGTTCGGAGAGGAGCCAGTTGTGGATGGGCAAAACAGAGGGCATTGGGCCGGTCTTGGGGGTGACGGTGTACCATCCGACCAGGTCGAGTTGGGGTGCTTTATGGATGGTTTTCACTGGGAGTTTATGGTTAGCATTTCTGCCCACTGCATTTCCTTCTTCAAGGCGATTGCTTTGCCTACTCACTTTGGTCCAGTCTGGTTGCAAACCAATCAGGCTCCAGCACCACATTGCCATAATCCTTCACAGTTGTAGCACATTCAAAGGCGTGCTCGATGGTGATTTCACGGCCATTTTGTTGGCCCATCAAGGCTCCCACAATCGGGCCCTTCTGCTCGCGCAAAGTGTGTCGTGTGATGTAATCGGAGATGGTCAAAAGGACGAGCGGATGCAACACAGCTTGAAGCCCCGAGTCGGAGGACTTCTGCGTTGAGATCAGCGGGTTCTCCATGATGCCCGGGCTGGGTTGCCTCCTCGCGACAAGGCAGCAGGAATGTAGAAGGGTAGAGGTGAGCGAGGACGGAGATCTGTTGCTATCGTCGGTGTTGATCTAGCTGTCCAAAATTATGCAAGTAGTCAGAACCAGTCACTGACAATCGGTCTGCCAAAGGTAAGAAGGTGGGTTGGTTTGGCCTGTAAGGTTGCTATCGATATGCAATCCAGCGTTGAACAGCTGGAGCACCAGGCAGCTACTGTAGCTAACTTGCAGGAAATACCCCGCCATCAATTAAGAGCTACCTGCCTAAATCCTTACATAATGGGACCTGGAGAATGGTGAAAACAGTGGAGTCCCGACTTTCGCTGCCCATCACTGGGCCACATTCAAACAGCACGAATTGCACTTGGCAATTTTTGGTTTGGTTTCCTAAAGTACTTACCTAGACTTTTGAACTCGTCGAGATTGAACAGACTGTTTCCATTACTCGGTAAAAGCATACATCACCACAATGGCGCCTCAAGTGGTAACGTCCATCAACGTCTCCTCGCTGCCCCTCGTTGCGCGGGGCAAGGTCAGAGATCTGTACGAAGTCAATGACTCCACGCTGCTCTTCTCCACGACCGACCGTATCTCCGCCTACGATGTGGTCATGGAGAATGGCATCCCCTTCAAGGGCGCCGTTCTGACTCAGTTGACTGCGCACTGGTTTTCTGTGCTGAAGGAGAAGATTCCGGACCTCAAGACTCACTTTGTCACCTTAGACCCGCCGGCCGGCCTGACCCCGGCCGAGACAGAGCTGGTCCGTGGCCGGAGCATGCAGGTCCGCAAATACAAGGTCTTCCCTATCGAGGCCATCGTTCGTACGTCTGTCGTTGAGTCCACCGTCGCTTCTGACGAGAATGATGGCAAGACGTCTCCGTGACACTCTTCTAACTTGCTAATGCACGATGACGAACAGGCGGCTACATAACTGGTTCTGCATGGAAAGAATATGAGACCAAGGGCACCGTTCACGGCATCCCACAGCCTGCCGGTCTGAAACAATGCTCCGCGTTCCCCGGCGGTGCGCTGTACACGCCGAGCACCAAGGCGGAGATGGGCGCGCACGACGAGAACATCTCGCCTGAGCAGGCTGCCAAGATCGTCGGCGAGAAGTACGCCGGCCGCATCGAGAAGCTGGCGCTCGACCTGTACAAGACGGGCGCTGAGTACGCCCGGGCCCGCGGTATCATCATCGCCGACGTCAAGTTCGAGTTTGGCCTCGACGAGGCCACCGACGAGATCGTCTTGATTGACGAGGTCCTGACGCCCGACTCGTCGCGTTTCTGGCCCGCAGACAAGTACGAGTAAGTTGCCACACTGCTACGAAGAACCATTCTCGTCGCCTGCGTGAAGCTGATTATTGTGGCAGAATTGGTCGTGACCAGGAGAGCTTTGACAAGCAGTACCTCCGAAACTGGTAAGAAGCCCCCATCGTAGAACCCGTCGGTTTCTCGTTTCTAGTTTGCCTTCACCCATGATCATACCAGGAAACTGACCCAGACTGTATGTAGGTTGACGAAAGAGGGTCTGAAAGCCAAGGAAGGCGTCGAGGTACCCCAGGAAATTGCCGAGGCTACCAGCTCAAAGTACAAGGAGGCGTTCCGGATGTTGACAGGAAAGTCTCTGGAGGAAGTACTGTGAGCGCTGAGGTTGATTCAAGTTGCATCCGACTAGAAACGGCCTCCCATATGGTACGTTGCTGCTTTCTTCTATGAAGGGAATAGTCTATATACGTAACATAACATACGTACATGAGACGGGGGTATTGTGATGGTGAGTTTCCGTCATCTTTGATCGCATTTCTGCCGTCCGTGCCATCTCTTTCGTCGACTCCTCACCCCTTCCACTATAACCATCCTCTTTTGCTATATGCGTCTCTGGTCGGTGGTCAACCCAGTCAGAACAACCATATGAATTCGGTCTGACGTATGGCCACTCTTCGTATCTTTCGCTGCAATCCCCTATAACAGTTCGCATAGGGATCGAAATGTAGAACGGCCGGATATCAATTGACGCCCATGATCGGCTCCTCAGATACTGCTGATACCTTTTTCATAATCACCAGGGCTCGGGCGAACGCCGAGTGGCGCATCGGACACAAATCATCCAGTCCCATCTCGTTCTCACATCCTTCATATTCTCTTTAATTTGTAAATGATAGTACAATAACCCCGAGGTTTAACTGTGAAGTTTCCCGACTTACCACAAACAATATTGGTCGCAGCATATGACACCCCTCTGTTTGTGGAGGACAGGTCACTCAATGCAAGCCTTTTGTTTCGCAGGAGGCTTTATCCCGACATGTGTAGCTGTATTGCCCCTTTGTCTTTGGCGCAATGACACTATCTACCTTTTCTAAGACTGTCGAAGCTCGTGAGAATGTAAGTATGTGGTGTACTATCCTTCCCCAAGCACTCCATACAAACGCCTTCCTGCTCGTGCAATGTGATGCGGCCGGATGTCCTTTTTCCTGGTCTTAGATGTCTTTTAGCTACATATCGTTGTGTTGGTAGTGTTTTAAGCTACAATTCTCATGCCTTTCATAAGAGTCCTTTACCGTTCTGCCTGAGCAAGTATGTATATGAAGCCGGGTAGCGGCCCCCAGAGGTCATCTACATTTTACACGTCTCTGGTGCCACATTCCATGTGATGTGCCCGTCCTCATTCTGGCCATACTCACTGCCATTTACAAAAATTGCCATATCCTCAACTCAAGCTGCGATGCAACGCGAGAACGGTTTGATGCATCCCCATCGTCAGACTTATGATGGCAACGTCATGCTTCAGGTTGCGGGGCCTGTCATCCCAGTGATCCCAGCGAAGCGGCCTGACACCGAAATCGATGATGTTCAATTCATCTCTTCAAAACCTGTCAAGAGGCAGAAAGTCGAGCATCCCATGGCCATCCCTGTAGCCAAGACAGTACCGGTCCAACCAATTCAGCCCCAACCACAACCTGACTCTCAGCCAGTGTCTCAGCCGGTTCCACGGATGGACTGTGATAACTCTCTTACTTCACCGATTACGGCTGCCCCTATGGCCGGCAACGAAACGAGCTGGCCGAACCTCGAGATCAACTACTCGCATGACAGACGTACCACTACGGGCATGGTCGGACTTCCCTCAGGCTTCTCGGACTGGGAGGCCATCTTCGGGTATCGTGGCTGCTCGCTCCCCGAGCTTGAGGGCTACAGTATGAGTACAGTTCGCCATAAACCGACAATCATAAGTTCCCCTGCTATCTCACCGAAGCATATACCCCAAACCTTGGGTTCGAAATCCCTAAAGCCAGAAGGCGTACCAAGTGAGAGCAATGAGGTACCGCAGTGCAGTCAGACGTTTCACCCCAGCCCGGACCCCACGTTAACGCCTATGACGGCTGAAACTACCAGCCACGAAGCAACCAGGCCCCATGAAGCAGCTCTACTGAAAATTCAACGAGAGGAGACTGCAGGTGCAGTTGAAAGCTGCCCAGAGAAGGTGGCTCAAAATACGCCACCTGCACCACACCAGTCACCCCTTCCTTGCAACAGCAGATCTGATCAACAGCAGCAGCAGCAGCAGCAAATGCCTCTGCCAGGTGTGGAGCAACATATCTCTACCCCTGACAGGACATCTCAACCCCATGCCAGCAAACAGCCATGTAAGGCCTGTATACAGATGCAACAGCGGGCGGCTTTTGCCAGGGCCCAAGGCCTACCTTTTGTGAACCCGAGCATGCCGCTCCACATGCTACCTCCGGGACCTTACCACTCGACCTTCAGTCCCCAGGGGCATCCTCATCTCATGCCAGCAATGCAGGCAGGCATGCTCCCGTATGGACCTGGATCCAGTCCCATGATGATGCCAATGAACATGCACAACTATACTGGTGCCGTGATGCCTTCATCCGTGCTATCTCAACAACATGCTGCTCAAGCGATGCCTTTGAGACCAGCAGCAGGACAGCAGCAGCAGCAACAACAGCAGCCTACTGCACCAATACCCGAGCCAGGCCCTAATAACGCAACAAACCTGGGGGTAAGCTCGGCTGCTAAACCTTCTGCTACTGCTGCCACCACTTCCGTCGACACTGCCCCTGCCGCCGCTACTCGTCCGCCAGAGAGCCCCGCCAAGCGGCCACGACCGCCAACACCGGCACCGGCCCCCGCACCAACCCACCCCTCGCTCCAGCATCCGACCTACCGCAAGCCCTCGCCGAACCTGATCGTCGACGTGGCCGAGACGTGCCAGGAGAAGTTCCCCTTCGAGGCGGTCGCGCAGCGGCACGCCACCACGGTCGACAAGGTGGCCGACGTCTTCGCGGCCATCATCCAGGTGCCGCTCCTGCGGTGCCCCAAGGACCGGCGCCGCGCCGGCCGCCTCGCGCACGAGCGCGTCAAGGAGTACAACAGGACCAAGCGGGAGCTTCAGGAGGCGGCGGTGGAGGCGGGAAAAGGACAAGGGGGTAATAATACTATTAGTGGTTCTGTTTATGGGTTTGGCGAGCAACAGCAAGGTCTTGCTCAGCCGCGGATGGTGGTGGGGCCTTTGGATATCGCAAATGCTTTGGGGCCGATCGCGGATGAGTGAGGTTCATCTCCTGAGCCCAGTTCCTCGGCGCTGGGACCGAGCTGTAAGGTGATTGATTGTTCTTCTGGTATTTTCACTGCAGCCGATATTCTTGCAATGGGGTACTGGACTGTAGTACACAAGACAGACATCGTGATTGTACAGATTGGGGTTCCTATTGATCTACAAGAAAATATTATCACTTACCCTTATTATCGACCCCTTTAGAGTAGCAAAACAGAAAACATTAAACATTGCCTCTGTAAGGAAACCACCAAAGCTACTGTACACTTCGATACCCATCCCCATACGAAATCTATAAACCGAAGAAAAAAATAAGTGAACATGGTAAAAAATTGAAAAAAAAGAAAAGAGAAAGAAAGAAGTATACAACCTCACCGCTGATGGTGCTGAGATGGTATGAACGGCTTCAGATTATATCTCTTCCCCGATCCTTGTACGGCTTGCGTCGAGAGTCTCTTGCTCCGATTCGGCCGCGGCTCGTCGGGCGTCCACTGTGAGGTCCTGAGTGAGTGGTCCGCAAAGTAGCCGGTCGTCGTCGTCGTCGTGCTGTAGCGCGGCTGCTCCGAAGAGATCCGCATCCAGATATCGTCATCGTCGTCGTCCCTTTGGTCGTCGATATGGTACGGATCATCGCGGCCGTCGTCTTCATCCATGGTAGCAAAAGAAAAGAATTCAGATTCGCCCAATACTTCCCGGCCCTTCTTCTTGCGCAGCTGAGGATGATGCTTGTGCGAGCGAGTAGACCGGGGGTCCGTGTCGGACGGTTGATCCTGGTCGCCGTACAAGGAGTCGTCAGAGAGGAGGTAACCTACAGCTGAGGAGCCGTCGGCGTGGGGTTCTTCATTGCTGTTGGTCCCTGCATCCCATGGCTGGTTGTTGTCTTGCAAACCCCTCTGCGCATCTTCATAACTCCCTTCATCATCATAATCCGATTCATACTCATTCTCTTCTTGTTCACGCCGCCTCTCTACCGCTTGTTTTCCACCCTGCTTCTCTGCCGCTTGTTGTTCACGCCGCTTCTCTGCCTCTTCCTTTTTACGCTTCTTCTCTTCCGCTTCTTTTATACGCCGTCTCTCCATCTCTTCTGCATATAGTTGCCGCTGCTCCTGGAAGTAGCTCTCATTGTCGCCCCATACGAGCCAACACCCGATCCACTTGGCCCTCAGTCCCCGATCATCTTCCACGGTCCAGCTCGGCGGATATACGGGTTCCGGTGCGGGGATAATGCTCCAATCAATCGAAGCGATACGATCCTGCGTGGCTCGGTCCATCCCCATCAGCGAGGCCCTCAGTTCGGCTGGGGCGAGCCGGTCGCCCTCCGCCAATCTTACAGCGGCCTCTTTCTTGAGTTTTTTGCTTACCCAATATAAGCTCCAGGCAGCATCATACTGTTGTGCACGGGGCATGCAGGTAGCACAGCTGTCATCGATCGAGACAGCGGAGACAGGCTTGTTGTCGTTACCACTGTGAAGCTTGGGGCAAGGCTCCCCTGGCGGCTTGGACATGATGCATTTATTGCCGGGCCCATTCTGCGGCGGATTTGTAATCTCGTAGCGGCGGCAGTGGGAAGTGTAGCAGACAAGGGAGTGGCCGCATCGGGTCATGTGATAGATCGTCCCAGTACACATCTTGTGAGCGGCCCCTTTTGAGCTTTCAACTATGACCAACGTCGAAGTTTATGCAAGATAACAGGGGTTTCGAGTTTGGCTGCGTCCAGACGGTAGGTTTTCTTTAAATGGGATAGATAATGAATAGTGACGATAAAATCTCATATAAGAGATTTAATGTATTCGTGAAGCTCTTCGTCTTCGGAATTTTGCGACTAGAAACTCAGCCGCTGCGGCCGAGTGGCTGTTTGTTACATGATATAGAGGCTAGGATCTGACGACGATAATGCATTGTCGTCTTTCAATATGGTCGTGCTTTGGGATTCGCCATTGTCTGATCAATGATATGTGTTTGCCGAAAGACAAGGGCGATGTCACGATGGCCCAGAAATACGACTATTCATCAAAGAAATCTCTTGTTCCTTCACTGGGCTCTTTGACGTTCTTTCAGTAAACAGCGGGTGTTCGTCATTTGCCACCCCTTCTGTATTCTCCATAGTTGAATCATGTCCGAGGAAGTTTGAGTGAGTTCTGCCTCTGCTTCCCTCAGTCTAAGTATACCCCCCTAATTTGTCTTGAATTGCCTCGGATACGGGGTTCGAGATACGTACATTATCAGCCACAACTGAGGCGGACCGAATTAAATAATAAATAGAACTGTTGGCAACCGAGGTTCGAGCTCAATCGCTGTCGTCGGAAGTTGTTCATGCTTGAATACGAGACCATAGGCAGCCCTAGGCTCACCGCTCCCGGAGTAAGATATGTCTCGTCTGGCAGGTTGAAGCTGAAACTTATGCCCACGAAATGCGTTGGGTTCCGGCTCAGCTGTCCATCTGGTCAGCTCTTTCATCCAGACTCCTCATCAAGATATCCTCCTCAGTTAATGGAGCAGCTGCTGCGCCGCCACCGCCAGCAGTTCCATTCCCAATGACCATGCCGCGCTTGCGCATCTCCGTTTCGACTCCTGCCCGTGTGATCATGTTGCCCTCGCGCAGCTCCGCAGAGGCCTCTTCGCGCCCGGCCCGCACGGCGCCCTCGACGCTCCGCATGCCCACGACGAGGAACCCGAGCTCCTCGCGGTCGACGTCAAAGACCTCCCACCAGGCGCACTCGGGCATCTTGGCGTCCAGGTCCTTGGCCGCGTTGTAGATGGCCGCGACGGCGAGCGCCGACGGCTGGTGCGTCAGGTACAGCAGCTGCGGCGAGAGCAGCGCCGTGTTCAGGTACGCGACGACGCGCTGCGCCAGCCGGGCCGGGGGGCCGACGCCCAGGAAGTCCAGCGCCTTGAGGTAGGTGACGGCGAGGCCGTGCGGCAGCGCCACGTGGGTGTCGAAGGAGAGGGCGCAGAGGATCCGCGACTCGAGGGCCAGGACCCGGGCGTAGGCTTCGCTGTAGCCGGGCTCGGACAGGTAGTAGAGCGTCTTGTCGGGCTTGGCCGGCTGCTGCGACGGGGCCGAGGAGGGGCGGAAGAGCGGCGATAGAGGAGAGAGTAGGTACGCGTATACGTTGCAGAGGTCGCGAGGGGTTGCTGGGTGCGAACTGAGCTTTGCGACGAGAAAGAGCGACGCTGCTGAAATGTCCTAGGAGTTGGGACGTTAGTTTGAGCCGCCGTGTGAAGTTAGGGGTGCATTATGAATAGAACCTACACTGAACTCGTCAACAAAGGGCCAGGAGATTGTGACCCAGTAGCGCGCAAGTACTACATTGGCTTGTGCCGTGACCGACTGTGGTAATCGCAGAAGCAGGCCCGCTGCTTGCGTGAGGCTTTGTGTCGCGAAGAATATGGTGTCTTGGAGGTCCTGGGGCAAGGCGTTGAGAGTTGAGCGGCCATACAGCTGCTCAACTGTCGCTAAAGAGTTGGTCATGTGTGACATGATCGAGATTGGCAAAATCGCAGACCACGGCGGATGCCAATTGTGAACCCCAGAGTGGTCGGTCGTCCGGCTAATCTACAAGCTGGACGATGATGCATTTAGGGATGATTGTTTGGGCAAAACTGGAGCTTGAAGCTCTAAGCTTGGGTCTTATTTGATAAGGGTCGATAAGCTATACGTAGCGTCCTCCTCCTAATATCCATGTAAGTCAACTACTTGAAAATGAACACGAGCCAGTCAGACTGACCTTATAACTATTTCTGATAAATTCCATTGTGTAATCTAGCTACTGTATATATACACCTGACTGACTGCTCGAGGCGGGATAGCACTGTGACATTTGAATGTGGAAGCATTTATCTTACTTGGTTTACGAGCAACATGACAACGCCTGGAACCTTATGATGTCATAAAGGGGACCAACTGTATCTATGATATAGGCAATATGAATCTTAATTTTGGAGTGTACTAGTCTGGCAAACTTGTTCACGGCTATGTGTTTTAGTAAGACTGGAATATCTGAATCCACTTGTCGGCTCTACTTAGGCCAAATTCATGGACTTCGCCGTATCGTCCGTTGTCACCTCCGAACTCCCCTGGGCTCCGCCTGCCCGCCGAGCTTTTGCCCCGGCCTTGAGCTGATCCCACTTCTCTCTGTAACGGATGAGGTTTGCGCGCGCCTTGTTATAGTCCTTTTGCAACTCCTCATTCTGCGTTCTATACAGGAGCAGTTGCTCCTCCAGCTCGAGATTTCTCTTTTTCAGCGAATCGTCACCTGACCCGAATCTGCTTGCCGAGGGTCCCGGTGGTGAGCCCGGACGCATGAGTCGCATGCTTTCGGCAAGTCTCATTCCAGAGTTCTGGGACATCAGTTCAAACGCGTGAAGACGCTTGCTCTGCTGATCAAGCGCATCCTTCAAGCTTTTGTTCTCCAAGTAAAGCTCCTCCACAACGTTGGTCAATTCCCTCTCCGATGCCGTCTTCCCCGTCTTCCTTCTGAGGCCTGGCGAAGACGGTACCTGCGATTCTTTCGCGTCAACAAAGTCATCTTCGTCCAATTCTTCAGTCACTCTCCCTAGCTCATGGGCCGAAGCACCCCGCCGCTTCTCCTTATCCGCGAATGTGAGAATGTTAGCATAAGAGACAGTATGACCGCTAGTAGGCACGACGTAGAAGGAATCATTTGGGCCTTGGCCATCCCTCGCAATGGCTTTGAGTGCGGCCTTCGAGTAGAACTTGCCAAGATCCGGCTCTGCCGCGGCAGAGGTAGGGAGCTTTGACCTGGTTTTCTTTTGTACTGATGTCTCCGGTGCTTGAACTGGCTCCTCAATCATGTCTTCGCTAATAAGTGGAAGGCCCGCAAATGCCAAAGGGGCAGAGATTCTATTGATGATGCTGCCAAATGCATTGTAGAATCGCGAAAACCCCTCATCGCTGGCTGTAGCCGGGCTCCCCGGGGTTCGAAGCGACTGAGTAGGTGGGGTGACCTTCCGATATTCGGAGCTATTCTGCCTAGAGAGCTTGTCGGGCCGTTCGGCATGCTCAAGCATATTCTGCATTTTGGATTTAGAGGTAGAATCGCTCCTGCGCGAGGAGGGTGCTACATTGCCTGGCGCTTCCGTATTGGAAATGCTTGGGCTGAGCGGCTGTGAGCGGTACCTGGAAGTCTTGATTCCCCGGGCAGATGCGAGGTTACTGGCAATAGTAGAGCCGAGCTCGCGTGAGGGATAACTCTTTTGTCTAGACAGCGTCGGCATAGGCTGCGACTGTTTCTCCCCAGGAGCGGTGTCCGTCTTGGAAGACTGTATCTCGCCATCTGCAGCTGCTGGGGCCTCTTCTTTTTCATCCGTTCCCGTGGCGTTTTCTGCGGTAGCCTGAGAAACAGGGCGTTGTCGAGGAACCTTGAGAAGTTCGGAAAGTCTTTGGTGGTGCTGCTCGAGCAGATTCAGGGTCCTCAGCGCCTCGACGCTGGTTGTACTCTTGGCCGCATTGGCGAACTCGCCCGCGGCTCTCGTATGCTCATTGATGGCAACGGTAGAGTTGGAGGCGTGGGTGGCCTCGGCCGCAGCCTTGGCATGATCATGTGCCTAGACCCCTTATGGTCATTATATGTCGTGACAATACGGGAATTGTGCGCCTCACCTTGATCAAAGGTGCTGCCTCCATGCTGATTGCGATCGGAAGAGCTTGGGCGTCATCAAGGTCAGTCGGGTCAGGTCACAAAACGTCGCATGTGTTGGGCCAACAGAGGTCGGTTAATTCGTCGCGCGCGCTTCGTGGCGCGATTGCTATAACAGGATCGTGATTGGGATGGATTGGGGAGAGGTTGGTTGGTTGGAGGTTGGAGGTTCCTATCAATCAAACCGTGGCAGTTTGTACATTCCTCAGTCATGGAGTGACAGGCCTGGGCCGCTACTTTCTTCTTAGGTAAGTTCGGCGGGGTTGGGCTGGGCCTTGGGGGCCTTGGGGCTCGGGGGTGAGCTAAAGGCACGCTACATAAGTGCATGTACTAGCTGTGCAGCTGGGGAATTAAGGCCATCATCCCCATCTGAGCAAGGAGGGAAATGTGGGAAGGCGAGATCTGAGCTGACTGAGGCGGACTCATTCGTCCGCCAACCTGCTTTGTGGCTGACTGTCTCTGTGACTAGGTATCTGGAGGTTACGTATGCTACTTGCAGTACCTACTCTTCATATGTCTCATGTCAGATTAGGTAGCTATGTAACAAAGAATGATATCAATTGAATATGATGATCAGCTACACGCGGGTGATGATGCCGCCAGAATGATCGGGATGCTTATTCTAGGCATACGGGCCTGTTTGCAAGGGTGCCTACCGTCTACCCGTTTGGAAATACGGCCGAATTTGACGAATGATGACGGCTCGGTTATGCGTGAGTTTTTTGTTGTCTCTTCAGATAGATGTCCCTTTGCAGCCAGATATCATAGCTTGGCCAAACACCATCATCGCCGTCCAGTCCAGACCCGTGAGGCCCAGCTCCCAACTTGCCGTCTTCACCCTGATGTGCCCGGATCATTGAAGTATAGTATGCACTACACGGTCATCTCGCCAACCTGCAGGTCTCACCAGACACTACAATCGAAGCTAGAAGACGGTCCTCAATCATGACGACACGAAGTGCACCTCGGATTTGAGTGTCTTCTTTTGCGCAACGTCATACCGCTTTGTCCGCCCTCGTCAACGTCGCGCCCAGCTGTGACCCGAACCAATCTGTCGGGGCGAACAAGCACCTCTGTCGCCGTACATAGGTATTTTGCCTTGCTGACTTGTCGAGCTTCGATCGCTGCCACGAACTTGCAAGCATGGACGTTATCAGCAGCACCGGCCACAAAGTCGAGCAGAAGGTCGAAAAGTTCCTGCCCAAGAAGCTCGCGGCCAGGCGTCGCTGGAAGCGAGAGAGTTTCGGCTCAGTCGCAAGTAACGAGGAACAACCCCGTGGTCGCAGCCCACAGAACCGCGAGCAACCCGAGTACGCCGACGAAGATCAGCAAAGCAGCGACAGCCACGACACGGGCACGCCGTCGCAATCCAGGGACAATCTGGACGAAGGAGATGTGTTGGAGACACTGGACGAATACTCTCTCGACTCGTAAGTCTAAATTTATACACTTTTATTGCCCGTACCAAAACGGGGCAGGCATTGGATGGGAAGCTTGACGTTAGTTTCAAGTTGCTTTTGTTTCCCCTTACCAACTCCCCACGGGTTTTATATTACCTACTGTTACTTTGGCTATTATCAACGGCCTAGGTTCAAGGGGCCTCGAGGCTTGTTCATTAGCCGCATCCATTGCAACAGCCACGCGGCCAGGAGAGCCAGTGGTCTTCTGCAGAGCGCCGGCCAGTGCTGAAAGGTGCCCGCCTAGAACTTCAAGAACCACCTTTTTCGTTGCTTAACTCCCCATATTTTCGACGATCTTGATACGAGTGTGTCGTCTGAAATATTACTGCCCGTTCGTTGTAACCAAAGGAGCGCACGCATGTACCACCACCCCCGGCTGCATTGCATGCACCTCTGCCAGAAGCTACAGAGCCTAGCTAGAGAAGAGTTCCTTGTCGCGAAACTGAGTTACCTACTGTACAGTAGCCGTAGGTTCCATTCCATCTTTTTCAATCCATACCCCTAACTGCTAAGCCGGGCCCCTTACCGTGCAGGCTGCAGCAGCATATCTGGGATCTCGGGGCTCTTTCCAGGCCTAGCCCTCCACTCCAGATGTTTGGTTACGTCCCGTTTTCAAGCCTGCCCCCCTCCTATCGTCAGCTCGCAATTTAGCGTTTTTGGCACCACCCTAGCCGTCATTGAACTGCTCTGCCTCCTTCTTGTCCTATTTGTCACTCAGCATATATTGGCCAGGATATGCTGGACTGTCTTCTTTATTCTCCCAGCCGCTACCACTGAGCTCGTTACACAGCCTGATCACTTTTATCATTTCTCTTTGTATCCGAACCACCAGAGCTCCAGCCAAGGGGCAATTTCATTTTAAAGTCTGACTTGAGAGAGGACCCCTAGCAGATCACCAACACGACCCACCGTCCCTTCGACGCACCCGTCCCAAATCGGGCACTTAACCACCTCGTCGCCTCTTATCCAAGCAAAACACGCACCCGAAGTGCAAAATCTCGACACGCTGGCGACCGAAACGATTCCCGACGACGCCCTCTCCAGATCCGCCACATACTCAGTATCCGTTTCCTCAGACCACACTTCGTCTGCCGAGCCGATCCGCAAGCTCTCCGTCAGCCAGACCGGCCTGCAGCCTCCGCAGAGCCAGACCTCGAGACGGTCGAGGTCGCCTGCTGGAAGGATCAAGAACGTCTTCAGGAAAAGAACTTCGAGTGCTACTCCGAGTTTCGGCAGCCAACAGTCAGACAACACCGACAGGTCGGATCCAGCGAGTCTCGACCCCGGAGCTTCAGCGGAGTCCCTCCATGAGGTAGGCGTTGGACCATCCCCTCAAAAACCGCCACGACGCACGAGTAGAGGTTCCGACGCGTCTTTGGTCCGTCCCCGTACGCCTCCATCCGAGGAGCCAGCTGGGCCTGTTATAGTGAACACGCCTCCCACACCGCCGCTTGGAAGTGACCAGTCACGGCAGAGGACAAGGAGTCGGGCCGGTAGCATTGAGCGGCCTGCTACCTCTGGCAGTGTCCCGTATGCGGGTTTGTCAACGCATCGACGTATGAGATCTGGCTCTGGCACTAGTATTGGACCAAGCAAGCTCTCGAACTTCACGCTCGCCCCTCTCACGCCCACCCCCGAAAACGGCCCCCTTACACCTGGAGGCGGAGGTTTCTTCTCGTCTATGCTTTCTGCTGCGCAGAACGCTGCCACCACGCTGAGTAGTACTGTAACCAACACCAACATTAGCATTGGAAATAACAGGCCGAAAACCCCTATCCCGGCTGAATCAAAAGAAGGAGACGGCGACACCACAGAAGTCGAGTCATCAGCCGATCAGACAAGAGAAATCAAGATGGGTGAGCCAGCTGTGAAAACCCTGGGTATGGGAGACCTGAGTCTCGACCAGCTCGGCATCCAGGAGCCTAGCAGCGGCGCTGCGCCTAGTCCCCAGCCACCAAAGTTCCTGGAGCACCTGTCCGAGTCTCGAGGACGATCCGAGTCGGCTCCGGCAGAACGTGCCTCTCTGAGCTTGGAGGACCCAAATTCACGACCCCGGTCGCTCTACGAATCTGCAGTCATGAGCGACCGCAGCCCCCCAGGTTCTCTTTTCGAAGGGAAGTCGGGTATGCAAAGGAGTAACAGCATTCGAAGTGCTGTGGGCCGACGGCGGAAGCGTGGCAGCACTGGCGCCACTGCTAACAGCAATGGAACCGCAACAACCATCGGAGCAGCTATCGCAGCCGCCAATGCCTCTGTTGCTCACCCACAAGCCGCCGGAAGCACGCCAAAGCTTACAGGTTTTGCCGTGGCCAGTAAGAAGCGGAATCGAGACTTTCACAACCTGTTCAAGAGTGTGCCCGATGACGACTATCTTATCGAGGATTACAGTTGTGCTATACAGAGGGAGATCCTCGCTCATGGACGGCTGTACGTTTCGGAGGGACATCTATGCTTCAGCAGTAACATCTTCGGGTGGGTAACTACACTGGTTATGAGCTTCGACGAGATAGTATCTGTCGAGAAGAGGAGCACCGCTTTACTATTCAAAAACGGGTTGATGATCTCAACATTGCATGCCAAGCATGTCTTCGCCAGCTTCACCAGCCGAGATTCCACGTATGACCTCATTGTGAATATTTGGAAGCTCGGCCACCCAGCTCTGAAGAGCTCCTTGAACGGCGTGTCTATAGATGAGACCGGCGGTGACAAGACAGAGAAGGTTGACGACATGGATGCGTCGGCATACCAGAGTGGCTCTGGCTCCGAGATTGCGGACGAAGAAGATGGTGGCAGTGATTCGGGCGAAGATGTTTATGATGAGGACGAGGAGGATGCGGACAATAACGAGATCACTCAACCGACGGAACCCAGTCCAACGGGTACCGACGCAGAAAAAACTGGTGGACGTAAGGTCTCTGGCGCACTTGGGGCAAATGTGCCTTCCGCCAAAACGCAAGATGGGGCAGCAGCGGCGACTGGCGGTGACGATTTCCCAGGTCCCGCGACCCATGCTCCTACGGACTGCGGAGATTCTGCAGCGCACTACGAGCGACCCTTGGCCGACGAGATCATTGCAGCGCCTATGGGAAAGGTCTACAATCTTATTTTCGGCCCGGCCTCTGTGAAGTTCATGCAGAACTGGTTGACGGGCGCCGAACAGAAGTGCACCGATTTCCAGATGGAGGAACAGGTGGGCCTGACTCAAGACAACAAGAGCCGAGGGTACTCATACATCAAGCCTCTGAACGCGTCTATTGGGCCGAGGCAGACAAAGTGTATCACGACAGAAACCCTCGAAAGTTTGGATCTGGAGAAGTCTGTCAACATCCTGTGTGTTACACAAAACCCAGACGTACCCAGCGGCAACGTGTTCAGTGTGAAAACCAAGTATTGCCTCAGTTGGGCAGAAAACAATGCTACGCGGATACAAGTTACTTGCACTATAGAGTGGACTGGAAAGAGTTGGCTGAAAGGTTAGTAGTGGCTCTTGTCCGTTAGACCGGTGATGATGATGTGCTGACCAAAACCCAGGACCGATTGAAAAGGGTGCCAACGACGGCCAAATACAGTACTGTAAGGATTTGACAGCTGTGGTCCGAGCCGCTGTAACTACTCAGCCTCGTGCCGCAGCAGCCAACAACGGCCCAGGCGGCAAGGGTAAGAAGAAGGGCCGCAAGGGCAAACCGACCGAGGCTTCCAAGGAATCTCAAGGTGGTGTAAGCTCTTCAGCCGCAGCCAAGACCCCGGATTGGGGCCTGTTTGAGCCTCTCCGTGGCATCCTTGGCCCAATATTCGATATTGTAAAGCCCATCCTCACGGGCAATGTGGTGTATGGCCTTCTCGTGGGACTGCTGGTAGCATCCTGGTTCGGCTTCGGCTTCAACCCGCGACAGTCCGGCCCTGGCTACGGGCACGGGCTTGGATTTGCCAACCATGCGGAGCGGATAGTGGCGTACGAGGAGATTTGGCGCCGAGAGGAGAGCGACCTCTGGGACTGGCTCGAAGAGCGAGTTGGACTCCACCGGATGAACGAGGGCGCGATGCCGATCCGAAAACGCGTGGTCGAGCCGCGCTCGGTCGAGGAGAAAATTCGTGAGGAGCGCATGAACGAGCGCGAGATTGAAGAGGCCATCCGCGTTACCGAGGAGAAGCTGCAGATGCTCAAGGATGTCCATGGCCGTAAGGGGTCGAATGGACGCTCTGCCGCGGCCAGCAGTGGATCGCCAGGGGAGAAGGCGGGCAAGCCTACACAGAAGCCCGCAGAGGTATAACAAAGCACAGAGCAGCAAGTCGATTGATTAGGCGTATTCAAGGGGAGTAGGGAGTAGGGGAGATGGGTGGTGGAAATACGACGACCACGACAACGCAAGTGTTCCTTTTTGCGTTGTCCCGAGGTCCTCAATTCAGCGAATACAAACTAGAGTTTACTTTGTAGTCTTTTTATATTTGTACATCAACTATTCTTGAAAATGCCCTTCTTGCATCGTGTCGGCCTTTTGATGCGATCCACTAGTGTTTGGGCCAGCTGACGACATTGCTAGCACGAATCGGGTCTCTTAATACGGCGATTCTGCCGTCTGCAGCCCCTATTCCAAAGAGCTCAGCTTGCACCAGCCAGTCGTAGAACCAAACTCATCATACAGGCCGGATCCGGCTTGGAGTCGGATGTGCGCCACATGTTAAGAGGGTCGACGTCCGATGTTGCTTCTTCTCTGCCATATATGTGGGATTTGGAATAAATGTGCGTACGTGTATATCCAATCTTCGTATATACCGTCCCCTCAGCGTTCTAGTGACACACTAAATAAAGCCTCAGTCCTATAAACTTAGCGGCAATACTTGGGCACGGCTACAATATCCAATTCGGCGTGACTTGCGGCAAAGCTTCGGTGGAACTGATTGACGAGAAAAGCCAGTGGTCTAGGTTAGTGGCTTGCCCGACAATGGTTCGTTATGCTGCAAATGCTGCGCGGCGAACTGGCTGAAGTTGTCCAAGTCCGATCTCTAGACCTACTTACCTATCTAGCTAGCGCTCCCGCAGCTCGCAAATCGTGTGGTTCCTGTAACTAGTAGGAACTGCAATAGATAGTGCGTTAGTGCCAGTAAGACCCTTTTATTCCAATTACGGTAGACGACGCACAATCCCCTAGTCTTTCTTTTCCTGCACTTACAGAGCCAGGGTTCACTTATACGAAATCCCCTAATGACTCGCCAGAAGACGGCGCAAAGGCGGCTTGCTCGTAACTTACGAGGAATGCCGGAGACTGCCGGAGACTGTCGTAGGCTTAGACAGTCTATTGATACTAACAACATTCTCAGTAGGTAGACTACACGAAGAAGAACCCTATACTTGTGGTCAGAACTTGTAGTTCCCTTTCCATGGCACAAGTGGCGGAACGAAAGGCTCTACGACGTACTGGAGGCGGGATGCATGTGTAGTTCGGCTGGTTTGCCAGAAAAATATAGGAGGAAGTATATTCATGTCTATTGTCTGGTTCTGTGTGACCCTTAGCTAGGTATATAATGTTCATGTTCGGGTCATCTCTCAAACACGGCTTCCTGCCTTAATGGTCGTAGTAATCCCGATCTTGGGCGGACTCCTGCCCGAGTCCGAATCGCTATCCATATCGAGGTACGCGCCCCTGCTCGGCGCACGTAGGTCGTCCATCCTCACCTCGGTATCGACGCCCTTGGACAGTTGGATGCTCGTGCTGCGCTGTTTGGCGGATGACCTACGTCGGGTGTGCTGTAGGTTACGCTGCGAGGCTCCCCGATTGGCGTCCTCTCGCTCCCTCCGCAAGCAGCCGGGCACAAAGGTCCGGTACATCCTTTGCCGGAAGGGGCGGGTCGTGCCGAAGACGACAAAGGCCAGCAGGCTGGCCGTCACGCCCGGCATGTTGAAGTACATCATCGATATGGCGCGCTCGGCGCTGAAATCGGGCGTCGTGGCCACGGCGTCGCGGTTGTTGTTCTGCTGGGCGGTGATTTGGAAGATGATGTTCGTGACTTCGAATATACTAAAAGCCGTGGTGATACCTGGTCAGCGATCCCCCACTTCGAACAGGAGCTGGGTCAACTTACGCAAGAAAGACGAAGGCTATTGTGAACCGGATCAGTAGCCATCTGTCATATATGCTTTGCAATGGAGGCTGGGCTCTGCCGCTACTAGGTTGATGTCCGTTCGAGGTGGTTCCGGTCGACGATGACTTCTTGCCGTATCCGTGAGACCAACTCAGGAGCATCCGCCGCGTATGAACATATCGGACGAGGATCATGATGAGTAACACACAACCTCCAGCACAGCTGAGGGCGACTAGAATGCTTGTCAGCGACTAGTGGCGGGACACCCCCGAGTTATATGAAGCTTACATTCAATGTCAGCTAGGACGATGAAACCGACGAAGGAAGACTGGACCGCCGGGACTTGAAGCAGGCAAATCGTGAGAAGAGGGAGCACAACTGATATGACCTTGCCGGTAGCATTGACTTTTTTGAAGGTTTGTCTCCAACGAAGCTTGTCGGCCCACCCATACACAGACTGGGTGAGGGAGAATGCCCTGCTCTGTTAGTAAAACTGAAGTACGGCGTAGGTGGGATTTTCTTACCAGAACAGGACAAATGTTGCCTCGACCGTGTAGCAATAGAATTCTGGCCGCGTGTCAGACTCTGGGCAGGGGCGTGTGAGGGCGCATTACGGGAAGTACTTACGGATATAGAAGAGAACCAAATCCATCCCAGTTGAGCCGTTTGCCAGGGTCAGCTGCGGGTTTCCAATATTTTCGCTCTTGTTCTTGAACTGAGCCGTGATGACATCTACCCAGAAGCTAATAGTACGGTCAGCAACTATGCAATAATTGTTGTTGACGTGGCCCTAGGGTGAGCAGAGCAGGCTCTTACATGTAGTCGTGGAACTGTTGGATGATACTGCAAGTAGTCGACAGGAGAGTAAAATACGAGATACACGCAACATCTGCATACGCCCATTATTAGCCCAGGGAAATCGATGTATCACCGGCATGAGAAGACATCACTTACAGCTGAGACCTTCCTCATGGACCAGGAGGAGCCACACCATAATGATGTTGCAGATCTCGCAGAAAAACGAATAAAACAGGACTCCTACGGCCGTGCCGACAGCGTCCGCCGGGAGTTGGGACATGTTGCTGGTCGCTTCTTGGGGTTTGTCGCCTAACGAGGAGGATGGGAAGACGCAGTAGACCTGACTGCAACCTCGATGCCCGAAGGGAGAGCAAGCATTCTCATGTGTTGTTTCTCGGCAGCCAAGCGTTGGAAGGCGCGAACTCGTGGGTCAAGCTCCCGTCAGTGTTGCAGCGGGCGGGCACAAACCTATGTATACTTTATGGAACGATATGAACAAACGCCCTCCCCACGAGGTATGTACAGTACCGACCCGGATGTTCGGTAGATTCCATTGCGACTGCGACCGAAAGATGAGACGATGGGTGGAGGAGGGCTACGGCAAGGCATAAGATTGGACCAGGGATGGTCCTGGCAGGGGAGCGAACTATATTCCAACCGCCTAGCGTGGTGTTGCTATAGGTGTCCAAGCACACGGCGAATGGCCACTAGGTCATAAAGTAGAAGCACGTCCGAGATGTTAACCCGAGAGCAGAATAGCACCGTATGGTCCTGCAATTAATTAGCTGCAGTGGTGTCCTGCCGCCTCCTACGATTCGGAGACTTGCAAGACTGTAAACGCGAAGACCGTCGGATGTCGCGGTCATCTGAACGTGATATGGGAGCTGAAGGGCCTCGCTTAGATAGAGTTTTTGCTAGTCATTGCAGGTTAGATCTGGGCTCGAGATTGGCTGCTACTACCCGGCCCCGTTTGCAGATTTTCATTTAACCGCAGCATACATCGGACTATAAATGTAGATCAACCTGACTCTTGGGTCTATCTAGACTCGGATGGGTTATTTTGGAATGCCACAGCATTTAAGGTTTGCTATAGCCCAGCTGATGACGATGGTCGCGGGCCATCTTGTAACTCTGAGACGGGAGAAAATTTCAACGTGGCAGTGACGGGAAACTACCTGGGCAGGTTCGAGAAACTGTTAAGTATACCCCTGAGCCGAAAGCTGACGGCCGACTGATGACTCCTGTCAATCGGCAATGCCAGAACCAACTGAAACGGCACTCGGTTCAGAACACCATTTCTAACAGCATGCACGCCTCCGAAACCAACCCCGTAGCCAACCCCAGCCCAAGACTGCGAAAATGAAGTAAGAAGGTCTACCAGGTAAAAGGATCGGTTTTCTTGAGAAAACGTGTTTCCTTTCTTCGCAATTGCAATAGTTGGACATTTCGGTGCAAAGCTACCCGTGTTTCGTTGAAAGGGGGGGGGGGGTGCCGTGGAGGGCCAACAGGCTTCCTCGCCTCCAAGATGGCCTCGATCCCTCACTTTTCTTGATATCGTCGTCTTTTTTGGCATGATGAGACTCGCACGGCACACGTGCAAGCTGTTCACGTTCAGCATCCCCTTGAAACAGTTATCCACAGCCGCAGTTGATAGTAGTAAGCAGGTAACAATGTTACTTGGTGCATATTCCTGCCATAAGCGACCAGGAACTTCGGAGTTAGGCAGTGGTGGTTGTGGGGCGATGGATGATCAGAGCAAGGTCAAAACGTGGAAGAGGGCCCACGGGATATGGAGCCGCGACTGATCTAGCCCAAGTCGGCGAAGAGTGCCGACCATGTAAACCTTTTCTTATTCCGGATCCGGGCTACAGTCCGGTTGACCAATTCGACCGAAGACGTGCAGATATACCCATAGAATAGGAAGGGGGCCTGGACAGAAAGGGTAGGCTAGTCCATGCCGAGTTTTCTCGCCAGAAGGGGTGGTGTTAAGTACTAGGGCAGCAGCGTCTGTCGCCGAGGGGGGTCGAACCAAGCCGCCGGCTCTTAGATCTTTAAGGAGACATGAATCGGGGCCCGGCAGTCCTATTATAAGCCGGCCCAAGATTCAACATATTGTGGTATGAAGCTGGCATTCTGCCGAGGAATGAATGCCCACCACGGCGAAACATGATCGTAGTGGGGGACACGAGAAGTTTCTGGGGAGAAAACCGCCTTGTTCTTTCATGGCCAAACAGCCAAAATCCTTAATTTCACGTTTTACGGGTCTCCACTGACTGAGGATCAGTCGCAGCGAGACGTCGCTCGCCTTGTAGAACGGCCAGCCTGCCTTATTTTCAAGAAGTCGGCATGGGATGTACCGGGGAGGAACGACTGCAGTACGATAACCTCTGTCATGATGACTTGCAGGGACAGCTTGTGTGCATCCACATATGACATGATAATCAGCTTCCAAGGAACACATTGAGGGTTAGAATACGATACAAGACTAGTAGGTAAAAGTCGATAGCTTGGCGAGAACACCTGCCGTGTACGTGTATTGATGCATGCATGCTTGATCCCATGGCCCGCTGCTGCGGAGACAATGTCGGCAGTAGACCATAAGTAAGGTAGAAACGGAATAATTCCAGAGTTGCGGATTCGTCCCCGTAAGTCTATCACAATAAATTAAGCACCAGTTACGGACACAGGCAGAGAGTTTACGCGCCACTCGCGCCACGCCGTGGCAGGTCATATCCAGGATGCACCAAAGCTTTCGACGCCGTTGCTGATCGACTGAACAAGGAGTCATACGGCAGAGGCTTGGATTCAGCCGGAAAAGGAAACCCTCGTGAGCTTAACCCGACTCGCCGATGGGCATAACTCGTCGAAAGCCACTAGGTACACCATGACTGCTCTGTGTTAAGAGGCATCCATACCTGAAGCCGTGTTAGTGACGACCCACCATGCTTCTTATCGATAACAGACAGCTACAGCCACATACAAGCCCCATCACAGCCACTTTTGATTGCTCAATGCAATGTGAGATGCTCGTAGGTAACTTTTGCGCTTCCAACCGCGATCTGACGACCAACTTTTGAGAGCAGGAAGTCGGCGCCACGCCGCGTTCTCCCATATCCTCCCACAACACCCGACTTGTATTTTTCTCTACATATCCGAGACAAGATGCCAGTCGTCAAAGGTGGTGTTTGGACCAACGCCGAGGATGAAATCCTCAAGGCGTCGGTCTCCAAGTACGGCTTGAATCAATGGGCACGCGTTTCGTCCTTGTTGCAACGCAAAACAGCAAAACAGTGCAAGGCGAGATGGGGCGAGTGGCTGGATCCGAGCATCAAGAAGATCGAATGGAGCAAAGAGGAGGATGAGAAGCTTCTGCATTTGGCCAAGTTGATGCCGACACAATGGCGCACCATTGCTCCCCTCGTCGGCCGCACCGCCAACCAGTGTCTCGAACGATACCAGAAGCTACTAGATGAAGCTGAATCCCGGGAATCAGGCTCCCTAGGATTGACTGGCCCGGATGGCGGCGAAACGCAAGCCCCTACTGCCGACGATGTTCGACGACTACGACCCGGAGAAGTCGACCCGAATCCTGAGAGCAAGCCTGCCAAACCAGACACCATCGACCTCGACGAAGATGAGAAGGAAATGCTGAGCGAGGCGCGAGCCCGTCTTGCCAATACCCAGGGTAAAAAGGCCAAGCGGAAAGAGCGTGAGCGCCAGCAGGAGGAATCGCGTCGCGTCGCTGCATTACAGAAGCGCCGCGAGCTGAAGACAGCTGGCATAAACATCAAAGTCATTACGCGAAAGCCGGGCCAGATGGACTACAATGCCGACATTCCTTTCGAAAAGGCACCCTCTCGAGGTTTTTACGATACAAGCGAGGAACAGCACCTGAACGAGCGAGAACGTGCTCTCTTCAACCCCCAAAAGCAGCAGCTCGCCAACAAGCGCAAGGGGGAGCAGGATGAGGAGGGAGAGAGGAAGAAGCGCAAGAACGACAAAGAAGGCCCGTCGCAGTCTATGCAGGCGGCCTTGAAGGCCGGACAGCAGCAGAAGATTCGAGAGGCGGAGCAAAGCAGCAAACGCCGGGCATTGAACTTGCCGGCACCCCAAGTCGGCGAAGGCGAGCTCGAGGAGATTGTCAAGATGGGAATGATGGGCGAACGCGCCAGCTCTATGGCCCAGTCTAGCGAGAATGACGCTACGAGAGGCCTTGTCAACACCTACTCCACCATTACCTCCCAAACCCCTATCCGGACACCCATGGCACCCGCTCAGGAGGACCACATCGCGAATGAGATCCGCAACATTAAGGCGTTGACAAACAACCAATCGGCTCTCCTGGGTGGAGAGAACGCTGACTTGGAAGAGGGTTCCGGCTCAACTGGTTTTGAGAGCGCCACGCCTCGCAAGCAGGTAATGTCGACGCCTAACCCATTAGCTACACCTCTCAGAAGCGGTGCCGGTGGTGTCGGAGCTACCCCTGGGAGGGTTGGTCAGACCCCTCTCCGAACGCCACGTGACAACTTTGCGCTCAACGCCGGGAACGAAATGGCACTGGTTGGAGGGTCGGCCCGTGCACGAGAGATGGCAGTCAAGCGTCAACTGAAGCAAGGCCTCGCTTCCTTACCGAAACCGAAGGAGTCGGACTGGGAGCTTGAAGCACCAGAGGACCAGATGGAGATTGTCGTTGCGGAGGAGTCGGCGGAGGACGCTGCCGTTCGCGATCGACGCGAACGTGAAATACGCGAGGCCCAGGAAGCACTGGAGCGCAAGCGGCGTACGCAGGTTTTGCAAAAAGAACTACCACGACCCGACTCGGTCGATTTCAACGCCTTGATGGAGGAGGCAAAAGCCATCGAAGACCCAGTGGAAGCCATGATAGCTCGGGAGGCCGCCCTCTTACTTGCTAGCGACGCGGCCCGGTATCCCATACCCGGTTCCAGGACCAAGGCTAGTCCCGTCAACTTAGCTCAGATTGATGATAACGCCTTGGCTGAGGCACGACTGCAAATACTTCTTGAGGTCAAAGACCAGCCGGATCCGGAGGCAGTTGTCTCAGTGTTTGAGCGGGAGAATATCAATACTTTGATGCTTGGGTTGGGCTGCTACGAGGAAGACGAGGAGGACGCCCAGGCACAAACGATGAAAACAGCGTTTGACAATGTGCAGAATACGACGATAGAGATTGCTGAGAAATGCTCCAAGGTCGAGAAGAAACTCGGGCTTCATCTAGGCGGCTACCAGAACAGGGCAAAGGTACTACGGCAGAAGATGGGCCAAGCCGCAGAAGAGCTGGAAAAGGCTCAGTTTGCGCTCAGTGGCTTCAACACATTGAACATCTCGGAAGAGATAGCCATCAAAAGCCGGTTAGAAGCTCTGCGCGAAGAGGTTGCCTACGTCAGCCGGAGAGAGCGAGAAGCCCAAGAGCAATATAGGGAAGCAAAGGATGCGCTGGATGCAGTTGGTGGGGTGCATAACGTTAACGGGTATCATTAAAGAGAACGAGGGCGCTTCAGCTAGCATTGTACATTAATAGTAAGCAGGTTGCGGACAGCGAACTCGGAGCTGCCTAGGTACACCCAAAGCGAGGGGGAGCAACAGACAGACAGACACACTTATGAATAGTTTATACACACTTGACTTTTGGACAATTGCATCTTGCTTTTCGAACCAACACTTGATCCGCCAGTCATGCACGCTGCACCTCTGTATTCCTTGAGTGCATGTAGTTAATCTGGTTGGCCATAAATTGATAAGCGAAGCGAAACACAACTTTAACATTGAATCGCCAACACAAAGAATCCCAGATCGAAGCTTGGCTACTCCGAAGCCGAGTGCCGCCCCGAAAAGCAGGCATTGGATCCACCCCGGATGGTGGGTTGGTGGTCCTTTCCTTGTCGCTAGTAGTCTTTGATGGATAAACCACACCATCAATCTCCATCAACTGCGCCTTCATTGCTTTTTCCCTATACCGCACTATAGGCAGGAACCAAGGCCCGGAGCGCTGTGTTGAGCCACTGCCTGCCCCATCCGACCCTCGCTTGTCACCCTCGCGGCTATTCTTCTAGAAGCGATGAGACTAAGTCGCTCTTGCTAGCTTTTGTTTACATACCTACTCAGGCCCTAATAACTCTCGGCTACGATCAGTAATAACCCAGATATGGCTGGGTCAGACTCCAATGGCAGGTGCAACCCACCTCCATGGTCCGGGCATGGCGGCACAGATCAGCCCTCTGACGATGAGCGCACAGCACTCCTCACCGCTGACGGCTCGTATGGCACCCATTACACAAACAATACTACGCCGGCGAGAGAGCATCAGTATCACCACCATTTGGACGCAGACGAATCCGATCTTCTCCTAGCTCGGACAACGTCCGCTTCCAGTGCATCGGCTCTCGCACCAGAACTACTTGAGTCCACCATGCTTCGAGACCGCCAATTCTCTCACAGCTCCGCCAGGCGGCCGCTGCTCTCGCCAGTACCCGAAGCTGCTAAGTCCGATCATGGCTCGGCGGTTGTGGAGGCCGAGTCCGGCAATGGGGACGTGGATGCAGTTGCAGACGAGGAAGCAGCATCGTCTTCCTCCTCCTCGTCGAGGGAGAGGGACTTCCTGATCGACACGGACCCGAAGCTGTTCCGGGTCATCTTCGGCGGCGTCCTGCTCGTCTACTTCATCGCCAACTTCGACGGCACCATCATGGCCTCGTCGCACCCCGTCATCACGTCCTACTTCCGCAGCTCTAACCAGGCCTCGTGGCTGTCCACGGGCTTCCTGCTGACCAGCACCGCCATCCAGCCCGTCGTCAGCCGCCTCAGCGACACCATTGGCCGCAAGCCGCCCTACCTCTTCGCCATGGCCGTCTTCACCCTCGCCACCGTCTGGTGCGCCCTCGCCGGCAGCATGACGAGCTTCATTATCGCGCGGGCTGTTTGTGGGCTTGGTGCCGGCGGTATGCTTAGTATGGGGAGTATCGTTATTAGCGATATGGTGAACATCGAGTAAGTCAAGCTTGTGAATTTGTTTCTTTAAAAAAGGGGAGAGGACTGGGGTTACCTCTGCAGGATAGGTGTAACCGCTTAGTCGGAAAATATTCTGGAAACGGGTGGTACGGTAGCTAATGTTTGTTTCGCTTGTTCCCTTGGCCGTACAGACGCCGTGGCACATATCAAAGCTACATCAACATGATCTACGGCGTGGCCGCCGCGTCGGGCGCCGCGCTCGGCGGAATCATGGCCGATACGCTGGGCTGGCGTTGGGAGTTCGGCGTGCAGGTGTTCCCCCTGGTGGGATGCTTTGCTCTGGCCGCTTGGACGTTGCCGCCTGACTTGGGCCTGTACGGCGAGCGGGAGACCTTTGTCGAGGCCGTCAAGGCTTTTGATTGGATGGGCACTATCACCCTCACCAGTTCGACCACGTTTCTCAATCTGGGCTTGGTGAGAATTCTCTGTTTTCTTTTCCCTTCAAATTCCATCTTGCGTGGACGGCTTACTGACACATCTATCCCAGAACCTTGGAGGCAACGTATTACCATGTAAGTCGCTATTCAGAAGTCCCATGAGAAATATGGAAATATGCACGCACTAACACCCAGCCAGGGTCTCACCCTTTCATCATCGCCTCGTTGGCGGTCTTCGCCGTAATGTTCCCCATCTTCTTATATGCCGAATACAGAGCGCAGAGGCCCATCATGCCACTGGTGCTCCTGCGATCCAGCCCTCGCGCCAACCTGGTTTTCGCCAATTTCGTCGCCAGCGTCCTACTCAACGCGATTCTGTTCAATGCACCGCTATACTTCCAAGCCGTCCTGCTCACGACCGCCACGGCGTCGGGCCTGCGCCTCATTGTCCCAATCGCGGCCGCCGCTACCTGCGGCGTCTCGACGGGCTTCCTCATCACGCGCACACAGCGCCTCAAGTGGCCCCTCGTCCTCGGCGCCTGCGGGTACGTGCTGGGGACCACTGCGCTGGCCTCGCTGAGCCGCGGCTGGCCCTTGTGGGCTTACTTGCTGGTGCTTATTCCCTCGGCCGCAGGCCAGGGCTTCCAGTTCCCGGGTACCTTCATGGCGGTGCTGCGGGCTAGTGACCAGGTCGAGCAGGCCGTCGTGACGAGCACGCTGATGCTGTGGCGCGCCCTCGGCAACGTTATGGGCGTCGCGGGCAGCAGTTTGGTCCTGCAGAACGCCCTGCTGAGCTACTTACAAGCGTACGTGGCGTCGGACGGCACCGCTGAGGGCGACGAGGCGAAGCGCAGGATCATTGTCAAGGTCCGCGAGAGTGTCGAGGCTGTTGCGAAGCTTGCGGACCCCGTGGTGCAAGAGCAGGTCGTCCGGAGCTACGAGGCGGCGCTACGGTTGACGTTTTTTTGTTGTATTGGGTTGGCGGTTATCAATATGGCGCTGCTATTGCCCATCAAGCTGCCGCGGTTGGGGAGTCGGGGTAAGCACTCGGGGTAAGCAGTAGGCGGTTTGAGTGTGTCGACGCGATGGGAGAAAAAGGGGTGTGTTTTTGAAAGGGGCCAGCGAGGCTTGGAAGGCCCTGTGAAGCCAAGAACTACAATTGCTTTACCAAGTACTTTTCCACTTGTGTATCCTTGCTGTGGCTTAGATAGACAATAGCGCGGTTACGATATCAAGATGCGAACCCTTGGGGTTGTGGCATCTGGCATAAGATGGGTTGTGGCGTGAAAGCCTCTGGTATACATAGTCCCATGTCAGTCTGGGTATGCATGATAGCACCCATGACTGCAAAGCGAAGTACAATTCAGCGTTACATTGCAGCTCGGTCTACTTTAATGTCAACCAACATGCGTTTTTAATTCTTCTGATTGGACAGTTAAACCTGGTAAATCAAGGGACCAAGCAAATTAACCAACTGGGCATCCCTTGCATCGAACGGTAATATAGAACAGAGGGGATATATGAATCAGATGGGGGTTAGGCAGCTTGCTCTGGCCATTTGTTTCCTTTCGTTTTTGCATCACACAATCTCGTTGCAAAGAAAAAGAATGGGCTGGTTCAACCATAACCACATGCCCGTCGAGGGCCGGGTAAGAGTCGATTGCTGGGCGGCACCGACGAGACAGTGACTGACTTTGGGGACATACAGGCTATCTTGATCACAGGCGGTTCCGAGGGCACCGGTCTCGGTGCCGCGCGCATCTTCGCCAGTAAAGGGGCGAATGTCGTCATCGTCTCGCGGACCCAGGCGAAGCTCGACGAGGCCATCAAGAGCATCGAGACGCAAGCCAAGTCGCCCGAGACGCAGCGCTTCCACGCCATCGCGGCCGACGTCACCGAGCCCGGCTATGCTGAGCGCGTCGTCGCGGACGCTACGGCCTGGAACATGGGGCAGCCGCCGGAGATTGTGTGGTGTCTGGCTGGTCTCGCGACGCCCATGCTGTGGACCGAGGAAGGAGCCATGAGGGCTGCTCGATACAACAGTAAGCAGTGACATCTCTGGTATGGTACAGTATGTTGTGCATTCACTAACCAGAAATTTTGTTGTAGTGGACGTCAACTACTGGGGCTCCGCCGAGATGTCCCAAGCCATCATGCGCGCCTGGCTTCTCCCCGGCGGACAGAGAGGAGAAAAGCAAAGCTCGACCGCCCGATCATCCCGTCCCGCCGCCGCCGCCGCCAAGCACATCATCTTCACCGGCTCCGTCCTCTCCACCTTCTCCCTGGCGGGGCACGCCCCCTACGCGCCGTCCAAGTTCGCGGTCCGCGCCCTCGCCGACGCCCTCGCCCAGGAGGTCCGGACGTACGACCCCGAGGTCCCGATCGAGGTGCACCTGGTCCTGCCCAACTCCATCACGACGGCCGGCTACGAGCGCGAGAACGCGACCAAGCCGGCCGTCACGCACGCGCTCGAGGGGGCCGACACGCCGCAGAGCGTGGGGGAGGTCGTGGGGCGGGCCGTCGCCGGGCTCGAGAGGGGGCGCTACTTCATCACGACCTCGTTCGTTGGTAATTTGATGCGGTGGAGCGCCATGGGCAACTCGCCGAGGGACAACTGGTTCGTCGATACGTTGATGGGCTCGGTCTTGCCTTGGAGCATGCTCTACGTCACCTGGGATATGCGCAAGACGATCTCGTCGTGGGCGAGGAAGAACAAAACAGTCGTCCATTAGTGCTGCTGGGCCAGGGCCGTCGCAGAAACCCAGCCGGGAGTGATTGCGAGCGAGACCCGCCGCCGTCCTCGTGGAGCCCGTGGAATAATATCTGATTACCTATGTAATTTATGTATTTAGCCAGGTTTTGGCATCTACAATGGCATCATCACTTCAGCGATGGCGAATCTAACACCAACCGCAAGTCAAGGGCGGCGTCTATCCTCTACGAGGTTGTTCTGGTACGAACGTGGAGGCCGGTGCATTCGTTCTACTGGCCCCGTGTTATATGCAGGACCAACTGGCATTGCATATCGGCCCAACGGAAGACCACATCCCAAAAGGCAACAGCGCTTACAGAACCTAACACTCGACCTCACATCAAGTGAGAGGATTAGAGCCCTCAGAAGTGCCATATTCAATTATTAGTTGAATACGATGCAAGCCCTTGTCACGGACCTCTAGTCGCCGAGATCCAACCTTGATACCCGGGTCCCCCCGGCGTAGTTATGCGCGTGATGCAGATGGATGTTCTCTTCAGGGAGCCTCTTCTGTGGCATAGTGTACGTTTTCAGCCCCTTGCCGAAATTGGCCATGCAGACTATCGCCATGACGATGGTGGCAATCATCATGGCCAGTGTCAGGGCATTGAAGACGATGAGGGGGTGGGTGGCCATCACGGATAAGTTCGCCAACTTCCAGCTCAGGTAGATGGCAGCACCCACATAGGCAATCTGCCGAGGTGTTTAGTCATGGCATCTCATCAACGAGGGAGGAGGCATCGGCGAGTTCTGAACTTACGATAACGGCGGCTGTACCTGCCTTGTTCTCGAACCTGGCGCAGTAAATCGCCAGGCCCATCACGGCCAGCGCCACAAAGATGCCGGCGACAGTGAGGGGAACCTCGATATCATGCTTTGGGTCACCGATGATTGAGATGGTTTGGATCATGAATCCTAGAAGAAAGAGGAAGTTAAACTTGATTAAAGCCATATAGACCTGCAGGGGGCCGTGCCACGTTAGGATATTACATAAGACAATGCAGGATATAGGGGGGATGGATAACTGACCTGAAAGTTAAACAGACGCCGCCTCATGGAGAGGTCGGCGTTCAAGATTTTATACACGACCCAGGCGAATTCGGAGCGCAACTTATAAGTCAGAAAACACAGAGCGGCCGTTGCTATAGTCTGGTCTACGACTATAATTATTAGCGCGGGTTGTACACGCTGCCAGGTGTTACGCCCCGGCTTCAGAAGAGGCGTGATGTCCATATTCTTAGCGTTAGCGAGGACATCGAGAGCCTTTCCAATGGTTCTCGGCTGGACGGCGGCGTATAGCAATATGAGGAAGTTGTAAATGCCAAGCCCCACCAGCTGGATCATACTATTCAGCCGCAATGTATCATACACGAGAATGAGCTCGTAGATAAAGGCAAAGATGAAAAGCGAACAGTACGAAGGTATCGTGTGGCCTTCCAGGATCCCGACCGCGGTCGGGTCGAGGTCATTCTCAACTGTCGCCAAAACATAGCTGCTCAATCCCATTGGGTTAGTATGTACTGGTGCTTCATGGCGACTAGGTAGGAGCCGGTGCCGGGTCCCCGCGGGTAGACTAACGTTTCGAGACCTAAGGCCAGTAAACTTTGTACAAGGGCGACAGCGAAGAAGAGCCGCGTCAAAGTCGTACTGGGGAAGTACATGCTTGCGCGGCAATGCGGTGGTGTTAATGGCTTAGGTAAGGCAAAGGACCTGTAGTCGCGGCAGGCTCAATTCAACAGGAGAAAGCCAAAGGAACATTAAGAAAGATACAAGTAAAAAGAAAACAAATATTTGAGACGTCCGCTGCTGCCTGCCCCTGCACATCTATTCTGGTTACTACTAACTAGTGCGAAGCTTGGGCCAGTATGGTCGCTCCCCTCCCATTCTGGATGATCTCGATGGGATACTATGGTGTCTGGTTTGAGACTCTCGTGGTGCATAAAGTAGACAGCGACAGTCATGCAGAGAGTCATGATTCCGGTGATTTGACTTCCAGCCTATGCTGGTCATCTGGGGGAGCTGCTCGGTCTTCTTCCCCATTTGTTGTGTTGAGGTCAACCAAGCTGCCCAAACTCTTGGAACATGATGTTACTTGATTGCGGGTCCTCGAGGGTTTGTATCCAATGACAGGGTCGAGAAACGAAGTGTGGACTTGTGCTGGATGAGTTCAAAGCTCGGGGTGCGTGAATGACAGGACAGGACAGAGACGAGGCTGAAAGAAGGGCTTCGGCTGGCTCGAGGAGATCGTCATCGTCCCTCATCATGTTCCACATATCATATCCTGTCGCCTTTGGGCAGCTCCGAAGTTCACGCCTGGTTACTGAATTCGGGTCTCAGGGGTAGCCTCGAAGTCAGACTGTTCTAGAGAAACAGCACTGTATTGTAGTCTAAATGGGTGTGCATCTGGTGCCTCTCTGGCAAGATACGCTTACGCTACGCTAATGCTATGAACAAATATTCCGGTGATGCAGCAAATGCCAAGCTACCCCTTGGTCAACTCGTATTGAGCTTGGGCCGCTCCGCAGAGCACACCTGCCCCCGTGATGCCGCCGTCGTGGCAAGGACTCAACGTGACGCGGCAGGGAGGCTCGGGTCCGAACTCCTTGTGGACAATGCCGTCGAGGAAGTCTTGGCAGTCCACCAAGTAATCTTGGAAGTGTTCTATACAGCCTCCAGTGTAGCCGACTATCAGATCGGTTTGTGCTACTGCCGTGGATGTAGATCCATGAGCTCCTGAGTGTCCTGGTTCTGCTTGGCCAAGAGACTCCCGCAAATCTATATCGCCTGCGCATGCCAGCAAACCGACGGTGGCCGCCGCGACTATGGCAGCAGCTCTCACTTCGATGGCTTTTGCGATCTTGTAGAGCTTGATCGCCAGATCCTCCGTCCACGCAAATCCTGAGCCGGTCTCGCTGGTGGGAAACTCCGCTTCAAGCTTTTCCAAGAGAGCGGAAGGGGGGTTCGGAGGCTTGAAGTGGCTCAAGAAGGTGGTGGTAAGCCCGAACCTCTGCCTCAGTTTTGCTGGCAGAGTTTCCTCGGCGTACCCTCGACAACTCTTTAAGTAGTCGAGAAGAATCAGACGCCCGAGCTCTCCTAGATACCGCCCCGCAGTCATATATTCCAGTGGCTGAAAGCCGGGAACCTCGCCTGCTGCATCTAGTTGATCGTCCCATTTGCTGATGAGGCCGAGAGACCTCAACGCCGGCGCGGTGCCATTGATAGACCACTCGGTGTTGACGGCAATTCTCTGCTCGTCCGGGTTGTGCCCATTGAGAACCTCGACCTTGGGAAGCTTGCTGGGGTGCAGCATAGTTTGCCTCAGTGGGATCGTGGCGTTGGAGCCGGTTCCGCAGATAAGGCCCATGGCTGCTTTCCGTGACTGGTTTTCTTGGGATTGATAAACAAACGACACGAGAGTTGAGACTGCATCGTTGGCTATCGCCGCGATCCGGATAGGAGGCAGTCCTGCTTCCGGTGTCCGCCAAGTCTCGTAGCCTTGCAGCAGATGCGAGCCCAGATCTGCCTTGGAGGTGATGGCGAAGCCCTTGCCCATCGACATCAGTTCCGCTTGAGACAAGGTATGCTGAACCATGGGGAAACTGAACGTCACACCCAGCGGCAGTGTAACATCGCGAGACAAGCCAAAGGTCTGGCAGCCATCTGATATAACCTCTGCGATGCATTTACCTATCCAGGAGAATAGCTCGTCGGGGTGCTCGTTTTTGAGGTGGTCGAAGATGGGCCACGACTTTTCCAGGTGTCGACGCAGTCGCACTGGGTGCTCACTGCCATTCTGTAAATCAAGCTTGCCATGAGACGTGGTTTCTTCTTTGCCCAGCAGCTCAACAAAGCCAACCCTCAGATTAGTCCCGCCGCTAAAAGAAAGCGGTGTCAGTATGTTCTGAATTGGCGGGTATTGGGGGGAACGTCTTTACATGTCAATCGCGAGGTACCTGAAAGACAAGTCAGCCTGAGTTCATCTCCTTGAAGCATGTATATGTAGATTGCCAAGACATCGCTTGGTGTGAGCGAGCCTATCAAATCAAAGGTGACGTACCTCCCTTTCTCGCTTCCCCTGGGCGGTCTCAGTATGGACTCGGACACAGGCGTTGCTAAGAATTGGACGGATGACTCTGCAGCTAGTTGCCTGAAAGCACGGCACAGCTCTCGAGCCAGTTGATGAGCGGTCTCGGCATTGATGTCGAGTGGCCGCAAGTAGTCATCCATGTCTGGCTCCATGGAGGGTGTCTGGTATGTGTGGTATCGGATGTTCTCCGAGTCGAAACGTGGTGTTGGTGAGTGTGAATGTGAGTGTGGGGTAATATGCAGTCAGGCCACCGGTTGCAGGAGCAGCCTCTCAGGTAAGTTAATCGAGAATGTGAGAGTTGACGTATATGAATGAGTGAGGATGGATGTAATCTCAAGACTTTGAGAATATTCAGTAGATTTCGGAGTTGGGGAATACGAGGCGATGTCTTCTTTTAAAAAGGTACTCTGCAGAACACGAGGTTCTATGCAGGCACCAAAGATTGGAATTGCCGAACCAACAGGTAGTATTGGTGGTATCGGCCGCCTGTCCCAGATATAGGAATAAGGAACGTTGCAATGCAATTGTCGGCCTACTAGCGACTATGGAGAACAATGGGGGGTCGTCGGGGGCAAGGTACGCGCACTCGGTCATTGGCATGCGAAACCTGTCAGTCAAATAGGTAGGTACATCAATCCAAATACCTGCCAACTGCCTTCCATACTTGTACATACTTGACCGGATGCGAACCCATCTCAATGTATAGTACAGCCACCTACTGACGGCTTGCCTGTCATACCTTGGCGTCTGACCCCGGTTCTCTGGCAATGTCTTCCGACATTTTAAAACCACGCATTCGCAATGAGTACTTCAAGGTACTGGTTGGGTCGCATTCACCGTTCTCCTCGCCTGCCCTCGATCTTTATCTTTAGGTGCTTACAGGGAGCAGGGAGTGCCTCGTGAGCAATCCAGCCACATAAAACAGCGCCACATACAAGTAGGCATCTAAAGCAATGAGCGGCCCTATCAGATGCAAGCCGAACCCCCCAAAACTCCGCCTACCATTAGCAGTTGGGGGGCCGATCAACTGCCCAGCATCCACTAACACATGTAACCTACCAGGGGCCCCGGCAATGTTGTTGTTTATTAAGGTTAGAGTATCTCAGGTGTCTTGCGTGCATTGTATCAAATGCAAATGCGCTGTAGCCATTTGACCTGCAAACCAACCTGCCAACTCTAACAACCTCTCATCATCATCATCAACCACACCCTTCTGTTGCTACATTTGGTACTCAATACATCTAGGTTCAACTTATCACTGTATCCTACTATGAAACGGTGCCATCGCTAAATAGCTCAAACACCGACAACTGTTAACGCTTTCAAATATAAAATCATGGCGTCGCACATCCATCTTGACGAGAAGCGGCCGGTCAGAAGCCGTGCCGCCCGACGAGCCCGCCCCTGGATAATGATTCCCATCGCCCTCCTCGTGCTGTACACCGTGTACAGCATCCACAATACCGCTGCGATGCCCGCCGCGGACTGGGCATCAACAAGGCCTACCGCCGCCGATCCGATAAAGTCGACAGCAGCAGTAGCCAAGCCCAAGGCGCACGAGGCCGGCGCCCTCGTGCCGCTGGAGGCACATATTATGAGCAAATGCCCCGACGCCAAGGACTGCCTCAAGGAGATGATCCTTCCCTCGATGATGCGCGTCTACGAGAAGGTCAACTTCACCCTGTCCTATATCGGCAAAACGACCGAGAACGACGGCGTCGAATGTATGCACGGCCCGGAGGAGTGCATGGGCAACATCATCGAACTCTGCGCCGCGCATATCTACCCGGACCCCAAGATCAGCCTCGGCTTCGCCATGTGCTTGACTCGCGACTATAAGGATATACCCCAGCGAGAACTAGTGGAGGACTGCGCACTGGAGCACGGCATCGATTTCGAAAAGTTGAACAACTGCGCCGCCCAAGATGACGGAGCATTTGGTTTGCGCATGCTTAGAGACAGCGTGAGCCGTAGCGCTACGGTATGTCCAGCCTGATTCCCGCAACTTTTACGGTTGCAACATACTAACAAGTGATGTCATCACCAGGCCGGTGTCACGAAGAGCTGCACTGTCAGACTGAACGAGGAGATTTACTGCATAAGAGATGGCGGGGAGTGGACGGATTGCCCGAATGGCTCGGGAGTCAGTGATCTTGTTATTGCTGTGGAGAAGCTTTACGGCCGTTCTTAAGAGGCTCGAATATTTCTGTCCATAAATCGGACTGTTCGCCCACCGTGTAGCACAATGGGACTGTGTCCATACCCGCCTCGTCATTTCCTGTCATCCGCTCTAGCTGGTCAATCACGCTATCGAGCGCGATCGCTTTACCCACTGACTGCGTCGAGGTTGCCTCCAGATTGGCATGGACAATGTGGATGTGTAGATGGTAGTATGTAGGGTGGTAGTGGAAGAAGAGCTTGAGCTGGTCTTCCTCGATCTGCGGGTAGGTAGCGACCGTCGCGTCAATCGTCTTTGCCTTCATGTGCTTCAGCCAGGGAATGTGCCTCTTCTTGAGGTCGCGCAAGCTCCACAGGTCCCGTCTCTCGACGATGGCCAGCAGGTGCAGCGACTCGATGGTCTTGCGGTCCCAGTGCAGGTTCGGTAGCAGCAGGAAGCCCTCGTCCCCGTCGCGCCCCAGCGGCGTCCTGTAGATCACGTCCTCGACCTCCTTGCGCCCCTCGATGATGTTGTAGACCCAGTTCAGGCGGCCCTCCTCCCGGCCGACCTGCATGAAGGGGCGGACCTTGTCGCGGTAGACCTCGGGGGTCTCGGTCACGTAGCGGGAGCCCTGTTTGCTGTGCTTTCGGATGTGCTTCTCGGTACAGGGGCAGATCAGGTCGATCTTGAAATCGGCGAACTTGTCCTTGTCCTTGTCGCCATCCGTGAATACGGGGCTGCCGCTGCCCAAAAACCACGAGTAGATGTCGTTGTTGCCCAGGTTCGTCAGGCTGCGCAGGTTGGCCGGGAGGGCGGACAGGTATTCGGGGGCATCGGGGAAAGGCGCACGCTCGAGGACGAGGAGGGCGGGTTGGCTGTCGATCTGGCCGTAGAGGGCGATGCGTCTACCTCCCTCATCTGACCGGAAGTTAGAATCCTTTCGCATATGCGGTGGGAGTATGGATTGAGCCAAATGGATCGAATTTCTTCTGGAATGGCGGGTTACCTTGGTTGAGCACATGCTCAAACTGGAACTTGGGCACCAGGGCCTCGGCCTTGCTCTTTGACTCGTCTGCGGCCATGTTGAAGATATTATAAGCCTGGCTTGGAGTTAAACCCTCTAGCACTAGGTATTTGGCTCTCTCAGTTGTGCATACACAACTTCGGTCGGGACTGCTGCCCCTCCTCGATGCGATCAAACTGCCCCGCTAACCCCGCCTAGACACTGCTGTCCAGGGGCCCCAGTCTTGCCCGCAAGCTAGAAAGAAGCATGGTGGGGGGCTACCTTCTATCATGTAGGGCACCTCATCTAGCACACGTCTCACGCATGTATGGAGGGAGGTAACCATTCGACAGCAATGGTGAAACAATAACCTCAGTGCTGAGACTATAATAAGAGCTGCCAAGTTTGTGCTCTTGGATAACAAGGTTGATATTTCTATCTTGAGCTCCTTGAGAAGTACTTCAGCAAATCAGTTGAGAATAGTAGATCGCCGCCCTCACTTTAAAACGTGGGATATCTCAGAGTTCGTAGGATCAACCACAAACTAGATTTCGTCCACCAAATTGATATATAAATAAGTATATATGCTATGAATACCGAAAAAGCGTTCATAATAGGTAGGATGACTGAGTTTATGTATACTCAAATGTGTGCGTTTCATTTCGAGGAGCAGGTAAGAAAGAGCAAACATAACATCATGAGCAGCTGCCAAAGAATGATAACCCCTCCCTAAAGTAAAATGGAGGCCATCAATCGTTGCCTGCGCCTGCCTGCTGCGCTATGGGTGGGTTCTATATGTACATGTATTTAAAGCCCCTCCAGGTCATGAGCAAAACGTTCTTTCAGAGCTTGCTTCAACACTCGCAATCCAAGTGAGAAGACTACATACTTACTATCAAATATACCATCTTTTAAGCTCTTGCTTGATCCCAATTACAACTCCCCAACTGAAATACAACTCAAGGCTTCTACCCAAGCTGCATTCTCTTCCGAGTAGAGAATTGAGAGCATCACATTTCATGTGCTAAGCTATCTTGGTTCTGTTCTGGGCTGCAAAGGTCTATTGGGATTGTTTCCAATATAGGAAATCATTCACGACACAAAGATGGCGAACCCGTCAGAGCATCAACAACAGCAACCGCCAACACTGGTAGAACGATTCCAGGCCCAAGTTGTCAACCAGCAAGAAGCATCGCCATTATTCAAAAAGCTACCGCCGGAGGTGAGAACCCAGATCTACGAGTACGCACTTACGGAAGAACCGGCAGATAGTGTTCAGCATCACCAGTTTGCCGTCCGCTACGACCACAACGACGAGCAACTCACGCCGCGGCCTTCGTTTGGGACCCCTTCTGTGACTCGGAACATAGCGGGCTTTGACTGGGTTAGACCTGAGAACCCTTCCCGAATGGTAATCTCTGTGGCTTTGCTACAGACCTGCAAAGTGGTTTATCTAGAATCCGCCAGTATACCATGGACGCAGAAAGAACACAAGCTCTACTTCTATCGCGGCCTACCTAGACGGCCCGAGAGCGTAGCCCAGGCCCGTTTTGAGCAGTTCTTCTCAGAGACATCGCTTCAATGGTCACCTGTGCCAAATCGAAGACACTGGGATCTTGTGAGCTAAAAGAACACCATGGGAGCTACCTTGAAGCATACTGATGGTCCTCTTGTAGATTCGAGCTATCAGGATATTCCCCCAGATGTACTGGCTGGAAGACTCCCGCCACAAAAACCTCATTTGGGTTGTCTCGAACACTGACTGGTTTTCCAATGTGGAGACTATCCGGTTGACTTTCCGACGAGGTGACTGGTGGTATTGGGAGCGCAACCAGGCGCTTACGATCAACCCGTTCCGCAACGGGGGCACGAATAATGAAATGCAGCAAGATATGCTCACGACGAAGCAGGGTGGCCAGGTGCCGTTCGTGGAAAATACGTGGGGTCTGGCTTTTGAAAGGATGCCCAAGCTTAAATCGGTCATCATCGACTTCGAGACGAGCAAGGACAAGAAGCAGGAAATGGAGGAGATAGTGAAGTGGGCGCAGAAATGGAAGTTCCCCGCGGCTGCCGCCCCCGGAGAGCCTGCCAGGCATTTCAGTGCCGAGGGCAACCCAGTCGAGAAGATGAGTTGGCAAGGACTTCCATACCATTGGAGTGATCGCTGCGTTGGTTGCCGCAAGACTCGTTGGGGGCAGATCAACCCTAACTGTGCAGACTGCATGGAGGAAAAAGAATTGCTGGACTGGGGCTATGGACCACGGTTGCTGGTATGGACGCTCTCCTGGTCCTCAGTTCGTAAGGATTGAAGAGGTGTCATTTCATCTTATGATTGCTAGGACGGTCGTCTGTGCCAGAGAGCCGCGTTCATCGAGGAAAGACTACTGTCACTTTGCGTAGCCCATCACATAATTTGTCTATGGAGGCTTATCCACCGCCAGCAAGCTCGAGAATGCAATTTTACAACGTCTTCTAGGTCTGGACAACGCTTGAAATCACCTGAAGTAACTGCCTCCTCGGGCCATCGCTCCAAAAGGGGCTATGGTCACTTTCGATCTCAACAATCTTGCAGTCCGACGCCTGTGCCAACGCTTTCTGCGCTGGGACTGGGAAGACATTGTCCTTGGTACAAACGACATATGTTTTGGGGACCGTGACGTCGGCTGCTACGAAATGCGCGGGCACGTTTTTGCTGGCCTTGCTCTGGTGCACCAGCCAGCGGCCCATTTCGTCCCGCTTGACCTTGGGTAGAAAGTTGTAGAACTTATCTCCCGCGCCCTCCGTAACTTTGTAGTGTGGCCCCTGCCATTCGAACAGAATCGCGAGCGGATCAGTATATTAGTATTTCCAACAGGCTACTTCACAGGAAGAGCAGGCGAAGGAGCAGTATCACACACTCACCTCCGGATAGTAGAGATCCTTTGCGGCCTCTTCCCCGCCGATGAACTTGATGACGCTCATGCCCTTCTCGGCCAACGCGAAGGCCGAAATGTAGACGACGGCCTTGACGCCCCCCGGGAGGCCGCGCGTGTTGCGGTCCACCACCGTCTGGCTCTCGGCGGCGGCGCTGCCGGCGACGCCGCCGTGGGAGTGGCACACCAGCACGGCCTGGCGGCCCGCGTCCAGCAGCGGCAGCAGGTCCGCGTGGATGCGCCGCACGTCGTCGACGTAGGTCTTGCCCGCGACGCTGTCGTCGGACCCCGTCGAGGGCAGCGCCGGCGCCAACACCGTGTAGTTGTGGGGCGCGGCTTGGAGCGCGGCGACGAGGGGCTGGTAGAAGACGGGCGGGTGGAAGGCGCCGTGGACGAGGACGATGACAGGGGACGAGGGGGACGAGGGGGCTGCGGCCATGGTGGACGTGTTGTTACGAGATATGCGACTGTTTTATATAGTTGAGAACGGGACAGGAGTTGGCAAATACGGCTGCTCTTTTTCTATCACCCCTCTTTGTTCGTCTGGACACCAGCAGAAGCGTTACTAAAGCTCGGGAGTAAGCCCAATTCAAAACATCCCCCCCGAGCCTTGCATATGTATGTACTTATGTCACAACGTTGGACAGATGGTCAAGGTTCGGGTAACTCGCTAGCACTGCGTAATAGAGTTCTGTGATGGGCCAAGTAAGTTCACCTAGCGACCACGGCAGCAACCCGGTGATACAGTAGCTGGATCTCCACGCGCGAGCTCCCGGCACCCGGCTTGGCCAGAACCCCACGGGGTCGAGACCAGTCTATCAAGTTACATACAGTATTGGCACTCTGTTACCCGAACTAAGCAATGTATTCCCATTATCTTTATGATATCTAGTGTTTGAAGTAGCAGTAGATAATGTGAAACACATTGAGGATAAAGTGGTGATGCATCCGGGGAAGCGATGGGAAGTTTGAACTTGACTATATGACATCATAACACCTGCTTATGGGAAATTGATTTCGGCATGTTGCAAGGCTGGGGCATCCGGCGTGTTTGGATGGACAAAAACAAACTGCCTTGAATCAACCTTACCAGACGAAAATGGCGGGCCGGCGCATGAGTCTGAAACGACATGAGGTCCTTTCCCTTCACGAAGCTATTGATACCGCCTCTGCTCTCCGGACCCTATCTGCTTTGCTCGCTCCAGGACGTCCAGTTCGAAGATCACAGGCAACATAGTAAAAATATGGAAGAGCCATGCAGCAGCCAATCAGCACCGGGAATTCTTACATGGCTCCATGGGATTTTGGGTGCCGAGCCCCGAGCCACACAGGCCTTTTTACCCCCCTAGACTGGCCTACAGGCGCCCTCTGTGGGCTGTTTAGAAACCCCGATCATGCCCAATGCTACCTAACCCCATCCAGCAGCAGCACTTAGCATGTCCTACATATCGAGATCCAAGGCGATGTCGATATGGTGTGCACTAGAGAAAGCCATGGCTTAGCATGGGTTCTGCATTGGTTCCAGGGCACTCTGCGCGCGCCAGCCCGCACTGCGCACCAGAACATGCCGCAATCTGCACCCCTCTGTCTTTTTGTCCGGTTCAATCATGATTTGAGCAGGTTCACCACCGGAAATGACCCACTTTGCCTCTTGCCCTGCGGCCAGTAGCCAGTAGCTTTCCTGCAAACGGGATGTATGTAGCCCGTGAACCCGCCCTTTGCCACTGCCTGCCGCCGCTTGCTTTTGGTGGTATTTCTCGAGTTGCTCCAAGGTTCCTGTCTACCGTACAACGTACTGCCTACCAACAGAGCGGGATGATTACTGTGCATCCTGTACCTCCATACTCCAGTCTTTTATCTCGGTTGCTTTCGCCGAGGCGTTGGTGGTTGAATACTTCCAAGTTGCCAACACTCTCACCCAGGCGCGCCACGCGGTTTCCAGCCAGATGAACACATGCTCTTCTGTTCTCTGCCGTGCTCTGCCGCAATAATTGTGGGCTCCTGCTGGATTTCAGAGAAAGCCAATTGTATGATCGGCACCTCAAACTCACCCATTCGTCGTTCTTCACCGTAGCTTGGTACTGTCGCCATGACGGTAGCCAGGGCAGCAGCAGTGACTGAAGCCGCCCGGGAGCGGGAGACTTTTAGGTCAGATACGAGCCCTGGTCTTTGCTGACCCCTCTCCCCCACGCGGTATCCAGCATGACATGATAGCTGATACGTCTTGACAGATATGAGCCAAATCTACGGCGGAATAGTACACCGAATGACACGGGCGATCATCGCTCCAACTCGGAGCTCCGGACTTGTGAGGATGCTATCCTGACCACTTTTGCCCAGCTCGTGGCGTGTCGTGTCAACGCAACTCGAGTCTTCATATCGCTCTTTGACCAACACCGTCAGTATATCATTGCAGAAGCTACGGCAACATTGCCATTAACGCCTAGTCTTGGCCACAACCAACGAGGCGAAGATGAGCTTCTTCTTTGTGGGACCTCTATTCCCAAGGCTGAAGGCATCTGTGGCCGCGTTCTTGATGCTGGGGAAGCAGAGGATGCACACGGAAATATTGCTCTGCCAGTCATAGTAATTCCCGATATTCAATCAGACTCTGGACTCGCTTCCAAGCCATACGGTATCTCTGGCAAGCTCGGCCGCGCTTATGCGGGGGTTCCCATCCGGACTCGAAATGGAATTAACATTGGAGTTTTGAGTCTTTTCAAAGAGTCCGCTGTCTCCGAGGACGGCTGGGATGTCCTTTATTCTCAAATCCTACGCGATGTGTCACATTGTATTGTGGAACACCTGCGCTCTAAACGGGCTCGCATAGCGAGCCAGCGCGCGCAGCGAATGGCACGCGCAATAGGGTCGTTCGTGGAGAACAGGTCGACACTCCCGTATTGGGAGTTTGGGGGAACTGCTGAGTATCCAGAAGAACAGTATGTTGGAGAAGGCGCCCTGAATGCTAAACAACAGGCCAAAGATCGCGACGTGGCAACCCCCCTCGACGACGACCAGCTGTTTCATGATGGATTGTTCTCGGGGAAATTCAGTCATGAGCCAAGTCGGCTCACAAACAACCCAGACTCGAGCTTGGACGACACGAGATCCGGACGGGACGACTCGCTGAATTCGGTCGGATCAGTGCCAGCGAGTGGTGCGCAGACTCCCAAGTCAGACACATCAGTCTCTCCCGAGGAACTGAACACGGTTGGAGGAATATTCTCCCGAGCTGCAAACATCATCCGTGAGGCTATCGAAACCGAGGGTGTGGTATTTCTAGATGCCGTGCCAAAGGCTTTTGGTAGTCTGACGAAGGAGTCCGAGTCCCAAGAAACGGTGTCGGCTCCATCCATTGCTCCTTTGGAGACATCCAGCAGCGATGAACCGAGGTCCGACAACGCAGCAAGTGGTGACACCAGTTCCTACGCGAACATCTTAGGATTCTCTACATCTGACTTTTCTAGCATCAACCGGGATAAGCCTTCGCCACTCGCTCATCTCTTGTCGACCAAGCTCCTGAGGGCGATTGTACAAAAGTATCCTACAGGGGCGATCTTGAACTTTGACGAGGACGGGGCTATTCAAACAGCAGACCCCTCAACCGATGACCAAAACAGCACATCAACAGAACAACAGCAGGATCATGAATCGACTACTCCAGGGCGGTTGCGAGGTCAGTCGCGCGCTCGCAATGGGTCACAATGGAAAGAAACGCCGGAGGAAGGGCTGCCTCAGGTCTTTATTGGAGCTCGGAGCGTGGCTTTTGTGCCCGTATGGGATCAGAAAAAGGAGAGATGTATTGCGGGCGGCTTCGCTTATACACGTACGCCTGCGAGAGTCCTCACACGTACCGGGGAGCTCAGTTACTTCCGAGCGTTCGCCATGATCATCATGGCAGAAATTCACCGACTAGAGACATCGCTATCCAACAAATCCCAGTCGGATGTTCTAAGCTCGCTGTCACATGAATTGCGGTCACCGCTCCACGGGATGGTTCTTGGTGTTGAGCTCTTGGCGGACACGTCGTTGGACGCTTTTCAGGGAAACGTCTTGCACACGATGGAGACATGCGGACGAACACTCGCAGACACGATTGACCATCTACTTTATTTCTCCAAGATTAATAATTATGTCGGCCCCGACAAGCGCCCGGATCAGGGAGCGCGAGGTCTACGTTTAGGGACTTGGCCTAATCTGGAGGCTGGAATGAAAAGTATCTACATGAATGTGCAACTCGACTCCCTGGTGGAAGAAGTGGTCGAGAGCGTGTTTGCTGGTTTCAACTTCTTCATGATGTCTGCCGGACAGATTCAACACGAAAGCTGCCACACAGGGCAAGATGTGGCGGCGGTACGCCGCCACGACCGGAGACAGGCAATGGAAGAAATCGAGCACACCAAAAGGGGCACTGAAGGATTCCCAGATGGTCTGCCCGGGGGTAACGCCGTGCCACTTCTCATCGACCTGGACATCGACCCGGCAGTGTCTCATTACTTCCGAACTATCCCCGGTGGCGTCCGGAGAATCATTATGAACCTACTTGGGAATTCGCTCAAGTACACCAGCTCGGGATCTATAAGGATTACACTCTCACAGGAGTGGGGGCGTACCAAGCGAATGCGAGCCAGCGGCCAACTTGTTAAACTGGCCGTGGCGGACACGGGAAGAGGTATATCGCAGGAATTCCTTCGTGAGAATCTGTATCAAGCCTTCGCACAGGAAGACCGGCTGGCTCCCGGCCTCGGACTTGGTCTGAATGTGGTCAAGAAGGTTGCCAACTCACTTGGTGGCAGAGTCACGGTGGAAAGCGAGATGGGGCTAGGCACGACGGTTACAGTGCGTATGCCCCTACAGCCAGTCACCCCTGCCGACTCGACCAGCGTAACGAAGGAGGAAGAAGCTGAGCTGGCTTATTTCGGAAACCAAAGACGGGAGCTAAAGGGGCTGCGCATATGCCTGGTCGGCTTTGATACACCAATACGCCTTCCTATTCGCCACAAGGGCTCGGACGAGGCGAGAACTTCGCCTCAGTCTGTCTTCAAGACATGTCGGAACTGGTTGCGAATGGAGGTGGTATCGACGACCGAAGCAACAGAACTTGCGCCCGACCTGATCCTCTGCGAGGATTCGGCAGCATCATGTGCTTACATGTCAAGTCCGGAATCCCTAAAGGCACCCATCGTGGTAATGTGCGCTGATGTGCCGACGGCGTTCCAACGGTCCACTGCAGTAGACGCGGTATCTAACTCTCGTGTCATGGACTTTGTCTCCCAGCCGTACGTTTTCTCCTCTCAAGATCCAGGAGCCCCGTACTTGTTTTCATCTGGGATACTGAAACTAAATCTTATGAGTATAGGCTTGGGCCTCGCAAGCTTGCCAAAGTTTTGCTGGCTGCGGTGAAGCGTTGGGTTGAGCATCAAGATACCGCACCGCCCCCACCCCGGCCGCTGTCGTCGCTTACCTTGGATCTACCTCCGTCACGCCACAACCTTGGCCCTAGGCGCGCGGCTTCTCGGGCTTCCAATAGGAGCGGTACTAGTTCCAGAGGCACTCAAAAATCCCAGAGGATATCTGAGGATGGCCAACCCTCTGCGAATGGCGACAGGTCTCGCCCCGAATCTCCTCGGTCCGAGGTACAACCCCAGGCACAACCCCAGGCACAGTCCCATGAACAGTCCCAGGATGCGCAGCCCAGCATTTCTCCGGGCTCGGAGGAGGGTGAGCCACTGCCAAAATTCCTGCTGGTGGACGACAATCCCATAAACCTGAAAATTCTCGCCGCCTACATGAAAAAACTGAATTTGTCATTTGCAACAGCAAAGGATGGGCAGGAAGCCGTGGACCAAGTTTGCCAATTACCTGGGCAGTACGCATGTATATTCATGGACATCAACATGCCTCGGCTAGACGGACTACAAGCGACACGCCAGATCCGGAACTTCGAGCAGACCCATGGTCACGCAGCGTCGACCATCATTGCGCTATCCGGGCTTGCATCCGCCAGCGTGCAGCAGGAAGCCTTTCAGAGCGGTATCGAATTATTCCTGACCAAGCCGGTCAAGCTGAAAGAAATTAGCGAGATTCTCACAGTTCGGGGCTTGTTGTGAGCTGGCTTTTTGGCCAGTGGCAGGAAATACTGGTTGAAGCAGCGGGAGTTTTTCTTCTTTTTCTAGAACTAAGCGCGCACACGCATCATGGCCATGATTTTTGAAAATCTCAACGATATCACCTAGAGAGCCGTTCTTGGCAAAGCATACGAACATGAATGAAATATACATGATTGAACAGTTGTCGGCACAGAGAAATGAAGAGAAAAACTGCTGCAGGCTGGAGAACGTCTTGACACGAGAAATTTTGGATCCATGGATGTGTATAAGTCAGCCGACCTCGAGCCAATTGAGCTTTTATTGTCGAGGGCGACTAGTACTAAAGTATACAATTGTCCAGAACATTACTTATATATTCAATCACCTTCAATCATACGGAGTACACTTTGGTGAACAGGAACCGGCATTGAGTAGATCCCTTAGGCGCCTTTGAGAAGAGACACCAATCAAAACTCCCAGCCTCTCTGGCAACATTGCGGGGGAGTTAGCAGCTACTTCCCGACGGCCAACGACCCCTAATTGGTGCGCACCTGCATTCACTGCCATCGTGGGTCCCGCCAAGCGTGGGTCATGCAAGGCCGACAGAAACTTTTGAGAATTTACGGCTTTTTAGCTCGACAAGCTCCCCACTCATTATCCAAAAGAATATTTTGTTCGCGACCGACGGGCAACTTTCTTTGCACTCTACTACTTTACTTACCGGAGAAACGACAACAGGCACTCCTATCAAAAGACCAGAGACCCCCAGCCCAAAGAGACTGACTGTCCTTGACCAATAAATTTCGGAATTGCAAGAGCCAGATACCGGTAAGTCACGATAAACAATCCCTTGCCTGCTTGCTTCTTTCAGCCCCCGGGCGAGTCACACCGCGTGAGTCGAATGCCCCGCGCATCCAATCATTCCCGTTCTTTTCAACATTGTCGATCGAGTTGAGCCTCAAAAGAACTTGGCCAAGCCTGGTTCCTACCGGAATCTCGGTTACTACACCTGCAACAGTCACCTTCCTATCGTCCCTCCCCCATTTTGGTGGAAAGACCAACATCTCGTCGCAACTCGATCCCACACCCCACCATCGTCTTGTCTTGCCTCGGATTGCCTCGACTGCACTCGAGGCCTCTGTCGCCCACTCAAACAACCGTAACTAAGAAATCGTGATTGATAGTCTCTGAAAAATCAAGGTCGACATCATGTCTGACCAGGATACCAAGCCTCTCGAGGCCAGCACTGTTGCTGCCCCCGTCGAGTCCACCGAGGCTGCCCCTGCCCCTGCCGCAGAGCCTGCTGCTACCACTGAAGATGCGAGCACCAAGACCGAGGAAGGAACATCTGCTACAGACGCAAATGAAAGCAAAACGACCGAGGTTTCGGTTCTCAACCCTCCCAAGAACATGCTGAGGGTCAAGCGTGACCAGGGCGCGCAGGACAGCAACACCAAGGCGAACAAGTTCGACCCCACTGTGCTGAAGGAAACTTCTGACCCAGTTCAGATCCGATCTCAGGTACATACCTCATGCCTCCCCCTCAATGGTTCTCCTATCAAAAACTGACATCATCGCATCTAGGTTCACTTCTACTTCAGCGATAGCAACCTGTCGTCAGATAAGTTTATGCGCGAGCAGACCGGAGGCACCGAGAACAAGGCTATCCCCTTGACCACCATCACTTCCTTCAAGCGTATGCGCCGTTTCCAACCCCCTTCGGCTGTCATTACTGCTCTGAAGGAGAGCAACTTCATTGTTATTGAAGGAGAGGAGGGCAAGGAGACCATCCGCCGACAGAAGGCATGGGACCCCACCAAGACCACAAAGCTCGAGGAACGAAGCATTTATGTGAAGGGCTTCGGCAACGAGATTCCCTCGACCCAATTCGATATCGAGGCGTTCTTCACCCAGTACGGCGAGATCCATTCGGTTCGTCTCCGACGTGGTGACGATGGTGGTTTCAAGGGCTCCGTCTTTGTTGAATGGGCCGACCAAGAGACGGCCGAGAAATTCATGGCCCTTGACCCCAAGCCTACCTGGAAGGAGCACGATCTGTTGATCATGTGGAAGGCAGAGTACACCAGGCAGAAGAACGAGGCCATCCGGGAGGGTAAGATCCAACCAAAGAACAACCATGGCAAGCCTTTCCACCGCGGCCGCGGCCGAGGAGGCTTCCGCGGCACCCAGCGAGACGGCGCCGATGCCAATGACTGGAAGAAGCGCCGGGACGAGGATCAGAAGCGCGGCTTTGGTGGTGACCGCCGTGATAGTCGCGACCAGCGCGGGCGCGGTCGTGGGCGCGGCCGAGGTGGCCGTGGCCGGGGTGATCACCGCGGTGATCGCGGTCGGGACCAGGCCGAACAACCACAGGAGAAGAAGGAGGCCGTCAAGGCCACCAACGAGAATGGCGAGCTTCCCGCACCCAAGATCAACATCAGCGCCGATGCCAACGGCAAGCGCGCCAGAGACGACGGTGCCGAGACGGATCGACCGGCGAAGAAGGTTGATACCAAGGAAGGTGCTGCAGAGACTTCATGAGTTGGGCTACCATGCTGCGATATTTCTCCAGGAATACTGTCCTAGTGGACAGCAGCGGTTACTCATCATCCCGTCCTGTGGTTCGCCCACACAGACGCGTGTCGGCTTGTGTGATTATAACAGAGGGAGGTTTCGTCTTATGATACCATAAAAATAAGTCCCCATCTTCGGATACATACATCTTTCTGATGCCTGCACGATGGGAATCTCCGGCTCTGTGCCGGAAGGGACAATCAGCGGTCACTGGCGTTTTTTTTTGGCTTGTTATTTCCCCTTGCCCAATAGAAGAATATTACGAACAAAACAATGTGTTTGGGCGAACAGCTCCTTCCTGGCAATTGTGCGTGATGACACATGTAATATAGCAAAGTTTACTGCTGTAGATGTCAAGCGGTGGTTTTCTTATGCAGGGAACGGCACTTGAAGATTAAAAGAAAGGTCTGACCCAGAGGGCAATGTTTCTATATTAATTCATAACATCGTGTAAAATTGTGCTACGATACGCAATGCCAGGTTACATACATGGCCCCATTACTTGTTTAGTCTTATCGTATCCTCCTACATCAGCGCCCGCCGGCCGCGAACGGGCTCCGTTTGCGCAGGGGCTCGCCGTAGTACCACAGCAGCACGGGGCTGGGCCAGCCGATGACGATGCCGAGGAAGGCGAGCAGGGAGTTGCCCCAGCCGAGGCCGAGGCGGTCGTAGAGGCTGGCGGCGAAGAGGGGGAAGCCGAAGCCGGCGAGGGAGCGCATGACGGTGGCGGCGCCGACGGCGCTGGCGGCGTAGCGGGTGTAGGTGTCGACGAGGAAGCCCTGGACGCACTGGAAGCCGATGATGGTGCCGATGGAGAAGAGGCAGGCGCCGACGTTGGGGCCGATCCAGTGGGTCTTGTACTCGGCGGTCCAGCCGTAGATGAGGAGGCCGACGGGGATGAGGACGGCGCCGGGCACCATCATGGGGACGCGGTACTCGGGGCGGCCGGCGCCCTTGCCGCCGCGGCGGAGGTCGCGCCGCTTGAGGGCGGCGTAGATGCGGTCCTGCAGCGGGGCGCACACCTGGGCGCCCAGGAAGAAGCCCAGGCCGAGGGAGATGTAGTTGAGGCCGCCGATGCCGAGGGACTCGCCGTAGCCGCCCTCGGCGACGGGGCCGGAGAAGAGGGACGGGAACGAGACGAGGACGATGTACATCAGGCCGTATAAGTACATCATGTACAGCGCCAGGACCTGGATAATGACCTGCGTCGCCAGCAGGCGGAAGGGCCGCGCCACGGCGGTGCGCAGCGTCCTGGCCACGGTCCGGTCCGGGTCGTCGTAGGGGGTGTGGAGGCCGTCGTTGCCCGTCTCGTGGACGAGCCGCTGGCGCTTCCACTGCAGCAGCACGGGCGCGTACGTCTCGCGCAGGAAGACGAGGCCCAGCAGCTGGATGACGGCGTCGGCGATGGTCGTGGCCCAGAAGGACCAGCGCCACGTCGTGTTTTCGGTAATGAAGGCGCCGGCTTTGAAAGGACAAGGAGAAGAGATCGGTGTTAGTTAACTAGAACTTGCTAACTATGAACTTGCTTGTGATAAGGAGTAGAGAGAGAAAGAGAGAGAGAAAAAGGGGCGGTCTATCGTACCTATTGGCCCTATAGCCGGGCCCAGGAGTGGCGTTAACGAATATATCGACATAGCTTTGCCACGCTGCTCGGCCGTGAAGAGGTCAGCCAAGACACCGCCGCCGATAGCTAGAGGTGCCGAGCCGCCCAAGCCGGCGAGGAAGCGGAAGATGATTAACTGCGCCTTCGTCCTCGCGAGACCACATCCGAGGTTAAAGCAGAGATAGAGAATGTTGGTGGTTTGCAAGACCAAGACACGGCCATATAATTCGGATAGGGGTCCCCACCTACCGAGTCGTGCCAAACACGTCAGTTTACGAAACAAGCAAGCCCCTGGAGAAAATACGAGGTAGAGAAAGAGGATATGGACAGAGAGATTCAACACGTCCCCGCGAGAGGCACACCCACTTACACCAAAGGCCCGATGGCATAGGCAAGGATAAAGATGGAGAGAACTAGAGCCTGTTGGGTGCCGGGCGGCACGTCCAACTCGTCGCCGATGACGCCGAGGGAGGGCGCCACGAGAGACGAGGACAGCGGCGACATGAGGGTGAAGCAGGACACGATGAAGACGGCGCGCCACTTTTTGGAGTAGGCCCAGTTCTTGGGGTTGGCCGGGTCGTCGGGCCCCGTCCAGGTCACCAGGTCGGGGTCGTTGGGGTTGAGCGCCGTGCTGGCCCTCGTCTTCTCCTCCTGCAGCGGGGCACCGCCATCGCCGTCGCCGTCCCCACCGAGCTCGACGTCCCGCCGGCTCTCGATGCCGTCGTACACTTCGGATACGGCCCGGGACAGTGGGGGCTCGGATCTCCTGGTGAGAACGCGGCTCGGTGGCGGGATGGCGTTGACGCTCAATGAGGAAGAGCTGACGGAGGCGTAGGTGGTCGACCCATCACCGTCGTCTTCGCCGCTCTTGGTGGCCGTCTTCTTTTCGACGCTGCCACTTCTCCGGGGTTTCGTGTTGGTTTCTGACATGGCGAAATCGGTCACTTCGCTGTTATGGCCCTCGTCCGGCGACGGCTCCGTAACATGGGGTTGCGCCATGGCCACTCGGTGTCTTGGTTCCTTGTTTCTGTGAGCCAATCAGAAGTGAGATGCACAGACGAATAGGGTAATGTGGTCTTGGCAACGGTAAAAATAGTCGAGTAAGGAGGTGGCAGTTGTAGTATAGCATATTTATATCAAGGAAAAAAGGGAGGGGCGGGAAGCAGGCTAGGGGTACGGTCTGGCGAGGCTATTTAAGCAGACAGGGGGGAGGGAATCCCCATTGAAGGGAAAGCAGAGGCGGTGATGCATTTGTTCATTCAATGGTGGCGGAAGTAGAAGAATTCCCTGCTTGGCCCCAACAAAACCCGTTGCTGATATGGAGTGGGCATGGTGGTTAGCATCTGCAGACCCGGTTTTTTACACGGGACTGTCTGCACCTTGATCGATCTGACTGGACGGAAGGAGCTTGTTTGATTGCCCTCCAGTACTAGTAGGCCTCGCTCGGGTCCTGGGGGGGGGCTTGAAGGAAGGGGGAGCCGTTCGTGCATCCGGAGGGAAATGGGGATGGGGATTGGTTTCGGGCCATCTTTCGCGTAGCGAGAGTATGTCTTAACACCGAGCTCGAGTCTTGTGAGTAATAAGTCAAGAGTCGCGGCTAGCGGTGTTAGTCATACGCGTGTTTGTCGGAGCGATTGACACGACAGGACCAGAATATCACACAAGATAGCTCCTGGTGGCAGTATACCGCGACATACACCGACTGCAGGTTTCAACGGGGTGCTTTTTGCGCCGTGCATACGGATGGTGGGCACTCGGTATGTATGTGTGCGATGCAACATGGCGACTCCATCTCAAGATCACCTCTGATGTGTTCCGAGTGGATGGGTCAGTGGAGATGGGATGGGGAACCCGTCTCAATCGGTTGAACCGGACCAGTGCCAGCCAGCCCTTGCAACCGCTAAAGCCGTGTTGAAGCCGGGGACCTCAACCTTGCATGTCATGATCAAAAAGACCTTGCCTATCCGGTCGTGGCGGCATCGGTGCCGACGCGGTTATCTAGTGTGGTCGAATCATCTGAAGTGGATACCTACATAGCGATGTACAATATGCGCATATATGCGTATAGTGCATTATTCTGCAATGCCCCTGAATAGGTGAATATTCCATATAAAATTTGGGATGATTGAATAGTTGAGTTGCACGACCTAATCGGGGGTGTTTTATACAATCTGATCTCTCCCATCTCTCCCTCCGCCAATCCGGCCTCTCGAAAGGGAGGGAAAGGAAGGAGAAAACTACGATAATCACCGCCGGTCGATCTTCGCAATCTAAGACGGAGGATGTCAATTTGTATGGCGATTTCTATGAAATCGTCATCACCGGCCCCGAGCGCCGAATACTATTCATCGATGCGTATAGTGCATACTGCATACATACGAATATTGAATATTCCAGTTCTGAAATGACATCGCTATACCTACATCAATGTACAGCAGATCAGTGTGTCCCATCGAGTCAAAAGTCAAAAGCAACTTGATTGGAACCTGTCAGTAGTCCGGAAGCTGCGGCGGCGCTTGAATGCTTAAGTCACTTCAACATGACCCCGAACCGGTCAAGTGATCAACTCTAACCGGTGGGGAGGAGCCGAAAACGGCCATCTCTTCGGCTAGGCGAACCCGAAGCCGAACCTCACTCACGCACGTGTCTCTCTCTTTTGTTGCACTCAGGGTTCTAAAATGTAACCTGCTGCTTATTCTGATCGCACACTTCTCCCCGGTAATCAATACGACAAGGAATTCGAGCTCAAATTACAATCGTGTCAAGGTGAGCAAATCATAGTAAATGCTGCAGCAAGGGGACATTGGTGGTGGGGGGTTTCGAGTATCTTATTATATATACTCGGAAAGAAACGCTGTTTGGGTTTTCCGGTGTTCCTCAAGCTCTTGTGATGTCTCTCCAGTTACAATCGGACCGAGGCATTTACCTCTTCTTGAGCACATCCCGAGCACCGGCAACAAACTAGGAACACGCTCAGTACTTGGTATTTCCAATATCGTATCGGATTTCGGTGTCGTTGGCCCCGCCGCAGGGCCCGTTGCCATAGACCTGGATCTTGCCGTTGGAGACGTGATCCTCAGCGGCCTCCTCGAGATAAGCCCAGACGTCGAGGTTGCCAACCCTGTAGTTCGGAGAGAAAAGGAAAAGTCAGTTTACAGATTCGCCTATCAAGGGTTTCTGGGGCCAGATAAAATATGTCATGATGATGGGGAGTGACAAGGACAATCGTAAGTGCTTCTGAGGAAAAACCCGAGAGAAACACCAAGGAGACTTGTGTGACGAAAAATGCAAAAAGACATAGGGAAGAGAGAGGGAAAAAAACATACATCAGTTCCTGATCACTCCCATCCCACCGAAAAGCAGAGAACTTGCAAGTGCCGAGCGTCGCCAGCGTGTACATGGCGTGCCAGTTAGTCTGGTTCCAGAACCCGTTCTTGGCATCGATAGCGGCCTGGAGGGCCTGGCAGTCGGCGAGGGTGGCGGCCGGGACGCCGCCGGTGGTGTCGGTGAACATGGAGGACATGCCAATGGGGCAGTTGGCGACGGGCGAGTCGGTCGCGGTGAAGGGGACGTTGGCAGGCGGGGGCCGGTCGGCCCGGCCGGCGATTCCAGCGGTTCCGGCGTCGGCTTCGGGGTCGGTGAGGACGAAGTTGGAGCGGAGGTAGAGGACGTCCTTGCTGCCGTCGGCCTTGGTGATCTCGTGCGAGGTGAAGCCGGGCTTGACGGGGAGGACGGCGCCCAGGACGGCGGCGGCCCAGACCAAGGGAACGACGAAGTTGATGATCAGCTGCATGTTGATGATTATGTTGTACCGGCGGATCTGAATTATGGGCGGTGCTGCGTTGTCTCGGGTTTGTTGAGTGAGTGTGTCTGGGAGCAACTCGGAAGCAATGAATGTTATGTTGTGCCGAAGCGCAATGGGTCAGCTGGCCTCCTCTGAATAGCTAACAGAGTGTTTTGAGAGAGAGGAAGTTGACTTCGGAAGAGAAACGGGGAAGCACTTATAGTACCGTGAATTTCCAGTGTTGTGTATGCGAGGTTGAAGCAGCACTCACTACTGCTGTGAATGATGGTCGCCTATAAATCAGATTTGAACGAGAGATGCAATACCATGTATTCAATTCCTAAGCACCTGACCTGTTATGTGTCATGACTTCGATTGTTCAGGAACAGTTCGCATTACTATGAGTCCCTCCCCATAACATTATCGTTAAATGATCCATAGTTGGTCATAAATAGTCATAAAATCTCGCTGAACTCCTTGTTCCCATAATGGTATCCTTTTGCAAGCCTAGTCCGTCCCTTCCCATCAAAGCACAGCGTGGTTTACTAACACACTCTCCGACAACTGATAAACTCCATACACTGGGCAGCTCCCCAGATACATACTGCGTATTCGCTTGAACCAAATGACCTGGGCTGATCATTCAAGGCCAGGAAGAGAGTCCCATGGAGTCATGGAATTGGCAAGATTCTCAATGCTATCGAAATCAAAGTTGGATGCTGGAGGGGAACGTTGAGCAGTCGCAGCAGCCGCAGGATTCCCTGCGTTATTAGCGTTTGCTGTAAACATGAACACTGACGGATCTCCTGATATCCCTGTATTGCTGTTGTTGGTCGTCCATGTATCGAAGCTGGATTGCCAATTGGCACCGTCTCTTAAATACCAATCTGAGCCGTCGATGGCGTAAGCCGAGCTTGGCGTCACGTTCCGCGTGGCCGCTCGTGACGGCTGGCTAGAGTCACCACTACTACTGGAAACAGCGGCATATGATCGAGCGTAGCTTGGTATCGTGTGGCCTAACGATGGTTGACGCCAAGTCACGCCGGTCACACTATCCATATTCAAGGCCGTCGGGTTTTTGCCGACTGCGGCGCCTCCAACTGTTTGCATATTCGGCAGTTTGCCGAAATCGGTCGACCCCGAGGCAAACCCGCCCATCATTTCGGGTGCGATTGTTGACCCAGGTGCCATCCGGGAGCCCGGACCATTGGCATATGCGACGAGATGGGCGGGGCTGTATTGTTCTTGCTTGGCAGCCGGTGGCGAGGGAGACGCCGTCAAATGGGATTTGGGCGAAGGCACTTCGGATGTGCTGAAGGTACCCCATCTCTCATCAGCTCGCTGCAACGAATGTGCAGCTTCCTCGGGGAGCTCCACATTCCATTTGCGCACCAAAACACTCAGGATACTCAAGGTCCTCCTACCGCAGAGCCAATCCTCGGCGATTTCCTCAAGGTGCTTGATGCCGTGCGTGATATCCCGCTTGGCAGTCTTTTCTGGGAGGTTAAGTAGATGGATAGTACAGGCAGAATGCAGCATGTATACGGCGATGTTGCAGATCTGTCGCAAGTTGTAAAGTTTCTTATACAACCTCATGAGCTTGGATATGGCTCCTGCATTGGCCGTGCAGATTCTCCGCGGCGACACATGCGGCGGTAAGGGCGAGGCATTGGGTGCGTACTTCAGAAATGGTCTGAACAGATGGATGTACTGGAGGTGGAAAAACATGCTGGGCATGGTTAGCTGCGCTGAACATGACTTTGCTTTTCCTGCCGTCGACTTACTGCATCAAGATTGCGTTGGGCAATTGCCCTTCCTTTGGCTCCAGCTCCTTGGGCAATTCCTTCCGCCAGTCCTCCAGGCGTCTGTGCAATTCGCTGAGCTTCTTGAGCTCCACAGACTTGCCACTTGACCTTCCTATGTGGCTTGGATGATAGAAGAACAGCAACAAGTCGCTGCTGATCTCGCACAGCTTCGACAACTGAAGACCTATTGCGCGTGTCCGTGATGGCTGTCTCGATGTCTCGTCCGAGCCAGCATCGGTATATGGAGACCAGTCTTCGGCATCCTCGTCAGGAAAGACGTCGTATTTGGGGACGTTGTAAGAGTTCTTGGGCAGCTGAGGTAGGCGTCCTAAGTAATTGGACCAACATTTATCGAACAAGAAGCAACCCCAGAAGGTGATTCGTCGCGCATCCACCTCCTGGTCCTCTAGCCGTTCGTTGTCCGTACTGATCCCCCCTATATCAAGATTAAGCCCAAGATCTTGGGCCATTCGGAAACTCATGCCACTGTATACCCATCCTTTGGCCTCTCGGCCGCAGCCAGCTTCTCTGACCGACATCAGGGCCAAGGCTTGGACCGTGGTCAACCGTGGCTTCTCGTACTCGTCATTCTCCACAATCAGTCGCTTGCATTCCGCGAAAAAGTGGTCTCCTTTGGTCCAGCTGTCGCCGGAATTGGCGAATGCGCCATCTACGTCGGTAAAGTGACAGCCCAAGGCAAGCATTGCATTAACCAACAGAGACGAACAATATGTGGTTTTGTGGGGTATGCCCTTGGGCTTGCTCCTGAAAAAGTCCTGGTAGAAGAGGTTCTTCGACAACGTCGCAAAATAAGGGTAGTGCCAATTGAAATACATGTTCATCAAATGAACGACGAGTTCCCTGTCCTTGGTAACATCAGACCAACTGATGATTGGATCCTCGCCGGATGCGTTGCTGTCTTGCGGCTCGGGTTCCGAATAGTGCGCCGTAGGGTTGCCAAGGTAGATCAGATGCGAAGTGCCTCCGATAAAGCGTACTGATCCATTCTCCAACCGCAGCTCTCCCATCTTCCTCGCCAGTTCCCTCTCTCCTTCAATGGGCATCCCTACGGTATAGTCTTCCTCTGTCGTGTTGACTTCGTCAGGGTTGCCGTACTCTTGCTTCAAGATCGACTCGGCCACCCTATCCAGGCTGTCGCATGTGCGGATCTTCTTGACGATGTCGGGGACGTCATCCTCGTCGGCATTTAGGATGGCCTCTATGAGAATCTGGAGTGTCGAGCTTTGGGCCTTCATGCTATCGATCTTTTCGCGGTATACGCCTTTCCGCCGGTGATCCGAGTTCGGATCGTAGACACACTCGGTGCCATAAACGCTGGAGCACGCCGCACAGCTCGGTAACGCGCCATCGCATTTGCTCTTCCTCTTCCTGCAAGCTATGCATGCCGTACTGACACAGCGTCGCTTTTGCGCCGCGCTCTCGCCTCCACGCCTGGACTTCTTTTTGCTCGAGGATGGCGTTGTACCAGGAACTCCAATGGGGTTACTCAGAGGTTGCGAGTGCGACACGGACGAAGTTGAGGCCTCCATGGTGGACCAGCACCTACTTTGCCGATCCTGATCAGTCTGTCGAGGGAGAATCTGGAGTATTTGGCTCGGGGAGTTGTTGCGACTGAGCGATCGCAGGCCAATCAAGGTGGAAACGGATGCGCAGAGCTAAGCTGGGGAAATAGGTGGTCAGGGGGACCAGTATCCCAGACTGCGGTCAACTATCGGGGCGTCGAAGAGGCTACTTCAATCGACTTCCGTTGGCCTCGGATATGCGCTCGATGGCTGGCAAAAGGTCGGTGGCGAATGAGCGCGATATATCATTGTGGTGTTCAATAGATGGGTGCCTGGCTCAGAGTGTTGGCGCGGAGGGCTGCGAGATGGCTCGAGTTGGCTGGCAGCCTGGCTTAGCGAAGATGGGCGATAGCATGGGGAGAGATGCAGCGAGTGCAGTGTCAGCCAGTGAGTGCCCCTCGGGTTTTAGGTATTTACTTGGAGCGAAACTGCCCCGCCCCTCAAGCCACGACCGCCTCAGCTTGTGGTCGGATGGGATGCGAGAAATTATGCTTCGCCTGAGTCGCTCGGCAGTTCTTATTCATCCTAGCCAGAGAGTTGCCGACGGCGAAAGGGAAAAGGACATGCAATGCAGGTTGAAGACTACCTACCTAGAGCGACGTAGGAAAAGGGAATGAATGCATGGTGGTCGACGGCATTTCTTGACTCGACCCTCCATACAAAAGAGCTGATCCCGGAGACGGAAACGAGAGCAAGCGCGCCCAAGGACCCGGAAGAGATAAGATGGCCAATGTGGCGCCATCTTTTGGGGCCGCCGGGCCAATGAGAATGCGCCAATTGCAAAATGGCAAAGATAAGAATTTGGCATTTCCTATATTTCCCCAACCGCCCCAGACTTGGGAATGGCTGCTGGCCTTTACCCCATGGAGTAGGCAGTGCGCATACAATTCGGCAACACCTCGATCGCATCAACGCTCGTTGGCCCGTCTCCCGTTATCCCGAGCGCTTGATTCACCTGCATCCAGATGTCTTGTCGATCCTTGTACCATGCTGTGCCCAATGGGTCGGATGGGTTTTATCTACTACTATGTAGGCCCGCCGCGTAACCAATCAGAACAACCCAGCTGCCCTTGCCAACCCTTACTTATGTTCTGAGCTGTTCAGGCCCCTCAAGACTTGTGCATTAGTAAGATAAGACCCGTCTTCTCAATCGGGTTCAGAACAGATGTATTTACGTATGGTCGGCTTTGCATGTATGTGACGTCATGTCTGTCCCTTGGGGTTCTGCAGCAGACTGACGTGGGGGTCATTATGGCTGTCTGGTTGTCTCTGGCTCGAAATGAATTGCACCAGGCATATACACTCACTCTGCGTAGGACTCTCTAGAAACTCTGGTATGTAAACTATGTACACGTATTCTTCAATATTCATTTTAATATTGAAGAAGAGATGAAATCTAAACCTCTTGCTCGAGGAAATTAAGCAGGGATTTGATCAACGGCGACAACGAAGAAAGGCCTAGGCATGTGCATTCATCCCGAGGGGGTGAACCCAGCCCAGTACCCATGCAGCTTCCCTCGAAGTATGCATGATTAGGAACGACAGTCAAGCTACTTGTCATGATGGACGCCTGAATTACGTACGTGTATTGAATACAGTATTTATATCTGCAAGGTAAAGATGAACAAGTGCCTGACTGAGCCTGAGGCGACGACATCACACCACAAAATGCCCTGGCCCCTGCATTCCTGTGATATCGATCTCCATACCAACATAAGGTATCGGTAAAGCATCAAAACACTGTCGTCGTCCAATCCGCATCGAAGAAGATCGCGTTGACCAAGTCCCGAACGTAGTCGTCGCTCTCTTGGGCCGTGTTGTGCCCGGGATACCTTTCGCGGTACCAAGTCTCCGTCCTCGTCGAGACGGCAATAATGACGCCTACGGCCACTTCCCTCAGGTCCGGGTCGTCCCCCATGCTTATCGTGGCCAGTTCGTTCAGCTCCGGGTCCAGCGGGACTGCCTCCGGCGTCGTGCGAAGCGCGCGAGTGACCATGGTTTGCACATGGTCGGAGATGGTATCAACGAGGCCGGCCGTCTTGATGAGCCACTGGTCTTCCCTATGAATGCGTAGTGGTTAGAAAGGGGCTGTGTTGGGCGGGCTTCCCTGGGCGAAGATGATGATTTGTTGCTTACCCTCTAGTTCTTTGCCTCTGACACTCTCCAACATCGATCATCTTCAATATCGGGGTGAGTTGATGCTCAAGACTCCCGTCGGCGTCGATGTTACCGAATACCACTAGTTCCCAAAATTTAGTGTCCGTTGCAAGAGTATAGAAGAATATTGCCAGCCCATAAGAAGTGATGGTGGGAGATAGCTTACTGTTCTCATCGTGAAGATCGAGATTACTGATAATATGGGTGTAGAAGTCCTGCTCCACCTCCTCGATTCGTTCTTTGCCTGTGGAATACGGATTTGGCCACGCCATGGCGATGCACATTCGAATCACTAACCCCATGGTGGTCAGTAAAGGCTGCCTATTGGCGAACATGTTATATCATTCAGAAAGGGGCAGCTCACTGCATAGGGTAATGCGCCAGATGAGCCTGTTTGGGATCGGCCTGTTCAGCATCTTGAGCCTGGCAGCAAACTGTTTAAAGGTTCCATTTTCGAGGTATTCCAAGTACAGCCAGTCCGACGTAATCCGACCTGCGCCTTGAGGGGGTTTTCGCAGCGGATCGTCGCAAATCGCTACCCGGTTAACGACATGTGCAGCCGCCTGAAAAGCCTGTCTCCGTAGAAGACGACGATGAAGTATTAGCTGAATGTCCATCCACCAGGGGATCAGGTAGTTAGAGCGTTGGGAGTGGCTCACATTAAGCACTGCGGTCTCAGAAAGCCAGCCCTCTTCACCCGACGTAAACTGTTGAGTGAAAGGCACTTTCAAGGCGAACCGCTGACCACGGCATCCAGCTGCCTGGTTGTCTTTTATCTTGAAGACGCACCCGTAAGCCCCTTGACCGAGGCTCCCCTCGCACTCGTACCGGCCGCCGTTGGCGAAATAACGGTTGACGTTCTCTATGAATCGGGTCCCCATTCTATTAGGTAGAACCGTGTGCCATTACTCTTGGCTGACGGGTTTTACAGAGGATTCATGCTTTTCTGCTACTAGTTGTGGGCTTTGAGGGATCAAAGAAGAACCTCCTTATCAATCATGGCATAGCGAATAACGGCAAGGGCATTGTTTGGGAGTCGTGTCTTGTCAACAAAGACTGCTGTTCCGCTTTCAGACTAGGAGCCTTTTCAACAAGAAACACAAAAGAATTGGAATCAACAAGCTATTATGGCATTGGGAGAGAGCATGCCGTGATAGCGTTTTCGAGCGTGTGGAAGGTCCATACTGGCCCTGCGTGACTCTTCGTAGGATTGACAAATGATGGCCAAATGACTTCAGATTTACAGCAAGTGGCCAGCTGGATCAAAGTAATGCCAATTCTCAATTTTATCAAAAATGGGCTAAAGCCTGTCATAGTTGCTTCCAGGTTAGCCTGGAATACTCGTTTTGAGCCTCGCCGGAACTGGGCAGGGGCTACCAAAGTGCAAATAGGGGCTATTGCCGTCCGACATCAATTGAGTGTCCCGTGCCCTTCACGTACTATACGATAAAAAGAGGATAACAGACTATTATGTGTGATTATACTATTAATGTTCATTAATGTCGCTTGAAAGCTGTTCTAAGTTGTTGAGGGAAGTAGCTTGAAAGACGATAGCCGTACTCGAGCCAAATATTACGCCGTTCATGACGGTGAGACTACTCGTAAACCGCATACCAACAGAGAATCCCCTTTGCCATAGCGGTCATATTCCGCTCCATCTACTACACTATCGTCTTTCCCTTACCATGTATCCACAACCACGGAACATGGCTACGTTAAAGTTTGAGAACTCGCTCAACCATTCTTGTAACAAAGCAATGTCCACGCCCAGTTGAAAGAGTCAACAAATACCTAAACAGACCCTTCCCACATTGACCGGGCCGGTGTAGCCTAGCGGGTAGTATTCTTATTCATATTATACTTAAAGGCAAGAGGGTTCAACTCCCTCTGCGGTCACTTCTTCAAGTCCTTACATGGTCAAGTCTTTTTTTTTTTTTTTTTTTTCCGTCTCTTTTTTTCAATATTCGCTCTCCCCTTTCTTGCTTTACTCGCCTTCGTCAGTATCAAAACTGGCGCTACTGACTTCCCCATTAGGTGTTCGTCGTGGAAACTGACTTAGACACCTACATTTCCATGACTAACCAAACCAACCACATGCCTGTCACGCCAACCGGCCAGCCAGGGGAGTTCAAAGAAAGGGATCGGCTAGTCTTTGGGTTTTGACCACGAAGTTCTACAACATGATCAACAACTATGCGTTCTAAGCAGGTCTTTCGATCATACGTCTCATACCACAAACGTATGCGGGAAAGTCGCGTTAGGATCAGAGCCCTCCTCGATCCGCGGATATACTTCTACGCAACTTATAGACCAAGATGAGGAGCAGAGTGTGGTTTTGGATTTGTTACAAATATATATATCAAACTGGCCTGTACATACTCCATAACCACACCATGCAGTCTGGCAAGCAAGAGGGAAGACCTATGAAACATGGCAACTGTCCGACGAGGTACTACCCGCCCCGGCAGGTACTGGATGTTGTCTACGAATCATGTTGGCCCGGACATCCAGGCCTCTCTCTGGTGGGTGGGTGACATTCTTTGAAGCTTTCACTGCCTCGCGCCCCTATTCTGGTCAGAGCTGCCGGGCAGTGTTTTACCTAAGACGGCCCCCTAGCATCCCGTCGAAAGGTTAGTCTGATGGTTCACTTAGATGAGACGACAGAGGGGAGGGGGGGAGTGTGTCATCGTCTCAAGTTCTTCGTGATGGGTGGCCTGACGGGGCTCGAGGCGAACGGAAAGCAAGGGGGGGGGGGGAAGCACTCTAGAGTCTGAGCTACAGATACCCGCTGGCCTGGATGGTGGCAAACGAATGCCGCCCTCGCTTCGAACTGACGTTGCCGGCTTCCTTGAATATAGTACATGAAGCGGAGGACTTGGTACTATGGGCATGCATGGAGGCCATGCGAAACATCACAGTCAGTGCATTAGGGGTGAAGCCGCACTCCGTCCTTCATCAAAATACTGAGACTATGTGCGACAACGTGATCGACTGTTCTGCCGCTTCCAGTTGCTTCAATACAGCCCCCTATTATCATGGCCACCGCTGTACATGCCCGCGATGGTGTGTGCAGCGACAGAAAAAACGAAAAAAAAAGACATCTGCCGTCCCCTCTCTGAGGGTATCAAACAGTATAGATCGTCCCATCGTGTGGTTGGGATCAGTAGATCACAGACAGCAAGCACACCAATCCTCCAGCCCCTTTTTGGCCCAAGCGTATCACATCTGGGCGACACTCCTTCATCATGAGAGGCCATCTGGCTTGACAGCACACCACACATGCTTGTAAGGTTTGGTAAATTCAACACAGACCCTGGTATGCAAGATCCTGCGGGCTCTCCATGTGCACAATCGGGATGTGCTATGACATGGCGCATGATACAAGTACCATCAAGTAGAACAAACTGCCCCCTTGGTAACAAACATTCCAAGGCGACATAGATCAGGCGTTACTCACACCAAAGCCGAGCCGTGTCACAGACATCTTCAATTGAGGCGAGAGCAAAACCGTCTGAACGTCGAGAGAAGCAGTTCTATTGGTATACCCCGTCCCGAACCGCCTCCGGTTAAGGTCTCTTGCTACGGATCATGTCAGACTACCATTGAAACCGACCAGGAACGACTCGACAATGACTTGCACCTCAGTGGAGGACCGAGTTGAAGCTGTGATAGAGGGGAAGGACGATATGTCAGAAAAGGAGCGATGGACATGAGGAAGACTGTACAAACGAGTTACAACACGGGTAAGGCCCGAGACCAGAGGACTCGGACACTCACCTATACACCTCCCTCGGAACACCTCCTGCAGACGTGTACTCGAGTGCCCCAATAGATCGCTACCCCTGACGCCAGATGGGTAGACCGGACGACCTGCGCGGGTACCTGCGACTATTCGGGAGCTCGCTGCCATGCCGTATGGCCACAAACGTCCTCTCACGGCCAAGTCCGAGTGCCAGACCGGGAAATCGACATTCAGACAGTGACGTTTCGCCGTGGGTGCGAGAGCGGTTTGACCGTCCTTCCCGCCGTCCCTCCTGTCAATGCGACAAGCAGCGTGCCTTCCCAAAGAGGACGATGACGCCCCAAAGGAGAGATAGAGAGAGAGAGGTCTGTCCGTTTCCCAGCATGGCGACCCATGATGTGCGGAATGATGACGGTGCACCTGGCTGCAGGACACAGCTGCTCGCTTATGCCAACCGGCGCGCTTTGTTACCTGTGTCCCGCCCGCTGCCGGAAAAGGGGGGGCCGTACACAGCCCAGGCCAGCCCAGCCCAGGCCCAACACAGCAGACAGACAATGCCCGCAGCAAGAGGTAAGCGATGTTCAGCAGTAGTATGTAGTAAGTAAGTAGCGGAGACGGCAGCTGTAGCGCAAAGCTCGCGAATGCAAAGGTACGCATACACACTTACATACGCGCACACACACACACACTTCGCTTCGACGTACGGATACTTCGTGAATGAATAAGGCGCCCGGCATTGCAAAACGGACCTAGTCAGGACCGACTACTGGTTGATTGGGGGGGGGCCACACACCACCATCAAATGCCTCTCTTCACTCTTTTGTTTTTCTTCTTACCCCCCTCCACCACCCACCCGCCTTCGCTTCTCTGGCCCCCACAGTCCGGAATAGAATACGATACGACGTGCGAGAGTCTCTCTCTCTCGTACATTTTGCTTGGCCCATCCTGACAGGTAAGCTAGCCTCCACCCCTCCAAGAACAACAAATTAGATGGCCCGCAGACGACATACGTACATAACATGCATCTACATATGTATGTACCTATGCAGGCGAATGCGGGGAACGCATCGCAGCAGATACCTACAAGGAGAGAACAGTGGCCCCCCTCCCTCCCCGTCGTCATAAGCCCTCTCGCCGCACAGGCGCTCGATGGCCAAGAGGTGTCTTTGTATGTATGCACATCGTATTCAAAGACACTTAAGCACACACAAAATTACATCCCCTGTAAAGCCAAGCCCCAAGCCTTTCAGCGCAGGACCTGTCCATCTACTGCCTACCTAAGCAGCCCGGACAGACGAAAAAGTGATCACAGTTGTATTGTTGCACGGTTCGATCTCTTGGGTGTTTGCCAACAAGCTTCCTGATAGAGTAGCAGTGACACACACTCCCCTGGACGGGAACCTGGGCTGAACCGGCACCGCCTTTCATCAGGTTCTATTTCCTTACATCGCACCTTGCTCTAAGAGGAGTCGAGGAATTTTGCAAATGGGTGGCGGTGGCTGGAGGCAGCACATCGGCGAGGAAGCCACTGACAGGATCGCAATATATCGAATACAGCTCTGGACGGGGATGAGGATCGATTTGGGACATAGGTCATGCACTTTAATTTACTGTGTGGCGTCTTTACAGCAACTTCATCTACATTCCTTGCTCGTCTTCAAATCGTTCTTTCTTTTGTGTCCGAAAACCTGTGCTCGTAGTAGTGGAAGCGCATCAGAAACTCCATGCAACTTTGACCTCGAGACAGACGTTTGCTCATCCATAGAGGCCAGAAACCTCTCCATGCCTACCTTCTTACGTGTACTACTGAGCACTGACACTCTCACGGAAGAAGACTCCAGGCGCGTGGAAGAGGCACAGTAGTGAGGAGTAATAGCAGATGATTGCTATTATTGATCGCCACAGCTTTCTATTCGTAGACTGATACCGTGTCTCCACAGCCCAGGACTCTCGTTCCTCTCCCCTCCAGCACAGAGGTGCATATGCGTCCACCTGAAGCTGATCGTATCTGTATCAGGCACGGTACAGGCTCTCGGCCTTCCGCTCATGCTCTTTCTCGGTTAACGGAGGCTGGGGAAGGGGAAGGGAGAAGGGCAAAACTGGATGATGCGCCAGCTGTGTGGTATATAGTTGCACTTCCAGCTGCAAACATATATATAAAGTTGCATGTGCGAGTAGCATGCATGGCGAGTATGCAGATGCATACTACAAGCTAGCAATGCACACTCGGGCGACCGGTCTTGAGATTGGTTGCAATGACAGCAGCTAGTAGCGAGCTGTTAAGCACTCGCTATGGCAGGTTTCCCTCCCCCCTAGAAGTCGGCCCCTGCCTGTCAGATGCAACGCCAGATCGCCGCGTGTGTGTGTGTGTGTGTGTGTGTGAGTGTGTGTCAAGTAAGAGACCTATCGGGAAAGGCTTCAATCTGGAAGACAAGCCGGATTTCCTGGTGGTTGACCTGCTTCTGTGGCCAACCCCCATATGACGTTTCGAGCTGGGTGGGCTTGACCCAAGCTTGTTCCACCGAGGAACAATGGAGGGCGAAAGACAGAAGGGGGCAAGCTTAATCCCCAACATCGTGTGGTGTAGCTAGAGGGGCCGCGCTTGCTCTACTAGTATAAGCATGTAAGAGACGAGGAGGCTGGAGGCTCCGGCTGTGACCTACTCCTCAGCTTGGCTTCCATGTGGAGCCCTTTCCGAGATGCTTGACAATCCGGGGAAGCTGGTCCTGCCTTGTGAATGGATCGCCACAGGGCCCTCCCTATCCACATCTGCGTACGTTATGCCGTGGTCGCTTCGAGCTCCTACATATGTATGTACACAGATCTATCAGATGAACCTGTGTCAATGCCGTAGCTGTCGCTAAATATCGCTTGATATCGCTCGCTTGGGCACAGCGGAACCAAGTAAATGGCTGTGTCTGAGCACGTTGGAAGTCAGTGCCACTCAGGTCAGTCCCTCTCTGGGCGGCTGACAAGAATATGCCAGGCGAGCCTCTGGTAGTATACGTATACAGCAGCACTGCGATGGGGACTCATGTACGTATGCTTGGCATGTATGCGGGTCTTGCTAAAATCGTCAATAGGGTTGCACGCAGAACATCGCTCAGCGCTGTGGTTCCATTCCATGCCTGTCAATCCTACCTGGCGGAGAGTGCTTGCCCATGCCCGACTTTTCAATCCTATCGGCTCTAATTGGCGAAGCACAGGACGTGACACATGTTGGTAGAAACACGTGTTGATACAAGCGTGTATCCTATTTCTTTTGTTTCCGCCGATGCCTACGGCTTCCGTGTGTAACAGTCTTCGGTCACCGGTTACCAACTACCAGAGAGATTTGTAGCCAGCGTGGCTCTATTGGGGTCATATATCGGACTGTTTATCTTAGCAACTCAGTATTCATTACCTGGTTTCAAGGTGTCAACCGGGTGATATGGTGTAACAGTTCAACCCTATTCGTTTCTTTCAGGGGTGTTACCATTGCGAAGCATCATATAGAGATCACCTTGCCTCGTCGAAATTCTGAAGCCCAGGAATCATTGCAGATGCGCAGGTTTATGCGTCACGACTAGGCGACCGGGGATCATCATCGCCATGCCTCCCAGAGACTTACCATTCGCCAGACATGATGAGATCCACAGGTGCTGGAGGGCGGCTGATCTGAGAAGCCGTGGCATAACGTGATCCGTATTTCGAGGTGCTCAGGCGGAGTTCTGGTCCGTCCGAGCAGTGATGGTAACCACACCAAGTACCGTACGATTGCCTTCCCGTTGGTCCCACCTGAACTGCGCCGCCCTGTGCGAAAATTCGTCGTTCGAAATATGTCGATGATGCAGCACGGGATGCCTCTCTGTCAAGGCGTTTCAGGAAACTCGGTCCTCATGCCGTCAAATGGCTGCCGGCCGCTTCACGTCAACGCAGAGTTGGGGCAGAACGGGTGCCCCGGGCGGTCTTGGCATCGATATCCTGGGAACAACGTAATGTAAGGCCGGCTCGTTGTGGCCATTGCTGAGAAGTACGCATGTAGCGTGGAGTCCATGTGAGGACTCGACAGGCTGCCATTCCGTCGAGGTGTTGGTACTGGGTAGGCATTGCCATGGCGGCGGCAGGCACCCAACAAACAGCTGCTCTCGGGATTTGGAGACACCTAATATAGCAGTACCGTTATAGCATCCCAGTTTCGTCGACACGGCTCATGGACGCGGCAGAGAGTACCTGCAGCTCAAGCCATTCCCGATGCGGAAGGACCCTTCGGGCCATTCTCCAGTCTCGCATCCAGAACGGACTAGTTCTCACAGCCATATACTGTTGCATGCATACAGGTGGTGCACCGACAGGCGTCATAACGTTATGTGTGTCTCAGTGCGGGTGTCTGAGCTGATCCTTACTCCACTCTAGGCTCGGTCAGAGGGGAGAGAGTGACGTTGTCAGAAGGGAATGCTCTCGGTCGTTACCATTCAATATACGCACCTGCCCTCGCAAGACATCCATTGTAGAAGGTGGAAGAGTGTGCCGGCGCCCAATTATCAAGCCCTCGTCCAACTGTTGCGGTTTGATATATAGCCTCCAGAATAATAAGTAGAGCGCTGCGTACGTCTCCAGTGGCCATAAAAAGGATCAGGCGTGTTAAGCTTTGAACGTGGCATCGCAAAGCCATCTCTAATCGCACGCCGGAACCATTGCCGTATGGTTGTTTAATATGCAGCCCCGTTAAAGTGCGGCCGTAGCGCGATACTCATGAGCCGGATCCGAAGGAGGTGGAGGGTGGCAGTCGTCCGAGCGGCTGGGGGCAAGCGTCCAACGTCCAACGTCCAGTGTCAAGTGTCCAGCCATTCGTGGATGACATCGGCTTGACTGAATGAAGACAAGTCCTGCATAGGTCACTACCAAGGACGGACGAGGCCATCAGTTAACAACAAAGTTGAGCTCAACTGCACTGGAAAACCGCTGTTACATATGAGCCAGTGGCAAGCTCACAAACAAGATTGGTTCGTGGACGTTGTGCGAGCCTAAACCCGCCAATGAGAGGGGGCCATGGCCGGTTATGCACACAATCCAGAAGACCGTTGCAAGTGGCTGACTGGACGACTTGACATTGGAACGGGTGGGAGTTTCGGTCCGATCGCCGTGGAGGGACCAGGGCACCACGCGATGTCAGTGTCCGCCAACCCGCTAGTGCCGTCCAGCCCTGCATTGCCAGTGCTCATCTTTGCTGGATGCAGATGACCGTGTCAGGCCACCCGGCGGCTTGGGCCGTGAATGGTCGTGCAACCCATGCTAGAAATGCTAGTCCAGGATACAATACAACTCTGGATTTCTGTTTCTTTTTCTTTTTTGACACATCATGAGCAGATCAGATGCGGGTGAGGGAATGCCCAACTTTGGAAGACATGAGGCAGGGAGAAAAAAACAAAATCAGAACCTCATTGGGAATACGAGCCCATTCCTCTCATTTTGGTCATGTGTGTTTCATATCCCGCCAAACCTGGACGTTTGCTATGGCTGTGGACGGATCCGAACCAAAATGCCGGGCGGTAGTCAAACAGCACCTGCCTGTAGACCGATCTGATACTTGGTATCAGGCTTAAGTTTTAACACCTTGGCAGGTACCGCATATTGGTTTTTATGCACGTTATATGCTTTTTCGTATGCAGCTATCTCTACTACAGTATCGATTGTAGCCCACTTGCTGACCTACATAAGCGTGAGAACAAGCGTACTACCTGCCAAGAGGTTTAAACTTACCCATCACACGTAGTAGAAGGAGACGCGTCCAGATCATCTCCGCCAGCAAGAATAGGTAATATCTGGTTGCCCCTTTTAATCGTACTTGCTATCATTATGAAACAAGTCCAGGCATATCTGGAGTCTCTAATATTGAGGCTGATGACGCCTCGTTGGCGGAGAGACTTGGAAAGGCCGACAGCGTTTGAGGCCAGCATGATTGATAGCAACTCCATACTGGATCCCTGTCCAAATAAACTTACTTGCTTGCTTTCCAGGCTGCTTCCGACTCCAGAAAAGCACGAGAGCGGATCTGGGGTAATGCTAGACAGATGCGTGAGATGCTTCTCGCTACCGACAGACAAGCAAACCCGCGAAAGGCAGAAAAGCTCTGATGAACCCCTTGGGACCCCTGTATAAGGTCGTACGATAGGCATGCAAAGGGCTGAGAGCGCCCTAGATAGAGATGTAAAACGAGACTTGTGCCTGGGGGGCACTTCCGAGCCTAACCAAGACGTACTCTTCGAGAAATGCAGCTGCAGGTCCCCGTTAATCAGATTACTCGTGAATCGGGCTTCGGTATTTGATCGCGGGTGAAGCATGTCTGCCACGAGGACTTCAGCCTAAACGTGACTATACCGGCGGATCGAATAGGAGATTTATCTGGTGTCTCGAGTTCGAAACGCTTGATATACCCTATTGAAAATTCAGTGTTAAGGAGCTCGCGATCATCAAAAGTAAACAAGGCGCTACGAGTAGGGCCAACAGAGGAGGTATCTTAAGATCACTTGGATCAAGGCGGAGTTTTTGGTGGACGGCCGATACGACTTTGGGGCGCTCGCTACCAACAGAGAGTGCTGAGTGTTGCCTACCAAGCACATGTAGATGATGATGATAAGTCGCTTCTATCTCGGTCCTTAAAAGCATACTTAAGACGGCTTCCTGCAGTTTAAGACACAATTCGCGTGCGTGATCTGAACGCCTTACATTCTTCGTCTTCGACTGAGTGGAATATGCTGGCTGCCGTACGCCACCGTCACACCAAAGAGGGTTTTCGGAAAGGCAACCGGGAGGGCGCACGTTATGGGGGCTACTGTATTGGAAGCGCCTGGTAGCACGGCCGTTGAAAAGGATCCGAGTTAAGAAAGAGATTGGCAGGATGGAACCTTGATGGAGGGCACCATTCACGGTGTGGCCAGTCACCGAACTTGCCGCTCTCGACGTTTTCTTCTACCCTCCTGCTCCTGGGCATGCTGTACTGCAGTGTCGGGAGCAAATGCAGTGCAAGTCCGCTCGACTTGACGTTGTACACACTTGACACGCGCGCGCTCGCAATACTCAACAATCTAATTTCGCTCCAACGGAATACCCTACGTCGCTAACACAACCCTGGCAATGAACGCTACTGCTGCTGGTAGTCGCGCCCCCAACCGTGCGAGTGTGGGAGTGGACACACCAAGGAAAGCGACCGGTGAGCTGGGTCGGCGGTGCAAATGTCCCCTTTGGGCATAAGCCGCGAAAGCTGGAAAAGTCGAAAGCGAAGAAAAATAATGTCCTAACGGTTACAAGCAGTACTTGTGCTGGGTCGGCAAGAAAATGACTTCTAATAGCTGTCTGCACAGACTGGCAAAAATCAATTCGAGAAATATCAAGAAATAATAATGGCCAAGTAACATGGATCAGCAGATACCAGACTGTAAGAGCGGCCCGGTACGAGGCACCTCTCCCTTCCTGCCTTTTGTACCGTGATTTCTGTGAAAAAAATCGCATCACCCCGCTTACTCCATGTTGGCCCCCCAGGCTTGGAAGTACACACGTTTTGGGGAAAGTACTATTCACCGTTTGGCTCGTGTTTGATTCGACGCCCAAGTGATGACAGAGCCAAAGCTCCAGCTGCCAGTCAGGAAATCAATTGATCGATCAACATCGAGAGGACAGTACCTAATGGTTTTTTCCCTCGAATGCGAGTAAGCAGCAGCAGCAGCAGTCAACCCACACCTGCCTGCTTCTGTGCTTTCCTGCGTCATCCCCACACATCCTCTGAACTTCGGTTCGTCAACCTTGTTGTGATCAGCAGAGAGAGACAGGTTTGGCCGAGCTTTGTCGACGGCACATCCATACTACTTTGGACCCTGATGTTGACCTGCATGTAATCTACGATGGACAAGGAACCTCTATTGATGGCGTTTCTGGCCTCACACCCCCTTCTCGACCAGTCTGTCTGGAAGACGATCAAAGGATACGCGGGGAAGAGGTGGTAGGCTCTCAACCAACCCCAGGCCCCTTGAGGGACGACAACAAAAGACGCTCCATTCAACACCCTGATGAGTTGAAGCCATGGAGCTTGCGAATCAGGCCCAGGAGACACAGGTCCGGCCGACGTCACCTTCATTCTGCTTTTCAACCGACAAGCCATTCGAACGGTACTTCTCGGTCTCAACTAAACGTCTCGAGTCTGCTGCTAGCCTGAGTTGACAACGACTGGATGAATTGACAGCATGATTCGACGAAGCTTGGCGACTCGCACCGTCCAGACATTGCGATAGACGCTAAGCGAGAGAGGCGCACCAGATTTTCGCCCCCCAAAAATGTCGACGATAGTAGCAAAACAGAGACTGATCATTCTGTAGAGCCATGACCAGCAACCTCACCTTACTCATTATCTTACATATCATGCAGTGGCTTATGACATGCCACAAAACCAGACAAGGGCTCTGGTCGGAACCACGCTCCATCGATTCTGGAAAGAGGCACAGAAATGCCAACAGCAACAACGGTTTGCGACTGGAATGCATGGGGGAAGCGGTGCCAAGTCGTGCTGGGGGGTGTTGGATTATAAGGCCCTAGTGCCCAGCTACCCCAGCTACCAGCTGCCCAGCTGGGTATAGCATGAGCTAATGGAAATCGTCTCATTAATATTTCCTTAGCGTTCCCCATCCAGCCGGCAAACTGAGCGGTAACAATCCCGGACGGTGAATCAGCACTGTTCGTCTGTTCCAGAAGGGGGGAAATCACCCAACCCAAATGCAAAATCCAACCTTCTCGTTCGCTCCGGAGGAAAGGTGGAGATTGTAACGTGTTTCTACGCCCACAGATTCCTGCAGAACAGCATGGTATCGCGCGGCACGAGGGGAACGAGAGCCCCCCAGGTAGGTACTTGCAGCATGATACTACAACGGCTGTGCGTGTAAGTTGCACCGTCGATGATACAGTATACACGTCTAGACGGAGACCTCGCGTAACGGGTTATTCTGCCCTTCCGTCTCTCTCTTTGTTTCCCCTTCTCCTCCTGTCTGTGTGTACATACATACATGCTACTGCAGTCGAGGGGTAGAGGCAGACCAGCCAGGCGACTTGGTTCCCCGATGACTCGCTCAACTCTTTCGGGAAGAAAAAGCGGGTGGTGAATGCGGAGTGCGAGGTCAAGTGGTGGTGAGCGCCTTCAGGATGGACACTGTACTCCAGACTGTACCAGATGGATGGCGGAGTGCTCCACACTATCTTGATCGCCTGATGGCCATTTCGAATTCTCCAGACTCCACCAGTCAAGTCAACCAAGCTCACTCCAGTCTGGATCCCTGCCCCGGGCACTGGGGGTGACTGGGGATGCCGCTCCTTACCTAGGCTGTCTGTCAGTCAGTCGGCTTCTCTTGCAACTCGCAGAGAAATTGGGCAAAGCGGGCCATACAACAAGTACTGGTAGGCCCGAAGAGCATGCTCTTTTGTCCAAAAGGGCAGTTGGTCGGCCGAATGTCGATTGACTCTGGTTTTGCATACTTCTTACCACCACATCTGCGTAAACACAACAACAATATCCACAGGACTCTCTCTCTAGGTTAACCCGTCGCACAGTTTCGCAGACACGTACGGCGTCAACCTGCCGATTTGTCTGCTTGAGACTGGCCCAACAACCGTTCCCGCTCTGCCGTTGTATATCATGTCGTCAATATACCTGCGCGACTCGATATTAGTTTGGTGATCAGGGTCTCGCATTCTCCAATCGAAATCCCTCCTGGGACAGCCTCGCCTGACTGCATCATCTACCTGTGTATGCGTGCCAAGACCTCAGACGAAAGAGAAAGGACCATTGCTCTGTCTGGTAGGGGCGTCTTCAGACCTGCGAGGTCGAAGTTTTTTTTTATTACCCTGTTCAGAGCCGGCACCATCTCTTGCCTTCCCTTGACCCTTTCGTTCACGTTGCCTCCGGACCATCCTCTCTCCCTTGCCGCAGCATCGGACCTGATTGGCCCTTACTCCAACAACAAGCTGCCACCTCTGTGTCCGCTTGAAGTGTATTGGGAAATCTGGCAGATCCTATAGTACGTTCATCTTATTATCGCACCCCTGATCATGTCCCGTCATTCTGCTAGAAACCTCATGCGTCCATGGTCTGGCCACATGGTGTCGACTTCCTCCTGGTACAAAGGGGGTTGTCCCGTCCCTCTGTGCCCAATGCTGATCAACCTGGTCTGTTTTGGCTTGCATTATGCTTGCCTGATTATCATACTCATTGTCGGTTCCCCGCAGGAAATGTTTCGGTCCGCCCAAGTACCGTCATCGTAGTAGCTTCCCATACCTGCCAAGCTCAGATATAGTTGAAGCTCCGGTCCTCAAATACCTTCCAAGGCCTCGCACTCAACGGATCTCAGACCGACTTCACATACAGAGGCATCATTGTACATTCACACTTTACTTGCACTGGAGGCAACCTTTCACCAACTCACAGCTTACCGACCACAACACTTCGACACGCCTCACAACGTCCTTCGGCTCTTAGACACCTGTTCAGGTCGTCCACAACGAAGATGTTGTCGAACCCTCTTCAGCGGTTTTCGCCCTACCACTCTCTTCCTGCTAACACCCTCCTCTCCAACGCTCACGTTCCCACAAGCCATCTCCACGCCGCCGGGCTTGATGCCTTTGGCCATGGCTCACAGTACTCCTTGCAGCACCTGCAACAGCATGTAGGTGTCCATGCGCCTCACCTCGCTCGAGCCCCTCAACCCAAACACCGACAGCACCCGTACGGTGGCCCAGCACCAAGAGCTACAGGAGCGGCTGGTCCGATCAGAAGGAGGATAAGCAGGGCCTGTGACCAGTGCAACCAGCTACGGACCAAATGTGACGGGCAACACCCCTGTGCCCACTGTATCGGTAGGTATTCGCATCAGCAACAGCTTCAGACGGCCACTAAGTTCTCTCCAGAATTTGGACTCGGTTGCGAATACATACGAGAAAGAAAGAAGAGAGGCAAGGCCTCGCGTAAAGACCTTGCTCAACAAGCGGCAGCACAGGCAGCCGCTGCCTCTGGCCAGAGCGGGGCGCAATCCCCCCTGAGTGGCGATAATGATGTTTCCGCCTCAGAGCAGAGGCATGACAACTCTGCGTCCAGCAAATCCGAACAACAGTCGACCGCTAGCGAAAAGGCTCTCAACGACCTGAATGAGGAGTCGACAGGTCGGAGCCAGCGGACCGGGAGCTTGGACAGTTTGGCAGAAATCAGCTCTCACCAACCGCACCTGACGACTCACCATGCTACCATGGACCGCGATCACATGGACAGCCCTACTTCACTGGATCTGAATGGATTCGGCAATGTTCAGAACCCCTATGATAGGCAGAGCTTAGGCGCACATATGATGGCTGGCCCTTCTCACACGCCGTACGGAGCGGGCCAGGCTAACCTCTCCGACTATCCTGATATTCCATACGCACTTCAAACGCAGAACCCGGCGAGCTACGCCACAAACCCTTCTGCGAACTTCCGCATGGCGACCAGTCCTCTGAGCGCTTACCCTATGGCCGGGGAGACTTCGCCTGGGTGGATGTCGATACCATCTCCCCCGGCGCAGTACCAATCCCATATTCCGCCGCCGAGCTATCACCAGCAATTGCGGTACCCAGTACTGAATCCCCTCATTCCCCACCTGGGAAACATCATCCCGATATCTTTGGCTTGCGACCTGATAGATCTCTATTTTTCTAGCTCTTCGTCAGCCCATGCCCACCCTATGTCGCCGTACGTACTGGGTTTCGTTTTTCGGAAGCGGTCATTCCTGCATCCAAGCAAACCAAGGCAGTGCCAGCCTGCTTTGTTGGCTAGCATGTTATGGGTAGCAGCGCAAACCAGCGATGCGTCTTTCCTCACGAGTGTTCCATCAGCGCGCGGTAAGATTTGCCAGAAGCTCCTGGAACTTACTGTCAGTCTGCTCAAGCCCCTGATCCACGCGCCGTCAGGAGAGGCATCTCCTGTCTCTAGCCCTCCCATCGACGGCGTGGCGTTAGGTGGCTTGGGTGTAGCAATGCCAGGGTCCATGAGCCTGGAGAATCTAAGCGGGGAATCTGGAGCATTTGGAGCAGCTGGCTCGCTCGACGATGTCATAACGTACATCCATCTGGCCACAGTTGTCTCCGCAAGCGAGTACAAAGGGGCTAGTCTGAGGTGGTGGAATGCGGCGTGGTCACTTGCCCGAGAACTAAAGCTGGGAAGAGAATTGCCGCTCAGCGCGTCAATGGGGCAAACAGACGAGGATGGAAATGGAATTAATGCAAGCGATGACGGCGAGGACGAGCTCGGGAATAACATCGCATCGGGGGCAGTTACAGACGAGGAACGGGAAGAGCGCCGACGCATTTGGTGGCTTACTTATATCGTCGACCGGCACCTGGCACTCTGTTACAACCGACCGCTTTTCCTGCTCGACATCGAGTGCGAAGGGCTCATGCAGCCCATGGACGACACCGAATGGCAAAATGGCAACTTCCGCTCCAATGTTACCGACCCGGCGTTACCGGACGAGCGAGTTCGGGGCCCCCATTTCGAGTGTACAGGCCATAGCATATTCGGGTACTTCCTACCTCTGATGGCAATCCTCGGCGAGATCGTGGATCTGCACCACGCCCGAAACCATCCTCGCTTTGGCGTGGGTTTCCGGTCTGCACGGGAATGGGATGACCAAGCCGCCGAGATTACTCGCCACCTCGAAATGTATGAGCGCAGTCTCAAGCAGTTTGAGCAGCAGCATTTCCAATCCAGCGCCGAGGACAAGAACGAACAATCCGCAACGCTGGAGATGCCCAGCGAGCTCGACCACCTCGATACGGTGTCAGTGCGGTCCATTCGCACCAACTCATCGCGAATGACGGAATCAGACATCCAGACGCGGATCGTCATGTCTTACGGCACTCATGTCATGCACGTACTACACATACTGCTCACTGGGAAATGGGACCCGATCAACCTTTTGGATGATAACGATCTGTGGATTTCGTCTCAGGGCTTCATCACAGCCACCGGACATGCCGTCTCAGCCGCCGAAGCAATCAGCAATATTCTCGAATTCGACCCCGGCCTGGAGTTCATGCCCTTTTTCTTTGGCATTTATCTTCTGCAGGGGTCCTTCCTTCTGCTGCTTATTGCCGACAAACTCCAGCTGGAGGCCTCGGCAAGCGTAGTCCGAGCCTGCGAGACCATCATCCGCGCCCATGAGGCATGCATGGTCACACTGAGCACCGAATATCAAGTAAGTTGCTGTTCCCCCTCCATTATGAGCAGATCGGAAACCCCTAAACAGTCACTAACTCTACGACAGCGTAATTTCAGTAAAGTAATGCGGAGCGCGCTTGCTCAGGTCCGAGGCCGTGTTCCCGAGGACTTACACGAGCAACATCAACGGCGAAGGGAACTACTGGCGTTGTACCGATGGACTGGCGATGGCACTGGCTTAGCGCTGTGACAAGGATTTGTTGTCGCGCGAGCGGACGATGTATATGATTCCCGACTTTTCGCTGGTTCCCGAAGCTGATGATCAGATCAGCCCGGGAAGATGAGGAGGTGATACCTATTTGCTTTTACGCACCGGTTCCTATTTATTCAGGCGTTTTTCTTATCTTTGGCTGCTTCGGAGGGCGGGGATCTATGAACTTGTCGTCGTCCTCAATCAAGCATTTCGAGCCTGGGGTCGGAGGGTTGTTGTTGGTGTTCATGCTTGCTTGGAGAGTGTATAAGTATGTACAGCGAGCGATTTGTCGAGCGGGCTTCTTCACGATTGGCACGGGTTGCGAAAACAAAAGCGGGCAGGCTGCAAATATGCAGAAAAAAGGAGGGCGCAGGAAGCGGCGCGACGGCGACTGCTGACGGGGCGGGTTTTGCTTGCCCTCCTTGCGTATGAATGAATATGAAGGAGAGATGCTTATATGGTAACGATTAATGTTGGATATACACAAACACATATATACTTATACATATACTGCGGGTTCCAATCCTGGCAAATATGCGATTGTCGATCGAATCTACTTGGATAGCAACCATTGGTTACTACTTCATGGTGCACATCACTCGGGGTAAGCGAACTTCGCATCATTTGACTTGCATGCTATACGTAAGATTTCCCCAAAGGAATGGAGATGATCTGGTAATTCCTAAAACGGTGTTTGATTGATGGCATAGAACCATACTTGAATGGGTTTTACCAATTTCTCCCCAGAATCTACGAGGATACAACGCTGACCAACATAAACAGCATAGAGTATGTCGCTTTGATCCACCCTTCTTTTAGTAGTCGACCAGAGCCACAAGAAGGCGAGGCGGCGACTAAAGACTATCTTGGCTGAGAAATGGATGTAGCGTTGCGGCGGTTATCCATGCTCGGTCCTATGACGCATACGCTCATTCTCCCCCAAGAGGCCTCGGGCAACATGTGCTAAGGGGAAATAGCGTCCGAAGGTTCGAAGACAGGAATGCAGGACGGTAGCTGCCGTCCAAGATAGTCCAATGCGCTGGGTCATGATGCCGGTATGCCTTATAGTGAGGCCGAACTGCCGCTCTGTAGCTCTACAGTATCAAAGCATCCCAAAGGGTGCTCAATATGGATATTTCGAGCCCTCGTGGGGGTGTGACTCGCAATGATCAGACATCAAATCACTCGTCCTCGAGCTGCTCGTCTTCCTGCTCTTCATCGTCAGGATCGGCCATGATTTGTTCCATCAAGCCACTACTTCGTCCGGCCCTCCCTCTATTGCCCTTACTTCTGCGGTAGGCTTCTGTCTCGGTCACTGCCCTCTCGCCGACAAAGTGCTTGCTATCCCACGGCGTCTTACACTTGGGGCAAGACTTTTCACGCTTAGTACGCCAGAATGCCTCTTCGCAGATGTCGTGTAGCCGCACGTTGCAGTCGCGCTCCGTGCAGCGCTGCCCGACTGTGACGATCTCCTTACAAGCCTCGCAGAACTTGATGCGCTGCCATTCGCCGGGCTCTGCGTCCGGGTCGTTGTAGGTCTCGATGAGCCAGGAGCGCAGCTCCAGCAGGGCGCGGGGGCTCAGGGAGTAGCACCCCTCGGCGCTGCGCTCGAACCAGCCCTCCTCCACCATGCTCTGCATCATCGCCTCGGCCTCGGAAGACTTAAGTCCGCGAAGCTGCTGCTTCTGCTGCGGTTGGGCCTCTTCTCCGTCGTCCTCCATGGCTTCTGGCGCTGCCTGGGCCGCCGCCGGCGCCCGGCAGCACTGGTGGAACTGCATCGAGTCCAGGAACATGGCTTCGAGGCGGGGCGAGTTGTACTTCTCGAACATGGCGTCCAGCACGCGCTTAACAAATGCTATTTCTTCGGCGGAGTGGAGGGTGGCCAGCTGAGTCATGGCGTCTGAGGTGGTGTTGACAATGGCCCAAACCCGCTGCTTGGTCACCTGGTGTATGGCGGGGCGGATATCGTAGTCGAGACTGGACAGAGCATCCTGGGCAACTGACAGATACGAATCGAAGATATCCTGGGTGATCTGAGCAGGGTTGACAAGCTTCCCTTCGTGTACAGTCAGGATACTGGCCAGGATGGGCTTTGCTTCTCGAAGTGTCATGGTGCCACGGGCCATGAAGGCTTGTAAGAAGGCACGATTGGCATCGCTGTACTCATCATCTCCCTCCATCTTGGCCTAGTTGATTTTGATAGAACTGATGGCAATTGGATTTCTCGACTCCCAGAAAGATACAGATTGATTCAATGACTTGACGACCTGGGTTGAAAATGCATCTGAAATTAAGAGGTAATTTGAGTCTGAATAATTCCAGAGTTGGTTGCTGGTGAGACGCGCTCTTGGTCATAAAAGCAGGCGCGTTAATGGAATTCTGAGCACAACTGAGCACAATTGCTGCATAACCCGAGAAAGGAAAGCACGGCCACAAAACGAAGGGTCATCGTGGCGCAGTTGGAAGCTACCGCCCAAGTGCCGGACTAATATGGGGAAAAGTCGCCCAGTAAAAGAGGGAAGGACGAGTCTAGATTGCCGGGTTGCGGCTTGGTACGGACAAGCTCTCGCCACAGATGACATAGCCACTGCATGTGAAGCTCCAGCAGCCAGTCGAAACAAGTTGACAGCACCTTCGTCATGCGCTGGAGCTGAGTCGGCAGGCTGGTAGGGGATTGCAGGCCTCCCAACAAAGCGCTTAGACGGAGATTGCCCAATGGCAAACTGCATAAGAGAATCGACTGGGCGCTCTTCTCAATTTTCTGGTTGTTTCCTCTTTCACCAATTTCCGTACAACTCTCATCAACTAGTCCATTCGCAACATTAGGCTCTTTCCAGACAAAAGACCTACTTTTGAACCAAACTTGGGCACTGCTTTTACGTCATTCTCCGGTCGCCAGTCCGGCCCCAGCCACACCCCAAGACAAAATGTTGGAATACTTCACCTACAAGAAAGTGAAGAAGCACCGAGCTGAGAAGGCCGAGAAGGAGCGTGTTGATTCGGTAAAAGAGGAGGCCCGCCAGGCTCCTGCCTCGCCTTCCCCCAAGGTCATCTCAGAACCGGTCGGCACTCCGTTGCTGCGCGAAGAGGATGAGCGGTTTCTGGAGCGCCTGACGTCGCCGGATCCGGATGACGACGAAGGGGTGCGACCTCCCCTGCCACCGCGGATCAAAACACCCACCATTGATTGGAACAGTGATACTGAAAGCTATGTGAGCAAAGACGGCAAGGGCAAGGGCAAGGCCACGGACGCGAAACCCGACGTCGCGGTTGGCAAGCCGAAGCGCTTCGCCACCATCACCACTCTCGGGCGCAATCTGTCCCAGCGCGTGCGGCCCACGGCCAACAGTGGCCTCAAGCCCGAGAATGTGCCGCCTATGACGGAGCGCGAGGTGCTCCGCGAAGAGAATGATATCACCCGCATTCTCGATGATCTCGACCTCTCGGCCAAGAACAACAAGGTCTTCAGCCTGTCGGCCGACTCGGGCGAGATGGTGCGCAAGTTCAACCTGGTGCTCAAGGACTTGGTCAACGGTGTGCCAACGGCCTACGGCGACTTGACAGCATTGCTCGATGACCGCGACGGCACCCTGGCCAAGAACTACGACAAGCTCCCCAGCTCACTCAAGAAGTTGGTCACGACACTTCCCAACAAGCTGACGTCGACGTTGGCGCCAGAGCTTCTGGCCGTAGCTGCCGAGGCACAGGGCCTCGGCGCCGAGGAGGCCCAGAAGGGTGGCATCAAAGAAGCGGCCAAGAACTTCTTGACGCCCAAGAGCCTCCAGGACCTGGTTACGAAACCAGGCGCGATCGTGGGTCTTCTGAAGGGTATTGTGAACGCCCTGAAAGTCAGGTGGCCAGCTTTTATTGGCACCAATGTGATATGGAGTCTGGCATTGTTCTGTAAGTATAACCCCCTACCCTTGAGTATCTCACTTCATACGCCATGCCCATTGCTAATACAAATTACTAGTACTCCTTTCTGCTCTGTGGTACTGCCACAAGCGCGGCCGTGAGGTCCGTCTCGAGGCAGAGGCCGCTGCGAGGGATCCCATCGATGGCTCTGTCCGTATCGAGGAGCTCCCCGACGACCCTCAGCTACCTGCGCCGAGCCCTCGTATGACTCAAGAGGAACGTGCCATGTTTGAGAGGACCCCTACTGCCGCATCTTCGTCGAAGATCAAGAAGAACAAATGAACGACTTAATGAATTGGATGGAACGAACGATACCCATTGGCGATGGATTACGATTTGATATTTTTGGTAGAATTGCTTGGTAAAGTTCAGGCCAAGTTATGCAGGACGCTTGTCTTTTCCCATGTACTCTTTGGTTTCCGAAACGGTTTGCCAATCTGCCCAGGAGGTGCTAGATATAATGGATTTGATGTCAAGACTTTTATCCCAAACAAATCGTCCCTTTTACATATGAACCAGTCCAACGTATTCATCCAAACTCAAATGCGCCTGCTGTTCTTGTCGCATCTAGCAAGGCATTAATGACGATTGAATCCTCAAGGAGGATAAGTTGGTTATCATGCATTCGAAACGAACTCAAGAGGTCAATCAATACACACTGATACAGATGCCAAGGGGCACCAGAAGCTGCTGGCCCAACTAGTACAGTGCTTTCTTTTCATTGCACTATCAACCATGCTGCTATATAGCTAGGACTTGCTTTTCTGCTTTCCGCCTGTAGTTTCATGGGTATCATTGGGTGAACGACCTCAACGTCGCGCCTCCTTCTTACATAGCTCTTGGGTCGTACTGTATTAACATCGCTCCTAGCTCTGGCTTCCTTTCTTTAGTCGTCCTGGACCAACTCCTTGATCTCCTCCTGTCCCGGCGCCACACCCACCGTGACGTCGGCCTTCTCGTCTCGGCCGCCGGTACGATCTATCACGCGGCCGCCGTCCTGCATCCAGAAGTTGACCTCGTCCACAATGTCGGCCACGATGTCCTCGGCGATTTGCTCGTCGTAGCGCCTAGACAGGGGCTGTAGCTCCCCCTCGGCCGCCGGTTCTCCTTTCTTGATGTCCGTGGACGCCGCCACTGTCACTGTGTCGTCGTTGTTCTCCGTTCCGGTCATAGCCACGTCTTCCTCTTCGCCGGCACCACCGTTTTTGCCCTCAGTTTCTTCGGTCGGCTCTTCCTTGGTGTTTGCCGCTGTTGCTGCTGCTGCCGAACCCTCGAGTCCGGGCGGCGGGAACCAGAAATCAGGGCCGAAGTTGACTTCGGCTGCTCCTCCCCGGAAGACGCTGATGGCCGGGTAGTATCCCAGCATGCCGTCGTCCATGTTTTCTCTCGCCCCGACCTGCGCCTGCGGTTTCGAGGCGGGCGGCAGGAAAGCCAGCAGGTTCTCGAACGCGGTGCCCATGGGCACGCCGTTCTTGTAGACCTTGATGAACGACTTCGGCAGCGTGCGCAGCGACGCGACCGGGTGGTTCGGGTTCGGCGCCTCGGCGGAGGCGCTGCCCGCCGAGCCCGAGGCGCCCACGGGCGAGGGGTTCATGAGGTCCTCGAGCTCTTTCGTGGTGTGGTAGTCGATCTTCTCAAAGTAGATGTGCGCGCGGAATCGGATCGGGATGCGGTCGCGCACGATGTTGGGGCCCTCGGCGCTCGTGTGCGCGTTCTCCTCCTCGGCGATCAGGTCGACGGCCGGGTTGTAGTGGCCCTGGGCCACCTTGCGGTGCAGGTTTTCCGAGGGCAGCTGGATCTCCAGCCCGATCACGTCGCCCTCCTTGATGTCTTCGCCGGCCGGGAAGAAGTCCTTGGGCCGCGACATGTGCACCTTCTGGCCCTCGACGTCGCGGATGCCGTAGCTGTAGGCGTCGAAGCCGACGGGCGCGTCGAGCGAGGCCTCCCGCCTGGCGAAACCCAGCCGCACGTGGCCGTGCGACTCGGGCTTTGCGCCCTCCTCTGTCGTCGGTATCGTGCCGCGTGTGATTTTGCACTCCCAGTACCATCGGCCTTCTCGTATGGCAATGTTTGCGCGTGCCATGCGGAAGCCCTTGTCCGTCGTGATGTGCCGGCCGGACTGGTCGAGGTACATGTGTGTTGCCGCGTCCTCGAAGCTTATGTGTGCACCGTGGGGTTCGGGTTCGGTCTGTCGGTAGTAGAAGGATGAGGGGAACTGCGGATCGGCTATGCAGTGAAGATAGTGGAAGTTCTTCTTATTATAAACGCTGGACTAGGTGTCAGTTCGACGTCGACCAAAATGCTTCGTAGCTCATGCGTAGTGCGACTCACTGTTCCGAAGTCTCGTAGAAGTCGATGGGGGTACCATCGGGCGCCGGGACGGCATGGTGGTGGGTGAAAACGGGCCCGCGAGCTGCTTCGAAGTCGGACGGCTTCGGGGGCGCGAGTTTGTATCGCAAGGGCGAGGATTCGCTGCCCAATTGCGGTTGCGGCGAGTCCTCCTTCTTGTGTTTGGGGTCGGGCGTGGCTCTGGCGCTGTCGCCGCCGGCAACGCCTTTGGACTCGCGCTTCTTTAGGGACTCCTTCTTGGTTCGCTTGCCTGGCCCCATGCTGGGTATGTCGTCTTGCGACTGGTTCCTGGTGAGCTTCACGTCGGGGTTCGGATTTAGTGGTGATGAGACCGATGGCGCGTGGTCGTCCTCGAGGGCGCGTTTCTGGGGTAGAGACGTGACAGCTGGGCTGGACGCCCTGGAAGGCGTTTCCTTCTTCTGAGAGTCCGCCTCGGTCGCCATGGTCACGAAGCGGGTTGCTGGTACAAAGCTGCAAATACAATGGGCATTCAGAACAATGTAAACAGGCTCCGATAGGAAAGTTACAATGGGTAGTCTATCGTAACTGCTGTGGCGCAAACAACAAAAGTGGCTTCACTCTCCAAGTCTAACGTTTAATAGCCGTCACCCTAGACCTACACCCTGCAATTGAAGCATGCTGATGAATGAGTTAAGTCTATCGTTTAGATACCTACGGAGTACATTGAGATAAAAAGACAATACCAAAACTACAATTGTCGCTTGAAAGCAGCAAAAATGCGACCTGGATGGGACTCGAACCCACAACCTCAAGATTAGGAGTCTTACACGCTACCATTGCGCCACCAGGTCTGAAGTAGACTTGTTGATTTCGAGGAGATAAACATACGCTATGTTCAAGCAAACATATTCTCATACCCAAGAACGTAAACGGTCACCATTGAATGAATTTCTTTCATTTATTGTAAGGGTATCCTTCCAATTGCTCTGTGTAGTGTAGGATTAGATAGGGATGTGACAATATGATTGGATTTGCAAAGTCTTAAAAAAGCCCAGCAATTTGGAAGTAGTTGGGTCATTTGTTGATTTTGTTGGATGCACATACCGAGACCGCAGAGCCCGAATATTGTGAAGATTGCCGCGCATGTGTTTGTTGCCTTTGCTTTGTGTTTCCTTCGAGAGAAAGGGTTAGGACGAATGAAGGAATAATTGATTGATTGGAGTTGGGTGAAGAATGGGTTTTCGTTGATCGATGCTCGATAATCTCTCGAGTACCTGCAAAGAACAAGTTGAGAAGGATGTTGCCCACAATACGCAAAGCTTAAGAAACAGCTAGCCAGTTACGCAGCTTTCTGGAGGCAGTTGCAACAAGAGTGGTCATTGAGCAGCATTAATTTCGAATGTGGAAGGCAAGAGCAATGGTGGGTTCAAGTAAAGTTTAAGATTCGAGATGTCCATGGAAGGAGGGCCAGAATGCAGCGCGACCTAGGTAAAGATTAGCCACCCAGTTTGCACCTGGTGCCTAAAGCGTTCAGATATGCAGCAGGCCGATCTTGGGTTGCGAGATATGATTTGTGATCTTGCTGCTGCTCCTATCATACACATCCATCATTGCCTCTAGTCCTTGCTGTTACTTGTTCGTAATGCAGCAAGCCGGCGATCCACCAGAGGGTGGATGAGAAGGCCATTTGCCACCATTACTATGTCTATTTCCCTTGCACTGACAAACAGACAGCCGCGGCGTAATCGCCGTCGTGGCTGATACTCAGCATGGCCGTCGTATCTGGCTGTCCCGGCGGGTAGCCTTTGATGACAGCCACGGGCGGGCCGCTCGATAACGCGGCGCCATTCGTCGTCGCATCTCCGGTATCATCCTCCTCCCGGTCCTTCCCCTCATCGACTCCCTCTAAAGATCTCGATGCTGGTCTTGTCCGAACGATGCGGATATCCTCAAAGGTCAACCTGCGAGACGAATGCGCCTTGATTGCGGCCTCCTTCGCTGCGAATCTGGATCCGGTTAGATGTCTAGGCCGTAGTAATCGTAAGAAGAGCGGGCGGCGTGTAGGCGAATGTACTCACCGGCCCGCCATGAACACGGCGGCTTTCCAGACATTGGGGATCCGGTTATCGCTCGCTCCGGTAGCCCAAGGCGCGTCTGACTGATCTATCCGCGAGGAAGGGCGCGATGCGATGCATTGGAGAAGTGCTCGAGGGCGAGCTTCCGAGCGCTCTTCTGCTGTCAAGACGCGCGCAATGAACCGCTGGGCATGGCACGAGGTCAAGATCCTATATATCCGGGGGATATGGCAGATGTCGTTTCCGAGACCAAAAATCGACATCCTGCGTGAGCCAGTGCCACGCGATACGCTACGGTCCTCGCCTAACTACCCCTGGGATATGCCACAGATTGGCCTGTTGGGTTAGTTGGGTGTATATTTTCCACGTTGGTATGGGGTAGGTTGGGGTGAAGCTTTGACAACATGATCCGGACCTGTAATATTCGCCGAACACTAATCACACAGCATCCATCTCAGATCGACGACCGAACCGGCCAATTGGACTCGTCGCAATTCATCAATGACCGGATTACCAAACTGTTTGAACAACTATCTTATGGAATTCAGTAATTACAACAGTTGAGCTACTCTTCAACGCGGGGCCAACACAAACAAAAGCCTGACATCATTAGTCAAACAGGTGGATCCTGAGATCCAGAAGGATATCTCATGCTCTTGGATTCAACGCCATTACATCGAACGCACTTTTTGCTCTTGGATCAACTGAACGAATGGTGTTTTATGATTTGTTTCCCATCGGGAGCTAACCCGGAATTTTGCCAGCGACGGCCATATCATGGTTCGGCCGAGGATGCAAAGTCTGGCCGCAGTAACTGGAGCAACATCGGGATAAAAAATGCTTAGTTGTCTGCGAGAAGAGGGGCTCTCTCGCGGTCAGCTGGTGCCGTCGCGGACTGAGCCTGTCGTCTCCATCGGTAGTCTCGTCCGGCGGAAGCTGGGACTGCGATAACGATGGTGGCCACGAACAGGACAGCCATAATGGTGAATGCGAAGATCCACTGGAACGCGATGACCTGTCTAAAGAACTGCGAGACGCCAATGGCAGCCGCGAGAACGCTCAAGTTGAAGCCCATGGTATAGTCCTATGGAACAAATATCAGCAATGGAACGGACAGGGGGAAATTGTTCCTGCTATTCCTCAACTTACCTTGTAAATGACGACGAAGAACAGGCCATAAGCCAGGATGGACCAGATGAAGACATTTCCGAAGATGCGAGCGACGAGGGACGTGGCGTGCGGCACCATGATAGCCCCGTTCCAGTAGATGGCGACAAATGTCCATGCGAGCGGGCCGGAGACGACGGGCTCGTGGATGAAGCGTGAGTAACCCACATGGCGGAAGTACACGGACGTCAGGTTGATGAAGTTGATGATGAGCATAACCTCGGCCCATGCAAAGTAGCCCCGGACAAACAGCATAACAAAGGCGAAGTGGAAGAGGTTGTTGACGATGAAGTGGCTGCCGACGGCACAGGCAGGGTTCCTCCTCTCGACATTGCCGGAGAACAGGTGGACGATGTAACCGGCTTGTAGGATGAACAGGACGAGCCTAAGTGATGTGTAAGTATACTGAGGCTATCCAGGCAAATCTTGTGTATGAGACAGGAGGTGCTCACCAGTAGATGCTAGCAATGATCTTGTTCAGGCGGAAAGCCGTGTCATGATCTCTGTTCTGGTGCCAGATGGAACCCCGGTGTCCCTTGCCATCATGGGGTTTGTTGAATGTGTAGTAGAAGGTAACCACAACGGCTAGAATCCATGATAGAGTGGACAGAATCTTGTAGAGAAGAATTGACTTCTTGCTGTGATCGTCGCGCTTGGCGAAGGGGTTGACTAGAGGGCCGAGCTGTCAGCTATGCTTCTGCATCGATACAAGTCAATAAAGAGTATGCAGGTATGGGTACATACTCTGGTGAACGCGCTCCATGGTGGAAAGGCGCTTCGGTGGCTTGGGAATGTCAGGATCAAGGGCAAAAGTGTCCTGCAAAGAAAGAGTAAGTTGCTAGGTAGAAGACAGAGATCTTCGGAAAATAAAGTGCCACGAGAAAAGAGAGAAGGGCTTTAGATCATTACGGCATGTTATGTATGTATTGGCGAGATCATCTGAGACAGATGCAAGTGGTACCTAGGTTATTCAGTATGATGCTAGGGTAGTGGGGTAGCAGCAATGCAGACACACGTTCCTCCTCCGTCTGCAGCCATGGGGCGTCTCTGCGGGGAAAGGCAACGGGTATGACGTGGGTAGGATAGGTACCTAGCACCTTAGGTAGGTGAACAGGTTGCAGCCACAACATCAATGGTCTCTTTCTTTGAGGGTGGTAAACCACATTCGAGGCAACGTGTGGTCGTAAGCCGCCTCGCTTGTCACTAAAGCGCATACACTGTAAGCATGATTGATATATTCCGGGAACTGTTGGCCTAGCGGCTGGCATTTAGACTCCTGGAAGGTTCAGAACGTCTGGTCCTCGGTTGAGACTCATGTATCAGACCAGACGAAGTCATCCGAGCTCCTTCTTCTGCTGAGCTGGGCGTACAACTTACAAGCGCAGCTTGTATCTACCTATGTAAGTAAGCTGCTAACCTAGGCCCCCTGGCTATTATGGACGGCTCCCGCATTGGAGTGGGGCCAGTATCAACATGGAATCGAACCATCTGCTGGAAACATTGCATAGATGGACACCCGTTTCTTGCGGGCCCGGCCAAGACGGCCCTTTATCGTCATCGGCGGCCTCTTGTAAGTCTGTAGATCACTTGCATGTCCGTCCAATGCCTCAGGTTGAAACGAGAAAAGATATCGCTCAACGTGACTCCAGTTGTGATGTGGGAGTTGTTGCATTTTCCTGAATCCTGCCTGCCCTTGCCGACCTGGGCCGCGCGCACAAGGCGCCACACACAGCTGCTCGCAGGCAGGGCAGGGCTGCTACCTACTGTGTAAGCGATCGAGATCATCGTATTTGGTAACCAACCTACTTATTCTTAGTATCACGAGGGTGGGATTCGACATATCAGAAACACGGTAGCGCCTCTTGCGCGTCGCTAGCATCGAAAGACAGGGCCTTGGCTAGAGGGATCTACAACTGCGTGTGGCTGGTGGGTATTCGATAGTAAGTACTGACAACCAGGTAGCTTCCATGCTCGCTTGCTCGCTCGCTCGACCAAGTCGGAGGTCTTTTGGCCTACAGTACGCTTCCTGCAAAACTATCGGTATACTTCTGGTCAATTGAGTCCGGTTACCCTGCATGGGAAGCAATTGGCTGCTGTGCTTCTTCAATGGGCACATTGCGTCGTTTACATCGTCGCTGTAATATGCAGGAAAATGTTTTCCTCGGTGAAGAAAGAAGAGATCGGCTCACACTGCCCAGGGTATAAAGAGGAGGATCTCCTCCGGCCGCTTCTCCACTCTATACCACCCAAGAACCACTTTCAGCCGTCTCGAGTTGCCCGCAACAGCCCGCGACTCCTCAGTGGCTCGACGCGGCTAGATGCCTGCCATGTCCCCAGGTATGTAGTCATATTCTTGGCCATAGACACCTCAGTGTCCGGGTCACTTCCTCATGTGCCACAGGCTATCCAAGGCATGCAAGGTCTTGGCCTGTGTAGCAAGCTTGTAAGCCGGTTCGTGAATAAGTACAATTTGCCTCCGGTATGCCTGTCCTTCCATATGTTCCAAAACCCACTTACCTGTGCTCGTTGCCTACCAAATGTCACGCGGCTTGCTTCTGTCGGGCGTGTTATTGGCCCAGCTGTTCGCAAATGGAAGAGTGCATTTGGGGCAGAAGGTACTCTCGCTGCTTAGTCCAAAGGGAGCCAGTGAGTAGTATAAAACAAGCTGTTTTGGATCATGTTAATTCGCCCATTAGCCTCTTTTCTGAGTATCACTCGCTTGCTTCAATACTACCTAACTAATATGTATTTATTTCTGATGTTGATATCTTACAAGTCATACAGTATTAGCAGGTGGTAGTTGCGAATACTCGGGAGGAAGGCCGATATTCGAACATTGAAGTTTGTCGATCCCCGCTAAGCAAAGCACTAAGCACCCACTAGTTCTAAACCCCAGGCAGTCAGGCCTGGTGACTGGGTACTAAACAACCCCAACTGCTTGCACGACGACTGCTTGCTACTTGAGCCGCTCAAATTTATCTCAACTCATCCCCAAATCCGCCAAGATTCTATCATTCAATAATGGACGGGACACATGCGTACCTTCTTATTTAGAAACGGTGTTGGCCATCCACATCATAATAGTAATGGCAGACGCCGAGACGCCGGCATCGCCCGTCGTGGCTTTGCGAGAGGCCTTCGGGGACCGTAAACCACCAGATATCAGCCGCAAAATCACAGGTAGGTACTTGTATAAGCCGATGTGACTTTCCAACCTGATGTGGAGCTGACGGGACAATGGTAGCTTGCGTAGCTTGTAGGAAACAGAAGGCGAGCCTTTCTCCCTATTCTCGCCTTCAATCTGGCTCTTCAGGCTGACACGATCGCTCAGATCAAATGTCAGATGCGCGATGCCCAGCCGCCGTGCACCCGGTGCAAGAAAAGGGGCCTCTCGTGTAGTGTGAACCGGAGTCTACAGATGGTCCTCGAGAGCGACTTGATGTAAGTGACTAAAGGAAAGGTATGAATATCATGACGAGAGGAAATGCCTGACCGATCTTCCAGGTGGAAGCAGTCCATGGAATCCAAGATGCAAAAGCTGCAGCTCATTGTCGAACGACTGGCTCAGAACAGTATAAGCTCTGACGACGTCCAGCAGATGCTGACTGACGATGCTCACGACACGGTGAGCGATGATAATCATGCCCCAGCCCAAGCAGCCCAAGTTGGTGGTGACTGGGGCGTTGTCATGGACTATGAATCAGGTCCTGGCGCCATTCCAGGCTTTCATATTGCCGAAAAGCAAGCGCGAGTAGAGATAGACTCCCAGGAAGACTTCATTTCGCGCGGCGTGGTGACCGTCGACTCGGCTAGAAGTCACTTCGAAAAGTATAAGAATCGTCTCGATCATTTCCCGTACCGGATTCTCAACGACCATAGCGCGGTGACCTTCGAGTCAGTTCGGAGGACCTCCCCGCTGCTGACAGCCTCTGTGTGTGCCGTCGGCGCTCTTCACTCAGCCTCGGAAGATTTTGAAGTATACTACCAAGAATTCATGCAGTCAAGTGCTCAGAAGATTCTTTACAAGCAGCACACAATCGACGACATCCGAGCCCTATGCATAGGTGCATTCTGGCTAAGCGATCTATCTTGGTCACTCGTCGGCGCAGCAGTTCGCATTGCCACAGAATTACAGCTTCACAAAAGCTTCTCCAAGGCAATGCGAGGTGACCGGCAGCACTATCTGCGAGCGCGGCTCTACTATCTCGTATACGCTTGCGACCATCATTTCTCTGTCGCCTACGGGAGACCTCCGATGACCAGAGAATGCGAGGCTATAAGAAACGCCAGGGAGTTTCTGAAGTGCGAGTTCGCAACTGAAGACGATGCCCGGCTGGTGAGCCAAGTCTTACGCTGGAGCATCTGTTCGAATATTTTCGATGCTTTCGGTGTTGATGTGGACCGCCCCCTTTCCGAGTCGGACCTGCCTCATCTACGTCGCTTCAGTCTCGCCCTCGATAGTATACGGGCGGAGTGGATCGACCGATTTAGCCCTAATGCTCATGTAGGGAACTACCCACGAAAAGGGGTTGGTCTTCAGTACAACTTTGCGAAGCTTTACTTGTGCTCTCACGTCTTCAGGGGAATTAGTACTGCTGGATTCACTTCTCAGGCGGCCGAAGTCGCCATGGACTTTGAGGAGATAGCCAATTCCGCCGTTCTTGCTGCCTCAGCGATACTCCGAGCTGTTGTCTCGGATCCAGAGATCCAGGGGTTTCTGGATGGCCTTCCTACCTACTTCAACACGATGATCGCCTTCGCAGCCGTCTTTCTGCTCAAGGTATCGACCAAGTACAGCTCGGTCGTGCAAGTCGATTTGCAAAAGATCAAGCATCTTCTTCGCACGCTACTTGCTACCCTAAAGGGCGTTACATCGAGCATGCACCCACGCCATCTTCTGGTCAGTATTACTGCTGGCATTGAAAGCCTCCTCGGCCGGTGCGGAGTCATCAGTAGCACTTGTACAGTCGAGGAACAAGAAACTGGAGCTTTCACTGCGAGAGAGGATGCTGGAATAGCCGAGTTGGAACATGATCCTACAACCTCATTCTCCATGGAAGAATATGACTTTCTATTCAACCCTGATATGGACTTCAATCTAGAATTCCCAGACCAAGACAGCCTAGTCTGATATACTCTGGTGTCCAGACCCCCTATTCTGTCCAAACTTGTGGCTATGCGAAGTGATAGGAAGTTTAAAAAGAGAGTACCGAGCAGTTTGTATGTATTGCTCTTGACGCGGTCCTCACTGGCCATGATTGAGGATCAGATCGAAAATGTCGAAATTTCGCCACCGTTTGCCAACGAGATCTTCTGACGACTGTATAGGCTTTGACATCAAAAGAGGCACTTTCTGTTCCGAAAGCCCGCCGTGAGAGCGGAGCCTATGGCCTTGGAGCGAAGAAAGGTCGTGCTCTGTAGCCTTGGAGCCCACGACGGCGTTCTTCTTGGACACGATGACGAAATCGCCCTCGCGATCCTCGGGCATCTCAAATACCCGGGCGGCTTCCTCTTTGGGCAAAACCATTTCGACCTCGGCAAAGCCTTGGCAGAACCTGATCATGTCCTCGACATCCGCCCCGCGCCCTTCGCTCACGTGGACGCGGACGAAGGATCCCAGGGCGCCGTGGTGCTTGACGAACGGGTCCGTGATGGGGCAGATGACGCGGGCGCATCCCGGGCCGAACTCGCCCTCGAGCTCGTCCTGGACGAAGAGGATGGTCGGGCGGCCGCCGTCGTCGCACTTGTCGTTCATCCCGTGGTCCCCCGTGACGGCCACGACGGCCCCCAGGTCGACCATTCTGCCGAGGCGGGCATCGATGGCCGTCATGAACTCGTTGGCCTCGGGAGACCCGGGTGCGTGCTTGTGCTGGACCCAGTCGGACAGGGTCAGGTAGAGCAGATCGGCGCGCCGCTCCTCGAGGAGCTTGACCCCCGCGTCCAGGACCAGAAGCGACAGCTCGGCGGAGTACTGGCTAGGAGGGGCGGCGGTGGCGGCATCTCCCCCCTCCTCTTCCAGCCACGCCAGGACCTCCTCGCTCGCGCACTGGGAGGACCAGCAGATGCTGCCCTCGGCCTCGGCCAAGCCGTGCCCCAGGATGCGCCGCAGCTTGTCCTTGGCGGTGACGGCCGCCACCCGCACGCCCGCGCGGCCGGCCATCTCGGCCAGGATGGTGGAGCCGCGGAGCAGCGAGTCGTCGACGACCATGACCTCGGCCCCCGTGGCGCGGTCGAGGAAGTAGTTGCCGGCGATGCCGTGGACCGCCGTCGGCGCGCCCGTGATGATGCTCACGTTGTTGGGGTTGGTGAAGGTCGGCATGGCGGCGTCGGCGTCGGCCGGGGCGCGGAAGCCGCGCGCCGCGAACGCTTGCATGACGGGCAGGAGGCCGGCGGCGAGGCCTTGGTCAAGGTAGGACGGGTCGAAGCCGTCGATGCAGACGACGACGGTGGGCTGGCGGGGCGGGTTGTAGGTTCTGCCGTGGAGGGTGATGGGGGCGTTGGGGTCTGGGGTTTCGGGTTAGTGGTGATGGAGCTAGTTTTGCCGGGGAGGATGGTAGCTGCTATACTCGTGTCCACGGCGGCGGGTTGATCCGCAGTATTGTTACCTGACATGGTCGCGGCGTCTTCGGGTGGTCTAGGGATGGGTATAAGAGTGATTTGAGCTTCTTGGGTGTGTCGAGATGTACGTGGAAGAGCTGGTTGTACGTGAGGATCATAGCGAGCAAGAATAGAGATCAGCTTTTGTCACAGATGAGACGGACTACTACTCATATTTATACATTTCAAACAGCATCAAGAGTCGCAGCTTTGCTTTGGCGGCACTTGGTCGCGTCAGTCCTCGTCTCGGTGCGAAGTGCGCTCACGGCGTATACATTCGGTACGAAGTCCGCACTCCAGGATCTCGACCAATGGGGTTCTCTCCGAACTTAAGAACTGTATCTATCACTAGATTCAATAGACAAGCTCTGGCAGCGTGTAATGGGACTCAATCTCCAGGTTTTGGAAAGCATGTGGCATGCCCAAACGACGGCGGTTCTTTCGCCAACTGCGTGATTGTCACTGTAAGTGGAAGACGTATTGATTTGGCTACAAGGACTCAGTCTGTGCTATTACTAGCCCTGGAAATTGTAGAGTATAGGTATAACATCTATAAATCAAACGCCTCATCCAAGAACTTGTATCTTCTTGAGTCCCCTTGTTACACCAGATCGTCGCTCAACCCCAAGCCGCCATGTTGAATATGCGGCCACCGCACCTCCTTTTCTCTCCTCTACTCACCCACCACCTTGTTGACGCCAATCCAGGTCTCTCGTAGGAATAGCCATAGAATCCATAAGCATATCCGTTCAGAGAGATGTTCGTGAAAAACAGGCCATTTGCCTTCCTTCTGCTGTCCAGCCTCAGGGCCGCGTCCTACCCTACTCAACGGCGCCTCAGGCGCCAAAGGCCGGGCGCGGCCCTTACTCGCAGTTCCATGCGAATCCATAAAGGCGAACGACTTCCTGGTCTATCGAGGAAGCGATTTGCACCTCATGATCATGTCACTTTCCAGTGTATCGCGTTTCTTGCCGCCGCCCGGATCTCTCTCTCTTTTACTCGACAAGATCCGCCCTAGGCGCCTTGATGCCGTACACCGACAAATCCGCCCCCATGCCCGGCAGAGCAAAGACGGCGCTCGGCTGCCCCCCAAAGGCCTCGAGCGGATAGACGCCGCGGAACTCGAGGCCGATGCGTTCGCACACCTTGCGCGAGTCGGCGTTGTCGCTGCTCGCGAACCCGAACACGCCCTCGAGACCCAGCCCTTCGCCCTCGCGCGGGACGTCGTCATCGACTGCAGAAGTTGCCGCTTCGCTGGTAGTAGGCTTCTTGGGATCCATCGCGTACCGCACAATGCGCCGCCCCGCCTCGGTCGCGTACCCCTTCCCAGCGTACGCCGGCAACAGCGCGAACCCGCAGTCGGGCACGGTGTAGTGGGACCCGCGCATCAGCGTCACCATACCCACGGGGACCTGACCAGGCTTCAACACCGAGCCGCTCTCCTCATCACCTCCGACGACGTCCCGGGCGAAGCGCAGGCTCACGACGTACGGCCCGTACCCGTTCCGCTCGTGCCAGCCGGGCATCCAGTTCTCGATCTGCGCCTGCGCCTTTTCGGGCGTGTCGACGTTCGTCTTGTTGTGCCTGGTGTAGAGCTCGCTGGTGTAGAGGTCCACGAGGAACTGGTTGTGCTGGGGCGCGTGGAAGTGCGAGATGTAGAGGCGGGGCGCGGTGAGGTGGAAGGTGGGAGAGGGAGTGAAAGGCATACTGGGCAATGCGTTGTTGTTGTCACAAAACGTGGTATGCGATTTGGATGATGTGTTTCTGGGGTTTTCTTGTGAAGATATGGTCGGCCGAAGCTGAGTGTGTCAGAAGACTGAAGGGGTTCGACGAATGTACAGCACTGTAAAATAGCTCGGGGTGCGTGATAGTGCTTTAATAAACTGAGTTTTCGTGTAACGGGAATTCTCTTCCATCACCGGTTACACCACACACTTCAGTCGGGTAGGAGCTCCAAGATAGCTTGTATCTCTTGGCAGGGGTTGGAGACCATTGCCGGCGCTCGATCGTCAGCTTACAAGTCTCCACTAAAGTGACTCACTGGCAGCGCCAGCTTCCTCCTATGGACAAGTATAGCAGTAGTGAGTCAAAATCGTATATTTGACCAATCAGTAGAGTCCAAAGCCCGGACGGGATTGGGATCACATAAACAAGAGGCGTAATCAACACAAGCTTGAAGATAGCTTGACAGGGGCACCAGAGAATATATCAATGCGTATTGTTTCGAGGCTCTTGATAACGAGGCGATGCGTGTTCAAGTGGTGATGGACAGCAGCTCCGGCCCGCCCCATCCAAGCTCATTCTGGGGTGTCTATGGGAACCAGCCATATTGGGAAGTCGTAGCAACGTCATCACGACTTCTTGCCCAGTCTCTCGGCGCCCGACAAGTTCTTCAAACAAGGCGCAAAAAACATTTCCCCTGAAATGGCCTGCTTCGTCGTGCAAGCCGCGACGACAAGCCAAAGGAGGAAGACGCAGCCCGAACCGATCTAAGCCAGCAAATAAAAATTATTAGCTTACGCGATCTCTGAGCCATGTAATCTGCTGGAGTAGGGAAGAACACCCAAGCAAGAACTCACCATCGCCGTCACATTGAAAAAGGTGCTGTGCAGAAGGTTGCCCAACTCCGTAGTACACGCCACCCACACGCCGAGAGGGAACGTAAACCCCCACCACCCCATATTGAAGGGGAAATTCCTCGTTGTTGCGATGCTGATGACGGCGTACGCGAGCCAGATCAAGCCGATCCCCCACATGACCAGCGCAATGCAGGCTCCCAGGCCCTCGATCAGGAGACCGAGCGGCTCGACGTACGTGGTGTCGTAGTCCGGTGTCGTTGCCATGGTTGTTCCTCCTCCGTACAGCAGTAGCTTGCGCGTTACTTGGGTCAGTTTCGCGATGCCGAAGCCACCTTGGCCGAACGGGCCGACGGGCAGCAGCACCGACACGATGGCCTCGCGCGGCGGCAGGGCGTGGTTGCTCAAACGAACTTGGTACATGGCGAGGATCATGACGGAGAAGAAGCCGCCGATCCCCCACGACATAAACGAGGCAATGAGCGTGGTCTGCACATGGGACGGATTAGGCAGCACGTTGGCCACGACGCCGCCGCTCGCCGCAGCGACGACGCAGGGCACGATAGGCAGCAGGAGTGCTGCAGTCAGGGAAGCCAGGTTTGTCTTGCCAAGATGGATGCTGCCGACGATGTCAGAGGTCCGTCGTGTAGAAGATAGGGGGGGTGGGGTGACGATGAAGCGGGTAAAAGGGTCTGGTTTAGCTTACACCAGAAATGGCAAGGAAACACAGCAAAGAAGCGATATGGCGAGATCAAACCACCACAGGCCCCATGCCAGATACGCTGCCCAATCCCCCCAGGCCGGCACACACACGAACACAATCATGTTGATGATTGCTTTTCTCAAGCAGTCAGTATGCGTAATAACAGACCGGCCATGCACATTCTCACCCCCCGGGCGGCAAAGAGGGACTCACTGGCAAGGCCCATAGGAAAGGTGCCCAAAAATACGGACTGTGTCGGATGCCTAATCATGACACCAAAGATCTCCGGGTACAAAACGTACCTCGCGGCCGAGATGGTGGTGAAGGCAACCATGAGGAACACATTGAGGGCGAAGAAGCCGACAGAGATCCATCGGACCCAGTCCGTGTTGTACGGGAGGTTATGCAGAAGAATAGAAACGATGCCCGTCCCCATGGTCACGGTGAACCAACTACAAGCCAAATTGTCAGCACGATAGCTATCACCTAGGTCGCTCGTAGGTCACGCTTACGAAGGGGTAAAATTTCGGACGATCCTCCTCCAGCCGGCATTGTTCTTGGAAGTGCACGGCGCCGCCCCCTCGGGACACGACGGAGGACTGGACTCCGACTCGGTTCCCGACCCGAGGCCAGGCTCACTTATTATTGTCATAGTTGTGGCGGCTGGCATCGTTCATGCGAAGACGGATTTGATAAATGACACGGGCTGCAGTATATTGGGTTGCTTGGCCTGGCCAAGAAGGATTTGGATCAATGGACGGACGGAGAGTGCTTGGTAGCTGGCTGACTGGCGCCATCATATTTTCTTCATCTTACCATTTCCGTTGATTCCGGCATGATTAAAATGGGCCACGGGATACTGGCATACAGAAACGAGGGCAAGCAGCACGTATGATGCCGCCGCACACGAATTGTGTCTTGTTACTCAGCGTATCTAGCTCAGGTCCGCTATGGTCTTGACTAAGAAGGATTCCGGTGACCGGCGGCCCAAGTGGGTCTTTCAGAACTGACCAACTTTCCAGGGCCTGGGCAGGCGGCAGGGAAGGGGCTGGTGGCTGGTTCCCTTTTGGATCACGTGGAAAAGGGGTCGCAAAAAGCGATAATTGAATAGGGGTGTTGGATTCGTGCCATTCTGGTATATCGCAATTTTTGGAAGCTCGAATCATTGGTTTTTCTTCTTCTCTATACCAAATCTTTGCAGAGGCCCATCTCGTGCCTTACGCGCTTTGAACCGTCCCGCCCCAAATGCGTACTTGTACCAATCTATGTTGCTCATGGGGGACCCCACCTAGCGACGTACTTACCCAAGCAAGCGTCCGGTGCTAGCCGATAGCATATTGCAATTGACGCAAATACCCAACAAGAGCAAGGACCAGCCAAGAAGGGATTCTGCTCACAAGGATCGATAGCCCGCACGTGAACAACGGCACCTGCACTCAAGTTTCTTCGCCTCTCTTTGTCCAGCAGAGCACCTGCCCAAAGCTGCTTTGCCTGCCCGGTTCTTTTTACTTTGTCCAAAAGCCAAAGGTTCGACCCAATACCACAGCCACCGGGAAAGAGACGAAATCAACGTAATTTGACTTTGATGGCCCGGAGAACCGAAAGGAGGCGGACCCGACATCGACCTATCCCCGCAGGGATCCTCATGCACCTTGCTGCTTTCGTACCCAAGACCTGCAGCCGGTATTGTATCACGTCGTATGATAGATAGCAACCACCCTCGTTAGCCATCCGAGCTCGGGTCGCACCCTAAGCCACAGCCATAGCGACGATCGTTTGCGTGGAAAGCGGAGTTTGTCGGCGTGGCCCACCCTGACACCTGGGGAATATTGCCTACTCACCGTCTCTCTCTCTCCCTTTCCTGCTGAGAAAATCAGATAAAGCTGATTGAACACGCTGTCGCAACGGACAACACAACCTCAATCCAAGACCACACAATATACACAACAGCATAGCAACCCCAAATCATACAGACATACAGCCATGACTTGCACTATTCTGAGCCCCCTCCGAAAGCAGGAGGCATCATGCGAAGCCAAGATGGACCGTTTTGACACGCTGGTAGAGACTCTCAAGGACATCCTGGGCCCTTCTTCGGGCATCACATCGGATGATGTGGATGTTGGAGACCTTATGCATGCCATGGAGCAGTACACATCCGACGACAGAGAATGGTGCCCGTATGCCATGGCCGATCCGAGTCGGGCATACACCCGCAACCTCGTTGATGAGGGAAACGGCAAAAGTAACTTGGTAAGAAACGAACCCATGAACCATCACTTGATGGCCCAACAGGTCGTCAAACCAGTACTGACAGAGCGGTAACTATACAGCTCATCCTCGTTTGGAGCCCGGGAAAGGCGTCTCCTATCCACGACCATGGCAACGCACACTGCGTCATGAAGATCCTGCGCGGCACCCTGACCGAGACGCGGTACGACTTCCCGGACGGCGATAAGAACAACCCGATGCAGGTCAAGTCCACCAGCCACCACAAGGAGAATGCAGTAGCGTATATGGCCGACGAGCTGGGTGTACACAGAATCTCCAACGAGGGAAGCGACTTCGCCGTCTCGCTGCACCGTGAGTGAACCCCGTCAAACTTGGTCATCCGGGTCGGACCACTCGACTGACATGTACGCAGTGTACACGCCCCCTAATGTTGCCAAATCCGGCTGCAACATCTTTGATCTGCGGTCGGGTAAGAAGAGCCATGTCCCCAAGTGTGGCTACTTCTCCAAGTATGGCCGCCTGTTGAAGGAGTAACGACGGGAGTGACTGGGAGTAGGAAGGATAGACCACCATGGTATATGGCGTTTGGGACTTTTGGCCTAGCGGTTGATTTTTGATAGCGGGTATGCTTTTTGAACAGGACCACGCCTCGATATCATGACCAGATTGTTTGGAAACATCGGGCATTGGTGTAATGCGTCCACATAGGATGATTGATGAATGAGATAGAGTATTCAGGCTAGTCAATGCGAGAGAGGCCTTTCCATGCACGCGCGCAAGCAACATGCAATCAAAGTGAAAACAAGCCTCGCCCACAACCAACAAGACCAGAATACTCCAGCAACGTGTTAGTATAAGAAAAGTAGAGGGAAGGAAGTGGTAGATGAGGTTGTCGGACGTGGAACACACCCCAAGTAAAAGAAGCATCCGCTCTTGGGCCGCAATAGGTAAAGCTGCAATCACGCAATCCAAGTGGCACGCCATTGGTTGGCGTGAAATGCTTAAAGTGGACCCAACTCACTTGAGCCACTCTGACTGACTGACACTCGCACACAACCTAAACTTGTGACGAGCAGCCGACAGTCACAGTAGTACAGGAAGTCACAATCATTGGCAATACGAAATGCATTGGCTAGGTATATTTTGATTCATACTGAGTTTGAAATGTAATAAATCGTTTATTTTCGCAACGCATGCAGACATGTCATGATAGGTCAAACCTGCCCGTTTCGAGTCCAGCAGATATATCTCCGGGCTATTACGGATACACTTCAGCGAGTTCGCAGTCACCTCGGCGATCTCAACCTTCAACCTCCAAACATCGAGTAAAAATATTGTTTCATAGGTTGTGTATTCAAATGGTATCTCTAACCGTTTCCGGCCGTATCTATAGCTTCATCCAAACTCCATCAACTCCCTATACCTAACCCAGATATTATAAAAAGCAACTGTCCTTCCTGGTCATAAACCCATCATGAAATAAACATGCCCATACAGTCCCCCCGCCTTCTATCATGCACTAGCTCGACGAGGTCTTTTTCCGCTTGGCCGGGCGTCCCGTCGAGTCCACGCCCTCGACGAAGTGGCCCTTTTCGATCTGGTGCTGCCGGAGGTTGTCCGGGCGATTCTTGTAGGCGCTCGTGCAGCCAGGGTACGAGCACTTATAGATCCGCGGCGGGTCCGTCGAGTGCTGGAGCTTCTTGTGTTTGGCCATGCTCCCCTTGAACCACTGGGGGTCGCCTTTGGGCCGGTAGCCGCAGATCTCGCAGCACGAGTTGGCTTCAACCTTCTGTTGTTGGGCGGCTGGGGAGCTTAACCCTTCTTCTTCCCCTCCTGAGAATCCTCCGCAAGTGAATTCTACTGCAGGTTGCATACTAGTCGTGACGGAGGCAATGGTCCCCGATTCTTGGCCCGGCGGCATCTTATTGGCCGCCATTGACGACCTCTCCTGTCCAAAGATCGTAGGGTTGACAGTCGAATGAAAGGCCGCAGGTTCGGTCGAGACTTTGGGTGCCAGTGCAAATGCAGGCCCCTCCACTCCTGACGATACCTGTGTTGGCATCATGAAATCGGGCTCGCCGCCGACAAAGTCCTCGTCTAGATTGTGGAGGAACTCATCAAAAACGTCCGGTACAGTAAAAGTGCCTACGTCTTCTCGTGGAGGCTCATCCGAAACCCCGCGGATCAGTGCCTCTACCAAATCCACTCCCAGCATGTGATACCTCGACCTTGGGTTCAGGCCTTGTTGTGTATAGATGGGATCACACAAAGTCCGAACTTCCCGGGTGTACGCATCCGATGCTTGCGAAGTTGGCAGAGTGTTCTGTCTATATGTCAGTGTCTCCAGCCCGGTTTCAACAAACGATATGAAGCAACTCACCTTTCCTGCCTGGAGGATTTCAAGCTCAAGGCGCCGGATTGTCGTTATATATCCAGTTGCAACCTTGGTATACAAGCTTCTGAGCTTGGAAGTTAATGCCCCATTTTGCGACCCAAAGTTCTGCCCCAGGAACCCGGTGATGTATTCAACCGTAATGACAAACGCGTCTGTTGGCTTCGGGCTGTGAGGTCTGTTATGCATGGACCAGAGCTCGGATGTCAATATCTCGATACTACCGATACCCCCAGTGTTGTCGAGAGCATTTGAGATCATCATGATTTCAAGATCTGGTTTCGCATTAGTGAGACTTCGTTTCATAGTGAAATCGATGTTTGGTAGAATATAGAGCGGGCGACATACCATCTAAGAAGTTCTGTGCAACGCCAACCAGAGAATCGGCACTGTATCGCGACTCGGGCGCTTTGCCTTTGGGATCTGGGGAAAGAACCGACGTAGTGGCTTGCTGCGTATATGAAGTGGCCTCACGTGGGAGCCATATCGCTCGTACAAGTTGGCAGAAAGCACCACGTTGATCCGCGCGGAGATATCCTTGGTAAGCCATGGCTTGGTGGAATAGCTGTTTACATCGATCCGAGATATCATCCCCATGAACGACCAGAGATAGCGCGTAGGCCAGATGGACGAAACATATATAGTCGATTGGCTGCGCGGGGTCTAAGCCACCAAGAATCCTCTTGAGTGAGTCCAGGCCTTTGAGCGCAATTTGCTTCGCAGTCAAGGCCCTAAGCTCTTGTGCAAGCACGTTGCCTCCAAGCCCGTGGCCAACCTTTGCAACGGATGACGTGACATGCTCTCGCAATGTCTCCCAGGCTGTGTGAACCAATGTTTGTGTTTCGCCGCTCGTACTGTTTGTGTTCTTCTTGGGCCACCTGAGGCGGAGGTTCTTCTCCTGACTGGTCGTCACTTGCGAACAGTACATTGATTTCAGTATCGACACTCGACGACCACGAGAAATTCTGTTCCTGGTCAAAATCGAACAGTGGCTCATTGTTCCAAGCCCGCGGCACGGATAGGCTCAAAGGGTCGTCGCCAGGAAGCTCGGAGATGTTGCTTAGAGAATAGTCGCCGTGGTCAACCTCGGCCTCTAGAGGATTTTGGAGCATAACTGTTTTATCGCTGACACCATCTCCCAATGCCCCATCCCAGCAAGTAATCGTCGGGTGGTCCTTTGGGAATTTGCAGCTGTTTTCTCTTGATAGTGCGCTCGATTCGATTTCGTCGGGACTGAAGGGGGTGATTGGTGATGTCAAGTTCGTATTGATGCTCGAGTCCAGTGTCCAGGCCAACGAGCCAGCACTCATCGGGGAGATTGAACTATTTGTGGAACGAAGTGAAGAGCTTGGAGTTAGATAGGCACCAGACCGTTTCGCTTGCTGCCGTCCAACATTCTGTGTGTCCAGCGCCAAAGAAGGTCGACCGCACGCTGATGATGAGCTGAGGCCAGTATAACCGACAGCAGGCCCAATCATTGTATCCATATTGTTGGCGGGAAAGGTCTCGTTGGAAACTGTCGGTTGTACTTCATAGTTGACTGAATCGAGCTGGAGTGGTTGAGAACTGGAATCCATTTCTAGAATCTCGGTTCCTCCCATCTCTATCTCGGGTATTGGCTGAGCCGTGGGTGCTGCTGGCTCTTGAGGAATGTCTAGTGAGTCATAGCTCGGAGGAGATGGCAGAACATCATCGGCTATAACATCGATCATCTCATCCTTTCGGGACCTGTGCCCTAGGGTAGAAAAGAAGTTCTTGGCCTTCTGGATCATACGTCGTCGCTTCGTTGGGTGACCAGCAAGGCAGCCCTTGCATTTCCCTTCTTCGCTATAGCGTTCCACCTTCATGCAATCGTAGCATACATATTCTCCAGTCGCAAAGTGCCTGCAGTCAGTGAGGTGCTCCAGCATTTCCTCGTGGTGCTCGAACTGCTCTCCGCATCTAAGCAAGGGGCATCTCAGCCTATCACTATGCGCCATCCGAACGGACTTGTTGCGTTTGACAGCGGCCCAGACGATGAACCGCTGCCTTGCGCAGTCCTCACCCGAGGTCTGTCGAGTACTAGAAGCAGTCAGCACTCAACGTATAATCGAGGTCAGTTGTAAGTAGAGGTCACGAGCGTACATGCAAGACTCGGAAGCCCTCGATCGAGTCGCCGTGCTCAAACTGGAGCTTGAACGCCTCCGAATGGGCCACGGGCTGGACTCAACCGCTGACGTTCCCGTATTTGGTAAGCCCTCTCGGTCCAGGAAGAGGGTGTCGGTGGCGGTTGATGGTCCCGCGCCTGAATCCTTTTTCGAGTCCATTGTAGCGGCGGGTGTTATAGTATAGCTCCACGCATCAGTTCCGTGAACACAACATCAATGGAATTCCACGTCGGCATCGGCACGATACCATGATCTCAAGTTATGTGGAAACATTTCGAAGTGCAACCTCAGCAAGATGACAAAACTGAGGGTTCTATTTAGGACTGCAAAGGATACAAAGGTACAAAGCGTAGGACTTTTAGGCAGGCCTGCAAGCCCCATTGGTAGAACTCCATATCCGGCATACACTTGCATGCGAGTTATGGAGGGCACAGGGGACCCAGAGGGCTTTGAGGGACGTTGGGGGCGGGATCTAACTCGATGAAGTACGGTAGGCAACAAGGCTGAATCCGCCGATCCGCTCTGCCTTGAGGGATTCGAGCAAAGCCGCTGCAGCGGCAGCTGAATGGCGGAGCGAATTGGGTCATAGGCTCGGGCTCGAACCAATGAGAGCATGAGGACGAAAGAACAGAGGTGCTTAGGACCTAGGCAACACCACGCTGCAGTCCTTTGGTCTTATGCCCGGCGGTCCTCGACGAATGTCCTGGGCGTCTCCAAGTTTTGGAGACGAGAAAAAAGCTTTGGATACAAACCAGGCGAGGTGGTATTGAGACCCTTCAATCGGTCAAACCCAGCATCCTCGCTATGGCAAAGGACGAACACTGGGTGATCGGTGTCAAGGTAGATGGGTCAAAGTGGGTGCGAAGCGGTTTGTTTAAGTAGACCACAACTACTCTGTATGGTTAACGTTGTTTGTTGATCTTCTTCAAGTCCTCTTCAGCCCTATGAGACACCCCTGGCTAGGCCATCTTGAAGACCGTTGCAGGAGTTCCAAGGGGCTTCTTGTTCGGATGGTTGGTTGGTTGGCCATTCCAGTATTTGAAGTCCCCTTCCACCCAGCATGCCAGAAAGATGTTGGGTTCAGGACATGTGGGCGCGCGCCATGCCGAAAGGCAACCTGCCACACACATGTAGGCAAGGGCAAGGTGGGTAGGGAGTAAGCAGGAGTAGGTAGGACATGCACCCATTGGCATTGGTCCTGTTGGGTTGGGTTGGTGGGGGAGGGAGGGAGAGGCCGTCTGGCTGTGATGCTTACTACGCACAACTTGTCTTGTAGGGAGATGTACGGCGGCTTAGGTGGGCGCAACAAGCACCAGCCACGCAGATTACCTCATGGGTAATCCAGATTGGGGATGCGGGGAGGGCGGCAGCGGGAAGACAAGTTGGCGTACGTAAATTGAGCAATCGCTGGACAGGGTAGCTTAGTACTTGCGTGCATCGCTAGCAGGTTGTCCAACAGCGCGGGATAGCCGATCAGCTAACCAAAGAAGCCATAAGCCGCATACAGCGAACGCGCCGTGCTTGTTCTGCGCACACCGCCGCTGACATTTCACCTGCAATCATGTACATATGTCCCTAGTAGTACATGTATGCAGGGAGGTATTCGCCCTTTGGCTGATGTCATCTCGAAGTACAGATGCTTGGACTCTAGAGCATCGTCCGTCAGCAAACAGTATGCAGTGCAAGTGGTGGCATGTGGTGTTGAGAAATTCGGAAGAGCGATCGACTGAAGAATACCCCGCTTACAGGATCGCAGGTGGAGGGAAACCATTGATGAGAGGCATAGGGCCAGTCGGGACAGACATGTGCATTCGCCAATTGCATCAAATGTATTGAAGGGTCGAATGATACATGTAGCCAACAAAATCGAACCCTTTACAGCTGTATCGCTTGTCCGAGTGTCTAACATGCGGGTATACTGATATACTGTCTACCTACATACAGTAAAATATACAATCCAAGAGCTATGCGAGCGTTAGGAGCAGCATATCGAGTTCCAGCAGACAGACTGCACAGTCCTGGTGCTAGATCTGGTTGGTCCGGAGTTTCTGATCAAACGCAAAACAACCATACTGGGCAACCTTTTCTTTCTTTAGCACCTGAGGCTGCACCCCCCTCACGTCAGGTCAACTTAACTTACGACGCGTGTTAGCTGTTTCAAAAAGACGCACGCTGACGAGGGTGCTGGAGGGGTTAGCATCTGGCACTCTGTTTCAGATAAGAAACCACCTCAAAGCTCAATTGGCACCCCGTTTCCAGAACCACTGAGGAATGCGCTGCAACGGTGGTGTCTGAGATCGACCCTGGGCCCAAGGATCAAGGAGGTCCTGGATGACGACGAACGAATCGACGGAAGAAACAAGCCCCTCTCACTCCTCACTCCTCGCTCCTCCCTTCTTCATGCCCCCTCCGTCAAGGGCTGTCACCGTCTCGGAATGCCGGTCGGTGCTTGTGGGACCCAAGAGAAAAAACTCGGAGAGGGTGCAGTAGTGCACGCCCATGCCCTTGGGAATTCCAACCTTGTCCCTGGGTAGGTTGAGAGGGGACGGACTGGCGTATGGGAACACGCGGTGCAGACTTTAGATACACTCACAAGATGGACTAGCAACGACGCTTACCACGCTTGTCACGATGCTGAGAGACACATGATAAGTCTAATCGCCATGCACACCATGGCACCGTGGCACCATTTCCAACCAACAGCATGTGGCGCCTGCCGGGTCGTAGGTTCGGGACGATGCTATTCGTCTGCAGCCCCGGTCTCTTATCAGATAACCTGCCGAAGAGAAGAGAAGAGGAGAGCCCATGGCATGAAGTGATGAATTGATAGCCGGTTTGCCCCCAGCTTCAAAAGGGCTCGTCTTTCCCAGACGGGGGTGCCGGGGGAGTGGGTTTGTGTTGAACCTGATAAGTGCAGGCAAGCAAGCGGCTTGAGAGAGGAATGACATCGCTTGTTGGTGGGCATAAGTTGGCCCATTTTCGTGGGCAATACGCATCGTCTCAAGTCTTGACTCTTTGATCAGCCAACATCCCCACCCGGGAGCGTCGTCTTCAGCGACGATCGCGGCCTTCTGATAAACACTTCGACCTGCCCATTCGCGTGGTGTGTGAACCTAACTCCCATCTCATACTCCCGTCATTCTTGTTCTTATTCCCCGTTTATTCCTTACCCAGAAAGAAGACGACCCCAACCCACCAGCCAGCCCTTATCGTTCTATCCCGTCTGGGCCTACGAGACATCTTGCAGACAACAAACTAGCACATGTCTAATAAGAGACGCTGCTTTTCCTGAGACTCGTCTTCCGCTATCTCGGCCCGCAGTTTAACTACATACTTATTGCTGCTATCACTTGGACGTCGTTCATCACCTTACACCGACCTGCCTGCCCTTACATATTACCTACATACATCCCCAGGGTCCATTGAAACGACCCCTCCAAAATCCCAGCAGATCGGTAAAAATTGACATTTCAGACGCCGACAGACGACTTTAACCGCCTGGCGCCAATCCATCTCTCAGACGGACCGGCGACAAATTTTATTTCGTCTTAATTTGCCCTCTTGCTCTCGCTCGGGGCTCCTTTTTTACGTCGCGAACCCCCAACCCGCCGCTACAGGCCTGGCCTCCGAACGCTGGCCGGCCACACAAAATGCTTAGATGGCGCACGTGGTTCCCAGAGAGCTGGACCTGAACCACTGCGGTCATGATTCAATAGTGGACAAGTTCAATGCAGTGCCTGGGCTCAGGACTAGCACTGGTAAGTTCGAAATATCTTGCAAATCTACAAGACAAGCCATGCCACCAGTGACTTGTGCCTTTTCCAATTCTCCCCAACTCGCATGTCCTCCTCGCCTGGCATCTCTCCAAATGCTAGTGCAGACCAATTGCTTCCTATCCTGCCCAGGGTATATAGCAAGAAGAGACATATCGTCAGCCTCAAAAGCATCGCCGGTGGATAGTGTTCCATAAATTAAACCCTCTGCCAAGGAGCGCCCAGCTGTCACTGCCGGCATATCCAATAAATCAAGCTTTCGACTGACTGACGGATCCCCTGTTTCTGTGCTGCAGCATTCTTCACCTTCCTCCGGGCCAACCTGGTGGTGAACCCCTCGGCCATGTCCTCCAACGCCAACACGCCGATGCTGGAGCCGTACTCGTCCCAGACCCTGCCGCCCCCGTCGCCAGTGCCCCTGGCCGCCATCGCGGACGACCACGCCGCCACCGCCGCGCCCAGCCAGCGCCAGGGCCAGCGCCTGGGCCCGGTCCCCGACGACCTGCCGCCGCTGGAGATCGGCGTCCTCACGGACAAGACGGACCAGGTGGACGCGCTGAACCTGGTCGCGGACTCGATCGCGCAGCAGCGCCAGCTCGCCTCCCGGTACGCCGTCTTCCACCCGTACCTGCTCGCCGTGCTGGCCGCCGCGCTCGGCCTGGCCTTCCAGTTCTCGTGGCGCGCCCGCCGCGACCTCGGCATGGCCCTCATGCTCCACTCGGCCGTCCTCATGACGTACCTGCTGGCCATCCGCTACTTCACCGGCCGCTACATCGCCGTCGCCGAGGCCCTCCGCTGGGACTGGCTGCTGGCGCCCCCGACACGGGCGGCGAGCAGGACACCGTCCTCGGCGTGCGCTACGGCAAGACCCTTATCGGTGCCCTCGTCCTGCGCCTGGAGCCCCCTGCCGCCGTCGCCGCCGCGGGAGTCAAGAAGCGCACGCGCGCCTCGGCCCTCCGGGGCGGCAAGGGCGTCATCCGCGCCTGGACCGTCATGCTGCGGTACCGCGGCAAGGGCGTCGGCTCGGACCTGCTGCACGAGGCCGTCAAGGTCACGCGCGACAAGTGCGGCAAGGAGGCCGCGGTCGGGTTCGCCAAGGAGCACGCCAACAGCACCATGGTGCTGCCCGAGGTGTTCAACGGGCAGTTCCGCAAGAACGAGCAGCGGGCCGCCAAGGCGTTGGATAAGGTTCTGGGCGAGGGTATGAAGCGTAAGCGGTGATTTGTTTTCGACGGGTATACATATATAAGAGTACCATATACCATATCCCTGTAGGTAGGGAGCCTTCGTTTTTGGAGTTCTGCTAGTGGTCGAAAAACTTCGGTGTAACGGAGAAGGGGAGAGAGGACGGGGGTGGGGAGGGCTTCTATATAGAACAGGATCTGATTGCAGTTGATACCCATTCATTCAATTCTACAAAACATGTCAATGTCAAACATTGTAATACTTGTTACTCGTTTTCACGCGTCACGCTCACTGAGACTGGCTAGTGCAATTAATGGTCCATGAATGTTCGCAGATGATGGGGTATCATGATTCTCAAGATGGAAATATGTAGAAACCCTGCCGCTCCTCCGGCTGTATGATATGTACGCGCATTGAGTCAATGCGTCAGAATGTTCTCTCCCGAAACCAGAATTAATCACCATAAATCAATAAACAGCCTCCCAACGCCGTACGGGTCCGTAAGAAGAAGAAGAAGGTTCTTCGGCATCTAAGAAGAGCCGCCCTTGACGGCCTTCTTGCCGTACTGGTAGTCATGCTCGAAGCCCCAGACGGGACGGCCGTGGCGGCGGAGAGCATAGAGGATCTGTGAGATTCGGGTCAGTCTCTCTGCTTCAGATGTTGACTGTCCATGATCAGAAGAGAAAATAACTTACGTCGTTCAGAGTGATCGTCTTGGCACGGCGGTACTCGCAGTACTGGGCCGCGTCCTTCAGGATCTGGAAGTCACACTATGAGTAACCGGTCACGGGGAAAGGGTCGGATAACTACATACCATCTCGAGGTAGGAACGCATGGCATGGCGCGTCTCCGAGTAGACGTGAGCCGAGATGCGCTTGACACCGCCACGGCGGGCGAGACGACTGTGGATTTCATGTCAGTCGTGAACTAACAAGAGGCTAGGCTTCTCCAAAGCTCGAAATAAACAAGAAAACTTACCGGATGTCGGGCTTGGCTGTAGGGCAAGAGCAATAAATGTCAGCATGTGATGTCCCCAGGTAGGCAAATCGTATAACCAGCCTAGAACAGTGAGGTGAGCAGAAGGCATGGGACTACCTACTGATGCCGTTGATGTTGTCACGAAGAACCTTGCTGTAGCCCGAGAAAGTCAGTATGGGTTGGGACTTGGGGTGTTACGTGTCGAGGCTTACCGGTGACGCTTGGCGCCAGACTTGCCGCTGAGGGACTGGCCAAGGCCCTTGGAGCCCTTGCCCTTGCCCATGAACATGTAGCCTCCCTTGCCAGACATGATGATGGATGTTGGTGGATGAGTTGGTATGAGAGTAGTATGAGACTGGTGAAGGTATGTAGTAGATTAAAGAGTGGGAGGTGGATGAAGGAGTGTGAAAGCGTGGAAGTATGGAAGTGTGTGAAGGTTTTTGTAGTGATGTAGTGGGTGGAAAGAGAAAGTGAGAGTTGGGAATGTGTGAGTGAATGGTTGATTGAATGTGATTGAATGCAGAAAGCAGAGGCAGAAATCAGACGGTAGGTAGGCAGCTCAAATCATAAACAGAGTTGGACCTGTCAACCCAATTGCAATTGCTTAATGATTGTGAGGAACGAGTGAAGGCAGTGAGTTGCCAGGTAGATGCACCAGAGCCTTCAGAGAGGTATTGTGCAATTGTAACGTTGCCAATGAGTAGAGAGAAGAAAGACCAATATGGAGCATTCGCAACTATCACGCAGACGCGATGGCCAGGCCTGTGACACTCCCGTGGCGGAGGATATTGGGTGGGGACCGTAAACAGTGAGCGGGAGCTAACCTAGCGTGGGATTGCGATGGAGAGTCAAGGTGCAGCCGCTGGCTTGCAGCAGGAACCAATTGTTAGTTTCATGTCAACTTCAATCAACCTAATGAGCAACTACACCCGAGACACACCATGGCATTGTCACAACTGCATTTCATCTGCAATATATTTTTACTGTGGTAATGCTTTTAGGAAAAGCCCATGCAAAGATCCTACAGGCTCACAGTTTGCGCAAAGTGATCGTGCCTTGAAGCTTTGAAGTAATGGCTGTGCTCTAGCTTGCGCTAAGAATGGTCAAGAAAAGGTCAAGTATATAGAGCCTCGAGTTTAGATTCGTTTATTCTCAAATCCAATTACCTAACATCTGTCTTTACTGTCTTGTTCCATCGATACCAGCAATAACGAAAGGTTTGCATAGCATGTCCGTCCAGTCGGTCACAAGTATGAGCAGAGCATGAAAATTTCTGGCAATGACAACATCACCGTGCTTACCGTATTAGCAATGTTCGAGATCCCAAATGGAACGACAAAGATGAAACTACAATTCATACAGGTAGAACCTTAGCTCAAAAAATTGTTTATATTGGTTCTTCACAGAGCAGCTACCTCACTTCTCCATCAGTGGCCCCCAAGTGTCACACGAGTGTGGAAAGAGGTAAATGGGGAACTGGATTAGATGGCTGCCAATACGACAAACCTGAATATTTCCGAGGGAAACAGCCCAATGAAAGATGTTTGACACGAACATGGGAATGTGTCTTGTCAGTACTCTACCGGGAAGCCATGATGCAGTTACGCAGCAAATAGCAAGTCAAGATACGAGAGGTGATGTCTAGGTAAGTGAGAGAAATGTATGAGCATGCCTGGCCCAGTCAACCGCCTTGAGATCGTAACATGAGATGTCGAAGAAATACAAGCTTAGTCGGTCGAAAGAATACATGTCACTACACAGACTTGGTTTGTATGTGTAACACAACCTCATCATCAATACACTGACTAGACACCCCCCTTCTCCCCAGCTCGAGCGTTGGTTCCCACTCGCTAGTTGGGCCCTCTATCATCTTTTTCGTCATCATCATCCTCGAACCAAACATGATATCAACCCATCCCATCCAGAGACAAGACGCCGACCAGAAACTCCCTGAATACCTAACCAACCCCGCAAGCTAAACCCACAAGCACGTCTACGCATGCAAAGAAACAGGAACTCCCTCCCCCAAAAGCCCGACTCTTACAGCTACCGACGCTTCAAACCTAGGTTTCTTCAACTACCAGCTCGCGCCCCCTCCTCCACCGCCGGTCCCGCCATCGCACCTCCCCGTCTGCCCCGGCGGCAAGCGAACCTGCCGCCTCACCCAAGCAACCGCCTCCTCCCACTCGATCCCCCCCGCCCCCGCGGCGCCGCCACCACTACCACCGCTAGTCCCATACTCCAGCGCCTCGGAGCAAGCCGTCACCAAATCGCGCCCCGACGAGCCAACCCACCAGAAGAGACGCCCGGTGCGGTGGAGCAGCAGGGCCCAGTGCGCCAGCAGCAGGAGCTCGAGGGGCTCCCAGGGGGTGAAAGAACCCCCGCCCCCACCACCGCAACGCCGGGCCTCGAGGTCGCGGCGCGCCAGCGTCGGGTAGGCCAGGAGGAAACACCGCACCGCGTCGCGGGCGTCCTCGGCGTAGAACCGCTCTAGGTGCGCGATCACCTTCTGGTAGTAGTCGAACGAGACGTCGACGTCGGCCTGGGTCTGCATGTAGTTGTTGTTCTCCGCCGGCTGGGGCGAGCAGCAGAGGTTTTGGTGCTGTTGCGCCTCGGCGGCGGCGGTCCTCATCGTCTTGAGCTTGGGTTGTTGTTGTTGTCTCGTGGTGTTGGCCGCGGCCAAGGCGACGACGGTAGCAAAGTCGTGGTGCGTGCTCTGTATGATGCGCGGGTCGATCATGTCCATGACGGCGTCCATTTCGTATCCGCCGTCGTCCGGCTCCCCGGTGGAGACGAAGATCGAGTCTTGCACCGGTCCGGTCGGGTAGGCCGCCATTGTCGCATCCTGGGCCGCCATGTCCCGCGTGGTGTTGTTGTTGCCCGCCACCACGGCCGCCGCCTGCGAATGCAGCTTCCTGTTCAGCAAGCGGAGCCGCGTGAAGACGGCCTTGTGCTCCTTGTCCAAAATATCGGGCGACGCCTGCCCCAGAGACAGGATGGTACGTAGAGACCAAGGGCTGTCCAGCAACCAGTCCATATGCTTCTGGGCCAGCTGGTACGAGCTGGAGAGGAGCCCGAATGTGACTTCGATCTGCGCCAGACGGCTCTTGGAACTTCTATTGCTACTACCGCTGTTGATCGATCCAATCTGTATCCGCCCGTCACCCCCGGCGGCCCCCTTCGATGATGATGACGAAGGAGTGGTGATTTGGGAAATGGCGAGGTTGAAGATGACCAGCATGGCCGCCACGAAGACGAGGATGTGGTGGTTCTCCGGCGTCGGGCTCAGCGCCGGGTCCCGGAACGCCGCGCTGGCCTTGTCGTAGTACTGCATGGCGATGCGCGCGTACGAGCCGCGGCCGCCCTCCGTCGCCGACGTCATGGCCGTGTCCAAGGCGGCCGTGGCCATGATGGTCGACAGCAGGACGTCGCTGTACTCGAGGGCCAGCCGCGGCAGCACGCCCATGCAGTAGTACGCATCCTCGGGCACGGCGACGAAGCCCGTGTAGGTCCGGGTGCACCACCGGTGCATGAGCTCCAGCTCGAGCAGCCGATCGGAGCCCCATGGCGAAAGGGTCAGGGACGGTTGTTGTTGGTGGGAGGGGCACTGGTGGGAGGAGGGGGTCGAGGATCTAGAGCTGGCGCTGTCGCTGTGCTGGTTCGAGTAGGCGGCCAAGGACGGGGACCGGTTGCCCTTGGGTCCCTTGATCGTCGGATACTCGCAGGGGACCTGCCGAAGTATGCAGTTCCCGCACGGGGGTCCTGACTCATCGCACTGGTCCGCATGTAAGTCTCGTGTGTAGACAAGAGGTGCGTGGGTACGCGAGGGTCTAGGCCATACCTTGACATGAAACTTCTTGCAACTCCCGCAGCCGTGGCGGGACTTCTTGTGAGGTCTCCTCTTGTGTTGTGTCACAGGTTTCGTCGTGGTCTTAGATGCAGTCTGGGCAGCCATCTTGATTGACATCTGAAGGGGAACAAGACAAGTAAACCATTGAGTGTTTTTTTTTTTCTTCCTTTCCCAGCACACACCATTGACCAATTCGAGGAGCGCCGTTGGGCCGGTTATAAATTAATATGATTTCATTTCTGGCCCAGGGCCGACCGGGAATACGTAAGAAGAAAGCGTACTCGAGGTATGTATGTATACCACAGGCTGCCCTATAACTATAGGCCTTGGCGGCTGCCGGCTGTGCCCCCCTACCGCCATGCATTTCGTCCTCGCTCAATCCATCCCCGAGCGAACGAATAGACACAGGGCGAATCAAAAGACTATTCATGATGATGTAAGGTGATTTTCCGGCCGCGGGGGTCCTGTGTTTCCAGCTGGGTCATAGGTGGGAAGAACGGTGAGTGGCTGGCGACGGCTTGCTTACTGCCATGCATTGCCTGCAGATCGCGAAGGCAACCCCCTGCCTTGTCAGATTGTACGGGACGAGCGTTTTCCTCTTCCGTGCAAACAATGTCCACCCACAACAACAGAGCCCCCCATTCGACTCTGTTGTAAGCGGTAGGGCTGGCTTGGAGGTTCTCAATGGGATCTTTGTATGGGGTCTTCCCACCCAAAGCTTGGCGGGCTTACTTAGCGGGATCCGGTGCTGGTCAATCGCCATGCATGGCTCATGGTGGCTCATAACGAGTCATCTCTGCTTTTTCTGTGCGACAGGACCTGTTGATGTATGTCTTGAGTCTCTCTGTCTGATCGATCCTGGACCGACCGACTTTTCCCCCTCTGTACGTCATATCATCTCAGGTCAGCTCAAGTGTGTGTGTGTGTTGACTGGCAGCAGTATCAGATGTTTCGATGAGATGCTTGTGTTCTGAGAACTTTCGTGGTTCCTTTGTGCATGGCCAAGGTCGGGTAGCACGACGGAGGGGAGGCACATGCAGATTAGGTTGAGCTGTATAGCTGGCCGGATTAGGCAAGATTACCAGATGCGGCTCAAGTGCTTACTTTCGCGGCCGGGGGTGCGAGTGAAACGTCACAGGGCACAGGGGGGGCAAGAGGCGTCGGCGGATCTCGGTCTATAGGATTGCTGAGTTGATTGCTGGGAAGCAGCGCAAAAGGCGGAGAGGGCCGCTTGCCGCGTGTCCGGCAAGCTGGCCAAGCACCAAGATCAAGGCCATGCATTGTTATTTGCGTCGTCGAGTAGGACAGTGGCTAATCCTCGAGGGCCCATGACGGCCCAGTATATCTGCAGCTAGGTTAGAGGCATGCAGTGTCCTTCCGGCAGCGGCTGGGCACTCGGTCATACTGCCCAGTCCACCACTACCAAATAAGAGAGAGAGGAAGAAGAAAAGAAAGCATACAACATGCCATGCCATAATCGCGACGTTCCCTATTACGCGATAATTTTGGTGTAGTTTCCGCCTGCCAAGGGGTCTCTTTCGACTAGCCTTGACCTTATATTAACTCCCAAGCCTCAAAACGAACCAATCGTCCAGCCGTGGCCCAATAATAGTCGCAGCTCGCGAAATTAGTCGTCGTTGTCGTCGTCGTCCGTCCGTCTTGTCCCTTGGCTATGTATGTACCCTCGTCCCTCGTGTTGAAACGGGTACCTCGAATTTCCTTATTCGGAAAAGAGCCTGCCTCGGTCCAAAGGCCCCCAATATCCACTCAGCTGCATACGTCCTTCACGCGAACTGGCAAATCATCACCCCTCCTATGTGTTAGCCACTTGAGCTGAACTGCACTGCCAGTTGCCAACAAGTTATAGTGGTGTTTGCATCCCAACCCTGAAATGGTAACGTACTAGGTCAACAGGCAACGAGGCACGCCACGCCCGCTTTCCTGGTTATTCTTCCGATCATCGTTACGGAAATAACATCACCATCCACTGCTTGTCGATCCGAACCCGTAGGGCTTGTTCGGCAGTGCCTCACGCCTAACGGAATCCACCTGAAACTGCCTCCTGTGCCTCAATGTTCCTATCCAATCTAAGTAAGCTTAGAGGAAGTCATGCTTGGTCAATGGGGATGTGGCGCATTCTGCTCAATCCCATTCGACGTGGTTGCACGTTACAAGGTATACATCACTAGGACTCTTGACTTGACGGATAACGACCCACGAGTGGCTCGACCACTCCAAGTCAGGCCGTTGAATAAGAACTCAGAGCATCCTTCATGCCTCGCTTTCCATCATAGATCGGCTCTATATATGCATGATCTATTTAAGGAAGACTTGGTGTCTGGCCATATGGCAGAGGAACCAATGGTTCTCTCTCGCAGGCAAGGAGGATCCTTATGCTGACTTTCCGGCGCTCCCTGCAGCTGCATCTCCCCCTTCTTCGACTTATCCACATCGTCATCCACAACCGGCAGAGCCGGGATATCCACGCCCATCAACCGATACTCAAGGCCGATGTACGAGTCGCTGAGCACCAGGACGTCGACCTTTCTGCCCTTGCCATCCCGCTCAGGCTCGGGCAACTTGAGAGACACTTTGGCAGTGGGCTTTGTACCTACGCCTACAGACTTCCCCGGTCCTTGGCTCCAGCCAGCACGTTTCACTGCAATGATCTCGTCGCTCGCGGCATTGCAGATAATAACGAACCACCCCTCAGTTTGTGGCTTGGGGTACCTGGGAGCATAGACACGACCTTCGCGTTCCACAATTGGGTTAGTCCGCTTAAGCGAAACTGTCAACGATTGCGCTGTAACGTTGTCTGTCTTGACGTTGAGGTTGGGCAAAATGGATGCTGCTCGCGTGAACCGTCCTATTTGTGAACTGGGAACATGCAGTTTCTTTGCCAGCTCCTCTGTTTGTGGTCGAGTCAAAGTGGCTAGCTTCTTAAGCGTTGTTGTGTCCTTGAGTTCATTGACGTTGATGCCAGGGAGAATAGAAAGGGGCAAGTCTTGAGGCCAGCGGGCTGATTTGATACACTGTAGCACTTTGATCATCTCCAGACAGCTCGACAGATAGCCCAGCTCTGTGAGGACATCGATCGAGGCCTGGATGATACGGATAGACTGGTCCAGAACACTCGTCTGATCACCAACATAATCCGTAATGGGGAGGTCGATCCGCCCCATATGTGCTTGGAGCAGAAGGAAGGATTTGACGTGAGGATCCCACAAGGGCAAACCGAAGTCATTTGCAGAGAATGGTAGGTTGCGTGACAACTCGGCGTTAATCAAGTCCTCGTTGTGTCGTACTGGCAGTTCATCGTACTCGGTGGCGCTTGACATCCATTGCAATGCCTGTCCAAAAGTGGCTTTGGGCTTGGCGTGCTTGACCAGATGGCGGATTGTCTTATGAGAAAGATAATAATAACTCATGATTTTCCCGAGGGGCGTAGGATCGACATCCCCGTTGGGGAATACCTCAACGCACTTGGATTCTGCAAGCTGGTCAAGCGAACTGTTGACCATGTCGATCATGAAGTCGTTCGCCATTTGCTGAGCCGCAATGGTATTGTGTTCCTCCGCCGACACCTCCAAGCCGTAGTAGGAGGGGTTCTTGTGGAGGCGCCGGAAGAAGAACGTCCAAGTCAGGTAATCGAGCGCATCTTGTTTTGTCACAATCGTCTCGGCTGACACTTCAGCACACAAATGATTGTCCAGAACGGTATGCAGGGACGATTCAACAGGGAACCCAGTATGCAAGAAGTGCTTGTAAAAGTCCTTCTTCGCGTCCTTTGTGAAGATACGAGCCACACCAGAGTTGTCGAATTGGGGCCTTCCAGCGCGACCCAGCATTTGCAGTACGTCTGTGAGATCCATATCCTTGTATCCCTCCATTTTGGCGTCGTAGAACTGTGTTCCTTTGACAACGACGAGGTGGGCAGGCAAGTTGACCCCCCAGGCAAGGGTACTGGTTGCTACCAGAATCTGAATCTTGTTATTGAGGAACAGTTCCTCAGAAAGCTGCCGGTCGGTTTCGACAAGACCAGCGTGGTGGAGTCCGATACCGAAGCTGATGGCTTCCTTCAGGGCCTCATCCTTGACTCTAGAAAGATTGAGTTGAAGGTCTTCCTCATCCATGTGCAGGAAACGGCGCGGGTCGTCTTCCATTCCGCAAAGATTGATCAGATCCTTGGCTGTCAATCGGGTCTGGCGACGGGATGGCACGAAAACAATGACAGGCTTGTCGGGGCTATGCGTCTTCACAGCAAGGAACGTTGGTCGGTTCATGGACTGCATCAGCGGGCAGAAGCCTCTAACTTCTGGGAAGCCGTCAATGTATAGCTCGAGTGGGACGGGCCGCACAGAGTGTCTGAAGTTGAAAAGACCCTCCTTGACGCCCAGCCAATTACCAAGGTCAGAGGCGTTGGCACAGGCAGTCGACATGCCAAGCAAGCGGACAGAGTTCTTGGTAGACTCGGCAATGTAGTTCATTCGAGAAACGATAATCTCGAGAATCGGGCCTCGGTCACCAGCCAGCAAGTGGATCTCGTCAATAATGACCAAAGAGACCTGGCGTACGTAGCCTCTTGTTTGCCAACTACGCGAGATACCATCCCACTTTTCTGGTGTCGTAACAATGATATCGGCATCCTTGATGGTCCTGGTATCGGGCGTATTGTCACCAGTCAACTCGACCAGCTTCAAGCCCAGAGGACGAGCCAGACGGTCACCCCAATCCTTCACCCTTTCTCGTACAAGCGCCTTCATGGGTGCAATGTACACGACCTTGGACCCTGGCTTCTCGCGGAAGGCCCACCACATCGCCAACTCAGCAGCCGTAGTCTTTCCGCTTCCGGTCGGGGATCCAAGGAGAACATTGGCTGGGGTATGGTAGAGGGTATGGAAGATCTGAGTCTGCATGGGATTGAAGAACTGGAATCGCTTGGAGTAAAGCTCCTCAAGACGCATATCCTTGAGCGCACTCACAGGGAGCGGTTGAAGATTCAACAAGTCGGTGTAGACACTCTCCGTGTCTGGACGGATGAGGTGCTGGAAAGAGATCGGAGCAACAGTCTCCGCCCCAAGCCACTTGTCGGAGACTGCCTTGACGTAAATCTGAGTAGGTAGAGGGTCCGAAAGGGGGATGGTGAAGTTCAGCTCGTGATCATCGTACAACTTCCTCCTGTTGAGAATAAAGAACTCATGATGGTAGATCTCCGAAGTCTCGGAATTCTCGACCCAGATGTAGAAGGATTCGGAAGTCCCATGAACACGGTCGTTCCACCTGAAATCGGGCGTGATGAAGAGCTTTATCCTCAGAACATCTCGGTTCAGAGGAGCAATCTCTGCATCTACCGATACGGTCGGGAAGTTGTCGAGAATGCCTGCGATCTTCTTGCCAGCGCTATGATTGTGGACCAGGCCACCAATCTCGGCAGCCTCCATATCTCTCATAGCCTCAACAGTGAGCGACTCCTTCGCGTCTAGCTGGTTCAATACCGACTTCGGAAGGTCGAATTGATGCAAAGGATGCTGGAAAGGCCATATACGTCTTTCGATGGATTTAGCCAATGTCAGAAGAACGAGGCATTGATGACCCCATCGTCTGTTGAGTGCCATCATAAACAGCGAGCGACATATCCTGCCAGACTGCTGAGCAACGTAGTTCAGATCGTTCGACAGCGCAAAGTCTTCAGGCTGTGCGCGGCAGATGTATGCTTGTAACAGAATGTTGGTCTTTGCTTGAGGTGTGTCGATACCGCCATCGACATCACAAGGAACTACCTCGCGCCTGAAGTGCGTAAGCTCCTTTTCCTCGCTATCTCTGGATTGAATGTTGTCAAACTCTCCACTCTGGCTGATCATCTTCAAAATATCGGCCTCTGTTGCATATGGCTTCATCATCATGTTGAACACCTCAACACTGGTTTGCTGGATGTAGAACTGACTAGCGATGCGGCCGATATCTTTGCTCCTAAGCTCTTCAGTGATTTCGTTGAAGATGACCATCTGGCTCTTCTGGAGCGTCCTTGCGGCCTGGATGGCAAGTTGCCGGCGTCGCTGGACGAGATTTGGGTCATCCCTGATTTCGGCCCATTCGATGCCGTAAGTCATGGGATTCCGCTGCATACGAACGAAAAGATAGGAGTAGCCAATCCATTGCACCGCCTCGGGGATCGATGTCACGGTCCCGAGAGCGATTTCTGCGTTGAGATTGTCGACTAGTTTCGAAGAGAACCTTGACTCAATCGGCTGTTGCTCCGTAACGGCGCTGAGGTAGTGAGGAAGTCTATCCAGAGTCGTACAAATCATACCAATGCCCACATCTTCGAACTGTGGGCGACCTGCACGACCAAAGATCTGCAAGACATCAAGGATACCCAGGTCGACGAACTTTCCGTCCTGGGCACTGTAGACTTGAGTCCCCTTGATGATTACCGCAGCTGCAGGCAAGTTGACACCCCAGGCAAGTGTGGCCGTACAGCAGAGGACCTTGATAACACCCTCCCCGAATAACCTCTCCATCAGATTTCTGTCAGACCGAGACATGCCAGCATGGTGAATGCCCAGGCCTTTGGGCAGAAGGTCTCTAAGCTCTCTGGCCCGTGAGGACTTCATGTCTTTGACAGCTTGTTCATATTTCGGGTGGGATTGAGGGTCGAAAAGGTCCACGCAAACATCATCTATAGCCTTTTCGTGGAGCATTTTCGCGGTCTGCATGGTATCGCGCCGGGAATGGACGAACACCATGATTTGATGATCTTGCTGTAACATATCCCTGACTTTTTCAAAGGCAATATTGTCCAAGTTCTCTTTAGACTGCTTCGAGCCAGCCTTGCCCTTGACGCCGATGAAATGCTGCTCTAGTGGCACAGGCCGAAATGAGGCATCGAAGTAGAAGAGGCCTGCATGACGGTTGACCTTGAGGAAGTCGGCGACATCGATGAAGTTGGGGAGAGTAGCACTTAGGCCCACAATGCGAATGAGAGACTGGGTACTCTCGACCTGTCTCTCGGTTCTGGCGACCAACGATTCGATGACAGCGCCACGTTCATCATGAAGCATGTGGACCTCATCAATGATGAGCAGGCGTACTTTCTGGACCAGCTCCGTATCTCCGGTGCCCTTCCTAGTGATGACGTCCCATTTCTCGGGCGTTGTCACGATGATCTGCGTTTGAACAATCTCTGACTTGGTTAGATGCATGTCTCCAGTGTACTCACGGGCACGTATCCCCAGCCAGGCAAGTCGTTTCCCTAGTTTTTCGGTGATCTCAGCAGCAAGTGCCTTCATCGGAGCCACATAGACGATTTTGAATTCGTCCGCATCCACGGCAAAGTCGGTGGCCTCGTTGTTCTCAATGGGATTAGGGGTGACATATTGGCCGATGGCTTGCAAGATAGTCAACATGGCTGCATCTGTTTTACCCGCACCAGTCGGCGCACAGATGAGCATGTTCTCGCTGGTCTTGTACGCAACAGGGTACACCAAGCTCTGCATACGGTTGAGTGCCTTGTAGCCTTTGAAAGTACGGCGGCATAGACCATCCATCTCGGCGACGGGAAGGAGCCTCCGACCTGGAGCAATTGTGCCAGTCTTGCCGGCAGGGATCATGTACTCTTCATATTTCTCAAACTGCTTTCTCTCGCTGCCAAGCGGAAGTGCATATTTGTTTCCAGAATGACTGAGAGTATTGCCGGCAGTATGGGAGCGATACACATGTGGGTACTGAACCTCTTTGTGCATAGTCGGGGCCAGTGTAGCATTCTTGTGCTCGAAGTCCTTGCGTCGTAGAGCGTCCTCTCTCTCGGCCTTGGTCAGCAACCGGTTCCCTGACGGCTGCGCCGTCTCGCGAGAGATATAGCTAGATACGATCTCGTCCTTCTTGGACAGGACCTCGATAACGAAATCGAGGTCATCAAACCCGATAAGATCAGTGAGGTGAGATTGTACCTCGTCGGCTGATTGGCCTGAGCTCAAGATTTCGAGGATCTGAGCCTCAAACGCATCGGCAGAAAGGCCATCTTTCCTCGCAGCAACGGCAGCGCATTGCTTCGTAAACCATGATGGACCTTGGCTGCTTTCACCGTCCTGGTCAACAGCGTCGTCGAAGAAATCGCTGCTGTAGAGGTCTTCCTCACTATCGGAGATAAAATCCCAGACGTCATCTCCACTATTGCCCGAAGTGAAGTCATCATCGTCCAGATCAAAGTCGTCGACAGATCCCCTGTGGCTGTTTGAGCTTCCGTTTGGCAACTTGAGCTCAGCCAAAGCCAGCTTCATAGCTTCAAACTGCGCTCGCCATTGCGCTTCTGCCTCGCTCGTTGACGTGTGAGCCATGATTTCCCCAGGTAATCCAAGTGCGGGGTGAAACGTCTGTTCTCGCGTTTAACGAAATGTTATATCTCAGAAAGGATCAGATGAAGATGAGCTCTCAGAACGGAGTCTGAGAACTGGGAAATGTGAGTAGCGAAGAAAATAGGTTTGGGTATCAGCATTGAATTCTGTGAGCATATCATAGGCGTATATGTACAGTTCGTTCAGTGGCCGATGTGAGTCAAACGCCGAGACTGCTACGGGCAGCTGTTGATTGGCATCAACGAATGCTTAAGTGCCTTTTAGTGGGGTTCAGCGAGAGCCACCCAAAGGTGCCTTAATAAGACCCCGAATGGACCAGATCTAAGTACCAGCAGCCTAGATTTACATCTGTTGACAAAAGTAACTGGATACATGCTGCCTACACTTATATAGTATTTCAATAGAATGACCACGTACATGGCAAGAAACACATCTGAATAGATGTGACGCATATTAAGTCAATTGCGGCTGTCCGTGCATCTGTTGACATTTGTTTAGAGGATTGCCTGTTTACTCAGGTCGGTCTCTTGTCAATCAATTCCGACTGGGCCAACGCCACTTTTTAGTGGCTACCCACCCCCTTTGCCCCTACATTTGGGTGCATGAGTTACCTAACTCCGTCCCCATCAGGTGCTCCCTATCTCCTTCAGGCTCCAATTTTGGGGGGTACATGTGATAAAGCGGGCGAGACTCGTGCCAAGTTTCAATGCTACCACAGTGACTTCACACCCCAGACCACTCAATTCTATACCATCCATTGATTGATTTCCAACTTCATTGTCTCACGATTCAACGAACCCGTCCTTTGATAGTCCGCCTATCCCTCTGCCCCGAGTAACGCAAAGAAGGGAAAACGCTCGATAAACCATCACTTGTCGCAAAAACTGCAGCTTGCCAACAACCGCCAAAATGAAGTTGCACTACATCGGAGTACGCACCGCTATTTTATCGCATTCTGGGGTGGGCAAAGGGCAAAACCATGGGCTGACCGTTCCATTTTACCAATAGATCATTGCAAACGAGGAAAAGCCTGGTCGCGAGATCTGCGCCGAAAAGGAGTTGAGCGCCTATTCGCGCTTTACCCGTCAAAAGTACGAAACACAACACCCTCCCCGTCCCAACAGAATCTCCCACAGGCCGCCTGTCCTTCTGCGAACACAGGTCCAATGGACCGACGGCCAGATGGGGGTTGTGACTTGTTGTTGAAGAAAACCAATGAAGAAGAGGAAGAAAAACGAGACAGTGACTAACATGTCTACAATAGCTATGGCGAGTTCATGACCATGTTCTCGAAGACGGTGGCGGAGCGCACGCGGCCGGGACAGCGACAGGACGTCGAGGAGCAGGACTACACATTCCACGCGTACGCGCGCAGCGAGGGCGTGTGCGGCATCATAATCTCGGACCACCAGTACCCGGCCCTGGTGGCGCACCAGCTGCTGTCCAAGGTCATGGACGAGTTCCTGTCGGCGCACCCGCGCACCTCGTGGAGCAACGGCCAGACCGTCACCATGCCCGAGCTGCAGGACTACCTGCAGAAGTACCAGGACCCCCACCAGGCCGACAGCATCATGAAGATCCAGAAGGAGCTCGACGAGACCAAGATTGTCCTGCACAAGACCATTGAGAGCGTGCTGCAGCGCGGCGAGAAGATAGACGATCTGGTGGCCAAGAGCGACGGGCTCAGCTCCCAGAGCAAGATGTTCTACCGTAAGTCTCGTTGCTTGGTTTGCTTGCTACCTACGCAGATATATGGTATTGACTCCGTCTACAGAACAAGCAAAGAAGCAAAACTCCTGCTGTTTGATCATGTAAATGCTCAGCGCTGGCTACGAATGGGATGATCAAGGGGCAGTAGTATATTGGTTTCTAGCATAGCGGGCGAGAAGTATGTGGGATTGGTTATATCTCAACACGTGGCCCCCTCTTTGGAATTTTTGGACGTATAATGAAATGACCCTTACACGATCTCGGGGAAGGGTCGACCTAGTCATTCGCTGGCGGCTCATGGATTTGTGTTACGACAGGCAGTTCGGTCGATTCTTGTTACTTACTACTCACGCCACAAGAATGCGATTTATTCCAGAAAAGCGTTTTCCAGCAGTCGCATCGAGGAAAGAGAAGGGGAAAAGGAACTGTACCCTTCATATCCTAGTGCTGTACGTAATGAAAAAACACGCCTCTGGTGACTACACATATTCGGTATCGCGTTGCTGAATGAAGGCAATTTGTTATGAGAGTGAACAATCTCTTTAATTTCTTCCACTTCCAACTACTCCAAAAGGGGGTATCTACCAATTCCAAACGATAACCATCAAGGCGAATCGTGTATCCCCTCTTCCCCTTGCCGCCTTTCTCAACACAGATGAACAGATATTCCTCAACAAAAGAGACGCCTAACAATGCTAAGAGTCGCAGACCCTGGCGAAGTAGAGAGAAAGCAATGCAACGCCACCCATGGTATATCCGCCGCTGAAATCCAAGACGCAAAACCTGAACATAAACCCAACCAGAAGAAGAAGAAGAAAAGAACTTTTCTGGATATACAGGAATCCCACCAGTCTATATGTATATGCAACCCGAGTAAAACGAGCCAGAGAGCTTCGTTCCTACCATCAAACGCCATGCTCTGTTCCAATAAAGTAGATAGAAGAGTCGATATAGTGTCGTCGTGAGAGAAACTGTTTTGTGTTTGTAGAGAAAGTAGGAAATGACGAGTATGGTCGCTTAGACCGTCGAGTGAGGCTGTACAGAACCGATATCGATTCCAAAAAGGGGGGCGGTGAATATGTGTCGTGAAGGAGTATGAGAGGGATCGAGAAAACTCAGTAATAGAGAATAGGGTTTATAGAATAATGATTACCAGGGGTAATAATAAAGGAGGAGGAGGAGGGAGGTCGCAGCTTCGAGCCAGCTTTCTCCCTGTTTCTCTCTCTCTCGTTCTCGTATCCCGGAATTCCTGCCGGAGGTAAAAGGTTTTCCGAGTAAAGGGAAATGAATAGACAGACGATGCATCCTCAACCCTCAAGGATGATGCGTTCGCTTCTGCGGTGCTCCGCCAGCTTCGTCAAGTCCGTCTCCTGGGGGTGACCAGCGTCGGCGTCACGAGCTTCGTCTCGGCCAGCCGCTCGTTCTGGCCCATGGCGATCTTGGGCGTGGGCAGGGGGCTGATGTGGAGCGGGACCTTGCCGCTGCCGGGACCGCTGCCGCGCCTGGGCGGCGGGCGCGGACCACTTCCAAAGGTGGTCTGCAGCGGCTTGAGCATGCGCCGCTGCTCCCGCGACACCGAAATCTGCCGTGCGATGGACTGCTCCACCGCGGTCATGCCGGCGACGGGCATGGCTGCGGGCGCGGGCGAAGTCTGCTTCTCTTCTGAGCTGCCCCGAGGCGCCGTGGTGGCGTTGCTGGTAGTGGGCGTCAGCTCATTCAAGGTGTCCGAGTCGACGGACGGCTTGGTGATGTGCGTCTGCGCCGAGGAGATGGAGGACGGAGAGCGCTTGCGCGAGCTCGTTACGGACGAGGACCCGGACATGGGGAGCTGTTGCGACGACGCGTTGATCATCTGCCACTTGGGCTCGTGGATCTGGGGCTTCACGGATGTAGATCGGATGATTGCTGGCGACGACGTTCCATCTTTGGGCGAAAATCCTTCCTCGTCCATCTCGGTTGGCGACTCCAGGATGAGGCTTGATTCCTCGGCGTTGAATCTGGGCACCGAATGTTCTCGTGACCGGGCCAGGGTCGCGATGGTCATCTTGCCCTTGTTCACCTGGCCTTTCGGGAGATCTTTGAGGTGGTTATATGGGCGCACGTCGTCGAATGTGGCTTTCATCGGGGAGTGCAGCATGGCCGGTGAAGTATTGGATCTTGCCAGCGACGTGCCTTTCGGTGGTGGCCGGGGCGCTTGTGCGTGTGGCCGAGGTATTTGTGCTTGTGGCCGAGGCACTTGCTGTCGAGGCGCGGGCCGGGGCGCTGTCTCAGCGGCAGAGGGCACCGGGAATAGATTAAAAGATGGCGATGCCATTGGTTGAGGCGATGTCGCCCTGCGATTCGCTCTATGAGTTTCTCCCAACGTCTATTGTAGTTTGTTAGCCAATGGCTCCCATCATTTCTCGGGGAGGCCGGACGAACCTCTGGGTGCTCTGGTGTATCACCAAGCGTCTTCAGCTTGTTCAGGGTGGCCTGGCGTCTTGCCAATAGCGAGGAGGCAGAATGGTTGTTCTTGAGCACATCTCCAAACATGACACTGTACCTCTCCAGATTGCTGTCTGGAATATCCACGTTCAGCAACCCGCTGGCGGGAGGTGCCCCGTTGCCCGTGCCCCGAAAGGTGTCGGTGCTTGCGCTTGCGTTGTTGGGCCTCGACGGCTGCGGCTGGTCCATGTAAGGCATCGTGGCCGAGCGGACGACGAGGGGCTTGTGTCGCCCCGGCGTCTTCGGGGCCGAAACCGTGTTGTTTCTGGCGACGTTCCTCTCTCCTTCCACTTGAGGGGCGGCGGGTGCTTGCCCAGGGCGGCTCGCGCCCTTCGCTTCGTTAGAAGACACAGAGGTGGTGGGTGAGGGCTGGGCGCTCTCTGAATGCTTCTTTCCAAACCTGCCGAAGAGCTTCCACTTCCCAGCTGGCTTCTTGGCCCCGGGAGACGAGTCCGTGGAGCCTACACTCTCGACTGCGGATAAGGGCGAGGTGGGGTTTCGGTTGAAGGCTGGCCGTAATGTTTGCTGAGAACTCGATGCCGATTGCTGGCGTACTGGACTGCTTCCGATGGCCATCCCGATAGATGATGAGTCGCTCGCCGACTCTGGCGTGGGCAATCTTATGACGGGTATTGGGGCTCGCGAGGTGGCTATGCTGTTAGGGCTGGCCTCGGGTGTCGGCAAGCCTGTCGTTGCCGTTCCGGTTGCTGGTGATATCTGCCGCGGCCGTAGTCCTCCCTCCGGTTTCAAGCTCACGTAGAAATCATCTCTCGAGACCCTTTTGTCATATTTGTCAAAGTTGAAAGAGTCGACCTGGAGGGACTTGGAGCTTGGCCCCCCGGAAGTACTCGGTCGTTCATGCATCATCGCGTCCTGACTTGACTAATAGGCAGAGGCAAGGCAGTGGTCGGTTGCAGTAGCAATTGTCACTGCCACATCCGACGAAGGGGGGAGCTGGTCATCAATATAATGCAGCCGACTATCAGGTCGGGGTTGATCTGATACAGGGCCTGGTCCGCCTGCCAGGGATGAGTCGGGCGCGGACGTGCGTCACGAACCCATCCTGCCCATTTGGCGTCCACCGCACCATGCCTCAAGATAGACTTGGCCGGACTAAACTTGCTTAACTTCTGCTCTGCAGGACATGGTAGGCTAGTGATGCGACCAATCTTCCGACCAACTACCCAAATCCCCGTTTCTGCTGGCCACCTGCTCCACGGCCGGACTAATGACAGGCGATCCAAGCACGCTGTTTCTAAAAACAAGTCGAAAAGGGCGAGGGGGGGATGGAGTGGGATGTTTCAAGGACAAGCGAAATGAAAAACGTTTGGGATGGATCACGACTCATTAACGCATCTGGATCCCTATCACCTATCCTAGGCAGCTTTTTCTGTTCATTCGACGCAACCTAGCGCTGCCTCCGACATATGCAGATGTCCGTAATCAGAGCGTACAACGTGAAGAAAAGGAGCAATGGACCCTTCATTCTGCCAATGTATTAGCCAAAAGTGCTGGTACAGGATCAGGGTAGGAATACTTCGGACAAGTTGTTTGAGGTTGATGGACCGGGGCCTGGACAACGGCTAAACTGGGGCCTCGATCACCAACCGGGATGATCGTGCCCCAGAAAAGCATAAGCAGCTAGGCAATTGGTACATGACTGTTCTCGTCGCATCAAGATGAGAAAGTGGAGAGCTCGGAAGAAGGTGTGATCAGATTTAATCAAAACGGGAATTTGATATGCTTGAATTGCTATCCATAACTAGCGACTGCCCGGGTCTAGTCTACAGTACCTGGTAGAAAAAGAAAAGAGAGAAAAAAGACCCGAACTCTCACCAGTCAAGAAGTTTGCCGCTAGTTCTCGGTCAGCAGTTGAACTCTGGTGGTCGGGTTCTGGTCGGGTCCGGACTCAGCAGCTTCGCAAGGCAAGCATGGAATGGAAAACGATAGGCGGCTCTATTACCCCAGATTGGAACGACTCGTCAGTGCGACTGTCTCAAGTATTTCCAGAAGCACGCAGCACGCAGCACGCAGGGGCAGCATATGCAGGAACCGGAACGCGAAGCAATCGGAACAACCCCCCTGCTTACTGCCCTGCTGATGTCAAGTCTGGCCGTCGTAGTATTGCAGTACCGTGCTAAGAGTCGGCACTGCGAGACTGCACCAAATTGCTGTACGCAAGCTCCGAGCAAGCAAGGCATGCAGCTCGCGATCAGACGAGCACCTGTTCCGGGTTGCCTGAATGATCGGAGATCCATCTGGTTCTCCCAAAACAGCAATGACCTTGGTATGAGATCAATAGCATAAATCATTGCACCCATTCTTCCCCAGTGTTCGCGCTGGCGATGTTGCGTGGTCCCTGTCTACGATGGAGCCGCCATCTTGCCATCTGTAAAAGGCGTCGTGTCGCTCAACTTCAGACGACGGACCCGAGTCTATGTACCAGCGGAGCCCCGAAACTAAACCAATGGCAGCCCAGACCCGACGCGGGATTTCTGTTCAGGCTTGGCCATGCTCATGTGTTGTGCAGCTGCGAATCGACAGCTACATTAGTCGGTCGTGCCTGTGTGCGGTGTAACGGCGGGAAATGACAGGGTGTGAATAAGGGAGCAGTATGCAGCGTCGCAGTGTCAAATCCGGTTGCTTTTCCCTTGCCCGACGAAACGTTGCTGACAGCCTAAAGAAACTTTGGCCAAGTAGGCCGTCCTCGCGTCGTACTTTACAGTGCAGCCAATGAGACCCTGTCAATACATGCATAGCTGAGTGATGGATGGCAGTAGCCGATCGGGAGTGTGTTTCACTGCCGGATACCCCCGATGTAGTAGTATGCGAGCCGGCCGTCTGCTCGTTTAAGAGGCAAGCCGGTTGCCTCAACTCCATAGGCAGCCGCCGCAATCGATCGACTAGGTACACACACCTTCACTTCTGACGCAGGATGTCGACTCCGTCAAGCCGCGGTCACTGGAAATCGAGAGAATCGAAAGCATGTGATGACGCAACCGGCAGCCACTGAGCCACCTGTTGACAGCGAAATATGGGATGATGACTTAATGTACAGCACCACACCTGGCTGGCTGTTGTGTGCAGACATGGAAGAATGTCATGCAAGGAAAGCATGTTCATCTCCCCCAAGCTCAGGAACAAGGTGCGTTTCAGGCGCCTTGATTCAGTCAAGGGTGGAGGCCCTGGATGTTTCATGATTGCAAATTGCTCGGATCTAAAGAGTGGGGTCTCGGTTCGGCCCCGTATCCGCTTCGCAACCCAAGGTTCAATGTCAGTATCTCGCTCCGTCGACACTCGGGGATCTCCCTTGTCTTGACCCGTGATCCTGCCTTTGAAGGCTTGGAAAACTGCTGTACCGACTGGCTCCGGCTTTGCATCCGGTCTTGGCATCAGTTCCCAGGTTTCCAACCCCGCAATCAGCTTTTCATCACGTGTCTTGTCGTCGGCCTATGTACATGTGTTTGATTGTTTGTTTAACGACGGTGATCATATCGAAGCTGGCCAAAGGTGGTCTTCACCTTGCAGACAAAGGGATACCTACGTAAAGGGGTGACCATGGCAATAGAACACTTTGACTTGCTGGTTTTGACAGGCAACAACCCTCGAAGCCGGAGCTTTTCCCGTCTTTCCTATCTATCCTATTCCTCTATTCAGTCGAATAGGTGGCAGCTGATCAAATGATCGATGATAGGTTTGAAATAGTGTGCTCCTGGATATGGCCCAAAGATACTCTTGCCAGAGGCAACATAACACCCGAAAGAGTTACCTTACATACCTAGGTAGTATAGCGATCATGGTTCCTCTAGTTTGGCTCAGACGCAGATAGAGTAAAGTCTTCATCTCGTGTAAGCGGGCTTGTATCAAAATCAGCATAAAAAGAGTTGGCACTTCAAGTCTACAGATGAGGCACAACGTTTAAGTTGACGACTTGTGGGAACACTTGTACATGACGTTGTTTCTTCGACAACAACATAAGTACATGCATTGGCAATACTGAGTGGCCGGCAACAACAGCAAGCTCGTTTGCGACGCTGTCCATCATCACCACACTCGTATTCACATGATATAGACTCTGAGTTTTGCAGGACATCGCTACGTTACGTAGCAAGACGTAGGAGGCTGGCCATCAAAGCCAAGCAAGATGTATGAAAATTGGATATATGTACACCTGCTCAAAGGCTACCGTGTCTTGGTAACTGTTCTAGAACCTCTCTAATCAGGGTTCAGTCTAGCAGCACCTCCTGTGGAAAAAAGAGAGAAGAAAACAACATTCAATTCAATCTGGTATTTTTATTCACCTTCATTTCGCTTTTCTATTTTCTTTTCCTTCTTCTTATATGCAGCGTTATTGCAGGTACAGACACCAAAGTTGCTAACAGGAACGAAGTATTATACATACATGTATGCCATAGGGTTGGCCAGGACAGCCCCACTAGGTCGAATGAATTATCAGGGCTGAAGAGTTGGCGGGGTAATTCTTTCGGACATGGGCGGGCAGAAAATATGACGAAATGGGACCGAGGGGTTCCCAAAAGTCAGTGGTCAGGACTGGACTCAGGATACCGATGCCCGTAGGCTGGCTGCAGCAATGATATCAAATGAAAGCATGATACCAAACCAGATACACAAACGCCGCAATCAGCGCCGTAGGCGGCAACCAGCAACATAATAATAAGCAACCCTCAGTAGGTAGGCACTCATGTATAGAGAAGCCCAAGAAGGGTGACTTATATAATACATCTATAAGAGACCCGTGTAAGCAAGGTGAGACACGCCGATCGTATCAAAGTTGGATAACAGGTGAGCATGGCGAGATGGCATAAATCAAGCAACCACCAAGTTACATGCTACATGCTATGGTATGTCATTGACGCAGGTTCCAAGCCAAGTTGCAGGCGCTGCGCTGGCTTCCAAACACTGCACAGATACTTAGCTGCTGCCCACTCTACCACTCTAGAAGAAACTGGCAGAAGCATCGGAGCATGAAGAAGGGATCAATTGATTGTTAATAACTCCACCGTCTTGACCGCTTGATACTAACAAACCCGCTGGGTTCTGCGCTGGCTTCCATTGGAAAAGAGCGGGTTTTTCCAAGGGCAGAATCCACGCAGCGTCCCGCATCTTGGAGCGCCTTGAAGGACCCATTCCATGCCTTTCCTTTAGTTCCTTTAGTGCCTGGCAGTCCCCTAAAGCGACTACGTGCGGTCCCTACCTAAACTTACCCCTCCTGGTTGACCAAATTGCGTTGGGCCATTCCACCCGCCGAGCAACCAAAGTGATATTCGTCCCCTTTGTAGCAAGCAACTTGACAAAGCTTCCTAAAGGCTTCCAGTCTACTAGTCATCCACTCTTCCCAACCTCTCTCCCTGCTGCACCTCTTCAACATCATTTCTGATTCCCAGACAACAGGAACTTCTTTTTTTTGCTTCTTCCTCCTAGTATCTCCCATCACCGAGTACCAGTCCACCCACACACATTAACCACCATGTCTTGGCAAGGTAAGAAGAATGCACCCGAACCCGAACCAAGACAACCCCGCCTTGGCCAGGATCCCGAATCAAACTTGACGCTGACTTTTTCCGTTCGTGATGGTTAGCATACGTTGACGATAGGTACGAGCCACCACCCACCACTCCTCGGTGACGAAGAAAGCGAAACGGACTATCAATGACGGACGATTGCATTGCCCATGCTAACTTGAGTGCTCGTTGAATAGCCTGGTGAAGAGTGGCCACATCGACAAGGCCGCCATCATCAGCGTCGCTGGTGACAGCGTGTGGGCGTCCTCAGCTGGCTTCACGGTACGGCACCACCACTATTCCACCCCGACCCTGCACCCCCAGACATCGCCTTGAATCACCTCGAACGACACGGATCAGGCATCTGTCGCGACAATGCGGAATAAGGGGAAGAACCGAAAAGGGGCCATATGCTGACCAGTACAACTACAGATCAAGCCCGAGGAGATGAAGAACATCGCCAACATCGTCACCGGCGCTGCTGGTGCCGTCGACAAGGCGCTCTCCGAGGGTGCTCACGTCGGTGGTGAGCGATACGTCATTTTCAGGGTCGAGGACCGGAGTATGTACGGTCGCCAGGTATGTTTTAACCCTCTGCCCCCTAGCATTCTCGTTACGATGCCCCCCCGTAGTGCGGTCAGCTGATCATATATGTCTGGATATAGGGCCGCACCGGTATTCTCGCAGTCAAGACCACGCAGGCTATCCTCGTTGGCCACTACGGCGAGGGTGTCCAGGCTGGAAACGCCGCCCAGACCGTCGAGGCGTTGGCCGACTACCTGATCAAGGTCGGCTACTAATTCATTTGCGGGCCTTCCCTCGGTTGTGTCTGGAGCGGTAGTGGTTCGTCATGGAGTGGTAGCGATTTTTCAGTATGGAGAAAACCGATGGCCAGACATGTATCGATACGCCAACTCAACGACACTGTCTGGTATGACACGTTATAGAGGATTTTGTGTGTGCGCGCGGAAGAGGAAGAAAGTCCTTGTCTAGAGCCACCTTTCCGACGACGCTTTCATGCTTGGGTTTGCTGAGGTCTTCGACTGCTCGAGAACTGTGTTCTCCAGACCTCCTTGGATCCTGCATAGGCGAATGATATACGACCTGAACTCAAACTGCGAAGTCCCAATGCGTCCCATTGTTGTGCACAAGATGTTTTGTGCGGTTGCCTCGTGAATGAATAAAATTTGGATGTACGTGTCTGTACGATTAAATAGGGGTAATTTGTAGATACGCCGGCTCCGGTCCCCTTTTTGGGTATACCTTACTCTAGCCAACACCGATCCCAACAGCCATGACATCGTATAACGAACATTTCTATACATACAATACCGCCAACGCCATTCTATCATGAGTGCTCATGGCCCTGACATGCACCAAGCAATCGTCAGCCGTGACAAAATATCGTGAACAGGCCCGCCCGCGACAGGTAAGCATTGCAACTCAACACCCCACCCAGGTTCAATGGTTCCTATCTACCCCTGCGTGCCTCCCGACTGTTTTTTCTTCTCTTTTTTGGCCTTTCATGGTTTTGTTTCGTCTTTCTCTTTCCGTCCGATTCTCCTTTCTCATACAGGCAGCTCGGCATTGCGTCGCCCCAGCCCGATGCGGTCGACCAGCATGCCGATGTAGGGGCCGACGACGGGGGCGTTGCGCGCGAAGCCGGCGATGGTGCCCAGGAAGTCGCCAAAGAGGATCATGATGCCGTAGAGCTCGACGCAGAAGCCGATGAGCGGCCACCGCAGCAGGATCAGCAGCAGGCCGGCGAAGAAGGCGGCCGTGCCCTTGGCCTTTTGCTTGCGCGCGAAGAAGAGGAGGGTCTTTTGGGGGCCGATGATTATGGTGAGGCCGATTAGGAAGAGGATCTGGAAGGAAAGAAGGTGGGTGAGGTTAGCGGCGCGTTCAAGGGGCGGGTGGTTCGTGGCGTCTTCGTCTTCGTCTTCGTCGATTGGGACCGGAGGCCGTGGTTTACGGTAGGGTTCTTGAAAGGGTCGAGGAGGGAGAGGGAGAGGGATAGGAAGAGCTTACGTTGCCCATTGCCAGCCTAGGTCGCGATCAGTCCATTAGTTTCCTGAAGAAGGTCCCGTGCCGAGGGACGGGAAGCGCGCGAACTTACATGGCTCTGTCGAAGAACATCATGACACCTCCGATCAGGAAGAAACCTCCTGCGCAGCTTGTCAGCTTCCGCCCCTTTGCTCCATGCCTACACGCAAGGGTACTTACCGCCGGAGCAGAAGGCCACTCCTATTTCTGTTGCATACCGTTAGCTTCATTCGTCTTGTTTTGCTGCCGCGACGTGGGGATTTACTTTGCGTGTCGGTCAACCACATTGTCGGCATCTTGGCTGTATGGGAAAATGTTGCGATAGATTGATGCAGAGACTATATGTGTCGTTTCTGACTTGTTGGGTCTCTTTTCGTCGGGGGCGGCTTCTTCTGGTACTATTGCGCTGCGGCGAGGATTTTGTACAGACCAAAGATGGGTATCTTGCCTCGAATTGTATCAAATGAATGGATGCGATTTTATAAATTAGAGCGTACGTCAGTCAGTACCTACATGGAGATGCTACTACGTGTAAGCTTCCTGGTTCAATTAGGTAGCGATCTAACACGGACCATGTTTCCCCAGGGGCTCCGACCATTGACATGAACCAACCGTGTCTCCTGTGACGCGTGCGAATTGTGCATCATGCCGACCAACAGCAGGTACCTATCCCTATGTTACAGCTTATTAACTAGGTAGGTATTGATTGACCTAGCTCCCTTACCAGGTGTGTATGTACCTGCATAATTCATGTAGATAGGTAACAAATGCATCAGGTTGGAAGGCAAGCTCCCCAATTTCGTCTGGTGAGGATTGTTCAAATCAATGACTGCGGCCCTTCTTCTTACCTTGGATAATCTCGAACTTTTGCACAAATATCGATTTCCATGACTGAAACATCCCATACATTGCCTTTGGAAAAGGGCACCATAGTCCGTCGGTTTCGGGTTCCTGCGTATACACATGCCCGTGATCGTCACTGCATTGAGGCTAATGGTCCACACAGATTAGCTATTTCTTTCGTCTTACAGCCTACCTCATGTAAGTATGCTACGATACACGTTAGTAGGGCTGGTCGAGTATACCCACCTTCACTTATAAAATCAGGGCCCTATCGCGCCATAGACTTGAACCGCACGCATATCTCGTGCCTCGTGGTGTTACCGCAAGAAGCTCTACATCTGCGCTCATCACGAACTTCAGGTATGTACATGTAGTTTGCCATGGCCCCATGCCATGCTTTGCATCCCTTGAGTGATGGGGCGTCGTTCTCATGGTAAGTATAAGGAAGTGGCTATATTGCGTATAAGAGAATATCACTACACAGTTGAGTTGCAATGCTTCAAGATGAAATTGTCAAGCATGAGAGCAGTATTGCATGTACAGATCTATTCAGCGGCTCCATGTTCATGTGATGAGTAATTGGAAGTCGTCTATGAGTGGCTGCGTGGCTTTGTGGAGCAACTGCAGCCACAACAGCACAGTCACGAAAATAAAGCATTTTTTGTCGACTCCTCTCATACCAACTTTCCAACTCTTACTCAACAACCCGAAATTGGTTCACATCGTCTACCTTTTTCACGACAACGTCGCGACTCCACGCGAAGTTGTACAGTCCAAGCAAATCTTGGGTTTGAAGTGTTGTATACTTCGACATGGCGGCTGCAAGATTGTCCCTATTCATGGATTCATGAGGGACACGAATATATGCTCGATTATAGCCACAGCCGGTAGGATGGTAGGTATATGTGCACACTTGCAATTTTGATTCATGTATTCTGCCGCGGCGATCCTTAGCAATCTAGCTCTGGTAACTGAATTTGGTTTCCCATCCATTCTCGGTATACGTCAGTAACAGGCAGAGAACAAATCTTGATCACGATTAAGCCGGAGCATATCTCAGTTTCGGTCGCCGAGAGGTGACCGATCACCAGATATGGTTGACTTTGTTGGTCGAACATTCCACCTATTCCCGCCGTGTTGTGTGCATTCTTGGCCGTGGGTGATAATATGTCATAGCCTTCGTCCCTTGCCTTGGGTGCTTGCTTCAGTGAGATGTGTACCTTGGCAAAGGACATCCTCGAACGCCTCCCATAAATACTTTTGCCTACTGGTCTTCCTATATCATACATGCTGGCCAACACCAGCTCGTCGAAATCATGAGTACTGTGACGGGCGCGTGCATATTTTGTAGAGTAGCACCGCGCCCAATGCTGCTGTTTTTACTTGAGTACTGTATGCGCACCCCTGGCTTCTAGGTACTGCTCCGGCACACCCTGGGGCAGAGATCGAATAAAGCCAAACACCTCCTTGTTGTGGTACCTCAATCTGCTCTTGGGGTCCAGATACGGCGCCGGTAAGCCGGTGATATCGCAGTAGCGCTTGGTATGGGCCAGTGAAGGTGCACTCTCGATGTTTGTGTAAGTCGCGCTGGGGGCATTTGCAGCGGTGCCTCCCGAGGCACCTCCGTTGGGCCGGAGGGTCTTCTCTAGTACCAGCTTCGATAGACTCCGTGACGCTTGCGCTAGGTTTGGCTGTTGCAGGTTCCCGCCGTCCGCGGATGGCGCGGGCGTCGTCGTGCCCGATGTAGAGAGGCCGTCGTTGTCGGCGTTGGCGCCCGGCGTCGTGGGACCGCTGTCGTCTTGGGGCGTCGCGAGGATGGACGATGTCTCTTTTCGCGAGGCGTCACCCAGAATCGTCTTCACGTTCTTGTTGCGGCGCGAGTTCGGCTTCCAGCTCGGGTTGCGGAAGGTCCTGTGGACGGAGTGAATGTCGAGCTTGTCGATCAGCTCTTGGTGCGCAATCTGCGCTTCGGTAGGCGCAGCCATGGCTTTGGCAATGGCAGACGACGAAGGGAATTGGGTAGTGTCGATTGCGGTCGAGGGTTTCCGAGATGATTATTTCTGAGATTGATGCTGAGGCCTCCTCAGTTACGAGGGAATGGATTAAATAAAGTAGAGTTAGAAGTTACAATTTGCCGTGTCGCCGGAAAGAGAAATGCTTGGTTCAGAATGTAGGTAGTCTCAACCTCATCCAGCCTTGTCCAAGCTCGAGCAACAGCAGCACCCATAGCTTACACACTGCTTCCATCCCTGTACTGCCAGCCTCCACCGCCCGACCTTGTTAATGCGACTCATCATCAATCAACAAAGCAATATACACGAACCAAAGCAGCTTTCTAGCAATTGCAGGATTGTTTTATTTCGTTCTGAAGATGGTAATATGCCTTGCTTATGTCCTGTCGCAAGACCTGGGCGCTGACCGGACTGTTTTGCTGTAGGAGAGCCCCCACGAGCACCAGCAGAACTTACTGCTATCGCGTGTCATCACCAATGTTGTAAGTGTCAGCTGTTGGACCTATGGAGCACAGCAACATGCTAATTATCGGCTTGCTATTGCAGGAGAAGCTCAACGAGGCCGTCATGGTCATGAACAAGAGCCTACAAGTTAGCCAACCCGTGACCAAATATTCGGTCCCGAAATTGACATAACTTTGCAGGATATCAACGTCCAAAACATGAACATCGAGCTGGTGGCTCAGATGTTCAAGAACTACCAATCCAATGTCTTGTTCCACCTAGAAGGTAGATACAGACCTGTCACGGGAAAATACATACTGATGCAGAAACTGACTAACACCTGTAATAGCGACGGACAACTTGAAGCCCCCTTCATAAGGAGGGATGTGGAAGAGCGCGTAACGATGTCAAGCTCTAAGCATGTCCATGCTCCGTATAAGGAGTCTTGGTAGCACTGAACACTGTTGGACTCACTGGAACAGAGCAAGACGCGTTGGCTTATGACAGAGCGTGACGATCAAGTACGCCAACAACGAATGGCGCCGACCTTCTCCAGAGTCTGTATAGAGCAGTCTATTCAATGCACAAGCTCTTTTTTTTGTGTGCCAATGACAAGTCTTGATGTTTAAAATCGAAGGTATGGGGCGACTTGTAAGGGATTTAGTTCATCATATGTGTTTTGATAACGGTCAAGCTTTAGAACCATTCTGATTTGGTTGAATGTCTCCTGTTCCGCGAGACGGAGAGTAAACTGTGCTGTTGTATGAAGGTATAGGAAGGAAAGTCGCCATCTTGCAACTCCCCGAGTTACGAGTTACCTACGATCAATGTGAAGCTCAAGTCGAGGTACTCCGTACATGAGATATGGATGGATGGCCATAGCTTCGAGGATGTGCATGAGCGCTAAGGTGAATTGAGTTTAGCGCAGCTGCCCCTGCTTTCTGGAGCTTGAAGATCCCTGTTCAATACTGTCTGAACCGTCAGCCTTGCATTCTTCCAGTCGCGAGCGACGGCGAAAGCGAACAGACTTGGGGAACAAAGTTCTGTCCATTCAGGTTTCTTTTTTCCCACATCCATCTGGCGCCTCTGTGGACGCTGCGCGGAACTGAGTCACGAATTATTAATTATGCGCTGAATCGTACACGACATCTGCTGCTCTTTTTCATTGAAGCAGATCCTCAATCACGGCTGTCATTTGGTGGGACTCTTCGATGCGACATGTGCAACAACACAACTTCATCAACCCGCGATTAAGTCTCCAACCCTCGATTACGATAAACGATTTGACGCCAAGACAACCTTGCGACCGCAGACATGGCGCCCTCCGCTGTCGACCCAACGGTGCCGGCCCTCGCGGCACTCCCTGTGCGCGAGGCGAAGACGTACCCTCCAGCCCAAATATTCCCTATGAAGGAGAATCGATTCGAGAAGCCCACGCCCGAGCAGCCTGATGGACGAGAGAAGGCATTGTCCCAGTCGGCAGGCCGCGCCGCTATCGTGATTGACAACGGTAAGCATGCCTAAGGTTGGACTATGCCTCCCGAAGAGCACTGGACACTAACATCGGAGTGACTTTACAGGTTCCTCGGCCGTAAGAGCAGGATGGTCTTTCGAGGACCAGCCCAGGTTCAATATACCGCCGATCATGGCCAAGTATAGGGACAGGAAGCTCGGAAAGACATATTCGTTCGCGGGCAACGACTGCTACGCCGACACGACCGCCCGAGGCCACATCAGGAACGCATTTGAGCCCGGAACCGGTGTCGTCACCAATTGGGATGTGATGGAACACGTTTTGGATTGGACATTCCTTAAGCTCGGCATGAACAATGCGGAGAGTTCCATAGACATGCCCATCGTCATGACGGAGACTGTCGCCAACCTGCCATATGCGAGAAAATGTAAGCGAGAAATCCCTACAATGTTGAGATCTGCCGGCAGTATTAACGCGCGCATGCGTAGCCATGAACGAAATCATCTTCGAAGCATATGGCGCACCTTCCCTGGCCACGGGCGTCGACTCATTGTTCTCGTACCGACATAACAAGGGCCGCACAGGTCTGGTCGTATCATCTTCATACAGCGCTACCCACGTGATACCAGTTTACGACTCCAAGGCGATATTGAACCAGGCAATTCGCTTGAACTGGGGTGGGTGGCATTCTGCCGAATACCTTTTGAAACTTATTCGCCTCAAGTACCCGTCATTCCCCGGGAAGCTCAATGTCTCCCAGGCCGAAAACATGCTACGGGACCATGCTTACGTCTCGAAGGCGTTCGATGATGAGATTCGCTCCTACCTGGATTGGACGGGTCTAGAGGATAGGGACATGGTCATCCAATACCCGTTTACGGAAGAGGTCATCATTCAGAAGAGCGAGGAAGAGCTGGCTCGTATCGCAGAGCGCAAGAAAGAAAGTGGCAGGCGACTACAGGAGCAGGCTGCCAAGATGCGCCTGGAGAAACTGATGCGAAAGGAGCAGGAGCTCGAATACTACAAGAAACTACAGGAGAAGATTGCGGATGCCAACAAAAAGGACACCAAGCGGCTGCTCGATGCCGAGGACATGAAGGACGAAAATGCGCTGGAGCGGGCCATCAAGGAACTGGAGAAGTCTGTCAAAAAGGCGCGTACAAAGGATGTGGGAGGGGACCCTGAAGAGGAACAAGAGGCACCCAACTTCGATTTACTGGAAGTGCCAGACGAGGAATTGGATGAAGCCGCTCTCAAGCAGAAGCGACACCAGCGCCTTCTCAAGTCAAATCACGAGGCACGAGCAAGGGCCAAGGCAGAGAAAGAGGCGGAGAAGGCGCGCATTGCCGAGGATGAGCGTCTCGATAGGGAGCGTCGTGAGAACGACCTCGAGGGTTGGCTGGACGAGAAACGTGCCATACGCAACGAGACGTTGTCGCGCATGAAGGAGCTCGACCGCCTCAAGGCGGACCAGGGCAACCGAAAGTCGCTGGCGTCGCAGATTCGCATGAAATCCATCGCCAACCTGGCATCAGATGGTCCACGAACCAAACGGCGTCGTGGTGGGGACGACGACAACTTTGGTGCCAATGATGACGACTGGGGCGTGTACAGGCAGATCGCGGTCGGGGAGAACGCCAGCGACGACGAAGAAGGCGAGGAGGATCTCCTTGGAAACCTGAAGACCATTGAAGAGGACCTTCTGCGCTACGATGCAGGCTTCACGCACGAAGATACATACGAGGCCCAATCCGACTGGAGCCGATCCCTTCTGCACGCCTTCTTACGAGGCCCACGGCCCTTTGATGCGGGCGCTCAATCGGAAATCAACCAGCTCCATCTCAACGTGGAGCGCATCCGTGTTCCCGAAGTGGTGTTCCAGCCGTCCATCGCCGGAGTGGACCAGGCCGGCCTGGTCGAGATGTGCGGCGATATCCTTACCCAGCGACTGGTGGGCATCCCCACAATCAACCGGGACGACTTCCTACGTGACGTGTTCTTGACTGGTGGCAATACTCTGTTTGACAACTTCGACGACCGCCTGCGCCAAGGCCTCACAGCTCTGCTGCCTGTCGACAGTCCTCTCAAGTTGCGCCGCGCAGACAATGCAGTTCTGGATGCCTGGAAAGGTGCCGCAGGCTGGGTAGGATCCTCCGGATACAAAGCCGCCGCGGTGACCAGGGCAGAGTGGCTCGAGAAGGGAGGCGATTACATAAAGGTATGTCAGCAAACTTTCTCCAGCCTCTTTCCATCTTGACTCGGCAAACCAGCCACATCCCTCCTGCTTCTCCCAAGTCCTGTCTGACCAACATACTGCTCCCTTCCTACCCCGAAACCTTCCCCATACCCCCCGTCTTTCCCCTTTCAGTAATTGTGCACTTTCTGGCCAAAGCGCGAGCCTTGTCAGCCAAAGGAATCTTGCCTCGTTCGGGACCGGCACCCATCCCCTCTCAAGTCAGGCGTTGGGGGACGACAGGGGACGACTTCAGAAATGGAGTGTTGTTCGCTGAGTTTACGGCGATTTACGCCGTACACCGAGGCGGCACAGCGCCAAGGATGGATTCTTGAGCCACTGCATGCGGTGCTTCATCCGTTTGGTCGTGTCATCGTGCATTTGTCTCTTTCTCTTTGACTTACTACATACATACCCTACTCTCAAGCGAGGACGAGGACAAGATGATATGCAAAGATTATTCCTCGCGGAATTACCCTTGCGTTGTTGCTTCCACACCACACACACAGCTCTTACCACCCCCCTCCCCCCCTTCCCCCCTTTTTGCCAAGCCCGCCCGCCCGCATCAATTGATGGGTCGCTACCCCATCTCGAGATATTCCAAGGTGGCCGCGGCCTCTCTCTCTCTCTTTGTGCTGACATAAGCCCGAGAGATTTGGAGAGAGAGAGCGCCCGCGATCTTGCGGTTTGGGGCTTGGCAGAACTTTCCTAACAACGCTACTTCTCGTTCCTTCATATGCTATTGGCCCATCTCCATTCGTCCTGATGAGTCAGTCATGTGGCTGGTCTCTTCATCACAGCAACAACCATTGCCTGCCTATTGTGGTTATTCTTGCTTCTGGGGCCTCTCATCGCACCCCATTCTCCCCATCTCCCTCTTTCCTTTTCTGGCTGCTTTTTTCCCTTTCCCCTTCCCCTTCTACCTGGCCGGCCTTGCCAGATCACTCCGCAACCCACCCACCCACACCATTTATTACTTACTCCCTGAATGACTTGACACGACATATCCGTGCCGCAACTCGCCAAACAAAAACCAAGCTAACCTCTTCATCGCACAGGAGCACGAACTGGGTAACTCATATCCTTGAGCTTGACGGCGTGAGACAGAAAGCGGCGCGAAGCAGCAAGCAGTGCCGCAGACTAGATACGGGAACGGGGCGCAAATTGCGACTGATGCTCTTGTTCGCTTAATCTATATGGATGGTACGGAGATAGGGCGCAATCTTTGCGCGCCGACGAATGAATAGATGAAGTCAAGGCTCCGGCTTGAGAGTGCTGTCGGCTTTTCATTATCGCTTGTAGAATATACCAAAACATAACAATCAACTTCTTTCTTATTCGCAATGTCTGCAAGTTTTAGGATTGGCTGTTTCGAGGTCATCGCGGTTTTCCCATCGAAAACCGGATCTGCTGACCAAATGATACATCTCTTTGCTATCAATATCTTACTTTTTTTTAATCAGAAGTCTATTCAGTTGGCAAAAGTTCAAGTGCATTGACTAATACACCAGCGAACAAGGCCACTGAGTAAGAATGCAACACTACAATGCTACTCGGGTTGCTTCCCCCTACCAAATGCCAGTGACACCCATTTCTTGGACCGAACCCGATTAAGCCTGAACGCCACAAGTGTAAAATCAACATCCCACGATGCTGCCTTTGAACGCCCCTTGTGAAAATGAACGCAGAATTAGACACAAATCCTTACATCTTCGCCCACAGCTTCCTGTTTCCACCATCTTCGGCATCACCAAAAGGTATCCTATGCTCTCAAGGATGACGGAGGGGGTAAGGTGTCGCGTTGCAGCTGCCGCCGAATCTCATCGTCGCTCCGCTCCTCGCTGGTCTCTGGCTTCACTCGGTTGTTGTAAATACCGTCAACGGGCATTTCCCTTGGCGGTTCTCTGGCACTAATGCCAGCGTGTACCGCAGCAGCAACGTCGGCAAGAGAGCCGGCGGAGCTGGTAGCTTGCGCGGGTTCTAGCACGTTGGCAGGAGGGTGAGGATGAGCAACGGCTCGCGGCGCATTAGGCCTGGGAGGGTGCAAGGCCACGCCAGGAGGGGGTTGCGGGAGTTCGATCTGGCTGTCCATCAATCGGGACTGTAGTTGTATAACGTATTCGCGCAGCGCGTAGTTCTCATTTTGGACCGCCTTATACGTTTCTTCCATTGTACGGAAGTCCCGTACTTCCTGCTCCAGCTTTTTTATGTGGTGCTCCTTCCTTTGTCTGAATGCTCTCTGTTGACCGGATCAGCGTTGATCATGCTAAAGCCAATGTTGCGTCGAAAAGCACTTACCTGAGCAGCCCTATTCTGCGCAGCGCGCTTCGACTGGCTGAGCTCCCTCTTGGCCTTCCTCCCATCCGTAATAGAATCGTCCCCGTCATGGTCGTGGTCATGATCGGGGTCATGGTCCAGAAGCCCATGCACTGCCATGGCAGATGAGGCAGAAGGAATGGCGCCGGGATGGGTGGACGCTGCGGCAAGGCCAGAAGGCATTATCTCCGTGGAGTTCGCAGCACCACCAGCTGCTCTCAACTGCGGATGTATCTGTGGTTGCGGCGGTACACACGGCTGAGGGATCCTAGTCTCCTTAGGGCCTGAGTCGGTCTGGTTGAGAAGACTTGTTGCTTGGTGTGCGAGTTTAGCTCGCAAGTCCGGATCTTCTGAAAGGCGAGTCAGTGACACACAGCCCAGGTAATACTGCCGGGATCGCGAAAGAGGATATGCAATGAGAAATGCGTAGTTGACACAGGTAGCGACAGAACCAAGAGAAGGAGCTAGTAATAGAACTGGAGGAAGCTATGGAGTGGGCCGAGGCGAAATATGTATGACTTGAGAGACCGGTAGGCAAGGGTAGCAGGGGCGGGTATTTGGTAATAAGAGACGGGCACGCAAGACGACGCGGGAGGGGGGTGTACATGTACATAGGGTGATACAAGGCCGGAGCCGTCGAAAAGGCTGAGGTTGTCCGTATGTATGCATGTATATGTGTGATTACATATTCATGTGGAGGGAAGATGGGTAGTGACAGGGAGGGGGTGGATGGAAGGTCAGCAACCGATAGGGGAGGGGGCCGACATAGTGAGGATCGCGAGGACCCATGCAGCAAGAGTAATCCGGATCGCGGTAGGCTTCGCGAAATCCGGGACATTGCCATGATGTGTAATCGGCAGCAGATGCATTCCCCATCAGATCTGGGGAGGAGATAAGAGCACGGTAGTCAGGAAAAAAAGAAGAAAATCATGTTCGTACTCACCAGTAAAGCTTGTACTGTCCTATTGTCCGATTCTGAGTCAGCATCAAGTCGCTACAGTTCCATGGTGATGATAATGGCCACGACGGATAGATACCGTTTGGCTGAAATGGAGATTGAGAAGAGTCGAGAAGTCGTGGGAATAGATGCACTCATGACAAAAGACCAGGGTGTAGATTTGCTGGATAGCTCGGGAAAGGGGACGGCAACCAAAAAAAGACACACAGAAAACAATGCTGCACCTTTCGTGTATTCGTATGCTAATATGCACAGTCAAACACGGCGGGGTTTCAGTAGAGCTCGATGGCTGACCACCGGAGAGCAATGGGAAGAGGGAGATCGGTGGTAGGGTATGGCATGTTATGAGATTGGTCTGGGCAAGGGCGGATGATTACGAGATGACGATTTGCTCCAAACTTACCTTTGAGGCGCCTGTAGGAGGAGCAGGAGCAGCGGCGGCAGCGGGAGCCGCAGTAGCTGTGTACTCCATCATGCGAAAGACGAGCCCAGCAAAGAACACGGGTGGGAGCAGAGGATAGACCGGATGCGATTATGGCGAGACGGGGTGAAGCTCGACAGCAGAAACAAAAAAGGAAGATCTGGTGAGGGACGCTGCAGCAGCTTGTAGTGGCCCGGAGGATCGACAAGACCAGATCTGGACGGTCCTGCTCTGTTGTTGTTCCTGGAAATGCCGCCGCCAGCCCGTCGCAGGCAAACAAGTACCGGGGTGTACTTTGGATTTGTCTTTACGAACCAAGCATATACTTGGATGACATAAGTGAGTATCAGGGAACCGATTAGGCTGTCAGTCCGGAGTCTGGGTCCTTGGCTGGGGCCGATTGTAATTGCGGAAAGGCGACCTGTACTTGTTGCTGACTGTATGGTAGATAGCAGTGGTAGTTTGGAAGTACAGGACGGCGATGGTCGGGCAGAGTGGAAAAAGAGATCAATAATCCCTGGGGGGTCCTTCTCAGAGTTGGTTCGGATTGGACATGCAGGTATTAAGGAAGATTTGATGGGGCTTGCTTGGATGGACTGCTGGCTGAACAAGTAGTAACCGTAGTAGGTTGGCTGGGCTGGGGGATTTGATAGGTGGTGGCCCTTAGATAATAAACTTTCAATGGTAGGTGGAAGGGTGGTAAAAGAAAGAGCCGGATTTTGGGTGCTGACAAGTAAGTTACCAACGCCAGAACCAATGACAGGTGTCGAAGTGTCCGAGGGCCGCGAGAGACAGCTGGAGAATGGGACTGCGAGCAATTAGGTACTCAGGTGCGCTTGCTACATGCAATGTACATACACATATAGAGAATAAAAAAAAAAATTAAGACACAGGCCGCGCGAGTGGGTGAGCGAGCGAGCAATGGAAGGGAAACGAAAGCGCGACGGCGGAGCGAGGGAGTAAGTAGTGCCAAGTGAGGGTGATCGGGAGACAGTCGTCTTGTGCCCCACGAGCCCCAGAGTCAAACCAAGCGCCGGACTTTTTTACTGTTGGTTTCGTAATCCAGACCAAGTGACGAATTATTCAGCCAGCCAGCTCCGCCGTAACGAAGTACAGTAGACGAAAAGAAAAGAACCAGAAGAAGAAAACCCCAACCAGAAAAACAAATAATGCCGGCCTGCGGTGCAGCACAGTATCTCCTTATTTATTATGCAAATGCATACTACACTGATTTTTCATAAATGGCCTTCTTTTTTTCTCAAGCCCTAGCATGTCGGACTTGTCAGTCATGTCACGGCGCTGGCTACTGCTCAGCATCTGCTGCGAGAAATGGAGCAATTGACAACAGACCGGCTACTTGGTACATGCGCTACGCCCAGGAGGGTAAACACAGGGAGCGTGAGGCTGGGTTGCAACAGGGAGCCTTTCTAGAAGGAGGAACAAGATTTGCCGCGGGTAACGGGCCGGTTTGCTGACCATGGTCGCTGGGTGCTTTTTCGTGCACACTCGTTCGCCCCGAGCATGGGTCTTCTAGAAGATGGGACCGAAACCCTCAACCCTCAGGGCCCTCTGTTCGTTCGCCATTTCCCACTCTCCAGCAACCTGCTTGCTGGGTTTGACTCATGACAACGGAGCATGCCTTTTACGCCCTGCCTGTGCGGTGCACGAACACCAAGAGTGTGCACACTGTTCACCAAGTATTGTTATATCCAGCCCCGTAGCCTCCGCCTTCTACCGCTAGTACTTAACTCCGCAGGCTCAGCTCGAGTGTGCCTGGTTACGTATGTGGGAGAGCAAAGCTACATGCATACATACATACAGGCATCGATGTACGGACAGCTCATAAGTGCACGAGTGTGTGCAACTTGGGCCGTCCGTCAGCAGCGAAGCAGTAGGCGAACAAGAAGGAATGGGAAATATATGGGGTGATCACGTAATTCGCGCTCCCTGACGAGCTAAATGAGTAGTTGACGACGCGCTCGGCTGTGTAGGTCAACTTGAGACTTGGATAGTGGGTTTGTCAGCAATTTCTTTACTTGGTGTTACTGTACTTTAAATCCGGACCGAGAGGTTGTTGGTTCGTTCTAATGTTTACGCAGAGGGAGAAAAGTACCCAACGGGTACTTTCAAGTTCCCGAAACCCAGCTCTAGCTGCAATTGGCTGACGGTGGTGGCATGGCTAATAGGCTATTGCGATTCCCTCCACCCGAGTTCGGATCGCATGGGCTTCGCAGAGATGTAGGCAGATAGAGTGCAGGGCAAAACCGTATACTCAGACATTTCGACTTGGCGGAACGTGAACATCGGCGTATTGGTATGTAAGGCTATGGCTTCACATCCCAGGGGCCCTGGTCTTCTCAAGTTTGTTGGGTTGAGATCACTGGTCTTATCTCCTGTTTGCTATATATATATGATTTCGGGTGTTTTGCCTCCCCACAGTATGAATGAGTAGTAGTAGGTACCTCCAAGTGTGCAAGCGTCAAGCGTTCATCTGCAGATATACCGAGGTACGGAGAACCACCTTGCCAGGATGGTACGATAGGGATACCTATCCAGAGCCGATGAGGTGTTATGAGGTAAGCTCACCAGAGCCGCCTCATTCCATCGGCGGTGCTTCTTCTGAAACTTGTGCCCAATTTATGGTCCCCACGGGTTACATAAGAAAACTCTAAACCCTTGATTCGACAGCACCGGAGAGATGGAGGGGAGAGGGGCTTGGAGGGGGCTCTTTGTCTGGTCTTTCCAGCGAAGACGAAGTTCGCGAGAAGATTATGCAACAATGACTTATTTTTTGCAACGGCAGGAGGAAGCAGAGCACAGCCTTGAAAGTACATACATAACCTCCGATTCCTCTGCCCGCCCTCCTCGCATCCATCTTACAGGTCTCGCAGGTGGTTGATTTCGGAATTGTTTCCTTAATCGTAGGTATTACTAATTTCCTAGCTTCTCGTCTAGCTTGCGCGGGCCAATGGGACAAAATCGCACACATCCCACACCATCCCTTTGCATTGTCAGCCCGATGCGCTAGACACCCACCTGCCTACATACTACTACACCTACCACCTACATACATGTATAAAGACCAACGCACATAGCGCACCGTGCTGTAAACAGTTGCCGGGCACGTAAACGCCGTATTCGCTCTGCCTTTTAGTCAGCGCATTATGGACCGGTCCTCAGCTGTTTGTCACTCCGCGAGATAGCAGCTGATACCTACAAGATCGGGAGCTTCTTGCTTGGAGTCATCGGGCAAGAAAGCAGAATCCAGGCCCCATGCGCCACCCAGGTGCATGTTGGTGACTCCTGGCGGCTCCGAAGGGTACAGCAGATACCGCTGCTACGATGCAGCAGCAGCAGCAGCAGCAGCAGGGGCGGCCCAACTCCGAATTCACGTTGAAATTGCACGAGACATTCCCGAGCTGTGGGTGTGTGTGGATGCATCTCGGGACCGTGTGCCTATTAGCTCAGTTGCCAGTTGCAAAGAGAGAGAGAGAGAGAGCAAGAGTGACGTCGGGACCGCTGACAAAGTAAAGGTACCCTTGGGCCCCAGTCTCCAGTTCCCACCCACACTTCTTCCAATTGATCTCTTGTGCGACCTCACCAACCTCGAAGTACACATCGGCATGGCTTGCATACGAATGTGGCAGCTTCCTACGGGAGAGCGGATTGGCTGCATCGCACGATGAGCCAATCAACGATTCCGTCGTCCGGACCCCGGCTGCTTTGGTCATCAATCACACCACACGTGATTCGAGAGATTGAGATATGAACCCAGTCTCTTGGCACGCGATGCCGCGCCGGACTTTCCAACTGCAGGAGGAGTCCGGACCCCTCGGGATTTGGATAGCGCTACTCGATAAAGCACCCGAATCCCACTTACCTTGTCCCGTTGATTCTCTCGTTGGACGACTTTGGTATACAGGCTGACAGGTTTGAGAGCCCTTCTCCCCCAGATAATGAGGCTGTTTGATGCTTCCCATGCATCTGTAGCGTTTCAGTCTGGTACGCCTGTGGTTATGCTGATTAGTCGTAAAGAAGAACTTACATAATCCTCGTCCCCACCTGAGTGTTTAGAGGAACCCCGTTTACTGGTCGAGGCATCAAGGCATCCTCAAGCAGCAACCACCGGGAGGCGTGATCAGGTCATCCGTGCCTCGACTCTTCTATTACTAATCTTGCTCTCCCGAAACCCACCCTCCATCCTGCCGAGCCAGCGAGTCACAAGAAAGAACGAGGCAAGCAGAATACTACTTGTGAGACCGTGAAAAGCCTGTTGCAAGGTATTCCGTATGTATGCAATAATACACAGAGGAGCCTAGCACAGCAATATCGGCCGAGAGATTGCCCCCCTCCCCTGGCCGGAGGAGAAAATATCCCATCTCTTGCTGAGTTTTTCCCAGGGCGAACAAACCCACAGCAGCCAACAGCAACTTGGAGCAGCAAGCAGCACGCACGATACATCAGATATCCACAATCCACACATGCGGCACAAGTCCTGCGTGCAACGGGGTCCCAGCCCAGTTGTCAGACGAGAGGGGCGCACAGTACGGCTTTGCTTTGTTTTTGTTTTGCTTCGCTTTGCAGATCAACCGGAAGGATCACGTGTGCCCAATGCGAGGGCAATATGCCGGAGGAAACCTCGGTTTCGTGCTCGCCGCCGGAAAGTACCTGCAGTGTTGCTGCTGCTTTGGGGGGAGAACAGTCGTGTTTTGGATGGTGAGGCGCTGCTGATGCAACGTCTGAACGCCCATACGACGATGAAGTCAAGGGGGCGGCGCTTCCTATCACTCATCAGGACTTTTCCCCCCGTCACCGATGATGCCCAAGGTAAGCGATGAATAATAGATGAGAAAGCACACCTAATCTATACAGGACTGCGTAACAGCCACCAGAAAACCTCTCGGAGCTCAGTGGCTTCCAGACAGTGGTACAAGTAGATGATCAAGACACGCTTCCGCCGATAAGAGAAACATTACTGTTTGGAGAAGGGATCCGCACTGGCCGTCGCTCTCGCTTGCGTATGGACAATTAGGTTGCACCGTCCCGTCTCGGCCATAAGACGCAGCAGAACGCGAGTCCGGAGGAAAGATGGGACCATCTGGCTTATGTAACCACACGGTAGGTACCTACATCATTGCAGCATTGCAGGCTGGAAGCAGAAGCTGGGCAAGCAGTTGGCAATGCCGACGTGGTAGTTTATATTGTAGCACATCTCGAACGTGCATTACTGCTTACTATGCATGGGTAGGACAAGGGTGATTAAACGGAGGACGGTTGAGAGACTTGTGGAACCCCCTACCCAACCCCCCTTCCCCTCTGCTCTGCTCTCCTCTCTTGTTCGCAGGCAGTGTTATTGCATACCTACATGCAATATTTACGCTGGCGACTTATACGATTTCCCACCCTTCCAGACGTGCGTGACATTGGTAGGGTCTGTGAGGAACGCAAGGTCATCCAGTGGATTCCCTGCCAAGCCTATCAGATCTGCATCATACCCAACTTTCAATTGACCGCTCTTGGGCGCCTGCTTGCCCAGAACCTCCGGCGCAGTGGCAGTCATCGCCTCGATGGCCTGCAGAGGGGTCAATCCGGCCTGGACTGCATATGTAAGCTCCGTGGCGTTCTTGCCATGGGCGACACGGTGCTGTGGGTTGCTGTTCCAGGTATCGGTACCGAGGGCGATCTTGACGCCCTGTTGAATGGCCAGATCGTAGTTCTTCCGCGTCAACGGGACGATCTTCTGGATTTTCTTGACAACGGGCTCGGGAAAACCGCTGGGGTCAAGCAGCAGGCTCTCCTGGATGTGGCGGGTTGCAACGAGGATTGCCCCCTTCTCCTTCACTGCACAACCAAAAAGTCAGCATTGGTTCAAAACGTGAATAGCCTATCCACTAGGGCAGGTAAAGCGAGATGACATGGCACAGAAAGGCACGAGGTGTTTCCAGTAGGAAACAACCTGCTACATGCAATAGATGTCAAATGCAACCTTGGTCGGTACTCCCTCGGCGGACAAGGGAGGTGGCCATGCCGGCCCTGCTTCCGGGGACTGGGGGGACAGAAACGTAAACGCCACCACGTACTAAGTGCCGCGACCTCCTCGTCCAAATAACAGCCATGCTCTATGCTCTTGATGCCGGCTCTGAGTGCCGCCATGATTCCGGCTTTCCCGATGGCATGGGCAGCGACAGCACGGCCTGAGCGCTCCGTCTCGTCTACGATGGCCTTGAGCTCGTCATCTGAGAACTGGCGGTCTTCGGGGTCGTCGTTGAGACTAAGAACGCCGCCTGAGGAGCAAACCTTGATACACCGCGCCCCTCTGCGCACCATGGTGCGGACGGCCTTGATGCATTCATCTACGCCATCACACAGATAGGAGGCGCCTCCTGCCTCCCCAAACTGCTTGACCGCGCAGAGCGGCAGTTCGTGGGCGTCGCCGTGGCCGCCTGTGATCGACAGGGCTGCCAATGACGAGTATACATTGGGGCCGACCAGATATCCGTCTCGGATGCCCGGCCACAGGTATCCTGCATACTTTGTTTTGGTGACCAGTGTCAGTCTTCTCCACGCAAATGTACCGAATTGTAAGTAGGTAGGATTGAGGGAAGAGGGGAACTAGAGAAAATCTCACACACCCCCATCAACTCCCGGACAGAAGTGAATCCTGCCTCGAGGGTACGACGCAGGTCGGCCACCGTGACAGCGCCGGCCAGAGCCGGGGCGCCTGGCAGGTACGAGCTGCTGTCATTCAAGATACTGAAGGCTAGGCCGTGGCCCCCAAAGTGGACGTGGCAATCCCATAGCCCTGGCATGAGTACTTTGACGTGGTGGAACTTGACGGCATCATACTTGGCCGGGCGGTTGGAGAAATCTCCCACCCACTCGATCGTGGCGTCCTCGACTACGACAGCGCCGTTCTTGATAGGCTGGCCGCGACCTGGAATCAATAGGTCGCTCCTGATGCCGAAGCAAGTGGTGGTGGTGGTGGTTGGAGTCGTCATCATGGAACGCTCCTCTTCGCCATGGCGGGACTCTGCCGGTACCGTGTTGTGAGGCACGCGCATGCTGAATGAAGTGATCGTCCGCAACTTCCAATAAGATGTAGTGCACCAGAGGTTGAAGTTTGCGAGTCGATATCAAGCCCAGTTATGCAGCGAGACCACCTGGTGACTCCCTTATTAAGCAAGTGGCTATTATTATCACCTATTAATGAGGGGTTTCAGATGTGCTGAAGAATATGCGGCTTTCAAAATACCCCTCTGCAGGCTGCTGAGGGGATAGGTAACCCTGCGCACATACTTGCAAGACGATATGGTCGGTGGTTGGCTCACCTTCCTGTTTGCCACCTAGGCTTGCATCGACATATGCATGGCGACATACATGACTTGTACGCACATCTTAAAGTTACTTGAACCCCCCACATTCCATTCAGCATAGGTACTGTATTAATGTATCGGATGCCCTACAGTAGCAAACAACTGCTGCTTCAGAGGAGAGCCTCTCTGGTTGTCAGCAGATCAAAATAAGAAGCATGGCTGACCACACATGTTGTCAGGTAGATTGTAGATTGCGCAAGCTGCAGGTGAGGTCAAGTCAAGACGGACGGAGCCGCTAATTCTGCAGCCACGCCCCTGCCTGGGTTAGGTTATTTTGCACTGGTCCTGCCTGGCCCTAGCGCCCATCTTCGACATCGACATCGACATCGACATCGAGGTTCTTTGGTGCATGATATCGCGATCCAAGCTGCACGCGTCGTCAATACATTGCCCCCTCCCATTCGGCCTTGCCTACTTATCTACCGGCCAGGGTCAGTTGCCATCGTAACCGTTTGATCAGTTCTCATTTCCGGCTGCCCAATGCACAGCTCGTCAGCGTGGCCCCGCTACGCCCACTCCCTTGCGAGAACAAGCGCACGATCGATATCGTTCTCAGTATACCGGCCCTACTCGGTACCCCGAGTGACATTCTCGGAAAACCACTTCCAGCACTCGGCGCCCCGAGCAGTGAAGTTCTGCCAGGTACCGCGTATGGCCATGTCTACGACCACCCAGGCCAAGTTTTCTGCAGGCTCAGATGAGGCAGCTCTAGGGTCTAAGCTCCAGTCGCTACTGGCAACGGCGGCGACGGGAGGTCGGTGGAATTTGATCGGCTCTGGAGAAGGGCTCGAACGCAGTTTCAAGTTCAAAACGTTTGCGAAGACCTGGGTGAGTTTTCGTCCACCCCCACGCCCGTTCCCCAGACAAGAAAGAGGTGGTGGTTCTGGACTTCCACTTGCCCGAGGAGAAGATGAAAAAGGGGCAACCCGTGGCTTCCCTTGTGAGAGGGCATATATCCCGAAAGCCAAAATACACATGGAACCCATGGGGTCCAGGGACGACACTACCTAGTGGTTCATCTCTCTTATTTGCGTTTGTCGTTTCTGCGGCTCATGCGAGCTGCGGATCACCCTCCTATTGGATGGCCTGGGACATACCACGGCCAGTGCACCATGTCCCTTACTGAGCCCAACAGCCTATCTCCCCCGTTCGATGGCATGGAGACCACAACGCGGCTATCTGATCAATGCACTCTGCCGGACGTCAATACTCGGCGATGCACGTGGGTTAAGCCCGTCAAGGGGGTCATGGAGCAAGCGGACTTACCGAGCAAAGAGTCCTCTGGCTCGTACCAGATACCGGCCGCATCACTGCACTGCGGGCACACATGGCTTGATCACCAATCTACTATTTCAAGACTCGATGACAAACTGTGACAGATCCTGACTAATTGTACCCATGGCAGGATTTCATGACCGCCGTATCATTGCAATGCAAATTGAAGAACCACCACCCGGAATGGTCGAATGTAAGTCTCGACTCTGTCGCGCCGAATTCCCTGCACTTCATCTCTCCACCAAACACAATCCTGGCGACTTTGATGCTACCACCCTGGCGAATGCGAGGAAGTCCAGGGGAGTTGGGCATCTCCACTGCGGTTGCTTACTCACCGCGGGTACCATGACCGGTTTGAGTTTCTCGGTTCACTTCATCTTGCATATGTCCAATATGGCGGCCAAGTTTACACCACGGCAAGGAAATTGCCCTCTTAGCAGTTATATGTCCGTGGTGTTGCCACTCGGCCCCTTGTCGCGAGTCGAATGATTCGAGGCATCGTACTCATCATCTCGCCCAACATCAAAAAGCCCCCCTACCCCCCCGTCCGAACCAGCAGCTCCTATAGTCGTACCCCCTTTATACCCACCCAAGACGTCGATGCAACCTCAATATGTATGCACAAAGCAAGCAGGTAGCTGACATACTGCACAACGCGGATGCACAACAGGTATACAACGTGACCTTTATTCGCTGGACCACCCACAGCCCCAAGGGCCTTTCGACAAAGGACGTCGAGCTCGCCGCCATCTGCGACGGCCTGGCCCGGGACTTCGGGGAGGTCTTCGAAGAGCAGCAACAAGGAGACGGCGGCGGTGACCAGAGCTGCGCAATGCGAAACCTGGCGGATACTGTTGCCTCTGGGGCCGGCGCCGAGTGCTGCACACCCAAACCCAAAGCCTCGTCCTAGATGACCCGCGCCAACGAAAGATACGGCGGACAATGTGCAGTATCATATACAGCTAGGTATATAAATAAAGTTCTCGCATTATTGCACGCTGCTTGCCGTCGAGTGAGGTTTATGGATAGTCGAGAAACACATGGGTTCATGTCTGTATGAAAATAGAATTACAGTTGGAAGCTTGGCATGCGTCTTTTGCCTGAATAGCTATTCGTGCAACGCAAGATTTTGTATTTTCAACAAATAGTATAGTGAACTTGCTTGATGCTCTTTCCTCTGCGTGTCGACATGAAAGGTACGAGACAAGTCGCCTGTACTTTGCATGTGGAGAGTGTGATAGTGGTCACGGACGGGTGTAGATGTCGGCAAATAATTGCAGTTGAGTGGTACATAAGTGCCATAATATATGCTGTGAATAAGTTGGGTAGGCTTCATTATGCAGAAGCGGCGGGCAATATGTACTACGAAAATCAACGAGATCAATATCACACACACTAGTCACAGCAGCCAAAACCAGTTCGGAAGAATTCTATGAGAAGTAACTTTGATTGTCATTGCTATGACCGGATACCTTTGGACATAGTCCGTAGTGTATCGAACGACCAAAAACTCTTGAACATCATCTCGACCGTCAAAGGCGTAAATAATCATGGCTCACCCCTATCTTGACAATGTTGCTGCAGCTGTGCTACTACATCTGTTGTTACAAGAGCCATTTGGAGTACACCCAGCGGACACGGTCTAACGCACGCAGCTGCGAGTGAATTCCCTTGAGGTTGTTGCCCAGCTCCTCCAGATCTTCCAAAAACCTCTGCTTGTACGCATCGGTGGGGAGGAGGTCAAAGGCCAGTCGCCGCAGAACGTGAAGCTCGCAGACCAGCAAGCCGTGGTCTTTGTAGGACAGAAGGTTGTTGGGCGAAGGGGTGGCTTCGGTAAGGATTCTGTCAATGTCGCGTAACACCCACAGGCATCTGTCGGTGTGTCTGTCTCTGCGGAAGCCTCCCGAGAACACATTGTGCATGTACTGGAACACAGCAATGGAAACGAGGATGCCAGGGGTCAAACCGACAAACCCAAAGACCAGTTCCTGGCTTCGCAGCAGAGTGTCGATACCCGTCATCGCGACCTCGACATCAACCTTGGTCTTTTGCACCTGGATCAGCAGGGTCCGTACCAGATCTCCGCGCACTGCACCCATGAAAGGCGTGCGCAAGTCCTTCTCGTATGCACGAAGTACTGGCGTCAGGTCTCCTTGCTGAACTTTGGCCCTGATGTCTGCCACCTGAGATTCGGAGAGGGATGATGCGCCCGTTGCCGAGGTTGGCCTGTCCATGGCGAACTCAACAACCATGCGTTCCAGGCTATCTCTATCTGACTTGAGACTATCGCGACTCATTATGGCGATGTCACTGTTGGAATCGTGGCGTATAGTACCAATTACCTTTCGTGTCGGTTCAACAATCCAGTTAAACCAGAAGTCTCTGACAGTCGCTCCGAGATCCGCCACCCAGTCCAGGATTTCCTTTTTACGGTTGAACAGAATGCGGAGGACCGTGCTCGATGAAAAGATCAGAGCGGTAGCAGGGAGCCAGTATCTTACCCATCGGGACGGCCGACCGTGTAGACCAACCAATACCTCGGACGATTCAAGGTGAAGCGGGAGTTGTTCTTCCAACAAGTAGTGAAGCCGTTTTGCAACCACGGAGGGTCTGTTGCTGTCATCGTCTTCCACCTGTATGGAGAGCTCGGGGTCTTCGTCGACGCCGGCAAAGACCCTATCTTCAAAGTCGGCAACGCCCGTGTCAAGTTTAAGAACATCCTTAAGTACCATATCCATCAAAGCCACGCTGCGCTCGACGACACCTTTCCATTCCTGGCTGTTGGACATGATGATGTCGCTCTTGCCATCATCACTACCATTGCCTCCGAAAGCAAGACCTTCGTCGATGAGAACACCGAGGCCACTTGCAGTCATCTCGCGAAGCTTCTTCAGCCTAGACTGTTTCAGCCGTGCCTCTTCCTGGGAGAGAGTAAAGGGAGATTTGGCTCGACGCTGGATATTCGCAAACGACCTTTCCCGGATGCTTTCTTGAACGATGCCATAAAACCGTTGCCAATTCCTCGACATAGAGCTGCCCCAAGTACTTTCACGCTCTTCGGAGAACAGCCCCGTTGCTTGGCCCGAGTTGCGACGCAAACGGGCCTTGCTGTCTTGGTATATCTCCTGGGACCAACCCCACAGCCGCATGGGAGAGGTTTGGACCATGTAAAGACTACTGCTTGCGGGGGAAGAAAGAACCGTGTCCCAATACCAGATGTGGTCGCTGAGCGGTACAATCTGATCAAGCAGGGTCCTCATAATGATGCCATACGTCTGTACGGTAGCTTTGCTGACGAGAAGCCATTCCAGGTCAGTCTCATACTGGGTCACCTCCTCGCCAGGCTCCGACAGGAGTTGCGACTGGGTTAGCAGAGACTTGACCTGCCATGTTGGCAAGATTGGCTGCTTAGCCGTGGAGGCATTGGCAGATGTTGAGAGAAACTTGATAATGCGGACGAGGTCTTTGACGCGGGATGGCTCGGCGGAAGTGTGATGATGCGATGCAGTGAACTCGGCGGCACCGGAGAAGGGGATACGGTCCAGTTGTGCATCCAGCCGTCGGACCTGATCGGATACCACCGTCATGGTTCCTACCCCTGTCTGGCAGCCCAAACAAATCCCGAGGTTGTGGGCAGCCCAATCGATAAAATGGTCCGGGGTCGGGGTTGCGTAAGAGACCAAGGCTCGTGCATACGCACGCACGTATGTAGTACGCAGTAAGCCCAGAGGTACTGTATATACTGGATCACAAGGTTCTGGCGACTTGGCTCCTGGCTGCCAGGTTGTGATGTCCTGAGTAGCGGTAAAGCTGAACGGAGCAGGTGCTTATTCTGATCATGGACTGATGGTGGCCTGAAGGTTTAAGTGGGCCAGTACGAATTGGAGCCGGTTGACGACGGCATGCATCGCCGCAAACGGGCGATGTCGAATGTTTGGCTAATGAGCACGACGAAGAAAAATTGAAATTGGAGAAGCATGCGAATTCAGTAAGTATCTTCGTGGGCCGTGGAAGCTTCCAAAATCGAAGGCCGCATGCACCCTACACAGAAAAGGGAGCTTGGGGCATCGATTTACATGAAGTCGTCCAAGCTTCAGTCTGCTGGTAGGAGGAGACAGCACCCAGAAGATTATGTACCTAGGTAAATTATGTAGAGAGAGCGAAGGGAAAAAAATTGTTGACGTGCTGTGCCGAGCTAAGCTGCACGTCGCCAAAAATGCCTTGCTGCTGCTGCTGCTGTTGCCGCTGCCGCTGCCGCCGCCCCTGCTCAGTGCTTGCTTGAGCCTCTGGGTGCTGTGCGTGCAGGGAGGGAACAACTGGGCGCGGGGGGCCGCCGGGTTGTCGGGGAGTGACGGGGAGTGACAGCTTTCCAGAACCCAATTGTTCGGCAGGTGCAGGTCGGTCAGAGTCTATCTAGTGCGCTAGTGGGCCGCCTAAGTCGGCTAGTGGGTGCTGCTTGTTGGCCGATGGCCCCCCAATCACCCATCCAAAATCCCATCAACAGGGCACGGGGCAGTCGAGTAATAAGCATCTAATCAGTAGATCGCCTGATCTTTGTTCCTGGACACCCGCACTAGCCACAGCTCGGATCGAGACGCTAGCACGCCTTGGGGCCTCGCGAACGCCCTCCAAGACACTGCGCAGCTGCGAAACAGGCTAGTCGTATCCCAACCCGAATACGAGAGCTCCGCATTTGCGCCGCAAGTGGCTCAAATTGCTGCCAATTGTTGGTGGATCGAGCCCAGGGAAACAGTGAGCTTTCGTTAACGGTTTGCAGATTGGCAATGGCCTGCAGGGGCCTCTGATAGGCCGCGTCCCTGGAAATTGACCCTTTTTCATGTGGGAAATCTCCAGTTTCTGTTGTCGCCTCTCCCGGGATCCCTTTAAAGCATCATTCGAGACGGGATCTTCACTATCCGTTCCTGATCCCTTTTTTTCCTTCTCTATCCCATCCTTTGGCTCATATAAGGCTGTTGTGTCTGCAGCCCTCCCCTTCCACTTCCACAGACACGCAAATACACAGCTGGCACGGCAGCACATTCATTCCCTCTTGGACCACACGCCACATTGTAGTGCCCGTTCATCCACGCGCCATGGCAACTATGTATGTTCCTACGAAGCCCCCAATTGCCTCCTCCCGAGCGCCAACTTTAGCATGCTAACCAGTGACAATGAACAGTAACGCCACCCTCACGGGTCTCGCGGGGGCTTTCAGCCAACCCGATACCTATCTTGGAGTCTTCGAGGAAGTCACCAAGCAGAACATTCAGCTCAATGTTGTCGAGCGCGCCTGGGCGGTATGTTTTTTGTCAATGGCTTCCCAGCTTTAACCTACGCAAGTACTGATCAAACTTTAGGCCTGGTATCTGTGGATGCAGAACGACATCTTGGCCACCGGTATTATGAGCTTCGTCATGCACGAAGTCTTCTACTTCGGCCGCTGCATTCCGTGGATGATCATCGACAGAACGCCCTTCTTCAACAGATACAAGATCCAGAACGTACGCTCGACCGAACCAATACCCCAACATGATACACTACGAAATCGAGACTGACATAAAACATACAGCAAAAAATCCCTACCATGAAGGAACAGTGGGAGTGCGCCAGCTTGGTCCTCCTGAGCCACTTCACCGTCGAGCTGCCCCAGATCTGGCTTTTCCACCCCATTGCGACTTACTTCGGCATGGACTACGGCGTGCCCTTCCCCCCTCTCTGGAAGATGGCCATGCACATTGCCATCTTCTTCGTTATGGAGGACACCTGGCACTATTGGCTCCACCGCGCCCTGCACTACGGCCCGCTGTACAAGAACATCCACAAGCTGCACCACACATACTCTGCACCTTTCGGTCTGGCTGCTGAGTACGCCTCGCCCCTCGAAGTCATGCTCCTCGCTCTCGGAACTGTCTCTCCTATTCTCTGGGTCTCCTTGACTGGAGATCTGCACCTCTTCACCATGTACATGTGGATTGTTGGCCGTCTCTTCCAGGCTATCGACTCCCACAGTGGCTACGATTTCCCCTGGAGCCTGCGACACGTCCTGCCTTTCTGGGCCGGTGCCGAGCACCACGACATCCACCACGAGCGCTTCATCGGCAACTACGCTTCCAGCTTCCGCTGGTGGGACTACATGCTCGACACCGAGTCTGGCCCCGAGGCTGCCAAGCGCCGCCGCGAGAGGAAGATGGCTGCCCTGAAGGCGAAGAAGGCCCAGTAGATCACGGGCTTCTGCTTCAATTCAACAGCGTCTGGCCGGGAATACCGCCAGATGCAAAAACCCCCGCTCACGACTTACGGAAAAGATAACCCAGCGCCACGGTCGTTTTTTTCTTCGTGGCTGGGGAAATTATTGCATTAGACTGGTCCTAGAATCGCGTCGTCATGGCAGGCGTTCGTGTTGCACCAATGAGCATTACTGCCATTAGGGAGGGCGTACTGGAGGGCCCCCCTGCCGTTCGTTTTGGAAACTGTACATAATTCTGAGAATGGGGGCCCGGTCCAGGGTGTATACACTTTTAATCACGGGCATGAACGTATGCCTTACAATACAAATAATGAGTTAATAATGATTAAAACCAAGCCACCGGTAAAATGTGATGGGTGAAGCGTTCATGTTGCGTCATTGGCTTGTGTATTAGTTGCCATTGGTTCTCCAGGCGGTTGGGTCGGTATGCGTAACGAGAAGGATTCGGCCCGCGCCGTGTCAGGCTCTCCCATCCGCGCCTCATCAGCCGGCATCAAGATCCTTGCGCTTGTGGTAATGAGATCCTATTAATGATGCGAGATGTGTGTAACACACCTACTGATTTTTACTGTCCATTGATGGTATAGCGTTTCCAACCCCCTATTTCATATGTATCTACCAGGGACAGATTTCGATAAATAGGTCCCCAAATACTGAGAGCGATCTAACCCCCAACCGAGCAGCATGACGAAAGGCAAAGACAGGCAGCACCTATGGGGTTTGTAGAAAGAGAATTGTTATGAGGATAGTGGCAATTTTTCGTCTTCGGTAGGCGAAGCTATATATTTACTTACATACTCTTCTTGCCCTGTCATCGCATCATCTCCTAGAGAACATATCATGCTTTCATCAACCCCAAGTCACACCAAGTCTGACTGATAATAGTCCCCAGTTCCCTTCAGTCTTTCTATCAGTCTTTCTCATTACTATGATTTTCATATGCTTGAGTAATCCTCTTGAGAACACCTAGCCGTGTTCAGGAAAGTAACCTCGCGCGGACTGCCTATCAGCATCTAAGGGACCAAGCTGATTCGGGTACAAATAAATTCTGAAGGACAGTCTTGGGTCTCCAAGCGGCAAATGCTTTTCCCTTTTTTCATCGTTAAAACGGCCTCCTAGGCCCCAGGCGTAGAGCCAGCGGTGGCAGCACGGCGCGAGAAGCGGGCGGTAGGGGCTGTGGCCGGGTCGACGCTGCAGATCCAGTATCACTGGCCTGCACCGCAGTGGTAATGATGATGCTCTACTGCTCAGTTGACTGCTGTAATTTTGCGCTTGTAGAATAATAACTGCTGCTGCTACGCGTGTAGTGCATATATAGATAGTTGTATCTCACACTGGCAGAGCAATAGTTCGATTAGACAACATGTTCAAATGCCGAGCCCGAAGTATATTGCTGTCCCGACAATTCGGTTGCATTGAGCTGTAACTTACGCATGAGGAGGCGATCGCCGCCACGATCTGATTGGGCCCGAGGGACCGAAGTGAGGGGGTGACGGACCGGGGAGTGCAAGCGATCATTGTGTCATTACTGACACTATTCCGATGGTAATCTTGGCATAGGGTCGGTCAAAACCCCTCGACGAGCACACTGGTGGACGGGATGAAAGCGATAAATTTTTGAATCGCACTTGTTTGTACTCGTCTCTGGGAAAGTTACGCTTTGAGGCATCGTCATGGCAGCCATCAATACGCACAAGTACGCAACCTTGGACCCGACGGTTTGGAACGAGCCAAACCCAGTTCCAGTCGAAGTCATCCAATATGTCGATGATGCTGTGAAGTCAAGTCGGGAGCCCGCCTGGGTACTGTTCCTCATATGACCACTAACACATACCTAGTGCTTCCCCTCAACAACAAAGTCATCGGTATCACACCATCTGGCTCTTCTTACTGGGCCCGAACAGCAAAGATCGAAACTGCAACCCCTGAGGGAGAGGAGCAGTCGTTTTTCATCAAGGTACAAGGCCCCCTTGCCCCAGTCGGAGCGACCTGTGTCTAATATACCATGCCAGGTCCAATGTGGCAATTACGCTCAAAAGCTATTCACTGGAGAATATGCCTCGATGCGCGCTCTTTATGAGGCGATGCCGGACCTCACGCCGCTGCCCATCGGTACGGGTCAGTACACCAGTGACCCCGAAAGCTTCTTCTACTTGTGCGAGTTCCGCGAGCTCGTCGAGGATGTGCCCGACGTAGAAGTCTTTTCCTGCATGATCGCCGAAATGCATAGGCGCGGGGTTTCGCCCGATGGCAAGTTCGGCTTCCCGGTGTCCACATATGGAGGACGGCTGCCGATGATCTACCCGCCCTCTGACACGTGGGAGGCGCTGTTCACCCAGGTCATGGACACGGCCTTTAGCACTGAAGAGGAGTCTCAGGGAGGCACCGACGAGGACATGCAGGTTTTGCGAAAGACTATCATGACCAAAGTCATCCCCAGATTACTGCGGCCCATGGAGAACGGCAATGGCCGGAGCCTGGTGCCGCGGCTCGTACACTCCGACCTGTGGCACGGCAATGTCGCTGTCGACGTCAACACGGGCTTGCCCGTGATATTCGACGGCATCGCCCTCTATGCCCACAACGAATACGAGCTGGCCCCGTGGCGGCCTGCCCGTCACAACATCGGGCGGCCGTACATCGACGAATACCTGAAGCATGCAGGCGTGACGGATCCCGCCGAGGACTTTGAAGACAGAAACCTGTTATACTGCATGTAAGAAAGCTCTCCCCGGTCGGTTGCCAGCAAAAACACCAGCAGCTAAATACTTCCCATGCGGCACAGTAAGTTCAACCTCAATAGCTCGGCCCACTATCCCGGCAATCTGCGGTTTCGCAACATGTAGGTCGCACCAAAACTATAGGCTTCGTTCTGGCCCACTGCTGCTGCCCTTACTGACAAAGGCCGCCGAAATCCAATGTAGAGTCCGCGAGGAGATGCGTGAGTTGGTCGACAAATACCCCGACGGCTACGAAGGGTGGCTAAAATCACATCCTGACGAAGCCGCCGCTCGCCCGGCGGACGATAAAGGGTCGCCGCATCTGTGAAGTATATCACAGTATCTCGACTTCAACGGTATACTGAACGTTGGGTTATAAACACTTGGTGGGTTTGGATTACTGTGTTGTCGCCCACCCGGCAGGAGTGCCGGTGGGTAAGCGCTCAAGCGACGACCGAACCGACGCGCACGGGTTCCCATCGAGTTGACCCGCAGGCGCGGTTCCATGGCTATCCTGGGAATTCATGTAGTACCTATGTGCAGCACATGCCCAGCAGTTCCCCTGATCCTGCAAGGCACTATTGTCGGACATGTGTCCACCGAAGCCGAGCACAGCTGGGGCCAGTGGCCAGTAACAACAGCATATGTGGTTCTCTGCTGGCTGCCATAGCGGTGTTGCCAGCCGTTAGTGGATGCATCGGATGGGCTGGTCCTTCACCGCGATGGCTTCGTGCGAGGGAGACCGGACTATGCATAATCGCGGTGTAGGTGCTGAGGCGATGGGACAGACAGACAGACAGACAGTGGCGTCGTCAAAGGCAGTCTTGACGACATTGGAATCACGAGACTCCTCGGAGACAAAGCTCACAGATGTAAATCAAGAATACACGTGTTGGTGGCCAGTTGCATGTGCAAGTTTTGAAACGATCAACGGCTTCCTATATCATCGGCACCGTGTTCTCTCTCCTTTTTCTTTTTTTCTGGGGTAAACGACTACTAGGTTACTACTTTGGGCCAAAACCAAAACAACCAGGCGGCGGGAGGTGCGCACAGCTGCCAACCTTTAAGCTTTGCGGGCGTTGACCTCTCCGAGTTACAGAACAAGCCATTCCGTATGGTGCAAAGGGCCGGCAAAGACTAGGAGGGAATACGATCATGGCATTTACAAGATGGGCAGATGATCCGAATTATACTGGCGTTGATCAATAGTTGCATTACGTCGGTGAGTGAAGGTCGAACCCACGACCCCTGACAAAAGCACCTAGATTGCGTCGAGAAGATGGATGGCCCCGTCTGCTACTAGCATATTACCCCTGTAGAACTGTTCCAATGCAGCCCAGACAGCTAGGTAGACGTGCCAGCACGCCACGTCTATCTGCAATCCCAGGTACTTTATGTATCTACACGTACATACGTAACCACCTCTAGTACTCTATCGGGCCTTGATCCATCCGCCCACTATCTATCAACCGGTGCATCTCCTTGTCAACCGGACTCATTCACGCTCAACAAGACAAAGTAAGTAAGTAACTGACTGACTGTAACTGCTGCTGCCCCTGCATTCACTCATTCCCTCACAAGTCCCGGTCTTTGCCCTCCCTCCCTGCAGGTACGTGGTAGTATGTAGGTGCCTGGGAGTTCTGGCCCGATCCTGGCCCAGGCTGCCTGCTGCTTGCTGTATCCGAAAGCCTCGCTCGCAAGAAGCTGCTGCTGACCGACCCAATCTCACCAGGTAGCCTACCGCAACAACACAACACAACGCAACAACCAGTGTGCATCACCATCGCGGGTACTAACCTAGCACCTAATCCAGTTAGGCAACTGTGGACTGAACCATTTGCTGCCACTTGATCTTATTAACCTCTTGCATCCTTTTGGCCTGGCCTCGACCGGATTGAACTGAACAGACTCTCTGCACTGCCTCGCATTGAACTTCAACCCAAACTGAGACTACCCGCTACATCCAACGCCGCACCGTCACCGTCGCACGGTTTTGGTGTGTTCCCAGTGACATTTTGAGAGATCCTCCCACGTCCCCTTTGCGACTCTACACCACACCACGCTACTTTACGCTACGATCCGACCCAATCCAACGCAGCAACCCTCCTTCGACGACCCTGAATTCTCGTCGTACCCGAATTACACCGTTTCGCGAGCCACCCTTCATCTCCACACCATCATCCACGGGCTGATCCCAAGAACGCCATCTACGACTCTCGGATAACCTCTTTTCGCCCCCCGTCCCACGATACTTATTGGTGCCTGAGACTGAACACCATATACAATCCTTCAACATGTCGGGCAACCGAAACTACGACTTCTTAGTATGTCCCGTAATCTCTATTGTCTACTGCCCCTGCCTGCCCTACACGTAGAATCGCACCTTCCGTCCCCATGCCCACCCTACACTCATCCTCATCAAATGCACGCCGCCTCGACATGCGAACGGGCGTCTGGCGGCCCATCTCGCAGGCCAGGAACTCCCTTCTGCGGAAGCCCTCGCGTCCTGTGTCGATCCTCGACAGTCGAACGTCGTATGCCGCTCCGCCGCCGACGCAGCCTCAGCAGCAGCAACAGCAGCAGAGGAACTCGACCGCTAACGATGGAATGCCCAACCAGATCAAACTCCTCCTCATCGGCGACTCGGGTGTAGGCAAATCATGCTGTTTGCTGCGCTTCAGTGAGGACTCCTTCACGCCCTCCTTCATCACCACCATCGGCATCGACTTCAAGATCCGAACAATCGAGCTCGATGGCAAACGTGTCAAGCTGCAGATCTGGGATACCGCCGGCCAGGAGCGTTTCCGAACTATTACGACAGCCTACTACCGCGGTGCCATGGGCATCTTGCTCGTCTACGACGTCACGGATCAGAGGTCCTTTGAAAGTGAGTGCAAAAGCAATACACGGTATCAGTCAAGCGGAACATAGGTACTAACCAAGCCCCACTAAAGACATCCGCACCTGGTTCGCAAACGTGGAGCAGCACGCAACCGAAGGCGTCAACAAGATCTTGATCGGTAACAAGTGCGACTGGGAAGACAAGCGCGTCGTGTCGACGGAGCAGGGAGAGACTCTGGCCAAGGAGCTCGGCATCCCCTTCCTCGAGGTTTCGGCCAAGAGCAACATCAACATCGACAAGGCTTTCTACAGCTTAGCTGCCGACATCAAGAAGCGCATTATCGACACGGCCAAGTCGGAACCCGCGGCCTCGTCTGTCAACGTGGCGCAGGGAGAGGGATCGGGTGGCCTGGGCAAGTGCTGTTAAGCAGATTCTGGGTTGCTAGGACCTGCGAGGCGTGCTTCGTATGTGTTTTGACACACAGATAGACTCGACTTATGTGTGTGCGAGACAGGTTGCGTGGAATCTGTTGGGCCAGTCCACATGGGTTGCTTATACAACAGCGCAGACAAGAAATAGACGGGGAGGGAAGCACTGCGGGAGAAAGCATTTTACCCAGGGGCTTTAGAGATGCCGATATAGATGGCGAGGAAGTATTGTCTTGGGCAAAGCACCAGAGGCAGGTTTGCTAGGCGAATCCGCCTCTTCTATGTGCCCCCACCACTGTTAACATCGATCCATGTACCTATGCATGGCCAGGCGCGACTCGCGGGTTTATTACCTCCATGGCTTGCGGCGTCGCAGCACGAACGAAACCCATTTGATGGGTTGTGCGTACATGCTCAGATCACGAGCCAAAGGCTGTTCATAGAGTCTCTGTACGCTGCTGGGCGGGCGCGGTCGTTCGGAAAGGAAACGAGCGAGCCACAACGAATGTCTGAAATGGGGGGCGGAGTTTGGTTTTGATATGGGTTTTAATACACTTTTCGGCTGTTGTCTTTTTTTCCGCCTCAGTATCTTGTTTCTCTATCTATACCTGTGTATTTCATGTTCTGGATCTTCTGAATTTGCCCTCGCAAGACCCCATCTGCTACGACAAAAGGAAACCAACCCTCTGAAGACCCTGCTGCGGTCTTTCGACTCATAATGGTTAGAGAATAATATAGTGCAAACATATTGCTCTTTCGAGCTCTGCGTCTGACTCCCCTGGGTATGAGTGATATACGGGCATGGCCATTGCATGGTCATTGCGGGAGTGGAGCAAAGCTTGTCTCCATGTTCATGTAATATGTCGTCGAGAGTCTGACCCCTGAATATGCATCTATCGAAATCTATCGAACACCCCCTTCGACTTAGGAATGGTAGAATACATGCAATAGAGTGGTGCATGGTATCCATTTTCGCGAACAGAGTATAGACACAATATAGAATGGGCATGGTCTAGACATTTTGCAGCAATTTACATTGTTTGTACTACTTTTGCTTTGCTCGTGGCGTCCAAGTCTAGTATAGTAGTCTACCAGAGTATCGACGCATTGACGGTCCGGGACTCCTCCCACGTCTTGACGTCGCTGTCCTCGTGGCCCATGTTCAGCTGGAACTGCCGCCGGTGCCATTGCCGGACGAAGCGGCGCGCCTCGGCCTCGTCGAGGAAGGGCACGAGGAACCGGTTCCAGCGTCGGGTCTCGCGGTTGAGCTTGCGCCGCTCCCGGGCCGACCGCGAAAGCGACGCTAGGTCTTCTGCTGCGAGAAGGTCTGTCGAGTTCTCGTTCTCGTTGTTGCTGTTGTTTTCTTTGTCGTAGTTGAAGTACCGCTCTTCTTCTCCTTCGCCCATGGCGCGGCCGACTTGCTGCAGCAGCGAGTCCTGGGGCCCCGTCTGCTCCGAGGCCTTGAGCGCGCTCTTGCCGAACGCCATGATGCCGCCCTGGCCCTCGCCCTGGTCGCTGTCGCCGTCGTTGTGGTAGTCGCGGTCGAGGCCCTTGACGCGCCAGGGCAGGTTGCGCTCGGCGCCGTCCTCGCGGATGAGGCCGCGCAGCGTCGGGACCGAGAGCCGGCCGCCCTCGAGCACGAGCAGGACCAGGTGGCGCGACCCGGCCCGGTCCATGAGGCGCTCCACGAGGGACGGCGCGCCGTTGCTCAGGAAGGTCTCGAGGCGCGAGTAGAGGGGGCGCTCGAGGTCGTAGCGCTGGCTCTGCGGGACCAGGGTGAAGTTGCGCACGCTCGCCGCCTCGTCGCGGTCCTGGTCGTCCTCCGGCCCGCGGCCGGCGCTGTTGTCGTCGATGATGAGGTTCTTGTAGCGCTTCAGGTGGCCGTGCCACCCCTTCCCGCCCTCCAGGATCTGCTTGGGGTTGAGCCGGTCGGGCATGTTGTGCCAGCGCTGCGCAGAGCCGCTGCTGCCGAATTCGGTCAGCTCCCGCCGGCTCAGGGCGCGCACCCGCGCCAGGCGCCACAGGGTCGACACCTCGTGCTGCCAGGCCGCCGCCGCCGCGCCGCTCTCGAACATGATGTAGTACTGGCCCGAGGGCTCGAGGGTCTCGGAGTCGCGCACCGGGATGACGCGGTGGATGCCCGTGGAGGACCAGCCCTCGACGTGGCGGGCGGGCCGGCCCAGCTGGGTGCGGAAGAAGTCCGACTCGGTCAGGGACTTGGGGGCGCCGCCCAGGACCAGGATGGCCGGGTCGTCGAAGGCGGGCCAGGCGTCGGCGTCTTTGTCGTTGTTGGCGTAGGCGAGGAGGTCGTCGGACAAGGGGAGCGGCTCCGGCTCGGCCTCGTCGTGGCTGCTGCTGCTGCCATTGAGGCCTTTTTTGCTGCGGGAGGGGTGCGCCGCCGCCTTGGGTTCGTCGGGGAATAGCTCTTCGAACAGGGTCTTCTTGGGGTGCGACGGCTGTTGGCTCGAAGAAGGGGCGCCGGAGCTGTTGCTATTACTACTATAGCGGCAGCAGCTGCTACCATGCAGCGATTGGACTGCGATGGGGCGCCATGTGGTGGAAGTGGCTGCTGCTGCTGCTGCTATAGTGGTACGCAGGAGCGACCGCTGTAGCTGTCGTAGTGGCATGCCGCGCTGCAACCAGCTAGTCGGTGCATTGCATCTGGTTTTGGGTGTTGGAGGTTGGTGTTTTTCGAGGTCGAGGTTGTTGGTCCTGTAGCAAACCAGGTTGAATAATTTCTACGCACAAACCAATCGGCCTCTAATCTAGGCACCTAGTCGTTTATACATCCAAAATACGGGATAATTCCATATTTCATCGACTTGGGACAATCCTACTTCAAAAAATGCTCTCTGCTTGAATAAACGATTATTACTCTTTCGAATAACCATGGGTATGTCAGACGTTTCCTCAAGAAGTCCTCGAAGTCTGATATCTAAGTAAGTTACTGAACTGGTTATTCCAGAGGTGGAGCTATGGATGTGGGAGCACATTTAGTGACTGACTGCTTAAATGGTTTTTCTGGTGGGCATGGTGGGTCTCCTCGACTAATACACTGACTCAACTTGGTGATGGGAGAGAACAAAGTCATATAACAATCACCTACTGGCCCATTGCTTTCTGTTGCAAAGGGTAATAACATAAGTCTTTCTGGGGCAGACCGGTTGCTGTTATTCCATTACTCTGCTACTGCAACTGCCACCGCAAGCAACCATGAAGGTCGGGTTTGATGGGAAGGTGCGTCCGCACACGCAGGAGTTGCCCAACCAGAAACATGCCGCCAAGGCGTATATATCTGGCCAAGTCTTTTATTCGGCTGGATTCGTCGTAGACGATATATGCTATATCGAGAACGCCAATGGTGGCAAGAAGCACGAGGCCGTCGCTGTTTTGGGCGATAAGAGCGTCAAGCCAAACGTCGTCCTGCTTAGTCGTGCTTTGAAGGAAGCTGCTGGACTGGACTTGGAGGGAGCCGTCCACGTCTCGCCTGGCCCGGACGCTCCCAGTGAGGCCGAACTGGTGGTTGTCCGTGATGTGACAGCGCAAGAGACCGCGTTAACGACGGAGCCTTTGGATGACGAAACACGCCGTTACTGGGAATACACTCTGGAGGGTCGATTAGGTGCGTTACCGACCAGTGTTGCTCCTGTCGAGTACATAAAGCTAACCGTGATCAGAGACCGCCCAATACGTCTTTGCCGGCTCGGTCATAGACAATGTTATTGTCAAAGGCCCCAAGCGGAACTTCAAGGTCGAGTCTGTCAATGGTCTCAAAGGTCATGTTGCCAGAGTGGGCAAAACCACCAGAGTCAGAATCGTTCAGGGCGACGAAGAAGACGATGCCGACTTCAGCCTTACTCCGAGGAAGCTGGAACTGAGCCCCCTCCCCTGCATGACAAATCAACTAGCGGATATCAAGTGCTTCTTTGACGAGTTTGGCGTCGAAGTCGATAGGGGCTGTTCGGCATGTTGTATGTCTATAGAAGGCAGCAAAGGAACAGGGAAGACGATGCTGCTAAACCATATTGCGGATAGCAAATGGGGTAAAGTTATTCGAATCGGTTCCTCGGATAAAGCTGCCACAATCGAAAACTACTTCAACACAGCGATCATGTCAGAACGCCAAACACTCATCCTCATAGACGACTTTGCAGCTCTGATGGATACGGGCAGGAAACCCGTTCTCGAGGCTATCAGCGCTGGATTTGAGCGCCTTGCTTCCGAGACTCAACAACGTCGGAGGCGCCCGAATGTGGCTGTCATTGTGGCTTGTCGCGACTTTCCTGAAGACGTGCCTGAGATCTTGCGTGGCTCCCGCTATTTCCAAGAGCGTGTCACTCTCCCTATTCCGGACACTGACGGACGAAAGGAAATCATCCGATACCATGAGCCCAAGTTTCCCCAAGACTGCTCGGAACGGTGGATTTCTGAACTTGGCGAGCGAACACACGCCTACACCGGCGCTGATCTCTGGGAGCTGATTATCCACGCTGAACGAGCAATGCACAGGAGAACGCGTACAACAACTGGGGGAGAGTGTACATGGGAAGACGTCAAGCACGCCTTGACCAAAGTTCCTCCAACGGCCATGCACGATGTGATGCTTCAACCGCCGACTGTTCATTGGAGTGATATTGGAGGCTACCAAGACGTCAAAGAGTCTTTGCAGACATATATTCAACGCTCGAAAGTGAGTTTCACATGTGCTTTTCCCTTACATGGATATATTACTAACAATCATTGCAGCCTGGCGAAGTCCGTTTACACAAGCCACCAAAGGGTGTCATGCTCTATGGTCCTCCAGGATGCTCAAAGACTATGACTGCACAGGCAATGGCTACAGAATCAGGGTTCAACTTCTTCGCAGTTAAGGGTGGCGAGCTACTGAATATGTATGTGGGTGAAACCGAACGTTCGATACGCAACTTATTCCAGCGAGCTCGTGAAGCAAGCCCCAGCATCATATTCTTCGACGAGATCGACTCGCTGGCAGGCTCGCGATCAGGCGGCGCCTCGAGCGGTGGCGGCGTTCAGGCGGTGACTACCTTGTTGACAGAGATGGACGGCTTCGAGGAACTTGGTGATGTGTTTGTACTGGCAGCAACCAACAGGCCGGATGCCTTGGACCCAGCCCTGCTAAGACCTGGCCGCTTCGACGTGATGATCTACGTACCTCTACCCGACGAAAAGGCCCGCGAGGCGATATTCTCCTCCAAGGCCAAGGAACTCCACTTCAAGGACATCGACGCTGCCGAGCTGGCCCGACAATCTGACGGTTATTCTGGTGCCGAGCTGGCGCAGATATGCAACGGGGCGTTCATGAAGCATGACTACAGTGGTCCTCTGCCGTCGAATTACATGGAACCGGTCGAGCAGGCTATCAGGAACGCGCCAAAGGGGGTCACGAGGGAGATGCTGCGGCACTTTGAGCAGTGGCACGAATCGCGGAAGAACGAAGGGTCGGGTGGGATGTTTCATTTCAAATAGTATTTAGCTATTAGGTGCTTCTATGGTACCAGTTCATTGAGTATTGTGCTGTTTGATGCCAGTTGTCCCATCGACTAGTGGTAGTCATCCCATTGGCAGTAAGGCATCGCCCCTTTCCCGGCCACACCGTCGCCAGTTATCCTGCTATTATACCATTGTCAGTGAAATGAGGCCAGCTACGTAACCGTACCTCTTTGTATTTTCCATAACTGTACGCTCCCTAAATTGGCCGATCATCATGCATTCCAAGGATACACATTAGTCGAATCGATTCATCTTATTGCCAGCCAGTCAACGCCACCAGTGACACCAAAGTGCTTATACAGGAAGATCTTATCTGAGTAGTAAGTTGCTGCGTACACGCTCAAGGTTGCCTGTGAGGGACAATGGCGGCAACAGTGTACTAGGCATATCGCTATCTATACTAGCAAACTCACGTTTCCGAATAAGTGGTTTAGTATCGGTGTATTCCCACTCTCGCACGGGCAGTTACCATTCTCAATCAGTCTCTATTGTCAGCTTTGGAGGAGAGACCGTATCTAATAACTAACGCAACTAACATACCAGTTTTCTGCTGTTGAACACCCCAATAACTTCCAACACGGGCATGCTTGAAATAGAATGATCCCAAATCTGCAATTTCAAATTCTCACCCCCCCTATCCTCCCACCATCTTGTACAATGAGTCGCGAGGCAATAAATCTGCCGTGTGATGCAGAAAGGGTCATGGCCAATATGCCTGCCCCGGGAAGTAAACGGAACACGATCTCAGGGGGGTCGATCGCGCCTATTAATCCTAGCGCTGCAGTGACGATAAGGAGTACGGCTAATATGAGTTCCTGTACTCTGGAATGTATGTACAAGAAGTAAAAATAGCCAGACGAGAGGCAGTACAGGAATATGGCAAATACCAGGATCGGTACAGAGCCTAATGCGGACTCTGTCATTTCAACTGGAGAGCTCATCTGTCAGCAGCAGGTTAGTGGTCTAGCTAGATCATGGAGACTAGATAATCTTCTTGACTTGCCTGTAAAATGTCACTAGGTTGGTCTTGGGGTAGAGCCGAGTCTGAGCTGCCTGAAGAAAGAGGAACCCGGGAGTAGGATAAAACCGAAGCGCTCGCAGTTGCGACAGCGAGGGGGAGCAGGCCAGGACAGATCATTGTGGAGAGCCAGCGCCACGATGAACTTTGTGTCCACGTATATTCGGGGAATCGTTCCCTTCCTATTGAGCTGTTGCAGATTGGTGCCCCTTCTTTCTCCTTTTCGATCGGTACCCTAGACTCGAGTGGCTGTGTCGTGGTCGTCTCGTACGGGCGGTTCAAACGCGTGCCTTCACTCATAATTGAACTTACGTGACTGTCCAATGATGATGAATCGCAGTGTTTCGTCGACCTCGTGGGCAGCTGTTCCTGTTCGAAGCAGTCACTTCTGCTGGTTAATGCAAGGGTTTCTATCTCACAGCATCCACTATGCACTCACCAAGTCCCTGAGTACTTGCGACTCGAAAGAGGATGTCCCAAGGATTGGATGGGCTCAGTGCTCCTATTCAGATGCGATTCAGCACAATGAACGGCTTTTTCCAGATATTCCAAGCTGTCCTTCAACGTGTTCAATCCTGATCTGATGGCCTCGATATTGGACTCGGGGTGGTTTTGGAAGCCCTTTCCTACTTCGGCCTTGGCTGAGTTCGCATAACTGATGAGGTCCTTCAGTGAGTCGTTGATATTCGCAAAACTGTCCTGTAGGCTTTCGATTTCTGCTGTGTCATGCTTTTCGGGATGGATGGTTCGTCCAAGTATTCTGTTGAGTTGTGCTATTACCAACAGAACGTCTCCGAAAACTGCCCCAACATCCATTTTGTATTATGTTGTTATACCGGCTCTTTGTGCCGAGATATATTCAACTGCCAACTTTTCACGTCGATTCAAGATACGGTAAGCTCAAGTTTGGTACTTGAATAGGTTGGGTGATGAGAGTGTCAAAAGAGGCCGAAGGAGGAGGCCTCGTTGAGGGGCGACGTACTGCGTGGCTTGGGCTATATGCAGGAGGAGTTAAGAGGGTCATGTGAGCTGAAGAGGGGCTAGAGCAGCGACCTATGCAGCGAGCAAAAAGGATTGAAGAGCGAAGAACAGGCTGGAGTGCGTGCCAAGAGAGGCTTATACTGGGATACGTAAAGAGGGAACCAGTTGTATCTTGCGGGCTGAAGTCTACGCCAACCACGAACCCCCACTGACATGGTCTGCTTCGCAAGCCAAGCTCTCTCGTGCTTCCGTGGGAACTATCAACTACCCATTTCCTCCTCACCTCAGTCAGTGTATTCGTTCGCTTCGATGTGCAAAATCTAGCTCGCCAACGACTTTATATACATTCTAAGCATTAAGAACACAGCCACATACGGAAGTCCACAAACCAAATACGAATTCCCTAGTTATACCAGCAGCTTTGATCAAAATGACGGACCAAGGAGGTGAATTTGTTCAAAACGCCATCAGCAGTTTACTGCGAAAGAGAGCCAAATTTGTATGCCCGATCGAGGGAAGCAGCACCAAAGTACGCTCTATCATGCCAGGCCAAGGTGAACCCGCCCCAAAAACTACCGATAATCTCTTGCGAATGAATTCCAGACCCGTACGCCCGATCGAGGGATACAACACCGTACCACGGGAGGACCCAGGCTTACCGGTGCCGAAGGGTCGCAGTGCAGAGCAATTGCCTGCAGCAAACACTGGCGAACCTGGTGCTGGACCTCCTGATGAATACATCGACCCTTCCCCTCCACCATTACCCCGAAATCATGAACCAGTCGACAAGAATCCCTACCAGGGAAATGGTGGTTGGGAGTATAGGGTGCTCAAACAGAAACTGGAAGATCGGCAAGACGCTTCGAGATCGGATGGGAAGAGCCATGCACACACTGGAGCGATCCGATGCGACGGGCCTGGCGAACACATGGCCAGCGGTGTCATGGAATCTCCCGCCGTACCTCCATGGCCCAGTATACCTACTCAGGCCGAAGGCAATGGCCTTGGCCTCGGTACCAAAAAGAAGCAACCGCCAGGAGTATCTGACGGTCTTGGGGAAATGGACACTGGCCAAAATCGCTCTTCACTGGGCGATAACATTGCGAGAGGGGGCAAAGGGCTGGATCATATAGTGGACAAAGGCCCTGATATATCCTACGACACCTTGCCTACGCTATCCAGAGATCTCAGGGGAGGAGGATCTCTGCAGACACGCGCTTCTGGAGAAACAATCACTTCAGAAGACACATTGACCAAGTCTTGGGAAACACCACCAGCCCTTATACAAAGTGAGATATTGATTGATGTCGAAACCTTCCACGGTAACGTCGCAGTTGAATCAGCCGAAGAGGCAGAAGGGGTGTTACATAAAGACTGGTCTGCTTCTGAAACAGCACAGGATACAACCTTCGACACACGAAGGACTCTGAGCAAAACAAGCCCGATCGGTCCAACCCTGCTCATCGATTCCAAGAAGGACGAGGCTGGGCCAACCCTGGCCCGTGAGCAACAGGGCATCTACCCTCTCTCGCTGACACTGTGCCACGACATTATCGACAAAAGCCACAATGGTAGCATGGGATTCCCCCTCGGACTGCAAAGACATGGGGTTACGCTCCTGTCAATCCTGGCGCTGTGTTGTTTCGTCAATCCATCGGTGTGCATCGCGTTGACGAACGAAGGAATCCTGCGGGCCTTGCGAACCTTCAGCGGCGCCACGGCTTTGGGGAGTGCTGTTGCGATAATTCCACTCCGTCAGCAAGAAGACACCCCCTCTGCATGGATCTCGTGGGTTTTCACCTCTCTTCTTGCAGGCCCCCTATTTCCCATCTCCTCTACACAGTCTGTTGCTACCCCTTGAATTGTCCGCTGCTGACCGGTGGTATGTGTAAGTGTAGTATGTACGTGGTCTGGGCTGTAATAATTGCGCTTCATCTTGCCGGTAAGATGTACGGACTGTGGTTGCCAAGGGGCAATACTGGCGCCAGGGGGCAGCGCCGACTAAGACAGTACATCTTCTGGGTCGCCGTCTTCACCACAACACATACCGTCACTCTTGCGTCAGCGTCGTCGAGTAAGAGTGTCGAGAACGGTATTGTCACGTATGGCCCGCTGATGCTGACAGTGGGTGCATTTCTGGTGTCACTTGCCTTTGGGGCAACTGTTGATGATCGTCAGCTCTCCTATATGATGGACCCGATCGTTTAAGGGGCGTACCCAGAGTAGCTGAGCTTTGTTGCTCTAACACTAGCAAGTAATTTTGAACCATTGCATGCTGAGACGTGCCCCAAAATGCAAAGAACACGAATGTAGCATGACACTATACAAAGGGGGACTTTAGACCAAATAGTGGAAGGAGCCAAAACCTTCTTGGCTCTGTAAAAGCTTTCCAGATCTCAGAAAGCATGTAACAATCCTGGCATGATTTTATGCAGATATATATCGTTGGCTAATTAAGTTGAGTTTCGGGACCTCCCCCAAATCATCACCTTGGGGGGTTTTCCCACTTGCGAGTCGAGCATATGGATGTCAAAAGTCTCGACAGCCATTCGGTGTTGTAACCGACCAGTTTGCTCTTATCCATATCACGAAATGCATCACATGCTTTTATAGTTTGAGAGTTATATACGTAAAATGAAATCCCGGCAACGAGCGGGCGTGCTTCTTCGTCTGTTCATTTCTCTTCGTAATCTCGTGAGAGAAACTGTGACTATATCCATTTACAGTATGGAACAACAGACACGCAATTATGACTTAAAGGGAAAACGAAACAAAAGCCGTGGCCAATACCCCTGAGAATGCCTGTCCCCCATAATGCCCCAACGTGAAATGCGCATGCCGCCCAAAACGCCGGTCTCTGTGTCCCTCAATTATAACAAAAACGCCTTGCCCCTTGGTGGCCCCTGAAACGACAGAAAGAAAATGGAGGAAAAGTGGTCAAGTATCGATATTTCGACCAGAGAAGAAGCTTAGGCTGATGCAGAAGCTGCCTGACCCAGCAGGAAGCCGATGGTTGGGGTAGGTGATGCGGTCCGTATGATGATGTACTGTGGTCCTGTTCCGGGCGCAGGGGAGTCGTGCAAAGTTAGCAGCATTTACTCCTAGGCTTGGTGATCTCAACCTGCCCGTTCTGCTCGGCCTGGTTCTGTCCCTGATTTTCCATAGTCACGGCGGGCGAGAACCCGGGTGAGAAAAGCCAGCTCCTCCTATCGCGGCCGACCCTGAAGCTATTCCTGCCGTTCATACCATCGAAGTAGTCGTTGCTCATGCCGCCTTCGAAGGGCGTGCCTGGGGTCATCGTGGCCGCCAGAAGTGCCTGCTGCATCTTCCTGTTCTGCTCGACGAGCTTCCTAGTAACGACCCTGAATACCTCCTCCACGCCCTCGCCGCTCTCGGCGCTGATTTCGTGACAGGCATCCCAGCCAACCTCCTGGCCCCAGAACCCGCTGCTTCGTTTACTACTCGGGCTGCGCGGCTCTCCGGGGCCAGCGCTGCTCGTGCCCATGCTGACCTGGCTCGTGCCAGGGCCGGGGAATCCTGTCATGCCGGTAGGGGTCGCAGTGGGTGGCGGCGTGTTCCCCTGACCGGGGGCCAGATTCTCAGCGACGTATGCTATGCACCTCTCGAACGGCACCTCACGGCGCGCAGGCTCGCGGGCCACGATGTCGGCTTTTGTCCCAACCACATGGAGGACGATATCGGGAGGAAGGTTCCGGCGAAGCTCGGTCAGCCACACGCCCATCTCGGCAAAGGACTGCGCGTCCGTTATGCTGTAACACAAGATGCAGGCATTGGCGCCACGGTAGTAGAGTCGCGATATGGAGCGGAATCGTTCTTGGCCGGCTGCAGGAACGAAGGCGATATGTCAGCATGTTCACAGATACGGCAGGCGCTACGAATAGGCCAGGAGCGAGAGAATGCACTAGGCAAGGGCAGATTACTCACCAGTATCCCAAATCTGCAAGCGCACCACGGTATCGGTATCGCTGTCGATAACCCGCTTTGCCATGAAGCTCGCACCGACCGTCGACGTGACTTGCGACGGATTAAAAGCGCCCTTGCAGAAGCGCATGACCAGGGACGTCTTGCCGACGCCCTGAGAGCCGAGCACCACTATCTTGGCCTCGAGGGAAGACATGGTGGTGTTGGGCTGGAGAGGCGTGCTAAGCCTCAGGGAAGAGGAAATGCGATACGATAAGCTACACTCAGCGCAAAGCCAAAGCACAGAGGAAAGAGACAATGTTGAATATCCCGCCTCTAGCAAGAACGAGAAAAGGGGGGGGGGAAAGGTTCTCCGTCCGGTCGAGTCGAGTATCAAGAGGGGAGGAAGTGATTAAAAAATATCACGAGACTGGCCGACCCGGTGATAGGGTATTTCTGCCAGCTCAGGTGAGATGGCTCACCGATCGAGGAGTAGGCTAGGAAATCGGAGTTGCTGCCGTAATGCTACTGCAGGTAGGTGTTGGATTTTTCGGGTTGGAGGGGCCGACCGGAGCAGTAAGAGGGCACAAAAAAGCAAGTGACGAGATTGGCCCTTCTCGCAGGAGAGAGAAAAAAAAGTAGGAAGGATGCAAATGCGCAGCGCGGCTACAGCGCGGGGGAGTGTGTGTGCGCGTGTATGTACCTATATGTGCGTGAAATAATAAATGAGTGACAAGAAACGAAACGAAAGCAACCGCATCAATCCCGGTGTTGATGAGGGAGGAGGAGCAAGCGAGTACCTGTATGGATGGCATGGTAGGTAGGTACAGTAAGGATGATCAACATACGCCGCCGCCGAGGACCCAAAGGGTGCTCTACATAGCAACCTACTGGCTGCTTGCTGTAGATGGCGAACGGCAATTGGCTTTCTCTGGCACGATCAGATGGGAAAATGGGGTATGCGATGCGACAAGTAGGGCTCCTGATACGGACTACCTACAGGGGTCATTTATACTACCTTTAAAATTAGTTAAGGCGTCGTTAGCGGGCAGTTTATACTACCTTTAAAATATATAATTATATAAAGCTCGAATAAAGTTTAAACTTTAAAATTATATTATATTAATTAAGCGTATATATAAATTCTTAAAATGTTATATCGTTTTTATAATAATTAAGTTTTATAATTTAAAATAAACTTTAAAATAAAAATAATATAAAATATTTTAATAAAAAAATACTTTATATAAATAAAGTTTATATTTAATATATATTTTATTCGATATAAAGTTTTATAATATAAATCCCGATAATAATATTATTATATATAAAATTATTCGAGATATCGTTTAATATTTAAACGTTTTTATATATTTTACTTTTTTAATATATTATTAATATTAAACGTTTTATTAAAAATATTTAATAACGTTTTATTTAATATATTTTTAATATTAAATAATATTTATATAAAATATAAATATTTTTAAATTCTAAAAATAATAATTCGAATAAACTTTAAAAATATATTTTAATTTTAATTAAAAAAAATAATAAATAAATAAAAAATTTATATCGAAAATTATATTAATATACAGTATAATTTATATTTAAATACTATATATATTTATATATTAATAATATTAAAATATTATTAAACTTTTTAATATAATTATTTTAAATAATTATTATTAATTTATCGAAATTAATGAAATTTAAAATTATTCGATTTTATTATTGTTTATATATATATTTCTTATCAAAATATTATACGTTATTAAATATAAATTAAATTTAAAAAAAATTTATATAAAAAAATAATATTCGAATTTAAAATATCGTATTTAAAAATATAAAAATATTTATAAAAATATTAATTTATATATATATTTTTACTTTATATATACTTTAATTATATTAAATCTTTTTAAAATTAATAATATTATATTTAATACGATATAATTTATAATATAATATTAAAATTTTTAAAATACGCTCTTTATTCCGAAATATATTATATATAAATTAAATATATTTAAATTTCGAATTAATAATATAATATATTATTAACGTTATATTTATTCCAATATTAATTATTATAAATATTTTATATTAAATATATTTATAAATAATATAACGTTTAATTAATTTCGATTTAATAAATTTTTATTATTATATTAAAATATTTATTAATAAAATAAAAATTAAATTTTAAATTAATAATTAAATAATTAAATTATAAAATAAATTTTTTATCTTTTTATATAAATTATAAATTAAAAATATATATAATTTTATAACGTAATTCGAAAAGTTTATATCGAAAAAATTTATTATTATTTCTTTAATAAATATAAAAATATATACTTTAATAAATTATTTTAAATTTTATATAAAATAATATATATATATTATATATTTTATATTCGAATAATATATTAATATAATTTAAATTGTATTTATTAATTATTTTTAAATTAATAAAATTTAAATTTATTATTAAGCGATTTTTATTAAAAATAATATTAATTATATCTCTATTAATTATTTTATATCGTTATATTTAAACGGTTTTTTAATAAAAATTATATAATATACGTATATTAAATATATAAAAATCGAATTTCGAAAATATTATAAATATAATTATTCGTTAAAAGAAATCGTATTAATATAAAGCTATATAATTAATATATAAATATATTTATTTTATATATATATTTTAACGATAATATATATATATTATATACGAATTATATTTATATATTCTTTTAATTTTAATTAAATTATTTTTATCGTTAAAAATAAAATTTAATAAATTTATATAATAATAAAATTTATTAAAATTAATTTAAAATATATATAAAATTTATTTATATAATATTTATATTAATTATATATAATTCGATTATAATTTTTATAACTTTATAAATAATATTATATTAAATAAATATATTATATTTTAATATATATTATTTTAAATTTAATTTAAAAAACTAATTAAATAAATTAATTTATTAATAATAATTAATAATATACTTCGAAAATATAAACTTTATTAAATATTAATATAAATTTTATTTAAATAATATTTAAATAAAAAATAAATAATTTATTTAAAAAATATATATTTAAAAAATATAATGGAATATAACGTTATATAATAATTTATATAATAAAATATTAAATAAATATATTTTTAAAATATATTTATATTTAAATAAATTTATTATTTAAAATAATTATTAAAAAAATTAACTTTTATTTTATAATTAAATACGATAATTATATATAAAATAAATATATATATTATATATAATATATATTAATTATTTTTTTAAAAATTATTATTTTTATATATATTTATTAATTAAAATATTATTAAAATATATTATTAATTATTTATATATATTTTATTAATTTAAATAGATTTCCGATTAAAAAATTAAATTTAAATATTATATAAATTTAAATAATATTAAATATATTATTTTTATATAATTACCGTTGATATATAAAAAATAAATTTATAATTTTAAAAAGTTTTTTTATAATATATTATTTTTTTATATATTTATATATATTAAATATATATTAAATATAAATTTAATTTAAATATAATAAAAATATTTATTATATTATTATATTTTATAAAATATACCTTTTATAAAATTTTTAAATTAAATATTTAAATTATTAAATTAATAAATTATTAAATTTATATTTAATATAAATTTAAAATAAATATTAAATATATTAATTAAAAATATAATATTTTTTATTTAAATATATTTATTTTTTATATATATATATATATATATATTATGTTTTTATTAATTTTTATTAAAAATTATTAAATAGTTTTAATATAAATTTTTTTAATAATTAATAAAAAGTTTAAATTAAATATATTTAAAAATCGAATTTATTAATTATATTAATATTATAAAATATATAAATATTTTAAAAAATAAATTTTATAATTAATAATTTTATTAATAAATAATTAAACTTTTTTATATTAATATATATATAAATTTAAATTATATTTATATTATATATAAATTATATTTATATTAAATTTAAATTATATTTATATTTATTTAATTTAAATTTTAAATATTAATTCTTATATTATTATTATTTTTTTTTTATATTATTTAAAATATTATTTTATTAATAAAAAAATATATTATCGTTTTATAAAAGATATTAATTTATTAATTATATTAAAAAAAATTTATATAAAATTTATTACTTTTTATATAATAAATTAAATTAAATAAATATATAAATTAATTAATTATATAATAATTAATTAATAATAAATTAATAATAATATATTTATTATTAAAAAATTATTTATTAATATCGATCTTTTTATTTCCCGCCTATCGGCGTTTCGGCGTTATTTATTTCGCTATTTTATTTTAATAAGTTTTTAAATAATAATTAAAAATTAACGTAATTTCTTATTTTATATTTATATAATTTTTTTTAATTTTATAAAAACGCGATATTTATTATTAAAATTATAAAATAATCGATTATTATTTTTTTAATTTTTTTTTTTACTTTTACTTTTTATTAAATAATAAAAAAAAAATATAAATATAAAATTATTTCTTATTTCGATTTTTAAAATATTATATTATTAATAACTTTAACAATATCGAGGTATATTAATTTTAATCGATTAATAAATTTAATAAAATATTTTAATTTTAAAACGTTATAATATATAATTAATAAAATAACCTTTTTAAAATTATTAAAAACGCTTTTTATAAATATATATAATATAACGTCGTTATTAATATTAATATTTATTATAATATATATAAATAAATATTAAAATTTAAAAAATATATATATTTAATAATATATAAAAAATAAAATTAAATAATAAATAATAATATATATATATATATATATAATAAAAAAAAAAAAATTATAAATTTTAAGGAATATTTATTATAAAAATTTATATTTATTTTTAAAAGTTTTTTCCGAAAATTTATATAAAATTAATATTTATATATTAATTTTAAAAATTTTATTATTCGATATAAATAATTTTAATAAATTTTAAATTTATATAATATAAATAAATATAATAATTCCTTTTTTAATAATTAAATATAATATTATTATAAATTTCGAATTTATTTTAAATTTTATATTATAAAGAATAATAAATAATTATAATTAAAAATTATAACGAAAAAAGGATTTAAAATTTATTATTTATTATTATTAAAAATTTAATTTTTTTTAACTTTATTATTTAAAATATTTATTTATTTTAATATAAAATTATTATTAATTTATATTATTATTATTTATTTTTATTATTTATATTAATTATATATAATATATATTAAAAAATATTTAAATATAATAAAATATATTAAATATAATAAAATTTAAATAAATTATTTTTAAATATATATATTATTATATATATTTATATTATATATATTAATTAATTTAATTTATAATAATATAAAATAAATTAAATATAAATTTAAAAACTTTAATAAAACATATTATAACTTTAATAATTTTTAAATAATATTAAATATAAATATTATTTAAATTTCAAATATAAACGATAATTATTACTTTTTAATTAATTAAAATATATTTAAATATAAATTAAATTTAAATTTTATATATTTTATAAAATAAAAATTATTAAATAAAAAATATTAATAATTTTATTAATATTAAATAAAATAATATATTTAAATATATTAAAGTTTAAATTAAATTTATATATTATATAAACTTTATTATTTAAACTTTTTAATAACCTTTTATTAATATATTTAAATAAAAAATTTATTTTATTTAATTTAATTCAATTAAAATTATATTATTAAAATTAATTATAAAATTATTTTTAATATAAAAACTTATTATTACGTTTAAATTTATTTAAATTTTTTTTTTAATATATATTATATAATTAATATAAATAATAAAAATAAATAAATAATAATATAAATTAATAATAACTTTATATTAAAATAAATAAATATTTTAAATAATAAAATTAAAAAAATTAAACTTTTAATAATAATAAATAATAAATATTAAACCTTTTTTTATTATAACCTTTAATTATAATTATTTATTATCCTTTATAATATAAAATTTAAAATAAACTCGAAATTTATAATAATATTATATTTAATTATTAAAAAAAAATTATTTATTTATATTATATAAATTTAAAATTTATTAAAAATTATTTATATCGAATAATAAAGTTTTTAAAATTAACGTATATAAATATCGATTTTATATAAATTTTTAAAAAAAGTTTTCGAAAATAAATATAAATTTTCGCGATATACGCTTTTTAAAATTTATAATTTATTTCTTTTTTTATCGTATATATATATATATTATTATTTTTTATTTTAATTTTTTTTATATTATTATATATTTATAATATTATTTATATTTTAATATTTATTTATATATATTATAATAATTATTAATAATAATAATAACGTTATATCGTATACGTTTATAAAAAGCGCTTTTAATAATTTTAATAAAGCCGGCGCTATTATATCGATAATTAAATTCTAATTTTTTAAAAAGCTTTATTTTCACGATTATTATATTACTTTTAATAAACTCGATTTTAAAATATTTAAAATCGCGTTTAATAATATATTTTTTAAATTATTATAATATATAATTTTTATATATATAATTTATATATTATATATAAAATATATAATAAAAATTATTATCGAAATTATTAAACGATAAAAAACGTATTTATATATATAAAATAGAAATAAAACTTTGAAAATTACGAAGTTTTTAAATAAGCTTAATAAAAGCCGATATAATAAAATTATAAATTAATTTAATTAATTAAAAAAAAAAGCCGTTATTAATAAATAGAAAATAAACGAACCGAAATTAATAAATAATTTTTTAATAAATATATTATTATTAATTTATTATTAATTAATTATTATATAATTAATTAATTTATATATTTATTTAATTTAATTTATTATATAAAAAATAATAAGTTTTATATAAATTTTCTTTTTAATATAAATAATAAATTAACGTTTTTTATAAAATAAATTACGTTTAAATTAAAATTAAATTTTATATATACGATTTATAAATTATATATTTATTAAAAATAATAAAATAAAAAATAAAAATAAAATATTTTAATTTAAATAATATAAATATAATATATAAATTTTAAATAAAATAATAAAAAATTATAAAATTAAAAGAAATAATAATAAAAAAAAACGGAAAAAAAGAAATCGAATAATTAAATAAAAAAAAGAAAGAATTATTATATTTTAAAAAAATAAATATTATATAAATATTATTATATTATATTTTATTTTTAATAAAATCCGTAATAATTAAATAAATTTATAATTAATTAATTTATATATTATATATATATTATTTATATTATATTCGATTTAAATTAATATAAATATATATAAAATAATTATAATATTAAATTTTATATATATTATTTTATAATTTCTTTTTTATTTTTAATAAAAATAAATATTTTATAAATCGACCCTTTATTTATATAATATATATACTTTATTTAAATATTATTATATATTATTTATATAATATTATAATAATTATATTACGTTTTTTTTTATATAAAAAATATTTAATATAAATTATTTTATTATATAAATATTAATTATATTTATTTAAATTAAATATTAATATTAATTATTTATAAAATAATTAATTTTTTTTTAAAATTTATATTATTTATATTAATTTTATATTTAAATTAATTATTATATTAATATTTATTACTATCCCTATTATTTCCGGCTTTTTAATTTAAAATATTATTTATAATAATTTTATTTTTAATATATATTTTATATATATTATATAAACTTTATTCGAATTTTATTTATATTTATTAATTAACGCTTTATATTAATTTATTTTAAATAAACCCTTTTTTTATTTTTATAATTAATATATATTTTTTTATATAAAATATAAATATTATATATATTAACTTTTATAAATATTATTTTTATTAACGTTATTATTTTTTATTTTAATATATATAAATAATTTTTATATAAAATTTATATAAAATTTATATAATATATATTAATATTAAATTATAATTATATAATTAAATTTACCCTCGATTTTTTAATTCGTTATAGTTAAATTTTTTAAAATTTAAATTTTATATATATTATTTTTATTTAAATAATATTTAAATTTTATATTAATATATTAAAATTAATTAATATATTGTTTTATATAATAATAAATAACTTTTTTTTATATATAAATATAATATATATTAATTTTAAATAAATTGTTTATTTTAATAATTATAATAACGTTTTTTAATTTAAAACCGCCGCTATTAAATTATATATATATTTTATATAATATTTAAATAATATTTATATTTTATTAATATTTTAATAATATTTTTACCGTTTTATTATATTTTATAAATAATATTATATTATTTTTAAAAATAAATTTAAATATATACTTTATTTATATATAATTTATATATAATTTATTTATATTTTTAATAATTTTTATAACGCCGCCTTTATAAAATTTATTAACGAATATAAAAATATCGTATAAATATATATTAAATTTAAATATATATATATATTATTAATATTATATAATTATATCGATTTTAGTTTTTAAATTTATTTTAATTCTTATTTTTTATATATAAATACTTTTTTTATTTTATTTATTTATATATATATAATATTCGAATTTTATATATTTAATTATATAAATAATTAAATATATCGTTAATAATATATTTATTATATTTAATAAATAATAATTATTTATTTATTTAAAACGTTTTTTATTTAATTATAAACGAATATAATAAATATAATATTTATATAATATTTAAATAACGTTTAAATTATTTAATATTAATATTAATATTAATATCGATATTAACTTTTTATTTTTAATATTATATTAATTTAATCGAATTATTATCGCTATATAAATAATTCTTTTTTTATAAAAAATATATATATTATTTATATAAACTTCGAATTTTATTCGATTAAAATTTCTAAATCGTTATAATTTAATTTAATTTTATAATATTAATTAACTTTTTTTTATTTCTTTTTATATATATAAAGTTTATATAATATTTATATACCGTATTATATTAATATATATTATAAATATTAATTTTTTTAATTATATATTTAATATTAATTTTATTATTTTAATAATAAAAATTTATTATTTAATAACGTTATTATAAATATATTAAATTCGAATAATATATATAAATATTATTATATTTTTTATTAATAACTTTATTTATCGATTTATTAAATATAATATATATAAAATTTATATATATATATTATAATTATATTAAAAGTTTCGATTTAACCCTTAATATATAATTAAAATTATTATTATATTTTTATCGATAATTTTAATAATTCGCGAATTATTAATAATTAAATAAAATAAAATTATATTTTATTTCTATTATATTTATATTTTATTTATATTTTATTAATATTTCTTTTTTTTAATAAAATTATTATTATTTTATTAATCTTTAAAAATATATTATAATATATAAATTATATATAAATTTTATTTATTAATTATTTATAAAAACGTAAAATATTTACCTTTTTTAATAAAAATAAAATATTTAATAAACGTAATATATTTTTTATATATTTTATATAAACTTTATATATATTAATTCTTATATAATTTAATTAATTAAAAAAATATTTATAAATATTAAAAATATCCGTTATTATAAATATATTTATTTTATATAAAATTTATATATTATATTAATATTATTATAATTTCTTATTTTATTAATAAAATCGTTATTTTAAATTAATTATAACTTATTATAAAATAAACGTATAATTTAAATTTAATTTAAATATTATAAATGTTTTTTAATAAATTATATCTTTAATATATATAATAAATAAAATTTTATTTTTTATTTAAAAATATAAAATAAATTTATTTATTATTTAAATATTATATTAATTATAATTAATTATTTCTAAAAATTATAATAATTTTTTATTAAAAGAATTTTTTTCGTGAAAAATAAGCTTTTTTCTTTATTTTTTATTTAAATTTAATTTAAATATTATTTATATTTAAATATTTTATATTTTTAAATTTATTTAATTATTTTAAAAAATAAATTAATAAAAATATATTATATATTAATTTTATATAAATAATATACATTATTTTAATAACATATAAATATATATAATATTATTAAAAGCGTATATATAATAACGTAAAAATTTTAAGGGTAGTATAAATAACCTTTGTAGGTGGTCCGTATTGTATCGCCCGATAAGTAACAGGGACCCGGCGGGCTAAAACCTCCCACTTGCCCACTGTAGCTTCCCCGCTAGCGCAGTAGCCCAGGCGCCCTAATCAGATAATGCAAGCCTGCATGCAATGAAGCAACGGGGCGCAGGGCAACCTGTTCGCTCTCGTTGGGCCATGCGCCCAAACGGATTCATGCATCACGCCAGTTGCGCCGCGGCGCGCCCTGACTGGCGTTGGCAATGAAATGAACTGCAACGTCTCCCGGGTTCCTACAGAAAGTGGTATGATCTATTTACAGCCTTGGCTTCTTTGGGTTATGCCGTCTTCTTGATATCTATCTTCTTTTCCCTGCCATAAGTACCAAGTCAGGATGACATGACATTCTGGATGGCCGACGACAAGCGCAATATGTTGATAGGTACTGTACCCAGCAAATGTGTCCGATATGCCACCCACTGATGTTAGCCCGCGTTAGCGCTCGTCGCCTCCAAGCCTCCTCCTTGTAGATGATCCACCCCCGAGAAAGGAAAGTCGACAGGCTCTTGAACCAATCATGTAGTGCCAACTCGAGATAACCGTTTTGGGGGTAACCGAGTCTCGAAGCAATTGCATCATCAAAAGCGGTGAGTAAAAGTGATTCAGCTTGGCTGTACATATTATTCGCAGCTCGCCCAGGCTCATCATATGACTAGCACACATAATGTGATTTTCGAGTTGCTCAAGGGAAAGGGGGAAATTGCATGCTCTCGACTTTCTTTGGATTCCCTAGGTACATATGTTTCATATACAGCCTTGTATATTATGTAGATGAATATGTACGTTATATATCTCGTTACAAATCTAGTTTCGTTTGTAAATATGCCGTCCCCCCTGAAGTGTTACAACTTGGAAGATTTCGGTTTCTTCCACTCGGGCGAAGCCAGCTGGTCGTAAACGCGGTGGCCCAAGTTGTCCCTGGGCACGCTCGTAACATGGCTACCGATATTCGTTATATCGATCAGCGAAGGGTCCAGCTGGTCGATGCTGGAGCATCCGATCAAGCGCATGTTCATCTCCATCTCCTCCTTCAGAAGCTGCATGGCCCGGTCCACACCCTCCAGGCCATAGGCACTCATGGCGTAGAGGAAAGGCCTGCCGATACCAACTCCCTTAGCTCCGAGGCAGAGCGCCTTGATGATATCCGTCGCGCGGCGGACACCACCGTCAATGTAGACTTCGATCTTGTTCTCGAGACCGAGCTGGCGGAGCACGGGCATCGTCTCGGCCAGAACCTCGATACCAGAGCGCGCAAAGTCTAGTTGGCGGCCACCGTGGTTGGACAGAACCACACCATCAACTCCCATTGTTACTGCCTTGAGCACGTCCTCGACCCGCTGCACTCCCTTGAGGATGATGGGCATCTTGGTGATGCTCTTGAACCACGGGATGTCCTTCCATGACAGGGAGGGGTCGATAAAGGAAGAAATCGCGCGAGCCGCACCCTGCGAGTTGTCCGTCTCCTGGCCAGACTGTACATTGGACCCTTGGTCGGTGAACTTTGACCGCATGTCCTTCTCTCTTCGGCCAAGCTGCGGTGCGTCGACAGTGATGAAAAGACCCTTGCAGCCTCGCTTTTCTGCGTGTTTGACGATGCGCTCGGTAATGGCGCGATCCGAGTTGACGTAGAGTTGCATCCATTGGATCTGGTCTCCTTCGGCGGCATCCATAATCTCGTCGAAAGAACAAGACGCGAGCGTAGGGATCATCTGCACCACATTGTGCTTCCTCGCCGCGCGGGTCAACACCACCTCGCCTTCGGGATGTCCGAGCTTGCCCAGTGCTGTCGCCGTCACGTAAAAAGGTATGTCAACCTTCGTCCCGAGCATCGTGGTGGAGATGTCGACGTTCTCAACATCGACCAGGACTCTAGGCCTAAACCATATCCGATGGAAAGCCTCATGGTTTTCGCGCAACGTCTGAACACCGAATTAGTGCACCGTTGTGGGAGGAAGGAAATACGACCTGGTCATCTCCTCCATCACTCACAATTTCGTCGTCAGCAGCACTGGAGTAATATCCCCATGCGCCCTTCTTCATGGTTCTCTTGGCCACCGCTTCGAAATCCAACAAATTGTAGCATTGCGCAATGGCGGGCTTGTCGGCAATGCGTTGCAGCCGCGCTTCCTCTTCGGGGTCAAACTCTTTCTCGACGGTAGCGACCGTGCTCATGTCAACGGGACCAAGGTGCTTGGACTTGTCGAGGTACTTGTCGAGCGTGTCGGGTGGGTGGATGGGTTCAAACTCTTCGGTCGCATCTTTGCCCTGCGCGCCAAGCTGTCAGCTCCCGAGTAGTGGCCGCGGCTCGACGTCTGTGTGTATTTTGACTCACGGCATATTTCAGAATAATCTTCGGCCCGCCCGGGTGTTCTGGGAAGAGGGTTAGAATGGAAGGGGATTGGCGGCGCGTATAGGTTTACGGAAAACGGACCTGGTAGGAATTCGGTTACATCGTAGACTTTGCCCTGGAGCTACTGTCAGCACCAATGCTGATCAAAGTCGGCATGCCAAATACTCATACATGAACCACAACCCAGCAAGAGTTCTTGTCGTTGTGTTTCGCAACCTCGACCCCGGAGAGCGGCATGTCGGGCTACTTGTTTCTTGCGCGGTAATTGCTTTTGGTGAAAGCGCGAAGACAATACAGTGGCTTTCCTCGGTATATGAAGCCGTAGGTTTTGCTTTTGAGGAGGGGAGAATGTCTCACTTCTGTTGAGAAGAAAGGCAAAACGTTCATGAGCAGAAAATGGAATGGCGGACAAGACAAGCACAGCAGCAATTAGCAAATAAGGACGCACGTTGACACACGTTGAATGCCGAGAGTTCTCCACTAGTAAGTAGATAAGAGCCGATGTTCGCGAGACGACTGAGCTGGGAGGAATTACTAAACCGGGCGCGTTCAAAGCGTCATCCGTGGGCCGTCCGACCAAACATCGAATCAGCTGGCGCGTCCCACCTGCTCGGCACCCGAAGCTACTGAGTCGCCAAGTCTCCCCCACTTGTGGAGAGAAGCTGGGGTGCGGAGAAGTCGTCCACCCAAGCCCCCATCGGTCGTTCGGGGAAATATACCACGGGCGGAGGGATCTCTCGCTTATCGATATCTCACCGTCGTCTATTCTGGTTTCAAACATTTCATACCAGTTAGGCCTACTTCGCTATGTTACTCGAGCAGTACAACTGTGGGCATTTCTGCGCACCAGGACAAATATGGGATGTGTCAGCAGCTATCCGCCCAGCGTCAATTGCCGTCTACCACAGCTCTCGCCCAGCTCATAGGTAAAATGTATTGACCTTCCCCTCTTGAAGCCTAACTACAGGCGAGGCCTTTACACACAACGTCCGGTAGCTATAGAAGGATGCATCTGGAGCTTGGTAGGTCGCGTTGTCTGCCAATGCTCTTGCCAGCGTGCGAATGGTAGAGATTAAAACTCCCGATTCCAGAATCAGCACTGGGTAGAAAGACGAATGATAGCTGCACTCACTTCACTCGGCAGCCTGTAGAGTCCCTACTTGGAAAAAGACTGAGGCGGGAAATTTAGCGGTCAGCTAATACAGTTACACAAGCAAACGTCGCATGTCAGAGGCCCATCACTTCTGCCTGGAGCCTCACCGGCCCAGGCCGTTAACCTGGTGTTACCTATTTGAAGGGTATGGTTGGTTTATGGCTTCTGTTTGCTTGCCACCCGAACAAACAACTGGAGCATAAAATCTATCAGCCCAATTTCCCGACGTCTCTGTTTGTAGCTCGTCCTTCAATCTCGTGTTTCCTCTCGTATTGTGCCCATATCAAAACACCCATCATCAGTGCTCTCACCATATCATCGCCAACAATGGATGCACTATTGTCAATGCTTATCTGCCTTTGCGGCAGCGACAACGATGATTTCCGACACGACGTTGGGTCTGCCCAATGCCTCATCGATGAAAAGCCAAGACCAAACCCACTTCCAGTCTTGCCCTCATCGCGGCGCTCAGCAGAAGCGGCCGTGGCCGATATCGTTTCCATTCTGCGCTCCGCCGAGAAAGAAGGCGCTACTCTGCGCCAGAAGGTCGGCGACACCGTTGGCGCGGAGGGCTGGACCGAGTGGATTGCCGAAAGGGTCCTGGATGGCATCAAAGCGATCTTGGAGGAAAGTCCCGAGAAGATGGGGAGCGCCATGCAAGTCGCGTCCAGTCGCGCGTCCGAGGTCGCGGATGCGTTGTTCCAGTTTCCCAAGGATCACCCCATCGCCGCGGCTGGCATCTTGACGATCATCGCTGTTGGCATCTTGGTGATACTTGCCCCTGCAGTTGTGGAGGCTTTGGGATTTGCTGAGCTAGGCCCCATGGAAGGTATGTGATTTTCCCAGATTATACACTGCACTTAAGCTTAAGCCGACCTGTATTGACATTACTCTAAAAGGCTCGTTTGCTGCATGGTGGGAAAGCACTTATGCCGGGTACATCCCGAAGGGTTCTTTGTTCTCATTCCTTCAGCGCCTGGGCATGCTCTGGGGATGATCTCAGGGACCACCAAGGGAAGGCGATGACGAGGTTGATATGATGTTACCGCCTCTTATTCCCAGATGTGATCAAGGGACTCTCGGGGATAAGCGACATACTCATATTATGTAGTACATTACATGATGTCATAATGGAGAGCCCATATCGGAACCACTCTTCAGAAATGTTCAAGTAGAGAGAAATAGGCGAAGACGCTGTGAAAGTATATCGGATGCTGATTAATACACAGGCCGACACTGCTGACATATGTAGAATTAGAAATTGTACTACTGCAAGCCACACATTAGATATATCATCGTATTCAAACTTCCCCAAAGCATGAGTACCCCGCAGGCCTTGGCTTTACCATTTATACAGGTCTCTTCTCACCTCCTGCCCCGAACCCATCAATATAGACATATATCCCAATCAACAGTATCAAAACGAACACAAAAGGCTAAAGAAAACCACAATCTCACCGGCCATTCCCACGAAGATGCCGACGAACGGGCACGCCGTAGCTACCGTCAACGGAAACACCGTGGCCGAGACAGATGTCTACGAGGTGGTCGAGGGCAACGTCTACTTCCCCCCAGGCTCCATCAAGAGCGAGTACTTCAGCAAGACGGACCACAGCACCCACTGCCCCTGGAAGGGGGACGCGAGCTACTACACCATCACCGTCGGCGGTACGCCCATGACCTAACCCCTACTCTGAACGCGGCTAAGACTTGCTTACTAATGTATCATGATGATATATAAATATAGGCGATGAGCTGAAGAATGCTGCATGGTATTATCCCGAGACCAAGGAGAAGGCAGCGCACTTCAAGGACTATGTCGCATTTTGTAAGCCATGGCCCCTAGCCTGCTTCCTGTATAAACGAACAGGTGACTTACCAATATCCTTAGACAAGACAAAGGTCAATGTTTCAACTGACTAGCATCGATGTCGCTGCTGAGCAACAAACCATTTCGTGGAAAGGATAGTATCAAGTAGTGTATTTCAAGGAAAACATTCGAAGCCCAGTCTAAGTAACTAGTTCAAAATTTGGTTAAGAATTGAAAGGGTATATAATTTTGTGACATGCGAGTCCCGACCGTCTCCATGCATCCATTGTACAATCCTCTGCGTCAATCATCCCGCCAACGTCGTCTGCATAAACGTCCCCACGTCTTCTCAATTAAGTAAATAAAAGCCGAGCGCCGTCAGCCCCTCCCCCCTTTAAGCAGACTCGGACGGCTTCGGCTCATGAGCCGAAGCCGGCAACGGCGCCGGCTGGTCCTCGCCGCAGAGCTCCTCGAGCGTCTTGCGCTTGGTCTCGGGAATGCACAGCGTGGTGAAGCAGCCGAGCAGCATGAAGAGGGCGAAGATCTGGAGCACGTGGTCGAGCCAGGGGCTGTCGTTGTCCTTGGTGGCGCCGCGCGACTTGAGGGTCGAGATGGCGCCCTGGCCAATAATCGAACCGATCTTGCCCGAGGCGGCCGAGATGCCGTGGGCCGTCGACCGGTAGCGCGTCGGGAACACCTCGCCGGGAACGATGAAGGTGGTGGCGTTGGGCCCGAAGTTGAAGAAGAACTGGGCCAGGACGTAGATGACCAGGAGGCCGTTCTGGTTGTGGGCGGCGATCCAGTTGTAGGCGAAGCCCATGACCACGAAGAGGATGGTGAGGATGATGAAACCCATCATCTGGATCGTCTTGCGGCCAAGGGTATCGACGGTGGCGACAGTGACCCAGTAACCAGGCACGGCGCCGGCCAGGACAATAATGAGGTTGCCAATGGCAGTGTTGAGCAGGACCTCGTAGGTGCGGGCGTTCTTGGTCGAGTAACCGATGATCTTGAGGATGGCGGCGTTGTTCAGGGACAGGCCATAGTCTTTTCACCAATGTCAGTATAGCTCAAGGGATATTGAGTGATTCTTGTACTTACAGGCAACATCCAGCATGAACCAAGAGCCAGCGGTACCGAACAGGAGCAAGCCGTTCTTGAGAATGCTGAAGTGGCGGATGAAATCTGACCAGCTTGCTTTGGGGATCTGCATCTCAGTCTGGGCGGCATCGCGGGCTTGGATGCGGGAGATCTCGTCGGGCGTGCCCCCGGATTTGCCAGATATGTAAGCCTTGACATCATCGGCGGCCTTCTCGACATCGCGACCGACATCGAAAGTGTAACGCTAGTAAAGGTCAGTACGGACTCATACACCAAGGCGTAAATCGGTACGAACAGGCGTCTCAGGAATAGTCAAACGGTAGTAAAGAGCGATGGTGGCAGGGACGGCGCCAAAGCCAATAACGACACGCCACATCTTGTCGACGGCGATAGCACAGTCGCCGCTGCAGTGCTTGGTGTCAGGAGACTCAGACAGAGACGACTTGAAACCGGCAGTCACGCAGAGCATGACAATTGCACAGCACTATGTCATGTTTAGCTTTCTCTTAATTGCAATAGGGGATTCGGGGGTTTGCCTACCAACTGGCCAAGACCTTGCATGGCGAAGACTGCTCCCATCATGGCGCCTCTCCACTTGGTCGTAGCAAACTCGGAGGTAATAATACTCGAAAGAGGGTAGTCACCACCGATACCAATACTAATTCGATGTCAGCTCTAGCCTTACAACTACAGCGGGTGATATGTTGACTCTCGTCAGGGGCTTGGCCGAGACCATACAGCACCTGACCGATTCTGACATCACAAAATGGCTTTGACTTACCCCATAAGAACTCTCCAGAAGATGATAAGACCGACGACATCAACGGACGGGCTGTTGGAGCTGAGGGCCTGGGCGACGGTTGCGAAGATGATAATGATAAGCTCAAGACCATACATCTTCTTACGACCAACGTGATCGGCAAGGTAACCGAAGCCAAGTTGGCCAATGACGGTTCCGGCAGAGGTAGCAAGCTTGATGGCGTTGTCGGAGCTGGCGGGCATGGTTCCGGTGCTGGGGTAGTATACTATGCCCAACATGAGGGTCAATAGCGACACGGCGAAGATATCGTAACTAATACGTCTAGTCAGCCCCTGCTTTCTTCATGGTGTCACAGTTGCTCCAAGTGAACCAGGATACCGGCGGTAAGGAAACATGAGTATTACGGGAAGGACCAATGACTAACCTGTCTGTGAAGAAACCAACACCAGCGACAACCACGGCTCTGATTCAGTGTCAGTACTAACTACCCTTTGTGTTCCAAATCGCAGAGCTCGCTCATACCTGACGTGGTACCAACCGAAGGGCGCGGCATCGATCTCGGCAAGTGCAAGACGGCGCCGCTCATTGGGGTCCTGGATATGGAGGAAGTCATTGTGGTAGTTGTGATAGGCAGCGTTGCCGCCGGACGTCTTGGTGACGGCGGCAGGGCCCTTGGGAGCCGCGAGCTCTCCCGACATGGCTGAGCTGTGTCGAATATTTGTGAACCCTAACTCTGGTATCCTTCAGAGGAATATGCCAAGGTGTATCACAATATATAGGCCTGGGCTCGAAAAGGAAATAAGGCCAAGAGTCTTAATGACTTGGGGTTAAACGGTTGTGGACAGGGGAGGAAGGAAAGCAAAAAGCTTGTCCCACGCGAAGGGCTGACTTCTCTTAAATCATCTCCAGGCAAAGGAAGACGAGCATGGCATCCAATCCTCCCCCCAGAGCAATGGTTCCAGAACCCGCCCCAGCCAGTCTGCCTGCCTGCCTGCCTTGCACAGGTCCCCACCATCGGTCTGAGAAGCGACTAATTTGGACGGCCCCGTTCTGAGTCGCCAGTTCGCTCAGCTCGAGATGACCGTCATCTGGTGTTAGGCCCGAAGGCAAGGGTTCGTCTGCGAATCGGCGCAGCGCCTGCCCATTGTACATATGTACTCCATGCATTGGTAGGGATGTGCCTACATATGTGCGTTGAACTTGTTTGCAGCGGAAAGCTTAGCCGACTCCACTGGTCGGTCAACAAATATAGATACATACAACGGCTGGACTGCGCCTTTCAGTCCCATGGCGAGACCTCATGCATCGGCATAGGCGCGATGAGCAGCAGAGACTTCCTAGTTCAGGAGCGACGCGCCTCTCTGCATGCCTGACTTACACAACTAGCAGCTAGAAGCTAGGTATTCGCTAGTCATTTCTGAACAGCATACATCACGCCTGTTAAGAGGCGACAAGCGACTGTCGCGGGTCGCTTACTGACCTGCTAACCAACCCTAGGCAGGTTCGCGAATTACAGTTTGATGGCACACCCACGTGGGTTGCTGGGAGGTACGCCCTCCTCCAGCGCTACGCATCTGGGAACCGTCGATGACATCCCAGCCAAACGGTCGCGCTATTCGGATAGACCGTCAGGCCTCCATGTACCCGTCAGCCCGCCAAGGGAGTCGCTCGTTCGCATGCGGGTGTCTGCGTAAGGCACCTCGGACGGCTCACAGCTGTCGGAAAGTGATAGGATAGAGAACGGCAAGAGATTTTGCTGTTCGGTATGCGTATTTGGCTCCACCGAGTTTCTGACGTGCGCGTTGGATCCCAAAAGGGAAGATTTGCGACAGGGTAGCAGATGCAACGGCGTTGTCTTTGTATCCTATATATTGATTCGTAGGATTCTCTGATAGACTGGCGACGAATTAGAGTTGGTGTTCCAGGCACGTTTTACCATATCCGTCGTCTGATTGGCCAGTTGGCCTGGCCAACCTAGATCCCATGGCGGGGGCAGGAGACTACGCCTCCTGGCCAGGACTACGGGTATGCGACCGCTACTGGTAGTGTCCAATACAAGTAAGTATGTACAGTACTGTAGACAGGAGAGCTCACCAGTGGGGTCACTTGCAGCCGACGAAGAACGCGCCCTTATTGACGGCCCGGCGCAAGTATGTAGGTAAGTACTCACAAATAAACTTATTGGTTGGTCTCGCAACGATGACCAAAGGAGATAGGCACCGCGAGACACGCCTGTTTGCTGATAAACGGAGAACAATAGCTCAACCTGCGTAAAGATACATGGAAGATGTTTGATCTGGAAACGGGTCGCTCTACACCAGCGCTAACAAACCAGTTCGTGTTGGTGTGCATGTTGTACAACGTGTGACATCCCTAGACGTCTTCAGACTCCAGCAGTGGCGTGAGAAGCCATGACAAGCCTTACCAAGACATCGCTTAGTTGTATGGTGTTTTTCAGGCGGGATCTAAAGCTTCGCATGCTGACAAGCTTTTGGCAGGCCTTGGCTTTCTCGATCCGCACTGGGCGGATAGGACCGATGATGTAGGTAGTCGATAGCCGGGAAACTTCACCCGACGGGAGTGGTTTGGACACAGATGGACTTGGCGAATTGCGTCCGCTCTGGCACTCATGGGGTCAACCCGGCAGCTTGGCCAGGCCTTCGTCAGCTAATTTGTGAGGAGGGGCAACCTCGCCCGAGGCCCCGAGATAGTCATTCCTTCAACTATTTCATGACTCTTGTAAAGAGACTTGGGACGATATATGGACTTAGATTCAATTTGTCACATCGCTACTTGAAATATGTGTAGCCCCGAAGTAGGGGTCGGGAATAGGAACCCGAACGTTTGAGTCCTAAAAAGAACTTGGGACGGCCCAGTTCTTAAGGTCGTCGCATTTTGGCTTCGCTGGATACGCGGCAGCTAGGCGCTCAGTAATCCAACACTCGTCGCTGATTGACAGCAAATCCAAACTGTCGCTCTTAATGGACAACCTCCTGCACAGACAGCCTTTCTATATTCGGTGATCTATTCCTCGCTCTATGGATCGCAGCTCCAACTCGTTTGTGACTAAGCACTTACTGGGGCATACGCCAAAGCGAATCGACGAGCTGCTTTAGAACCAACTTGGCGTCCATAGCCGGCAAGCACAGGTATCCATGACTTGATGGGGAGATAATATCGCTATCTTGCAGCCATCTCTATCAGTAGGCATATGTGTCGACGATACTAGAGCTTTTACCATGCATAGTCGAAAGCATGGCGAGAATGACGGCATGGAAGTCCTGAACCATGTAGCTTTTGCAACAGCTGCTTAGACCTCGACGACTTTGTCATCGTCATCGTCGTCATCAAGGGCAGCAACTTCGGTCGTTGCCTTGGCGTCTGCGTCCTCTTCGTCACGCATCAACATGTTGGCCAGACGCTCGCATGCTTCCGCTACTCCCTCATGGGCGACCTTCTTGTGAAGTTCCCGTACGACTGGATAGACTTGAACGTTCCGCATTAGGTCGCGGGCTTCTCTCGTGCTGGTAAGGAGTAGGAGCGTCTCAAGGTGTGTCTGTATAATATCTGCATCCGAGTCGCGTTCCTTGTCTGGGGCCAACAGTTGCAAGTCGGGTAGCATCGCCATTGTCTCTTCCTCGTCGAACTCTTCATTGCCAATGATGGGCAACAAAACATAGGGTAATATGTTGATATCATCCTCGGCAAGGAAGGCTGGGTGAGAGGGCACGTCAAAAGCAACGTTCTTGATGGTGGAAGCGACTCCTTTCCTCCTAACGTGCGACTTGTGCTCGGTAAACACCTTGATCTTGGTGATGGGAATCACCCCGTCGTAGTCTTGTTTGTGGACGAAATAGTGGCGCAGCTCCGCATGTTTGGTCAAGTCGGCAAAGAGATACGAGAGATGGTCGTAGTCTGCGTCCTTGTTGTAGGTTCCCTCAGCGCCCTTTACAAACAGGTCCATCAACTGGTTCATAACCAGGTCGTCGGAACCGAGCTCCTTTGGCGGCGGCTGCTTTCTGGAAAGAATGGATTTAAATGCATCCCACTTGGCCAGATTGGCCAATAACATGGAGAGCAGGTTTGCATTAGGCTCTTCTGGGAGCTATACCGATACGTTAGTCCCACGCCAGACAAGAATCTGCTGAAGGAAGATTCTTCCACAATTTGCGCTTACCGTGACGAAGTTCAGAATAGTGTCAAGAAACTTTTCGTCAGTAGCTAGACTCTCAAGAACCTCTCGATCAGCCGAAAGGTTGATAAGTATGGTTATGACATGCTCGGCGATTTTCTATGCAATATTAGCGACGGGTAAAATCGTAAAAAGTGAGTATTCGATCATATGGAACCCACAGGGTGGTCTTTAACCAACAACTTCAAGTTCTTGATTGGTACGAATTTGTCGGCTTTGAAGATATCGGGCTGCGAAATCGAATACGGAACCAGATTCTCTATCGCAACAAGTCGGATCTGTTGACTTGGATTCGCGATGAATCCAACTAGCTCCTCCAGTTCTGTGGGCATTGTGAATTGCAAAGAGAGATAGGTAGCGGGTGTTGTGATGTAGATTATCTCTGACTCCAAATGCGCACTCAGTCTATCTCGATGCTCTTCTCTTCGTACGAGTATTGAAGTTTGGTGGGGGCGGGGCAGAGTCGCTCAGTCAATAGCACATTACGTAGTTGGCCAGGCCAGTGGTAAATTTTATGCACAGATCCAAGGGGCAGGCGGTGAGATTCTTTGCGGGTTGAAGGACCATTCAGCTGGTAAACGGCCGAGGAAACCAAACGCAACGGATTTCAGCAAGAAAAATACATCTATTCATACGTGAAACCGGCAGTTATTGCATTCAAGAATAGCAAATGTCTTAGAAAGCCTATATTTACGAATACGTTATTCTTTTAAAAATGGGATACAGTCTGAACTCTGCTTCAATACCTCAGTGATAAGATACGGGGACTATGAAAACTTTACCGCCTGCCTAAAACGACCTGATCTCGTCTCTCCCACGCACACTGCACAGCGGATTTTATTAGTGCCCCCGCAAATCCCCTGTAACTTTTCGGACCCCACCAAAAAAGTTCAGGTCGCTATCGATTCGTGCGACGGATTTTCATGCGCTCTTGGAGTTGTTGATAGCACTTCTGATAGCACCACCAATTCCCATCCCACGAGCGTGCCAGATCCCAAGATGCCCAAAGCAACGACGCCCAACTCCTCGCGCAAGGCGCGCCACGACCCGCTCGAAAATGAGTACCTTGCCACCGGCATCCTCAAGGCGCCCAAGCAGCGCAAGTCCAAGGGCGGCAACGGCAAAGACAAGGAACGCGAAGAGGGATTCATAGATGCCAAGGCGTCGAGGAAGATCTTGCAAATCGGTCGCGAGCTTCAAGAAGAGAACGACGCCGCCGCGCCGAGGCCACCCACAGAAGCGAGCCCATTCGGCTTTGATTCGAGATTCGACGAGGAGGGGAACGATGCGTTCGAAGATGACGGCGATGTCTGGAACGACGACGACGACGCTGTAGAGGAGGAGGAGATTGAGGTCGACGATCTTGCGACTTTCAACAAGTTTATGCCGACTGAAAACCAAGACCCTCTATTAGAGCACGGCTGGCCAGGCCAGGAGCAGCACGCAGCCCCAGGGCAAAGCACCAACTTAGCGGACTTGATTATGGCGAAAATCGCAGCCCAGGAATCAGGGGGCGGATCGACCCTCGAACCCAGAGATCTCGGTCCCCCAGATGAGGAGTTTGAGCTGCCGGAGAAGGTTGTTGAAGTCTATACCAAGATTGGCATGTGGTTGGCACGATACAAGAGCGGTGGGTACCTCCTCAGTGACCATGGTTAACGACTTACTGATGGATTGTATTTAGGCCAGCTACCGAAGCCTTTCAAGATCCTGCCGACAATACCGAACTGGGAACAGATCATTGAGTTGACAAGACCGGATGAGTACGATAACCATATTCTGCTACCGGCATCCGTCTCTAACGATTCTCAGGTGGACACCAAATGCATGCTACGCCGCGACCAGGATTGTACGTATACCTATATTTTCCTCCGCGCCTGTTTGGGAACCATGAGTTTCTCCATTCAGCATCAGGGGTCTATATCACATTTGAATGCCCGGTATATAGGAGAGATGGCTGATTGTAATCCGTACAGTTCGTATCCAGCACCCCAATTGTGGTGCAGCGGTTCGCTGAGATCGGTAAGTTACTACAAACCGTATTGTCCGGGATAGGGCTAATCAAGATAACAGTGCTACTTGAGCACGTCCGAAGCGATATTTACGAAACAAAGAAGCTGAATGTACGTCGGCCTCCGAATCCTTTCTTACCAGACCCCCGAAGGCTACCCTCGAGGAGATTTTATCCCGGCCTTAAGCTTTGACATTGCTCGAAGACCAAAAGCTGATCCGGCCATCTTTTTCCAGGTTCATCTATTCAATGCTCTCAAGAAGCTTCTCTACAAGCCGGCCTCCTTTTTCAAGGGGTTCCTGTTCCCCTTGGTGAACTCGGGATGCACACTGCGCGAAGCCACAATCATCTCGGCTGTGCTCACTCGTGTCAGTATTCCTGTACTTCACTCGGCGGCCGCTCTCAAGGGACTTTGCGATATCGCCGCGGAGCAGTCTTCTAGCCACGGCACGGAGTCCGCCGGTGCGACCAATGTCTTCATCAAGACTCTGTCAGTATATTTCCTTTCTTCCCCCCTACGCTCACTCCCCAAAACCATCGTATGTTCGGTTTGGGCCCGCTAACCCTTCCTTGCGTATCAGGCTTGAGAAGAAGTACGCCCTCCCCTACCAGGTCCTCGACGCTCTGGTCTTCCACTTCTTGCGCTTCGCCAGCGAGGACCCCGCCTCGGTGAAGCAGGGCGACGTCATGATGGACGTCAGCGAAGAGCGCGCGACGATGCAGCACAAGCTCCCCGTCATCTGGCACCAGTGCTTCCTGGCGTTCGCCCAGCGCTACCGCAATGACATCACCGAGGACCAGCGCGAGGCCCTGCTGGATCTGCTTCTGAGGCACGGCCACCACTCCATCGGCCCCGAGATCAGGAGGGAGCTGTTGGCCGGTCGCGGACGCGGTGTTCCCCTGGAGCAGGAGCCGGTCGTGGATGGTGATGACACCATGCATGTTGATTAGATTCGGTTGATTGATGGATGGGTACCTAAAGTACGCAGCTAGTCGCCTACGGTTCACCATACATGTGCTACCCGCGATAGAAGAGTACTGTTGTAGATATGATACCAATGATGCATGACATATATGGGTTTTGGAGTTTAATAGACTGGTATTGGTATGGATGGCACTTCGAATTCCCAAGGTCTTGGTGCATACACTACTTTACATGCCCCTTTGATGTACACATACCGCCGCGATTCTTGGACGTTGCTCAAGCAAACTCACAGTCTGATATTGATGAAACACTTCCAACTACCCTAACCTTATCAAAGCCTCCCCGAAGGTTCTGGTTCGTAGCTACTCGACAAACATAAGGGTTTGGTTGCGCGTGTTTTTCTTTCTTTGATCATTGTGCGGTGGGTATCATCATAAGGGGCCGCTGGGTGCGATACACATACAGCAGCTGAGGAGTCCTTGGGGAAACCGGCTGCTGCATTACTCGTCTTCAGCCCTGACCTTTCTCTTCTTCTTCTTTTTCTCGCCACCCTCCTCAGGCGGAACGAAATCTCGCTCACGCTCGCGCTTCTTCTCTTCCTGCTTAGCCTTCTGCTTCTCCATGCGTCCCTCCTGTGCGATGCGCTTCTGCGCCTCGCGTCCAATGTGGTACTCGCCGGCTTCAAGTTGCTTGTCAACCTTAGATTGCTCTTGCGCCGGTGGGAATGGCGTGTAGTTCTTCTTGGTCTTGTCCGTGACCTTGTAAGGCATTCTTCTCGAGGACAGACTCCTGGCCTTGTAGTTAGGAAGGAAGCGATCCCATGATTCCTCTGTAGATTATGTCAGCTCTGTTGCAACACAATTTGGTGCCCTGGTGATTGTAACATACTTGCTAGCTCCGGATCTTTCATGAGTTCCTGCTTGACCATCAAAGTCTTGATGGCGTAAATAGGCTGTATCTCTGTCAGACAATTTCCGACTTCTCAAGGACGGATTCATAAACTTACGTGAATATTGTTCATGGTGTCCTCGATAATTCGTCGAATCTCCTTCAGTCCCTTGTACGGTCCCTGTTCACCATTAGCTGCCAGTTTCTGATTGAAGGTATACACAAACTTACCATAGCTGAGACAGTGCTTCCTTGGCACAGGATATAGGTCTGCGTCAACAGTTCGAGAGCCTTGAGTGTCTGACCATTGGGACCCACTGTCATGATTTGAGTCAGTCGTGCTGTCTGAACAAGCCTGTGAACCCTCCAACAGTCGCTAGAGGGAAGAAAAGTTCTACTCACAAATTCTCTGCCTCCGCTTCGCAAACTTCTCCTTACTTCTGACGAGGTTCCGAATCCTATACGAAACAGGTTAGCTTTCACTGCCCCAAGCAAAGCTGTTGTTTGCAACCGCAAGATAACTTACTTGATGATATCACATGCGACTCCATCGTTCAAGATCTAGAGATCGCTTGAGTTAGCATCCTCTCTTCGTATCTCCCAAGCGCGTAATGTATTGCTAGAGACGGTCGGTCATATGTGCCTGAGCGACGTGTGCCGACCACCTCTTAAACCGAGTCATTATGAGGGAGTTCTCTTACCTCGATCGCTTTCGGAGCGGGAACGGATCGTGCCAAAAGACTGCATTTCAGGGTCAGTAAGCCCAAACAGATAGAAGGATCTCGAGGCATCCGTACCGAATCAGATCTCTGGCGGAGAGAATGGCGGCAGGGTCCCATGTTTTTCTGGTTGTCGCAACTTTCATCGAACCGTCGACCAAATTGAGCTCGCAGGCAATGCCTCTCTTCTCAAGGGCGCGGGTGATCATGGGCCAGGACTCGCGCAGGTAGGCCTCTCGGTATTTGGGGAACAGGACGGAGAAGTTCGACTCCTCGACGAAGTGGCCGGCGACATTGTGTTCGGGCTTGAACTCTTCGATCTTCCTACAACGCAAAGCCAAGTCAGTTGTGCTGATGCAAACAAGAGGACATTCACAGGATCGACAGATAGAGCAAAAGCGACATACCACTTATCAATGTCATCGGTATCCCAAGGTTTATCGACGTTGAACGTGGACGGCATCGTGGGCAGTTGACTTTCGCTTGCTGTGTTGGGGAAGTGTTGCGACGTGCAGTCTACGGCGAACTTGAAATTCTGCAGTGCAAAAAAGAAGTTCAGGATGTTGGCTGGAAAATTTCAGCGGGGCGAAGCGGCTCTCAGCGGGCGCGCCAAACCTTAAAGCCCTCTTAAAGCCGGACCCATCACCCCAGCTGCCAGCCGCAGTCAACTACGAACAGCTACAGCTTCAGTTATGGAGACTACTCCTCCGTATTCTACTATGAACAACTTCAATTATCAAATGCATCTAGTCTAGCTTATACGCGTAGATTCGGGTATATTTTCCATTAAATGAGACTTTCTCGACTGTAATTGCAGCAACCCGGAGCGGTACCATCCATTGAAAAACCAAGATCGCATGCCACAGTCTTTATCGATGTCACTATCTGTCCGGCCCCAACGTATATGTGCTTTGAACACTAGGTATAAATATTGCTTCACTCATACCACCTACTGTTTGGACAATGCTACTCGATGCAGTTGGGGAGTGCCATCCGATACAGCCTACTCCTGAGGCTCCCACAGAGTGAGGTGGCACGATGGACGCGAACTGGCGATTCTTCAGCTGTGAGATTGCTTCATTAGCCATGTACAGAGATACGACGTAGGGCAGATGCAATCTCGCGCCTCCCGCTGTCACAGCCAATCGGAAGACCCTGACTTCGCCCTGGCTCGAATCCTTCGGTGGATGCCTCGAATCAATCGAATGCCAAGGGACCTATCGAGCTGTACAATGTCAGCTGCATATTTGCATCTGCTCAGATGTCTAAAATTGATTATCAAGGTGAATACACCACAGCCAGTGTTTAACCTCCCAATAAGCCAATAAGGGGCTTTTGGTGCAAGGCAAAGCGTACCTCGAATTTTGCCTCGGATTGTTCTCCGTCTCACACCACACCTTGATCGTCCCCCAGATATTCACGACGGAAATGCCACGATAGATGTTCATGTCCCATCCTGCCTGTTGTCATTTGCTCCCCTTTCGACGTCACTCGTTCCCGCGCCTTACACGGTTCTCTTCGACTGGCTGGAATTACTTCAGACCCAACGACTTTGGTGATTGATTGGCTTGATCGACCTACCAAGTGGCCTATTTTGCTACGCAGTACATACAGCCTTTCCGTCTGGACCATCTACCAACTTGCTGTCGCTTAGTCTCGAGTTCTCTCGAGGCTACTTGCATCCTTCATCACGGCTTCTAGGCTAGCATACTCGCAGGCGAACAGTCTAGCGCCTATAGCAGTCCCGATCCCCACACGTACACCGTCGCCGGCTCTCCCACCGATTCGATCCGTCATGGAAGATGGCGCGACATTACCGCTGCCGCACACCCTCGAGCCCATATCTCGTCCCAGCTCAACCTCAACCACAGCATCCCTGGCTGTAGCACAGCTTCCCTCAATTTCGGCGCTTGCAACTGGCGGGTCCGCGACAAGCTCGCCTCAGCCAAGGTGAGTTGGTGTATTTCCCCCGGCCTTACATTTGTTCTGGTGTAGAGGTGTACGAATTCCCTTCCGGGCCAGCCGTAATCCGTTCATCAATTGACGGCGCAGGCCTCGATTGAGAGAAATGGCAGCTCCTGTTGCTGTCCTCCGTAGCTCAGGACCTTTGGAGCACCGTTGTCCCAAGAGCTGCAACCCAGGCAGAGACGCGTGGAGGGGAAAGAAATAATCCTTGCCAAATTCAACCCAACCATTTCTCACCACCACCCACTCACTCGTGCCAAACTGCACACAAGCAGACCCGGCGATCTCAGACTAATCTTTGCATGCACATCATTCAGGGCCACAAACACACCAGCAGCAGTCATGGATTCGGGATCGTCGCCTGGTGCCACGGTGACCAATGCATCGGGAAATCTGGTAAGTCGGAACTGTCGTTTTTCTTAGCCTTCAATTGCATTGTCAGCACCTCAGCACCTCAGCACCATTTCCTCTCTAGCCTTCGCCGTCCTTCCAATCACTGTACTATTCTGTCTCTGGCCCACGACGTCACCACGAGGATCTGCGATATCCCTATACCTACAATATGGCCATCTCGGTCAAGATTACTTATTGTAGTGGATTCTTTCCTTCATGTTGAATTTGATTGGGCTGGAGGGTTATCTATTAGCTCGGAAAGAGGAGCCGCGACGGGTTTATCTGAAGCCTAAACCTGGGACAAGCTCAGAAGTCACTTGCAGGCCTGGTTCCCGCCAAGGTGTACCTGCTGTCCGCTGGAGAACGCTTTTCGGACCTGGCCTGCGTTGGAGAAAGGAAAAAAAAAAAAGTCGTATCCCCACCTCTTCTTACATAAAGCACCCTCCTTCCACCTTATCGGCCAATAATCATTGCCTATCATTTGACGCACCCCCTCTCCACTGCAGAAAAAGTACACACCCTTGAAGGCGGCCCAGAGTTTTTTCTTCCCTTCCCAGCCAGAAAATCTCGCTGTTATCTCTTATCATCCATCTCCTACGCTTCCTATCTATCAGATTGTTGATAACGAAGCCGCCATTCCATTATCTTGCCCGCCTCTCGTCCCGTATCTCTTGTCGCATTCCCGAAAAGTCGCGCCGGCGAGATTCTTGACGCCTTTCTGGAGGCTGATCCGCTGCAATGATGGCCTCACATCCCACAAACGCGTCCATGGCTAACCATGACCAACCCTCTTCTCAGCCGACGTGCCAGAACTGCGGCACGTCGACCACGCCCCTTTGGCGTCGCGACGAGATGGGATCCGTACTCTGCAATGCCTGCGGCTTGTTCCTGAAGCTGCACGGTCGCCCCCGACCGATATCCCTGAAGACCGACGTTATCAAAAGTCGCAACCGTGTCAAGACGATGCGACCGGACATGCAGATGAAGAAGAAGGTAAGTCGCGACCCTTCAAGACTACCATTCCTTGACCGCTCGCATAATGGATTCTTTCCTGACTATGTGTGCCTGGAACAGAGTCTTCCTGCCGCCGCCACGCCCATGAACCACAACGGCATGCATATGCAACACGACGCGACTTCTACTGCCATGGCTGCTGTGGCTCGAGCAAACCAAGGGCGGCCTAATGGACATATGGGAGACAACAACTCGCCCGTTTCGCGAACCACTACGCCCTCCATGTACGATCCTCATCTACCGGTCTTCCAGGGCATGGACCCCAACCAGTTCCAGTCCCCCTCGCTTCCGCAGTACCCCATTACTGGGGGCTCTCCCGGCCGGTCTGGCTCACCTGTGAATGGCGAGCCCGAGACGCGCGAGCAGCTGATTGCTGCCAACGCGAGCTTAAAGACACGCGTTAGCGAATTGGATCTGATCAACGAGCTGTACCGTGGCCGGTTGACCCAGTTGGAAGCAGACTCCCAGGCCCAGGACAACTACCGCCATGCAGCCGAGCAGGCCCAAAAGAATGAGGCCCACGAGCGCGCTCTGCGCGAGGAAATCCAGCGTCAGCTTGAGGATAGTCACCGACGGGAGAACATCTTGAAACGGCGTTTGGATGAAATTGAGCAGGAGCTTGGAGAAGCCAACGACAGGGTGGACCTGCTGGAGCATGCCGAGTCGGATAGGCCTTTGAAGAGGGCTCGCTTGGACGAAAGGGTTCAGCATGACGAATACCAGCTCCCAGAGTTCCATGATGCGGAGATGCAGAATACGGACATGCAACATGCCGAGATGCCGAACATGGAAATGCAGCATGTAGAGACCCAAGGTGCTGATATTCAACACTCAGAGGTCCAAGGTGCAGATGCCGAGGCTGCACCAATCCAGGATGCGGATATGGCGCATGCAGACCTCCAGGTTGCAGAGACACAGGCTGCAGAGCCCCAAATCTCAGAGCCCCAAATGCCAGAGCCTCAAATGCCAGAGCCCCAGATGGCTGAACCCCAGATGGCTGAACCGCAAATGGGCGAACCGGAAATGGCTGAACCGCAAATGGCCGAGCCCCAAATGGTTGAACCGCATATGTCCGAGGCCCATATGTCCGAGGCCCAAATGTCTGAGGCCCAAATGTCTGAGGCCCAGATGTCTGAGCCTCAGATGTCTGAATTACAGGCTGCAGTGACCGAGGCTGTAGAGCAACAAACCACCGAACAACAGCTCTCGGAACTCCAGGCTACAGAGACTGAGGTTGCTGAAACCGAGACTGCCGAGCCCCTGGCCGCAAACGTCGAAGGAGCTGAAGTCCACACCGGACAAGTACCAAATGAGGACGCTCAGCACGGAGATCACGGAGAGCAGAAGGATGAGGGAAACCCCGACGTCAGTGATGTTGCTCAGACCACAGACGTTGCGGAAGGTGTACCTGAAGCCGTTCAGGACGAAAATATGGCAGAGGCAGCAATGAGTGCGGAGTCTGCTGCTGCAGAGCCCGAGGCGGAGTCTGTTCCCCTGTCTTCATGAGCGCGGCAGAGCGATAACCTGGTTGGCGGACCCCCCTGGACCACTTCGCCACGTCTCGTTCCATGGCCGAAATGATTTCTTGATTTTCTTCATCCTCTGCGCGATGGTTTCAGCGAACACTACACCACCCTTGTACAAGTACGCTCGGCACGAATCTCCTTTTACCTTTATACGATTTCTTTGTCTAGACACTGTGGCTGGTTTAGATGAAGGATAAACAATGTCAGCCCTTATGACGACTGGCTCGACGATACAACTAATTAATATAAGTGCCGCTCTACGGCAGCACTGGCTGGTGGCAGGCAGATGGGCAGAGTTACCTGTCTGGGGCGAATGGACGTTGGAGCATTGGCTAGCGGCAGCATAGTTAAGAGGTTCCCCCCGCGCTTCCCGCAAACTGCAGCCGTTCGCAAGTGGGCTTCCACGCTCCGAGCGATGAATTCGGGAGTTTGAGGAGTCGTAATTGAAAATGCCTGGCATATAGCTTGTGGCAGGCGGTCAATAAAAGTTGCTTTGATTTTTTCTGATCCATTAAATCCTTCGCTCTATATATATACTCTCGTCTTGAGATAGTTTATCACCACTTGGAATAAAACACGAACGTGTGTGTATATTGCATGCATTCACCCTATCGTCAGGTGATTAGCTATCGTACCTTCATAAGCAAATGTCTGCCCCCCTCCCCCAAGCTCGCGGGTCAGCCAAGGGCTGACGTGACGCCTATACCGCCGGCAAACATGGCTGCCACCGTCACGAAGCTGGACACGGACATGAGCGAGATGCCGCTGATGCCGTGGCCCGAGGTGCAGCCGCCGGCCATGCGCGAGCCGACGGCGATCAGGGCGCCGCCCAGGGCCACACTGGCCGGGCTGCCCCCATTGACCGTAGCTGGTAGCGTGGGGAACCGGAGCGATACGAGGTAGGAGCCGAGGGCGAGCGACGCGGCGAAGAGCATGTTCTTGTGCGATGGCCGCGGCGCGCGGGCGCCTCCGGCCAGCAGCCACCAGAAGGCGTCGCCGAATTCCTCGAAGGCGGTCGAGGTCCCCAGCATCGTCTTGCGCAGTAGGATCGAGAAGAGCTGCGCGAGGCCGATGAGGAGGCCGCCGGTGACTGGGTGGACCGGTCCTTGGGTACGGGACATTTTCGACGACGGCGACGAGGATTCTGCGGCCCAGGCTATCACGGCTACGAACATGGTCTCCAGCAGCATTAGCGTCGTCGTCCGGCCGAGGCCCAGTTGGCGGTCGACGGTGAGCTTCTGGACGGTGGTTTTTTGTGGTTTGCGTCGGCGCTGGAGGGCCGGTCGGAGGAAGCCGGTCCAGACGATACCGCCGACCATGGCGCCGCCGAGGGCGTGGAAGCTCGAGCGGATCCCCGACCCGTTCTGGGCGAAGACGGTACCCGCGCAGGCGCCCGACAGAGCCATGCCGGCGCCCTGGAGCAGGCCGCCGAGGAGGTTGCCGTCGAGGCGGCTACCGAGTAGGCCCGTGGAGCTGAAGCTCCGGGGCGGGAAGGCGGCGTAGCCGGTGGCTTGCACGACGGCGGTGAAGAGTCTGGTTTGGCGACGCACATTGTTAGCGAGAGACAAGGAGGAGAGGAGATGTGGGCAAGGCTTTACTTACGCACTGCTGGCTGCGGCGGCCAGGAAGGACTCGAGCATGTGGAAGTTTGTCAAGCTCAGTTGGGAGACGATGACTTGGGGCTGATGGACGGCAGCCGCGGCCAGGGCCGCTCCAAAGGCGGCTCCGCAGGCGACGGTGTCGAGCATGCTGTCGTGGTTTTCTTTTTTTCAACGTGGTGATGATCGTCAGATGTTGGAGGAGTGGGTTTGCCTGGCAAAGGTAGGTAGTTTCTACAAGAGACGTCAATATACATATACATATATGTATATATCTTTCTTCGCCCCTTTCAGACGCTTCGCACGTAAGACCCTCCCAGCTGATATGCTCTCGACCTCGCCGAACGGGGAAGGGAGAGGAAGAAGAGTCCCCAGAAGCTCTGTCTTCTTCCCGGGCTCATGAGGAATGGCTCCGGGATTCGGGGGAACGCTTCATAGTGGATAAAGGCCGCCCATAAAAAACCCTAATTAGATTAGGATGATTATGGTGCTATAGACGCTAGGTTGGGAGATTTTTCACGGCTATTGGTTTTTGGACAGCAGCCAGCGGCCACTCCTCCGCATTATCTGGCAGGCTGGTTGGCGTCAAGGTTGCATCCCGAGAGCGCTACCATTAGTATACCATCCCTGGATCGAATCCCGCTGCCAAGGCAAGGGCAAGGGGGGGGCCCTCCCAAGAGACCCCGATGCGGGTGGCCCACAGGGAGGGGTGGTCCGCTTCGGTTTCTCACACGCTTCTGCATACTTTACCTAAGCCCCAAGGGAAAGGCATGGCGGGTGGAGTCAGGGCTTCCAACGGCTAAAGAAGTGTTGGTGCAGAAGTCCATCCTCCCAGTCAGGTATGCTAGGCTAACAAGTGTGCATGTATGTAGGTATGAAATAAAGTGCATACATATGTAGGCAGTAGGCGGAGCCCAGTGAACGGCGAACCCTTCCACCAGGGCGGCTCCACAAGGAATGTTCCATGATGCATTCGGCGATCTCGGGTACTCCTGGGGCTGGTGTTGGCACAACCGGTGCTACTCAATCGGCGAGGTCGACGCGTCTTTTCTTTTCGACAGGCACCTACCTGGTCTCCGGCTTGCAGTGCGCGTCGGCAGCAGTCGCCGACCATTGGATATGCTGACTGGCCAGGACGGGTTCCACTTAATCACTGCTTACATGTTTGCTTGACCGTTATTGACAGGAGGAGGCTTAAGCCGTAGATTGCGCCTGAAAGATGATTCCCCAGTCGTTCAAACATGTGTATAATTGTCGGGCTTCTGTGCCACCAACCCAGCATGCCGGGATCGACTTAATCTGAAATGACGACCGGGCCGCTGCAGGAAGGCGGATAACGGCTCGTTTAGCCGGCAACCAACAGAGAACCCGATAGATATATTAACCACATAGCCGACCCGAAACCACTGTGTCATCTCTCACTTTCCGACACAACGTGGAAATCGGGAAAGAGAAGAAATATCGAAGGCATGGGTTCAGCGGGAACGGGGGCGTCTAAGACAAAATCCAACGATCCACTACCCCTGGCATCAGCCGAGGTCTAAGAAGATCCCCAGGCGCGGGGCAAGCTTGCAATGACTGCCGTGCTCTACAATTACCCCACAGACGGGGAGCGGATAGAGCTGTGGGCGATGCGGTCTCAGTACCCAAGACTGGTGATGACATAATTGGTACTACTATCAATATATCATTGTCATCTCGCCTCGTACACACACGACCCTTCTAACAACCTCGGAAGAACTACACCCCTGATTACAAACATTGGTCCATATCCAAGTCCAAGCTGTAATTGTATAACAACGGACAATTGTTTCTGACTCCTAAAAATAAGACTAGCTTCTAGATTCACGAAAAACGTAGACTCTAATTTCATCGTATTGTTTATCTGTTCTTTTCCCCTACATAAAATCATTGGCACATACACCAGCAGACAGACCAATACGTCGCCATGTCGACCACTACCCCCAATCCCCCAAAAGGGGCCGGCTCGGCAGCAGACCCCAAAAACCAAAACACCTACCTCACCGTCCGCAAAATCGACGGCAAGCCCGGAAAAGTCTACTACCCGCTGCAACTCCACACGGCGCCCATCCCGGAGCCGGGCCCGGGCGAGGTCCTCGTCGAGCTGCACGCCGCCGCCCTCAACCACCGCGACCTCTTCATCCGCCAGCACCTGTACCCGGGCATCTCCTTCACGCACCCCCTGCTCGCCGACGGCTGCGGCACCGTCATCCGTTGCGGCAGCTCTGAAGAACCCACGTCATCAAAGCTGCTGAACCGCCGCGTCATCCTCACGCCCACCCGCGGCTGGCACCAAAGCCCCGACGGCCCCGAGGACCTCAAAAAGTACACCGTCATCGGCGGCTCCCAGTCCTCCCCCGCCGGCGCCGCACAGCGCTACATCGCCCTACCCGCCGCCGAGGTCGAGCTCCTGCCCGACCACCTGACCGCCATCGAGGGCGCCGCCCTGCCCCTCGTCGGCGTGACGGCCTGGCGCGCCCTGGTGACCAAGTGCCTCGACGGCGACCTGACGAAAGCCCCGGGTCGCAACATCCTCGTGACGGGCATCGGCGGCGGCGTGGCCCTGCAAGCCCTGCAGTTCGGCGTCGCGCTGGGGTGCAATATGTACGTGACCTCGGGCGACGCCGCGAAACTGCAGCGCGCCGTCGCCGAACTGGGCGCCAAGGCGGGCGTCAGCTACCGCGACCGGGACTGGGACGCCCAACTCGCCAATCTCCTCCCGAGGGACCGCCCCTACCTCGACGCCGTCGTCGACGGCGCCGGCGGCGACCTCGTGGCGCGCACGACGCGGCTCCTGCGGCCGGGCGGCGTGCTGGCCTGCTACGGCATGACGCTGGGGCCCAGCATGAGCTGGAGCATGGGCGCCGTCCTGAAGAACCTCGAGCTGCGCGGCAGCACCATGGGGTCGCGCGCCGAGTTCGCCGCCATGGTCGCCTTCGTGCGCCGGCACCGCGTCCGGCCCGTCGTGAGCCGCGCCGTCCGCGGCGGCGGCGGCGGTCTCGAGGACCTCGACGCCATCGACGGCCTGTACGACGACATGCGGCAGGGCAAGCAATTCGGCAAGCTCGTCATCGAGATCTCGCCCGAACCGGGCCGGGCGGAGGAAGCCGTGGCTGCTAAGTTGTGATGATCAATGGGTTACGTACATCGATCAAAGGAGATGCAAGTCAGTACTTCCACTAAGGTGCGGTCATATACATGGGAGTAGGGAGGGAGGCCCCTTACGCAGCCAGGCCAGGAGTCTAACTTGAGATATGATGAGATCAGCCGGCCTACAACAATTAGTTCATGAACAGACATAGTAAATTCCAACGAGTGAAACAACACTGGCGATTTTTGGGAAGCATTTCCTATTAGATTCATAGGACAGTCGCGTCCAATTTGACTGACCGGCTGACTGACTGTAAAGGCATCCCTCCCGAGCAGCGTCAAGAGCTGCTTGACTCGGATCGTGGATGATAGATAGTACATTTGGGACCTTTTTGTCTGCTTTCCGTTCATTTCCCTTCTCCCTGTCTTTGGGGGCTCGGCTCTCACACTTTTGGACGGAGCTTCCCAAAAAATAAATTGGCAACAATGCTGTCGTCGCCTCGGCGTAAACCTGAAAGAGTCAAAATCGACCGCCCCTGGAGATAACTCATTGGCAAATGCAACCCGCAGCATCGCCCCATCCTGAAGAAAAACGCTTCATCTCATAACGGCCCCCCTTGGTTTTTTTTTTTTGGAGGGGGGCTCTATGTCCTAACAAGACCAACGGTCGACTAATGACTCCTCCATGAAAAAACGCCGGTCTCATTACCTCCGAAATGCCCATTGAAAATTCGCCGAACCAAATGTAGATTGTCATCGTCATTGCATGACCTTCCATAATCAAACATCAGCCTGGAAGGGGGCTTGCTTGCTCATGCCTCATCTTCCGATTTGCTGTTTGCTTGCCCGTTGCCGGCTTTTATGGAAGATCCCAACGTGATCGCTATCTTCTTGGGACCCCCGCCACCGCCAGAGTCTCGCCTCGAAGCGCCATTCTTACCCTTGCGGATGAAGACTGGCGAATTCGACGAGTTGGCGCTTGTCGAGGAGCTATTCCGTCGTTTGTGCTGGATAAGCTTTCCCAGGTCGTCCTCCTCGTCCTCCTCGCGGCGTCGTTTTTCGGAGAGCCGTTCAGGCGGGGCAACTTCGCCAGATTTTGGTGTCTCTTCGTCCATCTTGTCGGCGGCCAACCTTCCTTCGTCCTCGGCAGAGAGTGCGCCAGCCTCGACATGGTCGTCACCGTCCTCGTCTGATCCGTAGTCGACCAATTTCGTCCCGGGCGACATGCCATTAGCAGGAGCCGCACGGCTGCCAGCCTTGGCCTGCTGATCCTCCTCGTCATCCGAAGTATTCCAGTATTCCTCCTCGGCAGGATCCATTGTTACATACTCCATGGGCCCACCCGTCCTGGGGTTCACATTGGGCCTCTTCCTTCTGACATCGTCCTCGGCTTCCATGAAGTAGTCCAGACTGACGCTGAATCCACGGGTTTGGTCGTACTTGAGGATGATGTCGCGGAATATTTCGACGTAGACCAGCTTCTGGAGTTGGTCGCGGTGATTCTCGACCAAATACTTCATGAGATCCTTGATGTTTTCCTTCTTGATATGCTCGAAGAATTCCAGACACGCTGAGCTGAGCAAGTTATCGCGAGGCATTGTTTGTACGAGAACGTCCAAAATGGGCCCAACGACCTTCTTCTCGGAAATATGTTTAACATAGAATTCGTCTTGGAGGCCGATTAGCTGTCGCAGGAAGCGAATGGCAACTGAATTACGTTAGCATGGTGACCTGGCTGTTATTTGATATAAACAAAGCACATACCAAGCTTGAGATACTTTTCCTGGCAGACCAAAAGCTGGCCGACTCTCTTGACGATGTCATTGTTGAGAACGAAGAACTTGCTGCGGTGGTGGTGTTGACGGATGAAGAAGCAGAGGATTTCAATGAGGTAGGTGAACATCGACGCTTGCTGGACCGTGAAATTCATCGTCGTGCGATCCTTCAGCATGATCAACGGCTGAAACAGTTTGACAGCTGACTGGTCGTAGAATAAATCCAGGAACTGTTCCTGCTGAGGATCGGCCGTGGGCATCCGCGGTTGCAGCCGGACGGCGTGCTCGCCATTGGCTTTCGCATATACTTCAGGTTGGGCCGGAGGTCCTTGGTCGAGCAGCACTTTGAGGGCATCTGAGATCTGCGACTTGACCCCGAGGTCGACTTCGATCAAGAGAAGATCGATCAGAGAGTCCGTCAGCGGCGGTTGTTTCTCTTGAATTTGATGGTAGATGGTCCTCCGAATCATCTGGGGATCATGGTCGATCATAGAAACTAATATGTCTGTGGCTCCTACACGCACTGCAACATCGTTGTGACGGAGCCCGAAATTGATGACCTGCAAAAGGCCATGGGAAAGGAAGTTGTTGTACAAAGTTTGGCGGGCAGGCGGCTGAAGGTTCTTGGCAATCGAGCAGCATTGCTGGATGAAGAGTACGGCCTCCTTTTTCCGTCTCGAGTCCTGTCCTTGAGTTTTGAAGATGTCGAACAGTTCGCCTAGGAACGCCTGGTTCGCCTGGATATGCTGGACGATGTCGACCTGGTTAAAGAAGATCAGTGAGTTCAGCACCGAGAAGGTGTTATCATCTAGGATGCGGGCAAGCACAACGTCCTTCAGGTATAGTAGTCGATAGGTCTGGTGGACCTTCCTCAGGATGGAACCGTCTTCGATCCGGACAACCTCCTTGTATCTTCCGGAGTCCTTCAGCCATTGCCTGTGGTTGGCTTTGTGGCTTGGGAAGTCGGGGTCGTATTCCAGGGCGCCGACGACACCGATCACGCACTCGTCGGACACAGCATGTTCTATAATGCTAGTGTCGTTGAGAAGGATGACCAATTTCATGATGTTACATAGACGGTGTAGGTCATTCAAGCTCTCGAAATCCTCGGCCTGCTCCACGAGAGGGATGAGTTTCAGAATGTACCCCTCGTTAAGGATGAACTTCGTGAGGGCGTCGCGGCTGGCGGCCGTGGTGCTGAGGGCACGCATCGAATCTTCGATCATACCCAGGTTCCCCAGCGCGGCTTCGGGTAACTGGACCGTGTTATGCATGTCCATAGCGAGATCGTCGGATAAGGTATCGTCTCCAGCGGCCGCGCCAGGATTGAATTGTTGCTGGACACTATGTATGAATCTCCTGCAGGCAGGTTAGCAAATGGCGGGTCGGCGCGGGAGGGGGCTTGAAAGGCGACGACGTACCATATCATAGTGCAGCCTTCAGCTTCTTGAAAACTGAGGGCCATGTCGACGCCATTGCTGGGTTCCGTCCAGACAATGAGGGTTTCTGCAGGATCGGTCGGTCAGCACTTGTACACATGATCTCGTCATCAATTCATGTCTGCGTCATACCCTGCTGTTTGTGGAAGCCATCCTCCTTGCAGATTCTCGTCTCGAGCAACACGCGCTCTGGTTGATCTTCCGATTCGACCACGACTCGCGGTTCTCGTTGGCTATCTTCGATCTGTGGATGCAAGCAAGTGTTAGAATATATGTCAGGGCTTCTGATGACGCGCGTGGGGCGACGCGCGACAGGGTGGCAGCAAGAGTCTTACAGGGTGCCATCCGGCGGTGCAGAAGCCTGTGCCTCGATCGAACCAGTCGTTATTCCTTAGTTCATAGACCTTGACGCGCTTTCTGTCGGTCGACGGATGAGGCACCTGCGGCTGTGCCGCCGCCATCTCCAAAGGTTCGTCGGAGTCCACCTCGGCGACCAGGCGATTGTACTGCAAAAGATCGGGCGCGAGGTCGAGATGTTGCTGGAGTGATAGTTCTGTGTCGGTCTGACTGAGCAGGGTGAGCGCAGCCACTTTTATCGATGTTGGCGCGCTAAGCTACGAGCGCGCACGCGACAGGGAGGAGGTAGAGGTGGGCGAAAAACTATGTCTTTGTCGAACAACGAGACGAGACGAGAATGTGGACACAGGCCCGAGATAGCGCCAAAGTATGTCGCGGATTGCTGCTGCGGGTCCGGGCCAGGCAGGAATAGCAATAGGAAAGTGGGAAGGGGACCGAACCGGGGGGTGTGGGCTAGACGAATTAGGTAGATCCGAGAACACTATATGGCGGTACTGGTTGGACATATATGTACGTCGGCCTGTCTGTCTGTCTGTCTGTTCGCACGTAGTGGCAGATCCGGAGAGATAAGTCTCGTCTTTTTCTCTCTCTCTAGACTTGTGCAGTTTTCTTTTCTTTTTGTTGATCTTCTCTTCTGCCTAAAGGGTGGTTCGTTGACGGTTTTCTTGTTTGGCCTTGGCTAGCCTGATCTTGGGTCGCGGGCGCAAGTCTCGGTATTATTTTCATAAGTTATTGAAACCAACCGCCTTCTTGACGCGATAAAAAAAATACCGACGATTGTGACTTTTTTTTCTTCGAAGCTCCGCTGTATCAAATACGGCGAATAGGCAGTCCAAGATGTCTTCCGACCATGTGCGCGCCCTGTTGGGTAATTGCCGGGATTGACGTAGGTCGGTATGCAGAAGTCGTCTCGCGAGGCGAGACGGAGAAGGAAAAAAGGACGAGAGCAGCAATCGGACAGGCCAGACGAGACGAGACGAAGCGAAGCGAATGGCAATGCTCGATACGAATGACTCGGGATGTTATACACAGAGATAACGAGGGGATGAATCCAGCATCGCAACGACACACAACAGAGAGATGGTGGGTTTTGCTATTTGCGACAGATTGGGCTGGACCAGTCGGGTGGGTTGTTGGTTGCGCGACGGGGTATCACGGGAGCGGTGGATCGAGGATGTCGTGTAGGTCGCAATGCAATGGCAATAATCAAACGGGACTGGTTTTGCGATAGCAGTCGGAAGGTGATGTTGGCGGCGTCGTTGGTGATCGGGCTGGGATGGATGAGAATGGCGGCGATGCGATGCGATGGCGACACACAGAAACTTGCTCTTGTTTCTGCCACCTCCAACGCACTGTGCAGTATTCCCTTCTCCGTTCTCGCGCGCCTCTTTGGGCCCGTCTGTCTTGCCTTCTCTTCCTTCTTTCTCCAACTACCTAGGGGCGGGGGGCCACTTTTTACATCGGATGGAGTCGGAAACGGGTTTTTCTAGATACTGTGCTTCGATAGTGACGTTGTTTGGGCCGGAGCGACTCAAACCACCCAGAAAGGCTGCATTTGCTAGTTGGGCCCTACCCTTCCCTGACCTTCCCTAACAGCATGCGCACAGGCCAACGGATTTTCCGTACTGTGCCAGGGTCCCCAACACCCAGTGGTCTGGCGACGGAAGCCTCAGGCTGCCATGCATCGTTATCTGTGCTAGAACGCCTATCATTGAATGTATGGGCAAGAGGGCGCGCCACCCAAGAACCAGCGAACCCATGCTTCATGACGGAATGCGTCCAGGATTTCCAGGGTGCAATGCGCGATGCACCCTCTGCTGTTCGCTCCCCCACTGCGACCCGTTGCTCTCCAGGGCCAGCCTATCACGGGCTTTGCTGTGCTATCCATTTTGTGCAAGCAGCCGCGCTTTCCATCCCAGCGTCGTCACCGACTCAATAGCAATTGGCTTCTTGCAGGGCGCAACGGCTCTAAGGTTGTGGGCTAGAAACGTGCACCCATAAGGATGTACTTCTAGAGCTCTTTGCAGAACTGGTGGCCGCGGTAGAACCTGAGTTGGCACGTGTCATCCCATTGCATCAATCGCATCAATCCCATCCGTGGTTTTTTAAGGTATGTGACTTGGCTCCCATATGCCGGCAGCCGATATTCTAAAATCGGTCCCTTAGCGCTCGCCCATTGCTAAATTTGGCGTTTTGGCCCCCCTTTGTGATCGCCCACCTGCCCGCCTGCTGTCTCAGATCCATGTTGAACATCTTTATAGTTGCAACCTCTACGGCAGTCTGTTCTTTTTCTCTCCCTCCTTTTTTATGCCATGGTGGAACCTTATCAAACGCCATTGGTGACTGGGTCTTTGTGTGTCTAACGTACATTACTATGTGCATGCAGTTATTCTTCTGCCTGGGACTGAAGGTTTACTTGTGCTTGCGACTCGCTGCCTGAGTCCTCATGTCCACACTCATTGCATTGGAGCGGTGCAGAAAATGCCCATCAGCAAATCGTGTCAACTTGGGCATTTGTTTTATAGGATTCTTACTATGTAGTGCTGCCTACTTTACCTGTGTACTCTAAACCACTTCGCTTACATCATCTCAGTATGCCATCAAACGGCTGTGGACTGTTGAAATAAGTTGGTGTGGACACTTTATGGAGTGAATTCGTTCATTGCAGTCCAGTAATTCCATACCTTTTCTCATTTGAGAACCCGTCTGTTTGGTACGGCTGCAGGACTGAGTCCTATGGCGTGATCTCCAACTACCACATGCCATGATGAAAGCATTGAGAGATCCACCATCCCTGGTCTCGACATGGTATAATTTCCATCAGTGGGCTTTACGGTGTCCCCCTTTAAATATATCGATCAGATGCCCCAGCGGAATAAACATAGGTCTTTCAACTTGAGAGCGTCGACATTTGCAACATTACCTGCTCTGCCTGTTTTTGCCAGCTGTCATGATACTTCTCAGGGGTCACTGTACTCATTATCTTGTAGGACTCTTCGAAAGCTGATATTCATTCTAGCTTTGTTCCATTGCTAAACCGGCGAATTGAGAAATATCCCCTGGATCTTGAGAATGGTGGTCAGACCCCGAGATGTTGTTCTTTCACTGAATTCGCTACCTTCTGTCCAAGTTTAGAAGGTCATACTTATCATTACCATGGATTGGCATGTCTCCACCGACGGACCGTTCGCATCGATTTGCAGTGGTGGGTGCGATCTCGGGCTTGTCTACAACGGTCAAATGCCAAAGAAGCCGTATCGTTTCTTACGATTAACCATTTATATGTATAGTTAGTCTTTTAGCAGTACTGAACCAGAGTATGGCAATGATGTACAGATGAAAGGAATTAGACATCCGTTCTCCTTTCCCACCGGATCCAGGTCCGGCAATGTCGGTGGAATCTACTGGCTCATTCACTATGTCTAGCAGGCAAGGTGGAATGCAATGGACGACATGATGTAAACCAATATATACCAATGATATCATCATAGCCGCGCATGCTCAGAACTGCCCTTGGTTCAACGCCTGTCTTGTAACTAGAGGCCACCGCTGCTCGTCACTCGAAGCCAGCCCGATACCTCTCATGTTTATAGCCAACTGTAGCATGCCAGTGGTGGAAACCCGTACATGGCTTTGACTATCGCTCATCTATTTACGACTCCCCTGTATAACGGAATGGCGATATTCGCAGCGCGTAAAGAGTTGGCTAACTCCCACGTCAACGGACCATTGCACCGCCGAAGCTTGGATAGATGCTTGCCCACTCAAGGGGATGAATATCTCTCTTCTTTGAAGGCTCATATATCTCAGCCAATGTCTCTGCAAGCCACGTAAAACAGCCGTGATAGGCCTGAGATAGCAAGTGTCATGCTTTCGAGGCGAGAGAAAGGTCGCCTCCCCTTTTTTTTGCGGGTTCCCTCGTCCCTCGCGTTAATCCTCGGGATATGTTGATGCGACGTACGGTACTAGCTAGCAATGGCAGACGAGCCGGTACCGTGGAGAATTCTTGACTGGGACCTTGAACCCACCGAACTAGTATACAAGCTGAGTTGCGCACTAGATAGCATCCCACCCACTAATGCTATGTATAGTTAGAATGAGCCGGCTCCGGTCTAGCCAGGAACCCGCTTGACGTAGTTGTCATATCGTAATACCGAGACTTTGAGGACACGCAATTGAGTTTGATCTTCGGAGACTGCTAAAAGATCTACGTTCTGGGGGGCATCTTTGGGACTTCAAGCAAATAATGGAGGCTGGTGCAATCGGTCTAGACTCTTGCACGTCCAGGTGTAACGTAACCCTGTGCCGTTGCCGACGCCAGTCGAAGGTGTAAGTAGAGCTTGCTTGCCTGTCTTTTCGCCGACCTCCGAAGCGCACATGTAAATCAGGGAATCTGCTATCTGACAATGGCTAGCAGGGTCTTGCGATTCCCAGGTCTCGAATGTACGGCCTACCTGAGAGGAAGCATACACTTGGAACGAGTGTCTTTGAGTACAAACGTACAATGCTGAACTGATGATCACGGGAGATGATGCAATGCGGGCGACTCGTTATCAGCCGTAGTTACTTGGTATGGCTTGCTGGCGAAGCAGGTGGGGGAAGAGAGTCCGTTTCATCGCATCAGCCTTATACCCAGACAACCAGACTTGCGTTCAGATACAAGACCTTGATAATCCCAGTCACCCGGAGGGCTGGTTCGCTGCTTGCTCCTAGTCCTCGGTCTACTGTATACTTGGATCTAGCGCCAGGATTGCGGAGTAATCCACTGAGCGGATGCCATACCTATTGACATCTGCAAGACTTTGGAGCCACCTTGAAGGAGGGTTGTGTTGGTCCAGGAGACTATCCCACAACGATCTTCTGGGTCGCTGAGAAGCGAGCGCTTCAGAAGGATTGCGTCGTCACACGAAGGTTTGGAGCTCCAGCCGGGTGTCGCTTCCGGCCGTCTGATGCGGTGGACGTCCTTCAGCAAGGTCAGATGGCAGGTTTTGGCCCGATTCCCGCGTCTGTCTGAGCCGGCCTAGTCCGGTCTGTGATTCGTGGGGGTCGGTTCAGACCGAATCTGCCACTGTCGCAAACTCAAAAACAATACCAAGGCACTGGTACTGTAGAGAGTATAATAGTGCGCGCGACATATTATATGGTACGCACATGCATTCCATTCGCCAGCGACTGACGCAAACATTTCTTCAATATGCCAAGCTCTTGCGAATGGGCAAGGATAATGCTGGTCATCTTCCGTATCCATTATACTGGTCCCACATGCGAACCGATCAGTCGGGGCGGGTCAGTCCATAAGGTAGATTCCTGATCCCTACCAGAGGTTCTGTACCTGTGTAGGGCCGTTGCTATTTATGGACGACGCAAACTCGAGGGGGTATGGCTCATCCTAGGCGATGATCAATTTGTGAGGGGTATTGTCGGATTGGAATATAAAGAGAAAGATGCGAATTCTGCCTCCGAGGATCTAGATTATCAGACAGGATAAGAATTCCATACTGGTGTTCTACGCCAGTCTTGGCTTTTCAACCCCCCTCTCAAGAAGGAAGAGTTTGAACACGGAGCCTAACGCCGATTAGAGTTCAGCCACGTCTAGTGGTAGGTGAACATGGACTAATTCGTGGCCTCTGAGCGAGCTACGAGACTTGCATTGTTGAACTGCTTGGTGCAGATGGCACCATCCCGCAGCCCTGGTTCTGGTTTTGTTCTGATTGCTGGTTGAGATGCGGCTGGACGATCGTGCTGACCCGCCCGCACCTACCGCACATACACACCAAGCATCCCGACACCGGTTTGGTCGATATTGTGGGAAACTTGTTGGTGGTCATGTACGAAAAATAAAGATGGGTCGCGATATTACGTCCCAGTTGGGACTCAGTCGCTGTAAGTTCAAGTTACCAGCCAAACGGCTGGGTGCATGTGTCATTCATTCAGCCGGACCCTCGTCCGTCCTAGCAGACAATTGCTGTCTGGGGTGGACACAATCTCGGCTCCATTGACTTTCTCGCCTGATACAATGTTGCACAGCAACCATCACGCCAATAACCATATATTTTTGCCCTGATGAAAACGCCTTGCACACATACTATCTTCGCAACAGCCTACCAGCGCCACCAGGTACGCCGGTTCATCAACATTGCATAACCTTGAGGAACCCCCAGCGGGCCGGTGATGTAGCGGTACCTGTCTCCTCCCAATACGAACTCCCAGCCGAGCCAAGAGATACCCCCACCTGCAGACGTCTGATCCATGCCATTGTACACACCATACCTTCCCTTCGTGGCTTTCCGGCTGCATGGCACCAGCTGGCCCCAAGGGACTGGGATATGCCTTTCTATCAATGGCCGGGTTCGCCTGCTGCAGCTCGTACCGTACATGGTGGTGGCATCGTGCATAGGTGATAGATAGGCTTCTCCGTTCTATGAGGACCTGTGCTATGCCTACTTGGGCTCACCATGCCGTACCAAATGCTACATTACGACATGTACATAGTTCCACTGGGAACGAGAGATTCGATCCAACTGAACTGAGGTATGGTAAGAGTGAAGCAAGTTGCCCGTCAGCGCCGGCGGTTTTCCCTCCTTGCCTGTCGACTTACTTGCTTTTCTCCATGCACGTCGCCCAAGACCCTGTGGTATCTCTGACTGCATACCTAGAAGAGAGGCCCCCGACCACCCGACTCTTTTGTCTTCTTCTACCCTAATCGGATTCCGTCACGTCCACCACGCCGCTACGCACGATTGGTGCGACTCTCTACGCTGTCCTAGCCCGGGATACAGAACGCCACCAAGCCATTGTCTTTTTTGTGCTTCACAAGCTTGAGACTCTTGGCCTGCTCTTCTCTCAGGCCTTCTATAGAATGATTTACAAATAAGGAAGCCGATCGCACTGCTCCCTTGGAACCCATAACAGCGATCGCTCCCACCTGTTCGCTTGTTCAACCTCTCCCACCCGAGTCGATTCGATCTGGCAGGCAAAGACAATAACTCCAGCCTGGGGCCAAGCATCCATCCCCGCGCTTTCTACTTGCCTGTCGATTCCTGTTCGGCTGGAGCCCATAGTGTACCTACTTGCTTACGCATCTATCTTAACACCCAAGCAAACACGCATCGCTTACTCGGACACTGTCGACGATTGTTATCCCCGTCCACCGTCCGTGGGCCCTCACAAATTTCAGCATTCCTCCTCCTGACGATCTTTCTAGTCCGTTCAGCTTGGCTCGCGAGAAGCCGTGGGTTATACTAAAGTAGCGGGATACTACTAGTGTAACCGTCGATACCTGGAGCCTCTTAGCTCGAGAGCGTGTTGTTATTCGACCTTCGGCTAGTGCAGATATATGGCATCTCGTTCGTTTCCTTCTTGAACTCTGCCTGCCAATCGCACGAACCTTGGTTTGCAGGTCTTTACTCTGCTGGACACTTGCCCGTTCAGCCTCGGTTGCTGTACTGGCCAACAAATCCATCGCATCATCACCAACCAGTGGTCGGCCTGTTCTAGCCACAGATCACTACTTTCTCAAGGTGTCGCTTGAACCGACCTTGACGAGCCCTTGTTCCGGAACCCCCCGTTGCAGGCGTGTTCCACCAGCTCTCCAAAGCGCAATGTTCTCTATCATCAAGAAGGGACGGCAGCAGGCCAAGGAGCACACTGCCAAGGTGGCTGAGAAGACCAAGGATGAAGAGGCAAAGAAGCCTTACAGACATGTACCTACACATGCTGCACTCGATGCCATGGCCGGTACGCCTTCGATTTGGAAAGAGGAAGAACGCCCCAGGATTTTGGAGCAACATCGCAGGAGAAGTGCCATGGGAACCAGTCTTGTCCATTCAAAAGGCTACCCCCGAGATAACACCTCGATGCCATACATGTCCTATTCGGCTTCATACAACTACAACTACAGCTACAGCGGCCCTCCGGCCCCCCGGCCCTACAGCGAGTCACAACTTAACTATTACGGCCATCAGACCAGTTTAAAGGGGAAGGAGCCCGAGTGGATTCCCCCGATGGTTCCTGGCGTCGCAATCCCCATGACCCCAGCCGGGAGAGTGAGTGCGCTTTCGAGCCGAGGTCAGAACAAACCCTAACCCTGCCATAACTCACTCAGCTAACATATCTCTAGGAACTGCTCAAGCCAGCAGCTCTGGTGCCTCTGTTGGCTCTGAAGATGACCTCGAAATGAGATCAAGGAAATCAGACGCCAAAGCTAGTCCTCACATCCCGCCTGCCAATTCGTTCAGCAGACCTATCCCATCCCGAACCAATTCGTCAGAGAGCGGCAGCCTTCATCACCTACACCCAGCTCACCAAAGGAAGTCGTCCGGGACTGACAGGTACTATCCTCCATCAGCTAGGAGCACCCATTTTACAAAACCACAACCAATCGATCCACGGACAATTCGTAGTGATCCATCGGCACCCCCCGTGCCATCCCTCCCTACACTTCATTTCGACCAGGCGTTCGAGCATACAGCCGCGGCTATCGCAGACTCCAAGTCAGCGTCATCAGCATCGGTCTCATCTTCTTCATCGGCCCATAATTCTGCATCAGCTCGCAACTCTGCATCTACAGCGCCAAGCTCCATTCTGTCGAAAACGAACCAGAACTCGACCTCCTCATTTGCATCATTACAACAAAAGCCCAAAGAACATGTTCCCACGACGTCCCAGCCTGAGCAATCCGCTCAAGCTGAGGCAGTGTTGCCCGTTGAAACGAGACAATCACGATCTGAACAAGCTTCCAAGCCGAATAGAAGACGACTGTCGAAATCTCGTCCACCTAGTGAGTCAGGGATCGACACCCGCCAATGGGGTCAGGTGGCCCAATCTCCGGCACAGCCAAGTACCGATGCAGCGGTCATTGAAGCCAAGCCTAAGGAACCTCCGACCCGGACGTTGCCAGAACCCGACGGCAAGAAGCCGTTCATGCCAAAGATTACGCGGCGGCTCAGTAAAACCCACCGGGACACTCCCAGCCCGGAAGTGCCACAGGCGGCACCGAAGGAGAAGAAACGCTGGGGGTTTCTTGGCAAGAAGAGAACTCCCACGGTAACAGCTTAGGTGCGAGACACCTAGTTGTTGACCGAGGCCATCCACTCCTTCATCACCCTAATTACATGCACATTGGACTTTCATATCTGTACAAAACCGTCATGAATACATTTGGAGCGGTCGATCCACATCATTTGAGCAGATTGTTATATGAAGGATACACAAAAGGGTATGTTTGGCGTTACATTGTCATTGCTGCCATTTTCATGCCCTGAGGTTCGGCTCTTTGTGGAATGACGTTCCGAGGCTATATTCTGATACAATCTTGTAATATTGTATAGCATTGGTCTGCTCCGATTCCTGGGCTGGGTATTTTACATTTAAAAGGCACTGAAGATGGTGTTTTCGGGTGCTTGACGGGCGTACAGAGCTTGTATACGATGACCCTTGGGAATAGGGTCAGGGTTGTCACTTATTTTGGGTACCACGAATACATAATACCACCCGGGAAGATGAACCCTGGCGAATTCACGTTGTTAACATGATTGTTTCCAAGCCATGGTATCTTATCTCGTGTCTTGCTTGGACATGCCTGCCGGTGGTTCGCGCGTGAGCGTTGCTCCCCCATGTTCGATCTTGTTGTCGCACAGCAGCGCATACACCTTATCTCGTGCTGCCGGTGCCCGACGAATAAGCATTGCTAACAATATGGAAATATCATATCTACGTACACTCACACGCATACACATACACGCAGAGCATGGTTTCACCCCCGTCCACTCCACCTTCTCCTCACAAGCTGTCATGGGAGATGGCGTCAGTCCGAACCCGAAGCTTACCCCACGGGCACCGGGCGGCTTGCAGCAGGGAGAGAGATAACGGTAACAGAAAGGCGCCGCCTGGTTTTCGGAGGCTTGCAGGCTCGAACTGACACATGCATAACGCCGACGAGGAGGTGCGCCCGTGGAACTGACATATGACAGATTATATATGTAGATGTGTGTTTCATATATAGTAAGCAGTCACCCACGCGGGCCTCTTTTGCTTTTATTGTACTACGGCTGGCTGGATATCATGATTGGTGGTGGTCAGCGACCCTGCGGCATATCCCGCAGGTTTCGAGTGGGATGGAGCGTCAGCATGACCGGATCTTTGGTGAAGTGGTGCTGTAATGAGGTCAGGAAGAGGTGGTAGAGATGGTGGTGGTGAAGGAGCAATAATTACGTTATCGGTGTAGGTCGTCGGGTTGTCGGAGTATGTAAGTCATGGGGAACCAACCGACCAACCAATCTCGTCTGACCTCAGCGTCAAACCCGTTTGAGAAAAGAAAAAACAAGTTTGTGACAGATAGGGAGGTCGAATCAAATCCAAAGGGCCAATTTTTGAGGCTGAGGAAGCAGTGCTGCTCATTTACTGCTAACCCACCCACTACTGCAGGTCGCTCCCTCCCCGGCAGCTCGTATTGATGACTACCTAGGTAGTGCATGCGAGACATACGTGGACGATCTTCTTTTTCCTCTTCGTCCTCGATGTGAAGATAGGGTCTAAGCAGCGAGATAATTGGACGAACGCGAGATCTTGCCTTCCCCTCGGGTTGTTACTAAGGGCCGGTCAGCGAAAGGCAGGAAGGAACTGGAACCGAAGTCCGCTAAGGTAGAATGGCCAGCGTTCTGGACCTCCCCTTGTCTTTTTTACTTCCTTCGCTTGCTCTTCCATGTGATTATACCCGCCCGCTCGACAGATATTGTTGCATGGTTGGCATGTAGGTAGCTCTTCGGCCCTATTGATCATAATGAAGCTCTGCCTGGAGTCCTGGCTGTTGACTGGGGGGCAAGTAAGGGAGTGGTCTACAAGCTTTCCCGCGGCTACCATTGGCTCATATGTTTCTTGGCCTTCGATTATCGACCCCCCAAAAAGCAAGTAGCTAAACCCAAGCACGCTATCCTCGCCCCGTCCGGAATGCATCGTCGGGCTTCTCGGGTGGTTTCCTTTGCTTGGAGAAGGAGGGGACCGGGCGTTCTGGCCATGGCGATCAAATTGCCTCCAACCGCCCACGCAACCCACGAATAGCTGCTCCCGACCTTTTGCACTGGAATCGTAGCCGTGAATGCAACCCACGTCATTTCAAACGGGCCAGTGACCAACGCCGCAGTAATAGATGCCCAAAGGAGATCGGGCAACTGGACGTATAATACTGCACTACACAGAAGGCGACGATGTTCAGGGGGATGGAGGGATATTGGACATGCGGCTGAGTGTAGCTTGCATCGAGCTATTGAACTCGCGACCGGTCTAACCCTCACATGCAGCAAAGCAGCGAGATTACCAGCAACTTGACCAGGCAAGCAACGTGTACCGCCAGCTAGATCTATATGCTGAATTGCGGAAATCGGTTGGGCTTGATAGGCCTCTACTACTATTCATGTGTAGGATGTGCTATATATAGCCAGAGTCTTGTTATGGCACTGCCACCCTCAGGCGTAGGTTGGTTATCCAAAGTCATGGTCTCGCGCGAGAGATATATTGCATGTGGCTGACCTATCTCTTTTGTCATTTCCAAAGTCTTCGGAACGTCATTCAATATTTGTATTGGACCGGATGGATCTTGAGGGACAATAAAGTAAGCACCTCGCTTACTCGATGGAGGTGTTGGGTAGTATTTACCTATCTACATATTCTTCGCCACATACACACATCTACACACACCCAAGCTGAAAGCCTCCCGGATTGACAGGCACGCCTGCCTAGAATGGCGATATCGTTGTAAGCAAACGTTCTCGTGCTGCTGGCTGACCGTCGAGTTTCAGAGCTACCCCCAACCAATGTACTGATACCTGGGGACATGTACCCAAGAACTGATCGACAGAACCGGTTCCCGTGGGGGCCAGTGGTATCTAATGTACATATGCATGGAAATATGTGTGTGTGTGTGTATGCACCGTGGTCAGTCGAGCAGATGCTGGCTAGAAGAATAGCCCCCTCTTACGCAGGGCAGCTTCTAAGCCGATAAGGAGTCTGCCGGTTGTGGCTTGCCCCTAGAGGCGCTCATCAGCTCAGTTATATCAGCCTTGCGGCGCCGCCTCTCCCAAGTATTGCTTCAGATGTGGAACGGCCGCGGAACGCCAAGTCTCGTCTTCGCATAGGTCGAGGTCTTCGTTGCAAAGCGCCGGTCTATAAGGTGATGCAGTGTACCTATTTGGGAACTATTCTCACAGGATAGGCAATGCCTCTTTTTTCTTTCCAAATGCCCGTTTTGGGACGTGACGTTTCCCGGCAGATGAACGTGGCTGCCCGGACCGAACTCCCTCTTCCCTGAGAAGGTGACGGGTCACTCATTATCATGTATGAGATGGTGGGCCTTTGTCTGCCACCGCGGGCACCGCCGAATCAATGGGAGACTGCAGTGTTATAGGAAGGAACAGCGAGGGCTAGAGAGCCGTGGACCACACCGGATGCCGCCAGCGATATCTGGAATAGTGTAATGGGAGGGAATGCGGCGAACATAACCCCCACCATGACCGGCTGGGGCCGTCTTGGCGTCCCCAGACATCGTCCAGGGCCCAGCAGACTGGGCCTTGCGCTCGACACCTTTCTGCAAAAGCCTCTCGGCCGTTGGAAGATATGATCTTTGCCTTATTCCTTGTCCTACGAGGAGAGACAGCACCGTTCTATGTGCTTCAAGGTTGGTTTGGTAGGGGCTCTCTCCAGTAACGGGCCTGAGCCTGATACACCTTTGCGTCCTATGAGCCGCGTGAATACGAGCCCCTCGCCCCTATCCCACAACAAAATGTGGAAAAGTCCCAACTTGCTGCACAACCATCAGCCTTCATGAAAATGGCCATCAAGTGAGTGAGTGGGAGAGTGGACATGAAAAGGCAGACCAGAAGAGATATGGCCTATACACTGGAATAATGTCGGGTATAGACAACCCATCATTATCTACATTTCAGATCATTTGCCGTTCAGGGCTCGCAAGCCGAGACTCACAACCGTGGATCGTCCCCTGGATGCGCGTTTCTACCCCGCCTCAAAACGAGACCCCTATCAACGCCAGTTTTTCTCTTACATAAGTAAAACGTGAAGACATGAAATGGTCGGATGGGTTCTATTACCTCATCTCTTATCCTCAGGGCTTACATGTAGTCAGCATAAGGAGGTCATACTGCATGCACCACCCGTTCGTTGTCATAAAAGACGTTGGAAACTAATATAATTTTGAGATTTGTACATCTATGTAAATCATAATACGTGCGTGAGTATTGAGAAGAATCTATGATGCCATTTGAATCATTTACAGGTCGTGATTTGTACATTTCGTGTTCGTTTTGGGTGCTGGATGAATATGGGTCTCGCCCGTAATGAGCGCCCCAGGCTGTGGTAATGGGAATGGACCCATCCCTTGACACCACCCAAGCTTTGTCGTGTTTTGGTACGTGCTCGTGCTGAACGACGGTGCGGTCTTTCGAACTTCACCATCATTCATCTTTAGGTTTTGTCTCCGAGGTCGCCGGCGGTTGTTGCTGCGTTGCCGCTTTCTCCGCCTCCTCTGCTTTTTGGATGGCGTGTTGGACTTGCCACATGGCGCGCTCAACCTCGACCTCGAGCTCCGGGACGTCCAGCGCTTTGGCGAGCGCCTGCTCGTTGGTCCGCGACAACAGCATCACCTCCTTTTCCGGGAGGGGCTTCTTCTCGCTAGTCGACGGGTGCGGTGCCGACTTTTCCGCGCTCCCGCTTGAAGGCGGCAGAACGGCGGGGTATATCTTGGCCAGTATCGGCGAAGGCGTCAATGCCAATATGTTGTTCGACAGCAGGAACTGAATATGCTTTCCTCCGGCCAGCGCGCGCCAGTGCGACCACGCGCGGTAGACGAGGTAGAAGAAGGGAAGGTTCGGTATCACTACAAGCGCGCAGTATGCGATTGTTAGTCATCATCGTCAATGTCCACTTTTTCTCTCTTCAGCCCACCACAGGAAGGGGAAAGCACTGACCTGGGACGAGTGCAAAGGGTATGGTGATGGGCATGCCGACAATACACCATATCAGATTCGCCTTGTGTAACGACTCCCGCTCGGTGGCAAGGGTCTGGAGGACGCCAACGGCCTTGTCGGCGGGTATGACGGTGTCGGGGAACACGAGCTCGACCCTGTCTTGGCCCTTGAGCTCCTCATCGCGGCGGCGGGCGGACAGCGGAGGCACGCTCTTCAGCCCCATTCTTCGTAGGGGATCCTTCGCAGGGCATGGTTGCCGTAGTTGACAATCTTTCGCTGCCAGCCCGACTCCTTCTTTTCCCAGCTGGCCCAGAGCGCGGCGGCGCGGTTGGTGACCTTGTCGGCGATCGTCTTCTGATTGGCGGACTGGACACTGTTAAAGCGCTCGCAGTACAGCAACGTTCGGCGTGTCGATATCGGGAGGAGGTAGAGCCGCATGGTTTCCTGGTTCGGATCGGTTCGGACGATATGACTCTCTGGTTGCAGAAGATGGATAACCTTCTGTCGAGAGCCGCGGAAGGGAGGCCTATGTAGAAGTGGGCGAGCTGGGTGACCGCTTTCGTGGCGGCTTATTATACCAAAATTTATGGGAAATCCACGTCAATGCAAGCAGTCTGGTGGATTGACGTAAGTCGGCCTCCCGAAACGCACTACGACGGCAGCCATTTGGCCAGTAACAGAAGCACGTTTTTAGTGGGAAGGAGCTTGTTGGGATGTCCCACTTGATGCCTGCTGGTTGCGTGCCTTAGATAGATCCATCGCTCCCTGCAACTTCCTGCTTCTGACTCACTGTAGCAGCTGAGGGGCTACAAGGCTAGCAGCAGAAAAGGACATCTCTAATAGCATCTGAGATTTGTGATTTCCACCGGGACCCTCCCCCAAACAGTGACGTCGGGCCTTCTCCACCGAAAGTCGTTCGAGCTGGCACCCTTGCTCCGGCTTCAGCTCGTCACTGGACCAGGTCCAGCCGCACAAACAAAATCCTTGGAAGGATCGCTTCGACTGTATCGTTCATTACCCGTCCAACGCTGCATGCTTATTCTGTGGGCTGCTGTATTAGGCGCCCGCTCCAACGCAACACTGGCCGCCGACGGTTCATTTTCATTAAACCAGGACTACTGTTCGCTCTCTCTGCTGCTTACTTGGCTTTACTTGCTCTCATTATCATACTAGGCCATCCTGGTGGCTGAACCAAGCTCTAGAAAAGTTCAATCCCAAGTCCGGCCGTCTTATCTCTCTCTCACTCTCTCTGGTCTCGTCTCTCGTTCGTTGTCAACTTCGATCTTATTTTTTTCGTCTATCCACCACTAATCTTAACCATAATCGATCGCCTGTGCCATTCGTTTTTATCCAACCCGCAAATCCAGTCCCCCCCAACAGCCCAACGCGACCCAAACTGCCGAGCATGCTCAATTGAACGAAAACATACGATTCTTGGGAATAACGATGGGATTGTGTCGCTGCGCCACCTCGAGTATTAACCACCAGTAACGAGAAGGAGAAAAGCATGAGGAGTTGGATATTTGGTGCTCGATGACGACTGCTACGAATATACCCAACACCCTCCTCTCCTATCTCACTGCGACAACAACAACAGCATTGACTACCTAATATTGTTTCGCCTCCAACCAAGCTGTCGCCGTAGCAGCGGCAGCCGCAGTCGTCGCCGCACCCCGCCGACAACAACACCGACGACACCATGGTCCCCCCACCGGTCCGATCCGTCCCCCCGTGGGTTGACACACGAGGACCACCCCCCGGCATTCGCGTCCCCAGCCCCAGCCGTCCGCCCCCGCGGCGCAACACCGAAGGCCCGACGCGCCCAGGACAAGTCCGCCGCGTCTCGCGCGACGGCTATGAGCAATGGGTGGACCCCGAGGACCTGCGCAAGTTTCGGCGTCCCGTCTTCATGCGTAAGCGGGCTGACCGCCCTGGGCGCAAATGGGACCACCTGCGGTCCAACGAGCCCTTCATCATGGGCTCCGGCTACCGCCCGCCCAACGTCGACCCCTATGAGAAGTGGCGCGACTTCATCGACTCGACGCGACGCTATAACGGCTGCGCCGACCGGCCAAGCCACTTCATCTCCCAGGACAAGCTCGAAGCCCAGTACCCGGGCCTGAACAACCCCCTCGTCACCAAGACGCCGCCGCCCGCCTCGACACGGCGCAAGACGCTGGCCTTCCGCCTCAAGAGGATGATCCTTCTTAGCCCCTTGCTGCCTCCCATAGTCCGCCTCATCGCGCTCAGCATGTCGCTCGGCTCCCTGGGATTGGCGACCGAGCTCCTTAGGATGGATGAGCTCCACACGCTTAGGAGCCAGGCTGTGGCCTCCATCGTAATCGACTCCCTGGCCATCCCCTACATCCTGTACATGATGTACGACGAGTTTACGGGACTGCCGCTGGGCCTTAGATCCGCCGTCGAGAAGGCATCCCTCACGCTGATCGACGTGCTCTTTATTATACTAAAGGCTGTCTCTACGGCGCTCGCCCTCCAGACTAGAGAGCTGCATGGCAACGGTAGCTCCTGGAGTAATTATAGTGCGTATCTGGGATTGCTGGTATGTGCCGTCGTCGCCTGGATCTTCACTTTCGTCATCATGCTGTTCCGGTTGGTGGATCGACTGAAAGGAATCGACTAGCGGGAGAGCGAAGGAATTTTGGTACACCTCCCGACAGAAGGCATGGGCATCTATTTGTAATTTTGGGGGGTGGCGGACGTGGAGAAACATTGCCATGGATGCATATGCATTATGACCGCGTTTCAGCTGGTCAGACGATAGAAGCAAACCTGCACCTTCAGATCGGACCAAAGAAGGGGAGACGGGCAGACGGCGCGGGAGAAACGGGTGTCACAGGTCACACACAAACACACACACAGTATACCACCGGCGGCGTTACTTGCAACACACATATTTGGCGTTATTCGGAGTTTTCCATGGAGGGGCATAACATAACATGACGGGACCGGGCGGGGAGCGTTCGGGTGTCAAAAACGGCTGGCAAAGGGGGGTCACGTAGCGTTTATTATTCTACTACTCTAACCCCCTCAACTTAAATACACTGCATACATACATCACACATACATTCATCCACAGTTCTGATATTTGCACGTGCTCTGAAATATCCGTGAGGGATTGTTCCTACTTGACCTAACTAACATGCCTTGGCCTTTAGCACTCGAGTACACGTAGCTCTTAGTTGACATATTACCACCAAAGTAAAGATACGGCAGACATAATGTAAATCATCCGCATCGATGCCACTTATACAGAAGATGCCGTGGCAAGCAGCTTTTCGAATCGGAAGGATTGGGGAAGTATGCATTCACTGCCGCGTCAAATATGCATTAACCAAAGAAGAGACTTTCATTGCGACTGCTATTCATTATGCTTGACGCTATTCATTATGCTCGACCAGTATGTACGAGAAGCGGAGGTTCAGCCTTAGGCACCGTCAACATGCATCTAGCGAGGGTGCTTATTAGATACTGCCCATGCCCAGGCCCATCGCTTGTACCTCACTTGTTCGTACTTCAACTGGTCTGCATCACCGTTCTGCCCAGGCCTTTCCAGTTGCTATGACATCTATCTACAACCTCTGCCCTGCGTTCATCAGCTCGGTGTCGCGTCGCACAACCAGCCAGAGCGCCCAATACGCTTTGTGGTAAATTCACCAGACAGCAGCTGCTACCAGATAAGTCTTTGTCTCGGGACTCATCTTAAGGGCCGCTTTATGCTCCATGCGAGAGGCCTGGTAATGGTTATTCGTACAATTCGTGCGGGCCAACTTCAGAGCCAGCCCAGAGCGTGTGGTTCGTCCATCAGAAACGAGCCTCTTATGCCAGATATCCAAGCTCGTCGTCATCAAGACGCTCGAGGTACTCCTTGTCGAGGAGGATCTCGATGCACTTCTTGATATCACCAACCTTGGGGACGAATCGCCCCTTGATCTGTGAAATCGTCTCACCCACCAGCACGTTGTGCTTCATCTTCTTTCGCGCCTTCATAATGCGCACAATGGCGGACTACAAACCCTGGGTTAGCATCTTCGGTTTATCAGGACTGACAGAATTGATTGTACTTACTTGTAAGACCAGCTTGCGGTCCTCCTCGATCGTCTTGTTGGTCTCAACCTCTTCTTGCTTGGCTTCCGACTTGGTGCCAATGTTGAGGTTGATGCGGATCTTCTTGTTCTTGAAGTCGTAGTTCAGATGGTAAGTCTGTCCAACGCCCGGCTTTGCTGAGTCGGGCTTCTGAAGGAGGACCTTGGCCTTGACCAGGATAGCAAGAGCACCGTCGAGAGCATCCGGTGTTAACTGTGTTATGGATGCAATGTCCTCGTAGCTGTGAACGTCCTTCTCGTTGAACAAGAGCAGAACCGCCATCTGGTAGACGCTGACCTGGAATGTGTACGGCGTCTTCTGGCTCTTACAGTAGCTAGTCTTAACCTCACCCTTGCAAAGCTGCCATAGCCATGTCAGCTTGCGTCCCTCATGCTTGTTCTTGTAGTACCGGGTGAACCGGTCAAGATCTGCCTGGACCTCAGCAGGCGGGTTGAAAGTTGTGTTGGGCGGTGCCAAAGGCCAGAAGCTGGTTCCGAGGATGGAGTATGTCGAGTCAAGAGACTGCTTCAGATTGCCCTCATCGGTCAAGCCCTTCGCGTGCTCCTTGAAGCCCTGGTTCAGGTCCTTGGAGATCTGCATGTCCTGGAACATGCGCTGCAGCTTGTTGGTGTACTCGAAACCACATGCCTCCTTCAGCTTGCTGATCATGCTAGTCTCGGCATCGTCAGAGGTAGAGGTGCTGTGGACAAGACGTCTGGCCAGCATCCTCGAGTAGAACTTCTGGAAAACATCCTTATCCTCGATGTACTTGAACACGGTCATAATCTGCGTCAAGACTGCATCCAGGTCAGACTCTTCCACACCAGTACCGCTCTTTCGCAGCAACACGTCGGTATACTTGGCGAGAAGTTCCGGTGACCTGTTAGAACCTGCCTTGCAGATCTCATTGCGATTGACAAACTCGCGGCATGCGTTGTCGAGAGATCTGGTGAATTCCGGCTCGTCGTTGAAAGCGCGCTTTACCAAGCCCTGGTACTGTGTATGCACACCCAGCAGGGCGTCGACATAGACCTTGGGCTCCAGCTTCTCAGCGTCGGAGGCGACCTTGCTAACGGCTGCCAGACCAGCGTTTCGGACATGGGTCTCAAATTTCTGCCTCAAGGGATCGAGTCCATCTGGGATTCTGTTGAGAAGGTTGTACATCCGCTTCATGTCATCTTCGCGGTTGTTGTCAAGCAGAATCTGGAACTCGTCCCGAAGAAGGGTTGAGTGATCCGCAATAAGGGCCTTGTTGCAAGCCTTCTTGAGAGGGGTTGCAATGTCCTGGTGCAGGTACATGCGGACGCGCTCTTCCTCCTCGTTAAGTCGAGCCTCGGCCTTCTTCATGTACTCAACCACACTGTTCTCGGCAACAAACTGGGTGGACTCGGCCGCGTAGAATTCGGAGGTGGCGTCCAAGAAAGGGCGCTCGAAGTGGAATCGGTATACATCGAGAGTCGACTTGGAGCTATCGTGCTCGTCAAGACCCAGAGAGACGAATGAATCGACGACTTGCTTTATCTGGCCGTGCTCGATTGTCTCGCCATTTCTTTGCTTCTCTACCAGCATCAGCACAGCTGACATGACCTTCTCAGAAACCTTCTCAAAGAGCTCAGTGCGCCACTGCACCAGATGAAGCGTGTACACGTCATGTGTGCCCTTTTTGCCCTCGTCCATCTCTCTTTTAACCCAATGACGGTTAAGGTATCGGAACAGATGGTGGATGTACTTTGCGGCAGTGGTGTATCGATCCCATTCTCGGATGTAGAAGGTGAGCAGGGCCTCTTCGGCGTGGGCCTTGGACTGCTCTAGGAGATCGGCAAGGTGGTGGTTCAGGTATTCAATTAGTTTCTTGTACAGATCCTCACCCAGAAGATGTGCTTCATAATAGTTAGCATGCTTTTAGTGTTGGATGATGGGGGGATACGTACCTCCTCTGTGAGCAGCACCTGAGCCGGCTTGCGACAAGCCGACAGCTTTTTGCGACGTGCAGAAGTTGTGCACAGCACTGTTGCCTTGTTAGTACCATTTCCCAAGGGTCAGATCGTGAAGTGCACTTGACTCACGTGTATATACCCATGTACTAGATGACGTCAGTCAGAATGTTCGTCGCCGAGATTGGGGCAAAGGAGGATAACTTACCGTTCCCATATCCATGCCATCTTGCAGGTTGATCATGATCTTGGAGATACCGGCCTGGAGGTACTCCCAGGTCGCAGCGATGTCCTCCCGGTTGGGTGCCGGGGGCATCGTGACGGTGGCTGCGCGCGACATGACGGAGGGTGTTGACCGACCGAAGCTGTCAGAAGCTGTCCCGGTTCGTGAATGGGTCAGGCTATGTCGAGAAGATCAAGAATCGGTTGTGGTACGGTTGCTCAGGTTGGCAATTGTTTCAGACAAGACGGAGTCGGAGTCTGCTGCACACCAAGCAATTAGTTGTTGTCGCGGAGGCAAGAGGAAGATGGAAGTCAAAGGCAAGTCCAGCAAGTTAAAAGAGGCGCGCTAGGCAAGCAGAGAATAAATGGCAGAGGATGTGTAGGAAAGGGAAAAAATGAGGGATGGGTGGCGTTGGTGCCTGTGATCAATGGAGGGGTGTCGCGATGCCTGGAGAAGATGAAAGTGTATCGACGTGGGGACCTTACCTTGGTCGGAGTTACAGTGGACGATGAGTGAATGACCTGGCAGATAGGCAGCTCTTCTGCAACCTAAAATAAAGAGGTGCCCAGCCGACCGACAACCAAGGGTCGCACGCAACACAGTCGAGGCAGGCAAAAGGACGCTGTCGACTGATGAAGAATGTCTGGGCCGAGGCAAACAAAGCGAAGAAGAGATACGCGATATGAGTGTTGTGAGTATCGTAACTGTCAAGGAGGATAGGTTCAACTCGAGGTGGTGCTTCCGAAGGTAAGGAAAGCAGCCGCCTTTTCGATGTTGGTAATCGCCGACTGACTGACTGACTGACAAGAGTGGGCGAGTGGTGAGTGGGAAAAGGTAAGGCAGTCACGAATGCTCAGGTTGGTCGGTCCCAGGCAACCCCACCTGTAACAGGCACCCAGCAAGTATATAAGTACCTACCCTGCCGCACAGACCATTCAGCTTCAGCCTTGTAGCAACTGCATTCAACATTGTTCGATGTTCGACCTGGACTACAAGGAACCTACCTAAAGGATGTCCTAACAATGCCATGTTTACCTGCTCACTTTATCCCAGCCACCCCAACCTTGAGACCATTGTTGGAAATCTGCTCCTTTTGAAGCTTGTCAAGCCTCCCAGATCGTTATTCTTATCATGCATACAAGTGACCCCACAATAGCTGATGATGAGCCTCTTCTGACATCGCGCCTCTCTCCATCCTTTGTCTCCATCCCCTTCTGCTTTCGAGCTGGGAGAAGCGCCATCAAATGTGTAGAAAACAGAATGGTATAGCTACTAGGTTGCGCCTGGGTGGGGTGTATCATCTGATCAATGGAGTTGAAGGAAGCATCGGCGATAATGTGTACAGAATGATACTCGGTACCGAAAGTCAGAGAGAGCAGAGGGCAAAGTCAATGTCAAGAAGTGCAGCTGTCAAACAGTATGAGGATTCGCCTGACAGCTTTCGAACCCACCGTGCTCATGGAAACGCTGTTCCTGTACCTCATGCTGTTTGCCTAGTAATGAGGTAGTTTGCTGTAATCTACCAGCATGCATGTGTAAACTCTAGACACCGGCGAAAATATCAAGATAGTTCCGTGCCGAGAGCTTTGCGAAAGCTCACATCTTGAAATAAACCGCCATGGCCATTGGAGCAAAGAGAATCGTGTTGAAGATGGCTTATAAGGGCCGCAGTTGACGCCTCGCTATTCCACCAGATCCATGTGTTTCCCGTGCCCAACTCTCACAACGGTGCGTCTCCCGCAGCAGTTGCTTGCGCCGACGCCGAGCCTTTCCGGGCCGTGACCTCAATCTCCACCTTCATTACCTCCTCCATCAACCCCGCGACCAGCATGGTGGCCGCTGGCCGAGCGCCGCCGAGGTACTTGTGCAGGACATCCCAGCACTTGGGGAAATCGGCGCGGTCCGGGAATATGTACCGGACCCGGACGACCTCGTCCAGGGTGGCGCCGGCCTCGGCGAGTGCAGACGCGATGTTCTTCAGGCATTGCTCCGCCTGTTCCGCGGGATCCGGGGAGATGGTCCCGGACTTGTAATCGTAACTAGCCAGAGGGAAGACGTAAGCGCTGCGCTCGAATTCGTCTTTACGGACACAATCTTCTTTAGATGATACACATCAATGTACCTACCCGGTGCAGCCCGAAACGAAGACCCACTCCCCCGTCACCACGGCGCGGGAGTAACCGATTTGGGCCTCGAAGGAGGAACCGGAACTGATGAGTGTTCGTTCCATTCTTTATTTGAAGTAATGTGGACGAAAAAAATTGACCACGTTGGTTGTTTTAGAGGTTGAAGTTTGTATACTCAATTATGTGTAAGCATGGGTTTTTGTAGACTAGGTACAGATCGTCAAGTTGCTGGTCAATGAGTCACTCATATCTCCATGCTTAGTGCGGCGCCGGCTTGGCTCGATTCGATTTGGGGGTATCCGTTCTCCAGAAGGGACCAATACCCCGGGGTCTTGCTCAGCTGGCAATGGATATCAATACGTAACTGTCTTTTAGTTTGTTCTCCCTGCCTACATATCACCATAACTTTGAGCATGCTACAAGCCTACTGCATACATCCAGCGACATAACCCCAGCTCGCACTTCGGCCGACCATGTCCGTTGTGCGTATGTGACACCGGAAAACCCGGTGACAAACAAGTAGGCATCCGAAAGCCCCTTAGCCTCCATTCCGCTCTCGCATTCTTGGCCAACAGGCTCAGAAATAGCCATCTGACCAAAGCAATCATGACTACACAGGACAGGTAGTGTACTTTACTTCTTGTGCTTCTGCTTGTACTGAATAAATCTTGTCAGATTCATCATTGTCTCGTCAGCGCGCATCCGCAGCTCTGTCTGGGCCCTCTTGTCAACCTTCTTCGTAGCGGCCTTGAGTTTGGGTACAGTCTCCTCGAAATGCTTCAGGAACCCAATCTGCCAAAACACTTCCTTGTCGCAGGCAAATGACTCGTCACCGTAAATGTCGAAGAGCTGGTTGAGCGCCTCGACACCGTCGGCAAGCGGTGTTGAATCGGGTAGACCGGCTACAACAGTAAGGAGGAAAACACCGATCTCGCGGTTCAGATCGATGGGCGCCGGGTCGAGCGCCAACTGGCCCAGAACGCCCAAACACTTCACTCCAAGGCTTTGGAACGGGTCTTCCTCGTCCTCAACTGGCAGATTCTTGGACGCGTGGTATAGGGAGATGAACTTCTGGTGTTCACCGCCTTGTAATGGTGTATCCTGGCGCAGTGCACGAGCAATGGCCCACGCAAGACTGGTGACAATGGTGGCAAGTCCGACGTCGGAAGTGTCGCTTGCCAGCACGTGGGCTACAGTCTCCTTCCAGATTATCTGAGCGATGGGTGCCCAAGCTTTCTGAATGGCAGCGTTCGGGCCTTCGCTGAAATCGATGCAAGATACCGTCCAGGCTATGTTGTTTAGTGCGGTGAGTGCGTGCGTGCGTATGAGCGATGTTGTCTCCTCTGTGCTTTGGCTCGAGTGTGCAGTTTTGATGATCTGGGGTATCGCCTTGTGCATGAGAAGCTTCAAGGTTGGGAGGTCATCAATACCAGAGATCTCGTCGAAACCGTCGTCTGCGCCTGTGACCTTCTCCATATCCGCTTCAATCTCGTCATCGTCCATCTCGTCTTCTTCGCCCTCCGCGTCTTCATCACCACCATCATCGTCGTCGTCATCATCATCATCATCGGCATCCATATCCATGTCGGCGTCCTTTCCAGCGAGACCTGGGACATCATCGATATCTGCTCTCTCGCCCTTCTCCAGGGATTCCTGTATGCTGGTGCCGATGGATGCGATGATTTCCAGGGCGAGCTGCAGAATCTCAACGGTATCACTATCGCCAGCACCATTGGTCTGGTTTCCTTGTGGGGATTCCAGCGCATCGCTCAGAGCAGGTATCAACGCAGCATCGGTGGACTTTTCTCTGCCAGGGTTTGCGTCATCCCATCCCATTGTCGAGAAAACATTGTGCAAGATTCCGCAGGCCAAAACAGCACTTAGGCTTCTGCCAGACTTGAACGTAAGCAAATGCTTGAAGCATTGGGTCTGGTCGTCGCCTAAAATCCGCTCCACGAACTGGCGGTTGTCCTCGGACAGCGTCATCATGCAGGATAGCGCGACGTTCATGACTTCGGTGGTCGCCGCGCCACACGATATGAGCGTGAACAAGAACTTCAGCGCAGCTTCATTCCCTGACACTGCCACCAGAATGTCATCTTGAGCTTCTGTCAGGGCGGCCAGGATAGCACAAAGAGCCTCAGCGATGTTCCACATCAAGGTCTGCTCGGCCTTGGAAGCCTTGTTGAGGTTGGCCACATTGGGACCGGTCAAGGTCTCAGTGATCTACGACTGTGTTAGTGCTCGAACTCCAGAACGATAGGATGCACACGACATGGACATACCTTTTGGGCGGCATGCTCGATAGCCGTCAATACATCCACTCGGAATAGGTGGATACAGAAATCCGCCTCTTCCTTTTCGGTGAGAAGCTTGAGGATTTCCCATCCCGCGGCTCGGCTTTCCAAGCTTGCATCGGTCAGGGTCTCGGTGAGGACAATGTGGACGACTTGTTCCCGCAAGAGCAATTTTCGGCACTTGGTGTCTTGGATGATGTTGGCAATGGCGCCGGCAGCTTCAGTGCGCTTGGACGGCTCCGCGCTTTGCAGGTTCTTGACGACCGGCAAGATGCTGCTCTCTCTCAGCGCAGCCAATTCTGGGTCTGTCGGAGGCTTGACGGGTTTAGCGATCGGATCAGACCGCTGGCCCCCCTTGCCCCTGTTTCGTCTTGATTTTCCCATGATACTCTAACGGAGTAGTGGCCTTGGTGTTGCTTGTATGAGGGAGGGTCTTATGGGGTATGTCTGCTGTGACCAAAGCTCAGCAGCTGTCAACTGTCTTGTTGCTTTTCGGAGAAGATGGACAAAGCTGCCCAAAAAATTGTTCAAGATCCCTTCAGGTAGATCAGGTCTCAAATTTTTGAATCTTCTCCAACCGTTATTATCATCAGCCTTATACAGTAATCGGTTCCAACGGTTGGTGACGAGAGTGGGGACTTGGAGTGTCCAGCGGGCTGGCGGGTGGTTCACTCGGCGCTGCATCTGCAGGGTCCTGGACTTCTCACGGCGGGCGGGTAACAATTGGGGTACTAGGGACAGACTCAATCCAGCACTTGAGGCTCTTGCATGCTGCTATCAACATACCCAAGCACCAAGTCAGCTTAAGCAATCACCTACAAATCAGTCATGCACATGAACTGATCTTGGCGACTAGTGTCCAATTGAGCTACTGAGAACTTTTATACCACTCTATTATATGAACCCAAATCTGTGACGGGTTGTGACATTGAATCAATTGCAAACGATCGTCACGATATCAAGCACACAATGATGTTCCGCCAAGGTTTTCCAGGCTTGTACCCGATACTCCAAAACTCCAGTTACAGGGGCTACATGTGGTCGGGTTTTAAGGGTCTCCATAGCGCAAGCACACCACCTTAGCACTGACAGGGAGCCACGTCTATTTAAGGTATCGCAACTTTATGTAATCTGGCCAGGGACGGGCAGACGAACCACCAAGTCGCTACTACCTACTACTACATACTTAACATCATCTTCCATGTACCCTACCTGCCTACTTACCTTATACCTAGCAACCTCCAATTGACGAGCTCAAGCCAAAAGTTATAAAAATCTCCCATGCTTCCGAGTGCACAACCACTATCCTGACGCGAGAGAGCTTCTGCTGGTGCAATAGCTACGACTCGAGACGACCACTACCAACGACCGTTGCTGACACGCCACCACTGCATCATACAGCTATGATTTGCCCGACAGTCCGATGTCAATAATTCAACATATCCTGAGACAATAAGACCTCTTGTCTGCCTCCCCCCAGAGAGACTCTCTGCGAGAATGTCTTTGTGGGGGAATATGCGCGGCTTCCTCAACGATGACGAACTCGGGAAGAAGGACGACGATCACAAGCATCCGTCCAGAAATGGCAACTTGCGCCAACAAAGCTGGGCTCCTGCTCGCGTCCCGCCGCGCCGATTCCTGAAGCGCATCTTCCTCGTCTTTGGAGCGGCCCTCCTCACCTACCTATTTATCCACAACATCCCGACCGACATCGGCCCCAGACAGTCACTTCGCCCGGCGTACGGCAAGACCGCGCCTCCCGGCTATCCTGTCCGCGGACGCCCCCCCCGAGCACGAACCCGAAAGATGCTGCACAGGACGAGGATCTGTCGTCCCCCGAACCGCCGCAAAGAACCTACAATGCGCCGCCAAAGTTCCTCGAGTTGGCAGGGACACTTCGTGCTATCGGTACGACTCGCGGGTCGTTGGTAGTAAACAGGAACGTGCTCTTTGCCGCATCGAGTTTGAAGAGCGCGGCGGCCATTCTTCCTGTGGCCTGCCAGATGGGCTTAGAATTGAGGAATTATGTCCACTTTGCGCTGATGAGCCGAAGCGAGATCTCTACAGAAGACCTGTTGAAAGTGAATGGCATTTATGAAGACTGCCACCTTATAATACACGGTATTACACCTAAAATGTGTCCATAACCATCTATTGTGCCTCAAAGCCGCTGACCACCATGCAAGATGCCCGGCCAGAACATGCCAAGATATCAACCGACGACCGAATGGAATCCAGCGTCTTTCGAGCTTTCTGTAAGTTGCAATCCTTGAAGCATCCCCGCATTGGTTGTCTAATAACACTCTTTATAGATCATATCCACACGTATATGCATCCTCAAGCTATCTTTATTGATGCTAGTGATCAAGAGGAGCGATTCTTCCGACTTGGTGCCAGAGCGCAAGCGAAGGCATCTGGCAATACCCTAATCGAGTTGCCAGTCGATTCTGCAAAGGATTTGATGTGGTTGACCAAACTGGATAGCGCTGCCTTGCATAGTAAGAAGAGCTGTTGTCCCTATCTGTATCTCGTGCTAACTCTCGCATAGTGTGGGATAAGATTCACATAGATATACTGGTACATGCTATCCCAGGGGCATCCGGCAGTCTCATAAGACTGCTGCGGTCCTTGAGCAGGACCGATTTTGCCGCGGGTCCGATACCCCATTTGACTATCGAATTACCGCATGATATCGACCCCCCAACGAAACGGTTCCTGGAAACATTCAAGTGGCCACCGGCGCATATTTACAACCCGAACAACGCGCGGTATCTGTCGCTACGGCATCGGATACCGCATCAGCGGATGACGGAAGAAGAGAGCTCAATCCGGTTCCTCGAGTCATTCTGGCCAGCTGACCCCCACACGTCTCATATCCTGGTACTCTCTCCACAGGTCGAGCTTTCGCCCCAGTTCTTCCATTGTGAGTGATCAACATTCCGGTTTGAGAATCATCGTACTGACACACATCCAGATCTGCGCTATTCTCTTATGGAATATAGATATTCCGCAGCTTCTCGCGCGCAGAGGTGGTATGCCCGTATACTCGGCATCAGCCTGGAGCAGCCGCTGAAGATGGTAGGGGGGAACGACAAATTTATTCCACCTTCCAGTGGCGAAGCAGGCGCAGACGATGAATCGACATCATTCGTATGGCAAGCGCCCACTAGCAGCGCGATGTTGTTTCTGGGCGAAAGGTGGATAGAACTGCACGACTTCGTGTCGAGAACCCTTGAAGCCCAACACAGCCTGGACCACACCCCGGCGCTCTTGTCGGAAAAGCTGGTCAGTACGGAGCATCCATCTTGGCTGGAATACGCCCTGCGGCTGTCGCGGCTGCGGGGATACTGGACGATATACCCGGGAGAGACAGCCGCAAAGAACCTGGCGACTGTCCACGGAGAATTGCATCACATGCCTGAAGAGTATGCAGATGTGGAGCCGAAAGACCCGGGACTAGCTGACGATGCCACTGAGGCGCAAATCGACGCGGCTATAGCGAAGTTCAAAGGTGGAGTAGAAATCAGCTTGGCGCCCCCTATGTCGCTGATGCAAACGCTGCCCCACGACGGTGCGCTACTGTCGATCGCAAGTCTGCCGTTGCTGTCGTGGGACGGCCAGAAAACGGACGTCAAAGGTGTAGATGCCCATGCCCTCGAATATGCCTCAATATTCAAAAAGGAGGTGGGGAAATGTACAGGAAAGGAGGTCGAGACAGTAGTAGCCGATCTTTCAACGGAAGATTTGTTCTGCACGACAGACTAAGGATGGCCTGGCGACACGATACGCTGGCTATTGCGGTCTTTACTACATGAGTGCATAACAGAGGCTGACCAGAAGGCCGAGAGAGCGTCTGGGGCGCTTACTTGGTCATAGACATTATATACCCGGATTGGGAGGGAATCCACGCGTTCATTTCCGTCAGAACTGAGGCCCTCATTCTTGGACTACGCAGTGACTGAATCGAGTAGTACTATTATTCGTCCGCCTGGACTTTGGTGATTATCAATAGAATCACGCAAGTGCCAATAATGGACAAGGCTACCAGTGACATGATCTGACGAGTTATCAGCAGCGTGACCCCTTTTTGACTTAGTGAATCGAAAACTTACAGTCTGAGTGATCCATCCGGTTTGGACAATAGCAGTCTTGTTTGCATATTTATTTACAGTTTCTAAAAGATCGTTAGCAGCGCGCGACACCCGATAACACAGGAAATGAGTATACGGACTCGTATAGTTACCGAAGCCTACCAATAGACACGCGAAGGCGAGGATCCAGAAGATGATGCCCAGCGGTTTTGCGATGCGGAGCTCCAAGGCGGACGGCTGTGTGCGTAGATGAAATGAGACCACTATAGCCACCGATACGATGGCCATGTAAATGGAGAGCCGGAGGTAGGATAGAAATGCTTTGGGGCAATGGTCAGCAAATTGTCGGTTTGCGAGTCAGAGACGCCGGGATTGGAATCGTGTGTATGCATACTCCTCTCATTAGCACAATGATCTCGTGCATCACTGCTCTCGTTCTCCAGAAGCAAGGGGCCTAGGAACGGCCAGGACCAGAAGGGGCTGTCACTTGGTCTAGAAAATGTGACATGTGAGCCTGAGTCTCTTCCCCTATATCTGCCCCCCCGGATGTTGGATTGGGGGATTATATCAATCAAGGAATGGACGTACACAATATCTCGGGGATATTCGACAGGTTTCCCTAGTGCCGAGGCTGAGAGCGCACCACCACAGCAACGAGAGGTGCGTGACGTCGTGCCATCCTCCACATCATCAGTTTCCCACGAGACGCGCTGCATCGTCTCTTTGAACGATCTGCGCGGCCTTGACTAAAGGAGGATGCGCAACCTCAGGAGTGCTGGCAAGTCTGTAATCGAAATCTTGGCCGAGTGGACGAACGTATAGCAAAAAAGAAAATGCGCAAGGATGTCAGAGCAAAGGCCAATTGAGAAGAGAAATGAGAAACAAGAATATATGACACGCGATCCAATGGCGACCCGATGTCAGGAACTCGAGGCTTTGCACAAATGTGGAAGGCCGCGAGCAGTCCAGATTCGACACGGCAAACGCCCAGTAAAACGTGGGGCCAGGACAGGCCAGGCGCTGGCAGGGGGCAACCCACCGAAGCTCTGCTGCGCTGCTCGTGTGTCGTGCGCTGTGGCGGCCAATCGCTCTTTTAACCTTATGCCTTAGCACCAAACCAAACCGCGCGACAGGCTATTTCCCTTCATCGCAACCCCGAATCTCACCCACCCCTCCGAGCCGTGAAGGGAGCTTGCCTGCACGCTAACTAGTATCACGCAGTATGCATCATGAACAGCATAAGTAAAGCAGGCGGCCCAGCCAGCCCAGCCAGTAGCGGTGAGCTCCCGGGGACTCGCCATGACTGCAGTCTGCAGCCTCCGGCAGCAAACCAACATTTTAAGAGGTTAGATTTGGTGGGCTTCGACACTGCTGGGAGATCCCGGATGCAGACGCCTCCAAACTAAGCCATATATCGTCAATGGCGGAGGGTGTCCTACATAAGGTAGGTAGGTATGAGGCATGTATGTAGGTATATAACAACCAGGCCAGGCTTACTGCTTATATGTGAGGAGTCATACTCGTACCAACCCTTCTCTGCTTATTGCCAACTTTGAGGTGCATTTGATTTCGTCCTATCTAGCAACCACCCCTGGAGCGCTGTAACCTTTTCTTACTTCCACTTGACGATACTGCAGCCGGGAACTGCTTCGGTCCCGTAGGTCAGCACTAAAATCTGGCGGCACTCTCAACTGCGGCGAATAGGGTTCATCCGAATTGAGGAAGCAATGACGAACCCGAGACCAATGGATTCCCACGGGAGAGGAGACGGCAGGCGAGATGATCACACAGAAGCCGCTGCATCGTCCTGGACCCCTTCTTTCCGAGCCACATCTCCCCTCGCCCACGGGATTCTGGCCCAAGATCTGGCCGAGGACCGCGAAGCCGGCATCGTAGCCGAGCACTCGGGGGGCTCTAGCGACGCGGAAGATGGCGGCGCCAACCCGACCCTGTACCGGCAACCCGCCGGCGTGGCCTATGGCGATCGGCGGCCGGTCATGCTGCCGGAGCCGGCGGACGGGCCGGTGCTCACCAGGGTCGAAAAGAAGCAGTCCCGGAACGAGGAACAGGCTCTCCTGAGAGACAACCATCTCCTGGGACCGGACCAGTCTCCAGACGAGGACGTGGGCATGTTCGCGCGTGCCTACCAGCGCCTGTTCGGCGACGCCAAACCTCAAGCGGGGGAGTCCTCGGGGGTAGGACCTTCTGAGCGCTCGCCGCTTTTGACGGGCAGTACCACGCCTGGGCAAGACCCCAGTGATCGACAGTTCAGCGAGCAATGGGATGCTGCCGTGGCATCGGGTAAGATCCACACGACATGGCAGAGGGAAGTGAAAACAATCACTGTCTACTCTCTGCCCCTGATTGTCACATTCGTTCTGCAGTATAGCATCAGCATATCGGGCATCTTTAGCGTGGGACACATCGGAAAGATCGAGCTTGGCGCAGTGAGCCGTAAGCATGATGGCCCCCCTCGCCCCCTATCCTGGTGAAGTCATTGACACTTTTTGATAGTTGCGACCATGACGGCGAACATTACCGTGAGTATCATCCATAACCCATTGTTACTCTTGAATGTGGATATGGGAGTTTCCCAGAAAGGAGGAGCTCGTTGAAGCCCAGCCGCTGACCTCCAGTGTGTTGCAGTGCTATGCCCCTTTCCAGGGCCTTACGACAAGCCTGGATACGCTCTGCAGTCAAGCCTACGGATCCGGCCACAAGCATCTTGTCGGTCTCCAGTTCCAACGGATGATCTACTTCCTGTGGGCGCTGACACTGCCTGTTGCTGTTGTCTGGTTCTTCGCCGAGGATATCCTGCTCTTGATGATCCCCGACCCGCGCTCTGCCGAGCTGGCCGGCTTGTACCTCCGAATCATAATTGCCGGTATACCTGGATTCTGTGCGCTCGAATGCGGCAAGCGGTTCGTCCAGTCCCAGGGGCTCTTCCATGTGACCACCTACGTACTGGTCATTGCGGCCCCCCTCAACGTCTTGATGCAGTGGTTGTTCGTTTGGAAGTTCGATTGGGGGTTCAAAGGGGCCCCGATTGCTATTGTCGTCACCCAGACCTTGATGCCAGTACTCCTCTTCCTATACGTCAGGTTCGGCGATGGAATGCAGTGCTGGGGCGGCTTTAGCAGGCGCGCTTTGACAAATTGGGGTGAGTCCATATCCTTTCTTCACAAATACGCCATGATTTTGGTGCTAACCGTAGTTGCATCAAAAGGGCCTATGATCAGGTTGGCTCTGCCTGGTATGATTATGGTTCTGGCTGAGTGGTTTGCCTTTGAGATCTTGACTCTGGCTAGCAGCCAGTTTGGCACGTCGTACCTAGCGGCGCAGAGCTGCCTCATGACTTTGACGTCGACCACCTTTCAGATCCCGTTCCCCTTATCCATCGCCGCTTCCACGCGCCTCGCCAACCTCATCGGGGCCAAACTGGTCGACGCCGCCAAAACCTCCGCCAAGGTGGCCTTCTTCGGCGCCCTCATGGTGGCCCTCTTCAATGTGACCCTGCTGTCGAGCCTGCGATACAAGCTCCCCCTACTGTTCACGTCGGACCAGGAGGTCATCGAGCTGGTGGCCACCATCATGCCGCTCGTGGCGGTCATGCAGCTCTTCGACGGCATGGCCGCCATGGCCCACGGCCTGCTGCGGGGCATCGGCCGTCAGCATTTTGGGGGCTACGCGAACCTGCTGTCTTACTACCTGGTGGCGCTGCCGATTTCGTTTGGTCTGGCGTTTGGGCTGAATTGGCGTCTGGAGGGACTCTGGATCGGCGTCACGATCGGACTCGTCATGTAAGTTGCTTTGTACTACCAGTGCACCCTGCTTTCTCTTCGCGGAACATACTAATCCGGTGACAAAAGTGTGGCTTCAGTAGAGTATATCTATATTTGGAGAAGCGATTGGGACCAGTCTGTTCGCGAGGCCGAGGATCGAAACGCCAGTGCTTAGAAGGGGTCAGTGAGGCCCTGCCAGTCATAATGGCGGTAGGATGGAGGGCCGGATCGTTGTTTTACTTGATGATTATAGTGCCACCTCGGACGGGAACTGCATCAGTGGCGTTTCTGTGTATCTTCCATTTCCCTAGAAGCTTACCTTACGTTTTGGATCGTATTGGCGACCTAATAGCGACTTACACTGGGCACGTCATGGAACCTAATTATTACTGTTATTTGTCACTTCTTGTGCCTGATCTAATGGAGTCATTATCCCCCTTGAGATTTGGCGAGCTGGAACTGTGCAATGCACCGTTAAAGATACCGCTCCAGCCTGACTTTCGTTCAGACTCGGGGATCTCGGGAGTACAGCGACGGGAATCGATAGCAACGGGAATCGGGAGTCGGAACCCGAGTTTGGTGGGAAGGCCCCACTTCAGCCGGATGACGATACCAGCAGCAGGTAACGTCAGCAGTATGTGACAGATTTGATCAATCAAGTATTCGCCGACGCTGACCTGGATGCCACAAGTAGTAGTACTATGGAGGACCGAGCGGGGAGTCCAGTGTTGAAGGAAGACAGACCCCTGGCACTACTGTATCTGACTCTCTGACTCGTCTGAAATTACATTGGGTTGTCGGTAAAAGAAATCGGTTGGCGGGGTCCTCTCTAAATTGGAGTGCCCCTCGCGCTGCTGCGACTTCTGGGCCGTTGGGTTAGCTAGTGTCGCTGCCATTGATTTATTTCCCCGTTACTAATAAATTGGCGGGAGGACCATCACCATCTCGACCAGACTTCAGACTTCAGACGATCTTGAAGTTGCATTACATACCCTTGAACAATTCTTTTACTATTTTGATTTTTTTGCTAGGTTAAGCCTAAAATGTCTACTACGACTACCACCACGGAAGCCACCCCCATTACGGCGGAGAACATCTTGCGCCTGTTCCCCGACATCGACACGACTTCGGCCGCGCTCGACGGCCACGATGAGGAGCAAATTCGCCTGATGGACGAGGTCTGCATCGTCCTCGACGAGAACGACCTGCCAATTGGGACCGCCAGCAAGAAGCTATGTATGTATACCAATGCACATATCCCCTTCTCGCGGGTGCTTGCAGCCGCTTGAAACAGAAGCAGAAGCAGTAGAGTGGGAGCGCATGCTGACAAGCTTCTTCTTTTTTTCCGCCTCGCCACAGGCCACCTGATGACCAACATCGACAAGGGCCTGCTTCACCGCGCCTTCTCCGTCTTCCTGTTCGACGACCAGAACCGACTGCTCCTCCAGCAGCGCGCCTCGGAGAAGATCACCTTCCCCGACATGTGGACAAACACCTGCTGCTCGCACCCGCTCCACATCCCCAGCGAGACCGGCTCGACGCTGCCCGAGTCCATTGAGGGCGTCAAGAACGCGGCGCAGCGCAAGCTGGACCACGAGCTGGGCATCAAGAAGGAGCAGGTCCCGCTCGAGAACTTCCGCTTCCTCACGCGAATTCACTACAAGGCCCCGAGCGACGGCAAGTGGGGTGAACACGAGAGTATGTTGGAACCCCCCGCGAAGCAAATGTTGTTGGATGGTTCATTAGATGCGTGTGTGACTAACCCGTTTCGTAACACGCAGTCGATTACATCCTGTTCATCAAGGCCAACGTCGACCTGAACCCCAACAAGAACGAGGTCAAGGACACCAAATACGTGTCGCCCGCCGAGCTCAAGACGCAGTTTGCCGATCCCCAGCTCACGTTCACGCCGTGGTTCAAGCTGATCTGCGAGTCGATGCTGTTCCAGTGGTGGGAGAGCCTCGACTCTGGACTGGAGAAGTACGAGAACGAGCAAGAAATCCGACGCATGTGAGCAGCACGTCTTACCTCACATAATGCAGTGTATCGGCCACGGTGGGATGGGCGAGGGTTGTGCAAGGCTCAATAGGGGCCAACACAACATATGACAGAAGGTGGGGCCCCAACAAGAACGGGGACGTGGAGTTGCTTTTTTGGTTGTTACTTGGTTGAACAGCAGCAGCAGCAGTAGCAGCAGCAGCTACCTATGCTTTCTATTTCCTTTCCCTCAAGATATCCGATTTCTCATATAACTCGGGCAAGGAGTCGCCCTTTCTCTGGGGAGCGCACCGGCATAAATCTAATCTTCAATTTCCTCCCTTGGCAAAACTTACTTTCTGTCCTTTGTCTGACAGCCCGGGCAGAAGAAGCCTGGGCCCTGTCAGACCGACCACCTGGAGTGATGATGTTCGGTACATCTGGAAGCCAGCATGCCGTGTGTACATACATGGCCAGGCAGTATTAAGCTCTCGGGCAAGCTGGCTTGCTGGCAGCGCAAAAGAGCGACGGAAGCCAAAGCTTTGCCCGAAACCCTGATGATGTGGGCGGCGGGAAACAGCAAGGCGGGCATCAGCTGATCCGACTCGACGCAGTTTGCATACTAGGCAACCGGCCTGGTAGCAGCCATTGGCTCTTCTCACCTTAAACCACATTAGTTACGCTGTACCAACCCCACTTTCGGTGATCACAAACATCTGCGAGCCGGCCTAGCTGCAGAACCGAATGCATTCCCGCCACGCAACTGAACACCCATCGCTTAACCCCCCAAGCAGCCAAGCCAAGGAGCGATACTCATCTACTGCATCAGTCGAGAGAGACAGGCGCTCGCCCTGCTCCTCCAGCCAATGATGGGCTTGGCAGTATGTAACACGCATCATAATTACACTCCGTTGTCTTCCGGGCGGTCCAATGACTGGCGGACGCAATGAGACAAAGGAGAGCCCCGAGCCGCCGTGTCCGATGTACATGTCTCTATGCGTACGTGCAAGATGTACAACGAACGAACTGGGCCACAGCCTACCATCTTACACGATGCCGCATCCTTCCTCTTCGCCCATACACAAGGCAATGAAACCGTGATGTAGGCTTGCTGCAGCCATCCCACGCCTTACCAACTTTTTGAGTGAAAGTAGTACCCTTGTTGACTTTACTGACCTTGGGCTTTGTCTCTCTTCCGGTGTTAAAGAACCCCCCGGGCGCCACTCTAGATGCTCTTCTTCTGGTTTTCCCTCTTCTTCATCCACTGGAAATAGTCAACAGTTGCTTGTTTGCTAGTCTTCCCGGTTGCGATATACTACCCGACTTTCAAGGCTGCTAGGAGACACAAGAAGGGACAATACTTGGGATTGCTCTTGCGTATATACCTTAGGTACTAACCCCATTCTATCAGGGTGTACTGCAGATATATATCTTCAAGACGCTCTTTGAGGGCCTTCTCTTGTGGCTACTTGCATAACCTGAACTGTTCTTGTCACCTCTTCCATTCTTATTAATCCTGACCCTTGCTGTTTGTGCATATACTGCCTTCCGTGCACGTATAAACAGATCGCCCGCGTATCACATTACCTATATCCCGAACCCTCATCTTGTCAATCAGGAGTCGCTCGGCCCTGAACGTATTCATATATAGTCCCCAGGACGTGACAGACGCCCACACAACACCTGCCTGCTCTACTGCATCGCTTTTCAACTCGCTCTCCTCATATTTCGCCGCTTGATACACTGAGTCTTGGACCACTCCTCTGTTATCACACGGATCATCTTTCTAGAGGCTCACCCCGTCAAACACAAGATTGATGTCTGTTGACTTGCGGAAAAGCCTTCACTGCCTGCGCCACCCGTCCCGATTCATGCCCGTCTCGAGAACCCAGCTCTCTCGAGTCCACACGGGTGACAGTATCCAGAATATATCAAGTACAACAAGTAGTAAACCGAGTAAGTCTCTTGTCAGGAAGGGGGGATGGAGATATGTATTGCGAGTATATATTGCCACCCCCCAGTCTCATCAACATGGTTAAGTGTATAGGAGTAACCAGTGGGTGTGAAGCATCTATGTCAGACTAACACTAACACGCTATTGCAATCAGATAATAATCAAGTTTGAACATATCAGAAGTATCAACAAAAATCAAGTAGTGGCCCAGAAAGTACAACGACACCATGGAGCACTTAAACAATAGCAGTACCAGCAGTTCCACCATGACTACCACCACCACCTCCGTCCTCACCCCCAACAACACCCCCGCCAGCAGCACCGTCCTCGAGCTCAACCGACAGGCGGCGGTGGTCGCGCCGGCCATTACCACTACTGCTGCCGCGACGGCCAAACCCCCGGCCGCCGTGCCGGTCCTGGAGCACCGGTCCCTCGTCCCCGAGAAGTGGGGGGACCAGGTCCGCGCCATCGGCATCGCCGAGTACAAGGAGGCCGCGCTCTCGCTGGCGCAGGCCTTCGCGTCCGACGACCTGGCCCGGTACCTGGTCGACGCCGAAGGAGGCGGCGACGGAGGCGACGATACCTTGAAGTGGCGTCTTCATGTCGACATTATGAACTACATCGTCGCGGCGCACTGTTATAGTGGTGTGGTGACCACCATTGGGGCGGATTATGACGGGGTTGCTCTTTGGTGAGTACATGCTGTCTTGCTACACCCTTACTCTTCATTCCCCCCCTTTCTCTATCTATGCCTATTTCGCCTGAACAAAAATGCGCTGCTTTTCCTCCTGGATCTGGTTTACTCCGGTGGAATGGTGATAAGAGGGGATGCGGTGATGGATAAACCCCTATTTGTCTTATTGACTCCTTTCCCCTAAATCCAGCACCACGACCAAGCAGTCGATCCAATGATGAAACTCATCTACAGCTACTTCTTTCTCTTACACGCTTCCCTTTTCTCATCAGCTGCGGCAGTTGATACAGAGAAGAAGAAGAAGAAAGACCCAAACCCGTCCCTCCTTGCCTTACACTGAACGTATATCCTACGCACATGACTCCACGAAACCCTTTTACTAACCCCCACCCCCTTCTCTTCCACAAAAAGGCTCCCGCCCGGCCAGACCATGGACGACTGGTGGACGACGCTGCGCAGCGGCATGTGGCGCCTCTACTGGCAGCTGTCGCCCGAGGGCCGCCGCCGCTACTACGGCGAGCTGCTGCCCCTGCTGCACGACACCAAGCGCGACGTCATGGGCGACCGCGACGACGACTGCTACTACCTCGTCTACCTGGGCACCAAGCCCAGCGGGCGCGGGCGCGGATACGCGGCCAAGCTGATTGAGGACATGGCTGTCAAGGTACCTAAGCAAAGCATTTCCTCCCTTCTTATTCCTATATACCTTTGCTCTTATTTGTGAGGACTCTATCGCCGTCTGACCTCCTCGAATATATAGGCCGACGCTGAGAACCGCGCCATGTACCTCGAGTCCAGCTCGCTCAAGAACAACGCCTACTACGCCAAGTTCGGCTTCGAGGTCAAGAAGGACATCTACATGGGCATGGACGAGTCGTGGTCGCCCGACGACGATTCTACGCCGCCTCCGCCCGTCCGCATGTCCATCATGGTCCGCGAGCCCCACCCGCAACGACAACAGCAGCAGCAGCAGCAGCAGCATCCGCACTTCACGGCGGCTGCTGCGCCGACGCCGTTGTCGTCACCATCGACCAGTGCCCCTAACAACAACAAGCAGCAACAGCTAAAGTCGGGCATCATGGCGGCGGCTGCGGCTTCTGGTCACCATCATCACCACCACATGAACAAGCAGATTGTCTGTGGTGGCGGGTTGGCTCAGAGGGTACAGTGACAGACCACTGCGTAGCATCACTGCTTTTCGAAGTCCACCCGGCATATGGTATTAACGATATCATGATTTCAATTTTGTCAAATGGGGCAGTTATGGTAAGTACCAACCGATCGCCTCTCTTGCCCCTCCTTTTGTCCCAAATATGTATTATGTTACTACAACTAACCAGTGACAGTTTCTTACTTATTCTCTTCGTACACTCGCTTCATCCTTTTTACGACTGATGACAAGTTTCGTTTCTTAGTTCTTTGGATCTTGGTTTTCGCAGGTATTTGGGCAAATTGTAGGTGGACGAAGGAGGTTGTAGCACCGGGCATCGCGCCACATCAGATTGTCACCTGCCGAAGCAGTTTCGCGAATTTTCCGGTGGTAACCAAACGTCGAAAGAGAAAATGAGCTCTGAATGTGGTGCTCATATATGAGGTATCATTAGTCAATCATTTCATATCTAGTCAGCTTATTATGCCAACGCCACTCCTTGTTTGAGTCTCTACCGCCCATATGCTTGACGTATGGCCGCCTTTTCTTGGCCGCTATGTACCTACGTCTTGGGGGCCAATTCCATCCATTTCCTGCGACAGAGATTGGCCAATACATGGAGTGACCATACAGTAGTCCCCTTTCCGTGGTTTAGTTTTTATCTCCTGCTTGCTCCTTTCCTTATTTCCATCTCATTTTCGCGAGTAGATCAGTAGTCCAGGATAGCAAACGTCTCGTCGTCGACCGTCGTGTACGTAACGCCAGCACTGGTAAGCTCTTCGCCGCACTTGAGGACCTCCCCGATGCTCATGCCCATCGCCTGCGAAATCATGTTGGCGTGGATGCCTTCGTTGCCGCCCTCGGAATTCGACAGCCACTGGTACACCTGCCGGGCCCGAGCCGAGACCATCCGCAACCCATCGTTCATGGGCACGTCGCCGCCGCCGCCGCCCGCCCCGTGGCCGCCGTCCACAAACATGCTATCGCCACCGCCGTTGGCGCCCCCGTCGCCGGCGCCGCCGGGGTTGCCCTTGGTGAAGAAGAGGTGGCAGTAGGTGGCCTCGAGCAGGTGGTACTGCACCTCGTTGTAGTCGACGACGGGCTTGATGACGTGGGCGCCGACGTGGCGCTTGTTGTTGAAGCTCTTGAGGCGGCCCCAGACGCGCACGTACGAGTCGAGCGCAAACGGCTCCTTGCCGGCGTCGTCCTGCTTGTCGGCGTCGAGCCACTGCTTGACCTCGATGATGCCGGTGCCGTCGTCGAGGCGGAACGTCACGTTGGTCGTCTGCGGCGAGATGGCGCGCACCATGCCCACAAACGTCACCTGCGTCACCTCGAGGCCGTCGACTCGGAAGGGGCGTCGGGGTAGGCTTGCTCGGCCTCGATGAGCTGCTTGATGGTGACAGGGCGCAGGGTGTCATCGCCGTAACCCTATAGATGAAGCAAAAAGCGTTAGTTGCATGGCGTGGGTGGTAGAGAACTTCGGGCTCGTAAATTGAAGGGCGACATACCTTTCCTGCACCACTCTGACTACCGCCCTGGGAGCCGCCGTATACGAAACCTCCTGCATCGTCGCCACCGCCCGCGCCGTAAGATGTGCGGGAGTAGCCGCCGCCGTATGAGTCTGTTGGCATGGTGAGTAAGGGATTGGCTGCTGCTATGTGGTATCGCAGAGACAACAGGTTGACTTACCACCCATGGCTAATTCTGGAGATGTGTGAGCTTGCTTGTTGGGCCTGGAGGAGGTGTGATGTAGCTATGTCGACGTATGGTGGTGTTTGGCGGGGGATGATGGATTTCTGGGTAGACGCGTAGAAAGGCTTAGTTTGACGCGACGGGCGTAAATTGATTTCTACTTGGAGACCTGTTTCTTCGGGTTGGCGGGGTTGGATCAGAGTAACCCACTAACCTAACTCTAGGCAGCTAAGGCACCCAAGCACCACAGTCCACTTCGCGCCTACTGGGATTCGGCTCCAAGGCTCCTAATACTTCATCAGATAGATCAGACGGCATTTACTCATTGCTCATTGGTATCTCCCAGGGTTCGAATTATCCATAATGAAATATATAAACTTTTGATGAAGTGATCCCTCAATGCATCAGGAAATAACGCCGCGCTATGTCTGCTAGGGTTAGAAAGAATACAAGAAAGACTACTACTACCACTACCACGACTGCTCGGCCTGCTATTTACATCCTCGCCGATAATGATATTACCTTTTGTGTAGGTGTATGCGTGTAAGGTGTCCCTTCCTCCCTCCCCCGCCTAAAGGCCGCCAACCAACTAGGAAGACCCCAAGATCTTCCCGTACGCATCCTCCACCTCGCCCGCCAGCTCCAACAGACTCACAATCACGATCTGGTGTGTCAGGTTGGGCAGCCTCTCGCGATGCAGACCGATCCACTCGAGCGGCGGCGTCGCCTCGCCCATGTCGCGCAGCTGCGGCGTCTCGATGACCGGCGGCTCCAGCGCCACGTACTCGTACTTGGACTGCGGCACGTGCACCTCGGCCGTGATCTTCTGCTTCTGCTTCCTCTCCTCTTCTCCTTCCTTCTCTCCGTCTCCTCCCCCTGCTCCTCCTGCTCCTACTCCTGTCCCTTCCTCCGCGATAGTAGGAGAGGAAGAAGAAGGGGCCCCCGGCACCCCCGTCACCTTGATGGCGCTCATCTCGGGCAGGTCGCGTCCCCAAACGCTCGCGAGCGACTTGGAATGGGTGGCCAGCATACCGCGGATGAACGAGATGCGGCTGTAGTTCCACCCGACCTCGACCTTGCCCTCGAACGCGCTCTTGAAGATGTAGTCGATGCTGCGGCTCTCGGGCGTCTGCCACGTCTGCATCACCGCCTCCACCTTGGGCACCTTCAGGATCGTTCCTCCGCGCGAGCCCGTCGCCAGCGCCACCACGTCTTCCACCGAGATCTCCGAAGCCGCCTTGGGCGCCGACGTACTGCGGACACCTGCCAATCCTATGCGCAGCTGCCCGAGCGTGAGGCCCAGGGTGCTGTGGATGCGTTGGTTTTGCATGCTAGCGGCAAAGCGAGCCTGCGCGTTGAGCGCTTCCAGCTTGAAGACTTGGTGGTCCGAGAATGTGCTTGGGAAGACGCCGAGGTTGAGAGCCTTCAGCGTCACAACAACATCCGTGTCAAGCGAAATGGGCGACTTATCAGCTGCCTTGTCCTTGGCATGCTGTCTTGCGCGAATATCTGGCAGTTGGGCCTGTGAAGCCACCGACTTGCGCCTCAAGAACTTTTCGATATCGCGTAGAGAAGACTCGTAGTTGGCCTTGCGCTCCGAGATGAGTCTTTCCACGGCTTGCCATAGCGCAACACTCTGGGCTGCTGAGCTTGTCGTGCCGAAGACCTGTACGGCGTCACCGTCGAAGTTAGCGACAAGCCTGTCGGCGCTCCCGTCTCGCTTCTGCCTCACGTTGTACATAAGGAAGTCCATCGAGGTGATATCGGCGACCAGGAATGCCTGGTAGTCGAAAGCCGCTTTCAGCCGGAACTGACTGAAGCCGATCGATGCCTGGATTCGGGGGGTCTGGTTAAGCGCTGCTTCTCGCTCTGGCCACTCTATGGAGGTGCGGAGCTTGAAGCTCTGCAGGGTCACAAATCCGCTCAGGCGGCCCGTACAATCGACCCCGATCCCCTGGAAACCCAAGCACAGATTCTGCTCCCAGTCCGATGTCTTCTTGGAAGAGACCCAGAAGTCACTAATCTTGAAGACAGCTTTGCCAAGAGACTGGCCCAAGTCAACCCGGACATCTAGTGACGCAATGGAGATGGTAGCCGTCCAAGGGAAGGCTGCTGTTGCTGCAACTTGTTGATACCGTTGTACAAGATGACTTTGCTGCGAGGTTGACGTCTGCAATGTGGCCACCGGGGGAGCAGCTGTGCCTTGCCGTGTGTCATGCGAAACCCAAATCTCGCGGAACAGCAGGAAGTCTTGCAACTGTTTGGCATTGACTGCCACCTTCATAGGGCTGACCTTGAGAATAGCCGAGACGCCGCTCGTCCCGCTAAAGTGCTTGCTGTTCATGAGCGAGAGCACGACCGAGTCCACCTCGAAACTGCCCGTGGCCTCTCGCGAGTATACGTGCTGCACCGATGCCTGCAGTTTGTTGAATGTGCCCGAGATGGCAAAGAAATTGCCGTGGTCCACCGAGTTCACAGTATTGGCGGTGATATAGATATCCTCAAAGCAGGCAGTTGCCGCAACTCGAGCGATAGGCTGGCAACTCAGTGAGAACTCTTGTCTGCAAATACGTAGACCAACGTTCAGCTTTGTGCGTCCCAGAACCTCACTTGGGTCAGTGGTGAGAATGTTCTCTTCCTCGGCTGACTTCGGCTCGGCATCTTCTGTGCTGAGAGGTGTCGGAGGTACGATGGGAGTATCCCCTTCGTCTTGGCTGACCACCTCCTTGATGCTTGACACAATCTCCATGACCAAGGGCACCACGGTTGGATAGAGAATGTTACGTGAGGCGTCGACCTTGATTTCACCGTAGATAGCTTGGTCTTCTTTGCCGTCATCACGATATTCTGTTTTCCAAGCAAGACCAGGACTACGCAGCGTCGTGCTGGTACCCCCTGATTCATCAGTGCTAAATTGGCCATACTTCCCGGCCAGAGCTGGGCGGTACATTGATGGGTAGCCATTGCCACTCATTTGAGTGTTGACATCGTAAGTCGGCTTCTTGCCAGACAAGTGAACGACTGCACCGGCAAAGTCGGCATCAATGAGTAGAGACTCCAGTCGTTTGCTTCCAAAGACCGACCTTTGTTGCTTAGCCTTGACAGGTTTGCTGGCAGGCTTCTCCGCAGGCTTCTCCGTCACCGGTACGATTGGTGTCCAGTTCTCCGAGGCTTGCTTGACGTTCTTGACCGATTGGCTGATGGAGTCCACCAGGTTGGCAGCGGGAATGATGAAACCTGATGTCAAACGAAGATCGAGCGATTTGCCCACCGCCTGGAAAGCAAGGCGGCGCGTGTCCATTGTCGAGACAAATGCCACATTAAAGACGACCTCGGGAAGGAGAGCCGAGTTGGCAGATCGCGCAATCCGATCATGGTCAGGGGGTGCCATCTGGAGCTGGAAGTTCTCGATAGTGAGTCCAGCCGTGTTCTTCTTCTTGGTGGCGAACTCGATCTTCTGGAAAGAAAGTACCAAGTCTTCATGACCATCGAGACGATCCATTCCGGGGTTAACGAGCCAGCTGACTTGGATGTTGTGCACGACAAAGGAATACACGATCTGCCCAAGGAAGGAGTCGAATATATCCGTTTCTGGCCCAGTGTCTTCGTTTTCTTCATCGTTAATCGTAATCTTCGGTCGACTCTGCTTCAGTCGCTTTTGGAGATACTCGATTTCTTTACTCGTGTCGAGGTCTTTGATCTTGTCGCCCATGTAGCCAATGACTTCCACAAAGGTAGATATGGTTTCCGCAGACAGATTGACCTTGAAACTATCACTTCTGAAATCGAAGGCTCTCTTTTCCTTGCCGTCTTCGGTTTCTCTTGTGGTCGCCGTAATCAAAGCAGCGAACGAGAGGTTGCCGCAAGTATGCATAGACTCCGACGTGCCCTTTCTGATATCAAAGAGGATCTGGCGTAGATTGACATGAATCTCGGGGTTTTCCAGAATAGGACTGTGCTGGTCTAGTCGATTGGCTAGTTTGAGATGTACACTTCCCAGGGAGGCTGATAGATGCGCAAGAGGCGTGGTGTCTGATCTAAGTGGCGAATGTCCGAATATTTCAATGCCAGCGAGTGTTGTGTGCACTTCGTAGATCAGCTTGGTGTCGTTGGGGTCCGCCTTCTTGGGGGTTGGCTCTTCGGGCGATCCGAATATCTCCTGCATATGTTCCTGCATGACCTTCCCTTGCCGCTGGAGATCGCTGATGGCGTTGGCCATTTCTGGTCTGTTCAGAGCACTCAGGAGGGTATATACGGCCGAGGCATCAAGCTGAACGAGCTCCACTGAGGCAAAGACTGAGACGGAATGCTCTCCTTGGCCCATCCGACTCGTGATACGTCCATTCGTGGGCGGAATCTGCAAGAGGGAGATGCTTCGTGGGGCATTGTTGACGTTAAGTTGCATGTCGTGCGAGTTTTCTTTGATGTCGAAATCAAAAATAATCTCTTTGCCGAAATTGGCAGCCATGGCGGCTCGAGCAACAACGCCAGATATCGTATATGTGATGGTGCGCAATAGGGGCAATGTGATCGTGTAGGTGTTCAAAAACATGGCCAGGTCTACTCGGAACGAGGAAAGACGCTCCGTTATCTTGTGGCTCTTTGGCTGCGCAGGCGCAGGAGCTGGAGCCGATGGAAGGTGGCTTCTTAGCTGGTAAAGCTGCGCCAGTTCGTCCTGAACAACGGTATCAATGACTTCTGTCAATACGATGGGATCTTGTTTGATAGTCAATCTTAGGTCATGGCTGCTTGCGGTGGATTTAATCGTATGCGTCGACGCCACGTCGCTCTCGAGCAATTCGTGTGAAACGAAAACACTGGGCCCCTTAAGCCGGAAAGTAGCCAGTGCTTGTTGGTGACTGCGCAGTTTCGTCGAGACTGAGGTGCAAGCCAAGACAGCGTTCGTATTCGTCATGAATGGCCCTTTGGACATCAAGACCGAGATACTAAGTTCGTCACTATGGGTTTCGGACCTTAGGTTGACGGTCTCCAGCAGGATGGTGCCATGGCCCAGAGTGAAGACGAACTGAATTGTCTCCGACAGTTGTGCCATCTTAGACTTGGCTTTGTCTGATTTGTCCGGCTTGTCTGGTTTGTTTATATGGGCAGCTTGGGTATTATCCAGCTCAGACTGTCGATATAGACGCAATATGTCCTCCACGAGCTCCAGAAGTTCCCAGTTGAGGTTTAGGCCTGCCTCTGAGCAGTACATATTCGCCACCATGAGTTGACCAGCCGGTGCACCATCTCTGGCTGGGTCTGGAGTCTCAAGGTCTTTCGAATGAAGCCTTGTGGTGACGTTCATAGCAAAGACCTGGTTCTGTTTGGGGCCAGGGTCAAGCAGGAACTCCACCTGTTGTACCCGGAGCGAAGCCAACTTTGGCCGTTGCGCTGAATTACCTTGGCTGGTGGTAGCTTTGCCGAACACATTCTTCAACAAGAATGAGTCTCCCACGTTCTCCAGATCCCAGCTTCTCCAGCCCTGGAATGCCTCCACGGCTGCTTGTCTTGCGCCTTCTGGGCATACGCCGGACGAGCTGAAGCACTCATATCTGAGCTGCTCCTTTTGGGCGTCGCTCATATTGCTCCACATTTGGCGCAGTCTCGTAGACAGTTTCCAGGAATCCAGAGTTCTCAAGTGCTCCGAGGCTGCTCGTAGCACGGCTGAAGGGCGAGTCATGAAAGGAGCATCGGGTGCAGTCCGAGCTTCGGTGATCAAGCGATGAACGAGCTGCTTAGGCCGACAGTCGCCCCTGGCTAATGTCGATGAAAACAGCTCCCCCATTTCATCTGCTAGCATATTGGTTCGGTGTATCAATGACGCGAGGTATTCGATCTTTCCAGAGGAAGTACTGAGTCGCAGTGCACCAATATCGCAATCCGCAAAGGTTACCTCTTTGGAGCCCAACGTGACCATCACTTCTTCGATGCTGGTCTTGACTGCGGCTTGCGTTTCGTGGAAATTGGCCAGTCTCTCGGCAGCAGAAACTTCAAAGGTATCGAAGCGAAGATGAAAAGAGGAGCGCGATTTGGCATTATCGATATTGTCGCTCTCGTCGACCTGTGTATCAGACCGTGTGGCTAAAAGTGTCTTTTTCAGTATGAAGTCATACTGATCTTGCTCTGGTTGTGCCGGGTGCGGGGAATCAACGTTGGAACAGTTGAGAAAGCGAATATTTGCTTGAGGTACCCGGAGAACGATATCGTCAATGCTACGTTTGAGCTTTCTCCTTTTCTGCATATCAAATATGTCCGTCATCGAGCTGATCTGGAGAGCATCTAGCATGTCTTCGGGCTCAGTGGGTTGAAGCGCATCCAACAGTGAAGCGATGTGCCGCAACGCCGTTGTATTGAAAAAGGCCGAGACGCCAGAGGGTAGCTGGACCAAGATGGTCTGGTGTACGGCATCCTCGCTCAATGAATCTGGATCAATGTCTGCAAGGCCGAACTGAGACGAAGTGGCGAAGTCATCATCTTCAATCTCTGAGTTCTGCAACGTTGCCTCGCCCACATTGGGGCGGACATTCTCCAATGGGAAATAAGGAGCGAAAAACTGACTGGAGAAGGCCACGGTGTTATGAGTTTGGTCCTTGTGGTCTCCCAGAGCACTGTGGAATGCCGAGTGGCGTCCCGTAGAGGCAGAAAAGTCCCGCTGGCGCAAAGCCGGACGTTCGTTCGCTTGATGATAAGCTGGAGTTGCACTGCGGCGACCGTTGTCGTGCGGCCGTTGCCGAGCGTTAGAGCCAAGTCTGTGTATGCTACTGCTGCTATCGCTGGTCATGGATAGGAACGAGCTCTTGTGCCGCAATCGCCGCGAACTCTGCAAGGACCTGATGCTTCTAGCAGAAGTCCTTTCGGGGCTAGGGTTGACGGGAGTCATTGGCTGCGGAACTGTTGGCACACTTTGTGCTGGAGGATCCACTGGATCCGGGGGCTCGGGGGCCAGGAGGCCAGAGAGAATGAGGAAGTCGGTACGATGAGTACGCTGGTCTTCACGCCGGATAAGCTCCTGTTGAAGCCTCCTCTCCTCGGAGAAGCCGTACTTTCTCCCAATGATGGAGAGCTGGATGCTGGTCCGGACCAGCGCGTCAGTCTCCACACGACTATAAAGTCTAGACTTGTGTCTGGAAGCAGACTCCGAGTTTACACAGGCGATCTCAAGGGAAGGAATTTTGATATCGGCCCGCTTGGAATAATGTGTTCTCGCCCAGTCGTTAAAGTTGACATCAATGGAATCCGTCGAGAACATAAAGGCGGCTTCTTCCACATGCAGCCACAACTGTATTGACTGGACGCAAACCCGCAGAAATGTCACGTCGTATACAACAATCGATGAAGCTGGTATAAGCGCATTCTCGTCATCGTCGAGCGAGAAACCAAACGCTTTTCCAGCGTTGGCCAGTATACTCAAGAAATCCGTCGTACATTCGCCGGTGATTGTACCTAGCGAAATGTCCCAATTGCACAGATACGTAGGTTCCGTTGGAGGCAAACCAAACAAACGATGACCGTAGACCTCGACACCATCAATGAACATCTGCGTACTAGAGGTCGTACTCAAAGGACTTGTAGCACCGTCTTCTTCGCTGCCCATGGACAGACTAAGTGGAGGGATAACAAGATCGAGGTCCATATAGTAGTTGGTAAACCGAAGGTCGACCGAGAGAGCAGCAGCTTCGATGATTAGGTGTCGATCCGAGGAGTATAAATTAGCGGGTAGCATGATTTTGGTCTCATCTGTCCGGATACCGAGCACCACATCCATGTCGTTGGACTTCTTGTGTGGTGGCCGGGTGGCCTCCTCGGCTTCTGGGTTGTCCTTTTTGAGGCGAAGTGTTTCTTGGTATTCATCAAGGGTACGGAAATGAACGTAGTCCCCGAAATAATTGTCCTTCAACAGCAGGAAATACCGTATGATAAATCCGTGTACAGTTGCCACCAATGACTGGCCAGTAACATCGAGCACAAGGGTGTCCGTGTTAGCAGCTGATGTCGTTGAATTGTAGTGATATGCGCCGCCCAGATACAGACTCTCTACCTGTCCAACCTGCTTTGAGCTCAGGAAACTGGCTTGTGTATTCCAGGGCGGCAAGTGTAAGGCGAGTCCTATCGTATCGGCATGCACCTTAAACGGGACGGAATTCTTGCTGGGGCGGAAATTGTCCAGAGATATGCAGGTTTCTGCTTTCAGACAGGGGCTAGAAAAGACTAAAAATGTGTTCTCTTCCATGTCCGTAGGACTATTGACGATATTGGCATCGTTGACGTTGAGGTATAGCTTCAGGTTCCGGAATTCCAGGTTCAAGAGGTACTTGAAAGGAGTGAAAAGGAGATAATCTGCTGGTGGTCCCGTTCCCCAATCATCGATCAAGTCAGTAAGCAAGAAGATATGGTCCCTGAGGATGAAGACCTCGAGGTCGTCACCATCAATATCAAAGCGCCATTGACGGAGTGCGTTCCATTTGAGAGGGCCAGACATGTCACTGGATATGCACAGACGGCCCGATCGCCACAGCAGCCCATGGTTTACACTCGAGGAGATCTCGGTCGAAGGAAGTTCAACATTCAGCGTATTGGTATATCCAGTGGGGCCAGCCAGCATATCCATAGAATAAGAGACGGTAGCATTTGGACCGACTTTTACATCGAGCCATCCGATAGGACGTTGTTGTGCAGCAGGGTTGGTCGCTTTGTCTTGGTCATTCGACCGCGGGTCTTGCTTGCGATGCTGTCGCGGATCAGCTTCTTTCTTCCACCGCCAATTCTTCGAGTCTTCGCGCGTTGGGATCCTCAGAGTAACCTCTTCATCGAGCTCGACGAAGAGCTTGAATTGAGTTGGAACTCTGTCGGCACCAACAGGAAGTGGATTGGCAGGCACTGCATCTTTGCTGAGACTTGGGTTGAAAATTCTCTGTATTTCAGCCCTATATCGGTCTGCCCATGGACCGTAGTTGACAAAACCGCCCTTGATTTGCAGATTGATTGCCCACGCCGGGGAGGTAGAACCATTGACATTGTTTGCACTCTTTTGGTCGGCTGAAGCCCCTTGCTGGCGTTGGGCACGCGTGACCTTCCCAGGCACATCCCAGAAGATTGTCAGGGTAGCCTCTGGACTCTCCACCAATGTCGTTACCGCAGCATACTCAACTGATGACCAGCGAATCTTGTCGTTCTCGTCGTCATCATTAAGATACCTCGAAAGGCCTTGCCAATTGTACGTGTTTGCGACCGGGTTTTCGGTTGCGAGCGTGCCATGCCTCGAATGTACCGAGAACGACTCTACGGATGATCTCCAATATGGGACAAGGTTTCTCAGCTGATTCATGACCCTGCGCCTGTGCCTTCTGAAGAATGGGCGATGCTGGGGTGGTTCGGTTTCGAGGGCAACTTGCTTGTCCTTAACCGCTCTGGTGAGCTGGTCCTCCTTGTACTCTTTGTTGTCCTTCATTTCAACTACGGGCTCGTCGAAATGGACTTTGAAGATTTGCCTGTATGGATCTGGCACTGGGCACTCCGATGCGGTGATTTCGCCGTCGAGGGCACTCGTCTTGATGATTAGAATGCCCTTGGTGTTTTCGTTTCCCATGACGACGGCCGCCTTGTTGCACTCAAAGTGTATTGGAAGAAGTTGCAACATTAGAGGCAGCTGATCCTCTTCTTTGGGCGATGCGCCATCCTCGTCAGATAGCGAGGTTGGGGATTCCTTGAGACCATGGCCATCTGGATGCCCCTTTTCGCCGTGCGTACCATGCGATTCTTTCTTGTCCAGCGAGAAGTTCGAGTCGAGTTTGTTGAGTTGCTCCTCAATTTTTTGTGACGCCTTTTGTAATCGCTGCCGAGGATGGCTGGCGCCATCCACTTGGTGGTCTGTACTGGCCGCATCGCACTCTTGCGCATCCGCAGGATCCGTCATTCCGGCCAGGATGGAATCGTACACCGGACTGCGGTTGTATATAAACCACTCCAGACCTGATACAGCAATATTTATGCGACATGGGAGATTGGGCGACTCGACGCTCTCCGCCGGGGGATCTGGCGCATTCGCTGTCGACTCGGCCTTGGCCTGTTTTTTGGAAGACCTGATCTTGACATTCTTGACTCTCCAGAGCCAGTAGGACCATGTGATGTGGCCATTCTGAATCAAGATGGTCTCGTTGGGGCCGTGGTATCGGAATCCGTTGAAAAAGATGCGGCCGCCCAAGAGGGAAACCTGCAGGGCTTGTATGTCGACATGAATCCGGGAAGTGCGCCAGGTATAGGTTCGGATTAGGTAGGATATAACGGAGGCAACGATTCTATTAAAGTAAAGTAGGAAGACGACGGCCCTGTATCCAAATTAGGTCGAGTCGATCGGGGAGTACGGGGTTGCCTAGACTTACAGAAAGCCGCATACCAGAAGCAAGCCTAGAAATACTCTGCAGATGAGGCCAGTTATTAGTATAATGCCCGACCGAGAAACTCAAGGCAGAGAACCCGAGTAGAGTAAATCCATACCCATTGAAGTTCGCCCATCCTGTGTCGTGGTTGGTGCTTCCCAGATCTGCCATGTTCAACAAGAACCGTCCACCCCTGATCTCTCGCGATCTACTTGGTAGCGTAAAACGCCTACCAGATCTGTCCGACACGCGCAGCAGATAAGGGCAGTGCTGAGCCGGGGTCCATAGCTGGTCCAGTCGGGGACAGTTGTGCGTTGCAATGCGCAACGGATTCGTATGTCGGAGGGTCGATTGGTCCCTTGAATTGGTGATCCAAAGCTGATGTTGGTTTGTCGGCGTTTGGCGCGTCTGTGTTGCCGTTGCATGCTAATCTAAAGCTCGACTTATTTAAAGCACCTCCTTCAATTACCTAATGACGCGCTGCAGCTTAGATTCGGCGGGGTCTCTAGCTGCTGTGACACCCCTGTTAGCTTCCAAAGCTAGGGGGGGGCAGCCAGCAGTTCCTAGCAGTACATTTCCCCAAGTACTTACCTTGACGGCTCAGCGAGATACCTACATAGGCGGGGGCTGCCTGCTGCTGGGGGCAGTAACCGGGGCCAAGCATCCAGATTAGCTTGAGGTATCTCTTGAGACACAGGCTGCAGCACATGCCATCATCAAGTAGGCAGGCGGAACGTTAGCTCCCTCACCCCAATCACCATCACCATCTGATTTCCCATGCCCATGCGACACGCTGCACACCGCGCGTCGTCAGAGGCTTCACTGATTCTACCTGCACGAATATTCAGTTTTGATGATGCCTGTGTCATCGCTTGACCATCCAACTTATTAACACCTTTCAGATAAGTTCCCGCCGTCTGCTCTTGCGACGGCCGTACAGTACAGACAACCATGGTCAGCGGCACAGGCCAAAAGTTCGAATATGCGACCACCATCACGGCCGGTGCTGCCTCTGTTGTGGCCACCGTTCTATCTATAATGTGAGGCTTTTTCTGTTACTGCCCGCCAAATACCCTGCCTGCTCTGGTTATAAGGCGCATCTGTACTGACTTCAACGCTGTCCAACGCAGATCAATATGGTTCCAACTGTACGTATCCCCTGACCAGGCTGCATGTCCACGACCGGACATTGACCGTACTGCAGCAAGAACTACCGAAAGCCTCTGTCCCAAAGATATACCGTCCGGTTGCTCCTCATGGTACCGATATACTCGATATCCTCCTGGGTTAGCATGATCTCGTTGGTGGCGGCCCAATTCCTGGACCCGATTCGAGATATATATGAGGCTTTCACCATCTACGCCTTTTTCCAGCTCTTGATTAACTATCTCAGTGGCGAGAGAGCTTTGTTGATCATGACCCACGGCCGTTCGCCCGTTCAGCATCTGTGGCCCCTGAACCATGTCCTGCCCAAGGTCGACATATCAGACCCCTACACTTTCCTCGCCATCAAGCGCGGTATCTTGCAATATGCCTGGCTGAAGCCTATACTGGCTCTTGCCGCCATCATCATGAAGGCCACAGGCACCTACCAGGAGGGCTACATTGGACTAACCTCTGGCTACCTTTGGAGCGGCATCGTGTACAACCTCAGTGTCACGATTAGTTTGTACGCCCTAGGCCTCTTTTGGGTCTGCATGCATAACGATCTGCTGCCGTTCCGCCCCGTGCCCAAATTCTTGTGCATCAAGCTCATCATTTTCGCTTCGTATTGGCAAGGGTTCCTTCTATCTATCCTCGTGTGGTTGGGAGCAATCCCCGATAACGTCGAGGGCTACACCTCTGACAACCTGGCTGCCGCTATCCAAGATGCCTTGATTTGCTGTGAAATGCCCGCTTTCGCAGTGGCGCACTGGTATGCTTTCTCGTACCACGATTACGCCGATAACACGGTATCAGCGGCAAGGTTACCCATGAAGTATGCTCTGCGAGATGCTTTCGGAGTCATCGATCTCATCCAGGATTCCAAGGAGACATTCAGTGGTGACAAGTACAATTATCGTGTATTTGACTCATCTGGCAAGGTCATCGCTCATGAAGACTCGAGCTCCCGGTTTGCCAGAATCAAGGACGGTATGAGATACAAGCGGAGCGGGGAAGCCAAGTATTGGATTCCGAAACCAGAGGAGGTCAGAGGGGAGTTATCTGCGAATACACCACTCCTGAATGGCGATGCTGGACCAAGCGGGTCAAACCCCAAGTATAGTGGAGGTGCTACAGATGAGACCGATATCGATTCAGGTGACGAAAGTCTGTATGACAAAGCAAGGGAACTGGAGTTTGGGGATTGGAATGTAGGTTTACATCATTCAAACGCATCCTGGGGTGTCCTACTAACAAGTGCAGTATCCCGTCATCACGGCAAATATACCATCGCGGGAACGGTGGTATGGGCAGGCACGAGTACACCAGTCTAGCTCCGGCACCTGGGGCGCAGATTCGCGCGCTGCATCATACAGCTCCACACGGCCGGCGGCTAAGACCGTGGGAAGCTCCGGCAGCCTTACTAAACAGCTTGTAAAGGGGAAACAGAAGGCGAGAAAGCAAAGCCTCCTGGCTAACGAGCCTTCTCCTGGCAGTCCTGCCAAGGTTATCAAGACGGTAACCGAGGAAGCCGAATCATCACAAAAGAACGGCCCCCTTGGCGCCCCGGTCCTTTCGACATCAGACCCCCAGGTTCTTATGGAAGAGGCCGAGGACGAAGAGGATGAAGCGACTCCGTTCCAGGTGGGAGAGCCCACCCCTGATGAGAACAGCCCCGGAGCAGAGGAGTCCAGACTATGGAATGACGAGGCGCGGGGGAACGGGAAGAGCCCACTGTACGGCTCTGGTGGCGAGGATGAGTTTCATAATCCGTGGGAAGGGCGTTCGTGATTTTTGTTTCCTGCGGCATAATTTCAGTTTGGCGCAATTGTTTAGATACCCACGCTAGACTTTTGTATCGTGCTTTCGTACTTGTTCAGAAGGTCTTGACTTTATATGCATAGCGGAAGGGTGCTGCTTTGGCAATTTCCATCTCTAGTTCTGGGGCGTTCAATTATATGATTTGCGAAAACTCTTTGGCTTCGTTTCCATGACTGTTTGGTGCATGACTAAACATTCAGGGGTCCAGTGCTTCCAAGTCAGAACACATCGAAAAGGGAAGTACTTGGGGAGCGAAACTGCCTATTCTATTGGCTCGGTTCGAGGTGGTCTCGTTGAACCGGTTGTCCTCCCTGGCTTCCACCGGAACCGACGTCTTTCAGAACAAGATCCATACCCATCTCCCTCGGCATCGCCTCCTTGAACCCGTTCCTTTCGTAGAGCCTCCGCCCGGGGACGTCGGCAAAGAGCGTCACATAGGCGTCGCCCTCGGCAGCATGCGTCCGGATCCGCTCCAGGAGCGTCTTCAGGATTGCGTCGCCGAGCCCCCGCCGCTGGTGCTCCGGCAGCACCGCCATGTCCGCGATGAGGAAATACCAGCCGCCGTCGCCGATGATGCGGCCCATGGCCACGGCGGGCTTTAGGGCGGAAGATATGGTCTCGGCGGCGACGACGTAGCAGCCGTACCAGGCGCCCGTGACGGCGGCGCGGGCTTGGTGGGCGGTCACGGGCGTTAGGCCCGAGGCGCGGCGGAGGTGCATGTAGTCTTCCACGGACGGGTAGCCTTCGACGAGGGTGTAGCCCGAGGGTAGGCTGGCAGGTGTAGACATGTTTGTGGCGTCGGTGGTGGGGGTGGACTGACTTTAGCAATATATACCGGCTTTAGGATGTCACGAATATAATAGGAAGGCAATTCGGACGAAGCGAGTAGAGGATTGAGAGTCAGGTCGTTTTAGAACAACCGAATTAGACGTAAGCTATTCTGTGTATCTTCCTCGTTGGCTCCATTAAGCACCTGTGTGTTTAAGTATCTTCCACAAGGCAACTTGTAGGGTCGTCGTCACGGCGTTGCCTAATATCCGGCTTTCGGTTGAAGGCCGAAGCCGATCACGGAGACCCGTGGCCGGCTCAATCCGTGCTGCAAACCGGCTTACATTGGTTTAGGTATGTTTTGATGTATTTGAGTATCAATACCTGAATACACCCGGAGGCGCAAAATACTTAGTCTCGAGGGCGACAGAAATAGACTGGGACATAGAAGCACCGACTTACATGTGTATCCTCAGCGACATATTTGCGAACGAGGGAGGTATGCAGAGGAAAGTATTAGGTACTCCAAAACACCAACCCCTTTCTTCACTCATTTCCCGGTGGAAAAAAAATCAATTCAAAAGCCACTAAGTCAGAATGGCTGAACAGCGTCTTACTCGTCTAAAGCTCACTTTCAAATGCCGATGCGCCAAGGGCAAAAAGTGTTGCTTTTTGTTTTCCTCACAGCGACGCCATCCGCTGCCAGCGCACTCTCCTGAAACATATCATCATCCTTATGCAGGAACTAGCTAACTACCTGAAATAATGCGCACCTATTTTGCGGGATGTGGTCAGCTGTCAACTTGCTGTGAGCTCGGCTGGTCTGAAGCTGAATGGTACCTAAGGTGAGGTATGCTTCGCCACAACAAGGTCGGGCTCGGTTGAGAAGGTTGTCTTGTGGGGCATGCAATACACATGTAAGTCGCCGTTGCTCCTCAAAACAAGATGCACAAACAGTGACTGGATATTCTTGTAAGCAGATGTTTGGTAGCAAACTTCCTAATCGCAAAGACGGGTGCATTCTCCTTATTTTACCAGAGAATTAAGTGACCTTTTCTGCAAACTTGAGGCCCATAATTGAACCAACGAAGTGCAAAGGATCTTGAGGTGTGTGTACATCTATGCTTTGTTTTCTCGGGCGTCCCAGCAACTGCAGTCCGGACCTTTCCCCAGGTCTCAGATGGCGCCGGTGGTCTCCACCAAAGCCAATCAGAAGCTGTTGTTGCCAATGGGCTTGGGGGATCAGCAAATCCACTGGAACCTGGAACCGTCCGGAAAGAGCTTCGAGCCTCGGTAGCGACCAGCTCGTCGTCATCTGATTTATGACCCCATCCCCATCCCATTTACATCTGCTTCCGACACTTCCTTCTTCTACTCTAGTCTTTTTCTGCGACCTACCCGACCCCAAGGCATCTTCTAATATTGTAAAGAGGCAGATCCCACCGGCGCCATCGTCGTCGTCGTCGTCAGTCAACATGGCGCCCCCGGCCCCGACCCCCACCTTGATGCCGCTCATTCCTCTGGCCAAGGGCAGCGTGCTCTTCCCCGGCTCCGTCCTCCGCATTCCGGTGCCCTCCAGTCGCGGCGACATACCCGCGATGCTTTCCAACGTCTACGCCCGCGCGTCCAAGGGCTCGAGGCGCGTCGACGAGGTACCCGTCGTCTGCGTCCCCATCACGTCGCCTCTGCTCAGCAGCCGAGGCCAGCTTCTTCTGGCCAGCGATCCCGACAAGTACAACGAACTCCTCGAGGCCGATGCCGCCAATATCAAGAAAGAGAAGCTATACGGCTATGGTGTTACAGCAAGGATTACCGCCATTCAAGGCCAAAACTCGGGGGAGTTCAGCCTGCTGGTACAAGGAACCAGCCGCGTATCGGTAAGCTACTTTCGGTGTTTATGCCAGTCATCGTTCCTGTCTACCACGCGACGATTCCTATCTACAGACAGTGTTTATTCCGCTGGAAACATAAATTTTGTTCCTTGCCAAATCAATACTAACACCGAGCCATTAGATCGAAAAAGTTACACAGGATGAACCCTTCTTCGAGGGCAGAATTCGACCTTTAGTTGACGCCGTTCCTATCCAAGATGACCCGTACCAGGATCTATTCGAGAGGCTGAAGCACCTGTCTCTTGAGCTCGTGTCGTATCTCAGGGTATCGGCCTTTTTACTGTCCGCGTCTTCAACCGGACTAAACCCTCTGCTGTCAAGACGGCTTGGCATGCTCATATCGAACAAAACCCCAGCCGAAGGCGGAGTCCTCGCCGATTTCATGATGAACATCTTGGACGCCTCCTATGAGGACAAACTTCAAGTCCTCGCGGCCACCGATGCTCAGGATCGCATTCAGAAGGTGATAGCACTACTCGAGCGCCAAATCAATGATATGAAGGGCAACATCAAGATCACAGCCATTTCGAGCACCTCGGTACCCATTACCAACCGCGAGGAGGGCACGGACAAGAATGCAAACAAGCGAAACACCCGCAAAGGTCCAGGTTCCGCTCTCAACCTCAACAATCTGCTAGGCGGCATGGGCGGCAAAGGAGACCAGTCCGAACCGGATGATTTGGAGGAGCTAAGTAAGAAGATCGAGGCGGCCAACTTACCACCAGAAGCCGCCAAGGTTGCTGAGCGCGAAATGAAGCGACTCAAGCAAATGAACACTGCGCAGGCAGAGTATCAGGTTATCCGTACATACCTCGAAACCCTTTCCGAGATTCCTTGGTCTGCCACTACCGACGATCCCATCGGCCCTGGTACCCTAGAAGCAGCAAGAAAACAGCTCGATGACGACCACTACGGAATCGAGAAGGTGAAGAAGCGCCTTCTCTCGTACTTGACGATCGTCAGGTTAATGCAATCAGCCAACGAGGCAGTGGACGCTCAAATCAAGCAGACGGAGAAAGAAACGGTGGATCTCGAGTCTAGTAAAAAGGCGGCAAAGGAAGAGGGGCCTCCACTTGACCCTGAGCTTGAAGAGAAGATTCGAGCCAGTGGCATCAAGGTCCAGATGCTACGAGGTAAGCGGAGGACGGAGAAGGCGCCCATCCTTATCTTGGTAGGCCCTCCGGGTGTGGGTAAGACGAGCATAGCTCGTTCCATCGCTACTGCACTGGGACGGAAGTTTCATCGGATCTCGCTTGGAGGTGTACGAGATGAGGCAGAGATTCGGGGTCACCGGAGGACGTACGTCGCCGCGATGCCAGGAGTCATTGTGCAGGGGCTAAGGAAGGTTGGTGTGGCGAATCCCGTCTTCCTGTTGGACGAAATCGATAAATTGGGCATGGCCAATCACAACGGTGATCCTTCGGCCGCCATGCTCGAGGTGCTCGATCCGGAGCAGAACAACTCATTCACCGACCACTATGTCGGCGTCCCCATTGACTTGAGCAAAGTCTTGTTCATTGCCACTGCCAACTCCCTCGACACCATCCCCGGCCCACTATTGGACCGCATGGAGGTGCTGGAGTTCTCTGGTTACACAACACTCGAAAAGCGACATATTGCCTTGCGGCACCTTGTACCAAAGCAGATACGTGTAAACGGTCTGACAGAAGATCAGCTGATGTTCAACGATGAGGTCGTCTCGAAAATTATCGAGTCGTACACCCGTGAGTCAGGGGTGCGTAATCTGGAGCGTGAGATTGGCTCGGTGTGTCGTGCAAAAGCTGTTGAGTTTGTGGAAGCGAACGACAAAGGGAAACCCGAAACATACCGGCCCCAACTGACGGTCGAGGACCTCGAGGCTATCCTTGGCATCGAGAAGTTTGAAGACGAGATTGCGGAGAAGACTACGCAGCCCGGCATAGTGACCGGCCTCGTCGCTTACAGCTCAGGTGGCAATGGTGGCATTCTCTTCATCGAAGTGCTCGACATGCCTGGCGATGGCAGCGTAGAGTTGACCGGCAACCTCGGCAAAGTGCTCATGGAGAGTGTCAAGGTGGCACGAAGCTGGGTCCGAAACCATGCGTTCGAGCTTGGTCTCACCCAGGATGCTTCGGAGAATATCATGAAGAACCGCAGCCTTCACGTTCACTGTCCGTCGGGGGCCATACCCAAGGACGGCCCCTCGAGTGGCATGGCTCAGGCCATCGCGCTAATATCCCTTTTGTCTGGCAGGGCCGTGCCTCCAACCATGGCCATGACTGTAAGTACCCCTTGCTTCTTTTGCTCTCAACGTATTTTAAATACTAACCCGTCGTACAGGGAGAGTTCCAGCTATCTGGTCACGTCAAGCGCGTGGGGGGAATCAAGGAGAAGCTTATTGGGGCATACCGAGCCGGCGTCAAGACAGTCCTGCTGCCGGCGCAGAACGAGAAGGACGCCCGGGAAGTGCCATCTGAGGTTCGCGAGGGCCTGACGATCATCTATGTCAGTCACATTTGGGAGGCGATTCGCCAGATCTGGCCCGACGTTCAGTGGCCGGCAGAGACGGCCTTGGCCGGGGTCCAACCGCGGTTGTAGCGGCGGGCTCCTTTCGGTGTTTATTGGCATGGCGTTGCATATGGGTTGGAGCATGTTCCAGTCTGCTTCATGATATTTTGTATATTATGGTCGCCCACAAGGGCCTCGTGTAGGGTTTGTACATGCGTGTCTATTATAGCAGTTTGCACATTCGTGGGTGTTGTAATGCAACTAGTCAAGTGTGTCCCTTTGATGTCCATGGATTTCTCTACCGTAGTCGCATATAACAGTTTGCCTGGTTGCAGAATTGGCAATTCAGCTGTGTGAGTGTCTGCTCCGTTGGTATGTCTTTCTGCATTACCACTTGAAAGTACATTATCTGGGTCGTGAAGTATCAATCCGCCAAACTACAAGAATTCAATGAGTAAAGTGTACTGATTTCGGAAGCAGCACCAACGGTTGCACAACGGATGGATGGATGGTATGATCTAATGTTCTCTTCTTCTTCTTCTTGTCAGTGCCTCGCTGCTAATCAACACAAGAGGGCAAGCCCTCTCTCTCTCTAGGAAGGAAGCCATGGATGTTGAGGCAAGTGATCCGATCCACCCATCGTGGTTCGTATTTTCCCAATACGAGCTTCTTCTCCTTACCCTGGTGTGCGTGCGGCCATTATCGGCTGGGCTCTCTTTCTGTCGGTAAAGGCTCCTTGTGCGAGGTGGGAAATAATAGGTAGCTCCCTCCCTGTGTTCCCCGTATGTATGTAGGTAGGTATGTTTCCTCGGCGCCCCGCGCTTCCCTTTTTATTTTCGCTGTATTTTTCATTTGCGTTTTGAATGGCCGCTGCTGCCCACCGCATCTCGATAGGTTACCAGCGCACAAGATCTTTGTATTACGTTTGGCACAAGTGGAGGGGGGATCCAACTCGAAACGGAAGAAGCGAGCCTTTATTCTTCGTCTTTTTTTTTATTTTATCACTTATATTCTTGTTTTTTTACTAGGGCGTGTACGTACTGCAGCAGTAACCAGCAACGCCAGCAGCAACAACAACGGCACCTGCGATGCTAGCTATGGGGATGGATATTTGTATGATACGAGGAGAAATCTCGCGCCCCATGTGCAAAGTAACAAGGAAGTAGGTAAAGTAATAAGTAAACATGCAAAAGTAAGATGATGTTCGCATTTCAGCTTCCCCCTTGGTACGCGGTGTGCATACCCAAACCCCAAATCCCAAACCCATGCCATGCCCAGACAACAAACTCGAGCAAACAAACAAAAAAGAATCCATCATCGGGGGGTTTTTTTATTTGCAGCACGCGATTGGCAGAGAGAGAAGGTGGAAAGCCCGTTTTCAGTTCAAGCCACAGGCAATATCTGCGTTTTCGCTGCTGGCAAAAAAATGACATATCATCTCTACCCATCTCCCATCATCCTCATCATCACCCGATCAAACCGCCGTCGGTGTGTGGTTCGATCGATTCGGATAGACGGGACGTCCAGCAGGTATTGTATTTGTTGTCGAATGTTTTAAAAAAAAAACTTCGTTCGTTGCTAAATATGTATAAAATTATCTTTATAATAATAAATGCAGTACCTAGCAGCCCATCTATTCTATACGATGCGCATTTGATATAGCATGCCAAGAGGGAAAACACATGCATACCAAACACGCATCAGTACGTGGGGGTTCCTCCGTATGTACATGTATGTAGGCTTCATTCAGGTGGTTCGTGTACGAACAGGTAAAGTGTATCACGTTGCAAGAGGGCTACCTCAGCAACGACTTGGCTTGGCCTTTTTTTGCTTGGGTATTCTATATACGTGTATGTGTGTGCATGTGTATTGTGTGTCACTCTTGCACACACTGTTAACAGCTTGCTTACCTAGTTGCAAATATGCATGTCTCAGCGAGTGTGGCCAAATGTGTGTTGCGCGCGCGTGTGCGTGTGTAATAAGTAAGCCGTCGTCGTCTCGCGGCGCCACACTTTAGGTCTCGGGGAGTTGATAGTTCAGAGGCCCATCAGAAGAATGACATGGCCGTTGCTTTTCTCCTCCTTGTCTCGCGCCGGCAAGACTTGCAGGTTTTGTGTCGTTAGGGGAGGGATACAAGTTTAAGAGAGGCAGACAGACCACTCAGGGAGAGAGAGGGGAGAGGGGCGAAGGGCAGGGAAGGCGAAGGGAGGCAGCATAGCGAGCCATGCACGCTGCGGGCGTTTAGGGAATATTGTCCGGGTCAGTCTGTTGCCTGTCTCTGTGTAACGTCAGAGGCCAGGTTGGCAGGTGGGAGGGAGGGATGTTGGGGAATGCGGGAGGGCGAGCTTCCTGAGATTCAGGGTGTGATTGATGCGAACTTGCATCTCGGCAGATTGCGCCGGTCTGAGTCAGTTATAGATTTCGCATTTCTGCTATAGCTATACCTAGCTATTCCAGGGGCGCCCCGTCCCCCTATATGCTATCGACATATATGCTATAAGGCTAATCTATGTGAGCTATACTTAGACGTCTCCCACCCCTCTCCCCCTCTCTTCGTATATGTAAGAAGAGGTTGGAATTTCCATGTTTTCCAACGCGGCGCCAAGGGCCTGCTTGTTCCACGTCTGCACATGATCTAATCTATACTGCATGCAGGTTCAAGCCAGTATGTAGGTATGTGCAGGTTAGTCGACGAGGATGAAATGTATGTATATAGCAGATGCAAATATAGACATAGACAGGTTCCGAGATGCGTTTGGTCGCTACGGCCACCCCCCGACCGACAGCAGCAGCGCAGTACACCTTGTTGCATCAGGGACGACTTTTTCTTGCGAACCAGCTTGTCATCCGTTCCAACTGACAACCCGGCCCCCGAGACATTTATGTTGGCGACCAGCCTATTTTCCCCTTGTTGTTTCCCTCTCGCATCCGCGTGTTGCCTGGCCCTGCCTCTCGGCCCCCCTTGATATATCCTCCGAGAGGCGAAGGTGCCGGGGGCGGCGGGAAGTAGCGATCATATAACCCAAGATGCCTGCATTAGTGTGCAAAACCTCCGAGAAAAGGGGGCGTGGGAACGGTGAGTGGGTGTGGGTGTGTGTCTGGAAAGAACAAAGACCACCAAGCAGGCAGCCTTGCCCTGGAATGATCCGTGTCATCTTGCTCACTCCCTCCCCCGTAAAAGGTTCTCTGGTCTCCTGTTTCCTCAGACCCGGTTTCACTGTTACCCATGAGAGTGAGGGAAAGAGAGAGAGAGGGTGCGTGTGCGAGCGCGCGTAGGCTTCCCAGTGGAGGGACGAGAAGACGGGTCGGTCGCAGTCGCATGGCGAAGCGGGCGGGGCGGGAGACACGGAACGGGTAGGTACCCCAAACCTAAGGGGGAGAAATAGCCTCGCATCGGCCGTAAGTAAAGACTGTGTCGCCGTGGGACAAGATTGCTTGCTCCCTTTTTGGTGTTCTTCTTATTTTTTCTGGAGACGGTGAGAGGACAAAAAGGCTGTGCACGTTGAGCATCCCCCCTTCGTCGGGGGTTAGGTTATCGGCAGACGGATGGGATGACACGAGGGAGGGGGGGCAAACGCCGCGGACGGGAGTTATTCTGCCTGGGACGATCGTGACACGACATTGGGACTTGTGTACGTCGGGGTCTGCGGACCATGAGTTAGCCCAGAGCAGGAAACCAGACAGACTAGGCATATGATCTCATACACACAACGGCAATGTATGTAAGTAGGTCTCTTTGTTACCCAGGCTTGCTGTCTCCTCTACACCGGCATCGAGGGAAGCCATATCATAGCCCGTCTAATCTCGTCGGGCTCCGTTTCATATTGACCGGCAGCAAATTTCCTGTTTCAACTGATCGATCCTGTGGCTGTATCACGTCTGTTCAATATCGAGGTCATGTGTTGCCTCGACCACACAGCCTCCAGGTGACTCAGTAAATCTGGCTGACTGGTGTTGGAGGCCAGCAAGCCCGCCTCGGAAGCTCATAGGGATGATGAGTAGGTAGTGAAGGCACGAGATTGGAGAATCCGCGAGTGTACGGATCGGAATCCAGGCAGGGAGGGAGGGCAGTGAGCGAGTGACCCAGAAACGACGAACCTAGGGCACTCAGCCTTCGGAAATTATATCTGAACCCTTGTGTTCTATTCGCCAGGCCCGGCCTGCGTACGGCCAATGATGCACGCAGGCACAAGGCTGCTGGGTAGGAATCGGACGAGTTTCCCAAGAAACGGTCGTAAGCGGTCCTTTTTGTTTCCCTTGATTTTAGACATCCTTCGCACCCAGAGTCGGCTCGTTGTTGGGTCGCCCCCCTCCCCCTCTCCCCTCTTCGCTCTCCATCACGATGGTAAGTCATCGCCGCAGCGTCGTGGAACCGGACTTGGAGCACATCCCCCTGGGGCAATTCGGGAGAAACATTTGGTATAATCCAGGTACTAAGATCTAGATGAAAGCCAAAACAGGATCGTGTATTCTTCCACTCCACGGAGTGGACGTAAAAGCCCTCGGTAGTAGAACCTCACCTGTCTCTCTCTCACCATGGTGACTGGGCCCGATTGTTGCATCGTGCAGGATCGATATGCGCCGAAAAGAGCTGCGAGCAGGTAGGCCTGGGCCGAGAACGTAGGTAGGGAGAAAAAGTACCACCACCTCCAGGTTCTGGGCAATATTGCCAGATCAGTTGCAATATTTGACCAACTTGGTACTCTGCATAGGAGAATACGATATCCGCCCCCTGGGCATGACCACTGCAGCAAGCAAGTAGACGCTGCTGTTCTTCCCCGGCAGATCTCCCACGGTCTACACAGTGAGCTCTCGACTGCATGTACAGTCCGCATGCTCATGACCTTCGGAGATACCATTGAAGCTTCCTAAGCGCCTCAACCGCCTCGATTACCATATCTCAGTCAGCAACTCATGATCTGCAACCTCCACAGCCCAACGGCAACTCGGCATTTGATAAATGGCACGAGTCATCGAAGCATTTGTTGATCTCCCCTAGTGCTCTAGGCCGCAATGATGGCCCGAACTAGACATGTCTGATCCATCAAATCCTTCCTCAATCTATCTACACATTCCCCTAGGGAGACGCCGGCTTAGCAAACACTCCCATGCACGCCGGGCAATAGTGCCATGCTGAGATGACGTGTTTGCAGGGGACTGTTCATCAACACGCAATATCCCATCACTGGCTCATTCAATAAAGAACATACAACTATGGCGCGCCTATCGCCCCTATCAGAGTAGCAATACATTGTGTGTGATGACGGGGCATGGGAAACCCCCCCCCCCAGGCACCAGACGGATGGTACTGGGAAACGTCCTAAGCAAGTGCCGAGTAGCCTCGCTTCGGGGAAAAAGGATCACATGCCGCTGAGGTTCCTCTAGCGGTGAGTAAAGGTAAATCCCTAATGGGTCGGCTTTTGAGATCCTTCGTCCCCTCCACCACGTGCTGCATGGTTATTTCTCCCAGAGGGCCCGTTGTTTGTACGATATCGGCCGCCTCTAAACGTGCGACCCTTGACTGGTGCCGGCCTCTTTCTATGGGTATGGAATATATGGATATTTGAATACAAGATAGACCGGTCCGTTACCAAAGAAAAAGGCGGCCTGCAGCTTGCACTAGAGCTGGCTGCGATCGACTTGGGTTCCGTCTCGCATGCTTGTGCTGCGCTGCAGTACTCCGAACAGGGAAAATCAAGAACCTTGGCGGCGACGAGATTGGACCAAACCGGGGCATTCTTTGTAAGGGTTCTATAGTCGAACCAGGCTCGGTCTAGCGGACGGTACTACAGAGCAACTAAGGTTAGTCCTCCAAGTGACGTGCGTGAGTCCCGGCTACCAATTTACTTTCGCTTTCCGCGTGGGGACAGTAATATCTTGCCGGCGGGCATCCTAATAAGTTAGCCTCCCCGTTGGGTCTGCGAAGGCCCCGTTGCGTATTGGGATCGGAAGCACCCCTCGTCATGATATGACTCTGGGCCCCTGGCAGGGCTAGCCCGGGTATGAGTAATGAAATCGACGAGATTATGGCAGCCGGTGGAAGCCACAGGCGATCGATAGTGGACGGGTACATATCATCATGTTTACTTGGAAAAACAAAAGCCCCGCTGATGGGATAACTGGCGGGCGGCAGAACCATTGGAGAAAAACGACAACATGGCGCCATCACCAAAGCGATTGAGGTCGCCTAGCTTTCCGGGTATCCATATGGGTTGTAACGCGAATAGGGCGCAGCTTCAGCCTCAACCACCTCGGGCTTGCCGTTCAATTGCACGCGCAAATGAGCCACCGTCAATTGGGGCGGCGAAATCCAACTGACAGCGGTATCCGACCGGGATCAGTTACCGGGCTACCTATGTATGGCGCAAGTGTATTACTCCGCAAGGCCGGAGTCTTGCGATTCTTGGATGGGATTTAGAATGAATGGAACCGAGAGTGACGGACTGCCTCAGGTTTATTAGAGACGTGCAGAGTGGTATCGTTTCTCCGTCAAAGTGAGGGTTGCCAGGAAAAATTCTGGAATCCTACGTCAAGGTCGCATCTGGCGCCATTGACAATCATTCCGTTCGTAGATCCCGAGCTGAGGAGTTCTCTGTCAATTAATGTTTTACTTCACGTGCCCAGGCGCCGACCGAGTTGGAGCGAGATTGCTGACGAGCAACGTTTTGGTGCTTCCGACATTTGCTTTCCCCCTTCTAATCTTGCTTTTTTTGTCCACGCATCGGCAGGCGACCGTTTGGAACAAATGGCCGTTATGGATGACCGAGTCTGGGGTTCGACGTTTGAAAGCGGTAGGTGGCTGGCAGTCTGGAGAGAGAGAGAGAGGCCCAAAACATGTACTACGTACGGCACGGTGGACGGATGACAGCGGCTAGCCAGTCCAGCTGAAGCTTGGCTGCCTCTTTGACAGGCAGGCTGAGGCAGGCGAAGATGGCATGGTAGCAATTCGTCTGATGTTGCTATTGACGATGCAGAACTCAGCGGAATGCAACTCATCCCAAAGATGAGACGAAACCCCCAAACCGACCTTTGGCTGGCAACTGGCCCTCACTGCCGGGGGCTCGCGTGGTTTTCGGTGCCGCTCCTTTGCAATCTCGCCGGGATGGTGGGTGCGGTGGTCAGTGGCCTCTGGCCTCTGCTACTTCTGCTGGGTTTCAAACAAGGTCGAATGCAACTCTGGAATGGTGAAACCCGATCGCTCTAAACCGTTATCCGCTAGAGCGGTGCGGGTAGCCATGTGTTTGGGATGGAGTCGCAGAATTGAAGAGGGAATGCGTGATCTGATAAGGACAGGGAGTTTATAATATAACCCCTGAAAATAGTGGTGTCGTTGCAACTCGGCCAGTGTCAGTGTCAGTCTGGACAAGCTCGGCCCCAAACCCATCTTCTTAGCCGGTCAATGTAACCGGGTGCGACTGGGACGCCGTCGTATGCAAGTATGGGACGTACCATGGCTCGACTGAGCCAAGAGGCCATGCTTATCCTCATTCAGCTCGGCCACCGCTCAAGATCCCACCCGGGGGGCACTGAGCCTTAGCCTACTGTACGTGCAGGCCCATGCATCCGTACCTGTGTGAACTTCTAGACTTTTCTCCGAGGGGTGAGCGGACGGGAGGTGGTCCGCCATCTTTCCGTAATTGCCTGCAATAGGAACCCCGGCTGCTCAGTTTGCAAAATGGCTGCAAAACTCCACAGTATTATACCGCGGTCGAATCGTGTAGTCTGGTCTTGTTGTGCCCTGGTATTTGGGCTTATCGCCCGCCTGCCAGTTGCTAGCATCCATGTCGGCATAGACCATGGGCTGCTAGTTCGTGGGTGAATGCAACGCTGATCCACTGGTAAGCGAGTCAAGGAACGCGTCAAGCTGGACGCAGGTACGGTACGGCGCCCGGTACATTTTTACCTCTTCCTTACAGCCATACCTACCTCTTGTACTACCACTCGAATACCATAGGTGGCTCGGTGGTACGGGGCAGGCGAAGGGAAAGAACGCGCCGCCCACGAGCCAGATGCGGGTTCATCTGGGCTGGAAAAATCCGGGCGCCACAATGGGCAAAACCCTGAGAGGAGGCATGGCTGCTGCCGGGATTCGTCGCTTATAGCACGCCTCAGAAAAATGCCGTCGGACGAGGCCAACGTACGGATACAGTATGATAAATACACCGAGCAACCGATGACGATTTGTTAGTGGGTGGTGACGGATCCTTGCTCTTTTCGAGCAGTAGTAATGTTCGTTCTTACCGACCCTCTGGGTAAAAAGAGTCGCGCTAGTATGGAAGGCTCCTCCCACTCCTCCTCTCCTGGCTCCTGGCTCCTTCCTCTAGCGAGGGAGTGGTTAGGCTGGAGGGGTCGCCCGCCCAGAAGGCCCGCCCATTGCGCTGCGATGCGACTTTACCTTTTTGCTCCTATACAGCGTCGTACCCGCCCATCCCCTCCATCTGGGTGGTTGTGGTTGTTCGCCAATGACCAATAATCTTACCAATCATGACTTGCCTGGCTCTGGTGAGGTGGTCGTTGGTGACGCTACGTCAATCAATACGAGTGCCCAAACCTAACGGCGTATGTACCACGTTTCGGCAGCGGCGCAAAACTGGTTCGTGGTCGCCTGTTGAACGGGGGAACAACCAGATTAGAATTGGACAAAACAAAGTCGGAACTCGCTTAGAGGTGTTTATCTTTCCTTCGTTGCTCTTCTCCCCTTCCCACTCTGCAAATTTTCCTTGCTACTACCTACCGTACTACCTAGGTAGGCGTCCGATCCATACCCGCATTCAGCCTCATCCATGACCAAAGCGCAAAAGGGGGTTCGGAACAAAAAACCAGTTGCAATTGTTAATATCGGGCTTGGTACACCCCTCCATTGCGCGCAGAAACGCCCCTTCGAGGGAGAAAGAGGCACGAAAAATCTCCGTGTGGTTGGCCTTGTTGGCCGGCGTGCATTCAACGCATAAAGTAGAGATGAGATGACGGCTGCTGCGCGCCTGTGCATCGTTCGAGGACCAGCCAGAGGCCCGTGAGACCCAACAGAGTGCAAAAATGCTCCGAACAGACGAGATGAATATTTTATGCATTATATCCCCATGATGCCATCGCCTTGCCGATTTGATATCGATAATCGTGTAAAATCTGCGGCTTTCGGCGATTCGGGCCACCAGAACGTGGGAAATGTAACATGGAACTCGACTTCGTAATCGCGTTGGCGCGTCGGCGGCTCTTGATGAAGTTTTTCCTGTCATCTCTACTTGTATCCACTGCTGTCTGCTTGTGTAAAGCCTATCTCTCCCTTCACCTCCGGGGCATAATCTTGGCACTGCGCGCACGGTGATGGACGCATATGGTCACACATACCTCCTCTGTACGGTATTTTTATTTTTATTCTATAGACTCGTCAGCTTAATTTTGATAGAATCATTACGATGCATGTCCTATGTTTCCTGGTCTCGCTGCTCGGGGTTAACATGCTGCTGTTTGTGCATTGTGGTGTGATAGTACACCTCACCTAACTGCCTTGGTAAACACTTGCATCATTCCACCGAGGCAAGTGTTAGCGTGGCAGCAGCCATGCAGTAGACACTTGAAAATGAGGAAAAGCTACCTACATGTAGATACATGGCAGACATGCAAAATACATGATCTACCACTACTCGAAGCGTGTGCATGAGCTATAGTAACGTCGCAGACTTTTGCTAGAGGCTATTAGATAAACTACACACATACCAATGCCATCCATGTAGGCAAATGCCGGATTCTACACATACCTACCTGCCCTCACACATCACACAATCAAGAGGAGTCGCTTAGAGACTGGGATGATTCACGAAAAATGTACCGACTAACCCCACATGATTTGCGTCGAATGGGAGGATGGGTGTGCATTGGAACCCTTGCTACATGGCCGTATAGGAGTCTAGTATCATGTATGTAAGTACCTAATGTACGTCGACGCAATTGATCTGTTGCGTGCAACAAGACAGGTACATAAGTTTTAGGTAGGTACGTCCGCTGAAGTAGGGGGTGGCCTCAATTGACGTTACTGGGCCGTGGGAGAGCCATGGCGGTAACTCGCTCGCCGGCAAAATCAACGACGATCTGTTCCGGTTTTCGTAACGGTGAGCTGCATCGTGAAAATATTGGTGACAATTTAATAGCGTATTAGTCGTTCCCACTAGTGGATGAATCGATAGTCGTGGAAAATGCACCTGCTAGCTTGCCTTATGAGCTGTTGATATCATACCAGAAGATCATATTTTACCTTCCTCCACAGATGTGATTTGCATTGCCGGTGCGGTGGTTCAGATAGTTCCCGTCCTTTTGGACCAGGATTCGATCGGGACTCAACCACCTGTAGTGCCAGGCATTGCCTGCTCTCGGAGCGCATCAATGGTTATTCTTCATCGTCGCAAGAGCAGTGGTGTACTTCGAGAAGCCCAATCGCCTTCGTCGGACCTATGTAGCCCTGTGTGATGTTGACGGAAGGGGGCTTTGTCCGGGATAGAGGAGATGTATATTGTGACCTCCGACTTGCTTGGTTGCTGACTCGTCGGCAAATCAGCTTTGGCCCGGAGCAACTGACAACCAGCGTCAAGAGTCGTGATTGGCCACGCACCACCACCAATCCTTGCTTCACCAACCATCGATCTATTAAGCGGGCCTGGCCTTGGGAAATCTATTCTTAATCACGACGACTGGTGGTTTTTACTTTGTGAGGCGGTTTATAACCAATCCGTATCCTCCCTTGACCGGTTGGCTGCCCATCCTTTTCGTCTTCTGCGGCATCTTTTAATTACCGTATGCGATGCAAGGTCGCGGTGACCGACTGGGCGGACGTCCGGCAAACCGAGGACCGGGCAGCAGTCGACGACCATGTACTTGGGTCACTGGTAACAAACAAAGTAACGGGGTCCCTTCTCCTCCTCCTGTGCCACTCCTCACTTTGTGGTCAAGCGAAACCGGAATGCTGGGTCGACGGTGGCCCTCTGGCGCGGACACCGCCCTGGGAAGGGGGAGGGGAGGGGAGGGATTGAAGGGAATGGTCGATACCAATACCAGGGACAATCAAAACTAGGGTGCGTGCAAATTGCAACTGGATAAACCAGGGCAGGTGGAACACTGGAGATGAGGTGACCAGACAACCAACCCGGCCAAACTCGTGGCAGCTCGGGCTACGAGCTGGCCAAGTTCAATCCATGACTGCTTAGCGCTATAGTAGTCGCCGACCTATTGCGACGTTGCTGAGAGCCGCGGTACGGGGCCCCCCCAAACCAAAGATGCTTCCACACACTGATGGAGGGTCCTGTACTCCGTAGCGCGGTGAAAATCTTCGTGGATTTGCTTCCTTACCGTCCTTCGAAACCCAGACAGACCTTGGGGCTTGGCGTCCCAAACTCCGGTGCTGCCGAAGCTCCCCGGACCACAACTCACGCGCAATTGGGTTCCGCGATCTACGTGCTGCGTCTTACCTGACCTAGTGGTCCCCTCTCTGACCCCGGGGAGCTTCCTAGCCTCGCTGGAATATAGAGTCTGTCAGGTGAGGTTGAGCACATGCGTATGTATATGTCATCCCCTTTATGATGCACCCGCAGCTATAAGACGTTGTCGCTATAGCAAGCAGACCCCATTTGTGGCGGTCCTAATTGGACGTGCCCCCAAAAGCTTAAGCTGGGTGCTGCATATTCCAGGATTTCAGCATTGATGCAATTCATGGGTTATGTGTGTGTATCCATGTGGGGATCATTGCAGCAATCTTAACGGCGAGCTGGTTGCTATAGGTAGTATTTGTCGCGGGGGAGAATCAGACACGAACGAGGGTATTTCAGGTTTTCTACTTTGGGCAATGCATTGGATTGGGACGAACGACAAGTGACAAGCTCTTTGCCCAAGCGGCTGTCAAAACGGTTTTACTTGGGTAGCCGAATGCAGGTGTGGATATCTTTAGCCGGTTTATCTGCAGACCAGACTAGTACGTACAGGAGTACAAACAGACATCAGACGAAAAAGGGTCAGGGGTGTGAGACCCTTGGAACAGTGATGCTGGCACAATGCATCGTTACTGCAAGCTTACATACTTACGTACATGTAGCAGGTAGCATGCGTGCTTGGTGTTCCATTGCATTTTGAGTTGAGCCTGAGATGAGGTTGGTAGGTGGGAATCCAAAGACATTATGGCTTCATGACCACACTGGAGACTGCCGCCCAATCTCCAATGAGCCGATTCCAGACTTTTATGGGAATTGAGATGCATTCTGGTTCTGAAATACTTGTACTTCTCATTCATTCAAGTGGCCCCTAAACGATACGGGAAAATAGAAAATGCTAGGTAAAAGCTACTGGGAACTCGGCTTTGCTAGCCGGAAGCTATTCCGATGCCGCAACAGCTTATGTATGGGCTGAGTGAAGGATTACTGTATCGCGCGAATAGAACCTGTCAAGACCTTGCGGGTAATCTAAAAAGGGCTCAACGAGTGTGAAGGCCAAATTGTATATCGGCATTTGCCCGCCTCACGCCCAGCAGCTAGTGATTTGAACAGCCACTAAAAACCGGCCATTGGGCTCACGAGTTGGTGTTGGTGTTCTTGACGCTGTTGGTGCTCAGTCAAGCCTTGAGCGTCTAATGGTTCATGCTGGAAATGAGCCTGCTATGCTGGCTGGCAATTGGATGCGGGGTTGGGAGCGAGGTTCGTCTCCTCGTCTGATGTTGCTACATGCGGATGCGGGATCAACCGGAGGATTGATGATTCGATCAAACGGATGTCAGGATGTATGTACCACCTCGACGGGCGGTTTTGTTACATGCCTACCGAGCAGTTCGTAATGTAATGTTCACCGTGTTCGCTGTTGGCGTGCAGATCGGCTGGAGTGCATGAATTCGCACAAACTGATCTCATACAAGCCCATGGGGCGACGAGCACAACGACTGACTCGCGTCCAGCACTATGCGACAAAGGCGTCGTCGATCCGCGGCCAAACTTATTATTAGCTGATACTCGAGACTCATTGCAGTGGCTCTCTCGTCCACCCGTCGGTATGCATTGGCGACGGCATGAGCACGTGCGGTTGAGGGAAGTGCCGTACGTCTCATGTGAAGTTGAAGTCTGGAAGCCGGCCAAGGAGGCTCTGCTTGTACTTACAGCATACGTCCTGTGTTCTTTGGCGGGTGTGGATTTGGCTCTTGTCAAGTGGACACGGCGAACTTGGGAGTCTGGAGGTACTTTTTTCGTCCCAACTCTTACCGCCCTGTGTTTGGTATCGCAGCTGGCAGGTATTTAAAAAAGCACGGTTACCTCAGAATTAGCGTATCCCGGCATAACGGGTGTACTATGGGATGTGCCGACCAATAACTGCCAGGATCTAAACTCTCGGTCTAGATGGATGTATGTAGGTGTAGGTAAGTATTATACCCATTATGTCAGTTGTTGTAGGTAACTGCAGAACAGGTATGCACCTGTAGCCTTGCTTGCAGGTGGTGACTTCGCGATAATGAACCCTCGTATGTCATGTAACGTAGACACACGCATGGCATAAGACGGACGGCCATGACTTTGGCTGCTGCGTACCTCCTTCTATTACTCGTGTATACAGTAATGGGCACTCACATGAAGAGGCCGGCCTCGATCCTTTCCCCCGACGGACGCGTTATTGCCTTATTTCCTGCCGGTGCACTCGATGCTACAATACCTACGTATGTTGGCAGTGCAATACCGCATCGTCATCTTGAGGTTTAGCTATGCATAAAGATTACTAGATCCATGTAGTACACACCCTCTCGCCAAGGGAGGGGTGTAATGTCACATTCCGTTGCTGATATGCAATGGCGGCTCAACCAAGTACATGTGTACCCACCCAACCACGAGGAATGCAATCAAAATCGACATTGTCTTGCGAAGTGAGTCGAGTCGCAGAGTGGCGCAAAGAACTCTGGGTGACGGGTCTCAATATTATAACCGTTGCATATAAGAGCATTCCTATATAGCCACATGGCTGGGTATATGTATATTATACCGCAAGCACCATGAAATCAAGATGACCCTCTGGGGAGCAAGGTACGCAACGGCCCTTCAACTTACGAGGAGTTCCCTCAAAGTGGACAAAAGACGCAGAGGAATGGGTTGCGACTGGCCAGTCAACTGAAAGATCCCAGCCCCAGCCCGGGGCGCCTCGGGGGCTAGGTCCATCTGATACATCCACCCACTTTGCTCCCAGGTGTCAAGCTGGGAAGACCTTGTCGGAGGGCCAAGCGACAGAGTTGTTCGTTCATCGCGGCATAAACAACCCAAGCTGTCAACCAACAAGACGTCTTCTAATTAAAGATTATCTGAAGCTCCTGGTGTGACAGGTGTGGTTTCTCGGCAAACAAAAGAAGGGCTAACGCTTAGATCCTGTGATCTGGGTGTCGGTCCGCCGCCGCTAATGCGTAGTTGCTGTTGCTTTACGGGGAATGAGGGCCGAGGAGCGAACCATTGCCTCGGACGAACAAGATTCGAGGCATTGCGTGATGGAGTCCATACTGTAGGGTACTTTCTCTACCCATTCACCACTGCACTGTCAGGACAAGCGAGCAGGTGAAAAGGGCCAAAGCCAAAGAAAAGAAAAGGGTCCCGTCCCAGCAACAACAGGCCCACCGGAGCTAAAAAGTCCCCTCGGCCTACGTGCGGAATGGCTATGTCACGGAAAACGTATGGAAGCTCAGTAGCATGATGGAGAATCGTCGTATACCACTACTGCAGTACTAGACAAAGCGGTATTGGCCCTCGGTGGGCATCGTCCGGAGCAAAAGAAATGGGGATGCAGATAGAACGCTGCCTCCAAAAGCCTAATCGGTCCACACCCATCCTGACTCCTTGCCCGCTCATGACATCGGATTGTTATTAGTGCCTACAGTACCACTGGGTGTGGCTCAATCGGAGGAAGGAGGATTGATGCGTCTCGGGGCATTTCTTCGTAACTTGAGGAGAATTATTGACTTCCTTTGGTCCCCGTGGATCGGTGGAATGCAGCAGCATGCTCGCGCCCAGCGGATCGGGACATTTCTCATTTTATTCTAGACCACATGTAGCAGATCGCCAATCACCACGGACTCGGCACACATACCTGGCGCGCCATGTATGTACAGTACTGGTAACCACAGCCATTGAATGGCGCAAAGCACCGCCGTGGCCTCGCTCGAACACCACGGCTGTAGATCATATAGGCAATTTCTATACCGTCACTAGAAGAGCACGAGAATTCAATAAAGTGGCCTCAATAATGTCCCTAGCTAGTCAATCTCAGCGTATGCCGAGGGGGGTGTGGTCCAACTAAACCGCTAGAGGCAAGGGGTACCCCAGCTTATACATCCTTGTCCGTTATGCCATCTGTGCTTTCAAGCCGTACCGTGCCCGTGGCGTTTCTCGCAAGTGCAGCCATGGTCATTGTTGTCACACATTAGAGTGGCCGATGGTTAAATTTCAACGTCATTTGTGCCATCGCCGCCGGGCCTTCGACGTGGGAGCGGCCGTCGGCAGGCAAATAATATACATATGTACCAATGGCTGTGCTGTAGAAAGACCCCTCCCCGGCCGAGAGCAATGGTCGCCCTGTGGCGGCTCTTGTATTGCTAGCAATCATCTAACTATCTTGCCTAGCTTGCGATGTCGGCTCACAAACTTACAAGGTTAAAAGATGATTATATGACGGCTGGATTCAATGGTGTCTTGGACTAGGAGGCCACGCGACGCATATCGGGCACAGACTTATTGACTGGCCCATGCAGTCCCGACATGTCATTGCCCTCGACCCTAAACGTCGAAGTGAGGTAGCCGGGCTCGAGCGAGCGAACCCAAACCAAAAATGCGGAGAGAGGGAACGAACGCCTTAGCCAAACGGTCAAGCCGTCTGGGATATTGTGCCAATGGTTGCTGCTGGGTTTCCCAAAAAGCAAGTCCCCGTCATCCATCCGGCATGTAAGCTTGCTACCCGCTGTGCAGGGCGTCGACTAAGACCGAGCGTGCCCAGCGCGGAATCTGGTTCATGCTTAAAGACTGACTGTCAGTGCGGGCGGGTTACAGTACCTTCCTTACCTGCCTGCCTACCCAGGACGAGAAAAGAAAGAAGTAGAAAGAAAAAAAAGAAGGCCTCGGCCGGCCAAGCAACTTGACGCGTAGGGTACTCCATCGTATACTCGCTTAAGCGACCTACAGTCTCAACTACCGGTGGCTTCCAGGAAGAGAGGCCCGCCCCGAGCGAGGCCTGGAGAACGGAGGACCTCATACGCGGAGTGTGTAGAGTATCGGTCCTCAATCTCTTCGGCAGTCTATTTTCATAAATGATGGGACCTGCGATCAAACTTACGTTGGGGCGCCATACCCGTCAATCACATCTTGTCTCCGGGACTAGGATGCTCTTAGTAGTCGCACTCTGCTGGATGGAAATTTGCTTGGACAGCTACGTAATCTATGGTAACAACCCCGTCAGCAGCCACTCGGGAGCTTGTCCCGTTCGACTTCCGTTACCTGCCTACTCACATATTCTACGCATACCCTGCTCGCTTTGATTGGGCTCCATGTGGGCAAAAGGAAGAGAAATAGGGAGGGGTAGAGAGAGACACAGACAGAAAGGACCCTTATTATTTCCCTTATTCTCAGGTCGAGGTCGAATGCGTATCAAGCTTCAATCATCAATAATCATGCATGGACACCACCGTGGCCACAGGAGATAAACATGTCTGCCCCTGGGCCAAGTAGGTAGGCAGGCAGGCAAATAGGCATTCAGTTGATGTATTTTCTCCATCATCGGGTTCCTGGTACCAACCTACCTACCTACATACGTACATATGTGTACCGACTTCCAATGCATGTACGTACAGGATGTATCCATGCAACCAGAAAAAAAGTACATACTGTCGGCAGGCCTGTCATGTTGGCATGTAGGTAAATTCATTGATGGCTGAAGGGAAGGGAAGCTTTCCCAGGCAATCAGACGCCTACTGACGGACGCCTCTTTCTAACCGTTAAACTGCACGCCCCACCATGTGCAGGTTTAACCCTTGACACAATCAGCCCTGTATGTCTCTCTCTTGCGCGCTCTCTGCCGCTCTCTCCCTTTTCTTCTTTCTGTCTTTTGTCTCCCCCTTGACGGCGGCAGGCAAGGTATACTACGTATGCTGGAATTGACAGATACGAGCGACGCGACCTTGCCATAGGTAGACCGAGGTAAAGACGTAGGCCCGGGCTCGCTCGAGTGGATGGATGGTGAGCTGGGAAATCTTGCACAGCACTGACTTTTCGGCGGACTGGCCCTGGCCTCCTCCACTGCACTGGAGCGTCTGGCTGGCGCTGCGCATATCCCATCTAATTTAACGACGCTTGGACACTGGGCAGTGGTTTACGGAGAATTTATGAACCAGGCCCGCAACCCTTTAACCTAGCAAGCATATCACGGCATAGCATTTCGCTCCCAGGATTGCCTCGAGTGCTAAGCCTGAACAATATGTCATCGACATATACATGTGTACCTCGACGCATTGCACACACTCCCATCTCCACTAGCGCGCTCCATCCTCGCTGGGAAAAGTAATATCATTTCCAATCTGATATCATGGTCGGTCTGAAAAGGGCAGGTAGGTACGGTACCTAAACTGCTCCTATCGAAGCCACGCTGGCCTGCCTCTGAATATATATTTATTTTACTCCGTTCTACAGTACTGTATGTATGTCGCTAGCTCATTGGGGGGTGGGCGAAGGAGAGGCAGCGAGTGCGCCTGAATGGATTGACCAGACGAAGAAGAAGATGCACCCCCCAGTCAGCGTGTCCGGGATCGAGCCACACTTGTGCGCTCCAGTCCCGGTCCCAGTCCCCAGTCCCAGTCCAGGTTCTAGTCGTTAGAGACACCCTTGTTCCCACACCATGCATTTCATCAACATCGACCCAGGTGTCATTCTTGGGAAGTACCCACCTGTGGGTTCGCCAGGCTTGTCCTGTCGTCTTCGTCTGGTCTCTGCGCTTCCCTTTTCCCAATTAGAGCTATGTAGGCTTGGATAGCTCGCACCCAACCCAACCCAACCCCTGCTCGGCCGCCCCCCCAAAGGTCTTTTTCATGTCGATACCTGTCGTCTGGGTGGTGTATTGTACGGCCCGCCCTCGAAGGAGAACCAGTAGGGGGTCCCCGTAGTGAGCAGGTACTTCGCAACCGGTGCATTGTACATCCCAGAGGTATCGACTTACCGTTCAGAGCTGTCCAGCGGATCTGGCGTCCGTGCAATGGTCTGGCGCCCCCATGAACCAATATCCTGGTCACTACATATTGGGCCAATCTCTAATGAGTTGCACAAAAACCTCCCACGATCCCACTTGGTTGATCGTTGTGAGAGACATTTGAGCTTCCTCCCATCTTTGTCCCTTACTGTTCACTGTCCTCGACTTGAACCGGCGCCTCAGAGTAACCGTGCTGCCTCCCAAATCGGCTAATAAGCTCGTGCTGCCACATGAGTCGAGGTACCGCATTGGATCTGCATCTTCCCGTCGCCTGTCCGCTCTCCAACATACTCAACACCACCGCCTGCCGTACAACTTGACGCTCGAGAGTCTTGGTGGCCCAGAGTCTTACCAAACCACTATCGTGTCCCACGAAAGCGTCGAATTCGCCCCCCTAAGACCTCGCCAGAAGTCACTTGCCCGGACCTGGCTCCCAGCGACGACACAGAGGCCGGATATCTTGCCCTGAGCAGCACACCTCGGCTGCCATCGCCGCGCGGATAATAACCCACCCAAGCCTCCGCACAAGCCCGTGGGCAACGCTTCGCCTGATTCGTCTGTATCTTGGCATGCGCCTCGTCGGTTGACCTTGAGGAAACCGGATCAGCTACGACAAAGGGCACCCGGCCACCTCCGTCTCCGCGCAGACGTCAGGAGCTCTCTGCCCTGTTTCTCTGGCACCCAGGTTTCCGCCCGATTCCATGCAAAACCTAATCCACACTAGCGAGCAGACTCAAGACTCACTCGGCCAGCGCCGAGGCATATCCAATCTGGCGCGCTTCGCTCTCGACTTGAGTTGGGGCAGCGCAGCGACGGAGTGCCCTCTCGGTTCAAGGGCCTATCCTTCTCCGCCCATGTCAGGTTCGCCGCCGCTCCCACCCAAGCCAAACTTGGAGGCCGGTGAACGTGGCCAAAGCAGCTTCCAACCCACCAGTCACGATGTGTTCCGCACCGGCTCGAATATTCCAGGGATAGAGTATCGAGCACACTCACAGCAAGGCCAAGCACAGCTGCCACCGCCCATGGCGAGCGGGATTCGAACATATCCGGGAGAAACAACAGAGCGAGCTGCGTTTCCCTATCGACGCCCCGAAGAAACCATGGGAAGACCGATTTCCTACCAGGGCCAGGCGGGCCCCATGGTCTCGCAGTCGCAGTACCCATTACCGCCAGTAGCCGGGCATGCCTCGGGCCCTTCGCCTTACTCTTTACCCACGAGGCCGCAACCTCCGGAGAACCCGCCGTATACTTCGCCTAAATCGCAAAGGAAAACCAAGGGACATGTCGCTTCAGCATGTGTTCCTTGCAAGAGAGCACACTTAAGGTATGTCGATCCGTTCCCTGAACTTGGCTGTTCCAGAAACTGACCTCTCGCAGATGTGATGGTACGTTGCGTCCAATTTTCTTCCTCCGTTTGCTCTTATCGGGTTTGCCATGGTCCAAGTGTTCAGCCTCGTGCGTGGGGTAATGATCCAATCCTGCTTGGGTGATCCAAGATGGTCCGCCGGGGATGTTTCTCTTCGAATCAGAGGCGGATGACATCGTCAAAGTCTGGTCTCCTACATATGGGCCAAGTATGCGACGGCGACTTTGGTATGAAAGCAATATTTTGCTGGGAGCCAGGGAAAGCCTCTTGAAAAAACCCAAGTTCGAGACCAAAAGGCTTCTGCGATGCTGGATCCTTCATGATAATCCGCGCAAATCCGCGCACAGAGAGCCCCATAACGCCCACGCCCCGAGGCAACAGTTCTTCTCTTTCTGTGCTAGATCATTGCTGACCCGCATTACTCCGTAGCTCAAAGACCTTGCTCACGATGCCTAAGCAACGGCAAAGAAGATGCCTGCGTAGATGTGCAGCACAAAAAGCGAGGCCGACCAAGGCTCCGAGATGATCGGGAATCACGGTTTGATGCAGCCCGTTTCGGAAACCCCACGGAATCGAGCGTACGGCGGCCAGTCTCGTTGTTTGCGCCGGTCAGTGCCCCCGCGGTGCCATACGACGATCCCCTCCGAAGAACACAATCATATCGAGTGTTGAAGTCACAACCGCCAGATCCCACGATACCCAGGTACCTGGACCGCGGCTCTGCGAGTGACGCAAACGTGTACCCTCCGCCACTAACCATCGCGCCACGACCTTCAGAGCCGGTGGCGTTCTTAACAGTCGATCTCGAGGTCGCAAGGGTGTCGAATACGTTTGTGGATGCCATTGGGGCTGGGTCAGCACAGGCGATTCAGAGACGCAGGCTGGAGGAGCTTATCCTTCCCCAGGAGCGAGAAAGAGTACTGGCACTCCAGCGCTCACTTCAGGACGAGCAAGCGAGGAAAGAACCGACCTATCTGCCGCCGATATTTGGTCGTCAGGAGGCAGACAGGGTATTCCAAGCGCTTCCGTTCGACCCTGAAACGATCTCCAGGTTCCCCCTAGACCGACAGGATACCTTTTACTTCAAGACGGTAGAGGGCCAGCCACGGCAGTATTCCATCCGGTTCGGTCTGGTGAAGGAGGACTCCATCTACTTTGTCGTCGTGCTCCTGGTAACGCAGGCAAGGTCCCTCTCGAACCCGTCGCCCTCAGCGCAGCAGAGAGATCTTCCTTATGCATATCAGCCCCAGGCCTATACGCAGCTGACACCTGTGTCGGCCTCGTTTGATGCAAACCGGCATCGATGGGGCGAGCTGCTGGATTCCAGAGACAATGGACATGGCGCGCGGCAACCAGTAACCCCGGCGTCAATAGTTGCAGGGCCAAGTCCAGGCGTAAGCCCCAACATTCCTGCGTATTCGCCATCGTCATCTGTTCGATCAGATCACCCATCAGGGCCATCATATCATATACCTCGAAGCGAATTGTCGATGCACAGGCCCTCCCAGCCGGCAGGCTACCAGCTTCCACCGATACGAAGCCACGCACAGCCTGTTCACCAAGCAGACCCCCGGACAGGGAGAGTCGATATTGGTGGTCTGCTGGATCAGTCGAATGCTCCAAGAGGCTCGTAGCATTCGGCGAACCTCCATTTTGTTAGGTTGAGCCCCCCGGGGCCAGGAACCTTCGCCGTCGTCACCTAGTGGCGCCCAGAATAAGCAGCAACTCTCCATGGCCGGCCAAGTTCGCCATTTGCTGTGTACGTGTACAATTATACGTTGGATACCCCATTCGTTGCGTTGGAGATACCATTGTCCATGATCAGCACGGCCTTCCATGACTTCTCTTTTCCGAAGAACACTTCTAATTCATGACTCTCGGACTCGACCACGATATTTTCTTTGCATCCGGCTGGCGTTTTGCCCCTTGGTTTTCTTTTCTTTGTCCTGCGAGCATCGGTCGCTAGTTTAGGGTTTCTGGGATGTAATTGGATTTTGTTAATGCAAACGCACCGCTTGCTCGACGGTTGCCAGCAGGGGCGGCATGTCTCTGTCGCGGGGACCTCCCCTTATTCCGATGGCCAAGTCTTTCACGGCCAGAGTTGGATCGGGTGACAGGAACACGTTGAGTTCTGGTCAGAGACCGCTGTATCCGGAGGCGACTGTCAACCTGCCCATGTTATTGGGCAGCACCTTGGAAGTCAGGGCACGAAGGGTTGCACAGCGCGGGGTCCGCCGGTTTCGTTGAAGCGCTTTTTCGGCACGAATATGACAGTTCCACGCGGAACAGAGGAATTGGGAAAGGCTCCTCTGTAGCGGGATTGCCAGAGAACTTTTGTCGCAGTGCGGATGCCCCCACAGGGGCAAGGTTGGGAGATAATCCGAAGTATGTACGATATTGTAAATATAGGAAGGAGAAGGGTAGGAAGAGCAAAGAAACGAAACGAAACAAAAATCCCACGAGGTACCGAGCTTCAAACAAGAAACGAAAAGGTTTCTTCTTAATTTCCCAAGGCGGGCTGAAACTGGATCCGAGCTTATATTGAGTTGCAGTATTGAGTTGAGTTATCTGGCTTGCTAAGGCAGATGTGACGTGCTAGAACAGGTACTGTTGATATATAACACCTGTGCTATTGCACGGGACATGGTTGAGCCCGTCAATAGTGATCCCAATCCGGGGGCTCGGGGCTACGGGGAAAAAGAAGTCAGGGAATTCCATTTTCGGGGACGGCCAGCCGCACGGGAGTAAGAAGTAGGCAGGTTCGTAGTCGTATATTGGCAGTACCAAGGACGAGGAGGGATGATGATGTTCTTGGAAGGGAACAAGCAAGCTTCACGGGTACACAATGTGGGAGTGAGTGGTTCTTGAAGGAAGGCTTCTTTTTCTAAGTACTGACAAACATCCCATCCCCGAGGCAAAAAGCCCATGCCCACCGCACTTTCATCCAATGTCGACCGACCTACCTACTACTACTACTTGATTCCAGGGTCGTAGCCGCGCGCAGACACACGGACACACAGACACACCTTCTGCCCTCTCGGGGGGCGAGGAGGCTTTTTCCTGCTGCATACCGTCGGGAAATAAGATCGTGGATGTGGGCGGGACCCAAACGTTGCTCGCCAAAGAAAATAACCCGACGCGGGAATGTCGAAAGTCTATCTACTACCAGCGTAGGCAGGTTTCTAGCATGTAACCCCAAGCCTGGGACACCAGCCAGGGAGTGTGTGTGTGCCACCACCCATCAGGCCCCAGCCCAGCATTTTCCCAAGTGCGACCTCACCGACCGACCGACATTTCCTTCTCTAGCGGGATAAGCCGCTAATTAGGTCGCGTTAGCGGGCACTTGCTGACGACAGGCCAGCCCACTGCCACCCGCTGCTGAACAAGAACAACAATAACCTATTCAGCGCCAATAGTTCGTGAGCGTCTTGACAAAACTGGTACTAAATATATATCTATATGCAGAGAATCAGAGAGAGAACGATATTATATCAAAACAAAAAAAAACGCAGCGATAGCATGATTGAGGCACGAACGGCCAAGACCACCCAAAGACCAAAGAGGGGGAACACGGCAGGCCGGCCAGAACCCGGTGAGCCGTCACAGACAGGACACTAACAGGGCCCCAAGCCAATTGCCAGCAAGTAAGCTGCAAGTTGCCCGTCAGGTCCACCGTCCATGTCGTAGCCTGGGTTGAGGACTGATTGTTATCAAAATGACCTGACCATCTAAGCCAATAGCAACTGCGCGCGCGGTTAACAGGACCAATTGCCCCTGCCCAGGGTCCCGACCACGATCCCTGCCAAAGGAGCCTAAGCGACGTCTTGGGTCAGCACATCGTCTGCCATCAACGGGACCACGACGGAATTGCAACCCCGAATCCGGCTGAAGAGGGGAAATGGTGATGCTACCTCAGTCGGCAAGGGACATCAATAAAAGGAAAGTCCAATCTCGTATCCCTTCATATGCCGGGCCTTATTTGCGTGCGCAAGAGAGAAGAGAGAGATGACGAGACGAAAGGCTGCGGAGTACATCATGAGGAAATGATCAGCTCGAGGGAAGCCGTCTGTCGTGCAACCAAGCCTATGTACAGTCCATCCAACTTGCATCATCCCGCCATCCTCAGATGAAACAGGGCGAGAAAGAGTTCAAAGGAAACGATAACCAGAACACGCCAATATGACGTATCAAATAGATGGGAAAAGAGAACAGAACAGCAACCGCACGCCACAGGAACGCCCAGGCCAATGGTGTCGCTAGCTCAAGCCGCCCTCGCTTTTGCTCGACGACGCCTTGATCCTTTTCGCTGCGTGGTCGGAGTTCGAACCCTTCTCCGCCGCCTGGTCATTGTCGTCTGGCCGCTGATCGTCGGCCACGGCAGAACCGCTTCCTGCCCGCTGCCGCTGCTGCTGCTCTCTGTGCTTCAGCAGGTCTTCGATCTCCCTGGTCATCCTATCGGGCTCCGCGGGCTGTTATCCGCGATGATCTCCTGGATCGCCCGCTTCTTCCTCTGGGGCCGGGTCTCATACGGTAACGGCGGCGGCGTCAGGCCTCGGAAATGGCTGTTGTCCCAATCGAGGATGTCGTCGCGCGTGTTCGCGGGCTGTTGGTCGTCTTGGGCCGGCTGCTGGGCCTGGACTGGGCGGACTACATGTAGGCCGCGGGCCAACGGCCGTCTTGCTTGAGCACCGTGGGTTCGTTCTTGGGGTTCGCGGTCGGCACGAGGGGTCCCACTGCGACTTCTGCGCTCACTGGAATTAGTAAGTCTCCGGGAAACCGCGTGTTGAGCTTATCTTGGATGGCTGCCGTACTCGGATCCCACCGTTGCAAGGGTTGAAAGAGCCTCATCTTCCTCAACCGCAGACTGGTCCAGGCTTCCGGCGACCGATCGGGTCATGATGGGAATCCTTGCTTTATCAAGTCAAACAATCAAGAACTGATGGTATGGTCGATGCAACAGTAACACGAGTAGCTTCCTCGGCGCTATCAAAGCTGGGTCACCGCGCGGAGGTGCGCCTGTGACCACATCTATATACGACGCGCGACAGAGGGCAGTCCGGTCTTTCGAACGGTACCTCGCACACCTACGACACATCATGTAAGGCTATAGCAGGTGGTTATTATGGCTACTATTCGGGCCTTCCGTCACTTGACTGCTCTGTTTGTCTGCGCCTTGCATTTCCAAATCCGTTGTATCTGAAAATACTAGGCTAGTCACCTTGCCGGATGTCTGTCTTCTTCTTCTGTTCCTTTACCGTTTACACTAGAGACTTGGTGCCGTGTGTGTGGCTTGTCAGCACATCAACAACCCTAGTCCTTCCTAGATCAGCCTCTTAACAGAATAAGAAGCAGAAAAGAGAAAGTAAGAGAACCCCCAGCAGCGTTTTTCAGGTCTGCTAAATTTGAATTTGATGGCCAGGCCTGTGGAGGTGGGACGAGCTGAAGCGCGGCTGTCATGCACATAAGACACCGTGGAAGCGCGGTGCATTGCATGGCTTACCCTGCTATCAATGCTATTCCGTTCCCTCTCACATGCTTACGGTATACACGGCATTTCACGTACCACCCAAGCTCGTTTTGGAGCAGGCTTTGGGAGATAAAAAAGGGAGAGGTTTGGCGGTTGTCTAAGGCTCAGCCACCACCTCGACAAACCGTTGCAGGGGTTTTCTAGCCGCCCCCAAATAAGCCTTAGAAAGGCCTCCCGATGGTTACAGAACACGTGTGTCACGAACGATAGGCGGTGCACATTGTGGTGGGAGGCACTGCTCCGTGGGCGCCAAACGCCATAGGTAAGTTTTGCGTTCTCTGCCGACGACATCCAGGAGAACACGGAATTTACGCCATGTTGGATAGTGACGTCCTGCGTGAATTCCATTATATCGGAACAAAACAGAAGATGCCATCTTCCTGGCTCGTGTGGATATAGCATTGAACACGAATGCAGTCAGATAAGAATTCGATTAAGAGTCGTTAACTATAGTTGAGATCTAGCCGCAACATGATGATATAAAGACAATGAAAACCATGTGCAAAAGCCGGTGCAGGGACGGATTGGTTGTTGCAGAAGTTATCTTGTTACACAAATTCCGGCCAGCTGATAAAATACAACCGCTCGGAAGCAACGCCGGCGGGCGAGGGGAGGGACAGCATCGACAACCTTCGCTGCGCCGCATTATGAACAGAGGAACACTGTGCCCCAACACAGCCGAGTTGACACATTAGGTAACTTGGTTATTGCTGACACTGTGGCCTTCGCCAGTTCTACTTACTACCTAGTCTTGCCCCCCATGGGGGTCGGAATGACAGGGAGGCCTCAGCTTGGTCCGCGAAGAACTTCATGTCGTAGACCTTGAGAAAGGCACTGCTACTGATTCCATAGGTATAGGGACGGGGCTAGACGCATCAGTCTTGAAGGGGCCCAGACAGTCTGCTATTGACGGACCACTGTAGCACGCTTCTAGACGGTAGGGATAGGAGATACATGCATCAATCGATACATGTTGGGAGATAGGTATTGACCAAGTATCCCATACCGGCCAAGGAGTAGGTATTAAAACAGTCGCCCCGTGGGATTGACGAAGTCCAAGTCGTGCCTTAGGAATTAAAACTAACATCAGCAACCCGGTGGCTTGTTGCGATGGGGCAGCATGAGGCTAAGCAATCACAGAGGGATTTGAGATCAATGCAGCTTGACGAGGAAGAATTGGCTGCCGATATGAATCCGGAGATTGTGTGCAGCGAGTGTCACCGCGGCTGGAGGCCCGGGTGGACTCCATGCAATCATCTGGTTTGAGGGTTCATTTCAAGCCGCCGTTGTAATAAACTGCACTTTGCCCAGTACCTTCCTTGGTTATTCCGGTTACCTCTGATTACAATAGAGGAATAAACAGATCGAAACCAGCGTTGATACCTAGTATATAATGGAGACCGTTCAGTGATAACTACTCAGCCGTCCATAGCGTTAAAGCATGGCTCTTCTCAAAATGCCCCAAGCGTGTCGGCCACCAAACCGAGCGCGGTTTCGGTCAATCCCATAGCCATGGCCAGGCTGTCATATTCCTTCTGCATGCCCGCTGGGCCCATCATCTCCTCTTGTAGGTATCCTGCTCTTTGCTCGGCGGCAGGACCCGCACGCCAGCACTGCCGTGGACGTCGTGCGGCTCTCCCGCGCACCTTAGGCGGATGGTCCACTCCAGCTGGTACGTCAACGAGATGTTGTACGTGTCAAACGAAGGGTAAAGCCACCGGCCAAAGGGGCTCTCGGCCGCCGCTCCGAGCGTTGAGGAACCCGTCTGGGAGAGGCGGATGCCGAGGTGCGTGCCGAGATCGAATGGCGTGCCCATGAGAAACTGGCCCTCCTCGCTGGGGAGAAATGGGAGTAGTCCAGCATCGGCATGCTGGGGACTTTCACGGTGTCCTCATCGACGGGTCGGATCGAAAATTGACCGTTGCTATTCCCTTGATTATAACTCTCGGAGCTCGTGGCGGCAATGTGCTTCTCCTCAGCGAGTTTGGTAGAGATCTCACTAGCCGAGGAATCGGCCGGCGGCTCATCTCGGATGTTGCCTCGCACAACGAGGGGGACCTTGAAAGCGTGATTCGCCTGCAAGGGCGCGAACCGGATAGGGAACTCGTGCTCGCGCTCTTCCTTGTGGTATTTGGAGAAATTGCCAGGGGCCCGGATTCGGGTCTTCGATTTTAGACTCAGCTCGATGGACACAAACTCCACAGGCGGTAGGCGGGAGAGATCACCGTCGGGGCAGATGGAAGTAAGCTCATCCCGTAGCTTAGGGACGATGAATAGCTTAAATGGGATTGGGTCGGGATGCTCCAGCTGAACGACCGTTGGGTGAACCACCTTAGCGGTATAGGTATACCTGGGTGTCTTGGAAGGCTTCCAGAACCTCCGCTGCCTCTCCCGGAACGTCATCTTCCTCTCCGCATTCTCGGCGAGCAGCATCTCCGTCCGGAGGAGGCGACTAGCTTCACGGATCCCGAATCTGCAGTCGCCGCCCTTGATGGGCTTCGCTGTCGAATGCCGGCGGATAAATAAGGGAAAATGAGCCGTGACGCGGGCACCCGGACAGACCAGCTGGCCTCGAGGACGTACTCAATGTACGCCTCGAACTTGCTTCCAGACCAGCCGGACTTGGAGGCGAAGTAATAGACCGACGGAAGCCCGTGGTTCGTCACATCGTCCTGTGACGAGCTGAGGTAGAATCCTTGCCGATGCCCGCCCCCTTTCCCTGCCTCTGACGCGGTCGATTGCTGCTGCTGCGGCAGTAAGACACTCGCCTCTCCCGGTCCCAGTCGTCTCCGCGGGCCGCAAAGCCAGGCTGCGACGTCTCGGGGATGGTGACGGCGAAGGGGAACCGCGCGGGCCCCGCCACGGCGCCCTGCGACACGACGTGCGACTGATCGAACAGCACGGCGCGGCCGCGGTAGGTCTCGGTCGAGTTGTTGCTCTTGCGCACCACTTTGGTCTTGGCGCGCCCGAAGAGCCGGATGCGCACCTCCGTCCGCGAGGCGTTGTCGGCGGCCTTCTTCTTCGGCGGCGGGAAGGCCTGGCTGCAACTTACATGGCCTAGCAGGGTGTCGCCGGGCAGGTAGACCGACTGGAAGTCGGTGATGTCAATGCTTAGGCCGGCGTTGCTTTTGAATGCGTGTCGTGGCATGGCGGAGGTTTGGTCATCACGGTTCAGAGTCAGACAATATTAGGAGTTTGTTGGCAGTGAATGAGCCGGTGTTAGCGTCAGTCTGGGGAGGGTTGTATAAGTAGCTACGTTAATTGGCCCTTCTATTTATGAGTTGCTGACCCGGGAACTCTGTAAGGAAGTGACGTGGGTTTCATCGACACTGCCACATGCATCTAACACCATCTTGCTCACACCCCATCTTAGACGAATCCTACATGCATTGTAGGTTTCTCTCGTGACTTACTTCAGTTAATTTGCGGACCAATCAACACCTACCACCAGCTAAGTATGCAGTTCCATACCTACATCTAACGTACAGTATCATACTGTTGATGGGTAGGGCGCCCTTGGGCTGAGCTTCAGCTTGGCTTTGGTGAGGTGACTTTGAGCAGGCAGTAGCGATAAGAGCTGAAAACCGCCCGTGACTTAGTGACAACAAAGGGTCCTGCGCTAATGTAGACACCCACACAATCCTGTGATATATGGCCCATCTCATTCGACGTGCTTTTTCGAAGGATTAGGAAAAGAGATGTAAGGCCACGAAATTGCTTTGCAGGAAGTTGAGCCGGGATTGAAAATAAAAGAAGGAAGGTGCGTTGGTTGGTGTATAGACTCGAATTGGCCAATGCTCAATTGAAGCAAGCACCTTCCGTCATGTGATTCTTATTAGCAGCAGCATCTACATCTTGACCCCTTCAAGAGCAACTTCTTTTTGTCCAAACGGCAAGAAACTCCAAGAAAATCGCACGAATGAGGAACCAATTCGGTTGATATTTGCGACTTGTACGGCGCTCACTAAAGAACCCAAGCTGTCTGGAACTGATTGCGCAGGCTCTGCCTTAACGAGGGAACGATAGGGTCTCTTGCACAGCCTAGGCCACCATATCATCCACATACTGCCCTCCAGGGCAGCAACACGATATTTCATCCGCGGCAGACCTTGTCAAGACTTAAGAATGGACGCCCATGGATGTGGACGCTCCAAGAGGAGTCAAAAGAAAAGCGATGAGTCTTTGGAGGAAGGGGATGGCCCGCGCCGCATTCAGGCAAGTACCTTGTCCGGTCACTTCCCAGTCAAACTGCCTTAAGCTGACGATCTAACTCTCAAATCTAGGCATTGGACCAAGATGTCGTGAACAAAATCGCTGCGGGAGAGATCATCGTAGCCCCGGTTCATGCTTTGAAGGAGTTGATCGAGAACGCAGTTGACGCAGGCTCCACATCTCTCGAAGTCCTAGTGAAAGAAGGCGGATTGAAACTCCTGCAAATCACTGACAATGGCCATGGCATTGACGTGAGTCCTCCCTTCTCAAGCCGATACATGTTACTTTATCCTAACGATCTCCCTAGAAAGATGACATGTCTATACTTTGCGAGAGGTTTACCACCTCGAAATTGAAGAAATTCGAAGACCTGCATAGCATCGGCACCTATGGCTTCCGAGGCGAAGCCCTGGCTAGTATAAGCCACATTGCCCATCTCACGGTCACCACAAAGACCAAAGATTCCAACTGCGCATGGCGTGCCAATTACGACGGGGGCAAGCTTGTGCCCACCAAACCAGGCCAATCTGCGGACCCTAAGCCGACTGCCGGGAGGAACGGCACTCAGATCACAGTAGAGGATCTCTTCTACAACGTGCCAACTCGGCGGAGGGCTTTCAGATCTGCCTCCGATGAGTACAACAAGATTATCGATATGGTGGGACGGTACTCGATCCACTGCCAAGGAGTTGCCTTTTCTTGTAAGAAACATGGTGACTCGGGGACATCTATTGCCATTCAAGCGGCCGCTACTACAATGGATCGCATTCGTACAATCCATGGTAGCAGCGTAGCCAACGAGTTGATTGAGTATGCTGCGGCCGATGACCGTTATGGCTTCAGCGCCAAGGGGGGGCGACTAATGCCAACTACCATATCAAGAAGACAACCCTACTGATTTTCATCAACACCGAGCGGTCGATTCCTCCAATATCAAGAAGGCTATCGAGCAAACGTATTCGACCTTCTTGCCAAAGAATGGCCACCCCTTTGTATATCTCAGCCTTGAAATCGACCCCCAGCGTGTAGATGTCAACGTGCATCCAACCAAGCGGGAAGTGAACTTCCTCAACGAAACGAAATCATTCAGGCAATTTGCGAGAACATTCGAGACAAGTTGGCCGCTGTCGATGCGAGTCGTACCTTCACGACACAGTCCTTGACACAGTCCTTGCTACCTGGAAGTATTGGTACCTCGAGCACGCCACAGCCTGATCCCAGTGGCTCCTCGGCGAAGACGCCTATTCCAAAAGGCAAGACTCCAGTTCGGCCCTACGAGAACAACCTGATACGCACAGATTCCTCGATGCGTAAAATTACCAGTATGTTCCCGACCGCTAACAAAGAGGGGCCATTGGGGGCGTCAGAGGACATGGACACAGAGCCAGAGTACCAAATCACAGACCGCGAACCTATTATCTGTCGCCTGACAAGTGTGCGTGAGCTACGCACCCAAGTGAGGGATGATATGCATCACGGCCTGACAGAGGTATTTGCCGGCCATACGTTTGTCGGCATAGTCGACGAGCGGAGGAGACTGGCTGCTATGCAGGGTGGCGTGAAGCTTTACCTGGTGGATTATGGGCGCGCTTGTCTCGAATATTTCTACCAAGTCGGTCTCACAGATTTCGGGAACTTTGGCACTATCAAATTTCAGCCAGCTCTTAATCTGCGCGAAGTTCTCGCTATTGCCGCCGAACGTGAAAAGGCATCTGTATCTGATGGAGTAGTTGCCGAGGACGACGATTACAAGGTTGAGGAAGTCGTTGAGTTGGTGACAGGCCAATTGATTGAGCGACGCGAAATGTTGCAGGAGTACTTCAGTCTCGAAATCTCTCCAGCTGGCGAATTGATCAGTATCCCGCTTCTATGCAAAGGATATACGCCGCCCATGGCAAAGCTCCCTCTATTTCTACTCCGGCTCGGCCCGCACGTGGACTGGGATGATGAGCAGGCCTGTTTCGAGGGTTTCCTCCATGAGCTGGCAAGATTCTATGTGCCGGAGCAGTTACCGTCAATGCCAGGCCACGCCGAGGAATTGGAGACGGAGGACATCCCAGAAGAGCTCAAGGCCAGACGAGCGCACGTCAGACGGGCAGTCGAGCATGTCTTTTTCCCAGCATTCAAGGCAAGACTGGTAGCTACGAAGTCGTTGATGAACGGCGGCGTGCTAGAACTAGCCGACTTGAAGGGACTTTACAGAGTATTTGAGAGATGTTAAGGCCCGGGAATGGTGCGCCAGCAAGATGGACCGACGACAGATACCCTGGAGCTGGAGCTTGGTATTGATTTGCTACCTATTATTTGTATGCGATCTTGACGCGAGCTACTACGGGATGTTGGTCAAAGGCGCGTACATACTAGGTATTGACATGGATGGCTGTATCATGGTAAGGGAATAGCTGGATGACGACTTCACAAGATCTCTGTGCATCAATCAAGGTAGCTTCCAGATATAATAAAGAACTCATAAGACTCATGATGGAACTTACCTTTACGATTATCTCATGGCGTTTCCCAGTTCTCACAGGCAGCCTGTAGAGGTTGCTGGTTGCCTCGTACTTTTGCAACGCGTTAAAGGGGGTAGATCTGTAGTCAGGAGGGGCGAATATTCTCTAAGGGAGTTAGGCTCGAAAAGACGCATCCGGTTCTATTAATGAACTCACAGCGTAAAGCCAGAAGGAAAACCAATGTCATGCCGCTAACGCCGACCGTATCGTATCCTCGTTTCTCCATCTAGGAGACCCTGCTAAGCGCTGAAAATAAGTAGATATCTGTGAGCAGAGCACCCCCACAGACTTCCGAGGGCTTGTTTCATAACAGTCTCCTCATCCGATGGGCTTGACCTTCTTCTTCTTCTTGCCGGGCTCGCCCGAACTGCTGCCCCCTTTGCCCTTCTGGAACTGGCGCCAGCTGGAGATGCGCTGGTCGCGGGTGGCCTCCCAGTCCTGGTCGTGCTGGCGCTTGCGCTTGCGCTCGTCGATCTCCTCCTCCTGGCGGCGCTGCTCGCGGCCCTCCTCCTGCATCTGGGCCTTGACCTGGCGGCGGCGGCGCTGCTCGTTGTCGATGAGGACCTCGCGGGTCTTGACGCGCCAGTCGCGGGCGAAGGCGTCCGTCTTGAGCTCGGGCGAGTCGACGGTCCACTTGTGCTCGCGCATGAGCAGCATGCGCGCGTCGGCGATGGCCTCGTCCAGCCGCTCCCGGTGCTTCTCGTCCATCAGCTCCGTCTGCGCCTTCTTGAGCCGGTCGAAGGCGTCGGGCGCCTGCGGGTTCTTGGTCTTGTCCGGGTGGATCAGCAGCGACTTCTTGCGGTACGTCATCTTGATGTCGGACTCGGGCACGCCCGGGTTCAGGTCCAGGACGGCGTAGCTGTAGGAGAGGGGCAGCGTGTTAGTGGTGATTATCCGACATTAAAGGAGGAGTGAGTGGTAGGACGTACGCATCGAGGCGGAAGGCCTTGAGAATCCGGTCGATTTCGGCATCCTGAGATAGAAGTTAGCCATGGACGTTCGAATGTCTGGAGAGGCAGGGCAACGGAAGGGGGCCTTACCTTCTCAAACTCCTTCGCCTCGGAGGCGAGCGCATCAAGTGCATCTATGTCCTCCTTCTCCATCAACTTGGGGTCTGACGGAATCTCGGCTGCCATATTGACCAGTGGTGTCGGTAAAGCCAGAGACGGATGTGAGAGAAAGTGGGAGTTGCGGGGAATCTATTCGCGCGCCGTGCTTTGCAAACAGGAAGACAATATACCGAATCTAAGGGCGGGTGGTTGCGACCGACGTCAACTTGAGGGACCTCAGCTGGGGCATGGGGGACTAATAATAAGCACTGGTACCACCAACCTACTGGGTCTATTGGGTCCCGCTCCAGGCTTATCGCCATCTTATCGATGACTGGCAGGGGTCTGGCTCCACTAAAAATTCAAGCGGGACAGAGGAAGAGAGGATGTGCAAAGCGCTTTTCCTCTGGCGAGGATTCAACACTGCACGCCTCAGCAAAATCGCATTCTGTCCACTTCGACGCCCTTTGTTTTTCTCGACACTCTTTTATAATACCTTCCGCTACGGATTGAAATAGTTTATCGCCAAAATGCGCTCAGGACGCGCCGTTTCGCCGGCCGCGTCCGAGAACGAGGTCGATATCCTCGATTCGCTCTATACTGACGATGGCGGGAGGGCCGATGCGCAGGATGGGATGGCCTTTGATGCTGAAGATATCTTCGGAGGCGGTGCCAGGGAGGCCCGGGCTACGACGACGACGACGGTGACGAGGCATTCATTGCTTTAACACAAGCCGCATCCTTTCGCAAAACTGGCAACTTGAAGAGCAAATCGGCCAAGAAGGGCGGAGGTTTCCAGGCAATGGGTAAGTCGACATTTCGCCCAATGCTACTGTTAAGCCCTGCGATGAGGGAGGAGAAACTGACCGTCTCTAGGCCTCAATGCCAATCTGCTACGAGCTATCACCCGCAAAGGTTTCTCCGTACCCACGCCTATCCAACGAAAAGCGATCCCTTTGATTCTCGAGAGAAAAGATCTGGTGGGTATGGCTAGGACAGGTTCCGGAAAGACCGCCGCTTTCGTCATCCCTATGATCGAGAGGCTCAGAGCCCATAGCGCGACCATTGGATCCAGGGGCTTGATTCTGTCGCCTTCGCGAGAACTGGCCATCCAGACGCTGAAGGTCGTCAAGGAGTTCAGCAAAGGGACTGACCTGAAATGCGTTCTCTTGGTCGGTGGTGACAGTCTGGAGGAGCAATTCGGCTCCATGACTTCGAACCCGGATATCGTTATCGCCACCCCCGGTCGTTTCCTCCATCTGAAGGTTGAAATGGGCCTTAGTCTCAGCTCCGTTCAATATGTGGTATTCGATGAAGCCGATAGACTCTTCGAAATGGGTTTCGCAGCTCAGCTCACCGAGATTTTGCACGCGCTCCCCCCTTCGAGGCAAAGTCTGCTCTTTTCTGCAACACTACCGGCATCATTGGTAGAGTTTGCTCGTGCAGGCCTCCAAGACCCTAGTCTAGTCCGATTGGATGCCGAGACCAAGGTTTCGCCAGATCTCGAAAGCGCCTTCTTCAGTGTGAAGAGTGCCGAGAAAGAAGGAGCCCTTTTACATATTCTGCACGACCTGATCCAGATGCCTCTAGGACTGCCCGCGGGAGTTAAGCCAGAATCCGACAGGTTTAATAACAAGAGGAAGCGTGTTCCGGACAAGTCTAGGGGTAGGGAAAAGCCCACAGAGCACTCCACCATCATTTTCGCCGCAACAAAGCATCACGTCGACTACCTGGCCACGCTATTGAAGGAAGCTGGGTTTGCTGTATCTTATGTCTACGGTTCTCTCGACCAGACTGCCCGTATGGAGCAGGTTGATAACTTCCGCAAGGGGCGATCCAACATTCTAGTCGTGACGGATGTCGCAGCCCGTGGTATCGATATCCCCATTCTGGCAAATGTCATCAACTATGATTTCCCTCCTCAACCGAAAGTGTTCGTCCACAGAGTCGGTCGTACTGCCCGTGCTGGACAAAGGGGTTGGAGTTACAGTATCGTGCGCGACACAGATGTTCCCTACCTGATCGATCTCCAGCTTTTCCTCGGCAAGAAGCTGGTACTGGGCCGAGAGTCAGAGTCACCAAACTATGCCGAAGACGTTGTCGTTGGAGCAGCCATGCGATCAAAGGTGGAAGCTAATGTAGAGTGGCAGACCAAGATCCTGGGCGACGATGAGGACTTGAAGAACCTGAAGCGTGTTTCTGAGAAGGCAGAGAAACTCTATCTGCGGACGCGTAACTCTGCATCGAGCCAGAGTGCCAAAAGAGCACGAGATGTTGTCGCAAGTAAAGGCTGGACGCAACTGCACCCGGTTTTCGGCGGCGAAAGTGGTGATTTGGAACAGGCACGAGCGGAAATGCTTGCAAAGCTGAGCGGCTACAGGCCGACGGAGACCATTTTCGAATCGAAGATGATGAACGGCAAGGGCCTCAAAAATGATGCTGCGGATATCATGGCGAACATGAGGCAGAAGATCAAACTCCGACCTCAGGACGAGTTGAACAATGCCAATATGGATATAGACTCGGATGTTGGCGATGACGACGCGCCCTTTGGCGATGAAGACGAAGCCCTTAACGACGAAGATGACGAGGTGATGGTTGAGGGCAACTCGGAGTCTGACGACGACGATGGCCTCGAAGTAACCGTCACAAACAATGAGACGGCGAGCAAGAAGTCGAAGAAGAACAAGAACCAGACGCCTGCCTCTTACCAAGATCCGGAGGTCTTCATGTCATACGAACCACGTACCTTCAACGCCACCGAGGAGCGCGGCTACGGTGTGCACTCTGGCGGCAACACGACGTCGGTGTCCTTCGTCGAATCGGCCCGTGACGCCACCATGGACCTGAACAACGACGAGGGCGGAAAGTCTTTTGGCGTGCCCACGCGTTCCAAGATGCGCTGGGACCAGAAGTCCCGCAAGTACGTGGCCCGCGACAACGACGAGGACGGCTCCAAGGGCGCCCGTTTGGTCCGCGGCGAGTCCGGTGTCAAGATCGCCGCCTCCTTCCAGAGCGGCCGCTTCGACCGCTGGAAGAAGGCCCAGCGCATCGGCAGTATGCCGCGCGTGGGCGACTCCGAGAAGAGGAATGGCGGTGCTCCTGCTCCGTTTACTTCTACCGGGCCCAGGTACAAGCACAAGATGGAGAAGGCGCCCAAGGATGCCGACAAGTACCGTGACGATTACCATGAGCGCAAGAAGCGCGTCGACGAGGCCAAGGAGAAGAGAATCGGCCGCTTCAAGGAGGGCGTGGGTATCAACCGGAACGAGCTGAAGAGTACGGAGGATGTGCGCAAGTCGCGAAAGTTGGCAGAGAGACGACGTGCCAAGAACGCCCGGCCTACGCACAAGAAATAGGGGGGCTTTCTAGGTGGGGCACTGTATATAGCTTCAGGAGCCCAGCATTAAATAGGTTTAACAAATCATTAGTTCATTGGTCAAATTCAATGTCTGTAGTGCCCATTTGCGAGGATAGTGTTGTTGTATAAATTTTATATGTTCTATATTTGCTGTCCGTGGTGTAAAATGTGTAAACTTCGCTATGTCGCTACCTAGATCATTGCAGAATGGTCTAATGCGTGCAAAATATCAATCCGAATCAAAAACGTCGTAACTATCGTGGATCATGGAATCATCTATCTCCCCTGCAGCCTCCGTGTGGTTGTGGGCAATCATCACCAGTCGTCCGGCCCAAAATGCGTCCCGTTGGCAACGCTCTTCAGGGCGCAGGCCTGCCAGTCGCAGCCCCGCTTGTAGACCTCGGTCCCCCACCACGAGAAGCTGTCCATCCAGCCGGGATAGATGAACCCGAAGAAGACGATGACGATGCCGAACGCCAAGCCCGAGTCGAGGGCCGCGCTCAGCGTCATGGTGTACTTGGACCACCAGGCGCTGGCGCGGTTCTTGATCTGGTAGTTGAAGACGTAGCAGACCAAGGCCCAGACGGAGAAGTTGAGGCCCGTGGCCGGGGGGATCCAGCTCAGCGAGCCAAAGAGGACCGGGAGGTTGATCTTGCGGACGATGCTGTTCTTCTTGTGGCGCCCGTAGAGCCAGAGCGGGATGGGCGCGAGGGCACCGATCAGGAAACCCCACACCAGCGGGCGGTAGGTCGCGCCGGGGCCGAAGAACTTGGCGGGGCCGACCACGCCCCAGAGGATGGAGCCGTTGAAATGGACGCGGGCGATCGGGCAGGTGAAACCGTTGATGGCCTCGGGCGTGCAGATGCCGGGGACGTTGGCGAACATCCAGTTGAGGACAGCGATCTGGGTGAGCGAGGACACAATCGTCGCTACCATCTGGACTTTGAAGAGGATCCGCGGCGGGATCTTCATATAATGCCCAAGCTTCAGATCGGCGGCAAACTTGATGCCTTGCGCCGACGAGATGTAGCCGTAGGTCACGAACACCATGTTCGCAACGGGTCGTCCGGGAAAGACGAAGCCTGCGATGAGCTGGCAAATAAGGTAGATGCTGCTGTGTTGGTTCGTGACTGCCATTACTATGCCGATGGGGATGAAGAGTATGGAGCAGATTCCTAGGGCAAGGAACAGACCATACCACGGTAGATGAATGGGATAGCTGATAGCTGTGTTAGTCACTTCACAAAACGAAAACTGAAGCAGTGAACTTACTATTCAACGACAAAGACCCCGATGGCTGTCATAGTAATTGCAGTCAACAAATACCAGCTCAACGGCGCATCTTTGTACCTCCTCATCAGCCGGTTATGGACATCCTCTCGACTCATCAGCGAATCGAAATTGGAGCTTGATCGCCTCAGAGTTTGAGACATCCCGTTTCGGGAGATGGGCGAAAGCCCCGTGTCTCCGCCGGACAATGGCTGGTAATCCGGCTTCGTCTCTTCCTCCTCTGCTTCTTTCAGCGATCTTTTCCATTGCGTCCAAATGTCCTTTCCGTGCCAGCACGCTGTATGTGTCAACAGCGATGCTAGTCCGGCAAACTGCAGCCCATAGCTGAGGACATACGTAATGGGAAGAAAGACTCGGCTGTAGCTCGCGTACCCTTCGCTGTCGAAGAGAAAGTCGGGCGTGAGAATCCGGCTGACGTCGTAGATCTTGCCGGTATTGTCGAAGACAGAAGATGAGAGGATGGGCATATACGACGAATAAAAGGTGTTCGTATAGTACGCAATAGGGGCAATTATCCACATCACGATGACCAGCCCACCAACCACATTCATGGCAGCCCAAAAGGGGGTCAAAAGGGGCGAACCAATGTACGCGATCTGAGCCCAGTCAAACGTGACCGGGAATAGACCCAAGCCCGACACCACACCAAACAGATTCGACACGACCACGTTATCCGGCGCAAACCACGTGATCACATTAAAGTAACTCAGCGCGGGCATGAGCAGACCCGGGAAGAAGTAGAAGACAAAAGCCCCGGTCCAGATTATATAGAAGAACTTCCAGCGGCTCATCGTCCAGCCGTTGGCTGGGTTGTTCTCTTCCTTGTGAAGGGTTGTAAACATGGCCGCCGACATCAGAGTGCCCGGCCATATCATCCCGCTTGGCCGCACGAGGAATCGTCGGGTGAGACCAGCAAATGCGTAGCCCAATATCTGCGTCGACAGCGTGAGCAGAAGCTGATACACGATGCTGGCGTCCTGCTTGTAGAACTGAGTTTGTTCCACAATGACATCGGTTGCGAAGGCGAAGCCAAAGGAGACGTTACTGCTGACGTAGACGCAGCTGTGCTCCTTTTCGTTCCAGCTTCCCTGGGCAAGCCAAAGACGGAACCGCTCTCTGCGGCTTCTTTTCTTGAAAAGATCTGAGCCCTCGCTGCCAGGCTGGAGTGCACTGGATGCATCGGTCCTCTCGCCATGGACAAATTCTTCCGCCGGATCAGTCCGTCGTTTTAATGCGAAGTCCCACAACAGACCAAGAGGGTGGACAAGAAGCAATGCTATAACTGGTGTAATCGCAACACTGGGGTATCTCAAAGAAAAGAAAAGGTTGGTCGAAGATCCAAGGACGGCGAATAGCGTAGACAAAATCCACATGCGAGGGGTGTTTATGGACAGAGTAGTATTGTCCGTAGGCGAGACCGAGGCGCGAACCTGGGGGTACGGCGAGTTATCTGGCGGATCTTCGTCGTTTATCTCGGCCGCGAAGTCTCCATCGGACTCGTGTTCGTCATCGTTTTCGTCGTCGCCGCGAAGCGAGCTTGAGCTAGACTTGGCATCTATGATGGGTTCGCTCGACAGAGAAATTTCTGTGACCCCGAAACGGCCTTCGGCGCCGCCAATCACACTGGATCCCCCAATCTCCTCTGATATTCTCCTTCGTCTCGATAGAGACGATATGCTTTCTCGCGCCAAGCCATTAGACCGAGTGGTGCTCTGAGACTTGCGCCGTCGCGAAGTGTTCGGTTCGGCTTCGGTCGAGCGCCTGTGGGATATTTCGGTCAGGTCGTCGTCGCCGCCGGCTGCGTCATCCTCTACGGGATTGAGCGGCGCAGCGCCGTACGATCCAGTACCGAAGCCGGGGGACGAACGAATGAGTAGCGGGGCTTTCGACATTGGGCCTCGTCGCTCGTCTGCGGTCAGACGAATCACCTCAATATCGCTGTGGGTGTGGGAAGCATAGTCGTCGTCGTTGTCGTGGCCTGCGCTGCTGTCGCCATGGGGGCGCGAGGAATTTGTAGGCGGAAGGATCTCGTCTAGCTCGGTCCCTGGGTCCTCGAGAAAGGCAGTGGAGGGGTCATGGGCTGATGAAGTTATAACGGCGGAAGGCGCATGGTGCGTCGTGGGGCTGGATTTGGTTGGTAATGTGGGACTTCTGGGGCGGATGGGTTCTAACGGGAAGGTATCTCGCGCTGGAGTAGTGGGGATGGACGACGGTGACAGCGAATGATCATGGCTCTTTGCATGAGAATGTGGCATCAGAGAAAACTGGAGGAAGAGAAAAAAAAAAAAAAAGCAAAGCCTGGTACTATTGACGAGGCTACTGCCAAAGGTCTCTCGGACTCTCGAATGTGACAGGAGTGGTAACGCACGAGGGGGGGACAAGGTTGACTCGATACCCAATGGAGAGAATGAGTCAAACAGGTGATACGGAGCCACAGCCGACTGACTACCCTACCCTATGGTTGTATGGAAGACGCGAAATATGGGAGGCTAGCCTAGACACAGCAGCTGGTAACACACCCTGGTCGTGAGAGCAGAATTATCTCCACCCAAAGGACTGCACATGTGTATAGATTTACTGGTTTTGTACGGAGTACGGCCTAGCGCAACACATAGATATGTAGATAGGCGTGTAGTTGACAGAGAAAGCCAAGAATGTAGCGAGACGGGGGTAGAAGTATACGGGCGACGAAGTATGCAGTAGTTGTACCAGTATATTTGATAATGGCAGGTATTTTGCAGCACATGAAGTCCAAGTAGTCTGCAACTTCGAAATTTCTATTCGGCCTGCGAACGTCAACTAAACTTTGTTCTGACATGGGTTTGTCGCTGCGGCAGAGGCGGCTGTGGTAGTAAGGCTTCTGAACCGATAGGTACGCTAACCTGGCTAGCGGGCCCTTGAAGGTTCGTCATCGATCAGATTGATAAGATCCTTCAACCTTGACACTGACACTGACACTTTTGCGCCACGCGATGCATCGGAAGATGTCAAAGAGCACGAACCATTAGCCAATGTGCCCATCCTCTCTTGGCCGACCTTCCACCTGAATGCAGGCTCCCGTTTGTCGCTTCATACTCGTCTCTCACTGGCTGGCCCCAATCAGTAGCACATTGTTCGTATAAGGTGTTGCGGAGGCAACCCCCTTGCAGTCACTCGCCTAGTGCGTTCTGTTCTGGGCCAAGAGCTGCAGGCCGAACTGCAGTCGTCGTCCAATTCGGCCAACGCTGCGCAGTTCAAAGCAACGTTGATAGGTGGGGGTGTGCTGTAGCTTGACCTATCGCTGCAGTCGCATTTGATCGCTGCTCTATCACCCGCTGTCGCCGATTCGGTAGCACAGATATCTATCCATCGACTGTTCAGAGTTGGTTTGCCATGATGCTGCAATCGCCGGACATGAACTCGACAGCCTTGAAAACCGCCAAAACGCAGCTGCGGAATCTCATGAAGCAGAGGCTGGCCAGCATACCATCGGATTCAGTCACTTCTCAAAGTCAGCAGCAAACTAGACACCTACCCATTGGCAGTAAGCTCCGAAGATCGGCTAACATGATACTGTCTAGGCTTGCAAGCCTTTAACAGCTTGGCCAAATCTCAGCCTTATATCAACGCCAAGAATGTCGCAGTCTATTTGTCCATGCCCAATGGAGAGATCCAAACAGACCTGATAGTGAGAGACGCATTGGCGTCCGGGAAGCGCGTCTTCGTGCCGTATCTACACAAATCGGGCTTACCAGCAGCGGATGGTCCCACGAGGCTCATGGACATGGTGAGCCTGCGAGATGTGCAAGACTACGAGTCTCTCCAACGCGACAAGTGGGGTATTCCGAGTGTTGATTCTACAACGGTCAATCAGAGGCAGCGAACCGTAGGGGAGCTCGGCGGAATGCGTTCCGAAGATGCCTCGCTTGATCTCATTTTGCTGCCAGGGGTTGCATTCGACACCGACCCCAGCACTGGGGTGATTCGTAGGCTCGGCCATGGCAAAGGTTTCTATGATTATTTTCTGCATAGATATACTCTGGCGGTTTCGGAACAGGACAGGGCCCCGAGCGGTCGACCGTCTGTATTGCTGTATGCGCTAGCGCTTAAAGAACAATTCCTCCCGCCATCCTCAGAGCATTCGGTCCCAGTTGGTCCGCATGACCAGCCGATAGATGGCGTCTTTCTGGGAGATGGCGAACTCAAGCTGTCACCAGCCGATGAGCCTTGATAGGTGGACATAATAAACAACCATCAACCGACAATCTTCTGTTATCATATCTTGCAACGTGGTATCATAGTATATGTGACCGCCGCGTCAAACCTGACGCCCATAGAAGTCCAGTACGCCAATTTTTTCTCCGGCTGTCAATCACTGCGCCTCCTGAATCAAAGAGACGTTGTCACCCTTCAACAAGATTTGCCCTGCGCATCATGTGTTAGCCGCCATTCGTTGAGTAGAGGAGAGCACAACGCTGGGGTCGTATGTACCTAATGTCCTTCTCTTCTCCTCGGGGTTCGTCTTGGTAATTTGCTTGACCTCTACCGCGTCGTCGATAACCAGGTTCATGAATTCGTCGAAGCCCTAAAGAAGCAAACAGCTCAGTCAGCCCGCCGCATTCCGCACAATGATGGGAGCTGTAGGTAACCTACTCGGATCTTTCCTTCGATTCGGATGGCCAGCTGCTCGTACAGCCAAATCTTGACGGTGGCATGTGACTGGAGGAGCTTGAAAATGAAGTTGATGGGCGGCAGGAGAACCTTGCGCCCACCTCCACCACCGCGGCCAGTCATTGCGAATTGGTGTTTCTTGCCTTAGCTACTCTTGGAGGGAAGAGATGGGAGGCCGTGGAAGGTCTGGCAGGAATTGTCGGTTGTCGGTGTGGAAGGTGGTGGTCAGTCGCGTTGGATGGATACAGTGGCTCGCGTTTAGAGGTGCTCAAACGGACAAGGCTGACAACCTAAAAATTAAAGAGGCGGCCTGGGACAGCTTCTGTCTTTGCTGGCGTCCGTCCCGCTGCTGGCTGCCCATATATGTGGGGCTTCATGTATGGGGCTGCCTCCAGGGATTGGCCGCCCCTCTCCTCTTTAATGTTCTCTCTCACTCCATACATGTATCTATTGTGACTGATGTCAATTAACACCTGCTGCAGTCACACTCTACCTAACCCAGAGCAGCCTTTCGTTGTTGAAAATAAGGAATTGTCTCAGAATGGGCAATTAGTCTACCTATGCAATTGCATTAGATTTCTCACTAAGTAAACATGGCGCGGATTTCGAGGTCCCAGGTTGGGTAGCGCATGCCCTCTTTGGTCTTTGGAGTGCTCAGCGGCGGTGTTGGATGGAGGGGAGTTAAGCTGGCAATCTTGCCTGCTGCCCCACCGTGGAATTATTGCGTAGCAACCTGATGTTCAGGGACAATGATCATTGAAAACATCTCTTCTTTCCGTCGGGGGGTTTCCATCTAGACAGCAATCCAACATAATCTTTATACAGGGCTTTCTCACCCGGCGCATTCACTCTTCTTCACCACCACAACGCCGATACGTATATTTTTTATACCCCCCAACGTCTTTAATTCCACTGAGCCCTTTCTCTCAAGCCAGAGCGCAACGTGGGGAAATTTATCGATAAGCAGCAGCCACTTGCTTCTGACTCTGAATCATAAGCTACCTACCTTCTTTGTTCGACCACGATCCGGCCAGCCTTGTCCTTCCCAGAAGTTACCCGCTCGGAAAGCCAATCCTGATCCCATATCACCATACAACGCCCATCATGGCTGCCAACGGCGTCGGCGACCAGGAGGCTTTTGCCCCTGCTGCGGTGCTGGACGCAGTCCTGACAATGCGCAGTAACGATACGGACCGCAAGAAGAAGGCAGCCACGTACCTGGAAAGCTTCCAGAAGTCGGTAGGTTTCCAACTGTTGACATTGCATAGAAGAACATGGTTACTAATGCGACTCACGGCAGCCAAGCGCATGGACTACGACCATTACGATCCTGAAGTCGGATGCCGAGCCTGAGGCCAAGGTGTTCGCCGCGACAACTCTGAAGGGAAAGGTAAGGAACAGCGACCGGCGCCACCAAGCAACCTGTTCGGGACGTCTTGTGGATATGTAAGAACTAATGTATGGTCTTCGACAGATTACCTACGACCTTTCTACTCAAGTACCGGCCGCGGAGCACCCTGCTGTCAGAGCCCAACTATTGGAGTTGCTGCAGCTCTATGCCTCGGGGCCCAGGCCCATCCGAGTCCAGTTGTGCGTCTGCCTGGCGATTTTGGCAATTCAGATGACGCAGTGGAAGGATGTTTTGCCCATGGTGGTATCCTCGCTCGGCAACCAACCCGAAAGCCATACTTGCATATTGGACTTCCTCCGAGTTCTCCCTGAAGAGGTGACAGAAGGACGCAAAATCAGCCTGAGTGTATGTGGACCGCGAATTAGCAACAACCTATCTTCCGGCGGCGCCTCGTGGTGGTACAGCAGACCTTGGATCGCAGTCTAATTGGTTTCGATAGGAAGAAGAGCTCACCCTGAGAACCACCGAGTTATTGTCGGACAACGCCCCTCAGGTCGTACAACTACTGATCAACTACGCGCACTCTTCACGTAAGTTCTCTGCGGCATCTCTGTTTTGGTGATCGATCGAAGCTGATACATCGATTTGCAGCCCAAGCCGCGACAAATCCCCAGTTGCTTGAGTGCATAACGTCATGGCTGCGCGAGGTCCCTGTCAATGATCTCGTCAACTCCCCACTGCTGGGCGTGGTATTCAATGCCCTGGAGAGCGACGATTCTTTCCAGGAGGCTGCCGAATGCCTTTCGAGCATGGTGAGGGAAACCCGGGAGGTCGACGACAATGTAGCAAGCATCAACATCATGCTTCCGAAGGTCGTTGGGTTGCGGCCAAAGATCCAGAAGTTTGTCGAAGAAGATGACACCGAGGGATACAAGTCGCTGACCCGAGTCTTCTCCGATGCCGGCATCGCTTGGGTCGTTGCTATCGCGCGTGAGACGGCGCACTTCCGGCCCCTTATTGATGCGATCCTGGAGTGCGTGGAGATGGACAAGGAACGAGACGTGATCGAGTACACCTTCGACTTCTGGTACGAACTGAAGCAGTACCTCGTGCTCGAACGCTACATCCAGGCTAGGATGGAGCTCGTCGACGTATATTCGAAGTTGGTGGACAGCTTGTTGAAGCACCTTCAATACCCCGAGTCCGAGGACGGACGCGATGCCAACGCGCGCGAGCTGTTTTCGAACGATCTTGTGGCGGAGGAGAAGTTCCGAGAGTTCAGACACCACATGGGCGACACGCTCAAGGATGCCTGTGAGGTGATGGGGGTCACTGATTGCCTGACCAAGGTCTTGGACGCCATTAGAATATGGACGCAGAAGTACGGGGGTATGGCAACGGCCACGTCAGTGCCTCACTGGCAAGAGCTGGAGGCTCCGCTGTTTTCCATGCGAGCCATGGGTCGTATGGTGGAAAAGGACGAGAGCATCGTCCTGCCCCAGCTTATGCCCTTGCTCATCCAGATTCCGGCTCACGAAAAACTTCGTTTCGCCACCATAATGGTCCTCGGGCGATACACCGAATGGACGGCAGCACACCCCGAACTCTTTGAAGGCCAGTTCAACTACATCGTATCGTCGTTCCAGACCGATTCCAAGGAGGTTGTCCGTGCGGCGGCAATGGCCATCAAGTACTTCTGCCAAGATTGCAAGCATTTGCTTGGCGTGCAAGTTGACCAGCTTCAGCAATTCTACGACCAGGTCCTCGACACTCTGCAAGATGCTAGCCAAGAGGAGATCACGGAAGGTGTGGCCACCGTGGTTGCAATGCAGCCAAAGACTGAAATCTACCGGTTGCTCAAGCTCTACTGCGACCCTCTTGTGCAGAGATTGATGACCAAGGCAAACAATGCGACCGACGAGCCCGGGAAGCTTGCGGTCGCCGATCATCTACAGCTCATCACCATGTTCGTCCAGATTGTGGTTACTGTCCCTCCGGTGGCGCGTGGGGAAGAGGACCCTGCCGTAAAGTACTGGGTGGAGGTTTTCCCCATCCTGGCCAAGGTGCTCGAAAGCTTTGTCGACTTCTCCCCGATCTGCGAGCGAATCTGCAGATGCTGGCGATTCATCGTCATCAGCCACCGTGGTGCCATGACCCCGTTGCTGCCAGAAATGGCCAACAAACTGGCACTAGGGTTCCAGAGCTCGAGACAGGGGTGTTTCCTTTGGGTCACCAGTGCCATCCTCCGCGAATTCTCTGACGATCGAGAGCATGTGGACCAAAGCATCACAGATTCCATCTACACATTTTTCGAGGCACAAGCAACGAATGTTCTACGTTTCATCAGCGAATTGTCTCCGCAGGAGCTACCTGACGTTACAGAAGACTTCTTCCGCCTCATGATCGATGCTCTTCTCTACTACCCCCACAAGCTCATCCCGTCTCAGCTGTTCACTCCTATCTTTGAAGCGGCCATATCTGTCCTGGGATTGGAACAACGGCCACCTCTGTCGGCTACTCTGCATTACGTTCGGGACTTGCTATCTTGGGGCGGTAAGAACCCTCCTTCATCTCTCGAGCATGTGAGCCCCGGCGTCGATGTGCAACTGCAGAACATGGTGAAGCAACTGATAGTCAGCCAGGGAGACGCTCTAGTGAAGCGTCTCCTAGCAGGCATGATGATCAGCTTCCCCCGCGACTGCTTCGCCGATGCCAGCGGCGCCCTTCTCACCTTGTTTGAGATCATGCCGACGGAAACAGCGGTCTGGGTTGAGCGAACCCTGACGATGCTTCCTGAAGGCACAGTCACTCCCGCCGAGGTGGAGCGACTGATGGCCAAGATTCGGGAGCGACTGGGGGCCAACGATAGCGGGGAGGTGCGCCAAATACGGTCTATTCTGCAAGATTTCACCAACACGTACCGAAGGCGCTACGTGGCTCCCCGTGATGGTTTGGGTGATCTTGAAGCATCCCGTTTCCGCTTTGAGGGCTAGAGTCCCATACAAAAGTGTCAAGTCTGGCTGCTTTCAACGCCGATTGGGCTTGCCCCTTGATAGCCTTGCTGGTCATCATCCAGTAACCCACAGTTTAGTGGGGTATGGTGGTGGTGGTGGTGGTGCTGGGAAGGTGGGAGAGAAGGGCCATCGCAGATGTGAACTCCCAGAGCAGTTGACGCCTATACCCTTCGGACTCCGCTCACTAGGAAATGCAAGAATGCATCAGAGAGGGTATAGGCTACCATTTGCTGAACAATCGTAGCGCCTGTAGATTATGTGAGCCATGGGAGGCGGCGGCTTTGCCTTATGATGCATCAATATGCTTGCAAGGGGTTGGTGATAGGCGGCAGTGGCGGTGTAGAGGGCGGGACAGTTTATTCACCCAAATCAATACAAGTAAAATTTTAAGAATTTCAGAATGTCTATGCATAACGTTAACTCGAATGCATATAGGTACACATTCAATATGTGCGACGAAAATGGGCCTGCCCTGGAGGAAGTTTTGCAGTTGATCTTGATGATTTGCGGTTCATGAGAATCCCGATGAAGAGAGCAACAAAAGGGGCGAACAGCCACATGCCTGGTGTTGAATAGACCCATGACCTCCCGACCGACTGCGAATGGGACAATGATAGTCTTCATCTGTTGAGAAACGAACGAGCCGTCTTCACTCCATATGTATCCTGGGATTTCCAGAATAATCAGGCCATGAGGTCCATCAGAGAGATCTGGATGGGTCCTCATCCAAACTCGTGTGGCTCTCAAGAGACGAAGACTTGAACATTGTCCCATTTGCAGTCGATCAGGAAGCAGCGGATCCATTCAACACCGGGCAAGGAGGACTGCGGGCTGAGTCCTGGGCGCTGAAGGAACCGACGATACCACATGCCAGAGCTGAGGTATAGAAGACTGCAGTGTTGAAGGCTCGAATCCCCGAAGCTCCGGCTGGAGTACATGCAAGCCTCGTTTTCGGGGGTACATGCGTGACTTATATGAGTTGTGCTGTATGGCGCTGGTAGATGGCCTGTTGGCTACTGCAGACCTTAGTAAGAGAGGCACATATTTTTAGATGGAAAACTTCTTAGAAAATTTATCATTCGGACCTTAGGTTGTCGAGCGCTTGACGTCAAACTATGCGTTTCTATTCCTGTCTTGGCAACGTGCATGTGATGCACGCCCTGGTCTTGGACAATATACCGATTTCTCCCTGCCAAGCTGACACGGACATTGCAATTTTCGACTGTCGACTGATTTATATTTTGTAATGTATGCGCCCATTGATTACAGTTCTTGTTGTTTCTATTAATGAATTTCCTTCGGAGGATTTTAGGTATTCAATCAGCGCGGTACCACCCGCAAGTAGTTTTGATCCTTAGACGCTGTATCCTCCTTCTCGCTAGAATCGCAGATATCACCGCGCGCGGGAGCTAGGTCCTTACTGTACTCGACTACTCGCAACATATTTTCCAATGGCTGGGGAATGATGCTTAATGCCGCAGCATCGAAGTCTCCGACCTGACGCCCCCAGTTGCTCAAGGTGGCCTCGTAGTGTTACTCGGTCGAGCTGCCAAGGGCCACCACTTACGGACCGAGTCCATTGCGATGCAACAGCTGCCGCCCATGGAGTTTTTAGACGTTATTTGAGAATGGATTGCTCTATTGGTGATTTAGCTACTTCCACTTGCGGTGGCTTCCGGCTGGACTCCCTCAAGGCCCAAGCCGCCGAACATTAGATCTGATCGCCGGTAGACGCTTCACAACATGCCGAGACCGCAAGCTCCCAAGCCTATTGCCATTATCCGGAGGTAAACATATTTACCAGTAGCTCCAATGGAAGCTTTGGGCAAAGGGTTCACATCTCAGCTGAAAGCTGCATCCAAATTGGGCCGAATGAGGTGGTTAGCTTCCTGTCCGGGCCATCGCTAGTACGGGTCTTTTAGCCGCCCTTTCTTGCCTCAGGGAGAGCTGAAAAGACTCGGGATATCGTCTGAACTAAGTCGGTTTGGCAACGCTGCCAACGCAGCTTAAAAAAATAAGGGTATCACCCATTCCCGATACTCTGTGGCGTTAGCGCCATTGTTTGAACTCGAGTCCGGTCTCGAGCGGTCTAGATGTTATTCATCTTTGTGTGTTTGAGAAGCATTTACGGTTTGATTAATGGGTCCGCCTTTGACGTGTCCCGGCTTCATTGTGGTCGAGCTGGAGATATAAGTCGGGCTCGGTATCGTGGGTGTCTCACATTTGCATGTCCAGCATCAGCAAGTTCAAGTATCGCATCGCAATTCACAGAGATAACTCCCTTCTCGTTACGCTATATCCTTCCAATCCATCGCAATGTCAGCAGCACTCGCCCACAACATCAAGACTTGCGCTGGATGCCAAAGCAGAGCCAAGGCACAGTGGTTCGAGAAGACCATCGGCATATTGTACTACTTCATCCTCAAGATGTTCTAAAGCACACCTCAAACCCGAATTCAATTTGATTACCAAATGCCATCCTGAGTTTATACCTTTTCCAGAAGAGTCCATTGTGTACTACAATTTCATTGTAAGTGAGAGGCCATCGCTACATTGTACGTCCATACTGACTTGTACAGGTATATCATTCAAAGAACAGTTACCGAAACGATGGTCGTTCCTCATAGACCCTGACAGAACTTCCTGTGTATATATTGCCTCCAGGATATTATCCAGTCCCATCTGTGGGCGTAGCGAATACCGTCTGATTTATCCCGGCGAAACGGAGCATACACCCGCAACATTCCCACGCGATGCCCACCGAGGTCTTCTCACTGTGGATTATAAAACAAAAACAATGTATATATGTTTTGAGGCAGGCCCCTGAATACGATCTTTCGTGGGGGAGAAGGGGGATTTAGAGGGTTGCTGTGCTTTTATTCCCTGTGCTGAGCAGCTACGGAAAGCAGGATAGGCGGCGTTTGAAAATGGTTCCCTTTGTCTCCAAAACTTGAGCCCAAGAAGGTTTTTGTGTTTTACCAGGAGTAAAGCGGTTGCTGGCGAGAGAGCGCTGGTCTGCTTATTCCTGTTCGCGCCGCATCCAACGTTGGTGCTTAGATTTTCAAATAAATACCTACGATATGTTCAATCAAATGGCTTACACCAGCAGGCCGTCACTTTATGGGATCCGAAGCAACGTAGAGGAGGAAACTGGTTCTATTATCAACATTAACCATTGAGGACTGATGGGACTCTACCTAGTCTCATAGCGGCCGAGTCGGAACTGGCAAACTGCGATGCAGACGAGTAACGATTTCCAGGAAGTCGGGTTCGTTCTCATCCGTTATGATGCCATGTCGAACAAAGAAGTCGATCATAGCGGAGGCACAGTTCGTCTTGAACTCTTCTCGCAGAAGCGCCTCCCTGACTTGGTCCACCGACATCAAATAGAACTCTTCCACCTCGTCGTCTTGGGGCTTGGGGGCGATGTCCGGCCCGACCTCGAGATCGTAGAGGTACAGCACGTCGGGCACCACCAGACCCAGCTCCCCGCCGGAGCCGGCCGCGCTCTCGGCGACATACGTGACCGCACCTACAGGCCTCGCATGCTTGCGAACAAGGTCCTCGGGTAGCGACGCTTCCTCGTCGGCTTCGTGGAGGATGCACTCGAAGGGCGACTCCTCGGCCCGGATGCCACCGGCTACGGTCGTGTCCAGCTTCCCGGGCCACGTGTTGAGATGTCGACTGCGCCGGGGTACCCAGATCTTGATTTCGCCGGTAGCTGTGCGGGTGTAGACGGTCATGTGGGCTCCGCGGCAACAGATCCCGAACAATCCCGCTGCCGCTCTCAGCAGCTGCACGCGCTTCCCATCGTAACCGGCCCCCAGGATCTTGTAGTCCTCAGGATGTGTTCGGATCAGGTTTCCGAAGATCTTCGAATCCGAAGCTGCTTGGATCACCTCCTTGAATGCAGCATTTACGGCGCTGGCGGTATCAGCTCCATTGGAGGGGTCGAGGACGCGGACACTGCGCGGGCCGGAGGGGTCGTGGGTGATGGCGAAGTTCGATGTCCATGGCATCTTCTGGACAGCGGAAGGAAGCATGAATCCATGGGGCCGAGGGTCGCCAGGGAGTAGGAGCTGGTAGAGCGCGGCTTGGTCATCTTGTGAATAGGGCAGCTGAGAGATGTCGATGTGGGGGTAGTTGTCGCATGTTTCCACCAGGTCAAGGTAGGTTCTTCGTTCCGGTTGAGACATCTTGAGAATCACAGAGAATGATCGCCTCTCAAACTGTCTTCTAAGTGAGGCCTGAATCAGAGACCAAACTTTCTCCTTATGAGAGTCGAATCTTCGGTTAAGGTGTACTCTGGTTTACAACGGGTGGTGAGGACTGAAAGCTTGAGCAATGTCTCTGGGTTTTCTCCCTAGGAAACAAACCGATACAATGTATTCACTGTTCAAGTTTTACACTGATATTCATTGAATACTTGAGAATTGACGACTTAATTGGTCTTCCCAATGCCTTCTATTCACCTGGGACTGTAAGCCAAGCGAGTGTGCAGTCCGCATAGAGGTATGTCATTGGTATAGTGGCTATCGATAAGGTAAGCTTATCGGAACTACCCCTCCAACCCACATATGAGGGATGCATACCCGAATCGTCCCCCACTTTGAGCATGAGCAAAAGGAAGTGCTTGGGTACATGTAAAGAGAGGGGTAATCAGTGGTAGCTGGGCAACACTGGGACATTTCATTCAACTGATGCTGCATGTACCACCTGTTTGCTGCGTCCAGTGACCATCATAAGTATGATGGTTTTACGAATTGAAAACGAATGGTTTACCAGGAAGGTTGCTCTGCTGGTGGAGTGGTACACCTCGAGATGCCTCGAGAACAGCTGCTTCCAAGATAGCGCCCGGAACTGGAAGCACTGCTCGTTTCCCTTTTTGAATATAGCTCTACGAGGACCAGGAAAGGAATAGCATGTTGCATAGGAAGTGTTCTCAACCTGCTCCTTGGAGGCCCGAGAATTCCTGAAGGTGAAGAATGATCATTGTCGTGAGCGTGACGAATGCATGGGTGGTGAGAGACTTTGAGCATTGAAATGGGTGGCCGGGCATCTTGGTCCAGGTTTCCTGCAGGGTAAACGAAAAGAAAGCAGCACTCCAGTTAAAGTTCGTATGTGATGGTAATCCACTTCATGCCCGATTCTTGGGCTCTTTGACTTTGGGCCTGTGTCTGCGGCACTGCCTCCTAGTGAGCTAGTCGAGGACTTATTCAAGCTGTCATCCATGCTTAGCTGCGAAGCTCCTCCTCTTAGCCTCTCGGACTTAAGGAGGAGTCACACCGGGTGAGCAAGACTGGCTGCTGCTTTGGGGCAGAAGGGCCATCGGGTAAAATTTACCCAGCAACCAGTAAGTCGAGTGGCATCATCCCACATGTTCTCATGAGACGAGTGGATAAATTCGCCGTCCATATCAGACTTGAGACACCAGTCCAGGCCCCGAAAGGCCGTGGCAGTACACGGCGCACCAAATCAGCATTTGCTTAGAAATTCCACTGCGCGATAAGAGGCGATGAGTCCTCCCCGCCCAGTTTCAGTTATCCCACAGATATTATGTAGGCCGGCCAGCCAGTCATCTGCCTATAGAATAACTTCGTTCTTTCAGGACGATGACTCTAGTGGCGCATAACAGCTATTATGACAAACCAGACAGCTGGGAGCAACGGAATAACCGGATTACTCCAGTGCATTTTTCTAATGTATTCAATGGGAGACCTATTATTCCAGTGGACGAGAGTGAGATAAGCAGTAGAATAATCCGTAGCACCCAGTGGCAATTATTCAATTAGGGCTTGGGAGGAAGTTGTCCCATTAACAGAGCACCACCAACTTTCGCACGCCCGTAAGGTGGGGCCAAGCTGCTCCCCTCAGTTTTTTTTTCCTGCAGCCCCGCACTTTGACCAGTTTATTCGACTGCGACAGATTTCCTTACCTACCTCCCGCCCACCCCCCTCCTCCCTCTTCACATAACCACTGCAGGGAGCCTTCTGTTGGTGCTGCGTGCGACTTATAAACATCAACATCTTCTTCGGAAATTCCTGTGTTCAATCTGTCTTGTCGATCGTCTCTTGATCGACTTTTGCACAGAAGAGGTCTCTTTCTCGCCTCGCACAACCCCGCATCATCGGGTCCTTTCAACACCACAACCACACATCACAGGTTTTTCTCGGGTCTCGCCCGTAAAACACCGCCAAGATGGTTAAGTAAGTCAAGATATCTATCCATCCTCATCTTCCAAAGGCGTCTGTCATTGCTCTCATGGCAATTATTTGCCTTGCGATGTTCGCGCCAGGTCGTTCCGCGGCGCCCCGAGGGGCCCGGCATCATCACACCAGATCCTCAGCACGATGAACCTATTCGAGACCTTGCTAACATTCGTTTCCTTACAGCTTCAGTAAGTTCGATTTGCAAGCATTATTACCTTCCGAGAAGTCGATTATCATTCCCTGGGCGATTTGTTGCCTGGGGATGATGACTTGACATCCATCCACCCTGCCCCTGATGGCTCGACATCTTCAACACCAGATTCTTATCATCACATTCATGCTAACCACAACGAACTCGCGCAGCCGTGGACGAGGTCCGTAAATTGATGCAAGTAAACTCTCCCTTTTTACTGTTTGAATGATTGCTAACGATTCAATAGGGACAAGCCGTAAGTACCAAACTCCAGAGAACCGAAACCGACGATTTGGGACCTAGACAGCGGTCCCAACTCGCACACCCAGGATTTATTACTAACTCAATAACAGTTCCAATGTCCGTAACATGTCCGTCATTGCTCACGTCGATCACGGCAAATCTACCCTGACCGACTCTCTGCTGGCCAAGTGCGGTATTATCTCCTCCGCCAAGGCCGGAGATGCCCGTGCCACCGACACCCGTCAAGATGAGCAGGACCGTGGTATCACCATCAAGTCTACCGCCATCTCCCTGTACGGCGAGCTTCCTCAGGAGGAAGACATCAAGGACATCGTCGACCAGAAGACCGACGGCAACGGTTTCTTGATTAACCTGATCGATTCGCCTGGTCACGTTGATTTCTCTTCCGAAGTCACTGCTGCCCTGCGAGTCACTGATGGTGCTCTCGTTGTCGTCGATACCGTTGAGGGTGTCTGTGTCCAGACCGAGACCGTCCTGCGTCAGGCTCTGTCTGAGCGCATCAAGCCTGTTGTCGTCATCAACAAGGTCGATCGTGCTCTTCTCGAGCTCCAGGTCTCCAAGGAGGACTTGTACCAGTCCTTCTCGCGTACCATCGAGTCCGTGAACGTCGTCATCTCGACTTACCTCGACAAGTCTCTCGGTGACCTCCAGGTCTACCCCTACAAGGGTACCGTCGCTTTCGGTTCCGGTCTGCACGGTTGGGCTTTCACCGTCCGCCAGTTCGCCACCCGTTACGCCAAGAAGTTCGGTGTCGACCGCAACAAGATGATGGAGCGTCTCTGGGGCGACAACTACTTCAACCCCCACACCAAGAAGTGGACCACCAAGAGCTCCCACGAGGGTAAGGAGCTGGAGCGTGCCTTCAACCAGTTCATTCTGGACCCCATCTTCAAGATCTTCTCCGCTGTTATGAACTTCAAGAAGGAGGAGGTCGCCACTCTTCTCAGCAAGCTCGACCTCAAGCTCGAGGCTGCTGACAAGGACAAGGAGGGCAAGCAGCTGCTCAAGGCTGTCATGCGCACTTTCCTTCCCGCCGCTGACTCCCTGATGGAGATGATGATTCTTCACCTTCCTTCGCCCGTCACGGCCCAGAAGTACCGTGTCGAGACTCTGTACGAGGGTCCTCAGGATGATGAGGCCGCTGTTGCCATCCGTGACTGCGACCCCAAGGGTCCCCTCATGCTGTACGTCTCCAAGATGGTGCCGACCTCCGATAAGGGTCGCTTCTACGCCTTCGGTCGTGTCTTCGCCGGTACCGTCCGATCCGGTCTTAAGGTCCGCATCCAGGGACCCAACTACGTTCCTGGCAAGAAGGAGGATCTCTTCATCAAGGCCATCCAGCGTACCGTTCTGATGATGGGTGGCAAGGTCGACCCCATTGACGACATGCCCGCTGGTAACATTGTCGGTCTGGTCGGTATCGATCAGTTCCTGCTCAAGTCTGGTACCCTCACCACCAGTGACACTGCCCACAACATGAAGGTCATGAAGTTCTCTGTCTCGCCTGTCGTCCAGCGTTCCGTCCAGGTCAAGAACGCCCAGGATCTCCCCAAGCTTGTCGAAGGTCTTAAGCGTCTGTCCAAGTCTGACCCTTGTGTCCTGACTTCCTCCAACGAGTCCGGTGAGCACGTCGTCGCCGGTGCCGGTGAGCTGCATCTCGAGATTTGCTTGAACGATCTCGAGAACGACCACGCTGGTGTTCCTCTCATCATCTCCGACCCCGTCGTCGGCTACCGTGAGTCGATTGCTGCCAAGTCCAGCATGACCGCTCTGTCGAAGTCCCCCAACAAGCACAACCGTATCTACATGACGGCTGAGCCCATCGATGAGGAGCTTGCTCTGGCCATTGAGGCTGGCAAGATCTCCCCTCGTGAGGATTTCAAGACTCGTGCCCGCACCCTGGCTGACGACTTCGGTTGGGATGTCACCGATGCCCGCAAGATTTGGTGCTTCGGTCCCGATACCCAGGGCCCTAACCTGTTGGTCGACCAGACCAAGGCCGTACAGTACCTGAACGAAATTAAGGACTCTGTCGTCTCCGGTTTCCAGTGGGCCACCCGTGAGGGTCCCGTTGCCGAGGAGCCCATGCGTGGTGTCCGCTGGAACATCATGGATGTTACCCTCCACGCCGATGCCATTCACCGTGGTGCTGGTCAGATCATGCCCACTACCCGTCGCGTCCTGTACGCTTCTACTCTGCTTTCCGAGCCCGCTCTCCAGGAGCCCGTCTTCCTGGTCGAGATTCAAGTGCCCGAGCAGGCCATGGGTGGTGTCTACGGTGTCCTTACCCGCCGCCGTGGTCACGTCTTCGCTGAGGAGCAGCGTCCCGGTACTCCTCTGTTCACCATCAAGGCTTACCTGCCCGTCATGGAGTCTTTCGGCTTCAACGCCGATCTCCGCCAGGGAACTGGTGGCCAGGCCTTCCCCCAGATGGTCTTCGACCACTGGCAAGTCCTTCCCGGTGGCTCTGCCCTCGACAACACCTCCAAGGTTGGTGGTATCGTCCAGACCATCCGTAAGCGCAAGGGTCTTAAGGTCGATGTGCCTGATGTCAGCAACGTAAGTTCAACTCCAAGCTACCAATCCGTCTTGAATCACTCACTAATGGTTTTATATAGTACTACGACAAGCTGTAAGCAGCTTATCAGCAAGCTGATACACACTGGTCTCATACCACATTTCACGACGATTATGAGACAGAATCTCGCATTTACGGGTTGGACCTAAGGCGCCCGGGTGGAAATGCGACGCCTTGGGGGACAAGGAATGATGCAACCGTGGATACCGGAAAAGCTATACAAAGGCACAGGGCGTGAATCCTATACTAGCTGTCGTCCATTGGGTTTGCTCTGTAGTTATGAAGAATTGATTTTACGTTTAGACACCTTACGATTCATGCTTTTGTGATTTGAACCCCCGAACTCCTGCTTGTTGCGCGTCTTTGTTGTCACGTTATCATCATTGAGACCAAATCTTGAGTCATTTTACACATGCAATCACTCACAGGTGCATTTCAGTTGTTTGCTATGCCGCAATGCGTTGAAGCGGGGTCTCCTCTTGGAGAGTGTGAGTGTGCGGAGTAGTATGCGACACCTGGATCTTCTTTGTTTCCCACGTTGGTTGCTTGATATTCTGCTGGAATATACAACCTGTCTGTCATATTGGCAGAAACAAAAGCCTCATTACCATTCCACCTGGTGCATGCTTTATCTGCATGGATAGAATGGCACATTCATTCCATATCCATCCTGGTACCAAACACTTCAAGTGGTCTCGAGATCTCCCACCAGTGCTCACTGTGCCTTCCGGAGCCGAGATTTCATTCGATCTGCATGACGGGGGTAATAACCAGGTACTGGAATAATTAGTGTTGAATGTTGATACTACAGCTTACTTACTGTAACCAGATCCGTCCGAACAATGTTGAAGAAGCTCTATCAGGCTTTGTTTTCGCCCAAACGGATCCGGGTCATGGCCCGGTCTTCGTAGAAGGTGCAGAGCCAGGCGACGTGCTACGTATCGACTTCCTCGAGCTGAAGACGGCCGACTACGGCTGGACTGCCATCTTCCCCGGCTTCGGGATCCTGGCCGACGAATTCGCCGACCAAGCGCCCGCGCTCCGGATGTGGGACCTTCGCGGGGCCGCCGAGAGGGGTTACATCGAGTTCCCGACGACGACGGCCAGCGAACACCTCCGGGGCAGGATCCGCGTGCCCTTCTCCCCGTTCCTGGGCACCATCGGCCTCGCGCCGGCCGAGGGGGGCGACCACCCCATGGTGCCGCCCATGTCACACACGGGCGGCAATATCGATACGCGCCATATCACCTGTGGCAGCTCGCTCTACTTGCCGGTCCAGGTCCCCGGCGCCTTGCTCAGTGCTGGGGACGGGCACGCGGCGCAGGGCGATGGCGAGGTGTGTGGGACCGCGGTGGAGACGCCGATGCGGTGCCGGTTGCGCGTGACGGTCGAGAAGGGGGAGAAGAGCTGGTGCGCCGACGGGCCGGCGATCGTGACGGCGCCTCGGGAGGCTAGGCCGGAGCTCGATGGTGATGTGGTAAGAGGGGACGGGGGGCGCGAGTTCATGGCGCTGGGCGTGGATGCGGATCTGCGCGAGGCGACGCGGAAGGCGGTGCGCGGCGTGTTGGCTTGGCTCGTGGCGGAGAAGGGGATGGGGCGGGTCGAGGCGTACATGTTGGCTAGCGTGGCGGGCAGCTTGCGGTCGACGGAGGTGGTGGATATGCCGAATTATGCGGTTGGGTTCGGTATCCCGTTGGGGATCTTTGTGGGTTAGGGGGCTGGTTCGGATTGGGGTCGTGTATCTTGTTCAGGTATTTGTTATTGCTAGCTAGTCACGTTGAATGATTGGAATCATTGTAGTTCCATCAAAGATCAATGGCAGATTCAGGAGAACTCAATGATGTACTTGAGTGCATGCTAGTTGATATTTATTCATGCTTGTTTTTCACCTAACTCGGGCCTGAGACTAAGCAGCCCAGCAGTTTGTAGATGCTATGTAAGTAGGTATGTACATATGTAATCTATGAAGAATATCTCAAATGCCTTAAGTTATCCCAACCAGACGCACCAGGTCAGGCCAAGAGTCATCCAACAAAGAAGAACGGCACTCAAATTGCCTAAGGATGTTCATGAAGATGCGCTGCTGCTTGTTGCAGGGCTAGGGGGTGTTGGACCAGTTGCCCAGTTCACCGGCTTCGATCCAAGAACATATTCCATGGATCCTCCGTTGGCAAAGACATCGTCCCAGGTTACCCATGCCTTATCCCAAGCCTCCCCGTTGACTTTCAGGCTCTGCACGTAGTAGGCGTCCTCGCTACCCCCGGTCGTGGTGATGTGCAGCTCCTTCTCACCGCCGAGGTGAATCGTCAGATCGCTGAACCAGGGAGACCCGACCAAGAAGGTTGTCTGACCGGTCATGGGGTAGAGACCAAGCATGACCCAGAGCACCCAGGACTCCATTGCGCCAGCATCCGAGTTGCCCGGCAGGCCGCCTGGCGTGGGATGGTAGTAGCTCTTGGCGTTGAAGCGGCTGTACTTGACCGTCAGGTCCTGCCGGCCGACGTAGTTGAACAAGAAGGGCGTGGTGAAGCTCGGCTCGTTGCCCGGGTTGAAGAGCGTCTTGTTGAACTTGGAGTCGCCGCTGGGGTTCAGGTCCGGGGTGAACATGGCCTCGAGCCTCGCGACGAAGGCGTCGACGCCGCCGCACAGCTTAATTAAGTGCTCGATGTCGTGGTGCGCGTTGAAGGAGTACTCGATCGGCAGGCCCTGGTAGTAGGCGTCGCCCCAATAGCAGCCGCCGCATGAGAGGGGGTCCTGATCCTTGAACGTGCCATCCTCGTTGCGGGGGCCTAGGAACCCGGTGAAGTCCTGGAACTTCATGTCCGGGTTCCACTGGTTCCGCCAGTTGCGCGACCGGTTCAGGTACTTGTCTGCGTCGTCCGCCTTGCCGAGCCCGGACGCGACCTGGTACAGTCCGAAGTCGTTGGCGGAGTACTCGACCGCCTGGGTGACGGAGCGCTTGTACTTGGTCGTGATGTAGCCGCGCTCGAGCCAGTCGGGCAGCGCGCCGCGCCCCTCCTTGGTCCCGGCGCTGCTGTCTCGCGGGTCCTTGTTGTTGGGCGGCACCGTCTCGGCGTCCGTGACCATGGCCCGGAAGGCGTCCTCCCAGTCGACGGCCCCGCGCACGCCCTTGACGTACGCGTCGGCCAGGACGTTGTCGGCGTTGGAGCCGCCCTGGGTCACGCCGTTGGCGAAGGAGGAGCGCCCGTCGGGCAGGAAGCCGTCGTGGCGCCAGATGTCGACGAGGGAGCGGATGAACTCCTCGTAGGCGACGGGCTCGATTACTTGGAATAGGGAGGTGGTGCAGCGGAACTGTAGGTATACAGTTAGAAGACTGCTTGGAAAATTTGAACATCAAGATACTTATGTACTTACCAAGTCCCAAAGTGTGAAGGTGTCATCGTAGTAGGGCTCACTCGAAGACCAAAGAGGGTTCTCTCCTGTTTTGTTGGTGGGAATGATGTTCATATGGTACAATGACGTATACAGAAGCTGCAGGTTCGTGTTGTCGGTATCAGTGGTGGTGATCTTGGACAAGATTCGGTCATTCCACGCCTTTTTCACGCTATCCTCTAAGGTAGCCAATGAGGTGTCAGCGGGGATCTCCTCGTCGACATTCTGGCAGGCCTGGTCTGCAGAGATGAAAGAGACTCCGACCCGGGAGGTGACCTGGGTAGAGTTGAAGGTGAAGACAGCCCCGAGTCGGGCAGTGGACTCGACGCTGGGTGTGTTGTCGTATGAGGCAAGCTCGGTCGCCAATGGCTCGGTTCCGACGAATGTCTTGTAAGTTGCCTCTTTGTCGAAATGCCCACAGAAGTAGACAGTCCATTTTGGCGCGCGGTTCCAGCCCTGTAACAGGGGTAGATTAGCATGACCTGAATCACAGCTGCGGTCTCGCTCAAGAGGCCCATGGATATACTCACATTGTCATACGAGCCAAAGCCCTCATAGCGAAGCGTGCCGGCCTGGGAATCTTCAGAGACCGAAATGTTCCCTCCTAGATAGCTCTGGCCGAGCCCCTGTCCCCGGAAGGAGGGGAGCACATGGGACACGTCGACAATGACATTCGAGGATGTGCTGTCCTCGGGAAACGTGTAGCTGTACAGCCCCGCACGATGCGTCGCGCTCATTTCCAAGGTCGTGCCGCTTCCCAGATGCGCCTTGTAGTGGCCGACTCGTGCCTCGTCCTTGGCCGAGCGAGTGTCGTTGTGGTCCTCCAGGGGGTTCTCGATGTCGCCCAGCACCGGCATCTGCGACACGACGCCATACTTGGGCGCGCCGCCCGTCCCGCTCTCGTGGAGCAGGCTGAAGCCCGTGAAGTTGCCCGTCGCCTGGTACCCCGAATAGCTGTCGGACCCGGTGTACAGGTCGGGGCCCAGCTTGATGATCCCAAACGGCAGGCTCACTCCTGGAAACGTGTTGCCGCCGTCAATGGTTCCGGCCTATGAGAAGATCAGACGAAAGGACTCGGTCGCGCGCAGGATTTGGCTTTGCCCAATCAACCTTGGGAAACTCACGTCAGGTAAGACATAATCGGTCAGGTCGGCGGCATGGGCGGTATTATTCAAAGCGAGCGCAGAGGCTGCAACAACTCCCGAAGTTCGCATTTTGGACTATCAACGAGCGTATGGGCAGCGACAAATAAGAGCCTCCCGTCAGACCAAAAAAGGCAAGTTCAGAGAGTGTGCGCAAAGGGCAGCATGCACGACGCGACACCGCAAGACATGTTTCTCTACCTATATACGATTTATCTGCCAGAACGCCATGCCATACTTAAAAATAAACAATGCATAGTAATCGTAAACCTAGTCGCCCAGAGGTCGCTAAAGGCTAGAGGACCCTTTTCAGCTTCCTTCGCGTCGTTCTGACCCCTGTCTTGCCCCATGAGCAACGTCATTGGGTAGGCGAGTCTTGCCCTGATAGGAAAGGTGTCTGTCTGCCTTAAGGGCTACGGGTCTCCCGCCGAACGACGCGGCGACGGCGGCAGCGGCATCTGATTATCAGCAATTCTTCAACAGGCGACAAAGGGGAAAAAGGAACCAGCCAAAGCCTCCCTGAATCCAGGCAGGGCGCTGGCTGTTCGGGTTCCTTTGATGGGAATAGGATCGCATAGCCTCATGGACCAGACACTGGCATATCGCTGACATGTCTGCGGCTGACAAAAAAGCGGAGAGGAAGCTAGGATTCATTTCCCAAAGTTCCATTCCTAAGGTTAGGTATCGTAAGCAGGCAACCTGGGAACGTGCCGCATATCCTAGGTTCAAGTGCTACTGACGGGAAGGACATGTAGAGGTAGGTATGTATGGAAGTGTATGCAACGAAGGCATGAATGCATAATGACCATTTGCGGCACGGAAAGCAAACACAGCTTCTTACCTTGAGTTGTTGAGCCCACGTGTAGCGCCGATGGCAGCATCTTTTTCTGCTGCAAACTGTGGGCATTTACGGCGTATGCTGTTCCAATGTTCCACTGTGAAAGGCAGGTAAGTTGTGACCAGATCGAACGATTGCTAGGCTCAGAGACCAACCATTTGAAAGAGGCTCGAGTCTCTGGCAAGCATTCGTATCTCCAGGTAACTAGACCATCCTTCACATTTGAGTCGTCATTTTGACGTAACATCGTGGCAACGAGGTAAGAAGGTTGGAAGTGATAGTGTGTGAGTACATACATATGTACCTAATGCAATGCGGAAACCAGCATGCAATGAAATAAGCTATTCCCAATGATCATGATGGTGAACAAGATAAGGCGCATGCACCCACCCTTCATTATCCCTTCGCGATCGGTAAACGGTTCCCATTCCACCGATGAAGATGTATGGACATGGCGATTAGCGATGGGAAAAGACCTGCCCAGATGATTTCATATTGAGCTGTGTACAGGTGAGAAATGTCATCCAATCGCCCATCTCCAAACCTTCTGGAATCCGGCCAGCACGGGCCAGCCCGTTGTGGCTGATCATGCCAAGGCGCTTCAGGTCGGAGGATTTGACATCACCATTGGCGAGATTGGACGGGTGACGGCAACACATGGCGTCTGTCGTTTGCAATTGTCCTGCACCCTCTTCCACATATGTATTGCCCGTTTGATACCTCCTCATATCCAAGCGCCAAGCGCCTTTTGGAAGATCTGAACTCGTGGAACGGAAGGCTTGCCAAGGCTTGTGGCCCCAATGAACGGCTTCCGGAGACTTGTTATATATCTTTGCCCAGCCGCACGGATTCGCTCCGGGCCGGGGACTTTGAGACAAGCGGTCCCTTGCTTTTAGTCTAGTCTTGGACCCTCCCCCAAGTTTAAGCTCAATTTCTCAAACTCGATGAGCACTCGGGAATCTAGGACCGTTGTCAAGAACCTTGCCTACCTAACCTATGCCTGTCCGAGAAGTCCTGATCTCCAGCCAGGAGTCCATGCCGATCACGATCCATCTCCAGGATCTTCCACCTATGTGCGCTTCCACTACAGTGTAGAATGTTCTCTAGCGTTGGCGAAGAAGCAATTGGTGTAGGAGACATAGGACCAGGACCATCCAACCTACGTGGTTCCTATCAAATCAGATCAGATCAGACCAGGTCAGGCCCGGCCTGGCCACCTTCAGCTAGGCCAAACCTGTGCCTGGCCCCTGGCAGCGCCATAGCAACAGTAATATGTCGAGGCAGCGCCGCAGCGGCCTATCGGTACTCACTGCCGTCGCCTCTCATTACGGAATCGTCCTGAGACACTAGTGAGCACACGAGACGACGTCGCTGGAACGGCGGAGGGGCTTTTCGGGTATCATCCGACTCTGCCGGAGTCATTCAGCACATACAGCGCCTAATGTTGGAGACGATCTCTCAACTCGTGCAGCTCAGACCAAGAGACTGTCCCGGTATCCATCCCAATGTTTAATTTGACAGAATGTTCCATCTTTCTTCCCCCGGTGCATACATCGCCTATGCCGGGTGCTGGCGTATGTATGTACATGTCAAGGGCGCGGTACTCCATTCCAAATGGGGGGGCAGTCCAAGAGGCCTGCGCGTTTGCTGTGGCTATCACATCTCATATTGGAAAACTCGCTGTATCAGGCCACATCTGCGTCCGATCAACATATGGTAACTACTTGTACATGTGAGTAGTTGCACACCAGGATGAATTGATTACGATCTTCTACTTATCATCCGGTCACTGCCAAGCCGTGCCTGCAAACAGTGACCAGGTTCGAGGTGCAGGCATAGGAAAAATTGGTCAGCCTGGACAGGGGCTACTGGGCTACGTTCCAGTTACATCCCTTGTATCGATCTCCCCTCGACCACCCCCCCACTCGAGCAAGAAGTCGCCTCATCTGCCTTGCTAAACTACCTTCGTTGCAGCAGCCATCAGCCATACTGTCATACCAAGGCTCCAGGGGTGGGAGGGGAAACGATAACCACTTCTCTAGCTCTGAACCTCTACCCCGGCATGCGCCCACCGATTCGGCAGGCCTGCTGGCCGTGGCCATCTGGCGCTTGTTGGAATGGTACTGTACCTACATCTGCAAGGATATGTCATTACAAACAGTATATTTCCCGTTCTGATCGGTCGTTCTGGACCCGATTTAGCTTCCTCAATGTGGTACACCACTTCTTACATGTGCCCTGTCCAGCTTGCAGTCGTGGTATAATACCACAGAGAGCCCCTTGTGGATCTGCCTTGACCATCCAGCAGCACTCACTGCCTTAGTCTGCCAACATATTGACGAGTATTTTGGCTCTCTTTATTGAACATCATTACATTTCTTATCCATATTCTTATCCAGGTTCCAAAGGTAGCGATCAGGTGTTCTCAGAAGGCACCCAGAACGGGGAAGTGCAACTGATTTATTCAACAATACTTGGTGGCTAAACGATCTGGTTATCGAGACGGAAGGTGTATCTTCATACAGCGTATTGTGTTGGAACAGCCCGATACCAACCGCAGTCGGCTTTCCCCTGGTGCTGGAGCTACTGGTTCTGAAATATCGCCCTTCCATATCCGTATTCCGTGGCCAACATTGTCCATCGCCGACCCCCTGAACCTCGGCGTCGAGTGCCTATGCAGAGACCTGGCTGGTTGTTGGAACACGCTGAGTCTCTGTGTCTCCTCTGTGGAAGCGAGAAGTGTCGGTGATACACCCGACACAGACCGTGGATCAAGGAAGTCGTCTGGGGCTAGCCACTCCGAGGCACAAAGGAGGAAAGAACAGCGAAAGTCGAGGTTGATAGGAACGAATCGTGCTGGACGTGCTTGGCGGAACGACGAAAACTCTGCTCCAACCCAGGAGTGAAGGTATATCGAAGGAGGCAACAGTTGTGCAAAGGCTTCGGTCGGGACCAATTAGTGATCAAGAGCAACTGCGGTTGGGGACTTGAAGCTACATACCTACGAGCCTTTGTGTAATTGCTGTCCGAAAGGGAATTCGAGGGCGTGATCCAACCGCTTGCCTGGCAGAAAAGAAAGCAGGAGGAAAGACAGGAAAGGAGACTCGACTTGGGTTCTGTGTTGACACCATACTTTCGCGACGACAGCAAGGCCCTGAAGCGACAGAAGTTGGAAGCCCCTACTTCCAGTCTCGAGGGCGAGGCAAGCACTGTTGTCAACATACCACAATCGATTTTCACGTGTTGGAAACCCCCTAGGTGCAGTGCGTCATTGCTTTAATTTGCATTCTGTTCTGGTCTGCAGCCGCTAACAAATACATGTGTACATGTAAAGATTTGTGTCAAGAGCTTCTGCCGTCTACGAAGGGAGATAAGCTACAGATAGGAGGCTCTTTCTGTTTTGGTCAACAACTCCATACCGAGGCCAGTCGATAACGGATTCGCACTTTCCTCCAAAGTCATTGGAACACTGCCGAGGCGTTGGTACACGCTTCCCGGGTCTATCTGCAATCTGTAAGTGACTAATTGGGCTGTGTAGCCTTTTCTTCCAAGTCGATTCTCCAGTCCCGACTCTTCTCACACGTCCCGATCCCATCAAGCATAGCATCCACTCACCCAGCCGCGACATTCTCACGATCTCTCGTCACCGCATCTTGCTCGCTAGCTACTCTATTTTACTTGTGCCCGCTCGCTTCATACAACCCGTCTTGGTGGCATTGGCCAGATCCTGAAAGGTAGGACCAATTCCCTGCTTTGGTGCCGGTAACCGGTCGAGTTGTTGTCGCGAAACCGTGACGGAGCCGTGAGCGAGGCGTCGATTTTCCCTAACGCGGGGTCCCTAACCTTCGGTGTTTGCCCTCCAGCCCTTCAGTGCCGATTCTTCTCTTCTTCTGCCTAGGAGTTCACAACACCGATTATTTCCTACTTATGAGAATAATCGGTTGGGGCTCTGCTTCTACAATCAGCCGTCCCTTCTGCCACTGTTTCCCCAGCCTACTTAAGGGAGCCCTGCCCTTTCTTTTGGTTCCCCATCCTTCCCTTTCACCATCAACCACCACACACCCATCTTCGATAACTCTTCACCACTCTCTGTCAGACACATCTTGTGCAACAACATAACAACATTGGAAGCACTGCTTCCTCTCCTTCATACATCGTGAAGCACGCAAACATCCTCACACTAATCAACTGCAACCTCAGATCCTGCTTCTGTTCAGACCAGACTTGGTCCTAGTCGGCGACTGTTCAAGGTAAGTAAAGCACATTGTCCCTTCTCTTTCCTCTTTCCCATCCCAACCTGCAGTCACACTGCGATCAGCACCTCGATTTTCCTGCCATCATCGTCGTCGACTGCCATTTTGGATCCTCTGGGTCTTGGGTCATGTCATCCTCGTCCACAACATATCGAATTACACCGTTCATTTCCTTTCCCTCTACCCTACCCCGGATTTGCTGCTGCGAGGGTCCTTGTTCGGTTCGGCCTATCAGGCGCTTCGACTCGCCCAAATAGGCGGTATCCTCCTGCGCGTCTCCGATTTTTTTTCTCCCTCTGCCCATTTTTGGATCTGCTTCCCCGGATCTTGAATGCTGCTCCAGCATACAAGATTGATCCCCCCCCCCACCTCGTCGACCTCACCTCTCCAGCTTGCACATACCACAACACAATTTCTTCTTCGACGATTGCCTCGTTTGCATCGTTGCACTCACTGCTGTCTCTTCTTCCAACAGTGATCTTTCCACTTGTACTGACTTCTGTTTTTTTCTTCCTTTTGGAACAGACAAACAGACTATGCATTATTCACCCAACAGCATGGCATCCGATAACAACTACGGTCCCAAGCACGGTGCCAGCGCCGCTGGTACACATGCTACTCCCGCTCCTGCCACCATGGCAGGCAGCAGCATGAATGGTGCCACCGCGTACCTCTCTGGTGGCCAGTCGTCAGCAGTTCAGGCCGGCAACAATGGTGTGCAGCCTGTCGCTGCTGGCTCTGAGCCTAACATGCGAGCTGTTCTGAACCAATTCAATGGTCTCAGCGTCAACGGTGGCCCAGTCCCCTTGTACGATGCTAACGCAGCTGCTGCTGCCATGCCTATGTACTTCCCTCCCGGCTTCCCTGCAGCTGCCGGTCTTCCTGTTGGCCCTGGCCCGATGTCCATGACCGAACCCTACTATCTTCACGGCGGCTATGCCTGGCCTGCTGCCACCCAGTGGGCTGTGCCCGGCATGAAGGATTCCGATCCGCGTTTGTTCACCCAGACTCCCTTCGACTATTCCACTGGTCGCCTCGGCACTTACAAGGCTCCCCAGCACTCTGTTGCCGAGCAGCAGGTTGCCCACCAGCAGGATGTCCCCCCTCTGGACAACCGTCGATCTTCGTACTCGACTACCGAGTCTACCCCGGCCACGCCCTTCTTTGGCAGCACTGCTTCGCGTGATGCCGCAGCTCGTGTCACTGTCTTTGACCGTTCGACTTACACCACTCCTTCACCTCAGCAAGTCACCTCGGCTGGCATGGTGCAGCAGCCCAAGGCATTCCCGGCTGTTTCTACCGCTGCTGATCGCGACATGGATTCCCTGCTCACGCGCGACCCGGCCATTCCTCAGGCTGTACCTGCTGTCTTCACTCCCCAGGAGAACATGAAGACCCTGGAGCAGAGCCTTACTAACCCTATTCCCGGCAACCGCAACGTCTACATCCGCGGTTTGCACCCTACTACTGACGATGATACTCTTTACAAGTATGCTGCACGCTTCGGACGCGTCGAGACATCCAAGGCTATCATTGACACCACCACTGGCGCCTGCAAGGGGTGAGTACTTCCAAATTCTTTTGTTCCTGAAGTCGGAAACTAATCTCTCATGACAGATTCGGCTTTGCAAAGTTCGTCGAGCAGCGGGATTCGGAGGCCTGCATCCGCGGTTTCTACCGCTTGGGATATGAAGTCGGCTTTGCCAGGGTAAACGATACTCAGCCCCTGCCCACTTTGAGCACCTTGTCAGCCGGTGGACCAAGTGATCTGTCCAGTGTCCCTTTCCACACCCAGTACACCACAATGGCTTCTGCGAGTGCTGAGCCAAGTGGAAGTACTGCACTTCAGCTCCACGGCTCAAGTGCCAAGGCCAAGGCCGGCGGCAGTCCCGCCTACAACAACCGTCGCACATCAAGTGATACCCTTCTGGATGACCCCAGCATGGGCAACGATGTTGATCTTCAAGGCTTCGGTGTCAAGATCATCAAGTTCTGCGGTTGTCGCTGCTTCACACACGACCCCGAAGTTTACTGACTTTGATCCTCGTGACCAGGAGTCGTTCAACTCCCGTCTGAAGGCCGAGGGCGATGATGGCTCTACGAACCTCTACATCTCCAACCTGCCCAAGTCGATCACTGAGAACGAGCTGGCCGCCATCTTCATGGAATACACCATTCTTTCCAGCAGATTTTGCGCGACAGCCTGGGCAACAGCCGCGGTGTTGGTTTCGCTCGGTAAGTTTCACATATCATTCTTGCCATTTAACATCATCAAGCTCATTTACTGACATGCCTGCAGATTCGAGTCTCGTGAGATCTGTGACGAGATTATTCAGGAGTTCCACCAAGCACTCGGCGATGAGCGCCTCAACATGCAGATTCGCTATGCTGACACTCCGGCCCAGAAGGAGCTGAAGCGTGTCACGGCTGAACGACGTCAGTTCCGAACCAACGAGTATAATGTGGGCGCCTATGGAACTCCTCTTGTCGGCCTCACGCCTACCATCTACAACCAGCCCAACTGGAAGCGCCAGCCTAGCGTCGGCAACCCCGCACCGTGAGTCATTCCTTTCATTCACATCCCAGCATCGCGATAGGTCCACTGACATGCTTTCTCTAGTGCCGCTCTCCCCTATGTCCCTCACGAGGCAAAGTGTCAGGCCAAGGGCAACCCGTATGCTCCCTGCTTCTGCCCTCGTGTAGGCCACTAACCAACTCCTCTGGATAGACCGAGCAGCGTTGCTTCTAGCAAGGCACCGGCTTCGGAGGATGGTTCTGGTTCTGGCGACGAGGGTGCAACGATCCATGTAGTCGCCAATGGTTGTTGCGAATGGAAGCACACGGTCTTCTCCTGTGAAGCATCCGAAGCAGGAGAAGGAATAGACGAGGCACCGAGCCTATCATCTTACGCCCTTACTGTATTCCTACCCCTTGACTTTGACCACAACATGATCTACCATCCCATCGCACACAACAGATATGGTTGTTGCTCGTGGGCCAGCATTGTCGTTCACTTTGTTTCTTCATCCCAAGAGATACCACATCGGTCTGCCATTAGGGTTTTTGGCAGCACTGTTTCCTTTTTTTTCTGTACCATACATTACTTGACCCTTCTTTGACTGATATCTGTGGATGCTATCGGCATCTTCCCTTGTTCACTCAGGAGGTTTTCACTTCGTTTCATCATACATACACAACTCATGGAAAGGGTTCAGTGTATCTGAATGATATATCATCTCTATGTTCTTCCTGCTGTAGTCTAGTCTACGCAGGGTAGTATTAGTTAGATGATCTTGTTCATAGACCCAAACATCGGAATGTTTTTGCTTGTACTCTTAAGATATGATATTGCCCCACTGCTACCTGTGTGTACGTCTCTCCTAGGTTGCCATGATGATCCATGAGGCAACCGTACTTGGATGAAGAGGGAGAACTCATCTGTACCTAACTGGTCGGAGCTTCGACCCCGCCAAGAGACGGATGAGGAGACCAAGGTTTACAGCATGAACGTGAAGTCCAGAGAACGTTTGCTGACGGTGCTCTCGTCAACCATGCTCATACCAACTGCCATGTTCTGTAGGAGAGCAGTAGTCATCGATGCAGTGGATGTAGAGGATTGGGAGGTGCAACGCTGGAGGGGGGTTTGACAGCCCTAGTGGCCGCATTGGGCTGTAACGACAGACTTACAACACTCGCGGGCTTACCTATGCTTGCGGGCTTGTTCATACTCACGGTAGCTGTACTATGTAGACCGATCATGCTGACAAAGTACGCATCCTGCTAGATAGGTATGTGGTTTATGGGGTATCAAATGGCTTTCAATTTTGGGGGAAGCGAAAACAGACTATGTCTCGTTGCCCAGTGATAACTTGGAAATGCCTATCCTTTCAGACTCTTCCTTTGTTTTGCTGCTGTGCCCGAAGTCCGGTTCTGTTGTGTCCTGCGCCTCAGATGCGGACTCTTCGCTTGATGCGTCGCTATCGTCTTCATCGTCCTCGTCCTCATCTGAGCCAGCCTCCTCGCCAGCCTCCTCGCCTTCCTCGCCCCTTCCGGCTAATTGTTCGGCGATGGCGGCTTCCAGGTCCTTCAACATCTTCTTAGTGAAGCCTGATGCCTCGACTGACGCATCCAACCGCTTTGCACCGTCCTTGCCAACTGTTTTCTTCGCATCCTTGAAATAGGGGCCTGGCTGAGTGCTGACAAAATGGAAACGCCGCTCGAAGAATCGCTTGACGCAGTTGACATCGCGGTCAAAATACATCTCGGCGTTGGCATGCTCCATGGAGACCATCTGAGGAAAGTCGATCAGGACAGGGGTCACCTTGATGGTTTCCTCTTCCTCGCCAGTGGTATCATTTTGTGAGGTGGACCGCTCTTCGCGGATCAGGAGATTGAACTCGTTGAAGTCGCCATGGATCAGGCCGTGCTTCGCCAAACGTAGGATCAGGCCGATCAAGTCGGCATATAGGGCTGCCGGGTCACCCACTTCGCTCACCTGCCGCAGCGGGAAAGAATCGACAAAGGCCATGACAATGGTATGCCGGTTCTGGGCGATGGGCTCTGGTACGTCGAATCCCTCCTCGCGCAGGGCCTTCATGAAGGCGTACTCCTTCATGGCGGCCAGCTTGGACAGGTACATCCAGGAGCCTCCCTGGCCCTGGCCACGGCTCTTGCGCAGGTAGTCGCGGTTGGCCTTGACAGTGCGGAAGCTGATGCGGCCGAGGCGGTGGATCTTGAGGATTTTCTGGGTGCCCGCGTGGTCCGCGACCATCATGATGTCGCTCTCCTTGCCGACGCCGACGCGCGTGCCGACGCTGTAGACGACGTTCTGCTGCGCGTAGGCGTGCAGCGCCAGGTAGTCGATGCCGCCGTACGTCAGCCGGTACCCGTCGTACTTGGCCTCCTTCACCTTGCCGATCAGGCTCGTCTTGGCCAGGGCGCTGATGGATTTGGAGACGGACGAGGGGCCGCCGCGGAGCCGCGAGAGCTTCTCGATGACGGCGGTCGGGACGAGGTCGTGGTTCTTAGTGCCCTGCTCGACCTATAGGAAGGGGGAGTTTATATTAGCATTGGATTGGCGGCAGGGCGCAAACGTAGATATAGGCATAGGCATAGTAAAAGGGCTATATACATACAGCTGCAAGGACGCGCCAGTCCTCCGCCGCGAGATGGCGCATGGCCTTGGTATCCAACTTCATGTTGGGCCGCTGGGTGTTGTTCAGCCCTGACTTAGGAACGAAGCTACTCAGTAAGCCGTCGCAAATGAAGGTCCAAATCGAATGAGTACAGGGGTTATTCTCAGCAGCACTTAATAGCTAGATACGCTGAGTGACGACTTTTTGCGATCGTATCCCCTCCAAAAAGCAACCCCGCGGTACCACCAAAAATTACGATAATCGATAATGATAGAGAAGATGCTAAGGTTAGATAAGATGCCGTAGCGGTACATCCTGGAGGTACGTACCTGGTTTGCGATCAGATCAATCCGCATGCACCAGCCCCAAGCACAGGCCAGACCGAATTGGCCCCCCAAATTGAGGCTGGGAATCTGGCTTTCCAGCCCGCCCGCCCAAATCTGTTACGTCGGGTCAGGCAGGCAGTAGCCTCGCGCGTAATTGCTGGTCAGCTAAGTAACCACTGAGAGCTAGGCCGGAGCTTTGGGAAGCTCGTGTGCAATCAACACTTCATCCATCCATCGTCTTCCACCGCGCACCCGCAACCTCATTACGACGAACATCGCATAATTTACAGACGCAGACCAGTGTCTGTACATTTTGTTTGTTCTAACTTATACACTTACTTTTTCCATCTCGCCTATCCCTGGTGATTCGATAGGAAGACAACCCACCTCAATCCTCCTACTCAGCCTTTCCACCGCATACTCCTCCCACCATGGCTAAGGATGATGTGCCCAAGTCGGCTGACAAGGGCAAGGGAAAGGCCGTCGCCGACAACAAGGCCGATGAGACCAAGAAGGGCAAGGACGCTCAGGTGAACGGCAAGAAGGATGACGAGAAGATCGTAGACTGTATGACGACAACTTAGCGGGTCCCTACTGCGTACGATCAATGCTAACAGGCTGGCAGCTTCGGAAGAGCTCAGCGAGGAGGACCAGCAACTCAAGAACGAACTCGACATGCTGGTCGAGCGCTTGACGGTACGATTGATTCCTCGGTGTATATCCTGATACAATACTGATTCCCAGATCGCAGGAGTCCGATGCATCCCTCTACAAGCCCGCCATGGAGGCCATGAAGACCTCCATCAAGACGTCCACATCATCTATGACCGCTGTACCGAAGCCCCTCAAGTTTTTGCGGCCACACTACGAGAGTTTGACGAAGCTGTACGAAGATTGGCCCGAGGGCAACGACAAGGCGTCGCTGGCCGATGTGTTATCCGTTATCGGCATGACCTTCTCCGACGAGGACCGACAAGACACCCTGAAGTACCGGCTGTTATCGCCGACAGAAGACATCGGTTCATGGGGCCACGAATACACGAGGCATCTGGCTCTGGAGATCGGAGAGGTCTACGGAAAGCGCATCACAGCCGAGGAGCCGACAAAAGACCTGGTGGACCTTGCGCTGGTGCTGGTTCCCCTCTTCCTGAAGAGCAATGCCGAGGCCGATGCCGTTGATCTGATGAGCGAACTGGAGATTATCGAGGACCTTCCTAAATTCGTCGACGGAGAGACCTACTCCAGAGTGTGCCTCTACCTCGTCAGCATGGTCAACCTCCTTACCTATCCCGACAACGAGCAGTTCCTCCGGACAGCACACGACATCTACAAAAGATACAAGGAGTACACGCAAGCTATGGTAATTGCAATCCGCCTCAACGATCTGGATCTGATCAAGGCGGACTTTGAGAGCGCCCCGGATCCTGCGCTGCAGAAGCAACTGGCCTTCCTTATTGGCCGCCAGAAGATCTGGCTCGATGTTGCCAAGAAGGGTGACGAAAGCCAACAGCAAGATATCGAGGAAGCTCTTTGCAACATCAAGCTGGCAGAGTACTTCAAGACACTGGGCAAGGAGTTAAACATCCTCGAGCCTAAGACAACCGAGGACATCTACAAGAGCCACCTGGAGAGCAGCCGCGTTGCTGGCATGACCAACCTGGATTCCGCACGACACAACCTGGCTGCTGCATTTGTCAACGCTTTTGTCAACGCAGGCTTCGGCAACGACAAGATGATGTTGGTTGAGCAGGACAAGGAGAGCTGGGTGTGGAAGACGAAGGACGAAGGCATGATGTCCACCGTCGCATCTCTCGGCACTCTTCTCATGTGGGATGTCGAGAACGGATTGGACAAGGTCGACAAGTTCACCTACGCTGACGAGTCCCAAATCCAAGCTGGTGCCATGCTTGCTATTGGTATCATGAACTCCGGTGTTAGAATAGATTCCGAGCCGGCTCTTGCTTTGTTGGGTGACCAGGAGAAGCTCGAGAACAAGAGCCCTCTCGTTCGAACCGCCTCCATCATGGGCCTGGGCATGTCCTATGCCGGCTCGCAAAAGGAAGACCTCTGCGAGCTCCTGCTGCCTATCATAACGGATTCGAGCCAGGAGATGCAGATTTCATCCATGGCCGCCCTGTCCCTGGGCATGGTCTATGTTGGCACCTCGAACCCTGATATTAGCGAGGCTATCGTTACTCTCCTGCTGGACGAGGACCGAAAGACACAGCTGACAGACAAGTGGACTCGATTCCTCGCGCTTGGCCTTGGTCTGTTGTTCTTTGGTCGCCAGGAGGAGGTTGAGGTCATCCTCGAAACGCTCAAGGCTGTGGACCACCCCATGGCAAGGCCAACTGCACTTTTGGCCGAAATCTGCGCCTGGGCCGGAACAGGTGCTGTGCTCAAGATCCAAGAGCTTCTCCACATCTGCAACGAGCATATGGAAGATTCGGACGAAAAGAAGGGAGACGAGCTGCTGCAGTCTTATGCCGTCATCGGTATTGCGCTGATTGCGATGGGCGAGGATGTCGGTCAAGAGATGGTCCTCCGCCAGTTTGGCCATCTGATGCACTACGGTGAGCCCAATATCCGACGCGCAGTGCCGCTGGCTATGGGTCTCATTAGCCCCAGCAACCCCCAGATGAAGGTATACGACACGTTGTCTCGGTACAGTCACGACAATGACAACGATGTGGCTATCAACGCTATTTTCGCCATGGGTCTTTTGGGCGCTGGTACAAATAACGCCCGTCTTGCCCAACTCCTTCGCCAATTAGCGTCATACTACCACCGGGATCAGGAGTCCCTGTTTATGGTCCGCATTGCGCAAGGTTTGTTGCACATGGGCAAGGGCACCATGAGCCTTAACCCCTTCCACACGGATCGTCAGGTCCTGTCGCGGGTCAGCGCGGCTGGTCTGCTGTCCGTTCTCGTCGCCATGATCGACGCCAAGCAGTTCATCACATCGCAATCTCACTACCTGCTGTACCTCCTCGTCACAGCTATGCACCCACGATTCCTCGTTACTCTGGACGAGAACCTCAAGCCTCTGACAGTCAACGTACGAGTCGGTCAAGCTGTGGATGTTGTTGGACAAGCTGGTCGTCCCAAGACGATCACTGGTTGGCAGACACAGAGCACACCTGTGCTGTTGGCGTACGGTGAGCGTGCGGAGCTCGAGGATGAGGAGTATATCAGCTTGAGCAGTACGCTTGAGGGCCTGGTGATTCTACGCAAGGTATGTTCTAAACGTTCGACATAAAGTGAGAACACAAACTAACGCAAACGCAGAATCCGGACTGGGAAGATGGCAAATAGATTAAGAGGGGCTCAGTGGATGAGTACAGAAGCGTGTGATACTACGGACATCACGAATAGAAGAGTAACCGACACGAAGCTATCATCGACATAGCATGAGGAAATTACGTAGCTTTTAACGTACTTCCAGGCTTGAAACAGCCAACGAAAAGCTCATGTACAATTACATAATGAAAGAAAGAAGGAGCTGAAGAACTCACATGGCCTTAACGGTGAAACTGTTTGCGATGTGACCATCCTTGAGACATTCGCCTGTATCTGTCCGTCTACAACGTGTCGGCGTCACACGACCTGGCTTTGGCGCAATTGTGATATGTTGTGCTACGTTGCGATGCATGGAAGCACATTACGATATGAAGTATTTTGTTTGAATTTCAGGGGTAGTGCCTGCTGTGGTCTATATGGCCGAGTCGCAAACATAGGGTCCTTTATTGCCATACAAGCGGGAACATTAAGAAGAGCTCTCCCAAATCAGTACGATGACCGAGTTCAAGTCCGAGACGCCATCCTGGCGGTGCACCGTATCGCTAGGATCCAACATATCATCGTCGTATTCGAGCGTCGCCCCTGCGCGTTTTACGTATGCCTGCCATACCTCCTTGACAGCGCCGGCTTCGTCCCTCACAATCCTCGAGTCCAAGTGCCGCCAAACTCGTTTCACGCCAGTCCATGAGACAACTTTCTGGTCTTTCTTCTCCTGTTTCTGTGCCGCGTCGCTGTCAATTGTGATGCGGCTTGCGGGTCTGATATTAGTAGCCCCCCTTCCATTGCTGTTATCCCTCACGTTCTCCTTGTCATCGTATATAATCTCATGAGGCTGCTGCGTGACCAGCGCCGACAGCGGCTTCTTCGGGTTGCCAACGTGCGACAGTGGTACCAAGTCAACGCCGTCCGGATACTCGGCTATGGAGTGGCCGTTCACAAGGACCCAGCCGTCGCTGCGGAACAAGAACCGCTGCAGGAACGACCCCTCGCCGGCGAGCGATGCGACCAGGTGCGCCCGCGACGGCACGAACCGCTGGTGCCGCTGCCGGTAGTGGTGCAGCGTCAGAGGTCGGAGCCCGCTATCGTAGCCGCCGTCCCCGGCGTCGTCGTCGGGCGTGTAGAGGCTCGGCATTATGCGCAGGCGGCTGCTGTGGTGCGCCGTGATGCACCGGTACAGTCTCTCGTCCCATTGCCCCGTCTCCGCCGCGGCTTCCTCGGCCGCGGTCTGTGGCTCTGGCGGGGCCCCGTTCATGCCGCCGGACGGTTGTTCTACTTTTTGCGGTTGGCGCGCGCAGGGCATCTTGGATACGGCCTCGGCCATGGGCCGGGTCAGGAACACGGCGCCGCCGCCGTACGTCATGGTCACGTTGCCTCCCTCCTCCGTCGTCGTCCAGTCGGCCTGTTCGCTGGGCAGGCCCACGTAGGCGCTCTCCGTCGGGTCGAGCGCCCCCAGCCTCGCGAGAAGCCGGTGCATGGACGGGAAGAAGACGTCGTCGTCGACGAGGCCCAGGTACTTCCGATCCTGGCCCCTCCTTTTCTTCGTGTCTCCTCCCGTTGTTTCCTTGAATATGTTGCGCGCGTGCAGCGCCAGCTGGCCTACGAGCTCGAGGTAGCTCCACGTGCCGTCACCGTCGGGGCTGCTGCCGCCGACTCCTGCGGCGGCCGAGGAGGAGGACCGCACCGTGGCGTCGATGCCCAGCTCGCGCAGCTTCGCGCTGACGTGGCCTAACTCGGAGGCGCTGGCGCGGTGCAGCAGGAGCAGGAGCCCGGCGCCGTTGGACCGCCCCCGGCCGTCGGTCAGCCACCGCGACCAGTCGTGCAGGAGCGAGGCGTTGGAGGCTACGAGTCGCGAGTACGTCGTCACGATGCCGAAGAGAAGGGCTGAGGCGTCGACCTGGTCCGGCAGCTCGGGCGGTCCGGGCAGGGACAGCTGGAGGACTGTTGTGTCTATGTAGGCGGCGGCGGCGGCGGGTGATATTGGTTGTTCTGTTGTGAGGCTCTTTTTAGTTCGTGGCGGTTGTCATCTTCGCCACCTGCTGCTGAGACTTGTAGGGAGGTGAAGCCGTGCCGTGGACCAAATTTCTTGCGGATGACCGTCATGCTCTCCCGCTTCTGCCGGGGTTTGAATTCGGGGCGGATTCGCCGGGCGTGGAAGGTGATGTTTTGGGTCAGGCCGTGCCGGCTGACCAGGTCCCGGAGATACTCTGTCATCTCTCCCTCGGGGGACGACACCGTCGCCACAGAGGCGGTGGTCGCCTCTCCCCCTTCTGCGGTCGACGGTATTGTTTGGCCCTCAGTGTAGTCATATATGCTCCGCTGCGGCGGCCTCGCCGACCGCGACCGCCTGGCCATGCGTAGGATGGAAAGCATTACAAAGAACACCAAGGCCGCGCCCGCGATTTGATGGAATCGGACCCGGCTCCGGCCCCGGCCGCGGGGGCCGATGGACAGGAACATTGTGAGGAAAACTTCTTCTAGAAAGAGAGACTTGTATATCTATCTGTATAAGAAGTCGAGTAGAACGAAGTTCGGATCCGAGTATTCTCATCAAAATTTAATAAAACGTTGGCCGTAATGATAATGTTACTCTTACCTACCTAATGTACTTCTAGAATGGACACTTTTAAGTCGTGGGAAGTGTACATTCGATTCCGAGTACCGCGAGACAGGTAGAACTCGAAATCTCAATCGATCGACCCGACGGATATTTCGATCAACGAATCAGGTCATGTATGCACATGAAATGATGGGTGCATGAAACTGGACAGTAAGGATAACTGCATGCAGAACCTTGAAAGATGGCAGCGGCGGCGACGGCGACCATACCATGGAATGATCAAACACAGAACCGCAGCAAGTATATGTGAAGCTGGCGCATATTAATATGGTAGGGAACACAAGTTGGTAGCGAAGAGAAACAAGAGGAGCGACGTGGTTGATATCGATCAATCAATCTATAACATGACCGACATGGCCCGCGAGCAAGCAATCTCGGCACCAAAGGAATGACTTCCATGGACGGATGGATGGCTGAGCTCGTTGTTTGGCCCGGGTATTCAACCGCTGCGCGATGGAACACACTATCTTCCCCTTCAAGGTACTTACAGCGGCGCTGGGAGATCCTCATTGGCTGTCGGCCATGCAACTCCGGCCTGGCTGCACCGGCATAGTTTAGCAAGCAGATTGCCTTTATTGGTGAAGCACCCCTGTTCGAACCCCCCTGGATATTTATCTCCCTCATGTTCTAACAACCCCGGACCCCGCACTTCGAGATGGATTTACCAGGTTAAATGTATGTATATCCCTTTCGCATTCATTATCTATGTACATAAGCAAGTCCATGCCACGTGAGCCCATTATAAAGTATATCGTCAGTTTGTAGTCCACAGTGTTCCTACTCATAACATCATCCCTTCTTCCCAATCATCCAAATCTATATCTCGTTCACTCTTCAGTTCAATTCATACCACCCAGGCTTTCTCCGTAAAACGTCTTCTGGTCTTATCCGATGCCGAAATCCATGTCGTAAGAGCGTCACTTCAACTCCGTAAACACCTGCGCCTGCTTATGCCTATGCTGCGGTGGAACCTATTTCTTGAACCCCAGCTTGGACTTCTGCTTCGCCCCGGGGAGAACCGGGGGGTTCCTGAGGGCCGTCGGCGTATACGAAGCGGGAATGTTGTTTTGGACCTATCAACAACTCAAGTAAGCCTCACCTTCCGGCGGCGGGCCGGAACGGAAAGATATCTCACCGTCTGCCTGGCGGCCCGGAACTGGTCGAAGCAGCCGGCCATGACCTCCATGATGTTCTGGTCGGCAGCCGCGAGTCTTGTGTCCATGACCTCTTTAATGTACACTTCGACTTGGTAGAACTCGTTTCGGTCCGAGCGGTATCGATCCGGAAGCCCGCTGTTATGCATCAGGGCCAGGATGCCGGCGATGCACGTGCAGACGGCAGCGATGATGGTGATGGGCTTGCCATCCTGTTTCGAGAAGGAGCCGAGGGCGGTCAAGCAGGCGCTCAGGCCGAGCTGTAGGACCATGAGGATCCATCTGCGGAATGTCACGTTTGTTAGCCTTCTGGGAAACGGGCAGCTCAGGGAAATACACTCGCTCTGGATGCGAGTATATTATACTCACCGGATAGTACTAAGAATATGGAACCAGTAGGTGAACTTGGCCTTCTCCCACATGACTTCGCGATACAGTCCATCTGGCAGACCCTTGGCTGGCCAATACCAGCAGGTAGGACGGACCAGCGTCTCGCTCTCTTCATCTCTGAAGCATCCTACTCCGCGGCAGAACAAGACCCATTCGTCATGGCTCAGAAGCCGCAGCTCATCATTAGCTGTGAAGACTGGCGATGATGTGCGACTCTGGTTAGAGTCCTGTGTAGGCGGTGCGTCGGGCTTGCTTTGGTCCTCCATTTTGACGCCGGGTAATATGGGTGGTTGTGTGGAATGAGACGCTGAGTAGATGGTGGAGGACATATCTTACGAGCGAAGGTGTGAAGATGGGCCGGGCGGTCTGCTTTTATGTAGTATTTTCGATATCGAACTTTGGTTCGGTTCCAGTGGATGATGTTCACCAACCCCACTGTGCTATTGGTTTTGTGCGTGGGCTCGACTGCGTACTTACTCGTGAGGTATACGAGGAAAAACAAATTCCAATACTTGACCGATGTTTGCTGGTGGCACAAGAGGCACGAGGTTGGTTGCTCTAAATAACAGCGAGGGCGGCAAGCGGTGTTGGGCCGGAATGACCTCTAAGAGCCTGGCGACCCGGCTATTCGGCCGCTGCCTACTGACAGCGAGTTGACGTGTTTCTGGAACATGTCTTCGAGGGCGCTTTCTCAACGCTGGTTGCTCAATTGTCTTGTCTTGGTCTGGCAGGAGCGCTACGGCCGTGCCTGCCTGCCTCTTATAGCTGAGGGCAACTGCAAGTCCGATTGGTAGACTCGCGTACCTGCAGGTTCATAGAATCCCACGTGAGCCGTTCCCTGTAAGAGCAGCCGACCATGACTGCGTTCGACGTCTGTCTGTGATGTATTCGGACGCTTACTTGCTGTCGCTTGGCGATGCAGAAGAAATACCACATGGCAACAACTCAAACTATAATGCTGTAGAACGTCGCCTCACTTTTCCCGTCATTGCTGTAAAGGGCGATGCGTGGCCCAGGGCCAATCGTATAACACCAAAGTCCCTCCAGCTGACATGGGGCCTGTTCCACAGTGGGGGCCCTTGGCTGGGTTAGTGGGATGACGGGAGAGCTTGCGCCCCAGTAAGGCCTTCCAGCGGCTCGTGACCGCCCGGCAAAATTTATTTTGGCCTGGAAATTTCCAAGCCTCTGTACAATAAATCCACGGAAGGTTGAGCCGCATTTTGGGATGCTGTTGGCCACTTCGTATGCTGCACGACTAATCACTCGAAGGCGTGCGAGCCCCTTAATTAGTCATCAGAAGTACTTCTTTCTCTCTGCGCGCAACATGGCCCCCAAGAAAACCGAAGCTGCATCGGCAGCCATCGACAAGACTCGAGTCGTCCACGACGGCCAGGAATACACCGAGGTCAAGGAAGGGCTGGGTCGCATCCTGATCCCCGCCTCCGCCAACGCGGCCACGACTGAGAAAGATGTCCAGGCCGAGGAGGACCGGCAAAAGGTTTTCTACAACCCCATTCAGCAATTCAACCGCGATCTGACCGTGCTCGCCATCAAAGCCTACGGCGAGGAGATCGCCGCCAAGAGGCGCAAAGTTGCCGAGACGAAGCTCAACAAGAGGAAGCGGAAGCGCGCCGACAATGAGGAGGCCCGCCCCCAGAAGCAGGACAAGCCGGCGCAGGACACGCCCATGGATGATGGGGCGGCTGCTACTGGCGCTGCCGAGGCTCCTGTGACCGCCGCCCAAGGGGACCCCATGGACACATCCGAACCCCCGAACGACGCTGCGGTAGCGACCGACAAGGCTGGAGTAGAGGAGAATGGTACAGCGAAAGAAGCAGGAACCGGCATCTCGGACGAAACTGCAGGTGCTGCCAATGGGGAATCAAAGACTGCCGGAGAGACCAGGCAGAGGATACCAGATGCTCCCAGATTCACCATTCTGGATGCTCTGTCTGCCACAGGCCTCCGGGCATTGCGATACGTCCAGGAACTGCCGTTTGTCACCTCGGTCACCGCGAATGATCTTACTGCTTCTGCGGTAGAAGCTATTCGTCGCAATGCGGAGCACAACGGCATAGCAGACAAGGTCAACGCGACGCAAAGCGATGCGCGAGCGCACATGTACTCGTTGATTGCCCAAGAAGTCACTCAGGAGCATGCCAGGAACCCGCACCTTGCGCGACGTGGCGCACCTGCCCCGAGCAAAAAGTACGACGTGATCGATTTGGATCCGTACGGTACGGCGGCCACCTTCTTCGATGCAGCCGTACATGCTGTACGCGATGACGGAGGCTTGTTGTGTGTAACCTGCACAGACTCTGGAGTGTGGGCTTCGCATGGTTATTCCGAAAAGGCTTTTGCACTCTATGGCGGTATCCCTGTCAAGGGGTTCCACTCGCACGAAGCTGGTTTACGTCTCATCCTCAATGGACTTGCCCAGACGGCGGCGAAGCAGGGGCTGGCAATCGAGCCGCTTCTCAGTCTTTCTATCGATTACTACCTTCGCATCTTCGTTCGCATCAAGAAGTCGCCCGCTAGCGTCAAGTTCCTTGCTGGCAAGACTATGATCGTCTACAGCTGCGACCAAGGTGTGGGTCTTGGGAAACACAGATGCTTTTGCGCAACAAGAAGGTGTCCAACAACAAGGGCAACAGCTTCTTCTACAAGCATGGCCTGTCTATGGGGCCGACAGCGGACTCCCACTGTGCCCATTGTGGCTCCAAGACACACCTGTCTGGACCTATGTATGGCGGTCCTCTACATAACCGCGAATTTGTCCAACGGATCTTGGACGACCTGCCCAACGTTGACAAGTCAGTATATGGTACGACTGCAAGAATCGAGGGAATGCTGCAGACAGCGCTCGAGGAATACCTGGCGCCTCCCGCCGATCCTCATGCCCCCATCAAAGATGACGAGCTTGCGGCGATTGAGCCATACCCCTTTTATTTCCACCCAACTACCTTGGCTGGCACGGTCCACAGCGTTTGCCCGGATGAGGAGAGCTTCCGTGGCGCCCTGCGTGGCTTGGGCTACGAAGTGACGCGGAGTCACTGCAAGCCCGGAAGCATCAAGACCAATGCGCCCTGGGCGGTGATTTGGCATATCATGAGAGAATGGGTTCGCCAAAAGGCGCCGGTGAAGGTAGAGAATATCAAGGAAGGCAGTGCCGCCTACAAGATCCTCCGACTCGGCAAGGATGATTCCGAGACAAAGGACGAAGCGTCGGCTGCAATTGACAAGCTCGAGGTCGTTTTCGACAAGGCTGCAGGGCACGACCCGACCAAGAAGAACCTGGTGCGATACCAAGTCAACCCCAAGGAGAACTGGGGACCATTGAGCCGGGCGAGAGGTTAGACGGTTCGGTCACATCAATAGTTAACACCAAAAATGAACAAAAATTTGATACCCGCTGGCTACAGCGAGAGGCACGGTGAGTATAACACATGATTCGCAGGAGCCAATTCGACATGGCCTTGATTGCAGCTTTTTGATCTCCGCCAGTAGCCGGCCTCGGGATACTGGCTTATGAGCATCCGGAGCGTCATTCGCGGGAGGAAATAACGCGGTAAATAGCAAGGTCTTGATAACGCGGCGTTGCTCGATGACGATATACGGCTTGATAACAAACGGAGCCATGTGTGAGGACACTGCAGGTGGGTGGGTAGCTGACTGGCTGGCTTGGGGCGTTACGGGCGCCGCATGCTTACTGGCGTCTTGACGAATGAGGTTTGATGCCCGATTCCGTTTTAGCATCTTTGATTACTCCCACCGCGACGTTTGCTGTGGCTAGTGGGTCACTTTACGAATCCCTCTTATCCCCTTTGATTCAAGTCTTACTACTCCTTAAATACTGCCACCCCCGGGTATGTGGCCCAATTCCATGCCTATTGCGTGCTCGCCAGTCAGCCTGGCTTCCCGACTCAAACCCACACGCACACATACATATATATGTCAACAAGTCCCCGACTTGTTTTTACTGTTTGCTGAACGATTGGGCCCACCTGTTATAGTGGCAACTATACCACGACAAGAATGGGGAGAACGAGTCATATAACTCTTTCCGAGCATGGATCCAATGAAACAGCCAAAGACAGCAACGAGTCGTCGGGCTCCATCAACGTGGGCGAATCTTCCATCATTTGCGTGAGACCGAGGGGCGCTGCGTACGATATCTTGAGTCTGCAAGAGGAGACTTCAAATGATGGCTCGGTCTCCTTTCGTTTGAACCACCAGTCAGCGACCGATGTGCCCGAGTCGCTCCTCGACAAGTTCCTGGTAAAGGAAGCGCCGGAGCACCTCCGCGCGGTCGACACCCGAAAGGTTCACGTAGTCGTCTCCACGCGCTCGGGCACGGGGCTCGCGCTCGACTTTTATGGCGCGGTTCTGCAGCCACTGCTAGCGGAGTTCGGGCTGTCAGCTGTTACTGCTGCACCAGGGGGAGATGACGACGACGGCAAGTCCGCCCGCCTCAACCTGGTCACCACGCGAGACGCGCAGAGCATCCAGGAGTTTGCGGCGAACCTGTCGCCGGGGGTGGAGCACACCTTGGTTCTGCTGAGCGGCGACGGCGGCGTCGTGGAGTCGCTCAACGGCAAGGCGACGGTCGATGATGGTGATGATGGAGACACGGATGCATCGGCGATTCCGTCGCGGCCGTTGCCGCTTATCGCTATGCTGCCCTGGGCACGGGCAACGCCCTCTTCAACTCCCTGCATAAGGGCGTCTACGCGGCCTATAGCGGCAGTGCCGAGTCGGCGGCGGCGGAACCAAGCCCGCTCGTACTCGGCCTGCGCACGCTGCTGCGGGGCCGGAGGGCCCCGCTGCCTTCGTTCCGGGTCGACTTCTCGCCGGGGTCTCGGCAGATCAGCTACCGAGACGTCGCTGTCGCCGCCGATGGTGCTGGTGCGGCGGCGGCGGCAAAAGTGGAGGAGCAGCTCCGCCCCGTGACGCACCTGTACGGCGCCATCGTCGCGTCCTACGGGTTCCACGCCCAGCTGGTCTGGGAGAGCGACACCCCCGAGTACCGAAAGCACGGCGCCAAGCGGTTCGGCATGGTGGCCGCGGAGCTGCTCCAGGAGAGCCATGCGTACGATGCCCGCGTCGACCGGAATGTTGTTCTTGTTCCGTCGTCGTCGGCAGTGCAGAAGCAGGAGCCGATAGAGCGCCAGCGGCATGCCTACGTGCTGGCCACGCTCGTGTCCAACCTCGAGCGCACCTTCACCATCTCGCCCGCGAGCCGGCCCCTCGACGGGGCCCTCCGCCTCGTGCACTTTGGCCCCGTCGGCGGCGAGCGGACCATGGAGATCATGACGCGGGCGTACGACGAGGGGCGGCACGTGGGCATGACCTGGCCCGCCGCCGATGGCGAAGCGGGGAAGCAAGGGGAGGAGGACGGCGTCGGCTACGAGCAGGTCGGCGAGGTCCGGGTCGAGACCCGCGAGCAGGACGCCCGGTGGAGGAAGGTGTGCGTCGACGGCACCATCGTCGAGCTGCCGCTCGGGGGGTCCATGACGGTGCGAACGGAGGCGGCGGCGCACTTGGATATACTGGTCGACCCGTCTGTCGTTGCTGCTGCCGCTGCTGCAGCAGCAGCGGCCAGTACTTGAGTCAGGTCTTGAGAGGTTTGGATTGGGGCTGGCTACTAGACCATCATCTATTTATTTACTTTCTTGGCTTGGACTTGGATATATGCAATTACAAAGTGGTAGTGTTTAACAGACAGGGGGTTTGGAAAGCCACCCGAGCGCTTCTGGGCGTCAGCTTTTCTTTTTTTCTTCTTTTTCTTTTTCTTCCCAACCTTCTCCTCTTAACATCTAGAACTAGAACTCCGATACGATAAACGAAAGACGTCGGGAATGCAAGGAACAATGAAATACAATATTACAATGCTACTTGTAAAATATGCATAACCATCATTGTGGCACCCCAGAAAGGGTCCTGGAGACCTGGTCCCGAAACAAACCCCTCCCGCCCCCATTGATTCGGCAATCGATCGGCTTCAAGTTTCACTGCAGCGATCAAACGTCAATCATCCGTTCTTATTACGTGAACATTTATGCCAACGACATTTCCTCAAATCTATAGAGTTGGTTTTGTGTTTGTTTATACTTGTCGTTGCCTCTAGGACAATCAATCCTTCGATAGCCTAAAAGTATCTACGATCGAAACGACCGGGATTGTAGCATAGTGAAAGGTAACCACGAGAAACATAGCAGGTAATCGCATTTTCTTCATTGCTGCTATGATAAGAGCGGAAGAATACAAAATTAGACATAAGAAACCGCCGTGGAATATCTCATCCGCGGGAAGAGAAAAAAACCAGGTACTCGAATCAAACTCGTGGGTATGCAGCCCCTTAACCCATTCCTGCCGTCTATTACCCCCGATTAGACCCCCTTTTCCCAATGACCAAAAGATGCTCGTAACAAGACCCCTCTCGTATTCATATCATATCGTATGTTTTCGGTTACAGCGCCGCCTGCCATGATATATGGAGAGAACCCCTTGCTAACATGCGGTGGGCGTTTACTGGCTGATGACGATGACGTCTGGAAAGAGGGGATATTAGCTTCTTGATGTTTGTGCGGGAGTAGGAGTGGGGGTTTTAAAACGTACTGGCACCGGAGACAACGGCCTGGACCTGGTTGCGGATGTCGGCGTTGACGAACTGCTGCAGGTTGACGGCGCCCACGTTGCCGATGAGGCCGAGGTTGAGCGCGTTGAGCTGGAGGGCGGCCAGGTCGACACCGCCGAGGAGGCCGAGCTGCTGGAGCTGCTGGAGCTGGACCAGCTGCTGGAGCTGAAGGATGGCGTTGAGGTCGAAGGCCTGGGCGTTGAAGATGTTCTGGAAGGCGGCCAGGTTCAGGTTCTGCTGGACGGCGAGCGCGGCCAGGGCGTTGAGGTCGACCTTGTTGAGGACGTTCAGGTAGGCGATGTCCAGGTTCTTGAAGGCGCCGTTGTTGAGCTGGGCGAGGTCGAACTGGGCGGCTGCGTCCTTGTTCTGGTCCTGGTTCTTGACCTGTTCCTCAGCCTTGGCCTGGTCCTGTTGAGCCTGTTCCTGGGCCTTGGCCTGCTCCTGGTTCTGGACCTGGTTCTGCTGCTTGTCCTCACGACCCACCATTTGGGAGGGGGCGGCGTAGGCAACGGCGGCAAGGGCCGAGACGAAGATGGTAGAGAACTGCATTTTGGCGGTTGGTTGTTGGGTTGGTTCTGTGATTAAAGAATAGAGAACTCGTGGAGCACAGCTATCAGGTTGAGTGTGTCAGTTCAGGAGATACCCAGAGCTGTCAGCTCCGTGCTGCTGTGGGAGACGAACCTCAAAAAAATCGATGTCAAGGAGTGACTGGCGAATTAAGTAGTGAAGAAGCGAAAGAGAACGAGCACAGCTGTGGGAGAAGTGTTAGTAAGGCTGAGAGCGGAAAGGAGGACGTTTGGATGTTGCTTGCCTCAGAGAGAATGAATGAATGAGTTGATTGAGTACCTGGTATTAGACTGATGATGAGGAGAAGGAAAAAGAGACTATGACAGGAGGCCATCATGATCTTATATATCCATCTGAACAGAGAGATGAACTGTAGCCTCGGGAGAAGACGTTGGCCGAGGATGCCATGCCAAGCCTTATGCGGGGCAAACATGTTCGGATGCACTTCAAAGAGACGATCCGGCGTGAGCCTGTCTGCAGGCATCCCTAGAAAGGAGAGCCTCGAGATCTGAGCAGACCGTGGGCGGTTTGGTGGGAGAAGGGGGGTGAAGGCAGGGATGTAGGTGTAGGTGCAGGAGCCAGGTCCGGCCGGAAGCTGGGAACTTTTTTTAGAGGATACCAAGCTGCTGGACAGGAATAGACCCATGCGTAGATGATGCAAGCTGCTCTACGCAGTATACTCATGAAGCGAGAAACAGCTCTTGGCACCCGCGCCAGTCCCGGCCGGGACAAAAGACGGCTTCTACGGAACTGCTCTTGCCCGAACCAAACGTACGAGGTCGGCTTCCGGCATTCATGCCTGGTCCCTTGGGCAGTACCTACTACCAAGACCCCAAGCAAATGTCAACGATATCCATCATTTGAGGACCAAGATGTTCAGCTTGGCAGCAGTTCTTTGTTTGATGGGCGCTTGCGGCCTCCAAGAACGAGAGCAACAGCCCCAAACATCCGCTGGACTCTCTGGTGGCGCAGTATCACAATTTGGATCAGTCCAGACCCCCAAGGCCTTGGTGTTACCTACTCTGTCAGTTGCTCCCACGCAGTCACTTATGTACTCGTGGCCAACGCAGCAGAGCAGGTAGGCATGTAGGCAGGTAGGTGAGTGTGGGTAAGAGAAGTAGTCTTGGCAAGTATAAGAGAAGCTCAAGAGCTAGCAGCCTCTGTCATTTGCCATCCGAGCGTTGCGTTGCATCCTTCAGCTGTCGTCCCAAGTACCGCAGGTACGTGCATACTACCACAGCAAGTGCCGCGTGCGACCGTGCGCGAGTTGCAACTCAGACGAACCCAGTACAACTTGACTAGCCAGTAGCCCAAGCATCTGTCAGGATATGACATAACATGAGACGAGATCTGGGCATGATCACACGAGAGAAAAATAAGCATAACAGGGCCCGTACAAGTACGGGGAACTGCCTTTGAGACAAAACATGGTGTGGACCCTTGCCCAACCGTTAAGTTGCTAGCCCGACTTGGGTTTAGCGCGCGGCTCTCTTATACTCCGGGGCATCTGTCAGGGACGCCGCAATCCACGATCTCCCAACGTGAAACTGTCGCGAATCCAGTCATGTCAAGCTCCGAAGGCACAAGTCAGCACCGAGAGCTGAGGGATGGCGAAAGTGTCGGCTGAACGGCTCGACGGGCCACCCTGAATTCATGCACCGCTGTCTGTGCGGCAGCAAGGCGGTGATGGACCAGAACAACTGACCTTACATAGCTCAGCAAACTCCCCGTCGGTAGTCTCCGGCACCTGATGCACCAATCACGAACCATCATTCTCATGATTGCTGCAAGTGACTGCAGGCCTCCAGTAATATGTGGTATCCCACATGGTATCGGTCGACTCCTAGTTCAGGCAGAATGGGGGTAGCATGCTACAAACCCAACGTGACTTGTCATCATGTAGTATACACCGATTTGATAAGACAAGTAGCAACAGCTTACAGTCAAGGTGGTGTTTGAGCATCAGAATAGGTGACGCCAGCGATCTGTTGGCGTGCCTCCCCAAGATCCTCTAGCCGGTTGAAATCCTGCGAATATTTGTCGCATCAGTGCCAAGTCCGTAACGATAGGTTGATTACTCTCTTTCGAATATTCATACATACCTATCTACACCAGCGAGGTTAATACCAAACGAATCGTTGCGGGGAGATACGGAGAAGGTAGGATTACTGTGTCGCAGAATGCTTTCACTTCACTTTGCCGCTCCGGGTGTAACCGCGACGCACACAGATGAATATGAGCAGCGCGGCTCCGAAATCTATCTGAAAAGGTCACGAAGAAGCAGATGGAATCAGGAATAAAAGTCTGAAAACATTAAAAATATATCATGGTAGCTACGACAACTTGGGGGACCCAACAAGAAGTGTGTTTCCCCCTGTCCCTTCCCCCGATACCAAATTTGCAACCACAAGTCCTCTAGGGGAACCGGGAGCAGACCATCTAGGCCGCTCGCTTTGGACCATCCAGGGAGATCACCCGACCACCCGTCACCACGGGGCGAGTCGGGGCTCTAACCTGCACTGCACTGCACCGTGATTTTTTGTTTGTTTCGATGAGCCCCTTACATGGCGGCCGCATGGGCAGCGGCGGCGGCGTCGTCGGCGTTGGCGTCCTCCTCGGCGGCGGCGTCATCGGCCTTCGCGTCGTCCTTGTTGGCGGCGTCCTCCTCCTCGGCGGCGGCGTCGTCGACCTTCGCATCGTCCTTGGCGGCATCCTCCTCAGCATCGGCGTCGTCCTCAGCATCGGCGTCCTCCTCGGCGGCGTCATCCGCGTTCTCATCCTCCTCAGCGGCGGCGTCGTCGGCGTTGGCATCGCCCGCGAGCAGGGCCTCGCAATCAGCCTGTGCCTGCTGGAGGTTGAGCTGCTGGGCCTGGAGGGCCAGGTTGCCGCGCTTGCGGCGCAGAGAAGACTATACCGAGAAACGGTTAGTCAGTCATACTGTGGGTCCTAAGGATATAGAATAGGAAGAAGCTTACCTGCTGGATGCTCTTGACTCCACGCTTGAGAGCCTCGAGTTCAGGGACGGCGAAGCCGAGGATCAGCTGCTGCTCCAGGAGGGCGGCGACGTCCTGGACCTCGACGAGGCCGAGGGTCTGGAGCTGCTGGAGGGCCTGGAGCTGCAGCAGCAGGTTGATGGACTGCGCGACGTTCAGGTTGAAGTCGGCCAGCTGCTGGGCCTGAATGTCGCAGACGCCCAGGAGGAACATCTCCTGGAGGATGTTCTCGTTCAGGCTGTTCGCCAGGTCGGCGTCGTCAAGGGCAGCGCCCGAGCCCTCCAAGATCTCGGTGCCGTTGACGTCGGCGGCCACCTCGCCGTCCTGGATCTGCTGGGCCAGCGTGTCGAGGGCTTCCTGGGCGGCGGCCTCGGCATCGGCCTGGGCTTTAGGGTCGGCGGCGGCCTGGTCGGCGGCAGCGTCTGCCGGGGCGGCGGCGGCCTGGTCCGCATTGGCTTGGTCAGCCGCTGCGCTGAGGGCCTTGTGATCGACGGGTCCCGCGAAAGCAGGGTTGACCGAGAAAGCCAGGGTGGCGAGGATGGAGGCGTTGATGAACTTCATTTTGATGGTGGTATTGAGAGAAAGTGGGGGTGAGTTGGAAGGTTGGTTGAACAAGAAGCCGGCTGGGTAGTGTTAGTATCTCTCTCTCTCGGAAGACTTGTTGTTGTTATCTGGATCCTGTATAGGAGACGACGTACCTTCAAAAAGAGTGACTGGTAAGGAGTGACTGGAAGTGAAAGATGAACGGAAAGAGCACAGCTCGAAAGATTGACAAAGACTCACAGAGACTAGATAGTTGGATGATGGTGATGAGGAGAGAGAGGAAATTGGCATTAGACCCGAGAGGCTGATGGTTTATATACACAATTCGCAGACCGGATGACAGTTGGCGATACCACATCTCATCCCGGCATATCGTCTCCAAGACCTTGACTGCAGGGCATCCGATCCGCCATGGTTCATCAGAAACGCATCCTGGGGTGGCAGTGAATCGTCTGGCGATGACGCGGTACGCTAGGCCAGCGGTTGCTATTGGCTTGTGTTGTGTCGTCGTTGGAGGCGCGGTCGTGTTCCAACAGCAACGGATGCCGTGATGATCAGATCGACTCAGAGCCTCTCCATGCTTCCCAGTGCTGCGCCAGCCAAGATTACAAATCTCCAAATCATCGCCAAGGTAGATGATTCGTTACTCGCCCGCTGTTTGGGGAGATAGGAGACAGGGAGGAGTAGCTACTAAGCTAGCTAGCTGTGCGTAGAATGGCCTTCGGATGACAGACATGTACGACGAGATCCGTGATGCAAGAGGATGAGCATTTCTCTGGTGCCAAGATGGAAAGCTGAGTAGCCGCAGACAAGAGCGCGGCAGACTGACTATATTTGATACAACAACCAGGGCGGACAAATGTTTGGACCACCTGCGCCAATCAGACTAGCGGAGTCGATCGACTAGCCGAAGATGTGACACGGGAGTGGTGAGATCGCCCGACACAGGTATCGACACCCACGTGCCAAGTCGGGAACCGACTTACACGCGTAACAAGCAAGCATTCCCTTTTCTTCTAGACGCCGCATCGGCCACTAGTTCCACCCATCCGATGATGGGCCGATATAGTAAGTTCTTGCTTTCCAGATACTCAGATGGATAGATAAACGATTGCACATGGGATGACTCGCCCATGCCTCACAGAAGCTTATGTGGCCGTTCAGTGTCAAGGACACAACGGAATAAGCCCGAGTTGCCCCAATGGCCACAAGTCAGTAGCAACACGTAGTGTTCTCGCGGGCATGATTCACCAGGAGTGGCGCCCCAAGGCAAAAAACGAGTAAAGCAACGTTTCAGAGTGATCTGGCCACCAACACCCCTTACAGGGAGGAGTATCCAAGCGAAAATCACTGGCCTTAGAATGGTGCCTTCCCCGGACCGATCTGGCGTCATTGGCCTAGGCTCTCAGGCGGATGCCCTTCCCGGAGAACGCATCCCCCACAAGCAGTCGCAGATCACTCAGGTGAAGCCTTGACGGTCCGAACTCCAAACTAAGATCTTGCCAAGGTTTCGCTGTTACTACGCTTCTGCCATGCAGAGATTGGCCCTGCAGGCTATGTTCTGGCCTGGCGTGTAGGAGGCTTGCCAATAGCTGCGTATCGGCATGAGTGTGCTCTTGGATCTTCGTTTTATTTGGATATGTACGTGAGTTGTATACAGTCTATGTCGGACTTTTTCTTGGCTCCATATGCCCTCTCAAGGCCGATTTTCACTGGTCGTCTCGTGGGTGTTGGTTGTTGTCCTTGTCCCCCTTTGCCTTGAAGCCCATGAGCCCGCCAATGACGCCGCCCGGCTTGGGTACGGGGCATTCCCGTTTTGACTTCGCGCCGGATAGTCTGTCGAAGTCGTCGTTGCTGCTCTGAAATTGGGCCATCTCGTCCTTCACCTCGACCGGCTCGGGCTTCCTCCTCCGCCTCCGCCTCGTGCCGTCGGGCGAGACTTCGCAGTCGGCGTATTTGACTCTCGGTGCCGGGCAGGGCAGCATATGGGGCAGGGCGACGACGAAGAAGCTGGCAGCCACGGCGGTCGCAAAGAGCGAGGAGGTCATGCGTGACCGTGGGTGCAGGTGAGGCGGCATGGTCGCGGCTCGAGGGAAATTTGGCTCATCTGGTCCCGAAGCGTGCGTGTATTAGTTTAAAGCGGGCGGAGAGCAAGAGATAATCCGATTGGGCGGCATACCAGATTCCTAGTTATGACAAAATCATGGCGGCAGGCGTTCTGGCTTGTCTTCGCAGCTCGAGGTAGCCGGTGATGGGAGGTTAGTTTGACGGAGCTCCCGTCTTTTGCTACAATTCGATTGAATTGAGGCTTCCTTTCGGATCAAGCCGGTGGAGGTGGGCCAGCCAGTACCGAGTCCCTGATTGGCCAATGGCCTAAGGTAGCAGCCGAAATCGAAGCTAACTGCTCCCTAGCCGGGCCTCCAGCTTTTGGGGAAATGGCCAGCCACAGTGAGGCTGCAGCCAGCACAGAAGCTAGCACGACGTCAGTGGGTGGCAGGTGCAGGTGGTGCATTGTACCTAACCTTCGCCTGCAGATTTCCAGCTGCTGGCGTCATTGGCTAAGGGCCCGGCTATTTCCTAGGCGTACTGCTACGCTCTTCGCGCCACACTTATCAACCTTAAATCTGCAACCGCGATAACGCGCCTTTGAAGTAAATGGACACTGGTTGGAACCAGATCACGACTACATAAGCAATACCCAGTAACCACGTCGTCACCGCCCCCCATAGTTCATTTTCCCGGAACATACTATGCGGAACCTGGCTCTCTTGGGCATGTTATGAGCATTGGTATTTTCAAATCCAGTGACATCCCCGACGGTGCTGCCGTCATCGTCGTCGGTCGGGCACGAAACCTTAGGCGAGCGCCGCTGATCTCCACTTGTCGCAATCATGAGTGACCTCGACAAGTATGTTCTCGTACTATACCCTTTGTTGACCTGCATGTGGCTGACCTGTCTCAAAGGGCCATCGCGCAATTGCGAGCATGCCGTCCGATCCCGAGGCCCAAGTCCGAGAACTCTGCCACAAAGCCCGCGAACTTCTGATCGAAGAGGGCAACGTCGTCACTGTCGCCGCCCCGGTCACGGTATGGACGAGCCACAACAACCTCACTGGCATAGCGGGCTATGACTGACAAAACCACAGATATGCGGTGATATCCATGGCCAGTTCCACGATCTCATGGAACTCTTTCGAGTCGGCGGCGACCCCCCTGACACCAACTATCTATTCATGGGTATGCGGCCTCCAGAACGTGCGATTTCCCTTTCTGGCATAGACTGACACTTCCAACCAGGCGACTTCGTTGATCGCGGTTTCTACTCGCTTGAATCGTTCCTCCTGCTTCTCTGTCTCAAAGTCCGATACCCCGACCGGATGACCCTCATTCGCGGCAACCACGAATCCCGCCAAATAACCACAGTGTATGGTTTCTACGACGAGTGCGTTAGAAAGTACGGTAGTGCAAACGTCTGGAGGTATTGTTGCGATGTGTTCGACTACCTTGCGCTGGGCGCCATCGTCCTTGGCGCATCCAACACGCTGTCCCCGCCCAACGAGCACATTTCCAGCGAGGATTACGCAAATGCCGACATAGAAATCGAAGTCTGTAATGCCGACGGGGATATAATGAGTCGCTTCCAGCGCCGCAGAGATGGAGAAACAAGTCCCAACGGTGCCAGCGCCAGCGCCGGCGAGAAGACGGGGCCTCCGGGCTCGGGCGCTTCCGGGTCGAGCGGTGGCAGCACTGGCAACCCCACAGGCGCAGTCCTTTGTGTGCACGGAGGGCTGTCTCCCTTAATAGACACGGTGGATAAGATCCGCTTGCTCGATCGCAAGCAAGAGGTTCCTCACGAGGGTGCCATGTGCGACCTGCTCTGGTCGGACCCCGACGAGATCGACGGCTGGGGCTTGTCACCTCGCGGAGCGGGATTCCTGTTCGGCGCGGATATTGTCAAGGTGTTCAACCACCGGAACGACCTGTCGCTCATTGCTCGGGCCCACCAGCTTGTCATGGAGGGTTTTAAGGAGATGTTCGATGCGAGCATTGTGACCGTCTGGTCCGCCCCCAACTACTGCTACAGATGCGGCAACGTGGCCGCCGTCTTGGAGCTGTCCGAGGGTGGCGGCGGCGAGAGCATAATGGCCCGCAGCAATGGCGACGTTAGTCGGAGCGATGGCGGGATGCGCGGCGTCATGATGGAGAGCGAGGGTGCCATTAAGAATGGCCCGGCTCGTAGATACCGTGTGTTCCAAGCCGCGCCGCAAGACTCGCGTGGCATGCCGGCGAAGAAGCCGGTCGCGGATTACTTCCTGTAGAGGGCAGTAGTTGGTCGAAACCGCGGGGAGTGGGTGGTTGTCGGTAGGGGCGCCGGGGCCTTGAAGCATAGGAGCGTTTCTGCAGGCCTAGCGGCGGAAACACAGCGATTGTATTGTTACGAGGGCCATCTCAAGTCCAAAGTGTCCTACATGGACTCTGGATATACCACATCATCGGGCGTTTGGGGGATTCTTGTTTGTAGTGAAATTCTCGAAAGCTGGGCACCAGCAGCATTGATCAATTGACCACATCTTGAGCATGGTTTATGGAAATTGTAACTTGCTATCTTAACCGCCCGGAACACTGTCAAGCTTCTCTCAGCCCCCTTTATGGAAAAACACAGAGGACGGCATTCGTTTTATGCATATGCTTTTGGTGCCGCCCCCGAAACCTTTTCTCTCGAGTAATGAGTAGACGATGGAAAGCAGCAGAAAAAATATGGTACGTTTATATTAGTATTTCCCCATGCCCGCTCCCTCGTCACTACCCAGGAATAGCGCACCGTTGTTTCCAAGCAGTGTGTATACACAAACTCTAAACTCCTGTTGCATCGGGGGATGGCGAAGACAAGTTCCGTGCCGTGTAACGTAACCACGGACTGCTTATCTAACCCCTATTAGAGCTCATAGCTAATCACACCACCACTGCTTCTATACGCCACGGGCGCGGGCCAGTACTTCCTCTCCGGCCTCCCGAACCGCTTCGCCCGTCCATTTAGCCTTTGATCCAGATTGTCCACTTGCGACGGGTGGTAAGCCTCCCACTTCGCCGGGTCGGGTTTGGGCCTACTTTCCACGTCCTTTCTGATTGCAGCTCGTTGGTCCCGTATGAACTGCTTCCACTCGTCCTTTTGCGTGTCCCTGCCCGGGAACACCCGGCCGGGTTCCGTGTTGGCTTGCCACAGGTTGAGGTTTCCGAAGGGGTCGTAGGCCTTTATGAACGGCGTCTTGATGGAGTTGGTTCCGCTTCCGAACTTTCTGTCGCCTAGATACAAGGGGGAATCTGGGCGTTAGTGCAAATGCAAGGTTATCAAGAGGGTATATGAAAACGAAAAGGGGGAGGTGAGGTGAGGGCTGCCCAGCCAGGAGAAGCGTGTCCTGGCCGGGCGGTGTGGGGGGATGTTCTTACCTCCGGGTCTTTTCTTCTTACTCGGGGTCTTGCCCTTGCGATCCTTGTCCTGCTTCCCGTCCTTTGCGTTAGGGTCTTGGATTGTGTGCGCTCCGTCGGGCGTAGAGCGCTGGCCGGGCAATAATATTGCGGTCTCAGCGTCCGAAGCACCTTTCTTCCCAGAGGAGGCGCCCGGTGAAAACGCCCGACGGGGGAGGTCTGCCTTCCCATCGTCTCTAAACTGCGCCCGCAGCGCGTCGATCTTGTCGATGTTGTTACGGGCTTCGGCAATCTCGTCCTGGAGCTGCTCCCTCGCGTTCTCGCCGTACAGGCTCTCGCGCTCCCGCTGCGGCCGGGTGCTCCTCTTGTACAGGTGCACCATCGTGTGGGAGCGATAGATGAACATGTACAGCTTGACTCGCCAGTAGACCCTCTCGAAGCCGAGCCGGTAGTAGAGGAGGACGTTGCTGGAGACCATCCAGACCAGGATGCTCATCAAGTAGTTCATCAGCTCGCTGCAGTCTGCCCGTCGGGTGTACGCATCGTAGTCGTCCTCGATAGTCTCTTCCCACGGAAAGATGGGAATCCCGTTTTTCACGCAGATGCTCGCCACTCTTCGGAGTATCGTATTCATACTGGGGACGGCGTTTGCGTCATCGGGGACGAGGAGCACGGGCTTCACGGTGCCTTCCAGAACATTGTCGGAAAGGAATCGGCTCAGCAGCTCCCAGGCCCGGATGCCATGCCGGATTATCGACCTGTCCTCTGGAGGGGACATCCCTTCGGGGATCTCCAGCCCGGCTGCGAGGTACAGGGCGAGGATGAAATTCTGGTTCTGGACAAAACCGACATATTGATCGTCGTCGTCTCCGTCCTTGTCTTTGTCCGTGGGTTGGCTTCGTGGCGAGGATGGGGGCTCCGTGAATAAGGGCGAGGACGGGGTGCTGCCCAACGAGGATAGGGGGCTGCCACCGGAGCTGCCACCGCGGAGACTGAGCAGTTCTCCGGAAGCTGTGTTTGCGTCCTTTCGCTGGCGTTTCGTCTTGCAACGCACACTATTGCCAAATTGGGGCAAACGCCGCTTAGGATACTATTGCGCTCGTTGATTAGTACTTGTAGGCGAGCCGTATGGGTATGATTGGCACTCGACCTACAGTTCTGACTGCCATTATATCCCGCCAGAAGCGTTCATGTAACTCGGAATTACTGTATGTCGGAAGTTTGACTCTGTGCACTGGTTTGCTATGTATAGTTCTGAAGCTCCTGAGACAGTCTGAAAATCCTCAATCTGTATGGTTATAGACACAGAATTGGAACCCCTGAGAATCCATAGAAACTCTTTACCCAGCACCTCCAGATCTCGTCGCCTCCTCACCTACCAACTTCAACAAAGCCTTGAGGAGACAAGGAGCATGTCTACTTTGGGTTTGTTGTCCTTTATTTGGCACTTGGTGCAGTAACTGATGTGACCAATCAGTGTGTCGCACAAAGTCTGGATCCGGTAATCCAACATTCCAGCAGGTGTGGGATAACTTCGGACAAAGCGTACAACTCCTAGTTACAAGGCAATGGATGGAGGAGAGGTCATACGCTGCAGAACACTATAATGTAATGGAACGTTGCAGCAACCACGCATATCACAGCAATCACAAATCGACCAGAATCAACTGTCAGAGTCTGAAACCGCTTTGATGGTTTCGCAACTGGGTATATGTCTTTGTGTCCGCAAAAGCAAATAGGTATCATCATGGAAAAGTGCTCTTTTCCCTATAGCCCGAGACCGTGGTATGTGAGGCTGCCGCTTTCTTTCTCTCTCTGTATGTGCAAGAGCTCCAGCAATTCCAACCTGTGTGTGCCTGACTTTCTCAAGCCTTAAAACGCCCAAATCCCATTCCAGCCACTTTCACTATCCTCCGCTCGACTTCTATGCCACCAACGATTTCTCCAAGTGGACGATGCCCATGCATAGATAGACACGGTAGGGAATGAGATAGGTGTGCGATAATAGGTAGCCACTAGCCACCATCCTCGTTATCCCCAACCCATGTCCTCATCCTCCATTTCAGGCTCATCGTCGGCCACTGGCAGAGGGTTCTTTCGAGGCCGGCCGCGCTTCCTCGGCTTGGAGTTCGACCTGGCGCGTTTCTTCCTCCCACCTGGTGTATCGCCAGCCTTCCTCTTGCGGCCTCTGCCATCCATGTTGTCTTCGTCCTCGTCATCGTCCCCGTAATTTGGAGTCGTAGGCTCACCGTCAGCATCGAGCTCGTCGTCTTCTTCGCCGATTCTCACTTCGCTATCGACGTTCATGAGCTCGTTAAAGTTTTTGCACGTCTCAACCATGCGCTCCTGCGAATCAAGACCCGTCATAATCGTAGCCATGTCCTCCCAGAATTTGTCTCCTGTGACGCCCTGAACCTTGACGGGAGCTTTGCTGGTATCCTTAGCTGCTGTCTTCTTGTCAAGCTTGGCTTTCGCTTCTGCCTTTTTGTTCAGGTTGTACAGCTTGCGAAGATAAGTACGTGCTTCCCATACGGACAGGAGGATCATAGCACCAGAAGTGAGCTGGCGAAGACGCTTCGGGTCAATATCTGGTTCTTTGGCAATAGCTGGCTGGTCTCCGTTTTCCATCGCTGTATCGTTGGCGAGGGCAGTGTCCACACGGTTTTGGAAAACGTCCGATTCGATAGCCTGCGCGATGCCGGAGCCCGTCATGTGGACTATCTTCTCCATGGAGGAGACAGTGGCCTGGATGTCACCTATCGCAGCGTAGTCGAAGAAGGCAAGATTTTCAACCAAGAAGCGCGAAGACTCGACATGTTCCAAGGAGGTGTTGTCATCCTCGAGCTTCGACATATCGAAATCAAGCAGGCCAACAAACTTGTCGATGAAACGCTGTCGGCCTTTGGTGTTGCTGTTGTCATTGAGGATGCTGAGCGTGGATTGCAGCTTCGCGGTGAATGGATTGGCCGTTGCCCCCCTAGCGTCGTGGACAATGTCTCGCTGGTAATGAAAAGCGGATTGCACTGCTTTTGCGTACTCCTTTTCCAAGACTTTCTCGTGCTTTTGGTGCAACGACTTATGCTCGACGTAAGCCAACTTGGCAATATCGGGTCTGGGACATGTCTCCAAGGTGATGAGAGTGACTCCAGTTTCCTTCGGATGGACAAGTCCTTGCCTACTGATGCTGGCCAAGATCTCTGTCGCCATAAACGCATGGTCGTCCTGGGTTGCCAATGTAATGCGCGTGATATCCTTGAGGAATCGGTGTGTAGTGCCCATCGCAACAGCGTCGAAGCTAGTGCTCGCCATGACCTTCAAGTCTTTCTGGTCTGGCTCGTCCTTTCCGGCTGCCCCGGCTGCAGCAGCTTCCTCTGAACGCTTCTCCTCAGTGAACAAGAATTCCTTGAATGAACGAAGAATCATTGATTCCAACGCGGGAACCCGTTCCTCGAAGACTTGCTGGAATATGGTATAGACATTGACGGAGAGGAAGTTCTGTGGGTTTGATTGGCAGATGAGACCAATAGCGTCCAGGGCTGGTTTTCTCATCTCCGTCGCCTGGTCGGGAGCTGCGAAGGGGGCAAGGACATCGACCATGAGCTTAGAGACTGGACCGCCTTTCCACTTCTTGAACTTCTCCTTGAACATGTCGACTTGGCCATCCAGATCGCAATGCTTGCCAATCATACCCACAATGAGGGCGTAGCGGTCGAATTGCCGGAATCGTTGTTGGTCCAAAGGCTTCTGCAGCGACAAAGCTCGGATGTTCTGAACTCCCAGCATACTGGATATGACGAGTTTACTAAGATGAGCAGTGTTGTCCAGAAGGCCGCTAATAATCCAAAGACAAGCAACTATATCATCGAGTAGAACTCGAGTGACTTTGCTCACGCAAGGCATCAACTCCTTTCTGACATCAGCCAGAAACTGAGTATGTACCCTGGGGACCTGGGGTAAGATTCGTCGATAAATGACAGCGACAGCTCTCGAGGTTGACAGATCCTCGCTCGTGCTGATACTGGCGATGCGTGGTTGCAGGCGGCGTATCTGCTCGAAGGTGAATAGCTTGGGTTCAGCCTTGGCAAACACCATCAGGATTTGGAGTGCACCCTTGCCCGAGGGAACTGATGGGTCATCCGAATCTGGGTTGTCCACCAAGTCAAACATGTTGGCAACCAGTCTAGTGCAGACCTGCGTATTGGCATTCACGAGCTTCGTGTCCTGGGAGAGAATGATCTGAAACGCCCTGTCGAGGACCTGGGACGAATTACCCTGTCGAACGGTCTGTACCATGAGAGCGACATGATCGGTCAAGGCTTGCCTGTAAGCCGTGGATTCGTCGGCCTTGTAGAACGGTGCAATCCAAACCTCCTCGATCATTTGTCGTGCAAGCTCCTTCACGCTGTCGTCAGGATCTTGTATACGCAGGAGAAGCCCATTGGCAATCTTGCACCGTATTTCTCTGTCCACGTTGCGTAGATAGATATCTCTGGCAAGCTTCATGGATCTCTTGCGAACAGCCAGACTCGAATCGTTGAACCGTTGATTGATGGTGGGAATCATTCTCTGCTCCAGGTGCGGGCGCATACCAATACATTTGCCTATCAGCCCTAAAGCGGAATCGCGAACCTGCGGAGACGTGTCATTGGAGCACTGGAGAATCAGGTCGACAACTACGCTGTCGCCATCGAGGATCGCCGGGTCTGTTTCCAGGACCGATGTGATACTCTTGAGACTTTTGCTGCGCACAGTGGCAGCATCTGTGGTCATTGACTGCATGAGGATGCTCAGGATCCCCTTGTAGGAGTCGCAGAAGTTTGACCTGAGAAGGATGATGGAATACGCAAGCTTGGCGTGGTTCGCGCTCACAGCGGCTGCATACGAGTATTCTGCAGTAAGCCACTGGCGGTTCTCGGTCATTTTACGAAGTCGGTAGGCCATGCGGCCGTACTCGGCTTCACGCTCCGAGTCTTCCTCCTCCACCTCGCCCTCGTAGGTGTTGCAGAGACCGACGCTCCAATCCATAACCATGAACGATATGGCACTTGTCAGGTGAGGGTCTTGTTTCAGGCAACCTTCCAGATACTCTGACACAACACGATACGGGCCCGACCAGCCAGTGATTTTCTCTGGCGAGTGCTTGCGGTCAAGCGCAAAGAATGATAGATCTGCAAGAAATCGACCTTGTGCGTCGGCATCGCTGCCCTCGAAGGAGCTGGCAGCCTTTCGCACGTCCGAACGGAGATCAGAGATAGCGGCAGCCATGGCCCCCAGAATCTCGAGGGCCATATTCTTCGCCGGTGCCGTATGCTTGTCGCTCTTGATGATTTCGAGCATCATGAACATGGCCATGCGAAGAATAAGCTCGGCTGCAGGCCAGTCAGGCATCCCAAGGCACTTGGTGAAGTCTTCTATGAACAAATCCAATAAAACCCTGGGCGTGTTCTGCTCGCCAGTCTTGGCAACCCGCAGAGCCCGGTTGACCATGAACTGAATAACATACGAAGCGTTGCGCATGGCGGTCTCGGACAGCGGTTTGGCGAGAGCCTCGAGCTCGCCAATGGCAGTCTTGGCTTCGGTGGATGCCATTTCTTCCGATCTGACTGCATAGTTATCAGAGTCGCCGCGATGCTTACTCTGACCTTCTTCTTCGCCATCTTCACTTAGCGAACTGATCCCTTTACTCTTGGCGACCTTGGCCGCACTGGCCTGTACTAATCGCATAATAAGAGCCGAGACAGGCTGGATGCTTCCGCCCTCAGAAAGCTTGAATTGTTTGGCATGGCTCTTGCTTTTCGGCAGCTTTTCCAGAGAAGTCAAAATGTCGTCGAAGATGCCCTGCCTGGATGCAGGCTTCAGCACGAAAATCTGCGATAGTAGATCCATGGCTACGAGACGGAGACCATCGAACTTCTGCACTCCGACAATCGAGTCCTTCTCGGTGAAGGCGTTCTCCACGAAGATCAAGCGGGTGGATGTGAACTCCAAAGTGCCCACCACGGTCTCCGAAAGGTCAATGCTGGAGTTCAGGTTGGAGAGAAGAGCGAATAGTTTTTGGCAAGCTGTGAATATCGTGCTGATGGGCTTCTTGTGAGCGATCAGGTGCTTGAAAATCCCGTTCTTCGCTTCCGAGGTAGCACGCATCTCGACAATGGGTACGATGATGCCTTCCATGACATTCTTGAACAAGTCCAACCCCAACTGGATTAGATCCTCCGAGTAGAGTTGCTTCTCTTCACGACCACCGCACATCACAGTAAATGCAGTCCTTGCCGCTCGTAGACCCGCCTCGATATCTGGAATGGATTGCATCCACACCCCAACATCGATCTCACCCCAAGACTCATCAATCTTGCAGTCGATTCTCTCAGCATGTCGTAGTGCGCCATCACATAGACTCTGTAGGCGCTGTAGATCTTCAACCGGAACTATGCGGAAGCATCGAAGGTCCTGGGTCTTCAAGAGGCACTTCTGGACCCGGTCAAAAGCGGTAATGGTCAGCGTGACTTGCTGATCACCAACAAAGGTGACCCAATTATTATGGCCACTCTCTAACCTGTCCTCGGCCTCGAAGACATCCTGAAGGCATCGTTGTAATCCCTTCAATGCGTTGTTTGCCAACTCTCGGTTGCCGAGACCTCCGTTCTGCAGGGTTTCGTTATCCTCCAGCTCCACGCGCTTGCGCTTCTTGGACAGATGGGCGGGCGCGTCTGCCGAGTCGTCCACAACGACGAACTCGGCTTTGTTGAAGGTCGCTGCTGGCAGCTCAATGCTGATGCCAACATGAGGCGATGTCTTCTGGGTAACTTGTGTTGGGGCCGGTGCAGGCGTTACGGAGACCGCAGGTTGCGGTGAATGTTCTGGCTTGACTTGTACCGTCGGGGTTGTAGATGTCGCAGAAGGTGATGGTCTCTCAGACTTTGGTGTCTGACGAGACTGTGCCTTCGGTTGCGGTTGCGGCTGCGGCGGCGGCTGCGGTTGTACCATCAGGTCTGCAGGCGAGACAGTTGTTGGGTGACTGAAGGGCGAAGGTTGTAATGCCTCCCTGGTTTGGGGCGTGGCCTGCTTCTGGGGTTGAGGTGTAGTAGATATCGATCTACCGGCTGCCTCTAACTCCCTTTGGGTCGGGATGTGAACCTCGATACGGGCATGGTTCTTAGCCGCAGCTTGGGCATTTGCTGTGGCAGGGTTGTGCTTAACGACTTTATGCGGCTCGCTCTTGCGCACCTTTGGCGACTTCTTGCCCGTCCGAGGGGACATGGTCTGCCCGTGGGGTGTCGGAGTCTGCGTTCTCGGGGTGCCGGGAGTAGGATGTCGGAAGTTGACGGCTGAGTTGTTGTAGATCATTCTAGCGAATGGCGAGAGGCCGTCGGCTAGGCTCTTGGTGGTGCCGTCTGTAGATGCAGTCGTCTTAGGTGCAGTCTTGAATTGACTGAGGTGACGCATTAGTCTGGTTCTTGCTTCACTGCTTGGTCACGGGTTGTGCTCAAGCGGCTGGAGTCGTCTTGCACAGCTTGGGGCAGTTCGCAACTTACAATAATGTGATTTTCTCGGGCTTCAAGAGGCTTTGTATGAATTCCAGACTGCCATCCAGCCGTTTGGACTGGGTTGGTGCTTCGGCCTCTTGGTTCAGCGCATCGTAATCCTCGTGCGATACAAGTCCGGCAACAGAGGGTGCAAGTTGACCGGAGCCGATGGTGGGATTGTGAATAATGGCTGTAAAGATTGAATGAGACCTCGTTAGCCGATTGTTTTTTCTTGGATTGCCATCAAGCTGCAAACAATAAAGAAATGGCAAGATGGGAAGGAGCGGAGAATTGGCAGATATCTTGCGGTTCAGGAAGGTGCACACAAGCTTAAAACTGGCAGGTACGGACGGCACTTACCAGGCTCAAAGGGAAAGACCGACGTGAAGGGCGTGTACGGCAAAGCCTCGTTCAAACTGATCGGTCTATCGTGATGATTCTGAGCCTCCGCCAGCGGCTGTGAGGGAGCCGCCGGCTGTTGCAGCGGCGGCTGTTGATGTTGCGGCTGCAGGAGCATGCTGGGCTCGATACACTGGCTCTGCTCGTACTGCGGCGCCATGCCGTTCGCATCTCCGTAGCCGTAACCGTCCATGGTTGCTGATGGTCCTCTTCTTCTCTAAGGTGCATCCAGAGAGTGTCGCGGGCCCGAATCTATGTCGTTGTATTGCTACTTCCCCAGCTCATTACAGATATCATCTTCGTAACAAGCCCGATTCAACTACTTGCATGCCATGGAGCTTGGACGAGAGACGGGCTCGGTTCGATATTCGCATAAGGGTGTATTAGGGAAAGTCGAAAGTGTCCGGACCGGAACGCGTCAGCAGGTTGGGATGGAAGCGAATGCGATGCCGGGAAATTGTCCGGGCAATCGGGTCTTGAAATATATCGCGAAAAGGGCAGCAGCGGCTTGCCCTTGTTGTCAAGCAAGGAAGTCGCGACAGCCTTACGCTAAAGTTGGACGATGAATGAATGGGCGAAGATTGGATGGAGCTCCGAGTCTAAATCCAGATCCTCCCAAAAAGCGCAAGGCATGCCGAGACCCTCCCTTGTAATTGCAGGGATTGCTGCCGTTGCACCCAAGCTACACTATTTATTTGTACGGAGTATTGATTTGCAGACTATCGCGATATGGCATGTACCTTGACCAACGCAGCTAGGGATTGAACGATAGGAATGTACATGCTGTCATTGCCTATCGCCCTGCAGCAAGCAGTCCCACCCTTCCGTCGGTCGGTGGTCGGAGCTTAACTATTTTTCTGGCCGACTTTTTTTAGATTAGACTTTTTTTGACTGAACCATTATCGATTATCGTCACTTTTGGTAGGGATAGAGAAAAAAAAGTTGCTGCAGCTCTCCGGTCTTATTCCTAAGACTCCCCTAAACGCTTCAGTCTCGTACCGCTTTCCACACGTCAAAGTAGACATCCAACGACGACCAATTGGACAAGATGAGTGTGATCGGCTCCCTGGTCTTCTGTACCGGATGCGGTAATCTTTTGCCCGCCTCCAAAGGCGACGAGAAGAACGTCCTTACCTGCGAAGCCTGCGGCGAACAGAACAAGGGTCAGTATACCGCAAAAGCTCGCATCGTTGGAGTCCCTGGCTCGGCTGACAGAACAAACTTCTAGACACCGTTTTCAAAGAGATTGTTACACAGACGAAGCCTTCCGATTTCCCCTCGCTGCTCCGACAAAAGCTATCCACAGTCCAGACCGTCGAACGCCATAAGATCCGGACCGAGGCTGCCACCAACACTGAGACTTGCGAGAAGTGTGGTGGTACCGATATCACGTTTGCTGCCGTCCAATTGCGAAGTGCCGATGAAGGCAGTACCATCTTCTATACCTGCAAGAAGTGTGGTAACAAGTACGCCACCATGCGCCGCGCGAGGTCTCTACGAATGATTGCTGACTTGAAGACAGGTGGACGCAAAACAACTAATACGCCACAAATACAACTCCTGGCTCTAAACGTGCCATCGCTCCCTATAAACTCGACTACTGCTATGCGCGCAATCGATATGAGTTCATCGTCTGTCTATTGAATATTATACATCGGCTGTCCCTGGCCAGGCCGTCTAAGCTGCCACCGTTGTGTTGGGCGCCGAATCGGGAATCAGCGCATACTCGGTCTGGTTGCTCTGTTCGTAATCAACCATGTCGAGAGCGACGATTACGCTCTCACGAACCACCTTCTCCTTGTCGTGGAGGAATCCTTTAAGAATGTCCTCGACGCCGTCTTCCTCACCAAGACTGCCGAGAGCCTCGGCGGCTTCATGACGCACCATGCTGGCCTCCTCGGTGTCGCTCAGCGCAGCGGTGAGAGCTGGTATGGAGGCGGGGTGCGAGAGTTGGCCGAAGACGAATGCGATTTCGTGTCGGAAGAGCGCCGACGAATCAGCGAAACCCTTGGCCAGAGCTAAGACGGCTGGTTCCGCGGTAGGGAGATCGGGGGGTGAAGCGAGGTCGCGCAAAGCGAACATGGCGCGGTACCTAATGAAAAGGGGTGCCTTGGTGTCCATGAGGGACTTCTCCAGCTCTTCGACAGTCCGTACAGATTCGGGCATAGAGGGCGCAGGATCTATCGAACCAAAGTCACTGTTGCAAGTTAGCCCCCAGCTCTAAGCGCGCGCGGATATCCATGCATGTGTGTCGCGATCGTAGTTAATCAAGTACCTTTGGCGCAACTTCTCTTGCTTTCTCTGCTCCGAGTTCTCCCACTCTATGCGATCAATGGCGATTTCGCAAGTATCTTTGACCGAGACATCCTCGCCCTCCCGGTTCAGGAATTCGCGTAGAATGTCCAAGTTCTCGGGGAAGCCCAAAGCTCCCAGCGCTTCGGCGGCCTCGTGGCGGCACATGGGGTCTTCCTGCAGGTCGCTCAGCGCCTTGCGCAGGGGCGGAGTGGCCTCCGTCTTGCCCGACTGGCCGAGACAGTAGGCGAGCTCGTGCTTCAGGAGCGCCGAGGGCGAGACGAAGGCGGCGCCGATCGCTTCGAGGGCGGCCCGGTAGTTCTGCTCGTCATGGTCGTGCTTGGCGACGTGCTTCAGGGAGAACAGGGCGCGGAAGCGGATGGGCAGTGGGGTCGACTCCGAGCAGAGCGACTCCCGCAGGGCGGCAATGGTCTCGGCGGTGACCTTGGTGGACGGCAGGGCGTCGTTCCGGTCCGCGCCGGTGTTGACGACCGGGGCTTCGGACATGGTTGGTCGAGGCTTGATTTGGTGGTTCTTGTGTGCGGGATGATCGTGGCGGCGGATGGGCTTCAGCAAGCAGACAAACGACTGGATGGATAAGGTAGGCTTTTGGAGGGGTGATTAGGGGACTTTTTTGTTCATGGAGGGGTCGTCTAGCTTATCGATAGGCAAGCCTGGGATCGATTTAGGTGGTGAGTCAACACTGGTGGTGGGGCAGCTTGGTATTCATACTGAGAGGAAGTCACTTACACGTGGAATAAGATTGACGGTTTCCGCAGTCAATGTGTCGTGTTGGGCTGATATGATGGCATACACGGCCGATAGTGACCTGGAACGTTCTAGTAAGGTATCTACATAATGCAGTGCACTTAATGAGACTGTCTAATGTTCGCCGTATCACTTCTTGAAGAACACACTATCCAGGAAAGAAACATCAAAGGCAACTTCCATAAACGCCTCAGGATAGCTCCACATCGCACCACCTGCCACACGATGCGTAATTGCCGCCTGTAGTCCATTGTAAGACCTCAGTTGTCCTTTTGATAAAACCGACCGATATACCAGCCATATACATATACCCCTCTCAGGCGTTCTGGTCAAGTCAGATTGATGCAGTCTACACTGCCCAGACTTATTAGACCGACATACAGAATGGCGCTGCATACCGCCAAAGACGCAGCCAATAAGCTCATCTGTAAGTGTCACTACATGTCTCCTGCTTTTTCGTACTACAGCGCGATATCCTCACTTACACCCCCTTTTCCCTCGCGCGCACCAGTCGCCCCAGCCGGCAAAGAAGCCCAAGGCCAAGCCGCGCAGTTCCAAAAGGGCCACCTCACGCGCGCCGACCTGGACGCCACGAGCCCGGTCCGGCAATTCCACGCCTGGTTCGCGGCCGCGCAGCAGTCGGACCAAGTAGCCCACCCGGAGACGAGCACGCTCTCCACGGCCGCGCTCCCCTCGGGCCGCGTCTCGGCCCGCGTCGTCTACCTCAAGGAGCTCGACGCCGAGGGCTTTGTTGTTTATAGCAACTTCGGCACCAGCCGCAAGGCCGCCGACCTCGCCACCAACCCCTGGGCCGCCCTCACCTTCTGGTGGGAGGGCCTCGAGCGCCAGGTCCGCGTCGAGGGCCGGGCCAGCCGCATCACGGCCGAGGAGAGCCAGGCCTACTTCGACACGCGCGCGCGGGGCAGCCGCGTCGGCGCCTGGTCGAGCCGCCAGAGCCAGGTGCTGGAGCCCGCGGGCGAGGGGGACGACGGGCGCAAGCAGCTGGAGGGATGGGTCAATGAGTCCGAGGCCAAATTCGAAGGGCAGGAGAAGATCCCTGTCCCCGAGTTCTGGGGCGGGCTGCGACTCGTCCCCGAGTCTATAGAGTTCTGGCAGGGACGAGAGAGCCGGCTCCACGATCGTTTCGTGTATACGCGCAAAGAAGGGACTGATGAGTGGTCATTGGAGCGACTCAGCCCCTAATGTCCTCACTTATACGAGCAGTTCCAGAACTCAGAGCAATTCGCTTTGTGGTTTATTTCTCACAATTATCGTGAGCTATGTACGTAAATGGCAAAGCTACATCTAATGCAAGTCCTCGCTAGGCCATCATCTAAACGGCTGTACAAACAAAGACTCGGTAATGGCAACCTAAGGCACACAGTGACCCATCTTCAGTCAGTATGCAGTCAGTTGCATAATTCGTCGTCGTCGTCGTCGTATCACTCGTAGCCATTGCATCACTCATCAAGCCCCTTTGAAGCCATGGTGCTTCTAGCCCCTTTTAAGCCATGGCGTTTCTCACCTGACAACATATGCGCTTCGTATTCCGGTGACAGTATAGATCCATCCCTGTACGGTGAATCTACACCAAAAGCATTGAAGACAGCTTCCTCCTGGGAATATGTTAGCATCGACCCAACGCTCCACACCACTGCGGAATAACGGTCCCAGTACTCACCGAAGATGTCGTCTCCTTTCATAACGTATGTCCTACATGACTCCTTTATGGTGTATCAAATCGCGAGATACAGCCTATGCGGCGTCGTCATTCGTATCTGACCGTTGGGCAAAATGGCCGCAAAATCAGTACAAAATCTGTCTGTCCCTGCAAAAAAAAAGGGGCTTCTTCAGTCGAGAGGGAAATCGTCGTCTGAGCCCGACTCTGCAAAGTCGAATTCCGACGGGTCCGATTCCAACATGAAATCATCCGACTCCCACATCCATTGTGCCTCTCGGCTAATGTTGCCCGGACGCTGACCGCGAGCCGCTGTCGAAACGCTGGACGAGGAAACGGCCGCCGCGAGCGAGCGACCCTCGGTCACGGCATCGTCGTAGTCGTCGTCGTCGTTGGTGGTCGTGCCACCGATCGTCGGCGTGGACGGCGCGATGGTCGAGACCTCGGTGGGGACGCTGCCTGCGGTGTGGAAGGCCGGGCCAGGGCCCGAGGGGCCGTTCTCGCTGTTGGGGACGAAGTTGCTGTCGTAGATGCCGCCGAGTTCATCATCGTAACCTCCTGCCCACATCGGCAAGTAACGTAGCTCTTCCTCTGCAGATCCCAGAGCCAAGTGCTGGGACCGGGTCAAAAATTCCACGTCACTCACTTTCCGTTTTTCGTACATGGACTTCATAGCCTCGACGTACTCTTCGCGGAAGGTTTCGAGCCGGAAGAAGGCCATGCCACCTCCAGAGCGACGCTTGTAGTACGGTGCCAGTTCGGAGAAGAGGGTCATGCTGTTCAGCAGGTACTGGTCAAACACCATCGCTAGCTGGGCGAGGGTGCTGCCACCACGTATTGGCTGGAAAAAGAAATTGTCCTTGGTATCGACTTCGGCTTTGATCCTCAACTTGTACCAGGGGTACACCGTTAGGAGTCGTTGCTCTTCGTTCAGTTGGTTATATATGTCTGAAGTGCAGGTGAACTGCGACCGGGGCACGTAGCATTTGCGGTCTCTATCCACCGGAGCAAAGTTGCAGTCGATACCAGTAAATGACTCCATCAACCGGCTATGAAAGTATCCAACCAAAGCCGATGCCAGTCCATTGTAAGCTGCTCGCAAACCCTGGAGACGGATCTGCTGGTCCTCTGTATAGGCTGTCACGACGGGGACCGGCGGGTTCACTGTAGCATGGGCAGAGCGACCAGGTGCGGTGCAACCAAGAGTCTCACCGATATCGCTAAGCTGTTTCCATTCGGGGATGCTCTTGCTAGCCATGTCTTTCAAGCTCAAGAAGTCAAAGACAGCGTCGGACCTCAGCTGGCTGAGCGTTACGCGAATTCGCTCCGCGAGGCCGTCTCGCGCATGCTGAATAGCGTTAGCTATGTCGTCGGGCAGCGCATCTCGCTTGCGACCAAAAATGGTAGTGGGTCCAACGCGATGAGGATTGAAAGTCACAGCGCCATCAGAACTGGGGTCCGTAGGAACGCCGAGAAGCTCGAGAGCGCCTTCGACAGTCAGAATCGAGAAAGTGCCGCGGACTACCTCGGGAACCTTAAGATCCCAGAACAGCTCCAGGCTAACTTCTGGCAATAGCTCAATGAAGTTACCGCTTGGGTGGCCTAGAGCCCAGGTGTAGACAGAGTCAGTCTGTGGGGAAGAAGGCATGTCAGTATAATACTCAGCGTGTCCTGTTGAAACACCAGAAGTTCACTCACAACAACGTGCATACAGTCCAATAATTTCGCCAACTTCACCACAGTATAAACGCGTATCGCAGAATTCAGACATTCCAAGACTGATTTTGAGTTGTCAGACAGGATGGCTTCCATGATGAAGATGATGGTGGCTCTGTGGCGGATGGGGCAGTAATCAGGGACTTGGCGTGATGGGACAGGCCCGACGATGTCATCCAGATCCACAACAGGCAGTTGGTCCTGAAAAGATGGTTGCTGCTTGGCCGGGGAAACGCCAGTGTCGCAATCCGCGGGAACGTGTGCGTGGTCGATGCAAGCATCGTCGTGTCCAGACACCAAACACCTCTTGATGTTGAGTCTCGAGCCGGATTGCCACCAGGCCCGAACACTCTCTGGCACCGACAGGATGGTTACGAGAGCGGCCAACTCGTCGCCCATGTCGGGGGGTGTCAGATCAAGAATATACCTGATCGACTCAGGGAGCACGAGACCGGTGTGGTCTTGCCGTCGGCGCTCCCTCATCTGAGGGGTAACCTCCACAAGCTTCTCCTCAAATACAGCAGATCTAGTAGCCAGAAGCTTTTCAGCACTCATACGGAGTTGTACATGGCTCCATTTAGTCCCGTCACACTAAGGAGAACTAAGCGTCAGTAGAATGTTCATCTAGAAACGAATCATGGGCTAACATACTCTGATTGAAGAATTGGTTGGAAACTCGATGAGTACAAACGTGTCTTCATCTTCCGGTTTGGCTTGGGCAGCCAAAGGATCCTGCGGAAAGAAGAATCGCGTGTGTCCCTGCTCGCGCTGGAGCTCCAGGATGCGCATGTCCATCAAAGCAGCGCCGGGAAGAGTATCATCGTCTTGTTGGCCGGGGCTCGCCGGCTGAGCCAAGGGCGACGACGAGGCCGAGGATTCTGCCATGTTGCTGTACCCGGCAATGAGGTTCTGCTAGATGGGAACACTCAACTTGGTTGCAGGAAATTGGAGATGCCAAGTCGAGATATTGGATATTGGTCAAGTGGCCAGATGATGATGGATTTTATCTTGCGTTGGAGAACCGTCAATCTTGCAAATGGATGCGAGACACAAGGCTGAGAGACTGAGGTTGACTGGCAAGCCCAGGCAGCAACAGTAACCGTGACTGATTGCTGGTTTATGCACGCATGACAGTCATTGATTCACTGTTTGGTCTGATAGGCAACAGAGGTCGCCCCGTAGGTCAGATGCGTGCGAGAAGAAAGGCTGCATTGAATGTGTGTCACACACAGCTCGCGTACACCAGGCCGGCGCATCAATCAATCAGGCAGCGACCAAGGTAGGTATGCTGTATGCATCTTAGTAAGATGACACCAACCGCGACATCCAGCACCCCCACGACAGCCCAGCCGCCCCCAGCCGCGAACATGATTGGTACTTGGTGACAAACAGCACTGCGGCGTGGCCTGGGTGGATCTTTGGATATGCGCGAGCTGATTGGAGCTGCACGACAGGATAGACAATGTTTTTGCTAGCATTGCATTGTTTGCAGATTCACAGGATGAAGTCAAAGGGGAAGAACAAGGGATATGAGGTATAAGGTCAACAAGGCAAAAGAGACCATGCGTTCTGCATTTGAATACATAGACACCTTCGTCGCGGACTACAGGGTAACTACGGAGTTAATCCCGCACTTAGGTTAAGTAATCTACGTAGGTACACAGGTACGGGCAGGGCCTTTGATGGGCCTCTGATGGACCTTATGCTGGCAAGAGCCGGGCATGCGGATATGCGTAGGTATATGACGATGGCCTGCGGCTAGGATTTCAAGTATGTCCATCATGCATGTAGTCATACCTATATTATTTCCCGTAGACAATGGATTCTGATGCCTTGAAGTAAGACAATGGTTTAAGGACATGCTCTCATATCTGCTTATACCCTGCCCCTGTAAGCCATTTACATACACGGCTACACACAGCTCTCCCCCAACAAAAATACAACTTTGTCTTCTTTATCCCTTGTCCCTTGTCCACGTCTCCGCATTCCATCAACTGCCAATTGCTCCTTCAGGCTTCAGCCCCTGCTGTCCGGCCTAGCGCTAGCGTGCCAAGCCCTGCCCCAAAGTGTGGGGAAACGGGAACCATCCCCATCCATCCATCCATCTCCATTTCTTTCTTGTCCCCTGCTTTCCTTACCACTTACCTTACGATGCACGTACGAGGCGGCCAAACGCTATTATCGTGCAGGGCCCAAGGCTTGAGGAGCTGGGGGCGCTCCCGATGACATACTATTATCAAACCGAATCAAGCCATTCGGGACAACGGCTGCGCGGGGGGTTCCACGAGCTGACGTATCCATGTATCCAAAGTTGAGGTGTATATAATGAGCTAAGAGACGGTCCCTGTCTCCCATTACCGACTTATTTAAGGGAGCTCTTGTCTTGTCTTGGGCTACAGGTTTGGATGATTCATGACCAGTTGCACTTACACCATCTACACAACTGAACCTATTCCCTTTCTTGACCGCTCATCTGTACTTATAAGTGATCATACCAAGAGCACACGCAACTTCCATCTGATTACTGCCCCCCTCGACAATTACAGGCTCGCTGTATAGTCTCTCTCGATCTATATCTAAGCGTCACACAACCATCATCACCATGCAGCCCTTGCGAACAATGGGAGGCCAGCACCTGCGTATCGTCCCGTAAGTGACTTACCTATACACCTCCCCCTCTCTCCCTTCTTTCGCCACTCTTCTCAGTACATGTACGCCCACAAAGTGACTAACGATTTGGACACAACACCAGGCGCCACCGCGGTCTCTACGTAGTCGCCGCGACCATCACGGGCCTCGCCGTCGGCGCCCGCTACAAGGCCGACGCCATGAACAAGAACGAGCAAGCCCAGAAGGCCTCCAACGACGCCAACTACTACGTCAGCGTCGACCGAAGCGGAGGTGGCGTCTAAACCAGAACCCAACCCTATCTCTCTCGGGAGACGGGAAGCCAATTGGTTACGACAGCTTGCACGACGAATGTTATACTTGTATATCACGAGGACTTTTCAATATATGGGGAACCTATGTATTTTACGAAGCATCGCTACAGCATCATGGCATCAAGCTGGAACAACAAGGCGCCGGCCGGGCTTTGAAGCATGATTAGCAAGCCTTGCATGAATTTTACGAAGGAAGGAAAATCAACAAATGGAAAACGAAACAAAAGCAAAGGGGGGACGTTCATTTCTTCCAGGAAGGATAAAACAAACAAAAGGAAGACGACATGTGAATGGGATATACCCCCTGACTGGACGGTTCAACCTGGATCATATAGATCGCGAGCAAAGCGACACACATAGACCGACCTCGAATGACAGACATCAACAGAGAGAAGCTATCTCGAAGAAAAGAACCCCGTCTTGCCTCTCGGTAACGATGAAGGGATCGCCAAACAGAACGTGTCATTGTCGGCTGATACCGGGACCATCCCCCCGCCCCCCAGTGACCGTTGCTCATAGATGGGGCGCATAACGTAACGATCAGCTCTGGCTACAGGAAGCAATGGGGAAAATAAGGGAGAGCCAAACCCATTATTACCTTAAGCACCTGGGGCACGATATGCGGGATACAGTGGGTACTCTGCGTAGATCACCGCCAGGTTCCTCATCATCGTGTTGTGTCTTCGAGCGGTAAGGTTGTCTTACTATCATTCACAATAGCCGCCTGCCTCTTCGAATACCTGGTAAGCGCACACAGTAAAATCCATAAACATACAAATACAAGCGAGCTCTTCCACTCTTCTCTCCTTCTCTCACGGTCTACCTAGCCCGCGGGCGACGGTGTCCGTCCGCCTAGTACCAGATTAACACAAACGCAAACCGCAATGCCCTTGTTGCAGAATTGATGATAAACGCCGACATGCTGATACATAACCAATCTCTTCTTGGTCGATCGCATAGATGCAATGTATCCGTCCGTCCATCCATTCCAGCCCTCCATCCCCATTCTTATTTTCAACGTACAATACCCCCTACAACAACTCCTCAAATCAAACCCCATCAAAACGAGCTGCCTCGTCTCACCACCCGGCGGATGGGCACCTCGCTCTCGTCCTCAGACGAGTGAGCAACCTCCTTCCCCTTGGCCCCCTTCGACTTGGGTCTAGGCGCCCCGCCACCAGCCGCCGGCTGCTTCTCCTGCTTCTCCTTGATGCTGCCCGGCCGGCTAGTCTTGGGTCTCTTACTGTTGTTGGCCGACGTGGCCGCTACCAGCAAGTGATTGTTACCACCGCCGCGTCTGGTGATGAGTCCGCCTCCGCCGTTCTCCCCGACCGCGATCGGATGGAGAAGGCCCGATCGGCCGCTGCTGCCCTCCTCGCCTGAGTTCTGCGCCGTGGGGAGCGCGCTGCGCGTCTGCCGCATCTCCTTGACAACTTCGTGGAACCCTTCCTCCAGCGTCTTCATGCGCGCCAGCATGAGCCGCGTCATGCGGTCCTGACTCTCGCGGTCCTGGTGTCCGCGGCCAAGCCCCTTCAGTTGGCCCGTCGCGAGCGCCATTTGTGTTTGGAATGACGACGGCACCGCGCCGAAGACGTTGGCGGCGTCCACATCGAGACCCATTTCCGAGTTGAAGTCCACGTCCACCGACGACAGGCCGCGGTGGGGAGGACGGGGGCCCGAGAGCCCCAGCAGCGACGCGCGGTTCGGCGCCGTCTGCGAGGGAATGGGACGTGGTCGCGGCGCGACTGGGTTGTTGATGTTGTTGACATTATAGATCGATCTCTTGGGCGACCGCTGGCCTGTCTTAGGAGACCGTTGACCTGTCTTGGGCGATCGCTGGCCAGCCGTGTCTACTGTGTTCAAGCGACTGCTCTTTGGCCGCGCCCGTGACTGCGAGCTAAGTTGCTGTTCCGAAGCTGAAGACGGGCTTGTCATTTTTCTCGCCGCCGCCTCTTGAGGAGCATAGAGTATAGTGTTGGTCGACATCGTGCGACTGTGCATCCCTTGGCGGCGTGGAGCGCCCGAGCGCGGTGAGAATGCACTGTGGCCCTGGCGCCGGGCAGAGGCCATCGAGTTTCTGGAACTTACCGACGACGGCGCCAACGTGCCGAACCGTGCCGCAACAGGCGTCGTGAAGTAGTCTTCTTCCTGCTCTGTCTCGGATCTTTGATCTTGAGTCTCAGCGTTGTCGTCATCTTCGTCGTCATTGGTGACCAGCTCGTCATCGCCGTCAGCGTCAGCATCAGTATGGTCCTTATACTCCTGCTGCTGTCGCATACTTCCATATCCTCCATTCTGGAACCCATTGTTCGACATGAGATCAGCGGGGTCACTTGCGGCTGACCTGACATCGGAAATATGTCGAAGTCTGCGTCCAAGTCGACTGCCTGCACTAAGGCGGCTGTCTACTGTCGGCCAATGCGTCAGCGGCTCACCCTCTTCTTCATCGTGGTCGTTCTGGTCCATCCAGTTCCGGATCGCAGTCTGCGATTTTCTCCTCTCATGGTTACGCTGTTGTCGTAAGGTGTCGGGAGCCCGTCGGAATACTTCGTCAAGTGCGCGGTCCTTCTGCAGCCCGACCCCAGACTCCTCACGAGCTCGGACATTGGGACTGAACAGCGCAGCCCGGCTGGCAGGGTCGGCAAAAGAGATGGCGCGCGTTCGTGTCCGCCCAGGATGCTCAACCAAGTCGGTAGGTTCGTAGAGATTGGACGCCAAGATGTACTTTTCGTAGACGAAGATGCAGAAAAGGAGTGGGAAGTGAGTGAGTTTGATGACCAGGCGGTTCAAACCCACGAACTCCCTCAGGGGCATCACGTATCTCAGTGGCATGAGCATCCAGGCAAGGATATTACCTGGTGCTATGTATGAGAACAGTGAATCGTTCTTGACCATAGATATGGTGTTGATGGCAAAGAGAAACCTGCAGTCGAGTCAGCAAACTTGTCTTGGACCGGCGGAAAGGATACTATCTTACTGATGCTCCTGGTTGGCGTTCGATGCAATAGCTATGAATGAGTTCGTGAGTACAGTAATGAGAATTGTCCTAGAGTGGCAGTCAGTACGCAAGTCAAGCAACAGAGGCGCTATGCATTACTCACACAATGACGAAGTGGCAGATAATCAGAAAGAGCGACAACAGTAATTTGCCCAGTATGTTGTACTGGGGCCACCTAGAATTGATGTTAGTTGGTTGTTGACAGCATTGTTATAAGTGTGGTTTTTGACTTACACATCCCACGCGGCTGGGGTGAAACCCATGACGATCTGAAAGATTGCGTATGCCACCTCGGAGGCATCGTTGTTGTTTCTCGACAGAGTGAAGAACACGAAGAAGCCTGAACAACTTATGAGGATGAGGATGAACACGGCAACCAGGTCCACCGCCATGAGCCGGAAGGCGATGAGGAGCTGGGAAAAGTATTGGTAGTGATCTAGGACACTGAAGATGCGGGGCAGAAGCAAGATGGCATTGGATGCTAGTACATCATAAGCCATGTCATTCCACTGGTGTGCGTCCACCAGGAAGACACCATAGATACGCATGCCGTAGTAAACGACCAGAATGAGCAGAATCCCCAGATCGAACACATTCCAGAAACTCATGATATACAGTGAGAAGCCCTGTTCGTTGAAGCCCACGACCTCGTCAAGCATGAATCCTGCACTCCAAAACCAGAACACGAGCTCCAGCGTAGTGATGCGATTGGAGCGTTCTATCAGAACAGCAAGAAAGAGGCAGATGAGGACGAAAAGGGAACAGGTCGACAGGAACTGGCGATACCGAGGCACGCGCAGCCGAGACAGCTTGAAAAGAGAAGCGTTTCGGGGATCATACAGAGTCACAGTACGTCTGATAGGCACAGCATGCAGAGGCAGGCGGTTGAGTTCTTCCTGCGGAGGCTGGAAGTTCAGGAGGGGTGTCCTCGCGTCCACGGATCCCCTTTTTGCGGACTTGAGGCTCGAATCCGCCTGGGGTTCGGGGGCGCGATGTAGGTGGTCCGCAGATGAATAGAAACTAATGGCGCCGTTCCATATGGCCTCGAGCTGTTGCACCACTAAGGGGTGTGCCAGAAAGTTCTTGGCCGAAGCTCGAATGGCCACCTCGAGCGTCGAGGTTCTCGCCACAGCTGGCTGGTTGCGGTTGTTGTAGCCCCTGTTGGGTGCGCTAGCAGCATCGGGTAGCCCTTGTAGTGGGTAGAAGTCGTACGACAGGGCATCGATGAGCTCCCTGGTGCCATATTCCTTCAGCAGCTTCAGTGCGAGGAGTTCGCAGACTCTTGCGCGCGTGCTACTTGTGCCCGCATTGCCCGGGTACAGCTGACCTTCCTTGGCGAACTGAAAGCAATTGGCCATGAGCGCGTAGAGTGTCGCACGCGTAAAGTGCTGCGTCCTGATCTGCTGCTGCATGGGCTTGATGAGGAACTGCGAGACTTGCGGTGATCGAAGCTGGTCCCATGTTAAACTGGTCTCGGTACGCGTCTGGACTATTATTCGAATCGCGTGCACGATACTGTAGATGGGGAGCGAGTCTAGCAAGAGTCAGTCTGGATCCGGGATGGTACGAAGCGCATACGAGGTTGGCATACCAAGATAGCCTGCAGAGAACAAGGGAATCACCGTGTTAGAGCTTCGGCGCCCATGCGAATCGTGCTGGCCCATATCCCCCAGGCGATATCGCCTGAATCGGGGGAGCTCCCCCACTCCCTCGTCGTCTTCGCCTTCTTCCTCTCCATCATCTACTTCGTCGGCAGCCTCGTCGGATTCCTCGTCGTCGTCGTCCGCTTCGGTGAAGTCGGCGGTGGCATGGCGGGGTTCCGGGCCCAGAGAAGCGCGGCGGGCTATGGGATTCCGGTCTGGGCCAGGCGAGGGCGTATTTGGATTCGAGTCGAACATGGACGAGTCGTGACGGCGGCGCGATTCCTTCCTGGGCCCCAAAAGGGACGACAGCATATCCCTCGCGGAAGCCGCAGTCACCATGGCCAGATCTGCCTCCTCAATGGCCCCCCACTAAGTCCAACTCGGGGAGGAAGCTGAAAGGAAAGAAAAAAGCAAGAGAAAGAAAGAAAAAAACGATGGTCGGCTTAGAGAAACGACATTTGGTTACCGCGACCAGAGAGAAAGCAAGGGCACCCTTAAAGCTGTATCTTGGCTATCGGGCTTGCGACAGACACGGTCTTCATGCGTCGAGAGTGCCGCCTAGTGCGGGAAATGCACAGAAAAAACTCGGGATGGGAACGAGAGCAGTAAACAGACTAACGGTACAGTGACCTAGGGAATCTGTTTCCCGTGGTGTTTTCTACTTTGCACAGGTCTCGAGCAGCCAAGACAAGCATCGACCCTTGAAGCAATTCCGTTAAGTGGGTGTGGAGCCCGATTAGGCGAGTGCTAGTCCCACTAGAGTAACCAAAACCATGGAAAACAGGGATCTGCACTTGCAGTAGTGTGTCATCTACAAAAGAGTGGCGCGCTGGGAGATGGGCGAGGCTCCATTCCAATTCAGATGCCATGCCATGCGTGCATCCATCCACTGCTGGTGCGCAAGTACCTACCACTAAATCCACCGATGAGTCCACTAATAGCCAGCACTGGAAGTAGTGTAGCTCAGCAGCAAGCAGCAGCAGCAACAGCAGTCAACACGGATCACTCTACATCATAACCTGCACTGTAATTTTGCTTCAACATTCAATTCATTGATACAATATTATATATATACAAATCGCATCCCAGTATTATCACGGTCGCCTCAAGCCGCGGTGAGATGGATAGATTAGAGAACAGAAGAAGGAAAAAAAGTCGGTCAAGACATGTATGTCATCATCATCACTATATTTTTTATGTCCCAGTTCAGCTCGCTCCTTTCCCATGTGACTGATTGGTATGATGAGCTTGATGCAAGTCAAAGTCAACACCACCATTCCCAGCACCTGGATCAAGTATGTGTATGTGGTGGGGTGACATCGTATCTGACCAATCCCTGGCCGCCCATGCATATAGAATTCTGTCACATTCAGATCCTACCCCAGATGGATGTACAGTAAGGAGGGAAGACATTTAGGTTGCGTACCGTGCCGTCACTCGCCTCTCCATATCTCTGACTGCGAAACGTGCGTTATGCTTCTCGGGCATGTTGCGACTTTTATTCACTGAAAGAGTCAATAGAAATGCGACCCCGTTAGCAGTGTTGTTGTTGTTGTTGATGGAGGTGAAAAGTGCCAAACAGCTGTATTTTTCGGAGAAGGTGGCTCGGGACTTACATGTGCTTGCTTATATGATTCATGTAGCGTAGATGCCTTTGCTGATGGGAGTGAACACCCAAAACCACACCGCTCGCAAATTTTTACTTCGACTTACATCTGCATTACATATATGTACACCAGCACCCGTGTAACGTGCATCATGCGCATGACCACCCATTTAGATCATCGACAGCCTATGTACTGATGTCGAACCACTGCACCTACTACTACTTACCGTACAGGACAATACAGTAGGATATCGATACTCGCACCGGCGCGAAGCGGAAGTAAACGGAAGCAAGCAATACCACCGTTGAGCAGAAGCACAACGGCTTCCGATTGGAGAATGCCGCAGCTGCAGTAAGACGCCTGTCTGTATCGCCAGTCGCCTAGTCCCGAAAGGCGACGGCCGCGGTCCAATCATCCAGTCATGGACGTATCAGCTCCCTCCTTCTCGCTCCCGCCAGCCAGTCGGTCCCTTATCAGCAAATGTCCAGGTGACATGCCCAATAGATAAGAAATGATATCAATGTATCACCTGTTCATCGCTCACCCCGTTTGCAGGCAGGAGGAGGAGAAAAGTGGTTACCCCTTCCCGGGTTTCTTGAACACAGATCCGAGTTGCATGCATGAGGTATCCATGTATGCATGGTTGGTTGGTTGGTCGTTCATCGAATGTTAACATGGTGATGAATGGGTTGACATCAACGAGATCCGAGCTTCTCTTGCCCGTCCAGTCCCGTTACCCCGCGTCCGTTGCGTGCTTTTTGTCTGAGACACCCCTGCAACCAGCTGTATTCCCTAACCAGAAACCATTTCTGTAGCCTCAACGTCTTTTGAAGAATGGATTGCACGAACGAAACTCCTCGGTGAGACAAGTCTTTTGCGGGCGCTTGCCTCGTTCCCAAGCAAGAAACCCGAAATGAGCGATGCCGGCTGCTCGCTCCATGTAACGTGATCCTACCTCTAAGCACTCGCCCTAGTAAGTCACCGGTCTAGATTGGCGGGGTCCTGGCCGACAGTAGAAGTAGGTAGCCTTCGAATACGTAGTTCACATCGAGATATTCGAACATACAAACTGGCAACTGGCAACTGGCAACTCGATATCTGCACGTCGAAAAGTTTCAGGCATCTCAAAGTAAAATGGAATATCCCATGTCGGCTCCATAAACGCACCGTACTCGGCTTCGACTGTGGGACACTACTCACCCAAGCGCCGATCTCGATTCCCACCACAGTTTTACCCACTTACACACTTGAGTGGGCGAGCACAATGACATATGCAACACCAGGACTGCCTACGGCGCGACACATCGACATTGCTCATTGTCTTGGTCACTGACACCAGCGTACCGCAGACTCGAGATGAAACTGCTGTGATTGGTGAGATATGTCACCAAGCCCTTTGGCAAGCTCATTGGCCTTTGTCAGGACCGCGTAACGCATCAGGAACCCTCGCGGCCGAGGAAGATGCTATCCTTGGGTTTCCTGTAGAGATTTAGAGAGAAGTGCAGTAACCCAGCGAAACGTGTTGAAGTTTTATTACGCGTGGTTGCAGTACGAGCTGATTGTAAGTCATATCAGCTTGTATTTGTCTATGGTATACTGCCTATGTAGATGGGGGTTCCCAGCTCACCAATTTCGATTCAGGGGCCGCGGTCAATCAGGAGTAGAAGCTACCCGAGTGACCACCGTACGTCTTCAGCTCGCTCAAGTCTATAACCAGTGACAGGCCCGTGGCAATCAGAGAGTCAATGAAGAGCAACTCATACATGAACAGAACACACATACAACATAATAATTATATATTGACTATATACGACATACATATACATATATACCTAAAATACACGAAACGTAACGCATAGCCCCCCAACCCAACCCAACGCAACACGCACGCAACGCCACATAACCCATGGTATATATATAAACATTCAAATCATCACTCATGGGTGGCTTGAGCCATGTAGTTCTAATACCGATTGCCTTTTCTAGCTCGGAAACAATTCTCAAAGAATGAACACCCAGCTTTACACCGATTTTACGTGACTATCTACCGTTTCCATTTCCTCTTTCCCCCTTTTCCCTTATGCTCCAATAACGGAAACCAGCGAAGAAGATATATAGGTTTCAAAGTATGGCTTTGAACCAAATAATAAAAACAAAGACAGATGATCTTATGAGGACATGACCAAAGCAAGCAGAGCCATGCGACAGTACAGACCATATCTCATCTGCAAGCAATCAGTTAGCATGTTCTCATATATGGGGGGTGTATCGGGGGGAAACTCACCTGTCGGAAATAAGCGGCCCTCTGGTCGAAATCGACCTCCTCCGCCACTTCCTCGTTTCTCGGCAGCGGGTGGAGAACCACCATGCTGCTCTTGGCATGCTTCAGCGTGCCGTTGTCGATGCGGTACGAGTTCTTGACGCGCTCGTACTCCTCGACGTCGGGGAACCTCTCCTTCTGGACTCGGGTGCAGTACAAGACATCGCTGCGTGCCAGGATCTCCGGCGTCAGCTCCTCAGACTCGCAGAGCAGTTGGCCAGAAGCCACCAGTTGCTCGCGCACCTTGGGCGGCAAAGCAAGCGACTTGGGAGCAACCAGCTGGACTTGGACCTGGTAATGCTGGAGAAGGTAGACCAGAGAGTGGACGGGACGGCCGTAGAGGAGGTCACCAACGAAGGTGATCGTCAGACCCTGCACGGTTCCGAGTTCTTCACGGATAGTGAAGAGGTCCAGGAAGGCCTGAGTGGGGTGCTCTTTGCTGCCGTTGCCACCGTTGATCACGGGAACAGGGCTGAACTTCCTGGCAACATCCACACAGCTCTCCTCGGGGTGACGCAGGACAATGGCATCAGTATAACAAGCCATTGTTCGGATGGTGTCCTGGAGCGTCTCTCCCTTCTTGACCGACGACTGTCCGGTGGCGATAGGGATGACCCGTCCGCCAAGACGCTGCATAGCAGCATCAAAGGAAGCAGAAGTACGCGTCGAGGGCTCGTAGAACAGGGTGGTGAGGACCCGGCCCTTAAGGACATCCAAGACACCCTCACGCTGAACGCCCAGGCGCATCTCTTGGGCCACAGTAAAGAGCAGATGCAGATCGGAGCGCGAGTACTGAGTAACAGAAAGAACATGGCCGTTCTTGAAAGACGATGACTGCCTCAGCAGCGACTTCAGGGAGTTGAACGAAGGCTGTTGCATGGAGAGAGGAAGGCCAAAGTCTTCGCCGAGACCAGTGCCCTTGCGAGCACCGTCTGCCAACGACTCCAGCGGTTGTTGTCTTGAGAAGGGTCTCTGGGGGCTGAGGACAGAGTCACGTCTCTGGCGCTGGCTGTCACCAGTCAAGGCCAAGGGGTGCGAAGTAGGCTTGACGGCGGGCGACATGGGTGGTGGTGGCATGCTACCATGGGTCGACATGTCCTTACCCAGCGGCGCAATTGGCAGCATATCACCATCGAGGCAGACCGTCTCGTCGTTGAATGTCACTCGCTGAACAGAGCCACGCATGGTACGGCCCGCAAATGGCGACCAAGACGTGGAAGAGGTGCGAACAGTGTAGGGACGGTCGATTTCAACCTCAACCACGGTGCCCACTTGCTCATGGAGCTCGAAGATTTGCTTCGGGTTGTCATACAGGCGAGTCTTGATATCATCAACGGTAAGCTTGCCCTCGGTCACAGAAGTCAGGAGAAGAGGAAGAGCATCAGCGATACCACATGAAGGATCAACAGGTGCGTCCTTGCCTCGAGCCAACTGATACGGAAGGCTGCCAATGGAGAAAACGTCAATGGTGCTCAAGTGGTCCCACAGAGCCTGCTGGTCCTCCGGAGTTGGGAGACCTTGGCAGTCGGGGCAATCCTTCCGAGACAGGTAGAGCGAGAAGATCGATACGTCACAAGTGACGTTCAAGCCCTTGGCCTTGCTCAGAGCGATGATGCGAATGTCCTCCTTGGTTGTGACACTAGTAACGTGAATGCGTCTGCTGTGCAGGCTGGCAAGCAGCAAGATCGAGGCAAGATCGCTGGTCTTCGCATCCGTCAAGATGGGCTTGTGGGTAGGCCACGAGTCGAAATGAGCAGTAACGGCCGCAACCTTGCTGATGTTGTCGGACAGGTGGTTGAAGGGGATGAAGAGCGATCCGACTTCAGCTGTGACGTGGCTGATTTGATCGGCGTTCTCCGAGGTGGCGCTCACAGAGTAGTTGAAGTCGCAGTAGACACCGCCCTTGCTGTTGTGCTGAGCAAGCTTCAGAGTCTTAGCATCGGTGATGGAGCCCTCAACACCCATAGGCATCACACGAATCATAGTGAAGCCCGAGGCGATAGAAGCCTTGGTCACAGCCTGAAGATCATGCTGGCCCTGGGAGACAATACCAGGAACGAACGCGGCAATGTTGATAAGACCAGGCAGGACGATCGTTCGGTGGCTGGTCTGGTAGTCACGAGTGCTGACATCAAGCTCGAAGTGTCGGGCAAGGGCCTCGACCAGAATCTTGGCATTCTTGACGTTAGTGACGAGGGGAACCTGGTAATCAACAGCCATTCGGCGGGTTTGGTATCCCTTGCTCATGTAGTTGGCAGGTCGGCGGTACTTGTTGTTCGACGGAAGGTTGATGTAGAGATCAATCATGTTCTTGGCAAGATGCTGGGTCAAGGAGAACTCGTGTCTCTGATCATCTTCCTCGTTACCGAGGACTTCGAGATACTGGACGGGAATTTCATGCTCCTGAAGGAAATCGGCAGTACCTGCAGTGGCGTACAACTTGTAACCCAATCGCTGCAGCTTGGCAATCGCAGGGAGCATCTCCTTCTTATCCTTGTAGGAACCGATAGAAAGGAGAATGTTCTTCCTCGGGATCTTGAAGCCGGTCGACATGAGTGCCTTCAGGTAAGCCTCGTACTTATCCATACCGAAAGAGGCAACCTCTCCGGTAGACGCCATTTCGACACCCAGTACGGGATCAGCGCCCGAGAGACGAGAGAAACTGAACTGCGGCACCTTGACTCCGACACAGTCGGGGGCGATGGTGGTAGGCGGGTACTCCATGTAGTTCAAGCCCATGATGGCCTTGGTGGCCATCTCGATGAGATCGACGCCCATGACCTTGGACACGAAGGGGAACGAACGAGAGGCACGAACGTTGCATTCAATGACCTTGATATCGTTGTCCTTGGCAATGAACTGAATGTTGAACGGACCAGTCACGTTGAGAGCCGCACCGATCTTACGGGTAGCCTCCTCAATACGCTCAATGGTGGTCCGCTCGAGATCCTGAGGCGGCAGAATCAGGGTGGCATCACCCGAGTGGACACCGGCATTCTCGACGTGTTCGGAGATGAAGTGACCGGTGACCTTTCCGTCTCTGGCAACAGCATCCATCTCAATCTCCTTGGCGTTCTCAATGTACTTGGTGATAACGACTGGGTGGTCGCGGGACACATCGGCGGCTTGCTGAAGGTAAGACTCCAAGTCGGCCTCGGAGTAGACAGTGTTCATTGCTGCTCCAGACAAGACGTAAGACGGACGAACCAGTACTGGGTAAGTGACCTTGTTGCAGAAAGACTTGGCCTCTTCGAAGCTGGTCAGTTCCTTCCACGTTGGCTGATCGACCCCTATCCGGTCCAGCATACGGGAGAACTTGTATCGGTTCTCGGCGGTGTCGATCATTTCAGGGGATGTTCCGAGTACCTTGACGCCTGATCGCAGGAGTGGGAGCGCAATGTTGTTGGGTGTTTGGCCACCCATGGCTCCCAGGACTCCGGCAGCGGACTCCAACTGGTAAATATCGAGAACCGTTTCGACGTTGATGTTCTCGAAGTACAGCCTATCGGCCTCATCGTAATCTGTGGAGACCGTCTCAGGGTTGTAGTTGACCATGATGGTCTTGAAGCCCGATTCACGCAGGGTGCGGATGGCCCGCACGGAGCACCAATCAAACTCGACCGACGAACCAATGCGGTAGACACCGGAACCAAGCACCATGACACCGTGGTCCTCGAAATTGATATCGTGCTCCGAGGCGTTGTAGGTCAAGTATAGGTAGTTGGTGAAGGCCGGGAACTCGGCCGCGACAGTGTCGATCTGCTTGACGAAGGGCATGATGCCCGCCTCGAGTCGCAGGCGGCGGACGGCGAGCTCGTTAGAGTCCCAGAACTTGGCAAGCTGGCGATCGCTGAATCCGAGTCGCTTGGCCTGGAGCAGGAGGTCTGGCCGGCCACCAATATCCACCGAGCTGAAGTTGGACATGTCCTTGGCGAAGTCGGTGAGACCCATGAGCTTGTTCAGGAACCACTTGTCGATCTTGGTAAGCTCCCAGATTCGGTCGACCGTGTAGCCAGTGTGCATAGCATTGGCGATAGCGAAGAGACGCTGATCGGAGGGGGTCTGCAGTTCGTCATCGATGGACATCAGAGCCTTTGTCTCTCCGAAGCCCAGGTTGTGGAAGTCAATAGCCCTGATGGCCTTTTGAATCGCTTCTTCGAAGCTTCTGCCAATGCTCATAACTTCACCGACACTCTTCATGGACGAGCCAAGCTGGGTAGACACCCTGGTGAATTTCTTGAGATCCCATCGGGGCATCTTCACCACAACGTAATCCAACGAAGGTTCGAAGCAAGCACATGTAACCTTGGTGACGCTGTTCTTGATCTCCTTCAGGGGGATACCAAGACCGAGCTTAGCCGCAATGAAAGCCAAGGGGTATCCGGTAGCCTTGGACGCGAGAGCAGAAGATCGGGACAATCTGGCGTTGACCTCGATAATGCAGTATTCCTTCGAGTCAGGGTTCAGAGCATACTGGATGTTGCACTCTCCAACAACGCCGAGGTGACGAATGACGTTGACAGCGGTGGTACGAAGCATGTTGTAGTCCTCGTCGGAAAGCGTTTGAGAGGGAGCGACAACGATGGAATCACCAGTGTGGATACCAAGAGGATCGAAGTTCTCCATGTTACAGACAGTAATGCAGTTGTCTTGGCAATCACGAACAACTTCGTATTCGATCTCCTTCCAACCCTTCATGCTTCGTTCGATAAGCACCTGGGGACTGGCGGCAAACGCCTTGTTGCAGAGATCAAGGAGTTCGGGTTCGTTGTTAGCGAAACCACTTCCCAGACCGCCGAGGGCATAAGCAGCTCGGACAATGACCGGGAAGCCGATGTCTTTGACGACACGCATCGCTTCGTCGACACTGCTGGCTGAAGCCGACTTGGCGCACTTCTCGTCAATAGACTCCATGCTGCGGGCAAAGAGCTCTCTATCCTCGGTGGTGATGATGGTATCAATGGGGGTTCCGAGAACCTTTACGCCCAGTCCCTCGAACTCGTCCTTGAGCTGGATACCAACCTGAAGCGCTGTCTGGCCACCAAAGGTGACGTAGATTGCGTCAGGTCGCTCGTATTGGATGACCTTTCGGACAAAGTCCGGTGTCACGGGCAGGAAGAAGACCTTGTCGGCCAAACCCTTGGACGTTTGAATTGTCGCAATGTTGGGGTTGATAAGGACTGTGTAGATGTTCTCCTCCTTGAGCGCCTTGATAGCCTGACTGCCAGAGTAATCGAACTCTCCGGCTTGACCAATGCTCAGACCTCCACTTCCAAGGACCAGAATCTTCTTGACGCTCACCTTGGGGTGAAGCGCCTCGTTCTCCGCAATGGTGCCTCCGGGGAAGTTGACCGGAGCATTGAGGAGGCTCTGGTCCTTGGCGCAGTCGAGGATGGTGTTGATGAACACGTCAAAGAGGAACTCGGTGTCCCGGGGACCAGGAGTGCTCTCAGGGTGGAACTGGACACTAAAGTAAGGCTTGCTGGTGTGCATGATACCTTCGTTGGTGCCATCGTTGGCGTTGACGAACAGCTCTTGCCAGTCGGAGGACAATGATTTGGCATCGACCTCGTAACCGTGGTTCTGAGAAGTAATGTGACATTTTCCAGTCACCATACTAGTACAGGGGATGTTGTGTCCACGGTTACCGAACTTCATCTTCTTTGTCGTGGCTCCAGTTGCGCGTGCGAGCAGCTGGTGTCCGAGACAGATACCGAAAACAGGGGTCCGGTTGATCTCCATGGTCGCAGAGATGTTCTTGATAGTCTGCTCCAAGACTGCAGGGTCACCTGGACCGTTGGAGATGAAGAGACCGTCGTACTGCTTTCCAGCCTCGGTAGAGAAGTCGTAGTCCCAGGGGCACACCATGACCTCAACACCGCGCTTCAGGAAACACCTGAGCTGGTTGTATTTCATTCCCACGTCAAGACATAGCACCCTCAGATTCCGGCCTGAAGGGTGTTCCAGGGCTTTCCCGGGCTTGGGCGAATACAGCTTCGCGGTTTTGATAGAAACTAGGTATGGGTGAGTCAAAGTCTCCAAGTCGAGTCAAGGGGGGCCAGCTTACCCTCAGCGACAAGGTTCTTCTCGTTGGGGTTCACCCATTCGACGTCTTCGAAGTTTGACTTCCAGCCCTCTTGGCTGATACCCTTGGGGCCATTGGTCACACCCGGCTTCTGCAGCAGCAGGCGGCCGAGCGTGCTTCCATTCTCCCGGAGCTTCTTGGTCAGGGCTCGGGTATCGACACCGTAAATGGCGGGAACACCCTGCTCCTTGAGCCAAGTGCCGAGCGAGGAGGTGGCGAGATAGTGGGAGTATTGTTCGCCGGAGTAGGAGGCTACGATCATACCAGCGATGTGGATTTGGCTGGATTCGAAGTATTCGGGGAGGTCGCCGAGGACCTCGTCGATCTGTTCTCGGGAGGGGACACCGTAGTTGCCGACCTCGGGGAAGGTGATAACGAGGATCTGCCCGCGGTAGGAGGGGTCGGTGATGGACTCGGGGTATCCCACCATACCAGTCTGGAAGACCAGCTCTCCGGCGATGCTCTTCTTGGCGCCGAAGCTGTAGCCTTGGTAGACAGAGCCATCTTTGAGCTCGAGGCACATGAGACCCTCCTCGTTATCACCTACGATCCGCGCGGTGGCGGGTTGGTGGTAGACTGCAGCCATTGTTCTGCCGTTTGAACCCCGCGTTCGGACTCAACTGGTGGGCAAAAAAAAGGGACGAGACGCAGGCAGGGAAGAGGGACAGCGGCCCACGTGAGACAAGGGCGTAGTAGTGATAATCACTGACGCCGATGCACCTCAACAGCGCTCGAGGGAGGGGTGAGCTTCCTGGGGGCCGTAAGTGCGCTTGTAGATCCCGAGATATCAGACGGTCATAACGCCGTTGTGTTGGGTTTTGGTATCTCCAGGGCACAAAGGCTTTCTGGAGAGAATAGAATAGCAAGAAAAAAAGAGGAGGGAAAAAAAATTGTTTGGTCAGGGTCTGGTATATCTACCTACGACAGTAGCTTCCAGTGAGCGACCTCCAGAGCTTTTTTTTTTTCTTCGCACCTCCCCGCAACGGCAGCCAAGTGGGGTGATAGCCCCGATCTACACCCATGGGACCAATGATACTCTGCGAGACAACGACCGACGACTCATGATGCAAAGGCTAGACGACAGCCAGCCAGGGTCTTTCAGGTGGGCTGGAGGGGATTGCCCAACCAGACGTCGAGGCTCAAACCCTTCTGTAGCCGGTTCTGGACTGGCAGCATCCAGTTTCTGCAGGTGCTGGACGCATGGGCTAGGCGTGAACAAGTAGGCGGTGGGCGACATGCACTTGTTGGCTGGTTTGGCGAGCAGGCGGGAGGGCCAAGATGTAACCCAAGCTCTGGACCGCTGCCCATGCACACCCATACCTCACTGCTGCCAGGGCAAAGTCTAACTTTAGATGCAGCCTCAATTTTACTGCGCTTGATTTTCTACGTAGTATACTGGTGAGAACCGAAATGCTGGCCATTTGTCGAGACCCCTAATATGTCCGTCAACCGTCCAACTGCCCTTGGAAGACTCCCTTCTGGTAGTACTGCTTCAAATTTACTTGCGCATGCTCCAAGCGTTCCCCCGATAACCGGAGATGACGTATTGCGGAGTAAAGGGAAAAAAAAAAGTTGCTTAATATTGCGTGTGCGCTATCGATGTAAGTATGATTGAATGGAACTGACCCCAGTCGATCCATAAGTTGAGAGAAGCTTAATTAGTACCTAGGTACCGCTCACTCCAACTCCTCGTCGCGGTGATGTTATCAAAATCGTACGGGCAGATTGAGACAGCATGCCCAGGCATAGACTCTGAATACGTGAGATATATAGTACCACTAGGTATGTAGCTATGCGGATGTCAACTATATCAATTGTGTTGCCATTCAGGCATGTTGACTTATTTTCAAGTTGCTACTGGATTCAGAGAGATATGCATTCAAATATCATTGTGTTCAAAAGTAGGTATACCAACCTAGAAGGACTTGACAGTGAAATGCAGTAGGTAGTAGGCAGTAGACACATACATAGTGTTGGCTTCAAGCAGCGCAACCCGTCTTCCATGAGTTGAGCCCCCCCACGAACATTTCCCCCAATGACCTCCTATCGACCCATCTCACCCTATCCCTGAAGCTCCGATATGTCCCCCATCGCCTTCCCCCGGCCGGAGCCCCCATTTCGTCCCAGCGAGGACACCAGGGACGGCGAACGGCGCGCTTGCTGGGAGACGCCACCGCCGCCCTGGTAATAACTCGGCAACGTATCCGAGTCCGCGCTGGGCGAAACGCGACTATCGCGCATCACCCTGTTCTTGTGACCCGGGGCCAAGACGGCAGCCGGGTCCGGCGACGAGGACGACACAGTCGTCGACTCGTCCGCCGCCAGCTCCGGCTTGAACCACTCCTCCCCCGCGTGGTTCCCGGAGGAGCCGGCGTCCCCCCTGGACATCGTTGGCGCCGTCGCTGGATCGGGGCTGTTATGAGGCGGGGGAGGCTGCTCGCCTGCTGGTGTGGCAAGGTCCTCGGTGGTGGTGGTGGGCGGCGCTTTGGCCGCGGCTGCTTCGGCCTCGGTCTCGGCCTCCTCGGCTCCTCCTCTCGAGTTCTGGTGGCGTCGGCGCCGCAGAGTCACGGCAAGGAAGAAGATGGCACTGCTGAGAAGGACGGCCAGCAGCACGCCGACGGCGATGCCGGCTTTGGCGCCCGCGGACAAGCCTTGATCCGGCGCCGACTCTTCCTTGGCAGACACCGGAACCCCCGTCGCGAAAGCGGCAGAGCTACTAGCACTACTAGGTGCGCTCGTCACCATGGCGGTGGACCCAGAATGAACGGCAGTCGTCGACCTTGGCGCAGAGCCGGCCGAAGACGTCGCCGCTCGAAACGAGGGCGCGGGCTCGTGGCCCTTGGGAAACAGGACCGTCTGCCCCAGCGCCGTGGGCAGCGTGGCCACGGCCTCGATGGTGGGCTTCTGGCGGAACAGGCCCTGGAAGTCCGGGTCGGAGCAGGAGCACGGCGAGGGGACCCCCGTCATCTCCGTCTTGGCCTTGTCGCCGGGGCAGCCCGCCCAGAGCTCGTCGGGGCTGCCCCGGTCGTCCGAGTCCTGGCACCGCACCAGGCCCACGATCTGCTGGTCGGCGAACTTGCCCTTGTGGGGGCAGGCGCCCGCGACGCTGCCGAAGCCCGGATCCGTACACCCGGCTATGTAGGTCGTGCCCCCGCTGTCGCCTGTGGTAAAGAGTTTCTATGTATAAGCGCAAATGTTCTCATCGGGAAGTAGGCATCTTCCCTGTTGCGAAATATTCACCATACCGTCGGGGTGGAAGCAAACGGAGCCCTCTAGACAAACATCGCCTTTGAGGCAACACGTATAGGCGGCGTTGGCGGCGTTTCCACATGGGATGAACGTGTCAGCCGCCTTCCGGTTCGTGGCAAAGTAGCACGTGCCGTTGGAGATGGAGAGGTCGAGATCACTCATGGCTGGCAATCGTAGCGAGAGATTGATGTTCTCTGGGGAAACGTACTATTGAGGGGGGAACGGGCACGACAAAACCCACATGGACGCAATTTCTTCTTCCTTCTCAATAAACGGAACCGAAAACACGAGGTTTACTAGCCGTCGGTTTGCTTCTGCACAACATCTTGGGGAGGGGGAGGGGGAGGGGGCGTAACCCAGCCCTTACGTCGCTGTGTACTGCCCTGATGCCGGAAAAGGGTAAGCAAAATCTCGCCCTGCAGGACGATAATAGTACCTGCAATCTGCACCGGGATAGGCCGGTCATCATAGTCGGGAGCAACAAATTGCACTGCATTCTGTTCCGAGGCCGCGACTTTGTTGAGAACCTGATTGCGCCATGTATACGGATACGGACCTATCATATCACCGCTAATATCCGAACATCGTTGGTGGTCAATTACGTGCGAAGCACATTCAAGTGGGGGTTTGCCAAGGATCATGTAAGGGAGTCCGCAAGGCATGGAGTTGTGAAAGAATCCCTTCATACAAGTGTTGGATTGACACAGTCAGGGGGTTGTAAGTCGTCACACATAAAGGCACACTCATGTAGGCAAGGTTTGGATTTAAGATTTTCTTTTCTTATTGTGACTTTCTATCGTCTTTGGTTTATATAATCTATCTGGGGGTATAATAGCTTAAGGCCATCTCAGATCCAGAACCAAATGCGAAAGGGGGTTGGCAAAGGGTAATAGTACCCTCGACATTATGCCATATAAAACTAGGGAATCATAATATAAGTTGGGAAATGAGAAGGTAGAATATGAGACGCTCCAGACTGAACAAAAGCCTAGTCCAGTCCGCAATTCGTGGTATCATAAAAATGCTGAGTTTATAAAGCGCCCCAGGGCGCGAATGCAATTTGGGTCATAATCGGATCGACTCGTTTAGCTCATCAAAGCGTTGTTGTTGTCGGTCTTGAGGGTGGGAGATTCGTCCTCCTTCTCGCTGACTCTGGGCTTGCTACCCTCTTCGTCCGAGCTGAAGCCATTGTCGCGTGCCCATGAGCGAACCTCGTCATGGGACAGCTTAGGCAGCTGCTTAGCAGCGTGGACGTAGCTCTTGTTCTCTTCGAAGCCCTTGGCGAAGATAATGTCAATCTCCTCCAGCGTGCGACCGGCAGTCTCAGGGTACAAGAAGTAGAGGATGGGAATGAAGAGGGCGTTCAGGACAGCGAAGAAGAGGTACGTGCCCCAGCCAATGGAGCCAATGAGCACGGGGGTGATCATGACAATGAAGAAGTTCCACAGCCAGTTGGATGTAGTCGAGAGGGCGTTGGCCTTAGCACGGGTCTTGAGAGGGTTGATCTCGGCAGGGTACAACCAAGGAAGGGGCAACCAGGTAGCGCCGAAGAAAGCGATGTAGGTGAACAGACCGACACCAGCACCCTTGGCGGCTTCGGTTGTGTCGGGGATCAAGGCTCCGAAGACCAGAACCATGGAGAGACACTGGCCGATGGAGCCAATGAAGAACAGCTTGCGGCGGCCGAGACGCTCAACGACGAACCAAGAAGTGGTAGCAAACGCGGCGTAGACGACCATGTTAACACCACCAAGCAGCAATGCCAGGTTGTGGTCAGTGCCGATAGAGCGTTGGAAGAGAATAGGGAAGTAGTAGATGACAGCGTTGCATCCAGAAAGCTGCTGCATCATCTGAGAACCAGCACCGAGAAGCAGACGGCGCAAATGCTGGGTGCGGCCGTTGGTACCAAGCTCTCGCATCGGAGTAACACCGCCCTTGTGGCCGGTTGCGCGGATGGCATCGACAAAGGTGGCGAGCTCCCTCTGAACTTCCTCATCATCGCGATGCTTGCCTTGGAGAGCAGCTATCACTGTAGTAGCATCGGCTGTACGATCCTTGGTCAGGAGCCAGCGAGGCGATTCAGGGAGGCGCAGCATCAAGACGAGGACAACCATGGCAAAGGCGCATTGGAAGGCGATAGGGAAGCGCCAGACGAAGGGGGCAGGTCCGTAAGAGCAACCGTAATCGATCCAGTACGCGATCAGAGTACCAATGGCGACGTTACCGCCCTCAATGCAGATGAGCTTTCCTCGGTTGTGGGGAGGGCAGCACTCGGCTTGGTAAGTGGGTACCGTTGCTGTGTTGATACCGTTGCCAATCTAGAGCCGTGTTAGTAACCTAGCCGTGAATATTGAAACGTTTGACTGCAAGAATGTATGGCTGGGACTTACACCTGTGATACATCTGCCGATAATGAACTGAGCTGTTGCGCCATAGCTGGGACCAACACTGGCAATCTGAATGATGACACCGAGAATCATGACGAAGCCGCCAATGAAGATAGACTTGCGACGACCGAGCTGATCACCACAGGCAAGCATGAAGCAGGCACCCAGGAAGCATCCGATGGCGTAGATGGCGGTAACGAAACCTTCCCAGGTCTCGTCACCACGAACCTCGGGGAAAGAGTCCATGAAGGCATCGTCGGCGATAATACCGGCCATGACACCTTGGTCGTAGCCGAAGAGGAGGAAGTCGGTAGTTGCGACGATAGTAATCATCTTTTGCAGGCGTGAGCCTGAGGTGCCCCAGTAAGTTGGGACACCGGCATCGTTGTCTTTAGCACCAGTGCGAATCATTGTGTCGGTTGTCGATGGTGGTCGATGGTGGCCGAGAATGCTGGAGAGAAGTCTGGGGGTTCCCCAGGTCCGTTTATATATAGAGCCATGGCCGATAGAAATCCCATTCTCGTCATAAGGGTCCTCACAATAGAGTATTGGATACAAGGGAACGAACAGCCAAGATAAGAAATTTCAAGACAACGTCATAGTGGTCCACCTATGTAGGTTGGACGTGGAGTTGGTTAGAGGTGTTGAGAATGAAGGAAATCGAGTCATATTCTCCACAGTCAGGCCCCATCGTGGAGTGGCGATGGAGTCGAGCGCGGAGTTGCCAAGCCCCAGGATTCCTTTTGATACCGACGTACCGCCGGGCGTAGTGTGCCCCAAGAGCTCCACAACTGCCCATAATTGCCCCGGAGACCGGACGATACTGGATAGCCACAAACCGCGGAGAAGCTGTGTGACGAGAGAGGTGACCAGATCTTGTCGTGGTCCCTTCCAATCCCCTTTTTGGTCCCTTGTTGTAGGATCGCAGGAGACCCTGAGTGCAGGCGCCGCCCAAGTCTGACGACATCCAAACCTGCTCAACGTCTAGTTGGTTCATCTCGACCCTGACCAAAAAGTTCACACGGCCGCCTTGTTTCTTGAGCTATCGCCGAAATAAGCTTATTCTCCCGCTCCAGGCCGTTTCAGTGGCTTGGGTCCATGCTTGCGCGTTACGAGGTTTTTTTCACGGATTCCCCTTTTTGGCAGTCCAGCAGATCCAGAGGAATTCCCAGATGCTGGCGCTCCTGTCACAAAGAGCGGCAAAACGGCAGATCACAATCCCCAGACTCGTTAAGGGTGGTAGCAACGGCCATACCAGTCCACATGCTCTCAATTGCTATTTGTCAAGAGTATTCGACACCCTTGGGCCTCAGGAAGCATGTGTGAGCGCGTTCTCCATCAAAGCGACCGGACGCGAAGGAAAATAACAGGGTCTCTAGTATGCGGTCAACATGCCATTTCCCATAAGGACAAGAAAAAGTCCCAGCTTGGCGCACCGAAGAGTGTGGTATTGGCCTGTCAGCCAGTCAGCTTGGCGACTTTGGCTGCTGCTGAACCGATGCAGCCCACTGTTTGAGCCCACAAATCCTTTGATATTTTGACGATCTAGAGGCAGCAATCACAGGTAAAATTGTCCCAGGACTGGTACGGCGCGAGAGTTTTCGTGATATGATGTCAATGGTGGTAAGGGTTTTGCAGTTGGCGTCGGAACCAACGACAGGCTGGCCCACATAAGAGCTGATTGTGTGATTTTGTCGACCATCTGGGCTTAGGCCGGTTCTTGGACGGTGACCTAGAGCCCTCCCAAAAACCCAAATGCACGCGCTAGAGGGAGAGAGGCGGGTGGATTCGGCGCGGACAACCAATTTTCCAAGGCCGCAACATCGCGATCTTGGAAAAAATTAGCAAATGCGATTCAGAATTCTCCAGTCTTCTTGTCGCAGGATGTCGAGGCATAACCGGTTGCCCAGGCGGGTTGCCTGGGGGTGGCTGGGTGTCAGGTTTACGGTCAACTCGTCTGGCATTGAAGCAAAAAGTGGTGCTCGGCGGATCTCCGAGCTGGGTGCCACAAGTTGGTGCTAGGACCATTTCTCCTCAATCCTTTTCCCCCCTCCATTCCTACATCGTGGGGGTTACCAATGCATTACTGGAGCTGACTGGTTAGGTAAGTTTTTGTGGTTTTCCAACCGCCAACCACCAACCGCTGGCCGCACAGCTGATGCCCAAAGAAAAGCCCCAAAAAATCATGTGATTATCGCAGCCAACGCCCGATGAATGTAAGTCATGCCATGCTGTATGCAGGCACGCCGGAATCTATGGTTTTGAGGCCCATCTGGCAGGTCACGATAGCCTCGTCACTGTACATATCGTAGGATACTGGATGTAACATGAGGTTAGCTGATTGACGCTGGGCTAGGATCAAATCACCAGGTACATGACGTCATTCCGCAGAGCCTCACAATCGATTGTCGGGCGTGACAGTGTTGAATCATCGTCCTGTCCGGAAACAGCCGTGTAAATTTCGGGTGGTTCACATGATCAGCCATACAACGAACACGGAGTTGAGGTTTTTCTTCGGCATCGCAACAATCTGAGCCCGAGTACAAATCGGGCGTGTGTTTATGATTTCCCTTTCTCGGCTTTCACCTTGTCAGCCAAGCGTTTCTCGTCGTATCGCCAATCTTACTGCCCATCTCGTGAGCCGCGACATGGCTACAACGCGGGGATCAGCGCCGTGGCGTGATTTATTCGTGGAGCACGCCGAGAATATGAAGCCACCCGAGTTCGTACTCAGCACCATCAGGCGCATGCCAGCATCGTCCGCGGGCTTTGGCATCAACGACGGTCACGGGTTCTGTCTTGTCCCGCGAGCCCGTACGTGCGTCTATCGCGGCATGTGGGCTTCGATCCCAGTTAATCCCAAGAATGAGGCCGAGCTCAACCCCGATATATACGAGGCCGATATGCTTACCTTCACCACCGACATGCGCATGGATAAGATGTCCGAACTGTGGGAAGATGGTGCAGTAGCTGCGGGAGGGGATGCCCTAGAGGGCAATGGTGCCTGGACCGGCTCCGGCGGTGGTGGGCCGGTCGAAGCCGTCTTCTGGGCCAAGGAGCCGATGGTGCAATGGCGGATCCGCGGCAAGGCCATTGTCGTGGGACCTGATATTGAGGACTCCGACGATGGGAGGGCCGCCCAGAAAGCACTTATGTCGCGGATGAGGAAAAAGGAAGGTGCCAATGACGATCAATGGAGCTTCGCGCGAGAAGTCACCGCACATTTTGGGAACCTCAGCCCAGGAATGCGAGGCTCTTTCAGAAATCCACCACCTGGAACCCCCGTTGATTCACCGGTTGACGACGGTCTTGGCCTGGGCCAGAAGGTCACCGACTTACAGGACAGTATTGCCAGGAAGAATTTCAGGGTTGTAGTCATCGTGCCGTATGAAGTCGATCGTACAGACCTCTCGGATCCCGAAAGAGGCCGACGCTGGATCTACAGACGTGCTACCGATCAAAAGACCGAATCAGGAAACTGGGAAAAAGCTGAGCTGTGGCCTTGAGGGTGACTTGGACTAGGTCGACCCAATGGGCGAGTGGGTGCTCGCTTCGATGTCTTCGTAGCAAGGGGTTGCTGTAATATTGCTGCGGATCGATAAAGTCGAGATCATGCATGCAGAGTAAACGGCCTGAATCTACGGAAAAAACTCAAATACACCCGCTATCCATACCATTCATTAGTCCACATGCAACACGTACTGTATCTTGAACCGCTTTCGTCCTACATGTGTATGAAACCGTCCTGATGATCGCGATTGACAACGAATGAAGACGCTCACAATTACCAGACCTGCGTCAACCGATCGAAAGAAGTGGTACAGGGCGGTAAGCACTCGGCCATACTAATAAGAAGATCAGTCGGAAGTATCGACACTAATGCCGGGACAGAGGACGGCGCACTACTGAATCTGATGCACTATCATCCACCCGACTATGTAGTCCGATGACAAGTTGCACACCGCCATATCCGCTGGACCTGGACCCCGGGCCAGAACCCAGGCTTACACGTATGCCTGCCCGCCTGCCAGCTGCTACCCCTATCTATCCTCCCGCGATCTGGACGAAGCCCTACCGTGTCTATAAATCAAGGGCGCCGTTGCCGGTCCGACTAATAGGTTCGGTATTGCAATTCTTATTCTCCTCTGCGCCGGCCTTATCGACGCCAAGGATGCCAAGTTCCGGGTGCCAAGAGTTGGCTCAATTTGGGGGTATACTACGCAGATCGTCTCGACCGGGATTGCACGAGCTACCAAGTGTCGCGTATTAACTCCCGCTCCTTTCTCCGGGTTTTTCTTTTTCCCTAATTTTTCTCTTCTCTTTTCTTCTTTACATAAGTTCGGTTTGGCTGAACACGGGATACGTGCTTGGGCAAAGATTGCCGGCGGTTGCTGTCAACAGGATTTTGGAGCTGGTGAAACACGGGGAGTGACGCGGCCAAAACACCATGGACGGACGGTCTGCGGGGAAATGGATTCCTCCGCCAGACGGCTAAATGGTCGGGACTTTTTTTTTCGTGTGTTCGACAACAGGACTTCGGCGGCGGCCCCAGCCCGGGCATAATCGATAACAACTTAGACATGTCCAGACCCCATTCGCATTAACGGCTACGGAATGGGCGATCTTGTTCAATGCCTGGTTGCTGCCATCGTGTGAGGTCGGCAAATGGTCGGTCCTCGATTCCAAAGTAACTCATCCATTCAGTTGAACATGCGGCGGTAGGTAGGCATGCAAATGACGAGAAGTGAATGGCACCCCTGAGAGGTTCCTGCCGGTTCTGAAATCCGGTAGCACAACATGCTTTTTCTTCTTCATTTGAGATGCGTGTCAAGTAGCACGAACATCGGCAGGCCTGAATACAGAAGAAGAAAGCACTGTGACAAGGAACGCCGGCAGGCTGCCAAACACTCACCCACGTTGACTGACGCCGTCATACACCATCTCAATCAATGTGCAACGGGATGTACGCCCATTGCAGGCACACAACATGAGGCGAGAGGTACACCACCCACGCCAGTCAATATGCATCCCTAGTGTTGAGGGCGAGGAATCAATTCCATGGTGTTTCTCCTAGCCTGAGATCCTGTCGGGCCCCCCTAATCCATACCCAACGACATGCACACAGCTTTCCAAGTCCTTGGCCATAGCTTCGGACCGTAGAAGTGTTGGCAGCTAGCTACATGCTTAAGATATGACCATGCAGATGCAGATACGCGATGCCCAATTGCGATTCCGTACAAGGGCATGTTGATCGCATATGGGACTGACATACTCCGTATCGAAGCCAACAAACTGACCACTGACTGTTTAACAACTCCTGCTAAATCCGTCACAAGAGCTATGTACGTCTTTGTGCATGCAGACTTGACCAATGTTGTGTGCAAAACAAGTAGAGCTGTTGGCTGTAGCCAAAGAGAAGTCCGAAGCCCACATTGCCCGCATATGATCGACCGGTAATCTTATGGATGTCTTGCAACATCTGAAATGATGTTACCCATCTCCCTTTTCCCACCACCCGTCAAGGGGGGTTTGGCGCATTAACCACCTATCGGAACCTGGTACCTATACCTAGGGCCTACCTATTATTAAGACCTTTTCTGCATCAATGATACCTGCCAGACTGCAGCTGCGTGACTGCCAGGCACTGACACCCTCTCATTCTGTCTCTTGACACTCGCCCTGCCACCTGCAGTCTCTTGGTTCTCGGCTACGGAGAGTTATGTATGGTACTTTTGTTTTTAATCAATTGGTCCGTTTCCGCTGGCCCGTCCATCCCTGAGATCAGCAAAGCCGCTGCAAGCATGCAATGCGACTTGGCAAAGAGCCGTTTTGCCTGATTAGGCCATCGCTGACAGGGGCATAGTTGCGCCGCGGCGCAACTCTTCAACACACATTCCGGTGCCGTTTTCCACAGCAGCAGCCAGGACAGTAAAGAAAGAGGATATGCTTCATGAGAATGAATTTGAAGATGTAGACGAACTCATATAATCGGAATTGTCAGCCTTGATGTCTGCACTTACCACGTCAACCAGGCATCTGGAGTTAAGGAGCAGCCCAGTCAGAACCAGAAGCGATGGGCCAAGAGCTGCCGAACGAGATGTCGTGTGCATATTTCCCCCCAAGCCGACCACCCACATCCCTCGGCACACCATGCCATTTCCCTACCGAGGACTGCCTATCAGTGGACATCCACGAATATGAGGACGTTTTACTTACGAAATCACGCATACATTACCTTCGCCTATCCGTTTCAGCTCTTGATGCGTAATCACGGCCCTCCACTGTCCAGATCTTCCGTCGGCATTCATTCATTCCCCCACCGGCACATCGGGCGGCAGCGTCCAGATGCTCGAGCGGTCGAGACGCAAGCAGTACCTATCAGACACGCATGCGCCAACTGCCTTCATAAAGGCATGTGCAAATTGGCCTGGAACTTTGCATACGAGGGCAGGGTGCAGTACCGAATCTTTCAATCCGTGGTTCGCGGTCGGGCTTCCACTGCACCCACCTTGTGGTGCCCTTGCCGTGATCGCCTCCTCGGCGATGTGACCTCGACTCTCGAATCTCTGGCGGCGAGGCCGCCGTAGATAAAAGGTTAATAGTGGTAGTGTCAACCATATTGTGTCATTGCAATGTTGCAACCTGTATCAGTGGGGGTGGGAGATGAGATGCGATGCCATTGGATCTGTGTCTGGTACGAAAATGCGGGAAGGGCTCGATGCGGCTACGATAGTTGGTCGAGCTGGCCGGGGCTTCGGCCGTGTCAAGTAGCATGCATAACGTGTGATGGTAGCGCAAGGCGGGAACGACTGCTAGATAGGGTCCTACAGTGACCATTGGCAGGCGGCGAAGGGGGGGAAACGCTCTTATTCCGCCGAATAATTGTACATGGTCATGACGACTTCACGATGCTGCGTGTAGGGAGGCGGCAACAAGAAAGGGTTTGCATAGGGGAAAGCGGAGGCTTCCTTGCATATGTAGGTATTCCAATACTCCGTATGTAGAGCAAGCATCATTTGGCTCTGTGCATGCTTTCAGGTCGCCGACCTTAGACGAACTGGCCAATTGGATGCAATGGAGGGGTTGGATGCACAGGAGCGGCAACACCAACCGGAGTATTGCCGCAGGAACTGAGCGATTAACTAGCCAAAAATAGGAGCAGTTATGAAGAAGCACCACCGGGGTTAGCCTGTTTGAGCCCCAAGCTCCAGGAATAGAGAGCTAGCTGCCTTGAATATAGTCGTCTATGCTGCTTGCATGGGCACCCCGAGAAGATCGCCCATAGGCCTTGCGCAATATATGCCGTCGTCGATCCGGTTCTTTAGGTTTTCTGGAAGGCCGAATCCATGCCTCCACTGTTTAGATGGTAGATTGATCACGACAGGATATCACGGGACTGTGCTGCATGCATCGTATTTCCTTTTGCCCTTGGATATCAATTTCAATCGGTGCAGTGTTGACCCTGTTCGTGGCCCCCCGACCGCGCCGCATTCCTGCAGCTGCAGAGATGGACGGCCTTTTCACCCCCCTAAGGTCCCGACCCTCCAGCAGCAGAGACGGACAGACAGACAGACCGACTTCTCCTTGTCACGCCTAACTCCCACCCCCTCCCTCATCTGACTGCCACGTTTCCCCCCTGTTTTGTGTCTTATGCTGTGCTCCAACCAATGTAATTTTTCTCTCGCGATCGCATTGATGTGGAACTTTTCCTTAAATCCGACGGGAGCCAGCCAGACAAGTGCAGGCCCCCAGGGCTCCCTGCCCAGCCACCGCCTGCACTCTGCACTGCACGCACTCAATACATGGGCTTCAACGCATTAACCACCTACCTAGCCCAACGGCACATGCCATCGTTTATCGACTGACACAACCTGGGCCTTCTATTCGCCTTCTGTCTTGGCTTATCAGCCGGGCTCAGCGGGAGAGCTTGCCCAAGGTCTTAGCGGCCGATCGACCCGTTCGGACTCCTAACCGCCTACGAGCTGGGCTGATTTGCTGGAGGATTTAACTGGCGCAGGCTAGCAGGACAGGTGGGCAACGACACCTCTTTCGTCGACATGCATTACAAGTGAATCCACGACTTGAGGGGAACGCGAATGTCAGGATCCATAACAACAACTAACTACTTCACAACTTACATTTGAGGTATTCCGGCTACTCGTAGGAACACGCTTTTCTATATTTTATTCCTATCTATTCATAAAATATCTAGGCAGCTGCACATCTCAGCATTAATGAAACCAATTAATTTGCCTCATAATGGCAAGCTTCGGAGTATTCTCTTTTGATGTTTTAAGTACCGGTGGGATTCGTCGAGCGGGTGACTCGCCAGAGGTTGAAATCTGGCGCGGGACCGAGCAAGGATCCCCCCCATGCAACATAAGTTGGAGCAGCAGGAAGACCCGCCTACACATTGCTCGTCCATATTAATCTCTTGAATCCGATCTACCTGCTTTTAATCAACCCATTTTGGTTCAATTCGACTCATCCAGCAGTTGGACCATCTTTCATCCAAATCTGCCTCCTAAATTCCGGCATTGTTTGCTGCCACGGCTGACGTCTTTACGAGAGAGGGAGAGGAGAGAGAAAGAGAGCGCTCGACTTTGGCCACGATTGGTGATGCTGCTAGCTCCTGACCACCTACCACTGCAACCTTGCTGTCTGCCAGCTGTGACTGCCACCTCCGCCACTGCCCAATCCGAGTCGAAGCTTGTCGAACCACATGTCGAACCGTTGACAGCTACCCAAACTTTCCATCCGCATAACGTACATTGCGTTCGCTACTAGGCGCCTTACCTGTACGCCGTTGGGCTGCCAGGCACAACATAACGGAGCGCGTGATGGATCCTCTAAATAGCCCTCTGAACGGGCTGGTCAACGGCATTCCGGACTGGCTAAAGAGGCTGGATGAGCTCAACGGGCAGATTGAGCAACGCCAGCTGGACCTGGCCAAGCTCTCAGAAGACCATCTGCGCTCATCGACGCGATCGTTGAAGAACAAAGGCTCGACCGAGTCCCTCAAGCCCGGAGACGACCCAGCCGCCTACCCCTCAGATCCGATACCGCCTCCACAAGACGGCATCATCCCAACCCCCACACAAACCAATAATGACGCGCAGAAACCTGCGCAACCGCCGTCGAGTCCGGGCGGTGAAAGCCAAACAACCTCTGTGCGCCAGCGCCAAAGGAACGACGTCGTCGCGACAGCGCAGCGGCGCGTACGAGCTACCCTCAAGAAGCGTCAAAAGACGGACTCGATGGTCAGCGCCGAGGGTGCCGTGCCAAAGTATCGATCTCGCAGTATGATACTGGTCTATTACGACAGCTACGTCCAGTCCTTCTTCGAGGAACTGGTCAAATTCGTATCGGCATCGAGGAATATGATGAGGAAAGCCAAAATGGCCGCCAAGGTCGCGCAGATTAAGCGATTGGCCGAGCTCGAGATGCACGAAGACGAGGAACAGCGACAGGGAGAGTCAATCAATCCTGGCGACGCATTGATCGCGGCAGATCCCTTTTTGGCGTCGAAACAACCCAATAAAGGAGGCCCCGAGGAAATACAACTCCACACAGTGGGCACCCACGAGCTGGGCCTGACGCCACGGCTGGGGGGATCTGGGTACTTTTATTCGTCGATGGCTAACAGACGCCCCGGCGCTGCCAGCAGCCCGTATTCGAGAAGCGGCATGGGTCTGTTCAACCAAGACGGGCCTGATGTTTACGACGACCTGGACAAGGGGTTGGAGTTCGTGCAGTCCATGTGCGAACGAGCCGCACACCAATTTCTCCGTGACGGAGAATGCGGCGACGAGATCGAGAAGGTCAAGCAGCGCCTGGGGGAGACCAAAGAGATCGCGGACAAGGAGGTGGAGCGGGTGCACAAGGAATACCCCAACGGCCTCGCGCCGCAGGAGCCGCCCAAGATTCGGAGTTACCGCCCGATGAGTATGCGGCGAGATGCTGGTGCGTCGAACAACCATTCCAAGAAGATCAAGAAGCTGGAAGTCGACGACGACGAAGGGGTGCAGGACATGGACGGTGTTAAGCCGGCACATCCGATCTAGACTGCTGATGTGTAGTCCCACCGAGTAGGACACGAATCGAAACCCTGATGGTCACAACTACTCCGAAAATTCGGCAAAACATACCTCAAAACGATATATCACTCTTGTCGACTACCACATACGACAAACGCAACACACTGTTGCTATATACAAACAGTCATACTGTCCATATTTGAACATCTAAGCATTGCGATGGCGTTGGGTCTGAACGGGCGTAATTACTGCGGGCATAATTCCAATCGTTTTATGATTATTATTACTATTTTTATTATTTGATTTTTTAGTTCTTCAGTGGGCGGCGATGCTGGGGTGAGAGAAAGTGATCGGGCGATATTTGAAAGGCTCGCTACTCTTCTGATGAAGTATCGCGGACGGATTGGCATTCTCAGGACTTGCCTGCTTGACAAGAGCCATCTTCTGGGGCGAGATGACTGAGGGACTACCAGAGCCTAGGGATATCTATTTGAGTTACTTGAAGCCATCTGACACAAGCATACATACATAGTCAAGGCTAGATAGCCTATACTATGAGAACGGCATGAGGACTCACCCAATTCAATAAAGATTGATTGCTTTGGATTGGCCGTTCACAGGGGATATGACATGCTTGGCATTCTTGCTGTATTACCGAAAATATAATACACGCTATTACAGCCGCACCTACGATAACTGCTCTCCATCTTGTGTGTCTCCGCCAACACTTTGAGCTCCGGCACCAACCACCAACTTATTCTCCGTCATTTTCAGCCTGGCGCAATTGCCGTACACGCCTGCATTCAGTCAACCAACTACCTATAACTAGCGCTGGCAGAATTTGCAGGCGCATTTGAAGCTGCGCCGCAGTCGGTGTGACCGAGTGATACGTGTTTATGTAACCCATATTATGGAGAGGAATTGTGGCCGAATTTATGGGGGTCGTATATCCCCTTCCCATGGTTATAGTACACCACCATCCAGTAGGGACGACAGGCTGACTCTTCATGTGATGACCTTATTACTTCAATAGACTTGTCGCGAAAGAGAAATGGCTGGCTCATGTTTGTTATTTACTTGTATTATTGATGTTTACAAGTGGCCCCGAGCGGGGCTCCCCCAGCCGGAAAGCCTGCTAGGCTCCTAATTTTAAACACTTACCAGGCGGGCAGCGGGATCTCTACCAGTGCTAGACGTTGCAAGCAAGATACTTACATACGTGTCGACCCCATTCACACCGCCAACCTGCATAGATATCACCCGCGGCTCAAGGGGCCTTGAATTCTTGCGAGTGGCATCTCCGCTATGCCCGGAATTTTGGATCTTTCCAACGAGTTGTTGCTTGAGATCTGCTCGCACCTCAGACCGTACCCACTACTGAACATTACGGGGCGCCCGTTCCATTGCTGGACACGCGCACTCAAAGAGCATGATCGCGCTTCCTTTGATAAGATCCATGCGGTGAGCTCTCTGGTGCGCTCGTGCCGACATCTGTATGCGGCTCTCATCAGTCAGCTGTACGAGTACGTGCCGCTCCTCACGAGCTACCGTGGCTGGGAAAAGTTCATGAGGACAGTGGCAGAGCACGAGGAGCTCGGCGACTACGTTCGCTACGCTTCCATCTACCTCCCGGGAGACAAAACGATCGCGGATGTCTACCGGCTATTCTGGCTGCCGAGCTTGGACACCCTGGACCTCCGTGGGTACGCAGCATGGCACGCCACCGAGTTTGAGGGGGGTGAGAGCCCCGTGGGTACATCGACGATCCAAACGATGCGTCTGCTCCACTGCGGCGCGCACGAAGAGGCGCTGAAAGAGCTGCTGAAGTTCCCGCGGGCCTTGCGGGAGCTGTGGTACGAGGCCAACCAGGCCGAATGGGACGGGCGGTACGAGGGCGAGCCCGCGGTGGAGTTTACCTGCGAGGCGGCGCGCCGCTGCGTGGCCGCCCACGCCGGGTCGCTCGAGAAGTTGGTCTTCACCCGCCCGCCCCTGGATCATGAGGGCCTTGGCTACGGCGACGCGGTCGATCTCGAGGACTTCGAGCGCCTGCGCAGCCTGTCCATCCACCAGGTCTTCTTGGTCGGCCTGATTTCCAATACTCACGTGTCCCGGTGCCTGCCCCAGAGCCTGGAGGAGCTCGAGGTTTTCTACGATGACAGCGGCTATGTCGACTTCCTCGACGAGGACGGCGATATATCTCAACCGCACTGGCTGCTGACGCTGTTAGAGGAACTCAAAAGGCCGGACAGCAAGCTTAAGAACTTGAATCGGGTTAGGGTTGTAGCGCTGGAGTGGCACGACGGAGAGGAGGAGGCAGAGGACGAGCACGACTCGAGTAGTGCGAGTAGCGCCAGCGGCCGTGATCCGCAGGGCCCGGGTGACGTTCAGCTTCGGGGCCACCCCAGTTCGCCGTGGCGGCCGCCCGAGCTGCTCTTGGATCTCCTTGTGGAAGCCGGAATATGCTTCAGCATCTTCCTGCATCCTGAGAGACGCGCAAGACTGACGCCAGAGCACGTCAAAGGGTTTGACGATGCGTGGGAAGACGACTGGGACCCGGAAACAGAACATCCGCCATCGTTCGTCTGAAAAAAAAAGAGAGGAGGGCCTTCCTTACGTCAAGCCCTCCCCGGCCGCAGAATCTCGAGGTCAATTACAGTAGTATATTTCACTTCGATAGCAGGGGTAACGGAAGCCGTAGCAAATTACTGATAACGAGTCAGAACAGACTCTCAATCGGTTTGCCCACGGCCCGCGGGGGGCTCAAGCTCAGCAGGGAGCTTCGGCGATTCGACGCTGGAAAAGTTTGACCTGAAGAAACAAGCACGCCCTTGCGAATTACGGAAGATGACGCGAGACTACCCAACGGCCTAACGACCTTGGAATACTCGAGGTTCAGGTAACACGTGCGCTTACTAACCTTATCGCCCGCGTGGGTTGCGTAAGGGCTTTCGCCTCATGATGCGGCTCGCGAAGATGGACGATACTGTATAAATCAATCATGCCAGAGCCCGGAACTAGGAGTCGAAGCAAGCAATTGTTGCTCGTTCGTTGGTGACGTAGTTGGAACCTGGAAGGCGCAGAGGAGGGAAGATGCCATCCCCGATTCATTTCCAGCATGGCACTCGTCCGAAGATGGCCCCACAACACCAGCGTGTCATCGGTGATGCTGCATTGGAGATCAGATCAGCTTAGCAAAGTCTGTAGGAAGATTGAAGTGAGATAATTCGACATAAAGGACACATCGTGGGCAAATAGTTGTGGCGGGTGAGATAGAGAGAGCGGCATTAAAAGAGCAGCAGCAGCATCAATTGATTGCACCCAATTATATATATCTGTCTGGGCTAGCCTAGTAGCCTGTGGCTGGAAGAGGCAGCCAGCCCACAACTTCTCTCTCTCTCTCTCTCGCCCGCCCGGTAGATGCAATCCGGGGAACGTGTCTTGGCCCTTTTTGCCCCTCTGGTTCCCCATTGATTTGACCCCAAAAACACTGTTTGCTCCCTTCCTCGTGCTTACCGACGGGCGCCGACGAAATAAATACATAGGGATTTAATACCACCTGGTGAGACCTGCTGCGCCGGCTTTTGTCTTCCCCAGACCATTTCCAATTGCCCGTTATTCCCAGCCCGCTTTCCGTTTCCGCGCCCACTCTTGGGTTTCTTGGAACAAAAACAAGCTCAAATTCCCACCCCAATCTCCCTCTTATTCCCGGAGATCCCGTTCCCCTCAATCCCCCCCTTTGCTTGTCTCAGCCTCAATCCAATTCCCATTACTAAATCCGGGCGGCGGCAGCAGTATCTCCCTGCGCTTCCCTTCCCTCGGGCTTGGGCAAAAACTCGGCGTTTAGAGGGGAGTTAAAGACCGCTCCGGCGGGTTTCCTGCGTGTCGCATGGCTTCGTCGCACTTTGTGCAAGTGCTACCGCCGGCATCGTCATCCTCCTCCCAGCTGCCCCAACTACCACCACAATACGGGCACTATCAACCGCAACCGCAACCGCCACCGCAGCAGCAGCCGCAACAGCAACAGCAAATAATACCACCGCCTCAGCACCCGGGGTCGGTCACGTCGCCGACCGGTTCGGTCATCCTGACGCCCACCTCGGCCAATACCATCTACTCGTCGCCCTCGTCGTCCTTCCACGTCAAGAATGAAATTGACGACCGAGACGGCAGCGTGGGCGCCGCCGAGGCCTCGGAGCCCTCGAGGAAGAAGCAAAAGCGCAATAAGCCGACTCTGTCGTGCCATGAATGCGTAGAGCGCAAAACGAAAGTGAGTTTTTTCCCCCCTTCTTCTTATCTACCGTAACATGGCGTTTCTTGGCCACTCTATTACCTATTACAACCGCTTCAGATGAAAATTGCGGATCGCGAACTACTACTCGTGCTATGTTTCTTCCTTATTTCACATTTGACCCTTTGGCATTTCCCTCCCTGATGATTACGGCGAGAGCAAGCCGGCTGTAAAAAACCAGGGTTTGTATATACTTATACTGTGGCGCGTGTGGTGTGATCAGTCAGGCAGGCAGTCAATCAAGCAAGCGAGCAAGCAATCCATGCGCATAACATAGCCCGTCACTGTCTCACCCAATTTCTTGTGTGACAAGTGTCTCTAGGGACCATCTCCAATGATTGGTCCCAAGCCCGTTTGGCGAGTGCACATCCGGGCACTCGTGTATCCACACATACTACATACAGATACTGCAGATCTGAAGTGTAGATGTAGGGGCACACACGGCCGACCAGAAGCAACATTGGTCAATTCCATCAACAGGTGTAACCTCTTCATGCTGACCGACTCGAAAACAGTGCGATAGAGGCCGGCCACACTGCTTGGCCTGTTAGTATATACCTCCCTATATTTCCGCATCATCGGATTGTACCCGTGGATGGAGGCTGATGTTAGCGATCTAGGCATCAAGCGGCAGACCGAGTGCCAATATGCACATGTTGCGAACCTACTCGAGTGAGTTTGCTTTTATTGGCCGCTTGTCCTCTCTCTACGTAGTCCCCGGCGGCATGACTCATACATGTATATATCTAGGGAGACAACTCGCTCGGCAACGAATAGCCGGAGGATGACCAAACCGCCCAAAAAGAAGATGTCCATGGCTGATTTGGGGGGAGATGTCCGACCGCCTGTGCCCAATATCGCAGACAGGGGTCTTCCCATGGGCCGTGTCACAGCAGCCCGGGGCTCCGTCGCCTTGTCCACGGGTCTTTTGTCCAATGTCCCGTGGTCCCTGCCCACGGCCTCGAACGTGTTCGGGATCGGGTCCGAACACCCGTTTGCCAACTACTGGACATGCGAAGGCGGCTTGCCCGAGGTCATCGGCGTCATGCCCGAGAAGATGCAGGCCGATATGCTACTGGGTCAGTACTTCGAGTGTGTCGATCCAATCTATCCCATGATCCATCGCCAGACATTCTACGCTGATTACGAACACTTTTGGTCCTTGCCACAGGCGGAAAAAGAACGATCCGATGCTGCTCTCGTGGCGCTCATCTTTGTCATGCTCGCCATGGGCACCCAGTTCGTCACCTCGACAAACCCGAGGGACCACAAACAGACGGCCGAGTTCTATGCCTCGGCTTCGAACCAGGCTTTGCGCATGAGCTCGTATCTCAGTACGGCATCGATCCGTTCGGTGCAGGCCATGGTGCTCATCTGCTATTTTTTGATCAACGATAACCATGCCTCGGACGGTTGGGCATTTGCAGGCATACTGATGCGTCAGGCGTATGCTATGGGCTTACACCGGGACCCCAAGATTGGTAAGTGTACTCGGAATTTTATTTCCTGAAAAGGCGATTTATTCCATGTGCTGATATGACTTTTCCTAGTTACCCCTGACGCTACCCCGTTTGAGAAGACGCAGCGGCGCAAGCTGTGGCAGGCAGTCCTCCTGCAAGACACATTCATGACTGTGCTGTTGTCTCTGCCACCCAGCGCAACCCACAACGACGTAAACGTGGAGGACCTGACAGACGACTCGTCGAGCATTGCCAGCGAAGACCCTACGGACACGGCGTATATTCGTGGATCCTGGACCCTGGCGAACCTGGTACAAGAAACCATTTGCAGCCCGCGGTCGCTGGACCTGCCCATCTGCGCGACGCAGCGGCAAAAGTCGAAGCTGATTGGCGACTTCCGAGCCGTGTACCGCTCGTTCCCCGACGTCTTCCGGTCGTGGGACACGGAATCTCTCGCCCACCTCGCCGCCAACAACAAGCGGATCGTACGCCAGACTCTGTTCCTCACGAGCAACTACTACCACAACCTGATGCTCGTCCACGCATCCGAGAGCCCAGATGTCCCCGTCAACATCCGCGCGGCCCTCGAGGCCGCCCACGAAGCCATCACAGCCTTCTTCATGCTCTATACCCTCTTCGACCACGACGCCCGTGTTTGGTGGGTCTTCAACCATCGCGCGTTTCTCGAGGCTTTGTGCATCGGAAACCTCCTCCGCGATTACGCTCTCAAGGAGAGCAATGCCCTGGCCGCCGGGGTACCTATGGCTTCTTACGGAGCAGACGGGGGAATCACCACGGATATCGAAAAGGCGGAAAGGGATCCGGTGTTTGCAAGGGCTCGGGCTGATATAAGTAAGGCTCATCATTTTTTTTTGCTTCCAGGCAACTTCCATCATCCCTACTTCCCTTTATTTTGAGGCCCCTCCCCTCCTAAAATGTTCCTGTTTGCCAGCTGTAGGGACCGCCTCGCGTCACAAGCCCTCTTCCTTATACCCACCAACATGCTCTTAGACTACCAGAAAACTGACACTCATATACTGTAGCTCGCATGTTGAACATCATGAAGGTCATGGGAGATGAAGGATCCGATGTCGCGCGGACGCGTGTCGCTGTACTGAGCGACTTTCTGCAAGTAGCCCCGGTGTAGGAAAGAGATGTCGTCACCGCCGCTGCCTTCGTGTGCTAACATTTCCCCCTCTTTTCTACAGAACGTAATATCACACGGCAAAAACGGAAACGGCGGAATCAGACAGGGGCAAGAAACATACAGGTGTGGGCAAGCAGGGCAAACCAGGGGAGAATAATATCGAAGACTACAAAGATGTATGTGAATCAAACACACGATGTGAAGCTTGCAGTCGCGCCTTGATGGCCGGCTATTTGGACATGCGCAAATCGCGCTACAGGGGCATAGCTACACAGACAGACAGGCTCCATGAAGGTCTTGGGAAACATATTCAACGGCGCAAGATTGTGTTTACTTGGAAACTTGGGGAAATATGGGAACATAGGGGGGCAAGTGATGATGGGTCTGCCTGCACCCTGGCGGCTTGGGTTGGACTCGAAACGCCCACCAGGTATTACAAGCTGGGACATGATATGATATGCATTGGAAACGGTATATATATCAATTGGAAGGACGACGCCTGGCTAGGCCTTGCACAGATAGATTTTGCTGACCCGATGATGCTTCTTCACATGCAGTGTCATGGAGGGTTGGTTGGGTATCTCAAGGGGAAAAGCTAATTGACTGTTTGAAACCGCCCGCGACAACACCCTCATGTGTTTTGCTTTATATCAATCAAAATGCCGGAAAAAAGAAAAGGAATAGAACTGCTCGCCAGAAACCCAGTCGCAATTACTACTAGTCTATCTACCTCAATCAAACTAGCTTTATTCGTACAATTATTCGTCGTTAGGGGATGGGGTCATAAGGTCATATCAGTTGGGGGATTTGGGGGTGGTGTGTGGTAGGCAGTTGTAGTCAGTAAGGAGCCTACCTGCCAGCCTGGGTCCGAGAAGGTGGACGAGAGGCAACGGCTGCACTGGTAAGGAGTGTCGGGGTATCTCAGGAGCGATTGTTCCTACCAAACGTGTCCCTGAGCCAGTGCAAAGGGCCCCCTCCTCCACCACCACCCCCACCTCCTGACCTGTCACTGCTCCGCTCGCTGAAGGTGGACCGGCGACTCAACGGCGAAGGGCTCCTAACCCTCGAGGGCTGATAGGCCGGTGGGTTCATAGGAGGAGAGTTGGAGCTTCGTCGTTGCGAAGCGCTTCTCGAATCGGAAGACAGACCACCCGTAGCCCGAATCGAATCGATACGGTCCCGCGCACTTTGGCGCAGGTTCGTCCTCCGACGTTCTGCAGCACTCGGCCGCGAGCTCGAGGACGGTTCCGCCTCCGGAGCAGCTGCGGGTGCCTCGTTTCTCTGAGGCTGGCCCGCTGACTCGCCTTCGACCGGCGCTCGGCAGATGGGGCAGGTATTGTGCTCCTTGAGCCATAAGACTACGCATTCATCGTGGAACCAGTGCTTACATGGCAGCACGATAACTTCATCTCCCAGCCCCACGTCGTCAATGCAGATTGTGCATTCGCCTTTGAGTTCCGGTCCCAGCATTTGCTCATCCAGTTTCTTCCTGGGCAGCTTGGATATCGTATCCTCCGAAGCCGGAGGCGGGGCGTTCGACTGGGGGTTCGCCTCCATTAGGTTTGTGATGATACGGTCCAAAGCCTCCTGGGAGTGTACGGCGTCGCCATGGATGGCGTTCGGGTTGAGCACTGTCGAAAATAGATGTTGCAAAATAGCAGGGAAATCCATTCCAGGACCGCCGGGACCACCGGGACCACCAGGCTGACCGGGAAACGCCCGACCACCCAGATCATCTTCGTCGTCGCCATGCGCATTGGGAAAGTTGGGAGGCATGGGGAAGGGAGCATGGGTTCCAGCACGTCCGAAAATATCACCAAAGACCCTGGGATTTCTATTAGCACTGGATGACGAGATTGACACCAAAGTAATCCTAGAGGATCCAAGGTTACGGCGGAAAGGAATATCGTACGATTGAAAGGGATCTTCTGGCGGGCCACCGTTACCACCGGGTCGGATCGTTCGGGTGCTGCCGCTGGTGATGGTGAAGCTGCTCACTCCAGAGTAGGGTCCAGACTGGAATCTGGTCACGCGGACTTGGGGACCGCCACCGCCCTCCCCGACTCCCCCAAACATGGGCTGGGGGCCGTTCCTACTAACCACGCCTGCCCCGTTGATGCTGCTCAGAAGTTCCGTGAACCTTCTGATGACATCCTCTTGGCTGTCCGGCCTCGCGCGTTCTTGACTGCGCGGGTTTTGTGCGTCTGGGGTGCGGAAAGTTGAGCGGCGCCGAAAGATACCACCCGGTATGTGATGATGCATGTGGTCTTCAATGTCTTCTTCATCGGGATCCGAGTCGGTGTCGTGGAGGGTGCGGCGGTTGGGGCGATTGAAGGGACCTAAATCAGGCACATCATCGTACTCTGCTCTAGGATCATTCTCTGGATCGACCTGGCAAAACAGTGATCAGCATTCGATCGCAACTCAAAGCTCGAAAGGCGCGAACATACTATTTCAGTCGCCTCGCAATGGCAGCGAGGGCAAGGGAGGCCTTGCTCATCCCGATACCACTCGTTCTCGCACTGGTGGCAATAGACTACCTCGCGACCCGCCGAAGCATCAAGATGCTGGCCCGCTCGGGGATTGTTGGATGCCATTGCTTGGTGCCTCTCGTCGTCCGGTTGCCGTTGCTGGTTGGCGGCGAAGGCAGCAAGTCCGAGGCCGAGTGCGAGGCCGCCAAGTCGAAGAACGCCGCGGAAAGCCACAGTGTTGGACTTTGCTTCAGCTGTCGATCTAAGAACGCCCAAAGTTCGGTCGAGGTGGCCGGTCTGGGAAATGGTGTGTTGATGATACGAGGATCGTTTCGATGCAGGCTGGCACGAACCCTATTATGGCGCGCAGTGGGTGGCCCAAAATAATTTGCCCGTCTCGACTGCTTTTGTGTTGTAGGTAGGATATACGCTGGCTGGTTGCTTGACTTGTTGCTCTGTTCAGTCTGCGTCAGTGGTCAATAGGCGGAGAGAGCATTAGGTAATTTGTAGGAGGATGCTGTGACCAGGCTAGAAACTCGAAACAGAGGGTCTTAATAAAAGCAGGGAGCAGGCATGGTGGAAGGGAAAGGACGATGAATACAACTGCGGCCTGCCGATGACATGACCCGGTGGGACTGGCAGTGATGCAATTCGACAAGGCTGACTATGACTGCGACTGGGGCCAAGGAAGGACTTCAGCAGAGAGGGGAACCAAGAATTGAACGCAGTGCCGCCTGGTAGTAGTATGCCCCCATGTGCGACCACGACTATGTATCAAACTGCTTGCTCCTTGTTGGCCTGTTTAACATTCACTCGCAATGCACGCCTGGAGCCGGGAGTCCATGGAATTGTCGGGCTTGTTCTAACCGTCTTCTGGGAGGTGGATCTGATAACGGAAGAAGCGATCAAGTATGCTTGTCACGTACCTCTGTGCGGTACTCCTCTGGGTGGAGTTGGTCCAGGAAACTCCAGTGATGCAGCTGTTTTGGATGCAAGCAAACCACTCGGAATCGGCATGCAACTAATGGCCGTTGGCTAGACCGGATCAAAGACTAGGAGTTCTGATGGATGGTCAGAACCACGACACAAGATGGAAGCTGTTCCTGGGCAAGGCAGGTATGTAGGTGGTAGGTATCCCTTGCGGCAGTATCGATATGGTACCTCAATGGCGGGACTGGGTATCGATAAAGTGCCTGCAGTGCTTGCAGTGCGCTGCACAGGGATCTAGGCAATGATGGGATGAATGAATGGATAAATGTAGGGAATACGATCGCTTACCTTATTACTAGTCGCGATGGTCGCGTCGGCACTGCGTGTCAAATGATGGGCACTTATTAGCGGTCCCGATGGGTTGGCGTGGATGTATTGGATGTACGAAGACAGGAAAGGAAAGGCTTTATTTTATTCTAGTCTGGTAAGTGCTGGCAATGGGCAATGTACGGTTGGAAGCTTGCTGGCATCTTTGCTCGATGGCCAGCGACCCCCTTCTCCTGCTTTCGTCATGTTTCGATTCGCCGGCCGGGAGGGGCAATCGATCGCAATGACATATCCATCCTAGCCATCCCAACTGCCAGCCTTGGAGCCCGAGCGGACCCCGACAACCGATAGCGCACCGCCACACAAATTACTGATCAGCTGGGGTTATTGCGCCAGGATTACATTCATGTACTTCTAACCGGTTGACAGCCAATCCATCGAGTCGGCTATATCAGGCTATACGCTGTCGAGTTGACAGTTATTGACTTCCAACTTGATTTCTGACCCAGATGTGGGCAGGCTGGAAGACTCGCCATATAACGCAAGTATGTCTTCCAGGCTACCCCGCGCAGATCTGCTCTTTATACCAAGACGGGGGCACTCGTATACAGCTAAGAAGGTGATTGCAGTAAATCTTGTATTCCATTCTCGAGTTCTCTGTGGCTACATGTGAAGACCAACGCTGTATCGAAAAGCCGGTCTTGCGACCAGCCCGCTCAATAGGTCCCTCCAGTAACATCTATGATTACAAGGCGCAGTCCGTCCTGCCTGGCGTGCCCCGAATACATCCTCGGGCATAGTACAAAGAATGAAGTGAGACACACGCAAAAACGCCCATTAGCCATCCCTCCTACCATCATCGGAAGCGGCGGCGGCTTTCCTCGCTCTTTCCCCTCATGATTATAGTGCTCGTGTTTATTCATTGCCCTTTATAGTCGTACAGCGACGCCCACGCTCATCTCCGGCGTCCACGGAAGAGGATGCCGCCCACGACACCGGCGGCGATTGCCACACCACTTATAATCGCAACGCCCATGAGCCCCTCCTTGGCGACCTTGTCGTCGATCAGCCTCCGCAGGTCGGCGGACTGCATGTTCATGGGCTCCTTCTCCAGCAGCAGGTCGTTGTACCGTCTCGCCTCGCCGTAGTTGCCGAGCTTGTAGTTGCCCAGCGCCAGGTAGTAGAGGCATTCCCGGCGGCGCTCGGGGGACACGCGGAAGATCTCGGACAGCAGCTGGACGCCGGTTTGTTGGTCGTTGCGGGAGTTGGACTTGACCAGGCCCCAGGCGTAGTTGAACTTGGTCTGGACGCCGACCATGTCCCCTCCTTCTCGTACTGGCTGCGCAGGACTTGCAGCTCGTCGGGCTTGAGCGGCGTTTCCGCGTCGACGGCGTCTATCGGGTTTCATATCATCAGCACACATTTTACTTCTCGGTTACCACGGGACAGAGGAAAAAAATAAATAAAAGAGGGACCTACGTGGTAGAGCGGTCATGTTGACTGTTATATGAGATTATGAAGGGTTGTCTTCTAATAATTTATATGACAGTGCGCCTGATGAAGGTAGAGAAAACCACAATGTCACTTTGGAATATGACGCTTGGGAGAGATATATATCAAGCTGATCGTACGGGCGGGTGGGTACGAAGACGAGGGTGCAGTCGGCATAGGCAGTTCAATAAGTAAAGTAGTGTGGCGGGAGCTTGGAAGAAAGAAGAGTGCGGAACAAGTGGTCCTGTGGCTACTGCGGTACCATGCGACCAGCAAAAAGTATGACGCAGCCTTTGGCCCGCTCAAGCTCTCCCACCAAGCCGATAAGACCCCCCGATAGTCGTCCCTGGTAACAAAAAGCTAATGTTTTGCCATTTACCCTTTTGGGTTAAACCGATTTCCCATGCGATCCTCGAAGATTTTAGCGCATACCTAAGTCCTCCGGGGATGGAAGATTGACGTGTCTGTCAATACATAGTCCAAGCATCCGTCAACACTTTCAACCAAACACACTGAAGGTCGCCTATTTACGATATACGAATACAACGCCGACACTCGTCAACACAGAACCCCATACCAATTGAAGACGTACGACTGCATCACACGACAACAACCACCGCCACAATGCTTCTCGACGAAGATCCCGCAACCGTACGTCCTGCAGATACAACCCAGCAGCAACGACGACTCCTTAACTAACAACAAATCTACCAACAGCTCATCCACCACACCATCAACAACTTCAACATCGGCCCCGACAAGACAGCCATCTCGCGGATCCACGACTCCCTCTCGACCCTGTCCCAAGCCCGGGACTTGCGCGTGCGCGAAGCGGAGCAGTCCCTCAAGAAGTCGACGCGGCAGCTGCACACCCTGCAATCCCAGTACGAGGAGCTGACATCCGCGCACTCGTCGTCGGCGCACGCGTCGGAGATCGCGCGGCTCGACACGCAGAAATTCCGCACCGCGAAGGCCGCGTCGGACCTGGAGATGGAGGCGGAGCGGCTCGGCAGCGCGGCCGCGGACCTGGCGGCGCGGCTGCAGGAGCTCGAGGCGCAGGGCGTCGAGGGCGGCGCGACGGGGTCCACGAGCGGCAACGGCGCCGGCGACTCGGCCCTCGACGACGAGGTCCTGCTGCGCCTCAAGGTCTACCGCAGCCTCGGCATCGAGATTGAGCGCGACGGCGGCCGCGACGGCGACTTTGCCCGCGCCGTCGTCCGCAACGACCGCAAGGGCGACGTGCACGTCGTCAACATCGACAAGAAGTTCTCGCGCTACTTCTACGCCAACTACTTCTGGAACCAGCTGTAAACTGCTCCGGCGTGTGGCGGCTGCCCGAGCCCGGCACTCTGGCAATCATTTCTTCGATAGAGAAGGAATGAATACGATGCTCATGACAGGATACGATTAGGCGTTCAGGGGTTTTAGAGGAGTACTATATACCACAACACTGTCTTTAAATCACTCAATTCTCTAGTGGTCCAGGCAGATTGGGATGGCAACAAAGGTATGGCCATCAAGGTGTCGTGACTAGATCAGTCTTGAACTCGTTCTACGGCTCTACGGACGTCAATGTAGGCAGTGGAGCAATTGAGAAAATCATCTTTTTTGTTGTTGGAAGCTCCATAATCCAATATATACACAAGAAGCGTTCCTTTTGATAAGCCTAAATATGCTACACGGTTCATTAATCATGAGATCGCCACCTTTGCACCAAAATCTATTGTAACATTTCGCAGCACTCAGTATCGATCGTATTGGTCTCCCTCAGGACCCCTATTGGACAATTGCCAAAGTGTTGACGACGATCGTCAATGTCAAGTAATGTCAGGGGATGGGTATTTCGAATATCGCATATGATAATCCCGCGTGCTCCTTTAGCGTCGGCATGTCTCAGACACTGATCTTCTTCGCTGCAGAAGATGTATAAGGCGGGAAATAGCCGTCCCGATCAAGACTCGTAAACGCTTCCATCTTCCTCGTCGGCGTCCTGCTTCGCGAGCTGTTGGGACTGCTCGTGCTCATGGACTTTCGCAAGTCGGGCGGACTCGTCGAGCCCGTCCGGGGACTCACTCTCGCCAGACCAGGGATAATCACCGCACTGCCGCTGTGCGCGCGGAAGTGGTAGCGGAGGGGATCGGGCATTTCCAGCCGCGAATTCAAACTCTCCCACACGCGCTCGTCCTCGGTGTTCTGGTCGCTCCGCCACCCGCCGACACCCTCAAAGTCCCGACCCAGGCCCGCAGGGGGGCCCAGCGAGGCACCGCTGCCGCCGTCCAGGCCGCCGATCAGCGGGGTGATGGCGGTGATGCTCCCGGCTCGGCTGCTCCTCCGCCGCCGCCGTTGGACCCGCGGCGACGACGACATGGTTTCGGGCGAAGGCGGTCGCGTGATCTGCGGCGAGCCCACAGCGCTCGCCAGCCTACTGCTGGTGGGCGACTGGATGTATTGCTGCGGTTGGCCGTGGCCCAGGACGACGTAGCGGATGGTCTCCATGCCGACGTCGAAGTAGACCCAGAAGAGCCGGAGGAAGAGGACGGCAAAGGCGAGGACGGTGGTGATGCCAGCACAGATGGCCAGTGGCAAAGCGACGAAGATCATAAAGGGGAATACGAAGAACTGGAGCGGGTTGAAGAGCGCCATGGCGCTTTGTGGTTGTTGATACCGAGAGCGTGGCTTCTGCATTGGTTCTGAGGTTTTTGGCTGACTCGGGGACTTGGAGCAAACGGGCGGAGGGCGCGGCGAGGGCTGATCAAATGGGGGACGATTCGAGAAAAGGAGCGACAGTTGACGTCTCACATTGTCAAAGGCTGTCGAGAGAGGAGAAAGGTAGAGGAAAAGTCATAGGATGTTTGGTAGCTCCCTCCAGTCCGAAGATGCAAACTGAAAGTAAGTGGGAGGATAGATAGATAAATGGTACGATGTGTGAGATTCGAGAGCAGGGAAGAGTAGGTAGAAGTAGGGATGCAGTTGACAATCCGTCAGTCGGGAGTGATACAGGAGCGGAGCAAGAGCGATTGATCAATGATACGAATCGAAGGATATATCGGACCACACCACCCCCAAAGCCAAGATATACATGGACTACCACACACGGACGGTTAGAGACATGCCCTCCAGTGTCAGTAGTACAACACGCAGCCGGGAGGGGAGGCTTTTCGAGTGTGTTAATGCAGTGTTCCAGCAACCCCCTCGGAGCTCTCAAAAGGTACCAGTACCAGGACTGATAGCGAGACGACGAATCAGAGTTTCGGTAGTGCCAAGGCGACTCAGCTATGAATAAATGCAAAGTTATCGGAATGACGGAGGCAGGCCCATTGTAGGTTAGGGACAAAGTTGAAAAGGATTTGATTTGGGGGGATATTGTCGCAGTGCAGGTTGGAGAGAAGTGGAGGAGAGAGCGCGCGCGCGAATGAGTGAGTGTAAAGCACACAGTAAGCTTGGGCGGGCGGACGATATGCACGCCATCCTGCAGGGCAGAGCACGACGTAACTTTCACGTGAAGGCCTGTTGCACTTGGCCTTTAGACCCTGGTCCTGCGGAGAGTAAGGGAGAGCGAGGGAGAGAGATCAAATCGACCCCAGGAAACGCCCGCCTCCAAACTACTTCCTAGAGAAACTGTCACAGCATGCCCTATCTACCTACTTGTACCTTCCTTATCAAATGATGCAGGTATGCAGGTGCCTGACTTTTTTTTACCTACCCGGCTCTTCAGCCATCCATGTGGCTAGCGGGTGAGCAGTCATATTCCCAGCGAGGTTGCGCATCAAACTCAACAGCCACCTCGCAGGCACTGACTGACAGGGAGACAGGAGACAGGCCAGGCCAGAAGCCAGGCCTCGGGACCAGCAGCTCGGCCATCGGGGATCGGCGGATCCTGGTCTCGATAGATCTCAGCCTATTTTTGGCGGGGACACATCATCGGGCCCGGGGCATATGTCAATCACTGCCTAGCTAGATGGCGCATAGGTCGACTTTGGCTTTCGGGGTTCAATTCTCCTGGAGAGATTTCACAAGCAATAGACGGCAGACTGTTTCTTTTTGCAAGTTGACAGGCGGTACTGAATACCTAAGTAAGCCACCAACTGTTACATCGACGTATGCACATAATACGACAGACTGAGACTCTGGGGTAGCGGGGCAATAGGATGGAGAAATTTGAGTGGTGGCGCTTGCCTCGAGGAAACGAGAGAGAAGTGCCCTTACCATCGTTCTGGACTAACCGGATCTAGCACAAGCGGCTACGGAATGCGCAATTCGATATATCGGTTGCCAATGGTCGCCTAACACTTGAATTGGTCAAAGGTTCAAAATTGGTTGTTTCGGTGGTGGTGATAACGGATAGTCCGAAGTTTTGTCATCGCCCTTACTGAAGCCGGATTGCATGACTCAATCGTGGACCGACTGAAGTATCGATATGGTGATGTCCATCCATCTGCATCCCTCAAGCCTCGGCATTAGGTCGCTTTCTCACAACCACAGCTGCGCCTCGGGATTTCTTTCTATCAGGCCATCGAACCACCGTCGAGCCATTCGCCTACTTGATCGACAAGCAGCAGTGCCGCTGCAACGGTAGCCCTGTTTGCTTACGGCAAGCGACCGGTCGATTCTCGCAGGGGGCAGAGGGGCTTGACGGGCTGGCTGTTTTCATACTTATTCAATTGCAGTGTAAGTTCCACACGAATGATATCATCCAACCCCCCATTTCCCCACCCTCTCTGCAAGTGCAAGCTGTACTCCAGATGCCAGAGGCACTTCCAAAGGCACTCCTTCCAGAAGCCATCTCGACCGCCAAATTGCCATGACACAATAAAGAGCGCGCCGAGACCGATTTCGACCGACTGATCGGCAATGTTTAGATCTATGCCTATCGCTGTTGCCTGTTGGTAAGAGAAAGAGACGCCTGAGAAACGTGGTAGGCCCTTCAGTCTCAAGGTTCACCCTTTTAGCTGATCTATTGACGGCACTCACCGGCCTGAACCTTGACCCCTGGAAATACCTAAAGTTCTGCATGCCAAACGCTATCATATGCGCGCTTTCCTTTCTGCCTGCAGTCTGCGTACAAATCCGAGAGCCTGTGAATTGGCTGCTGCATCGCAGATCATCCTAGGCTTCTGGAGCGTCGTTCGATTTTGGTGGATCGCCATCATCTGATACTGTCGCATAACGATTTCCCTCGTCTTTGTGCGTGATATTGCCAGCTGGACTAGCAGGAACCTGGCTCCAGCCGCTACCTTGTCCAGAAAGTCGGTACATTCCGGGTAGCGGTAAAACGGTTGTGGTTGCCATTGGGACATCTTCAAGCGCGGCTCTGCTAGGGACAGAGGGCTGTCGGATACCTCGCACGGTATATTCGGTGAAGGCCCTTGGGGAGAGAAGAAAAAAAGCGCATAGCACAATGTGTCAGCAGCATCTTGACTCTGAAGGAGTGGAGTCCTCCTCAGGAGGTACTTCAGGAAGACCCCTATTCCACGGGAGTAGCTTGAACCCTGACACAGAACCTTTCCCCTGGGACGTGGGTGTCTTTGACGCCCACTGCCACCCCACAGATACCATGTCATCGGTGGCCACAATCCCGCGTATGAATGCCCGGGGCTTGACGGTCATGTCCACACGTTTGCAAGACCAAGACTTGGTTTTCAATGTGGCGCTCGAGCAAGGGGTCCAAGACAGAAATACTCTGTTCTCACAGCAAGCCTCCCACGAGAAACGCTTCATACCATCATTTGGTTGGCACCCTTGGTTTTCGTACCAGATCTACGATGATACGTCTCCTAATGCTTCAAACTATGACGGGTCTGCGGAGAGCAAGATCGCACATTATGACCAGATTCTTGCGCCCGCACCGTCCGCCAAGAATCCGGCGTTTAGTGCGGGGCTCCCGAACCCTCGGCCTCTCTCCCAATTTATCCAAGAGACGCGGGAGCGGCTCGAGAAGTCGCCGTTTGCCCTAGTGGGGGAGGTTGGTCTCGACAAAGCGTTTCGGATCCCGAGAGTTGGACCTCCTTGCCAGATGCTGAGCAGGCGCCACAAAGAGACGAGAGCTTAACCCCCGGGGGGCGAGAAGGTCGGCAACTAAGCCCACACCGTGTTTCTTTGGACCACCAGTCCGCGATCCTCAAAGCGCAGCTGAAGCTGGCGGGGGAGTTAAATCGCGCGGCCAGTGTTCACGGCGTCCAGGTGCATGGCGCCCTCTACAACGTACTGGCCGAGTGTTGGAAGGGCCACGAGAAGGAGGTCTTATCCAAACGAGAGAAGAAACGAATAGCCGCCAACGCGGAGAACTTTGAGACATCCGACGAAGAGGACGATGACGAAGGCAAAACAAAGCAGCAGCCAAATATAAAGCCGTTCCCTCCGCGCATATGTCTGCACTCTTACTCCGGGCCCGTCAACATGCTGAGACAGTATATCCACCCTTCGGTCCCCGCGGCCATCTTCTTCTCCTTCTCGGTGGCCATCAACTGGGACCCCGAGGCCGGCGCCGCCGAGGGAGACAAGAACAAAAAGACGGCCGACGCCATCCGCGCCGCGCCCGACGACCGCATCCTCGTGGAGAGCGACCTGCACACGGCGGGGCCCCGGATGGACCGGGCGCTCGAGGACGCCTGCCGGCTCGTCTGCGAGATCAAGGGCTGGCCTCTCCGCGAGGGCGTCGAGAGGCTGGCTAGGAACTGGAGGCATTTCGTCTTTGGTGACGAGTCGTGATGGTGGTTCCAGCTGCCGCCTTTATCAAGCATCCTCTCCTGATCCGGTGTCTATGTATGTTATAAGGGTATTATTGTCTGGGGTGTTAAATGCCCAACCGAATAAATACATAAGCTGTGGGTCACTTGCGTAAACGGGCTAGCCAGGTACTGAGCTCATGGCAACAAGTATCCTTGATGAAATCAAATAAATATACACGTTGATATCATCCAAAACGCAATCCTGAGTGTCCCAACGTGTTTGTATATTCATGGTATATATAGCTGATTTCGAGGCCCACGACGGTGCCCCTTTTCAGCAATCAATCGCACCTGCCATCACTTCGTGATTGTGACAGGTGGCTTCATTATTAAATCCGCTAGATTCGAAATATCATCTGCGCCGAAACCCCTGGGTTTGCCTGATGGAAGAATTCCTAGAAAGAGACAGGTATTTGTACAAACAACAAGTTTGAAAAGAGCAAAAAACGAAGAAGACAAAAAAGGCTTTTGCGAGGCAGCTAGCTAGCTCTCTCTACCTCTGGACTTTCCCGAGTACTTCGTCGAGCGGCGAGCCCGTCAATGCCGAGTTGTCGCTCGGTGTATACGTGGTTCCGCTTGGCGTGTACAGGATGCCGTTGGGCACATGGCTGGCCGAGTCGAGGCTCACGCGGCTGAGCGGCCGTTCCTCGTACGCCGGCAGCTCCTCGTCTACGGAAATGCCGTCGGAGAACGTGGAGCGGCGGCTTCGCGACGCGAAATAGGCGGGGCTGGGAGTGAACCGTGGAGGAGGAGGCTGAGGTTGGTGCTGTTGGTAGTGGTTGTGGTGGTATTGGTGATGGTGATGGCGGGCAGCGGCTCTCCTTGTCCGGCCCTCTTCGGCCGCCATGACCATGTCGCCCACGGCGTCAGCGACGCTGCGGAAGGAGGCCAGGTCCTGCTCCATGGTCGTCGACATGTCGGAATCGGACTCGGAGGCCGAGACGTCGTCCTCGGTGTCCGAAATGCTGTAACTCGTGATAGCGTGATTGTTGCTGCCGTTGCTGTTGTTGTCGTTGTGGCCGCCGCCGCTGCTGCTAGCATGGAGCCGGCGCAGGATCGCCTCCTTTTCCTCGTCCTCAAGGCTGCGCCGCGAAAAGGTCTCGCGGAATCGGCGCATCAGCTCGCCGAACTTGGCCCGCATGGCGGCCTTGGTGGCGACGCGGTGTTCGCGCGCGAGCGCCCGGCGGTTGGGGTTGTTGGGGTGGCGACGCTCTGGTCGGCGGTCGCTGCGCTCGGCGCGGGTCTTGGTGCAAAAAGGGTACAGCAAGAGGGCGAAGATGAGGCCGAGTACCATGACGACCGTAGGGGCAATAATGACAGTCCACTTGAAGGCGGAGAGACGACGTTCTTTCTCTGGCTCGGAAGACATGGTTGTTTGCGGGCGAGTGCGCGGACTGCCTTGGCGGGTCAGCTGGGACTGTTGCTTTTGGAAAGAGTTATCATCGCCAACGCGAATGGATACATCGTGGTCCTCTGTAGTTGACTCGTCGACCGGTTGGTCCTCAACATTCTCGCTGTCGTGCATATTCTGCAAAGGGTTGTTGCGGAAATACGTGCTCAGTCGACCATGGGCCTTCTTCCACGCGGAGAGGACGAAACACTTGAGGCTTTCACAACCTGTGCGCTCCGACTCCTCTCGCACATAACCAAACTCATCTGACAAGACCTTCTCCTTGAGGGCAATCTTTTCTTGCAGCTTCAGCAGTTGGGACTTCATCCGTGCGAGCTCAGCGAGCTCATCGTTCAGCTTCCGGCCGTCACTATCCTCCTCGACCGTGGGGATGTTGATGACGGATTCGGCTCCGTCGACATAAGTGACCGAGACGGGAAACTGCTGGTGGAACAGCGTCGAGAAGCCGACATTTTCAACCGGCTTTCCGTCGATGTTGACGACGTTAAACCTCAACAGCTGCTCGGCGCGGTGGTCTGATTCCACACAGTCGAAATGCCAGTCGCCGACTACTATGCGGCCGTTGTCGATGATGATGGGGCCAGACCCGCGACCCTCTTCGTCTTGTGGAAGCTGGTCTCCATTGAGTGTAACATTTCCGTAGCCGCAAGGCTCGGCAGACTCAAGGACATCTAGTTGCAGGTGCTGGAGATTTCATTGTGTTTAGTTCTAAGACCCAATGACTCTGTCTTGTTGATGAGAGAGATGGGAGTGGGTGGTGAGTGAGTTGGTGGAGTGGATGAGTGAACGTGCACTTACAGCGTCACCGAGGACATTGCCATAATATTCCTGGAGGGCGAGTTGAATGACCGCGGCGGGTCCTGTATACCCAGACACTGATCAATCAAGAAGTTAGAATACTCGATCCGTTTGTTGTCGAAGACTAATGCCAAGCAGAATCTTGCATACCATCTCGGTTTCCTGCAATGGAAGCCGTTGCTAAGACCGGCCACAGCAACAAAGCCGTGGTGTGGAGACTGACACGCATCTTGACGGGCGTATGCGTGTGTCCTGTCGCCTACCGAGGGCGAGAACCAAGAAGCCGACTCGACCACCAGACCTGCAAACGAAAAGTATGAGTCAAAGAAAAAACAATCGCCTCCTGCCTAGAGATAGGAAAACCTGGCGTGGCAAGCGTACGAAAGCATCCACGAGTGCGCGAAAATGGACCCGAAGAGAAAGGAAAGGTTGCTTCAATTGAGCGATACGGGGGCGCCGGTACCTTTCTTACAGCGAGGGAGCTTGGAAATTCGGCTGCCTAAAATCGTATGTAGGTCTGTCCAGCTGGGCTGGGGGAGGGGACTGAGGGAACCGACCTTTTGGACCGTCGACCACCTACTAACCACCACCCCGCGCTGAAAGCATACGTGGACTCTTGAGCATCGCCACACTCTTAGCTTGAAGTGGCAAGGAAACAACTACGAGCATGCAAAGCTAGCCATCGATATGATGCTTCTCAAACATTTTGTATAGAGGGACATTCCATGAGTATATTCCCCTTTGAGTCGTGAAAGTTTAGCATCAGACAGGACTGGCCATAAGACAGCATGGAGAAATCCAGCGACCCAAGGTAATCCAGAAGTTGGCGATAGCAGCAGTTTTTGAACCCTCATCTTCAATAGGCTTAGTCCCCTACAAGATGATATGATGACCTGCAGCAATTCAGACCAATGTGATATGACGTCCTCGCAGTCCTTTGCAGAAATACAAGTTCATCATCATAGAAAGAAGATCGATTATCAATGTGAGGGCGGGATTCTACAGGCATACAGGTAGGACCGCCGCGAGCCGCGGGTTCAGTGCACTCCAGCTTAAATTCCAGGCTGTTGGGTGTAAGTCAGTAAGGTACCGAAGTACCGGGTCTGTGCTGAAACCAGTCTGGCAGTCTGCCCCACGTTGGGTGGAAGCTGTCGAGAGGTAAGGTTAAGGCTAAAGCGTGCATCACCAGTAGCAGCCTTGCCAAGATCAATCTGGTGATGATTGTTTGTTTCCTCAATCTCGGTGACGTTCGCTTAACACTTCACTTCGACCACTCCTTTGCAACCTTCAGCTACGTCAACCGTTGGCGCAAACCCCCAAGATGGTCAGTCGACGCCCTCAATCGCGCGCCCGGAATTCCTGCTAACCGATTTCTGTGCGCGGCAGTTGCCCCTCGGTCTCTTGAATGCGGCGCAAGGCCACCCCATGCTGGTTGAGCTCAAGAACGGCGAAACCCTCAACGGCCACTTGGTCCAATGCGACACATGGATGAACCTGACGCTGAAGGAGGTCATCCAAACGAGTCCGGTATGCGCCAGTCACAAAAGAAATATCAGGGCTAGGGAGATCGGGTGACTGATGGGATCCTGTGTTTAGGAAGGCGACAAGTTCGTACGACTGCCCGAGGTCTACATTAAGGGCAACAACGTAAGTTGTCGCTGCACGACCCCTTTTACTAGGACTACAGGCGCTGACGGCTGCTACAGATCAAGTACCTGAGAGTCCCCGACGAAATCATCGACCTCGTCAAAGATCAACAGCAGAACCAGCAAGGAGGCTTCCGCGGAGGACGCGGCGGTGGCCGGGGAGACCACGGCGGCAGGGGAGGCGACAGAGGAGGCCGCGGCGGCCGCGGTCAAGGCAGAGGCCGTGGAAGGGGGCGCGGCGCTTGAGTCGACTGTCGCATTTGGTATGAGGAAGGCTACAAACTGCGAGGCGGAATGCCCAGCAACCATGGGAGATCCGCACGTCTACAGGACGAATGACATGTACGGAGCCCCTGAATCTGACGGTCCGGCCGATTCTCTCGAGAGAAGAGAACTGCGTTCCGATGCGCTAGATACCCACCAACAGCGCAAAGGGAGCTTGTTGTTGGTACTCTGGCAGTTCCAGGTGCCCCTTTTTGCTGGGCATTGGGAGGAAAATGCATAATGCATAGCTCATGACAAGACAATAAAATAAGAACTCCCCATTGAAGAGCAACAGTCTCTTCATGGCACGCAATATTACTTCCTGCCCAAGATATGGAGTAACCCTCCACTGACAACAGCACCTGTCTTGATTATTCCGTTTACTCTAGATTGCCACAATGGAATAACCGAGTACTACTGTAATAGTATACCTACTGTTGAAGTTATTATTCCAGAAGAGGCGTGACTGGTTTATTCCACTCGCAGGGACTTGTCACGTGACGGCGGAACTTCAACTTTGAAGCCATCCCAATTGTATAGTGGGTACCCAGCTTAATCCTAGTACGATTTATTACTGCACATTTCAGTACGTTTCGCACGTCTACACTGGCAGTGCAAAAGCGCCAATTGCCGCGGCCAGAGCGATTTGACAGCTTCAATGCCGGGGGAGCGCATAGTAGCCGACGGCCTATGGCGCTGTCTGTGTCCTTCAGTCGATTCTAAGGCCCTGTCCAAAGCTTTACAGCAACCTTTGGTTCTTCCTATACGAACGCCGACCATCTTGGATCGCGCCTATGGCGCCTACGCCGGCCCAGCATGTACGAGGAGCTATCGAACCGAAACATCGCCGGAACGCGTCCTGAACAAGGCATCCAATCTGCTGAAGATGCCACCGCGAGTTCATCGGAAGCCGACCTCCCTTGTCCGCCATCCCAACAGGCGCCAAAGTCGTGCGCAAGATGCCTACGAGCGCTACTTTGACCGCATGGCGAAGCGACTCCCCGAGATACCTCGCGCACTGCTTGCAGGGACCCCTCCCTCCGACTCGGACCTCGATCGCATAGACACCTCGACGCTGCTCAGGGCGCTCCAAGAGCTTTTGACGGCGCAATGGCAGTATCACTGCATTGCCGCAATTGTAGAGCACCTTGTGGCTAAGCGGGGCATGAAGCCAGATGCCTTTCTCTACGAATGTCTCATCAAAGTCAACGTGGACCCGAAATACGGCTCCGCAGAGATAGTCGGCAAACTCCTGGAGGAGATGGTGTCTGCAGGGTGCCTTCCGAACTCTGCTGTATACCATGGCGTGCTCGAAGTGCTTGCAGTGCACCCGGACTACGTGCTACGAACCAAGGTTCTCCGAGACATGAAACAAGCGTGGATTGAACCGACATTTCAAGGTCTCGTTGCGGTCACGGTCGGGCTTCTTCGAGACGGTCAATACGAGCTGGCTTTGGAGAAGCTGGATGCGCTGAACACAGGAGACATGGACGTTCCGCCGTGGCTGTACGACATCTTCATATACACGTTTACCAACATGGGTATGCACGCGGAAGCGCTGATGATCGTGCAACACCGGCTGCGAGATCCCGAACTGGGGGTCGCGGGAAATATGTGGTATGCTTTGTTGGAGGCATTTAGTCGAGACTCCTATTACGATGGCGTGAGCTACATCTGGGAGCGTAAGGTGGCGCCTGCTATCCTGGTTCCTTCCGACGGAATGGTTCTTGACGTACTGAACACCGCCTCGAGGAACGGCGATGCTGGTCTGGCTGCTGAAGCCCTCGACATGCTTTCGAAGCGTGGAAAGAAGCTGGAACTACACCATTTCGAGCCATTGATGGAGATACACGCTCGGGAGAATGACCTCAAGAGAGCTTTTCTGACTCTGGGCCTTATGGCCAAGGCGGGTTTGCAGCCCGACCTGTCCAGCACCCGTGAGATATATGCTGTGTTGCGGGATTCCCCAGAGAAGACCGAAGAGGCCATCGCGATCCTGCTTGAAGTTGGAATCAACGACCAGATTCCCATGGCAGCTTTCAACGTTGTCCTTGAGGCAAAGCTTCAACATGGAGGCTTCAAGTCGGGTCTGGACACGTATCGAAGCGTTCGCCGGATATCTGCTTCACCACCGAATCTGGCGACTTTCCACTTGTTACTCTCTCACTGCACGCTGTTGAAATCCCTGCAGTTCATCTTGGCTGAGATGGAGGGATTCTCTGTCAAGCCAGACAGCTATGCCTGGAACCGGACGCTGCTGATCTGTACATTAAACCCGCAGTACGAGCATGCGTTCCGCTACCTTGATCTTGCCAAGTCAAGAGCCATAGATGGCGAGGTGGGCGACTGGTGGATGGACCGCGATACGGCTCTTGCGCTTATCCGCAGGTGCATCATAGCGGAAGACGGCCGTGTTCAGGGGCTCATTGCGACCTGCAAGGAGAGGGGCATGGAGACAATCGAGTCCGATGTTCGCGACCTAATCTACCGTTTACAACAACGGCAGGATCCGGGAAACGAGCAACTTCAAGAGCCGGACATGGGTGCGGCAGAGACTGTATTACCCGTCTCTCCAGCAACACCTGAGCTGATAGCCCAGGGGTCGTCAAACTGACGCTAGCCGCCTCAGTCAGGGTCAACTCTCGCTAGCTAGATAATAAAGCCAGAGGCTGTTTGTTCTATGTAAGATGTTCGCCAAATCCCAGAATCTGGTTGGATTTCTAAGCTCGGCCCAATAGTTGCGTCCTGGCCGGGAATGATGCAAAATGGGAGATCTAAGACGATGACAAGCTTTTGGCCAATCATATGCTGATATGCCCGGGGAGGGCTGGAGTTATCGCTGATAAATCCGTGCGCCCGCTCATTAGGCGTGAGGTTACTGGCCTAGCTCGGGGGCTACTACTATACGTGGAGGGGCTTAAGTCCAGATATGGTGTACGCTTTACCTTTTCGGTCCTCAGCCGCTGAGTCAACGCGGTGAACCCTTCGATTTGTCATAAGGCTGCTTACGAGGATGAAGGTGCCGATATAGAGATTTCATCTAGAAGCTAGACTCTGCAGTGTTCCGATGGCTTGGTTCTATCTTGGAGCTAGAGAGCACTACTTCCTGACGCCTTGCCGCAGATATGCCCGGCTATTGGTAATCTCCGCGCTGGCATGATGTGATTCAGTTAAGCTCCTTCTAGACAGTGATTGGGAATAGTGACTTATGTAGTCAGCCAACATGGAGTCAAGCCTTCTCGAAGCTGGGCGCCATGCCAAGAATGGGGATGTTGAGTTATATAAGTCCGGGGGCATTCTCACCGGCTGGATGAATTTTGGTGACAGGCATAGCCATCAATATACCGGTACCATCAGGTTGCTCGAAAACTCGCTACTAGTCTCGCGCCGCCATGTCACACATCATACGGGATGCCCCTGTTGGGCAGGTCCTCCGCCTACTCACCGGAAACCGCATACTCAAGTATCCCGAGGAGGAAGACGACTTCAGGCTCCCTGAGACATGGACACAGCTACTCCATCCCGAAAACAACGACACAACATCCCCACAGCCGTCGGGCGTTCTACAAGCTTCGTCGTCAACTTCATCCACGAGTCCCACCGATGACGAGGAGAAACAACAGAACAGGGCAGAGGCAAATGGGGCACCCTACCAGGCGGCCCTAGCCCGGACGAAGAGCCGCGAGGAGACGGTGCCCAACACGGCAGACCGGCTTCAGGTCGACCAGCAGCACGACCTCGAGAAGACCAAATCGATCCCCATTGTGCCGCGGCGGACCCAGGACGGCGCCATCCTCGTCGACTGGTACTACACCGACGACGCGGCAAACCCGCAGAACTGGTCGTCACTGCGCCGGGGCTGGTGGCTTGGATCATATGCACTTACACCTTCGTCGTCTACACGTCCTCGGCCATCTACACGACATCCGAGGAGGGCATCATCGAGGCCTTCGGCGTCAACATGACGGCGGCCTCGCTGGGCCTGGCCCTGTTCGTGCTGGGCTACGGCGTCGGCCCCCTGCTGTTTTCGCCCCTCAGCGAGCTGCCCAGCATCGGTCGGAATCCGGTGTACATATGGACCATGTTCTTGTTCGTCATCGTCTCCATCCCCGCCGCGCTCGTGCAGAACTTTGCGGGGCTCATGGTCTTGCGGTTCCTGCAGGGCTTGTTCGGGTCGCCGTGTCTGGCGAATGGGGCTGCGTCGTTTGGGGATATGTACTCCATGATGGCCCTGCCGTACGCTATGAGTGAGTGCTTTCCGCCATGTCCCTCATGAGCTAGATGAATACTGCTTGCTGACTGACCACTTATCCGTAGTCGCCTGGGTATCTGCTGCTTACTGCGGACCCGCGCTGGGCCCCCTGCTCTCCGGTTTCTCGGTTCCCGCCAAGGGGTGGCGGTGGTCTCTCCTGGAGATCCTGTGGGCGGCCGCGCCTGTCTTTGTCGCCATGTTCCTCTTCCTCCCCGAGACCTCGACGCCCAACCTGCTGCTCCGACGGGCCCAGCGCCTCCGCAAGCTGACGGGCTCGTCTCGCTTCATGTCGCAGTCCGAGATCGACGAGCGCAACCTCGACCGGCGGGCCGTGCTGGTCAGCGCCCTGATCAAGCCGCTCGAGATCACTGTCAAGGACCCGGCCATCCTGTTCGTGCAGGTCTACACCGCCATCATCTACGGCATCTACTACTCCTTCTTCGAGGTCTTCCCGCTCGTGTACCCGGTCTACTACGGCATGGGCTACGGCCAGATCGGCCTGCTGTTCCTCTGCATCATGGTCGCCTGCCTTCTCGGCGTCGTCGTCTACGTCTCCTACCTCTACTTCTACATGGACCCCCGCGTCCGCGCCCGCGGCTTCCCCGTCCAGGAGACCCGCCTCGTGCCCGCCCTCATCGCCGCCTTCGGCCCCACCATCGGCCTCTTTATCTTCGCCTGGACCGCGCGGCCCGATATCCACTGGATCGCGCCCACCATCGGCATCACCGTCTACGGCGCGACGGTGTTTGTGGTGATGCAGTGCATCTTCGTCTACGTGCCGCTCAGCTACCCGCAGTACGCCGCCAGCCTCTTCGCCGGCAACGACTTCTTCCGCAGCGCGCTCGCGTTCGCGAGCATCCTCTTCGCCAAGCCGCTCTTCGAGAACCTGGGCGTCGCGCGCGGGACGACCCTGCTGGGCGGGCTGAGTACTATCGGCATTGTTGGGATCTGGGTCCTGTATTTCTACGGGGCTAGGTTGCGGGGTTTGAGCAAGTTTGCGGTCGCTTCGGACTGACGAGAACGAAAAGGGAAGACACGATGGTAGAGGAGGCGAAGAAGCCACGAATGAAGATAGACAACGGGACAACCCTGGTCACATTCGAGTTATGAAGATGGGACAGCATATACCGTTAATGTCTAAGGGAAATAGAGCATGAAATGACTTGACTTGGCAGCCATGAACAAGACCACTACGTAATATTTGTTGTACTAATTTTGTGGTGAAAGCAAACTGCCTCGGTACCTACTTACTTCCAGCTGCTTCAAGGCTTGAACCAAAGTGTACCCCAATGGCCGGTGGTTTAGTTCGCCAATCGCTAATCATTCCATTTAATACATCAAACATCCTCGAACCAATCAATTCCCACCGCGCGAACGGTAGTTTCATGGCGGGGGTTTGCTTTAGAAGTACGAGATGCTATCCAAACACAACCCGTCGGATGATCGACGTTGAAAGTTTGATCGTTTTGTCAACTACGTTTCGCATCTCAGACCTATTGCCGCACAGGTAGGTACCTAGGCATGCCGTGAATCACGCGCTTTCCTCGTCACATTACTATCCGCTTTCAGGAGGGCTTTTGCTACCATTAGTGACGGCCTCCTTGCGGATCTTCAACAATGTTCTCGATCCTGCGCCGCCATCTAATAATACCAACACCAAGCTCATTCAGGCGTTCCACGTCCCACTTCGGGAGGCAATATATAAGCTCTCTTGAAGTAATACGTGGATAGCCATGACGATCCTGAAGTGCCAATGTGATATGGGTTGGTGTCTCTCCCAAAAGCACTTTTTGAGATCCACATGATAGATTCCGCGCCCGAGGCCACAGGCACAAACGATACAGGGTGGCGCCAAGTTGCCGTTGTCTGGCTGAATTTGCTTGGTTGTTTATCAGTAATAATACGGCTTTTTCCCTTTGTACTTTCCGGGCTATTGGAAGTTGGCATGCTGGATATTCACGATGACAATGTTCTGGATTGGGTTCAGATAAAGACACCCTCTCTACACCGAGCTTCGAAATCCAGGGGTTTCCCTCGCGGCAGCCGGCCAGTCGAATCAAATACCTATGATACTGACAGAGTAGGTAGGGACAAAATATACTTGTTGAACCTGGCGTGATCTGCTGCAGCCAGTTCCGCGAGAATAATCATGGTCAAAGGGACGAGTAGGAAATCGTTGTCCTTGTGGCGTCTTGTTGCTTTTCTCGAACCACATCATATAAAAGTAACATGTAAGTGACGAACAATACAGGCAGAATAAATGCTCTATCTCTGGATATATATCCTTAAGTGAAAGACATCTTTCCTCCAATAATAGTTTCGCCTACCCAATAGTTACATATTGTAAATTCCAGTCATATTATATACAACAGGTACCGATCAGAAATCACCAGTAAAGGGAGGTAGATTCCATGACAGATGTTGTCATACTCAGTAACTTGCTCATTAAGACACCTCGAATCTGTTCGTCTCTCTGGGACCCGATAAGTCTTGCCGGTTTCTAGACAAGAGAACATGTTGCTATCTCCAAAGACTAAAATATAACTAATGCGAAAAAGGGGTATTGGGTATGAGGCCACAAAGGTACCATAGACAGTGGTGTACATTAACCACTACGTCCTGTCAACTCGGTATGATAATGTCTTCATGACGAGAGTTGACCCAAAAGACAGAATTTCTATGTATACTGTCCTCTGGGAACACCGGGTGCCGATGAAGTCAACCGAGACTTTCCTTGATACCCCTATAACCGGAGCAGCATATAGAAAGCGAAAAGGGGCAACTAATACATCATTCAACCTATGCCCTCAACAACGGTCGCCTTTCAAGGCTGATAAGAACGTTGAAATCGTACCTATTGCCCTGGTCAAGAATCCAATGCACGCCGATTGCCGTCTTTTATGTAGAGTCGCGCAGCAGGATATCGGAATTGCGTTTCCACTGTACGAATAGGTAGCGCCCGAATTTCAAAGTGGTAGCATGTAACGTTAGCCAGAGAGAGACAACCTTGCCGACGTTGCCAACCCGGCTTCACTACAAGAACCAGCATTTCCCCTACTCGGCTAATAGATAGGTACAGTATCGTGAGGCTCGATGAGGCTACAGGTCTACATCTCGATGTTGTAGATCGGGTGCAGTTGGAGACGTCGGGGTACCGGCAGTTCAAATGATCCGTTTAGGTTAGCTGTGGCCCGTGTGGCTGGGAGACAGAGAGCGAGAGAGTGAGAGACACTGGCAATCGGCTCATGCCTGCATGCTCATCACCTGGAGTGGGTGGTGTGGGGGCCTTTTATTATTAGGGGAAGTCCATGCCCCTTGCCGGGTTGATGAGAAGCAAGGACCACTAGTGACTTTGGGGGAGGAAACATGAGCGGCTCCACAAGGGTCATTCCCGATCCAGCAACGTCCTTGCTTTTTCGTGTCGAGCGTGCAGATTTTTGGATCGTAAGCGATTGGGCGGCCGCCAAACACGAAGGTTCGTACATGCAAGTACAGGCAACAGGGCCAGAACAGTTAATGTCTTTCCTCCTCCTCCCAATGTCCGCTGGGATGGATTGGCCGGAGAGCACGACGAGGCAAAATGTCTGGATCCGCCGTGGTATTTCAACGGGCGCATGACACGGTAGGTATCAGAAAATGATATCAATGCTTTCTTGCTCAGGCGCAGGTCCCCTTCCTTTCCCTCTCTCTCTCTCCTCTTTTAGGCGGGTGCAGACCCGAGACCCCTTCCCCGACTAGTAGCGCATCAGATCAGGGTGTACTCCAATGCAATTTGGCCTGCAATTAATTTGAGCTAAGGTTAGAGGCATCATTAATATGGGAAACTCCCTACTACAAGTAGCAAACACTATGTTCTGTACCACCGACAGGTAGTACTGACAACATGCGCTGCAACCTTCGTGCCCACTCTTCCCTTCAGATGGAGGCTGTCGCCTGAGATTGGCAATTGGGTTTGGCTGGCGGGAAATGGTAATCGGATACCTAATCATCTCGAGTCCTTTGGGAGACGCAAATAAACATAAGGTGAATAATAACCTTGATGATGGGCTGGAGTTGTACCGGAAGCCTCCGGCCGCCCTCTAGCAGTCTGGTGCTGCCGACGGTTGCGTTTGTTTCTGACTGCATGCGTTTAGATTTCGAGCTGCAGCAACGGTTTGACTAGTTCGGCACAGGTTTGATGATGAGCGCGCAGTGAGCTCGCAGAAGAGACATTCTGAGCTCAAGCCTCCTTTGCATGCGCACCTGGAAAAGATGCTTGAACCAAATGGCCATTAATCAAACCAATCAAGGCGCAGGAAGCGTGCCTCTACCCCTGCCGCCAAATGATAAATCCCGTTGCCACTTTTACTCTGGCTGTCAGATCCCGGTATCATCGCATCCTGTTCTGGTCCAGATGGCTGTCCTGATGGGTGGCTGACAACTGGCCGGCGCGGCGAGAGGGACTTATCGTCGCGTCTCGACAGCGCAGAATACATCAAGGGAGGAATTGATGGCACCTGGCAGCCAATAACTTAACATTCTCCAAATATCGCGTTCGCAGGGGTGGCCCGAAAGGTGGGATTGCGCAGGGAAGAGACCCTCTTTCTATTTTGCATGTACCCTCCACCCTGGTCTAGCCTGGCCAACCAAAGTGGGCGAGAGATGAAGCCCCTTTTGTTTCTTCGACCGTCCTGTCATTCGACGCAGGCAGAAGGCCGCTCTCTGGTTAACGTAACGTGGCCGAGCCGGGAGGAGCAGAAAAAAAGTAAATGAGACAGAAACAGACGAGAGAGAGCGTGTGAGCAGAGCAGAGCCCAAGAGCCCAATCGTCGTTAGATTTGATTAAGAAAAAAAAAGCGGCAGAGACAAGACAAGACAGTGGGAATACTGGCAGAGACCCGAGGCGGCCGCACTGTATTTGCTCTCGTACCCCTTCCATTACCACCTTGCACCGAGCAGAACCACCTGTTGTCTCGACACAGGCCACACTAGCAAAGCAATTGAATTCCTGTCCTGCACCAACCCAATAATCACCATCCATCCCCTTCCCATCCCCCCAACCCATCAACTTCATAGGTTTGGAATTCGGGTGCTGCCATTCATTCAATCCAGCCCAGCTTCTTCTCCTCCTGCCTTTGTGTGCGCCTGTATTATTCTAGATCCTCACCCGTTTAATTTTCTGTGCTCACTTTCGCTTCTGGAGTCCTTGTTACTTCCACCTGCCACCGCAACCCCCCGAGTCTTTGCGACACCATTGATACGCGACTTCAGACAGACGACTTCGACTCTTCGCCTCGTCTTCACTGCGCCTTTGGGTACGTACGCGACACCACCAACTCTCCCCTTCCGGTGACGAGCACGAGAGGGCGGACTTGGGATTTCGTTTCCGTGCATTTGCTTCTGCATCTGCACTATTGCGCGCATTGCACCTACACAGAAACAGTCGCTCCGGCAGCCAGCACTGCGCACTGCTTCACTCGATTCAGGGGGGCGGCTTTTCGAGGCTGGAACTGGAAGCAGGAAACAACTGTCACAACCACCACATGGCATTTGCAGGCTTACCAGTTCTGCTACTGCCGTCACTCACCAGTGCCGAGTGCTTGCTGCTGTTGCTGCCGGTTGCCGTTTGGTTTCTTGGTTGCTCAAGCGCCTCCCACGTGTCGCCATGCTCGTCCTAGTGTGTGTTTATTGATTACTTGCTAACTTTTCTGCTCGCCCTTCCCTAGACTTCGCGCCTACCTCGACAAATCTTTATTTTCCCCTCTTCATCGCTATCTAAACATCTTGAAACATTCGATATGGGTAAGCACATCTTGAGTTCTGAAAAAAAAAAAATGCAATACCCGTCCATGTTCCGGGACTACCACGGGGAGCAACTGCTGCAAGAGACACCAATCCTGGATACAATCAATCACCTGGGGAGCTGGCCACGCCCGTACACCCGTACGCGCCTTCCTCAACCCCGACAATGCCAAATCTCGAGCGATACGGCAAACCGACTTCTGGCTTCTTGGATGACCGACGCCTCCTCTCGTCCTGCTGCCTTGCAACATTCCGCGTCACATCAACACCCATTCACGCTCGTTTAACCAGCATCACACTCCCCTTTTTGGTTCGACCTATCTCTTCTTAGGTCTCTTCGTCTTTTTGGATTCCTTGGAATACTCGGCCATCGTTAGGAACATCCGTTTCCCTCTCATCATCCACCAGAAGAAGTACAGGCTTCCAATACCTACAATATGTCTGCTTTTTTCGTCAACCATGGAAAAGTCCGGGCGAGGAGCGTCCAACTCGACAAAACAACCACCCAGGAAGCCTTGATGGCCCAAGCTATCAAGGCCCGAGAGTTTGGCGGCACTCCAGGCCCATCTGGAAGATCCAGCAGCTACATGAACAAGGAGAACCAGGACCCAGCCCCCTCCATGCGGCACATTCGCAGTATGCTGCATGTGGATGCTCCCACTCTAGGACCTCTGAAGCCGGTCCTCAACTCCACGGATTATGCAGAGCTTTATACCCATAATGGTATTCACAACTCTGGCATCTTTAGCAGCTTGCTCCCTGGAACTTGACATGTACTATTTCATTTTTGCACCAAGACTTGACGGGCTGACTTTTCTCTCTGAATAGCTTCGAACGGCACAGCTTCCCCGGCAGCTATGAGCTCGCCGCCCCCATCAGGTGAGAACTGTTGTGGCCACGCCTCGGAAGCCTGCATAACTGACATGATTGATACACAGCGTCCGGCCCTCCGACATCCATAAATGATAGCAGAAACATTGTTCGCAGGAAGCTTACCGGCTACGTTGGTTTCGCCAACCTGCCCAACCAATGGCACCGCAAGAGTGTTCGCAAAGGATTCAACTTCAACGTTATGGTTGTTGGTATGTAATCTGCCACACTTCACAACTCGGAGAGCTGCGATGTCTAACCGATCGTATAGGTGAATCTGGCCTGGGCAAATCGACTCTCGTCAACACCCTGTTCAACACATCTCTCTACCCCCCAGAGAGCGCAAGGGCCCCAGCCTGGACATCATTCCCAAGACCGTCCAGATCCAGTCCATCAGTGCTGATATCGAGGAAGCCGGTGTCCGTCTTCGCCTGACTGTTGTCGACACCCCCGGTTTCGGTGACTTTGTGAACAACGATGAGTCGTGGAGACCTATTGTCGACAACATTGAGCAGCGATACGACGCCTACTTGGATGCCGAGAACAAGGTCAACCGGATGAACATTGTTGACAACCGTATTCATGCGTGTGTTTACTTCATTCAGCCCACTGGCCACGCTCTGAAGCCTTTGGACATTGAAGTTATGCGCCGCCTCCACACCAAGGTCAACTTGATCCCCGTCATCGCCAAGTCTGATACTCTCACCGACGACGAGATCACCAGCTTCAAGGCTAGAGTATGTCGACTGTTTCCCCCCATCATCAAATCAGATGCTGACATGTTTTAGATCCTCGGTGACATCAAGCACCACGGTATCCAGATCTTCGAGGGTCCCCGTTACGAGCTCGACGACGAGGAGACCATTGCCGAGAACAACGAGATCATGACCAAGGTTCCCTTCGCTGTTGTTGGCGCTACCAACGAGATCACCAACGCCGAGGGCCGCAAGGTCCGCGGTCGCCGCTACCCTTGGGGTGTCATTGAGGTGGACAACGAGGAGCACTGTGACTTCGTCAAGCTCCGTCAAATGTTGATCCGCACCCACATGGAGGAGCTCAAGGAGCACACCAACAACAACCTGTACGAGAACTACAGAACCGACAAGCTGACAGCCATGGGTGTTGCCCAAGACCCCAGCGTCTTCAAGGAGGTCAACCCTGCCGTCAAGCAAGAGGAGGAGCGTGCCCTGCACGAGCAGAAGCTTGCCAAGATGGAGGCCGAAATGAAGATGGTCTTCCAACAGAAGGTCGCCGAGAAGGAGAGCAAGCTGAAGCAGAGCGAAGAAGAACTCTATGCCCGCCATCGCGAGATGAAGGAGCAACTGGAGCGCCAACGGTTAGAACTCGAGGAGAAGAAGTCGAGAGTCGAGAGCGGCAGGCCCATCGAAAAGGAAGGCAAGCGCAAGGGTTTCTCTCTGCGTTAAGCCATGCCTGGTCGCCCGCCCGTTTTCTGCCACGACTCGTCTGCGATTTCTTCTCTCTACGATTCATGCCATGTCCACCACAATACCAACCAGCCGCGGTTTTCTTTACTATTTTTTCGCTTCGCCCTTGTCTATTCACTCTCCTCCTTTTAATCAACCACGCCTCCTCTAATACACACATCTGTCTGAAGAGACTGCCCTCGGCGGGATATGGAACCGCCGTGGGCTGAAAACTGCTGTCGTTGGGGGAGTCTTGCAAAAGAGACTGGGTCGCGGATGAGCGACCGACTGACTTCTCGCCGACGAAAAGGGAATGGTGGCTCCCGTGGGTTTTGACTATTGTGCAAAAGGGAAACATCATATAATCGGTTTCAGGGGGGCCTCGACGAGTCGCATCTGCCTTTTCACATCTCACTATCCCCGCTACTACTATTGCATCGCCATCTACATGATCGATCCTACGATCCCGACGTCTTATGAGATTTGGAGGTGTAGACATGATATTCGGCGAATAGGCACAAACGACATCATCTATCCTCTTGACGAAGCAGACTGCGGCGTCCAGCTGCCGTCCAAGCCCTTTCGCACTACTCCCAGGATGCACCCCGCGCTGGCAATGAATGAATGCCCCGGGTCCCTCTCAATCCCCTCTTCGTTCGGCATTTTCACGGCAGGTTATGGAATTGGGGTAGGAAGGGAGTCGGACTTTGGTGTTTCGTCTCGGAGGCGAGAGACACGCTGGTCAGGACATACTACTTCCCTACTTAGATGGATGTACTCATAAAAAGTGGAAGAGATCTCCGTCCCGGGGAGACTGGTTTGGGTTTGCAGGTCTCGCTGGCCTGCCATCGAACAGTCGGATTGGAAGATCTCTCGCCACCTCACACGTGAGCCTTTACAGAAGGCTCTCACACTGGTTTTCCTTACGTCGACAAACACTTTGACAGCCTTTTTCTTGTTTTTCCTTGATTCGTACTTGTAGCTTCGATGTGTTTTTTCTAGTCCAGATCGTCTGAAATAAAAAAGGATGGTCACTCTTGATTCTTGTGTGTTCCCCATTGAGACTCGCCAGTGAATGCGTTCGGATATCTCATGCTCTACTTGATGTACTGTCTTGCTTTATAGCTGCGCTGCGATTCAATACGGCAACCTGAGCATGGCTACTGCTTCCACTACTTCGACTGACTGATCACTTGAGCAGGTAAACACGTATTAGCAAGTTCACGAGATGTTATTTCGAGTACCATTATCACTTCTACAGGCGAAAAGCCGTAGCAGCTTCGTGTAGGTACAAGTTGGTCGGGGGGGCGTGCAATATTTGCCTGTACCGTTACGTCACCTCCCTCCAATCTTGTAGCGAGGGACCGGAGGTGTAAGCCGAGGCTGAAAGAAGAGCAATACGGCCTTCCAAGCCCATGAGGGAATATGGCGAACAAAGATCACATAGCAACCATAGGTACAGTCAATGGCGGTCGGTGGTGAGTGGTAGTCATACATTTACTGGTCTTGATAAAGTTACAACATGTCTGTCTATACACACAGATTTGGAGAAGTCGCTTTTGCCGTTCGTTTCTTGTCGCGGCGCGATGCGATGCTCTGCTCCTCTCCATCATCCAGATCCTCCCTTCCCCGGCCCTCAAAAGGAGCAGCGATATTTTGCCGGCACTATGGCCGAGATTCGTAGCACACATCTCTCGTCTCGTCTCTTTCGTTTACTACTAGCCTCCGGCACATTCGTACAATCCATTTATGCGATCCACCGCTCCCTGACCCATCCCATGTGTAACTCCTGCTGGCGGCTTTTGTTGCCTTAACGCCGGCGGAGGTACCAGTTGAAGGCCAGCTGGTTGATTTGGTATCCAAAGGGCGTGGGCACCTCGGCCGAGCCCACGCGGGCCACGGGGTGTCGCAGGTAGACGGCCGAGCAGACGTTCTGGTTGACCTCGAGGTAGCGGGGGATGAAGGCGAACGGGCTCATGTAGTCGCGCGGCTTCCAGGGGGTGTGGTAGGGCTTGGCCGGGTCCGCGGGGTTCTCCTCCTCCTCGTGGATCAGCCGCTGGAGCGCCTTGAGCTCCTCCGCGTTCAGGTCGTCGATGCTGCGTGGGGGCTGTTGGCGGGTGGCCTTCTCTGAAGATGATGCTGACTCGGTAGGAGCAGCAGCAGCCTCGGTAGATGGGTCGGACAGGTTGAGCTCCTTGACCATGCTGTTCAGCTCGCCGAGGATGTCGGTAGGCGTTGCCGTCGAACGGCCGGCCTTGGAGAGAAGAGGTTTGGCGCGCTTCAGGAAGGAGCGGAGGTTCTGCTTCTGGGAGGTGGATACGTCACGGTCGCGGGCAAGGATGGACTTGGCCTGCTTCGTGAGCTTCTGGATGGCCTGCCGCGTCGGCTTCATGTCGGCCTTGGGCGCCTCGGGCTTGTCTGTTGTCTCGGGGTCCTGCTCTGTCGCCTCGGAGGCCTCTGCAGCTTCCGCGGCCTCGGCCTCGGCGCCTTCTGCCTCCTCGGCTGCCGGCTCAGCTTCTGCGTTGTGTTGCGGGGCCTTGCTGGCCTGTCGGGCGTTGCTGCCGCCCTTCTTCTTGGGCTGTCCGGTGGCGAACAGCACGGAGTCGGGGTCGACCTGGAACATGTCGCCCGGGTTAAGCTTGTAGGCTGGGTAGTGCATCTATTGGGGAGAAGCATTTCATGTTAGCCCTTGTCTGTTTCTGCCCCTCGTTTCCCCACCGTCCGTTGGTATTACTACTCACCACCTTGCCATTGACCTTAACCTTGCCGTGCACCACGAAATGCCGCGCCTGGCGGGCGCTGCTAGCGAACATGGCGCGGAAGATGGCGATGTCGAGGCGGCGCTCCATGGGGGCGAAGGCCATGTTCATGTAGGGGGTGATGGTCTTGGGCTCGACGACGTCCGACTTCCAGCGCTGCACGATGTCGCGGCCGGAGCCCCTGCCGGCGGCCATCTCGGAGCCGTCGTTCTCGGCCATGTAGCGGGGGTTCATGTTGGCGACGCTGAGCAGGCGGCGGCTGAACATGCGCTCCCAGTCGCGCTCCTTGATGTGCTCGCCGTGGTAGGCGCGGAGCAGGCCCTTGGCCCGCCATTTCTGCTGGAAGAAGGTCTCGTGGTCGGCGAAGCCGATCTTGGGGTCCCGCTGCCGCCAGAGGTTGTAGAGGTTGTACTTGCTCCACGACTGGCGCAATTTCTGTGCGGAAGAAGAAGAAGAGAGGTCCCGGTTAGCATCTTCTTGCTTGTGTGTGTGTGGCCTGTTGTCGCATGACGACGGCAAGCTCTGGCGCCAATTGGGCCATTGGAAGGGGAATTGGAGGGCTTACCGGCCGTCGGAGGACGTGGAGTCTCCTTTGTGCAGCTCTCGGCATGGTGGCTGCTGTGTTGAAGAGTCTGGCCAAAATTGAACAAGGCGTTGATCGTCTTCCTCTTCTTCGGCAGCTCAAGTTTCTGGTGTGGCATGCGACCAGTCGGGATCGGAGCTGGGCCAGAAATTTCGAGACCCCTGTCACGTGGCGCTATCCGAGATGGCACTGTGCATGCCCCGCCATTTGAGGTGGCAGAATCACTGTATGTACTAACACTACAGACTGTGCAATTATTATTCCACCAAGCGGCCTCTGGAATAAACCGTAAGTAGGTACTTTTCATTGACACGCCTATCTTGATTATTCCACTTACTCCAGGTAACAATAGTGTAATAAACGTATGATGCTGTAGAATGATATTCTCGAAGAGAGTTGACCGGCTCATTCCAGCAGGGGCTTGCCACCTATTGCAGTAGTAGCTAGACATCCAAACACCATCCAGGAGCATCGAGTTTAGCTTGAGGGCTTTGGTCGAGAGGTCAACTTCTCCTTTCATTCTTTCAAGTTGGTCTCTGAGAAGATTGGACAAGAAACATCTTTCATGAATCTCGCATAGATTTGGGAAACAAAGAATGGATATGAGGGCCATGATGGATGTCATCATCTTGACCATTTGGAGGGATACAAAGAGCCTGGTGTCGATATAAGCATGACATAGCGAACAACCTGCATGCCTATGAATATCTTCCGCAAGAGCAGTTCTGAGCCCATTCAGCAACTTCATTACACGAGAACGGACTCAGTGCGACTTGCACCATGTCGACAACACCAAGCCCTGCAGAAACCGGGGGTGCTTCTGCAGAGAAGCCCTCTTGGACTACTCCTGATGATGAGGAGGTCCAGAAATACATACCGAAGTATTGGGTATCCGGCCCTTGGAAATACGAAGTCGAAGACGTTGAGATGTACAAGCCTGGAGGTCTCTGTCCTATTCTACCATATTCGATCATTGGCGATCGGTTTGAGCTCATCCATAAGCTAGGACAGGGGGGGTTTTCTACCGTTTGGCTTGCTCGTGATCACGAACAGAATCGCTGGCGTGCTTTAAAGGTTGTCGTGTCAAGCCATTCGTCCGAGGAGTCTGGGGAGTTGTTGGTAAAGAGGCTACTTGGCGAAAACGGTATTGGCCTAGAGGAAGCTGCCGCTCATCATATCCTGCTGCCCGAAGAACGTCTCTATATCGAAGGGCCCAACGGCCGGCATCTTGTTCTGGTGCTCCCTCTCCTAGGCCCGACCCTCCCCCAATGGCTTGAGTTCAATGGACACAAGGATAATGTTAAGAAGAAGTTATGCCGCCAGATGATCGAAGCAATTGAGTTCCTCCAGAGCCAAGGTCTCTGCCATGGAGACTTCAGACCTAGGAACATGTTGATGAAGCTCCGCAACGTCGACCACTTCACCGAAGAAGAGATCAGAGAGGCACTCGGCGGTGCACCAAAGAGGAACAGGATCCAGACGCCGGCGGGTGAGGATCCTGGCCAACACGCCCCAGACTACGCGATCGCACCTGGACGATGGTCTATTACAGGCAAGGACCATTTGATACAGGAAGATCTTGTCGTCACCGATTTTGGTGAAGCATTTGTACCTGGCAGTCATAAGGACTCACGTTATGCAATTCCAAGATCGTATGCCGCGCCCGAGGTCATCTTCACCTCCGAACCTGGGCTTCCCAGCGATATTTGGTCGCTGGGAGCCGCAATCATGGCGGTTCTTGGCAATTGCCCCTTTTCTGCCAGTATTAAAGGTGCCGTGAAGTCTCTGGAAGAGTACGTTGGGCCCTTGCCACTGAAATACCGAAACGACTTCGAAAGACAGCACAACAAGCACTTGCTGGAGAAGTACAATTACAAGAGGAGCCGATGGCAAGACTACATTCTTATGGAGATGGTCTCACCTGAAGACACACCAGTACTCAAGGTGTTCTCTTTGACTGAGTCGCAAAAGAACGACCCGTCCCACCCTGCAGCCTACGAATCGCTAGCTGCACTTGACAAGGCAAGAGACCAATGGCTCAAGCGTGGCGACTATGCGCACCCTATATCGGCCATACTCGGATTCGAGAAAGAAGTTTTCTTCGAGAAGACGGATCCCAGATATGACCCGGAAACGAATGGCTGGTACAAGCTGCCTCGCGAGGAAGCCGATATTCTGACAGACTTGGCGCTGAAGATATTCCGCTACGACCCTGTCGAGCGCATAAAGCCTGGCGAGATTATGCAACATGAATGTGTCCGAGGCCAGGATAGTGAGGATGAGAATGTGGAGGAAACCACTCAGGGGTTGGGTAAATTACAGCTGACATCCTCTTGATAGCGGAACGCGTTGCTCCCGCTAGGTCATATTGTATTGCACATGTCGATGGCCAAGTACTATCATTAGTAATGATTACTCAATTAACCCAATGTTCAATCTAAGTAGGAGGCCTGGTAATTGGTCACGGCAAGTATTGTACCAAGAGCAGCCCGACCGCCATCGAAGGGATAATACACTTTCTTTGGTCTTCTTGATCCTACTGGAAATCTATGAGGCCATTATACCGCATCTATGTGAACAAACCAATATCGCTATGTATTGGGACAGTACCCTTCTCCGACACATTGCTGACCCTGCCAACTTGATATATCTCAATGTACGAACACGATGGTGGTGAAATGGACGTGCCACTAGAGAGGGCACTCTCCTGCATCCGGTTGGTGTGGAGGAGATTCAAATGAAAATCAAGTAGCACAAAACATACAAATTATCAAGATTTCCTCGAAGATATGGAATTATACCCAACGTAAGATTTGGTGGAAGTAAAGTTGGTATCCGGGTAGCGATTCATGGCACTGAGCCCTTTCGTAGTAGGCCCGAGACGCCGTAACTCTGACACTGAGCTCAAGGGTCTAAGAACCACTATACACCCTTTGGTGAAAAGATTTGGTATTCGGCGTAGATAATCCGTTTCGATTAGCCAACAACAATATCATCATTCAACGGGCCTAAGGATGATGAAACTGAAGTATCTGAGGGGGCGAATGAGAACCAGGAGCTGCACAGTGTATGAGACACGATCGCCATCGTTGGCAGTCGGCGAAGCTGCAAGCAATTGCTCGACCACAAAAACATGTCTGGTACCATACGGCTCCGTAGTCTAAATGACTACCAAACTCATACAGAAATCGTTAGAAGGCATCCTTTGTTCCATAATCGGCAATGGTGGCAACGCTACGTTGTTACTTAGAGTAGCTTCTTCGACAACCTTCTTGTTGTCATGCTTTGAATCTCCCTACCTAGTAGGGAGAACCTGTTTCTTTGTCATATCATCACCCCTTTTCGAAGGCGGCGTCTCGGCGCCCCAAAGAGGAACAAAGCACCGGTGCGCATTTCCATTATCTTTGTTGTAACATTGATTGAAAGTAATTGTTAGGAGACTGACAACGAGAACTCTGTGTCCTTCACTCCCTTTTGCTTAATAAATATCCCTGGATGTGAAGCGAATACCGAGACGGCGATGACTGCAGCACATCAGATTCCAAAGTATTGCGACCAGCGATAACACTGCAACCACGTCCCGAGACCTCCATCATACCAACATCGCATATCAGATACGCAGCGACCATGTCTGCCCCGAATTCGACTTCGACTTCACCCCAGGCCTCTATGGGAGCTGCCGATCTCGGTCTGGAGTTGGAGGGACCTCGTCCGAAGTACATCATCAATCCTATGGATCAGGAGGAACTCGAGGACGTTGAGGAATATGAGCCAGGCGGCTTTCATCCTGTCCTTGTCGATGAGCTCCTTTGCGATGGTAGATTCGAAGTCACGCTTAAGCTAGGACAGGGTGGCAACGCCACAATCTGGATGTGCCGCGACCACCAACAAGACCGGTGGTGCGCCGTCAAGATCATAGTAGCGTCGCAATCGTCCGAGGAGGGAGGCGACCTCAAAACCCTGAAGCACTTTCGCGAAAGGGGCATCGACAGACAGGAAGCCGCGGCTCACCATGTCGTGGTCCCGGACGAGCACTTTTGGATCGACGGCCCCAACGGTCGTCACCTCGCTCTGGTCACGCCTCTCCTGGGGCCCCTCTCTCCTACTGGCTAGATGAAGAATCCAGGACATTCGAAGCCATGACCGGCTTTTGCCGTCAAATGACCAGAGGTATGCAGTTTCTTCACGACAACGGCATATGCCACGGCGATTTCCGGCCTGCCAACATGTTGTTGAAAATACGCAACATTGATCATATGACGGTCGAGGAAGTTATGAAGTTGTTTGACGGGCCTCACGCTTTCCTCGTCGGCCTTACTTCTGGGGAGGAATCCAGCCCACATGTTCCCCAGTATCTCGTGAAGCCTGCTTTTTGGGGTAATGCGATGGACGAGGGCATCGTCCTAGAAGAGCTTGCCATTGTTGATTTCGGCGAGGCATTCTTGGAGGGTCAGCCACCGAACTTCTCAGGAATCCCCAGACATTATGGAGCGCCCGAGATTCTTTACAGCCAACCGCCCAGTGCTGCAAGCGATGTTTGGGCTCTAGGAGCCTCTATCATGCAGGTATTCGGCGGTGAATTCTTCTCGGAGAACGCACTCCCCGCCACAATGCTTTTGGAAGGTTATCTGGGACCCTTACCCCTGGAGTACCGCGGGGAATTCGAGAAGCAGCATCGGCGCTACCTGACGAGCCGCCGCGAGTACGAAGACCTCTGCGAAAGAAACCTGCGGAGGCAGGGCCTGGTAGAGTATATCGACCAAAGCCCAAAGACGGAGCCCTCCGACTGGGTATTGACCGAAGCTCAGCGTACGGATCCTTCCCACCCAGTCTCGATGCCTTCGGTGGCGGCGCTGGAGTCGGTCGACAAGCAGAAACTACTGGAGACGGGATACTCTCACTCGTTCTCGCTGGTGCTCTCGTCTCTGAACTTCGGCCGCTTCCGAGGGCCGAACCCAAGACATGACAAATATGGCCATTGGTACCTGACACGCGACGAAGTTCTGCCCCTGACGGATCTGGCGCTGAAGATATTCCGCTACGACCGCCGGCAACGACCGACGCCTGCCCAGATCCTTCGGCACCCGTGCCTCAAGGAAGAAGGCGTGGAGCCTGAAGACGATGAAGATGCTGCAAAGGGTGAAAGTACTGTACAGGGCGAAGAGCCTGAAAATGATGAAGAGTCTGGGCATGATGAGGAGCCTGAAGAGGGTGAAGATGAAGGTATCCTGGGCATGGGATTTTTACAGCGTGCCATCAACGCTCTTTGGCCGATGCCATGGTGGTATTTCCAAACCCATCTGATCTGAGGTCATTATTTCTTGTTTCTAGTTTTTGTTTCTAGTTGTTTATTTCTAGTGTCTGATATAAAATGATAGAGTTTCGTTTTCACAGCTTTGGAAATAATATTTGTATACATAAGAGAGACATTAAACTTTACCATCTCTGCGATGAGCTTCGAATGCCTATATCTTAACAACCCAAAAGTATGTCTCCAAACGTGAACTCGAGGGGGGATTACGTTTACCGCTGGCATGTATCTGAATTCATGTACCAGTGGATTATCCACACGATGGGCAAATCAGTATATCGAATTGGAATAATGAGAACACATTAGCTTGCTAGAGGTTGCATAGTTGTAGACAAAGGAAACCCTCTTTGTCAGAAACACTTCAGATGAAAGGAGTCGAGGTGAAAGATCCGAGTTGAACCTCGAGAACTCTCCTTTACATCGAACTTCGAGGGACACAAAGCAGGTGGCAATACGCTTGGATAAACAATAAAAAGAACAGTGACACTTCAAGCCCCCTGCTTTTGTTCAGCACAAAGGCGGCATATATCGTGACATAGCAGGACGCTCTCATAAATAATGGACGCAATGCCGTGCCGAAAGGGGCTCCCGGGAGGCCCGGACACAGCACAAGCAAGCCATCTTCGGATACAGCCATCTCTACTAGTACATAACCATCTTCTATTCAGCAAGGATGCCTGTGGCTACTTTGAAAGGGCTAGGGCCGCAGCCGGCAACGGCACGGAACCCGACGTACGACGCGGCCGCTGAGGCGCGCCCGGGGCCTCTCTCGGATAGTCCACCATGGCATAAAGGCGATGATCTACCCGTGGGCCGACCGCTGACCGACAAGTTGATCAGAAGATTCATTAAATATGCTGGAGATGATTGGGGGTCCATTCAAGGGTCTTTGGAAGACCCTGCGGCCATTTGGATTTGTCCTTTTGGGAAAGTCCCAGGCGGAAACAATACGCCCATCACGGGTAAGGACGGTAAACCTGTCTATAAGGACGGTAAAGCGGTGACGGCCGAAGATCTCAACCAGAACCCCGACATCATAAGAGCTCGAGGGGCGGCAATCGAAGCAATGGCCAAGGCGATAGCCAAAGAGAACGGTTTCCCGTTCGTCTTCATCAAAGGCGCCACCCACAAGATGACAACATTGCGGGACACCATCACACACACGACTATACATGGTGTATACGTTCCGGACAAGAATCACTTCACCGTCACCTTCACCACTGACAAAGAAAGGCTCCTAGTCGACGGCCACATCTATGTCGAGGCCGACGAGAACTGGGTACCGACGGGCCTCATGAGGTTCCGGGCGGTGAACGGCATCCCCAAACCTAGCGTTGATCTGCAGATATGCGAGACCGAGAAGGCCAAGCTTCTGAGGATAGCCAGGGAGAGGGCGGAGGCGAACAAGCCCAAGGGCAAACGAGGCATGGGTCATTGATCCATGGGGATTTGACCCCTGACGTAGGAATCCGAGTAAGAGTAAGAACCAGATAGTGTTATAGATCTCCTCATATATACACAATGAAGTGGTAACTATGCAGCTTCAAGCTTGAATAACGTGCTATGTGTAGCTCTGGAATGAACAGAATTCGGATTGCTATGAGCTTGGCCTTCTACCCGGTAAGGCGCCCAAGTTCCAGAGCCTATGGTGTTGCAAGGACGTCTATAAGCGAAGGGCCGCAAATGCATCGATGGCCAAATCCCATGGGAAGGATTCTGGATTCCCATTTGTTATCATCCTGCAAGTCGCCCCCTCCCCATCAAAGACATCCCCTGAGAAGCCAACCTGTAAAGCAAACGCTAACAATTTTGAACTTGATGGCTTCGGAGACTTCTCCCGTCCAATTGAGAATAGTCGATCGGTGTGTCCTCCAAGTCAGTCAAGAATAGCGCAGCTCCAGAGACGAAGGATGGATCTACCGTGGTCTTGGGCTTGGGGCACTGTGGTGTCAATAATTCTCACTAGCCTGGCCAACCACATCCAGACCCTCTCTTATCAATGTCGCAAGGCCCTAGCGGCTACCAGAAGCGCCGTTACCGAAACATCTTCATTACCTCTTTGATCCATAAATATTGACATGAGAGATAGAACACGAATCGAGGTATACACCATTTCCTGGCGTCAGCCACTTCCGTCGAGTAAGCCGGTGGTCGTTCCTCCAGCTCGACACCAGCGTCATGGCCACTGTCAAGAGCAGAAGGCTCAGGTTTCTCCATCCCCGCCTGCGCTGCGTGCCCATCTCCCGCCGGGGTGTAGGGCGGCGAATTGCCGATGACGGCGGTACATCCGCAGACCGAGAACGCCAAGCCGATCGTACCTGTCCACCACTCAAGCCAGTAGGCAATCCAATAGCACGATGTAGCGTGATGAGTAAAGAATGCCAATCCAATATCGCCCTGATGAAAAACCACGTATGCGCAAAGCGCCAGGAGCGTGGCTACGTTGCAGTCGAGCCATTTGGATGGGAACTTGTGGATGTAGGACTGCTGTGTCGAGTCGTGTACAGACAGGACGAACCCTCCCATGGTCCAAGTCGATAGCCTCAGTAGGATAAACGCCAAGACATTCGATATCGAATTCAGATCCTGGATGTAGTGCCGGGACATGGCAAGCATAACCACGATCATGGCCATGAAAACAGCTATGACTTTGCTGTCTTGGGAGGTGTCAGGAGCCAGCTGGCTCACCACCGCCATATTGGGTCTGCGCTGAAACGGAGTAAGAAGCCTGTCGCCAAGGCGAATCGCATGTTGGTTGGAGGGTGTCATGTCGGAAAGTGGGAGAAAGAGGCGGTTCCTGTTGAGGGCAATCCACTGAAAAGCACTGGATGATATCACTCGTTTTGTTGGACAACCTTGTTTGAGCGACTTTCGGTGTTTATTCATGTCTATTCCAGTGTTTATTCCACGTTATCCCAGTGTCTCATGAGGGAAAGAGTAACTAACCGTTTACTCGAGAAATTCCCAGTATTCCCTTGAGACATCTATTGTTCACTTCGAAAAGAGTAAATGGTTACACCGAGAGTCGATAGGTGGTCAAGACGCGAATGCCAATATCAATAAAGTCCCTATATGAGCGAATTGCCCAACCGGCCTTTAGGCAGGAACAAAGTTTTCCTGCTTGGCCATCCAGGTATCATTCTCAAATTTGATATTTCGAATGTTGGCCAATTGATACTTCCCAGTTACCTAGGTACTTACATGTCCAGTTTACACGTACTCATTTTCTTCCCATATGATACGCGAAGTTTGATGAGTGCATACCTATGCCCAGCGACTGGTTCATAGTTCTATGTCTGGCCGTATGTCTTGAGTTACATGGGAAAGTCGGGAGTGAGGCAATACATGCTTAGTTGATTACCTCTCTGCACTTGTTGGGACCGCATACAGAATACTTTGGAGACTACAGATAATTGCTGGCTGCCCTATCCAGCATTGATGGCTGGTGCCTTCCTTACAGGTGCACCCGCAGTTCCTGTCAGGCTCGATGCTGGGCCTGAGGCAAGTCTATGAGTCTGCATTGGGTCGACGAGCGGCGCTAGACAAACGGCAGGATGATGTGTTGGGTTTGAACCCTTATCGGAAGATGCCTCCGCTCATCACACGGCAGCCGGTCGAGGACCTCAAGATCATCCACGCCGAAGCAAGACGATGGATACAAGTTAACAATCAACACATCACAGAACTAGTTTGCGTGTATAGTACAGTATTAGACATTACTCTTACATATATACAAGTGAAAACAAAACGCGCTCCAACGTACAACCTACCTACCTACCTTACATGCCAACCTATATCGCGACATATACTCGTACAATTCCCCATATTGTTTCAGCTTTATCGTACAGCAGCTGGCTAGCGAGCTAGCTAGACTGCAAAGAACGAGGATACCTTCCATGCAAACGCCGTGTCTCACCGATGCTAGCACCATCACGACCGCCACTAAGAGGGGCACCCGGTACCTAAGGGTGTCCCCGGTAACCCCTGACAATTTGAGAAGGGGGGGTAATATAATCTGGCAAGATGCCAAAGAAGAGTGTGAACAGAGATAGCCGAATAACGTCCCAGCCTCTGGCCGGAGCCTAGAATCGTCATCGAGTATCCTTTCTCGATGAATAGGGAAGAGAGTTGCTCCATTGTCGGGACTCGCCAACAACTGGCCGGAGGCCGGGAGCCAGACCAATGGACTGTCGTTGGTTGGGCCGAGAGGAGATGGACTCGACAGGCCAAGTCAAGTCGTCACCAACCATAACCTCGGCCGGGGCTATGCTGTGATGCTTCCTCTCCCACCCATAGAATAGGACACAAGTTACCGACGAAGAAACGTCCCCTGATCTCTGGCCGGAGACAGCGGGAGATTCCTTGGCAGCAAATGTGCAGGGTTTGCCAGTCACTAGACTGGACTTTGTGTCGATCGTCACCGACGGAGGCCTCGGACTGGGGCTTCTCTTGTGCTCTGGCCGGAGACAAGAGTAAGTAGCCAGTCCAAGATCCTACTTGTTACGGGTTTAGGTTTAGGTGTTGCGGTACCCACGAAGAGTTACACTGGCTGCTACTAGCAGACTCGAGGTCGCCAGGCTCTCGTGGACAAGTGAGTAGTAGTGCCCGAGAGTTACGTTGGCCCCCAAAATATATACCAATCTCACCAGAACTTCCCCCGGTACGTACGGTGAGAAGCTGATGTTGATGAGAAAGGAGGTGCCAAGCTCTCGGGAACATAGGTGTTAGGTTTAAAGAGGGTGCGCGAGGAAAGCTGCTATGCCATACAGGTGCCGCGGGCCTTTCTTTGTCTCTACTTGGACAAAGAAAGTGCAACCTGGCTGGTTCATTTTTCCTCACTCAAGGAAAGGCAGATTGTGTCGGTCCTGCCAAGGATACGTCGGAAACACACTGGTGGACATCCATCCTTCTGGTACTCCACAAATAGTGTGTGTGTGTAAAGGGTTATATGCTTTGGGATACGGGTTGAAGTGTGTTTGAGGGTGTGATGCAATGGGGCTACAGTGACTAACTGACCCCCGCCGGCGAGCTGTCGGACCCGAGGTGGCAGCGAGGACAAGATACTTTTCCTTCCTCGGCACGCACCACCCCGAGTCCTCCTCCTTTTGTACTTGTGAACAGCCCACCGAACCTACCTACGGCCGTCTAATGGTGGTGGCCCCCCGCCACAGCAGGACCACCCCGCCCCCCCGTCTCCAACGGCAGCCCCTCCCGCGCGTTGCGCAAGCGCGCATTGTCGACCCGGAGGACCTGGTTCTGCGCCTGGAGCTCCAGGAGCTCGGCCACGAGGCCGTGGCTCTGGCTCTCCAGGCCCAGCGAGCGGTCGACGTACGCGTCGGCCTCGTCCAGGGCGTCGTCGCGCTCGTCCAGGATCTTGCGGACAATGGCCGGGACGTCCATGGGGTCGCGGACGCCGCGGAAGTCGTCCGAGAGCTCCAGGATCTCGTCGAAGGCCGCGATGAACGGGATGGCCAGGCGCTGCAGCTTGAGGAAGTCCTCCTCGGCCCTCTCCCGGCGCTCCGTCTCTTGGCACAGGGCCACGTGCCGGTCCTCCGCCGCCCGCTTCCATGCGCGCTCGACCCGCAGCCTGTAGGGGTCCATGGCGGCGGCTCCCCTCTTGGCGACAGGCGGCTCGCGCGCCGCGGGGGGAGATGGTGGGGAATCAGGCGAAAGAGAGGAGGAGGAGGAGGGTGAAGGTGGAGGCGAAGGAGAAGCCGGAGGCGAAGGGGGTAGGGAGGAAGTAGGCGTGGGAGGGATGACGTTGATAGGGGGACGATCGCGGGATCCGGACAATAGCACGCCTTCGAGACCCTGATCATCCCCCTCTTCACCTTTATAGAAGTAGTCATATCTGTCGACCACTTCAGGCTCGCCATCCGAGGACCCATCGCTGGAGACGCTCTCCGTCACCGAGCTGAAGTCGCTCTCACTCTCGGTGAAGTCAAAGCCAGCGTCTTCCTTGGGCTCGTCGCCATTGTCGTTGTCCTCCTCATCCGAGTCAGGGGCGGGCTCGGGGAACTCGGGGAATGTGGTGATTTCCTCCGCGGTGAAGATGCGCCCGAGGCGTTTAGAACGACGACTCGAGATGAACTCCTCCTCGTCGGCCGGCTCCGGGGAAGAAGGAGGCGACACCGAGACGGAAGAGTAGGGCGATACCGAGGAGGAGGAAGAGGCCAACGACTCAGAAGACCCCGTATAGCCCGCAGCCATCGCATCGATGGGCCGAGGCTGCCACCGAGGATTAATGACACCCTTGGGCTCATTGACCACCGCCACCGTCGAAAGCCGCGACAGGCTGTCGGAGCTATCGCGAGGACGATGGACAGGGACAGGGACGGGACGGCGGCGTATCTGCCGCTCCCCTTGAGCAGGGGCTTTGAGCTCCGCCCGAAGCTCTGGCGCGCCTGCCCCCTCAATCGGCCGCAACTTCATCGGCGGCCGGTCCATTGCATGGGCCAACCCCATCTCGGCCAACATGGGCTCGTGGAGCCGGCGCTGCGACTCCTTGGTGTCCCGAAGGTACACCGCACTGGCCGCCAAGGGCTGGGAGATGGTAGACTTGTCGAAAGCCCGGCTCTTGGTCTCCTTCTCCCTCTCCCTCTCCCTCTCCTTCGCGCCTCGAAACTTGGGAAACCACTTGTGGCTGTCCCCATCGCCGTGCGTCTTAGGCATCGGCGGGGGAGTCTCGACCTCCCGCCTCCTTGAGGTCCCCGAACGCTCATGCTGGGCGCTGACGGCGCCGGATGGTCGACGGTGACCATCTCTGTAGCCGCCATGGTGGCCCGGTCTGTGGGAATCCCTCGGATCTTCCATTGCCGTCCAAGTCCTCTCTCGAGGACGACCGAGTGCCGGCACTTGGTGTTGAGGACGTCTGTCCGATCGGGATGCACCAAAAGAATGGTACTCACTAGGAGCACGGGTTGAAAACTGCTGCGACATGGCTGCTATGAACGAGTGTGGGGATTGGTGCAGGTGTTGGTTAAAGATGCTGGAAAGGAGGCTTGGGAGTGTTTGCTTGGTTTCGAAAAGTGCAAAACGAGTCGGTAACGTGGCCTTATAAACCCTCGCCAGTGTCTGGAGCCGAGTTCGGGGCCTCGACCAATACGTAGTTCTTTGAGTCAAGCCTTGTCTCTCAGGACAAAGGGCTCATGGCACCATTATGGGGACATCCCAACCCTTCCAATCTTGAACAAAGAGAAGAACAGTAATAGACAATGGCATTGGTAATGGGCCACAAAGGCTAGAAAACACTCTATTGTAAGTAGACGGTCTAGATCAAGACCTTAGATAATGGATGTAGGCTTGTCGGAAACTTCAATCTATCGTGGGGCATATCCTCTCTTCATATTGCCTGAGATGGAAGCACTATGAGTATTGCTCACCACAGATCCAGGGCCCTGACTCGCATCTCTCCGGCCCATCATGGATGATACTGCAGCTGGTCGTTGTATTGCTGTGAAAATGTTATCATGTGTTTGTTGGGCCGCGATGGGATATTGGAGAAATACCTTGCGGCCTGGATGCAGCACCGTACTCAGGCAGATTGCCACTCCCAAGGCCCACTTTCATTCCAGAACTCAGTCCTCCTGCTGGAAGTCGTACATTGTGGCGAAAGCTGCCATGAAGGTCACTAAGTGGCGCTCTGCCATTGGCTGCAGTTCTCGGTGATCGTACTGAGCCGGATACAAAACCAGGCACGGCTGCTAATCCGATACCCGTTGGCTCGCCAAGTCGTTGGCGGTGGGTAGAGGGTGTGATCGGAATATCGGCTGCCACAATGTTCAGTAAATGGTTGGGAACAGCGCTGCGCGTCACATAATACCTTGTGCCCCAATTGTCCGTGGGAAGGATGCACCTTGGCTGCCTATTCCTTGCGATGAATATATGCCACCTATCCTGTTGGTTGTATCGGGCAGTTGGCGCCCAGGTCTGCCGTACGGGATCCCTTGGTCTTGATAGAAAGGAGGCACGTTCGTGTCGTTGTCTCCATATGCGTGCACTCCGTCGTCAATCCCAACTTCAGGCCGGAAATTCGATTCGATGGCGTTCTCGGCGGCATCCTGTATTTGACCCAGCATGGCCTTTCGCTTGAGTTTGTCGTATAGCTCCTGGACCTGCAAAAGTTTGCGATTCTTGTCCTTGTAGGCCTGCGCAAGCTCGGTGTTCTTGTCGCGTAGTGATTTCTGCTCGTCGTTTGAGCCTGCAGTTCAGCGTCAGCAAGACGTGCGAGCCACGTGCAGGGTTGTCTCGACACATCTTACTCTTCAGACTGGTGTGGAGGGAGGTGATTTGTGCGTTCGCATCGTTGATGACCTGGTCTAGGTGGACAGTGAGGCAGGAATACTTGTCGGCCAAGGCCTTGCCGAGGTAGGCTTGGTACGACCTGTGCAAACGAGCAATCCATTAGCCTTGTTGGACAGCAAGAAGAACGCGGCGCTGTACAAACACTTCTTGGGTTGTCTGATACGCCCAGAAACTCAGAGCGCGACCTGCGCATTCCATGATGACGGTGGGACTGAGACCGCTCAGCACGCTTGTCTTGTAGTCCTCGCTGGGGTTTAGGTTGGCGATGACGGCGTCGTCAGGGTTCGGCAAAGACACGTGGCATGCTGGGCAGACGTTTTCTTGTACATGCCGGCTACTTGAACCGGGTCCAGCAAGACCCGACTGAGCAGCACACTCGGTGCAGAAAACGTGGCTTTTGGAAGGAAAATGTGTATTAGGCAAGCAAGTTCGAGGACGGACCAGTGGTATTGTTGTCGCTCACCTGCAGGTGGTCACCAAGGCTCGGCCGCTCAGCTCCTTGCGGCACTTAAGCGAGTTGCATCTCAACTTGTGCTCCATCAGGTAGGGTGTGGGAGGTTATGACAAATTTCTTTCAACGTAGACGAGGTATTGCAGGCCAGCTCTTGATATCTCGAATGGAATAGCTCGCAGTGACGAACGGGTACGCTTGGTCTTGTTTGGGGTCAACAGATCAGGTGAATAAGTGTTTAATAATGGGTCAAGACCTGATCATGGTCCAAGAAACAAAGAGAGGTGCACGTTGATTTCTCCAGCCGGGAGAAATTGGGTGCCAATGAAGAAGCAAATGGAAAGAACGAGTTCCACTTGGGGTATTGGGGAAGGCACCTTCCTCATTGCTGGACACCTTCGGCCTCCTCCAAACATATGGAACACCAAACGGATTCCAAGTAAGGCAAGAAATGGGGCTATCGAGATTTGAATTGTGTGAGAATTCAAGTGTGTGTCTTGATTGTGGGCTTTAATATTCATACGTCTAGGTCTCTATATCATCTTGATCCATAATTAGATAAAGGCCAATATGTCTCTTCGTGGGCGGAGGATCAGTTACCAAGCCCCATTATCGGCCTTTATGGTATTATCCTGGGTACTGGATGTTTTGATCGCCGCCATCTTAGATAGCTGCGAGTTATTTCACAGTTTCAACGGCGCATCGTCTTCAGAAGCGGGATCCAACCCATCCAGTACATCGTGATAGTCGCCTTGATCGCCGCAACCAGCCAGAGGCAGGGTCCGACCTGGTGCGTCGCCTTGGAGATCCACCCCCCACAGATCGCCCCAGCGAGCGTGAGGACGAACGCGACGGCGCGGCGGTTGCGCTTGCCGTTCTTGCTGAGACCGGCCAGCAGGTGCTCGTCGCTGACCAGGTCGCACAGCAGACTCGTGATGACGACGGTGGGCACCTCGCTGACGCCGAGGCCGCGGCTGTTGACGATCTGGCCGGCGGCCTGGAAGCTGAGCAGGGCGACGGCGGCGAGCTCGGTGAAGTTGACGCGGCTGGGGTCGCCGCGCGACGGGTACGTGCCGTCGATGACGCCGCTCTGGATGATGGCGGCCGCGACGGCGACGCAGACGGTCTGGAGCGAGAAGGAGAAGAGCAGGGTGCGGCGGAGGCGGTGGCCGCCGAGGAGCTGGTGCAGCCGCGCGAAGGAGACGCAGCCGATGGCGAAGCAGCCGAGGGAGCAGAGGGACCGCGCCCAGCCGTACGGCTTGTTGTTCTGGCCGGAGGTGCCGAGGGCGATGAAGATGGTGTTGCCTGCGGGACCGGGGTTAGGAAATGGACGGCTGTACACATTCTGGACCGGGATTTGGGAGACACTTACCCGTTTGCATGGAGACGAAGGTACCGTATGCTGAGGACACTGTTAGAACGCCAGGTTTCCTAATCGAGGGGACCAATGCTTTGTCTCACCGTTGTACAGAGTTCCGTCCGTCAGCCCAGTGACGAAACACAGGATCAGCAGGGGAATGTAGCCCGCGCGAGTTTCGACGGTGCTTGAGAAATGCGCGGATAGCTTCCCCTTTACGGTGGGAATCTGCTCCTGCTCAGAGGCAGAACCAGAGCCAGAGCCCGGCTGAGCCTCCTCCAGCTTCCCCGGATTCGACATCATAGCGAAACAGTATTGATGAACGAGTGTTTTACCAGAGCGATCCTTTCTCGTACAGCGAGCAGATATCCTTCACCTTTGGGTCGGACCGCGAAGAAGAGCGCAAACACGACAGGTTAAGAACCGCCAGACGCCAGCAGACCACAGCAAGTAGAAATGGCCCAAATCTGTCGCGGGCACGGGGGGGACAAGGCGGCGTGCCCTTCTCTGCGCGCTTTGGCCCCTCCAGATGGATTCGCAATTGGGTTGCCGCTTTGAGATTTCTCCGCGTGTCTCGGGGAGGGCGGGCGCTATCGAGTGCCGGTCGTCTTCGTTTGTTGGCAGAGACACACACTCTTTGATGCAGATTGCGAACCCACCTCCATGTTGCCCCGAGTCAGAGGCAAACGCGGAGGTTTTGCCGCAGCCAGACAAGAGTGGTGGAATTGGAGGCAATCGCAAGAAATCTCAGCCCCACGAGAACATGACGAAACGGGTCCGGGTGAGATTGCCCAGCGCTTGACTTGCAGGGTGCGCTGGTGTTGCATTGCCAAGACCACCCGCGAGATAAAGAGGCGGTACAGCCATTTAAGCATATTCAGCTACATGTCTATGAGCGAATTTTGGTTGGCTGGCAGGGGCCAAGTCCGATTGCATAGGACGGCAGCGATTGGTCATCGCAAAGTCAGGATACCAAGGCTTGGCATATCCATCCGCGGCCTTGGCCGCCGCCGCCCCTACATAACCAAGCCTTGGTATTCCCCATCCGCTGGCTTGGCTACATCTCTTTCAGCTCTCTATCAGGCCGTACCGTCACCCAACTCCCGATACATACCTCGGCGAAACAATTGCAGTTTTTGGCAGTCGCGCCAACAATGGATGCACGTGGTCCGCCCGTGGCCATGTCTGCCAGTCCAATGACGGTGGGTAGAGCGACACGAGAGGCGCATATGAGTTCTGATAACATACATAGATACCTGTCGCACTGAGCGGGAGACACCCCCAAGGATTCGAATAGACCGACTTGGCTAGACTTGGCGGGCTTGGCATGCCAAATATAGTGGATATCTCGCCCGGGGAAGAAGCTCTATGCGACTCTACGGGGGTTGCGTTAAAGCTGTCATCGACCAGTCAAAAGACGCACTGGGCCTTCGGTAAGGTCTGCTACTCGATGGGTAAATGGCAAAATCGCCAATGCTTATACGCGATACGGTAGTGTCCTGCATGGAACACGATACAGTAGTCAGATTGGCTCTCTCGCTAGTTCCTCGTGCTTGCCAAGGTTGTGATGGCGGAGAGCCAAGACCCTCTTGACGTCGTCCGGGCGACTGGAAGATTGTGAGTAATGGGTGCACGAAAGGTTGCTACGCAGACAACAGAACAGACAGATTGTCCTCGAGACGAGGAATCAGTAGCCACGCAGGAAGCAGGAACATGTACCCATCTTACACGTCGCTCTTTTCTTTCCAGGTGCTACTTTCTGAAATTGACGGTAGCCCTGCACTCTATGCAAGCAGGGTCAACAGATGCACGAAATGTCCAGGGGGTCGTTCCGGGTTTCGCCGCAGTAGCTAGTCGGCCTCTAAACCAACGTGCTGTGGCGCGAATGAACAAGGATAGGGTAACAAGTACAGATATGGACGGCTAGTCTGAATAGGTAGAGTTCGTCCACTGTTTGCCCGACGGAACGGCCCGCCAACAGTACGAATTAGCCTTTATCCAAGTATCTTTTGACCAGCAACTTTACCCGGGTGCCTCTAGAATTGTGGAGTCGATATCAAGTGCTTGTGTCCTCGTTTAAGCGGGATCGTATTCGAAGAATCCATGTCGTAGGCCAAGTACTCCACGGGGTCGCGATCCCCCACGTTGTATGCGAACTGCTCAGACCAAAATGGGTACCGTCCCTTGGGCGCCCACCCCCCTTCCGCCCCGTCTCGGCCTTGGCTCCGGATCAAGTCTCGCCAAGGCATCCCCTAACCTGCACGGCGCTCGATCCAGCAAGTGTGATTTCGAGCGCATATGTAGGTTCGTGAATCGTATAATGGCTTAAGAGAGGGTCTGACCCAGGAAGAGAACTGATCGACGTGCCGAGAGATAAGTGCTTTCGAGAGGAATCAAGCCAAGCTGTAGGATTCCGTTGTCTCCTGCTCGCCAAGGCGGGAGCAGAGGGCTCCTGCCAAGATTATCTATTCTAATGTTGTTGCTTACGGCGGTTAAGCTCTTGTCGTGACGGATGTTCTTGGCTATCATGCAGAGCTGTGTTCTTGGCCGGTATGGTGCACCGAGTTGGCAGGAAAGTGCTTGTCATGACAACGCGATAATTCAGCAAGCCTGAGACATAGCATTGAGTTGGCTGGATCAGTTCTCAAGAGCGTGAGAGCGAGTATGTACCGATAACGAGTCTGACACTAGAGCAGTTTAAACCTGATGGTGCCTTAATGAGGACTTCCGGGCAGGTCTCTGGTCAGGCATATTGTTGACAGGACAAACATGTTCATCTTTCCGACCAGTTCGACCGAAGGGAGACAAGCCAGGATACTCCGACTGCAAGTGACAACCACCGGTAAATATCTGACCCCGTGGTTCCTGTCTTGGCCGCGTTCTATTCAACAAAGTGGAGCTTGGCGACAGGAAGAGTAATGTGTTGATAATCGCTTCTGTAGTGATGGAATCCCCTGAAACTGCGTCCTCATTCGCTGCTTTGGCACGTCCAACTTGCGGCTTCCCCTTATTAGCAACCCCGAGGCAGTACGTGACGCCCTCCGCAATATACATGGACTTTATTCTCTATCTCTTCACGGGGTCGGGTGGATATGGACCTTCCTTTCATGAAATGAAACGTTGCCCGGATGGGAGCAGTCATGAATAATTCCGCCTTGGCTCTGCTCATGGTGTGAGCAATTATCTCCTCGAAGTCTTGGTACGAGGAGGCCGGCAAGATGGGTGATGCAGCTGGGTTTTTCTAGCACATGCTCTATCTTAGACATCTGATCGTGGAAGAGTCAGGGTTCAGTATAAGTATCTTGAATAATCCGACCAAAAGGAAGAACACTCTGCTCAGGCCATCACAACACATCACATCACATCACATCCCCAGACTCCAGCTTCTTATTCTAAGCATAGCACTCTAAACCCCATTTCCACCATTCCCTTTTACACAAAGATGTCTCCCTCCATGGAGTTCGAGCCCGTCTCCTGCATGGAGCCAGAAGCCCCCGTCGCCCTCAAGCCTGTCCCTGAAGTCGAGATCCATCACATCGCACCGCCCGTCAAGCCCATCTCCCTCGTCAACACGGCCGAAGTTGTCGAGGAAGAGAGCTATGCTGTGCAGCTTCCCCCAAGCCAGCCCTCGGCCGCGGTCATCCAGCCTGAGGGCCTGCTCCCGATCAGCCAGCCTGAGAGCTGGCTGCCGCTCAACAGCGTCATGGCCTCCGTCAACAAGCCCAGCTCAGGGGCCACCAAGCTCCGCAAGATGATCTTCGACACCAAGGAGCTCATTGTGTGCCCCGGCGTCTACGATGGTCTCTCTGCCCGCACGGCCATCGAGCTCGGCTTTGACGCCATGTACATGGTAAGTAGCCCGACTTGAGACTACAGATTAGTTGACTTACACGGCGATATAGACCGGAGCCGGCACCACCGCCTCGCGCCTGGGCCAGCCCGACCTGGCCATTGCCCAATTACACGAGATGCGTGAGAACGCCGAGATGATCGCCAACCTCGACCCCTTCGGCCCTCCCCTCATTGCGGACATGGACACTGGCTACGGCGGTACGTCGGCCCTTCTTCCATCCCCAGACCCTCCCAAACCCCAGACTCCACAGCCCCCGTTTCGCCCCCCTTAATGCTCCGCAACCCAGCGGCAAGCCCCTCCCGTCCGCGCCCGATTCTACCCGCTTGCCTTCCCTTCATCCTACCCCTACCCTTAATCACTACACTCACTGACTCATTGCCCCTAACCAACCACAGGCCCCATCATGGCCGCCCGCACAGTAGAGCAATACATCCGCGCCGGCGTCGCAGGCGCCCACCTGGAAGACCAAGTCCTAACCAAGCGGTGCGGCCACCTAAGCGGCAAGAAAGTCGTCCCGCGCGACGAGTACATCTCGCGGATCCGCGCCGCCCACGCCGCGCGCGTGCGCCTGCAATCCGACTTCGTGCTGATCGCGCGGACGGACGCGCTGCAGCAGCTGGGCTACGACGAGTGCATCGCGCGGCTGCGGGCGGCGCGGGACGAGGGGGCCGACGTCGGCTTGTTAGAAGGGTTCGAGACGCGGGAGCAGGCGCAGCGCTGCGTGCGGGACCTGGCGCCCTGGCCGCTGCTGCTCAACAGCGTCGAGAACGGCAAGAGCCCGACCATCACCGTGGACGAGGCGCGGGCGATGGGGTTCCGCGTCATGATTTTCAGCTTTGCGACGCTGGCGCCGGCTTACTTGGCCATCAAGGAGACGTTGCTGCGGCTCAAGACCCAGGGCGTCGTGGGGACGCCGAAGAATGTGACGCCGGTTACGCTGTTTGAGGTGTGCGGGTTGAAGCACAGCAGTAAGTCTCTGCCATGATTTCCAATGATGCAAATTACTAACGACTGTTCTAGTGGATGTGGATCTCAACGCCGGAGGCGCTTCGTTCAAGGGCGGAGTCTGAGCTGTTCAAAAAACGTCAGGCTGGTCTGACCGAAGGCCGGATGGTGGACGGGTGCTGGCATCCTTGTTAGGGTATTTCCTTTCTTCATTTCTCGTACAATACTTTGCGCAGCAGTACTTTAGGAGGTCATTGGAGGTACAAGTCGTTGGTCCAGATTGTATGAAACACTCGCGGCAATAAAAAGCATATACACCCATCATGATCTCGGTAACGACCTTACCGCCATCTATGCGATCAGTTGATATCAATCTGTTGTAGTAATCATAACACTCTGTAAGCAATTTCTTGTAATACACGAACCATCGTTATCGTAATCATCATACCCCAAAACAGCAACGCTGACCAGCTAAGAACCGAAAGTCATCCAAAGAACAGATCCAATATGTCAAACACCTCAAGCCCCGTGTGTGTATGTGTGAGTGGGCTCACTCAGCAAATAGGGGGCACCCCAAGCAAGTTCATCCCATGGCCAAGGACCTGCTTGACGCACTCATACAACATCAACTTCGCCTTGCGGCTCTCAGCCGTCTCCTCCTCAGGAGCCGCGCTACTGGGCCCAGCCCCATCTTCATCGCCGCCATCATCCCCTTCAGCATCCAACTCATACGACGACGCCTCCGCCAGCCGCGACAGGTACGACAACAAACCGTGGGGCTCGAGCGCCTTGAACGTCGAGGCCGTGACGTCGGGGTACTGCGCCATCATCCGCAGCAGGTCGATGCTCTCGTCCTTCTGCAGCACCGCGTGATCCGGGGTCGGGTCCTCGCCGCCGCCGGCCTCCTCGCCATCCGCGCCCTTGAGCTCGGCGATGACGGAGACGAGCTTGGCGTGCTCTCGCTGGAGCATGCGGCACGAGTCGCCCTCCTCGGCCGCCATGCGTTTCTTGTCGAAGGCGTAGCCATGGGACCGCTTCCCGAACAGGTCCAACGAGAGCAGACCACCGACCGCAGCCGGGTCGCCGCCGCCACCCGAGACGGGTTTGTCTTCACAGTCACCGGCGTCGCCATCGCCATCCTCGCCCTCCTTTCCGCCCTCGGCTTCGGCGGTCTGCACAATCTCCGCGACCTCGTCGAGGATCCGGCCGAGGGACATGGTCTTCTTCACGTGAGGCGCCATGCCGGTGATGTCGCCAAAACTAACATGCTGCAGCTTCTTAGCCAGGTCCTCGCGGCCCAGCAGCTCGAGCGTCTTGAAGACCTGCTGAAAGTGCGAGTTCTGCTTCGACGCAACAACATAAATCATCTTGTCGAACGCGTGCTTCTTCTCGCGGTCCACCGCGGCCGCGAGGTCGCGCAAAAAGTACGTGCTGGAGCCGGTGCGGGCCCGGACGATGACGGTGCCCAGCCCCTTGTGGCCGTGGTCCTCGAAGTTGATGATCTGCGAGCCGTCGCTCTCCTGGAGCACGCCGTTGGCCGCGAGGGCGGCCTCGATCTCGGCCATGGTTTCTTGGCGGGGCTGCGACTCGCCCGAGTACTCGTCGAAGGCGACGCCGAGCCGGGCGTAGGCGGGCCCGAGCTTGGCCAGGGCGAGGTCGCGGAACCGCGTCCAGAACGCGAGGGCCTCCTCGTCCTGGTCCTCGAGCCTCTTGAAGAAGCCGTCGCGCTCGGCGAAGATGCCCTGGCTCTCGATCTCGGCCGTGCTCTTGTTCTCGTTCTTGGCCTGCTTGCTGGCGTCCGTCTCGGGCTGGAAGTCGGCCTTGATCTTGCCGAAGACGTCCATGATGTGGTCGAGCGGGTCGGCTGCCAGCGCCTCCTCGGAGCCGTACTTGGCCCACCCCACCGCGAAGAGGGCCATTTCTTTGCCCCAGTCGCCGAGGTAGTTCATCCGGACTACGTCCCAGCCCATGCACTCGTACATCTTGGCCACGAAGCCGCCGATGATGGTGCTCCGCAGGTGGCTGCCGTTGAAGTCGCCGGGGATGTTGGGGGACGAGGACTCGACGACGATCTTCTTGCGGCCCCCGTCCGGGTTGGCCGGGTCTTGTAGGCCCTGAGCATGGTCCTCGCCGTAGGTAGTGCCCCGCTCGCGGATGTAAGGTAGCATCAGCAGAGGGAGGGTCTTCTGGGAGAAGAAGAAGCGGAGCTGGACTCCATCGGGATACGGAACCGCGTAAAGGGGCGAGGTGGGGAGCTATCAGTGGAAAAGGGGCTATTAGCTCATCATTCTCATTGCATCAACCTGGAGCAGCAACAAAAAGCACCAGGTAACCACACCTTTTGGACTAGCTCGATAGCGAACTCCTTGATGTCTTTGACGTCCTTCGGCTTCAATTTTGGCACGACAACCGCCAGATCCGCCAGCGTCAAGTCAGTAGCTGTCAAGATTGCCTCATAGGCAGCCGCCACGTCGCACTCTAATGTTGTAGCAATGAGGCTAGCGAGATGCAGCCGGTAGATGTCAATGGGTTTGGTCAGGGCATTGGCTGCGGGGACGTCCGGGAAAGGGGGCTCTAGACCGAGACCGGCGAGCCGTCCTTCGAGATCAGTGAGGCTAGCCATTTTGACCATGTCAAAAAGGTCAAGTTCTTCTGTCTTGTTCGGAAGCTATCTCTAACTTCGGAAGGGAGTGCTGCTTGCAAGTTGCTTGCAAGGCATAGTTTGGTCGGGGGGATGTTTGGGCTCATGGAGGCCTAGGCATCTTTCAAAAGTATGGCATCAGCAGAGCCTCATGACGATGAAGTGAGGCGGCTGCATAGATAACTAATGAATCATGGGATTTCCGAAGCAATCAGAATCCTTCGCAAGTCTTGGGTAGCATTTGAGCATTTGCACCCAAGGACGTTGGGTTCTCATGAAGGTCGCACATGCATTTGGAGTGCCCGGGTGATTGGTTGAGGCTGATATTTGCCAACCAATTGCCCGTCGCCACGAACAGATCGCTTCACAACTGTCAGCCTCTGGACAAACGGAGATAGACATTGGCCCGACTTTATCGCTAGAGGAGGGGTTAAACCGGCGAGCTAAGTAACACCAATGCTCCCTTTTTATCAAAGCCAACGCTATAATATCAACAGTTGGGTATGCGGATACCTACATTCTGGAATCGCCGCACATATTGTAATCCTCACTGTTGCCAATCGCCGATTGATCAAGTACGGATTCTGAATTGCTACTGCTCATAGTGGGTTAGAAGGAGGGGGAAATCCTCGCCGAGATTCGCCTATCAATACATGTGGTGGCTGCTTTGGAAACGGACGAATCAGGATGCACACATTCGGAGGGAACAATAAGCTTTTCGTCCTCTTTAGAGAACTCAGAAAAGCGTACTAGCTCGCCGCCACTAGTCAACATCTTTGTGTTCAAGCACTTCTGATTGGATGAATCACTGCTTCTATTAAGTAGTTGGTAATGAGAATCAATTATAACTTGATGGAGGAGGCTGTCTCGCTCTAATATGGGCTTGTTCTGGATATGAAGGCCCAGCAACATTCTCCATTGGCAAATGATGGCCCCTATGCCCACTCCTATCCTCGCTGTGATCGAACCGCTTGTTCGAATCACCAGTACTCCATGTACTGCTACGCCCAGCCTGGTCTTGTTTCATTGTAAGCCCTTGAGGTAGCATTGTATACCGTCTCTTGGGTATCGTTTCGTGCCAGAACGTAGAGGCGTCTGGTGTTTGCCACAGACCTGATCTACCAGGTCCGTCACCTCGGTCAGGGTCTGGGCGGGGCAGCAGCCCAAAGGTCAATGAACACAGTATCTGAGACCAATTGTATCCATCTCGCTTTTTCTGGATCACGGAACCCAAGACAATGATTGCCCATGTTACCAGAACGAACCAAACAAGTGTCAACTTCTCACCCAAGATGTTGGCCTGGAAAAGGCCGGCAGCCAGCGTTGGAGCTCCGAAGTAGAATATCTAATCGCCTAGTCAGTGGGGCATCCATTCCAACAGTCATCATCCATTACCTACGTATGTAGAATTCGTCGAGAAGTTTGCTTGTTGTAAGACCGTGACGTAGTTCCCCGCGACTGAAAGATGCAAGACAAGCTGACAGGAGCATTAGAATTAGATGCTTAGACATGTTCTTCGCAAGGTTCGACTCACTTGGTCCTCAAAAACCTTGGCGTTCTGACTTAGTGTAGACAGATTGTTATAGATGTTGCACAGCTCGTCGATAGACTGTCGAATCCTCTGGATCGGAAGTTGTAGTAGCGATGAAGGATCTGGGCCGGTAAGTTTGACAAGACCGCCTCCCTCAAAGATGCTGTGGGCCCTAATCACTTTGTCCAACCTGTCCAGAAGGTTCTTAAGAAGATACATGACTGCGGATACCCATCTGTAGCTTTCATCGGCCGCTTTCGCATGACCATCCGTAGATGCTAGCGTCAGATTCGCCGATGGGGATGTAATGGGCGGATTACTCAACTACATAGATAGTTGCGTTTAAGTAATTTGTCCATTCAAAGGGGAGGCAGTACAAATGAGCACGTTGGATGCCAGATCGTTTTCAGAAGAGGTAAAAGGGGAGGCAATCTATTAGAGAGGGGTTACTCACATAGTCTAAGACTCTTGACGACATTTCATCTTCAATGAATTCCCATTCGTCTTTGATTTTATCCAACCTGGCGTCCAGTATCGAGAGAAAATAATGCCTAGGGTCCAGTCCGTTATGTAGAACAGCCGAGTTGCCAATGGTCAGAGGATCCGTGGCTTCGTCTTCATCATCCCCCTCGTAGTATGGCAACATATCCTCATTGTCCCCACAAACCGATACATCGTTGTTGTTTGCGCCTGGATAGAAATATGTGTCGGAAAAAGAAATTGCGGTCCAATATGAGTTGTTGTAGCCAGTTATCACACATGATGACTGGGCTTCATACAGATAGTCAACCTTTTTGGCTTTTTCGTTCTCCATGCCTGATTCCGAAGTCCGTGAAAGGAAGGACATGTCCTGTAACTTCCTGAGGGGTCTGCCATCAATAGTTCTTCGGAGGTCTTCACAGTTGCTTCCGGTATCCTGGTCCCGCCACGCAAAGTATGGTAAGTGAAATTCCATAACGAAAGCTTTACTCTCGTTCTCCCCTGGCTATTTATCATTAGTCACAGCTTAAAGTTTACTACCAAAGAAAAGCAGAAACAAATTACTTACCAAGATGCATACCTTCATCAGTCCTTCAGCCTTGATGTATCGTTTCATGTAGTCTCTTAAAACCGTTCTTTGGTTCCAGGGTGCCCTACATATGATACTGCTGACAGTATTGTGGCTAGGGTCAGGGATGTGACTGTAAATATCAGAAACGGGTCCATAACTCTGAGTAATGACTTATCACGTTCGTACATGCATCTGATGCGGGCATCTGGATACCCCTTTTGTCCAAGCCGCTGCTTTCTTGTTAGCTCGCCAATTCCAAGCATGAGAAGAGACTAGGTAAGCACCTTTAGCTTAAGATTCCTTAGAAACTTGTCATTTGTCATAGGACCGCTATAGTCCCTGCGGCCTTGCTCCGGGCTACTATCATCTAGCCATACGGCATTGTGACGTAGTTGCGGAAGTTTCTCGGACATGTGATCGAGGACAGACTGATTGTTGCATAATGGATGGAACAACCGAAGGAGACGTTGTGCGGGCAAGTGTTTAGGAATCGCCAGGAATTCGTCAAGTGGATCAACTAATGGACCCAAGAAAGACTCTTTCCTTTCCAGGTAAGGGGTGTCTTCATCAGTCTGGCTCATATCATTTGTTTCCCAGTTGAAGGAAGTGTTGGAACGGGAGGTATCAGAAGTGCTAGACATGATTGGCGAAATCGTGCATCGAGGCAGACAGAACGGATGGTGATGACAGTGGTGGAGGAGAGGTAGGGTAGTGACATCCTGTATGGCCGGACGTATGTGATGTCTATGTCTGGCAGTGACTGATCTCAAGGTAAAGTGACAAGTCAGTTCCAACTTTATCATGGATGGCGACCTTTGATGTTTATACCCAGGGCCGCGGGTCCGAACTACGCACAACGAAACTGGATGTCTCGCCTTGCCTACAGCACTAGAACAGACCATGAATTTGACGATGGTATATCATTAGATGTTTCCGAGCGGTGAGTCCTCCACTTGAGACAAGAAGAACATTCCGTCAATTCATGAACTAGTCGATTGGACTTGGGGCACCCTATCTCATGCAGTAGTTGCGGCCCGAAGCGCGGTCGCCTTGTTGAAAAGCATGGCGTCGTCATGGTTGCCTTATTTCCCAAGACTCAATACCCATTGGATGATTAGATCATGCATACTAAAGATCGAATGCAATCATTGGAGAAGTTGATATTCAAGCAGGTTCTTTCGCCCCCTACCGAGCATCAAGTACATTCATACCCAATGATGTATGCTGCATGATCCGCAGTAGATACCCAAACACCCCATGATCACGGATGCGAAAGATGCCACTATTCAGAGTCACCAGGCTCGCTTGATTGATTCTTTGGCCCGAGCTAGCTCCCGTTCTGGTCATCCGCTGCTGGAACATGTCGAGGTTTTCGCCCGAGCAGTGTGACTGTGCAAGACGGCAGCCAGTGTTGAAACGACACGCCTCTTCGTTTGCAGCCAGGCGAACACAATCTAGTGGTGGTGCACAGCTTACTTATTAGCCTGGGCAGCCTGCCTTGGACGGTCGGGAGATGACGGGGAGCCTTTACCACTAAAACTACGCCACTTTCGTCCACACCATCTCCTCTGCCATGCCGTCTCCTGTGGGCGACAAGGCAGAATCATATGGACAAGGTGTATTGCAAGGTCGCCCACTCTTTTTGACAGTTTCGACTCGACAGTTTGCGCAACGTGGTGTCCCGCAGCTTTCGCATGGATCGAGACGGATAGGCATGGGGGTATGCCAGCAAAAGCACTGTTCAGAAAGAGCCAATTGGTAAGTTTCCATTCCATTAGGGTCAGCACGTGCTTCTTCAGTCAGAATTCGAACCTACACATGTCCAAACAACGACCTTCTTGCCCCTTGGTCCATGTTCCTTGACATGATCTTCGTCCAATTCGATGTAGTTGGCTTCTCCAACCCCGCTTGCCGAGATCTTACGAGTAAATCGCTCTTGACCATGCCGGTGCCGCATGGTCTTGTCGTCGCTTTCAAATTAAACTGAGCAGTATCTTTCAAACGAAACATAACTTCGTGGGTTTGCAAAATTGATCGTGGCCAGCCACAGCCACAGCTCCGGGTGCGTCTTGCAGAATCCACGATGCGCTCATTCACACCGCCTCTCGCTCAGAGGGATAGGGTTATTAATATAGCCCCTCACATGACGTCGCTTGCATATTATAGGCTAGGTGCTGCAGATACGATCTCCTTGACCGCACATCTTGAAAAACTATGGTACTAATTCAACCCCATTCTCAGCACCCCGGAGATGAAAGCACTTCCAACTGAAACACCGCAGGCTCACTAGAGAAACTTTGTTCAGATACTGCGCTACGATAGCCAAGCCATCGTGTAAGATCTGGGACAATGCTTCGAGACAGCACGAACGACTTTGGTCGATTCACCTGGCACACAGACAGATTGAGGAAGGAGACACGGCAGCTTCGTTTTCAGCTCTTCCAAGACATCTTGCCCCGAACACTTGAGGCACTCGGGGCCTCTGGATCGCACATATTACCCTCGGAGGATTGCACCAATCGCAATGCCGAGCCGCTTGGACGATAAGGCCTGCAGAATCAGCATGGCTGTCAGCATGGGGATGCAGTCGCTGACTTCTTAACGACCCATGGGTAGACACCTCGGAAGGTTCGTATCTCCACACGGGCGACTATCTGTTGGGGGGTGACATGAATGGATATTATTCACGGCTGAGATCTTTTGGGGAGCATGAGTACCATATGGGAGACCAACTGGTATGGAAGCAGTTGTACATCTCACTTGAGTCAAGGGGACCTCAGATGGGTCAAACTAGTTCTTGGTGATTGACGTCTCTGGCAGTCTCAGAGTTGCTTGATATGTGAGATGCTCCAGGCAATGGTGCTGCATAGACTAAAGCCTATGTCGTAGACTGAGGGAGTACGATGAAGTGCGTGTATGTATCCCCAGGTCTGCAGCGAGATGGGAGGTATATTTGAAGATGATCAATAGCCTGTTCCAAGACAGTATAGTCCCAAGAGTGGATATCTTTGCCATTGAATAGAAGCATATTTGAACAATATCCAAGAGCAGCGAAGTGATGGGCTACAATACAAGTAATGCGTCTAACATGCAAGGGAACAGCAGTTGGCAAAAAACGCCGTGATCAGCAGAACATACATCGAGTACTGACCAGTTGACGGTAGAAAGTTGTAGAGAACCGTATTATTAGTTCACGGTTCGGCCCCTGAACTGAGACGTCATATCATCGATATGAATGCATATAGTTTAAAGTTGAAGGAAACACTTCTTGGTACAAGAATATCAGCACAGAAGAACAGGATGGAAACATATGCGAGTTCGTATATTTTCATGCTGGACAAAGTATTGGGAATAAAGACATCATCCGGGACCAGGTCGCAGACGTCGAATTATAATTACACGGATCCGGGCGTACGAACGGTATTAAGTGATTGGTCGACGGGTGGCCACATACAGGCGACCAACCTAGACCAGGACCTAGACCGAAATAACATGACATGGATCACTTGAATAGATTCAGAGGCTTAATATGTGTTGTATCACAATAGTTAACCTGATTTGTAGCTGAGCTTGCAGATTGCCAATCAAAAACTGCGTTGATGGTGGAGACGTCTCGGAGGAAGCGATGCGTCATTTTCGGTCCTCATGTTCATTCCCTTCTTGCTTCCCTCTCAAATATTATCGTAGGCAATGTAGTGCCAACACACAAGTCGAAAATATCCCTTGTCCTTGAGTCCAGTTTCCGCGTCTACGCCTCAGCCCAGCCAGCTGTAAACGCGCATGCGATAAGCAGCTCTCGTCGACCAGGTCGTCGATTCCTAGCCCAGCCGGGCGTCCTGCAGCACGCAAAGAGACCCAACCGTGGAGGCCTCACTGGCGATGCTACCGACCGCCCGACGAGTGACCCCTTCCTCCCTTCCCATCGCCCTAGCTCGGCGACAGCTTTGTGGCAGCAACCTAGAGGTCTTAGAACATCTCGTGGACCGCATCGCCACATCTAGCGCCCGATGGGCTCCGGATAGAGGTGCATGAACCCCTCATACGACACAGCCTGGCACTTAACATGCCACTAGGAGGCCTCTTCCGAGATCGTCGACTTGCTACTACTTGGTCCTCTTCCGCTTGATGCACTGCCCGCCGCTCATCGTCATTTCCATGCGCTCACACAATCTCACAGCACGTTACGTCCCATGGTCTGTACTTTTGAATGGAGATGGTGGGAATAGTGCCATCCTGAAGTTGTACTTGTGGTTGACGAATGTTTTTGCCTTCGGAAACAGGATCACGAGATGGTTTGGCCGAGGCGGAAGGGAATCTTGATTTCATGCGCAGTCCTCTTGATCGAGCTTCCACGATGCATGAGAAAGAGGCTGAGGAATCCAGCTGTTGGCTGTCAGCGTCTTGGCAAGTGTCGCACCGCATTGGGTTGTCTGGCACCCTGGCGCCGAGAGTTGATTTGAACAGCAGGCAACACACGATCCGTCAGCGCATGTATTGCGGTGGTCATGTCAATTGACTGATCTCTGTGTATTTAGCCAAGGAGAGGAGAGCCTTTGGGAAAGCTGCAGCCAGGTTTTCTGATGCTGAGTATGAATATGTACCCAACTATGCATCCTAGGCCACGAGAGCTACACGCATACGTACGTAGTTGGTGATATAGTTTCCAGCTAACCATGTGGGATTCAATCATGCGTAGACGTAATGTTCAACTGTTTTTGCGAATTAAGTTGGTCCATGTTTGAATGTAATTAAATACGTAGAATATTGTAATGATGGCGCATTTGAGCATTCAAAGACCAGATTGTTGGGAAAGCTGTCGCAGAAACGCCAGGCAAGAACTTCAACGTGTTTTCGAACAATTGCGTACCACCCTTCAAATTGTGTTATAGAAGGCATTATACTCTTGTTCTCCAATGAAGTAATGATTATCTCCAGTACCAGTATTATTTGGCCATGTCTGCTTCGATATAGGGAATAACGGGACTTTCTCGAATAAACGGTTCCTCTTTCCATCGTGAGACACTGGGATAACGTAGAATAAACACTAAATAAGGAAGGAATAAACACCGCAAGTCGCTTACCGGCTTCATCATCCAAGTATGAAGGGTCCTTCGTTCGATTCGCAGGCTGGTGTGCATTAATGCGCAGTTAGACTTCGTGCTTGAGCCAAAAGCATCACGTAAAATGTTTGCGGCTGAGACCTATGGGCTCTGGAGGGTCGGGAGTTTGATTGAGCACAGATTCTATTCATTCAACTTAATAAACTCATTCTTGCTCCCTCTCCAAGAAGGTGGGATCGCTCCGTACCCTGCTCTCAAACTTCTTCCACCAGTCCTCAAACGCCTTGAGGGGCACCACTTCGACCTGACCTGCTTGCCCGCTAAAACTCGCCAGAAAGTTGAAGGCGTTCTTGATAATCCTCTGCGCCAGCACCTGGGTTGTGGGCTGCTGAGTACCTGCCTTGACTAAAGCCCCCGATGGCGAGTTGGTTCCATCTGTCTTGGATGCGGATACCTCCTCAATTCGCGACGCGACGCTCGCGGCATCCTCGATACTGACACCGACCACAATACCCTCCTGCCCGCCTGTCGCGCTGACCTTGTAGACGGCGCTCTCCTTGCCCGGCCCCACACCGCCCAGGAACCGGAAATTGGGCTGACCTCCGCTGGCCAGGGCCTCGGGATTGGTGGCGAGGTAGATGGCGGCTGCCGTGTTCTCGGGTAGTGTTATGCCAGGGAGCAGGAAGACTGACAAGTGTGAGAAGGGCTTGGGATTTGTTGGTGTGGTTGAAGGGAGGATATATAGAAAAGATGTAGGAGTTGGGGCTGATGAGGGTTCCGTCACAAGAGGGTGCCCTGTTGGTAGGATACCGAACAGAGGTTGAGCCGGTGCTGCCATTGTATAAGCACTGTTTCGCGAAAAGAGGTATCAATGGCAATGAACTTTGTTAGCAGCCCCTATTGTCGAAAAGTGCGTTGCGTGTAGGTGCTAGTGATGTACGGGATTGTACTGTTGCATGCGCCCAGTTGTCTTGGAATTTGCGTCAAATATGCACCTTTCGAATGGGTTTGCGGCTCTATGCCAGCTTCGAATGGTTCCTCGGATTCAGCCGATGTCCCTTATGAACGATTTAGACGAGGGAGAATGCCAATTGGCCGTTTGCAAACCAGATGAATCTGACGATGGCTCGAATCTTCGACACAAAGAAAGTTTGGCCCCCGAAAATCGATCAGACGTCAGGGCGGAAGTTTTCCGATTGCCCCGCCATCCGGTAGGCCAGCCCAGTAAGATGAACCCCGCCAAACGTGTGTGCCTGGAATTGGCCAGAACATCTGATCACTCTCATACCACACACGCCTATTGCCTATAGAAAGAATATAGGGTATAACTAATAAGCCAATGCGATCTCGGCGTCATGGATTGAGTGCGCTGCAAGCAACATCTTCTCGTGGGCTGAACGCGCTGCAACTAATACCTCATTCCTTCTCACACCACAAATGCTTCCCGTCGGCGAATTTCGTAGTTCATAACACCGCTCCTCGCGTTGCAAGATTCACCACAATCTCGACATCTGCGAGGCTAACCGCAAAACCCTCAATTTTTGCGCAATCACATCATACAAACATCGCCGCACCACACTGCAACATGGCACGATTTCGGAACGTGGACCTGATGAGGCAGGCTGATGCGTAAGCCGATATCCCAAGTTCCACTGTCTCTGCTCAACCAGCCGCCCTGGCTAACTGACCTGTTTTTTGTTTTCTTCGGCAGCTTCCCGTACCCTGGCGAAACCGAAACACCCTACAGCACGACTGTTGACACCACCCGCCTCGTCACCCTGCTCCACCGCAACCCCGACGGCACCGACCAGACTATTGGCCTGCTCCTGCCGCAGGTCGTCGAAGCCCTCGTCGAAGTCCCGGAAGAGATCCGCGGCCCCATCAACTACGATGCCCCCGCCCGGACCCTGCGCGCCTTCGAGCAGCCCACCGAGCCCGAGCGCTCGGCCGCCGTCGCCGCCGTGATGCAGCGCTGGCGCGAGCAGAAGACGTTCGCGCTCCTGAGTGGCTGGCGCGACGAGCTGTGGCCCGTCTACGCCACGAGCGACCCCAAGGCGCCCGAGGTCCTCTACAGCGTCGAGCGGGCGGGCGCGGGGCTCCTGGGCGTCATGCGGTACGGCGTGCACATGACGGGCTACGTGCGCCCCGAGGGCGGCGGCGACGATAATAATGATAATACTAATCTCAAGATCTGGGTGTCGCGGCGCGCCATCGACAAGAGCACGTACCCGTCCATGCTGGACAACACGGTGGCGGGCGGCCTGATGACGGGCGAGGACCCGTTCGAATGCATGGTGCGCGAGGCGGACGAGGAGGCCACCCTGCCCGAGGCGCTGATGCGCGAGAAGTGCGAGCTGACCGGCACGGTCACGTACATCTACATCACGGACGAGCGGGCGGGCGGCGAGAAGGGTCTCATCTACCCAGAGACGCAGTGGGTCTACGACATCGAGCTGCCCGCGGACGTCGTGCCCGTCCCCAAGGACGGCGAGGTGGCCGGCTTCTACCTGTGGACGGTCGCCGAGGCCCAGGAGGCGCTGGCGCGCGGCGAGTTCAAGCCCAACTGCGCCCTGATCCTAATAGACTTTTTCGTGCGCAAGGGGATCCTGACCAAAGAGAACGAGACACACTACGACGAGATCGTGAGACGGCTGCACAGAGAGGTGCCGTTCCCCGGCCCGCACCAAACAGCATAGAGGGCGAAGGAGACGGACAGAGAGCTCAGAAGAATAAAGAAGTAGAAAGAGCCCAGAAGGACGAAGGAGGTGAAAAGAGCAAGGAGCAACATAGGATATGGCCCGGCTAGAAGGTGGCGCGAGCCGATACCGTTGCATGAAGATTACGTCTATGAAACGCCCCGAACGCCTAGATAGATGCATCTGCCCTTTTAGAGAAGTTTTCGCATAGCATGCCTCCATATTTTTTGGACGCCATGATACCCCATCTGAATACATCGCTCGCCATGAAATCAGTCATTTTGCCCCCTCGGTTCAGTGCAGGACCCCTTGAACGCTTTTTGTCTAGTGATGCGGTGTAGCTTTGCCTGTTCGATGTAACCAAATAATTATTTATTTCTTAACCAACAAGTATGTGTTCTCGACGCGCAGAGGCAGCAGCTTCTTGGAGGGACCCTCGAGCATCATGAGCAGACCGCCGTAGGAGATGTATGCCTTACTATTCAAGGAGAAAAGACAAATGGTTAGCAACTTTCGCCTTCAAGCCGAACCAGGAGAAGCTTCCCGTGAAAAACAAGGCAGAGGTGTACTCACAGAGTCTGTCCGTCGGCGCCGTCCTCGAACTTGTAGATCTTGCCGTGGCAGACGTAGTCGTAGAGGTCGGCGAGGGAGCTCTCGCCCTTAACGTCGCGCCAGCCCTTGCCGTCGGAGACGGTGTCGCGGGTGCCGTCGAGGCTGAGCGACGTGGCCAGGACGACGGTCAGGCGGTCGCCGATGGCGACGGGGAACAGCTCGATGTTGACGTCGAGCGTCATCTGCGTCTGGCTGTCCTCGGTCGAGGCCGTGATGCGCGCCACCCGGTCGTACTTGGACTGGTCGCGCTCGTAGATGGTGAAGTTGTCCTCGAAGAGCTGCGCGTCGCCGCCGCCGGTCGCCATCTTGTCGGTTGGGTGGTGGTGAGAGAGTGTGGGAGAGTTGGGATTTTCGGTGGTTGAGAGAGCGATTGGAAACGTCGGCAGAGTTTCTGGCGGGAGCGTGGGTTGAGTGCGACGGGGACTGAACTGACGGACGAGGCGATGCGAGGCTGGATGGAATGCTTAAGCTCGAAATTTTGATGCTCTGAGTTCCAGCGATTTCGCTAAAGCGGGGCACTCAGCACCTCTTTAGTGACCAGGGCCCATTTTTGGCGACCATATCAACTTCAATGTTAGAGGGAACACGACCGGTTCAGCAATGCAAGAGAGTGGCTTTCAGGATTGAATACATTCATTGTTATTTCTAAATCCGCATGTTCCTCTTTTATACTACCCCCAGAAGATTGTCAGAGCAATTCGAGAAGCTTTGCAAAATGGTTACGTAGGTATATCAGTCCTGGCTCTCGGTGTCAGCGGCCGGTCCCGCTTGGTGTGGAATAACAAATCTTCAAGGCGCACATATCTTTACTAGCTGAAGCGGGCAACTTATAAACCCAACAACCACTGAAAGTGCCCAAGATCACCACTTCTCAAGCCTCTGTGACCATACACTTGAGAAATGTCTTTCCGCAAGAGGAACATGGTGATTAACACCCCTGCTTCGGCGCAGGGGTCACCAGCCAAGTCAGAGAAAGTGACCATTCCTGGTGTCCGGCCGTCCCCTCTCGATGGACGGTCGACGACCTCCACCGGAACGGCTTCTCTGGATACTATGCTGGCAGGTCATGCCGGATTCCCGCTGGGAACGTCTCTTCTGGTCGAAGAACATGGTACTACCGACTTTGCCAACGTCTTGCTGCGCTACTATGCAGCAGAAGGTCTCGTGCAGGGTCACCAAGTCCATATATTGGGCATGCACGAAGGTTGGAAGGCCGAGCTGCCTGGCGTTTCAACCGAGACAGGTTCATCCAGCAAGTCAGACACCGCGGCCGGCGACAAGATGAAGATTGCGTGGAGATACGAGACCCTGAGCTCTGCCGGGGCTCCTAGAGGTGCGATTGCCCTTCAGTAGAATCTGCAAGAGCTTCCTACTAACTATCTACACAGAACGACAAGGACTGCAGAAACCTAGCGCTCCAGGCTCGGAGCCAGCATTTATTTTCTGTCACTCCTTCGATCTCACCAAGAGGCTTGCTCCCAGCGACGTGAAGGGCCAGGCTAGCTTCCATCCCTCGATGATTATGCCAAAGCTGTCAGCAAAGCCTACCGATGTTACGCCATCATCCTTGAAAATGTTCATAAGCGACATTGCGACCAAAATTGCCAATGCGCCGCAGTCGATGGTGCATCGCATTATTGTACCCAGTCTTCTATCGCCAACCATGTATCCAAGCTCGCTGTCACGGCCTGAAGAAGTTCTGCAGTTCCTGCATTCTCTACGAGCGATACTGAGACAATACGCAGGCCGAGTCACTGCCATGGTGACGCTTCCACTGACACTGTATCCACGAACCTCGGGGTTTGTCAGATGGATGGAGCTATTGTCGGATGGTGTTGTCGAACTGGTTCCCCTCCAGCTCAACGCTGTTCATGCGCCGCCACCAGGCGCAAAGTCGGATTCAAAGTCGGACGAGCAAATGCAAGGACTCTTGAGAGTCCACAGCCTCCCCATCTACCATGAGAAAGGCGGTGGTTCATCGGACGGCCATGCTCGAGATGATCTCTCCTTCAGCCTCAGTCGCTCGAGAGGGCTGATCATCAAGCCATTCAGTCTTCCTCCTGCCGACGGCGATGAGCCTGAAAAGAAACCCGCAGATGCGACCAAGCCGAACATGGAGTTTTGATCAGATTGATATCAATTGCACTTGAGCGTCTGCATGCACTCTACCACTGAGGAGCGTTAGACAGTACAGTGTTGGTCGTGGTGGGCACTGTGGTTGACACCGAAAACCCCACTACTGGCAGAAAAAATAGCTGCCCTCAAAACTTGCCAAACTTTTTTCGAGCTTCTTCGATCTGACTCTTCCAGCTCAACAACTACAAACTGCAAAAGTAAGTCCAAATTCTCCTACCATTCCACACTGCCTTTTGACGTGATTAATCCAAATAATAATCTGTCAATCCCCTGAATACATATTTGTCGAAAAACTTATTTATAAGAGAACATGACTGTCAAAAATTACAATCCTCTCGTGTTGTTCCTATCATCTCGAGAAGCTGAGGCTAACCGAACCTCTCAGGGAAATTCTGCAGAACCGTGACAATGACCTCGAGCACTCCTCGTCCCCATGTGCGCATTTCGAAGGCAGCGAATCGCTACCTCGTCTTCGACATTGACGATGTCATGTACCTACGCCGTAACCACAATATTTGTTCCGTCTTTGTTGGGACCATGCCGCAGGCGCCACAGCAGAGCGCCTTCATGGGCCTTCCTATAGAGCTGATGGCCGAAGAGGCTCAAGTACTGGTCGAGAAGAAGGTTGCATATGTCGTTGATGACAACAACTACCACCCTGCTCGTATCGCCGCGGCTGGACCACAAGATAGGCAGTACATCGACGTCGTCAAGGGGATTACCAGTGATGCTCAGCGTAGTATGCGTGAAACAACGGAAGCCCGGAAAGCCATGTTTGCCCACAAGGGGGCCAGTAAAAAGAAGGAGAGGAAGGACAAGAAGGCGTCGGATGCGCAAACCTCCGAAGACGTGACTGCTGCTCCTTTGGCTGATACGGAGGCAGCAACCAGCTTATTTGACACGACCCCAGAACCCGCGCCTGCAACTACTAAGAACCCCTCAGTGACCCGTGAAGCAGCGCCAGAAGCCTGGCTAGCAACGCTGACCACGAGCGACTCGCTCCTCACCCCTGCCCCAGGCCAGGACGAGCCACTAGCATCTGTCGACGTGCCAGCCTCGTATCCGCTCTACGCTCACCTACAGGACAAGGGCTACTTTATGATGCCGGGGCTGCGCTTCGGCTGCAACTACAACGTCTACCCGGGCGACCCTCTGCGGTTCCACAGTCATTTCCAGGCCACGGGCTTCCAATGGAACGAGGAGATCACGCTGCTTGATCTCGTGACCGGCGGCCGACTGGGTACGAATGTCAAGAAGAGCTTCCTGATTGGTGGCAGAGTTGAGGGCGAGGAACAGTGGAAAGATGAGACTGAAGCGACCTCGGATGTGAGGGCTTTCAGCATCGAATGGGCTGCTATGTAGTTTGACTGTCTTGGTTGCCGGGCACAAGGTCACTATGCATAGAAAATATATTAAGAACCAACTGTCTAGGCCAATTTGCTCAGCGTTGCACCTCTCCTGTCTTGGCCCCTGCAAATAGCAGCCTTATCCGGGAATTCCCTTCTCTCCGGTCTTTTGCCATTGTCTGAGAATTGGTTTTCACTCGTTTCTTGAAGATTCCTTGAAGATTTCTTCAAGAAACTTCACGAACCGACCTATGACAGTGTGCCTGATATTGCGTTTGTCATCATCATCGAGAAGATCATCTTGAGAGACGTGGCGCCTCCCCAGGCCTGCTGGGCAGTCAAACACCGAGAATAGTAGAGCGACTATTCCAGTCCACCACTCAAGCCAATAGCCGATCCAATAACACAACGTAGCTTGGTAGACGAGGAATGCCCAACCGACTTGGCCCTCGTGATAAAGCACGAACGCGCCGATTGCCAGGAGCGATGCCACGCTGCAGTCGTACGATTGATTTGGTAGGTTGTAGTGCTCGTGTATGGGCTCATGCCTTCGGACGACGTAGACGCCCATGAACCAGTTCAAGCACCTGAGGACGGTGAGGAGGGCGATGCGCGATGTCGTGGGCTCATTCTGTAGATGATGGTGGGATATGGCGATTGAGCAGGCTATGAAGCACATGAACACGGTGACGTCTTGGGTGATTCGGGTTGTCGAGTTGGTAGCTTGGGGCGCCGGCGACCCGTCCGAGGTATTATTATGTTCCATGGATGTCGACATGGTGGAAGTCGCAAAGGGTTGCTGCTTAGGTATGGAAACCGATGCTGAGAGAGAAATACAGCTTGCGGGAAGACGGGGAAAGATTCTTTGCGGCCACGAAGAGAGACTGGCTTTAATAGGTCAGAGAAAGCGCCGCTGGTGAGAAGAGAAGATGAGACTATTGTGCTTAAGAGAAGACTTGGTCATTCTTGTAACTCCATAGGATGGAGTATTTTGCGAGGGTTTGAGGCCATTTAGGTACCACTGATAATATGGAAAGTTGACTTCGCCGCAACTCGATACATGATATTTTGAACGTAATCCGAGCTGGATAGATAATACCTAATATCTATCTTAAGAGCCTATTGCCACTTCTCCTGACTTCAAATATTGCCAATACACCAATCAATGCGATGGGCCTCAAGATCAGAGACGTATGTGTAGGCTTGGGGCCAGCCATGGATCTCTTCTTGTTCACCAAGTTCAGCTTTTGATACAGCTGAGGACACCGCTTTCGATGGGCATATGAGCTACCTTGATATCGAGCGAACTAATTGCAGTAAAGTATGTACTGAGTAGGATTGGATGGGTAAGTTTGTGTGTATTTGCCTCCTGTTTCGCTCCAATAAGCGTGGCCCCTGGCTATCTCGAGTCGCGTCGCCTACCGACTGCGACTGCGGGCGGCCGGCTTTACATAGCGCCAAGTTCAATGATGCCTTGGGAAGTTTGTGTCTTCTTGGTTTGTCAGTCTCTGTTGTTGCGATGTAGACAGGATCCGATGTGCGTAGCAACGACGTTTGCCCGCATGAACACCGGACCAAGCGAGAGGAGTGTTTCCATGCCAATCATTCGCCCACTATCACGAGGAGAAGAATGGTAGCAAGTATAATCTTGAATAATACAGTCACACGTATCGTCCAGGAGCAACACACTGACGACGAGAAGGACTCGGGAGATATGCTGATCTACATCGCCAATGGCTAATGCGACACAAAAAAGAGGAAAGCAACTGCTGTACTCCCATATCATTCTGTAAATACATCCACCTTGTATGAAGCCTCCATGCGGGTTCTGGCGTTTCCGATGTTGGCATGAAGTACTTACTGTAATGGATGTACCAATGCTTCAATGATCTGGTGGAGTTGGTGGGGGTCGAACAGCAACCGGATGTGCGGCCCAGCCTGACATCTAATATAGTACATCATAAGCAGCTATTCTCTCAACCATTTGAAGGACAATCGTCAAAACGATTGGTCGATTAGTGTAGGGGTTAGCACGTGGGATTTTGACAACATCAAAATCAATTCTTCCCGAGACGCGAGTTCGATTCTCGCATTGACCTTCGAAAAACAATTTTTTGCATTATTTCGCTATGCAAGACTTATCTTTTTATCCATCGTTCGTTTCTAGTCCAGTTGTTGTTTAATGGGCTTATCGTCAGCTGCAGCAACGCTTCCGTAATTGATTCCCACTGGCTCTCATGTACTCCGTAGATTCAGTTGTTACCTGAGCTGATGGTTAAATAGCTGGCACTGATGTTCGTGATTGGCGTAGCTGATTGGCAGAAAACGCGGTGGCTGTGGAAAGGCATCCTAACCGCAATGAAAAATGACGACATGCACAGCTGTCCACCTCGTTAGGTTTCGAAACCATCCTTGGGGTTTCCAATTGGCAATTGTAATTATCAGATACAAACTTGAAGGGACATCTTCCTCGTTCATCGATTGATTGATCCAACTCGGTGAAGATCAATGCAATCCCAGCACCCAGTTGCTATCTCTCTGTCACTCGGGAGCCAGAATAGCGCGGGGTAGTGGGGGTTTCCAATGTTGCTTGGAGGAGTTGCCGATAAGGCATCATAAGTACAGCTCCGCAGCCGAATCACGACATCGGTGCCATTGACTCGCATCAGCCATTTAGTTATCTGAAATACCAAACACCTCTGTTCATCCCCCTTTTCTTGTTTGTCTCTCTCGTCCATGAAGTACCTGCGAGCCGCGATCCAAACCCTCGATTGCCTGTCACGCCCCAAGCTCTGGTTTACCCGACCACACCAAGCTTCCCGACTTATATCTCCCGGGTGGAGCTCTCCAATCTTTCGACGCACCATGTCTTCCGCCGTAGCGAAGCGCCTCGAAGGCAAGACCATCGTCATCACCGGTGCCTCCTCCGGCATCGGTCGCAGCACCGCCTTCGAGTTCGCCCGCACCGCACCCAAAAACCTCAAGCTGATCCTCACGGCGCGACGGATCGACTCCCTGAAGCAGATCGCGGATGAAATCGCCAAGGAGGTCGGCGATGGCGTCAAGGTCCTGCCCGTACAATTGGACGTGAGCAAGCCCGAAGAGATTCGAGGCTTCGTCGAGGGACTGCCGGCTGAGTTCAAGGAGATCGACGTGCTCGTCAACAATGCGTACGTGAGCCCCCAGGCAACAGTTGGCTGACACACAAGATAGTCCAGCAATTGTGAGGTCTTCTCAGCTAACACATGCCATTCTGTGCAGTGGTCTGGTCAAGGGCGTCGCGAAGGCCCCCGAAATCGCCGAGGAGGATCTCAACGTCATGTTCAACACCAACGTAACCGGGCTCATTAACATGACGCAAGCCATTCTTCCCATCTTCCTAAAGCGACCCAACGGCGGAGCTGGCGATATCATCAACATTGGCAGTATCGCGGGTCGAGAACCTTACATGGGTGGCAGCATCTACTGCGCAACCAAGGCCGCTGTCCGTAGCTTCACGGATAGCTTGCGGAAAGAGCTCATTGCCACGAGAGTCAGGGTCATGGAGATTGATCCTGGCCAAGTAGAGACGGTAAGACGGTCCGGTGTTCCTGTCATGGAATGGGATGGGAGCTGACTTATTTCTTCGCAGGAGTTCTCGGTTGTTCGGTTCTACGGTGACAAGGCCAAGGCAGATGCGGTCTACGCGTAAGTAACACCAGCACTGTCGCTCATCAAACTTTCTGTGCTAACAAACTGCAGTGGCTGCGAACCTCTGACGCCTGATGATATTGCTGAGGTTGTTGTCTTTGTCGCGGGCAGGAGGGAGAACGTGGTTGTGGCGGATACGCTTATCTTCCCCAGCCACCAGGCGGCTGCGACCGTCATGCACAAGAAATAAACATGTATATGATATGATAGGGCTGACATATAGATGAATATAGATACAGGCCGTTGCCATTGAGAGATTTATCCAAGAAGCTGCTCTGCTATCGCGTGTTGGTCGTACCTTTGATGCCGTCCCTGGGGACTTGCAACGGACGACGCCTTGACATCTGATGAAAACCCCTTTCTTCGTCTAATCGCCATGAGTGGCCGGACCAGAAGCAAGCTTGGCCAATACTGCAATCAAGGACAATGTTGTCGCACGCCAAAAAGGGTTTATGTCGAGGTTAGGTACTCGCCGAAACGTCGTACGACTCACATCTTAGGTCACAGTTGAGACAGCTACAACCGCATTCCAGCCACGCAGTATGTTATCTGCAGATTTGCCACTGGGCCCAGGCCAGACGCGCCAAGTGAGTTTACCAATCTGCGAATATGGGCCAATAGGTGCCCCAAGACCTACCGCAACCTATTGCACCTACATGCCTACCAAGCTACCTGGTTGCCAAAAAACATCGATACACGCAGATTGGTAGCAGGCTCGTACGAGCGATCTACCACCTGCTTGCTTATTTGCACCTCCGCTTCTTGGAATGGTATGACCAGACACACACCGTATCGTCGATCACACATCAGCCAGAGGTTGGCCGTACTTTTGGCCTGATGTTCTGGACCAACTAATGACAACACCCTTTCGCGGACGAAGGGAAAACAGGAGAACCCACAGCGGCTGCAGAAGCGAACGGGGAGTTATGTATATACGAAGGTCAGTTGGGCGTTTTCGTTCTGCCACGGAAGACGGGGCTGGACTGTTCGTTGCCAGATTATGGCATGTTGTCGGGTCATTTGGAAGATGTGCCCATCTCGACCTCACGAAACGCCCTGGCATGCGATGCGGGAAACAAGTCTCCATCCATCTTGATCACGAATCGTTCCAATGCATATTATGCTTATCCACAGTGGACTCTTCGTGGAGCAGGCGGCTAATGGGGGCGGGATGGCCTTGCGGGATGAGATGGGTCGTGGGGTGTTTAAGTTTCCGGGGCACAATTTTGGCTTGGCTCCCTGTCTGCCGTAACATTGATGCGGTTTTTCGTAGTTTTTGTTAACCCAAGGTACTCGCCCCAAGAGAGCCACGAATACTGGATGGGTGAGCAAACGGATTTGCCCTAGGAAATGAAGCCTTGGCGAACACCACCACGAAATGAGATGACTGGTCGCGATGGCATGGTGCCCCCGGGACTGTGAAGCCTCGCTACGCCGGTGATTTGAAGACGCATATCCCTATCATAGCCATCAGGACTAGGCAGCAAATGATGTACTCATTTGACATACGGAGTATCACGTCGCCAACCGCTGAAATCGAAGACCAAAGAAAGGTATGTTTCATCAGTAAGTACTTAGTTAAGACACATCTGCGAGAAAAATGAGGCAGAGTGTTTTAGAATATGGGATCAAACTATTCACGATGAAAGTGCGAGACGAATGTTTTGAGTGTGAAGAGAGGTAATAATTATCCCTGTATCTACTTCCCGCGAAATGATGATGCGGTGGCGGTATCATGTACAACAAATGCTCCAATGCCTGGGTATTGCCCACCAAGTTAATGCTGCTGACCAAAACCCTTTCAATGAACACCTTATCCCATGATACCGGTTTTGTTTTGATCCTGAACGCCCAATGTTCCCGTCCAATATCCCCGAAAAACGCCCATATGCCCCAATGATGAATAGATACAATGCAAATATGAACCCGCTGATAGAAACTCCGAATGTAATGCATATTCAAAGTCCCCATGAGCAGTCATAAAATTCGTTCTCAAAACTTTCTGTGGTTCTGAGTGAGTGGGATGGCGAGTCCTCTATTCGTAGAAGCGCTCGAACCAGTCGTACTCGAGCAGCTCGGCGGGCGCGGGCCACCAGGCCATGAGCGGCCCCTCGAGGTCGGCGACGTGGCTCTCGACGGCGACGGTCTTGACCTTCTTGGCCGCGCGCGCCTGCTGCGCCGCCTGCTCCTGCTGCCGTTTCCTCTCGTCCTCGGCGGCCCGCTGGTTCTTGACCACCCAGTCGTACTCCAGGGTGTCGATGGGGGCCGGCCACCAGGACATGACGGGCCCGTCGACGGAGACGAGGTGGTGGTCAGAAGGCACGTCGGGCTCGTGGAACTGGACCATCTTCTTGGCGGCGACGGTCACAGACTGGGCGGGGACGGCCCGCTGGAAGGGGGGCCGGGTGGCAGAGGGTTGCGAGGCTGTGGGGGACTCGGCATCCTGGCGGCCCAGGAAGACGGGGAACTCGAAGTCGTCCTCGCCCACGGAGGTGGCGCCCCGGTGCTTGCGCTGGGGCGTCGGGGGGCTGGGCGGGATCTCGAAGTCCTCCTCGCTCTCCGAGGGGATGTCGCTCAGGACGGCGTCCTCATCGTGCTCGTGCAGGGGCGTGTGAGAGCCCGTGGACGGGTTGGAGAAGGGGGTCAGGTCGGCCTCGTCGAGGGGCTCGATGACGTGGTTGATGATGATCTTGCTGCTGTCGGCGTGGTGGTGGTTGCCGTCGACGTACAGGAAGTCCAGCAGGTCGTCGTCGTTGGCGACGGCGATGAGGTTGGAGATGCCCTTTTGGGTGGTGAAGTCGTCTTGATTTCTGAGTGTGGATCGGTAGGCCATGGTTGATGTATAAGTGCTTTGGTGGTGGTACGTTTAAACCTTAACAAGTAGTGTGGGTGTGATGTGGGATGTTGTGTAAGTGTGGTGGTGTGTGGATATACCAGTACTGGTAGTAGTACTCGGTGTGTGTCGGTGCTATTCTTTGATATGTATGCTGAGATCTGGGGATGGAAAGCGAGATTCGAACAACCTCAACGGGGTCTATTGGCATACTCTATATAGGTGCTAGACGGATCTGCCATCTTGTCTTGGAACGGCCCCCGACGAAGACCTTTTGTCAGAGTAATCAAACCATGGCCTGATTCCTGATTTGCCCTGTTACACTGCCAGAGAATTGACTGATGCGCAGGAATGCGAGGCGCCCGTGACACTCCCCCTTCCCCGAATCTTTCTCGCGACTTGGCAGCATTTCGCAAGGTCATGGTTACAGCTGGGGGTCGTAAAACGACCTGCGTTGGCCAGCTAGAATTTCTCCCGCCGCGGGGGAGCCAGGGTGCTGGGCGATTTCCGTCGGACAGCTCATTCACGCCAGGAATCAGCTCGCCATCGTACGAGCGGAATGCGCCGGGGTGGGTAACAATCAATGCTCTGCGACTCCGACTTCACCCGGCCGCAAATTCTCCCTGCCCAGCCTTGCCAATGCCCACACGAATGATTGGTCTCGAACCAGCCAAGCGCGCCCAGCCTAGCAAGCCCAGCGCTCAGAGCCGCCTGCCGCCTCCCGCCGCCGTCTCCCTTGAAAATCTTGTTCAGTCAGAACCCGTTTCACACCGGTCGGCCTGGTCCACAGTGACTGCAACTTGTTACCCCAGTGCAGTAGCCCAGTGTCCAGTACTCCGTAACCAAGTGAGCATGTGAATATGTACGGCTTGCAGCATCGAATGATTGGAGTGACAGCTGGACGGCCAAGATGTAGCTCGAGGCACACAGATTAGAGGGCTGCGTCGCATTGCCACACCCGCCTCGCATTACCTCCTGCATTTCACATATCAGATAGATTTCAAGATTGATTGATTGTTTGAGAACGTAAACAGGTATATTGAATAAAGTTTCTATATTGTCACAATTATCCGAGTGGACATGCAAGATATCGCTTGGATAGCACGAACTAAATCTATTATCGACATGTCAGCACCATGCACCTAAACATACACGGATGTGACAAATGTGTTGTTAGGGATATTGGTTCAGTAAACCAGTTTACTCATTCACGAGAGCCGGCTCTCGACATCCGCGCCCCAAGACGGGACGACAAACATCGTGAGCACTAAAGCGGAATTACGTAATGAGCAACTCCACAACCCATCATCAACAGCCCCGAAGGAAAGTCTCGGGTACGGAAGAACCAGCTCGGCTCGTCGTGAGATAGTTGAATGGATAAACAGTTCTCATCATGAAATGTTGGGTGAATAGGATTGAAGGTGGAGTCGAGCTTACCGTATCGAATCAGCGAAGAATCAAGATGATAGATCACTGTTGGATCAACCTAGAAGTCTTTTGGATATGTTAGCAACCGCTACTGAAACAAGTATGGCTGGGATGCAAAGGGAATCCAATGTTTGAAGTCAGAGAGTAGACATTTGGTATGGGGTATCTTCATTATTGTTCAGAAGCAGAACTGAAATAAAAGTTCTCATCATTGACATTGGAGGTGCAGAGGAATAAAAGGCAAGAAGGTGGTACATACGGGACTTGGTATGTTAGTCGAATTGGTGTTGGTTTGCTGCTGCCAGCAGCTTCATGGTGACATAGTATCCTATAATTTCTGGTTTGATGTTAGCTTGCAAGGTCAAGATTATCATGACAGTTGGAAAAGCTAGACATTGCTTCAGATGGTAGTGCATGTTTGTTCGTGATCGCTCATCAGAATCGCGAAGAACGTGGAAAGTAGATCATCAGTAGCAGATGGGGATGTGACGAGGTAAAACTTACTCAGTAATGGCATCAATCGTGTAGACGGAAGACACCGCAGATTGGGATCAATCTTCTCCAACGTTCCCAATCAATCCAAATCCTCAGCCCAGCTCCCCGAGGACGCATTGCCCAGCTAGTCATTGAGCGTTGAGCTCACACAGCCGCCATCTCAGCACCTGGTCCCGAAGATAATGCTGGTCGATCATGTCAGCCTGAGCATTTCCTGTGACCTTCATATTCTTTGAAGCACATTCAATTGGTAGACTGGTGGTCGGACTGTCGCTGGCTGGGCATATTGCGTTTTCTGGTTGAAGCTGGGAGAGGAAGTGGAATGAAGAGGAAAGTTGTGAGGAATCAAAGAGGACGAAAGCATCCTGCAGCCAGAGAAAATTTCAAGAAGTACTCGCCAGTGGGTAGGATAGTGGGGTCTGTGCATAAGCTGGCTGAATGGACTGAATTCCGTGGTGGGGCAAGCCAGCCGCAGCTGCAGGTCGCGCGCGCAGTCCACCCGTGACGGAATGGAACTTTGGGTGGATTGAATTTTTGGTTTCTGGCGATTGCGATGCACCCAAAGCTCACATTTGTTTGACTTGAAGCAACAGCCATGGCCGACCGAAGACGAATAAACGGCCCAGTCGGGGCCACGACGCCTCCGATCTTTGACAAGCCTGCAGCGCCAGTTTCTGCTAAGACTCGCGACGCCATCCGAAAGATTTGTAAGTCGATGAGTGCTTGGGTGGTGGCAGCAAATGAACACTGCTGGCTTAGCAAAGGGCATGACTGACTGACCAAACATTGCAGTTCTCAAGACGGGCATTACACCCTCGGCCTCCGGATCCGCCTACCTGGAGCTCGAGAACCCCAACCCGAAGAAACTCGGAAACACCAGCTTGAAGCTGTCATGTACAGTCCATGGCCCCAGGGCGCTCCCGAGATCTGCGCCGTTCTCACCCCACATCATTCTTACCACACATGTCAAATACGCACCGTTCGCAACGAGGCAACGACGCGGCTACCTCCGAGACTCGAGCGAGAGGGATCTCGGCGTACATCTAGAGACTGCTCTGCGCGGAGCCATCATCGCCGACCGGTGGCCTAAAAGTGGTGTTGACATCATCGTTACTGTTGTGGAGGGCGACCAAGATCGAGACTCACCCGAAAGCCAAAAGGATGACGAAGGCTGGGACATGATGAACGTGCTCAGCGGTTGCATTACCGTTGCGTCTGCTGCGATTGCAGATGCCGGCATAGATTGTGTGGACACTGTTGCTGGCGGAGTAGCAGCCCTGGTCTGCAAGGACGACAAGACCGCTCCTACCATTGTCATGGACCCCATCATTGCAGAGCACGGCAGTATTCTTGCTGCTTGTTGTGTTGCCTATCTGCCGACCAGAGACGAAATCACAAACATGTGGTTTAAAGGCCGACTACCCGGAGCGGACATGATGGTCTACGACAAACTCATGGAGAAGAGTCTGGTGGCTTGCCGATGTGCCAACCGTGTTATTGTCCAGGAGCTGAACGAGACCGTCAGGAAAAGCCAAGAGATTTCTTGAGCTTGGGAAATATGATGATGCATCAAGTCAAATCCCTGTTTGCATCGCCGAGAGGTAAATGAGCATCTACTTTGCGGGCAGTCGCCGTACAAGGATGTACCGAATTGTCTAGAGGCGAACTTTTCTGGGAATTCAGATGCCCCCAGCCCGCTGTCAATCAGGCCTCTATACTATGGATGATGCGCAAGGCAGCCGTCACCGAAGGCAAGTGGTGGCCCTTACTGTCAGCAAGTGAGGAAGACAGTCGAAAAAAGACATGATAGTATAATACCCCATGCCCCTTTAACAAGGAATGTAGGCTTGGACGAGCCAATATTGCTGCGCTGCTCCCTGCGATGGGATATTCTCGAGGTAATACAGCTCTCGAGCAGACTGCAGGCCACCCATCCCTGTAAAGCTACATATCTATCTCAATGTATCTATGAAAGCGTGCTATGCTTTCAGTGCATGCCAATTTGTAACTGTGCTACTTAATGTGAAATCCAGAAGTTCGAGTTTGCCAGTCTCAACTTAGCAAATCCCATGTCTTAATTGACAATGCACCCTTATGAATACGTCATCCGCCCGTGTCTCATTCCCCATTTGCGACAGTTGAGAGCAAGATCCAACACCATGAATAGCAGTAGCTCCTTGATGGCGATAGCGCTGCTCTTGGTATCCCCGTGGATAACCGACCGGCCAGTTTATCCAATCGGCTAGCCTGCTTGTATTCAACGGAATAAACATTTTGCATATACAGTACACCAATTTGGTAAGAGAAGCGCATTCGCCATCAAAGGGATAAAGAGCCAAGCGAAACAATCATGCAAAACGTTACTGCAGCGGTGGTTGATAGCTAGCTGTAGTGTGTTTGGGGGAAGCTTGAAAGTTGAACGGAGCTCGGGCCGGCGAAGGCTAATGTACCAGTATCGGCGTAGTCAGCCCACCATCAGCTCCCTCCTGAACCATGACATGCCAACTTTAGAAGTTACCTAACAGCCTACGGACACTTGACTTGTACCGACAGCGCAACGCAATCCTTCCTATCATCCATGACAAAGAAGTAAATGCCACCCATTAGGCACCGTACTTGGTGATAGCGGGCAATTAGGACCAGCAGCGTCCGCCTCTCATCACGGCCTAAACATTTGGGCGACAATGCATGTCCCATACCTGTCGCGACCTGCATAGTACTCCTGCCATTCCGTACGCGCGTGATCCCTACTTTCCTCCACCGGCCACCTCGGCATATGTCAGACATCGGAACACCGCTCAGCCAGCACAGCAGCATGGCCAGCCCGGGCGCTGCTGTGCCCTCGCCGACAGCTTTTGACAATTCCAGCGCCTGGATGTGGTCCAACTTCTCCCTCTGGACAGCGCAGCACCTCAACATTACACGTTATGCCCCGTCCATCGAAGACCTGCTGCTAGCGGGACCTCGCATGCTCACTAAGCTCGGCTCCATCATCCCCTTCCATGACGCCGCCCCCGGAGTCGACGGCGGCCACGCGACGTTTGGCCAACAAATGATTCCCGATGCAACAGTAGCCGCCAATTACTTCCACGGCGCCACCGAGACCATCCAGACCATGGCGTCGTCGACGTTGCACGAAGCCGCCGCGGCCGCTGCTTCCGCCGCCGGTGCGGTCATGGATGAGGAGATGCACCAGGACCCGGCGGCTTTTGCCTCGCGCTTCAGTGCTGAGAGTACTAAGGGACTGGGCAGCATCATCAGCTACATGACGAGCAAATGGGCGCTCTGCTGCATCGCCATGGCCATCGTCCTTAACCGAACCCACATCTTCGCCGCCTCCCGACGCCGATTGCGCCTGCACTGGCCGATACGTCTCCTGCTCCGAATCCTACCGATTGCCCTGTTCCTCTACCAAGCGACCAACATCCTACAGTCGATACAATGCCAGACCTCCCCCGATTTCGCTGAAATGCGTTGGGGCAATAGCACCAAGAGCTCCGACCTCATGTTCGCATATGCTGGAGGATACCTTCACACCGTCAGCTCCACGCTCCTGCTCGGTGCATCCGACCTAGACTCCTGCCGGGCTGTCAACATGGTCCCCAAGACCGAGTCTGTCGTCGCGGCGGAGTTGCAAGGATCATTGCCCCTGCTATGGCCTCTCTTTGGCACTCTCTGTCTTAGCCATTTCGTGGAAACTATCTCGTGCGCCGTACAGGGGAGAGCAGTTGCCGTCGAGACGGGCATGACCCTTTTTGAGCATTCGCTGGCCTTCGCCGAGGCTGATGCTGCCATCAGCAACCAACTGGGCTGGGGTCTCTTTGGCGGCACGACGTCCTCAAACGTCACTTTCCAGCAGAGCTCTGGTCCGAACCTTGCGATTTCCAGGTCTATGATCATGAGACGAGTCAACACTGCCCCTGAGGTGCTCTTTGTGGCGTTCTTGTCCTCCATGGGCCATGTCACAAGTCACATTTTGGGCGTCTTCAATCTTCAGGGCAGGTTTCGTCTCATCAGCACGGGTTTCTGGTAGGTCTTTCTCTGTTATTTTCCCAAGTGTTTGCTTTTCGTATCCGATCGCTTGCTATCTCGCCGGAAACTCCCAGTACCCCAGCTTGGTTCATGTTTTCGTCGGCAGATAACTAATGCTGGTTTACAGGGCTCTCGGCTTTATGTCAAGTATTGTGATAGAGGTCTACCGCTTCTCCTTTGACGACCCAGCCAGTATGGGTCTCTTTAGATTCCCTACGGTTTGTATTATCGGCTTCATTCCTCACGTGTTGGTGTTCGCGGGCATCATGATGTGCTCCATCATCTACGCTCTGGCTCTTACCCTCTCCGCCCTGGCGCCGCCCCCTGGAACAGAAGCCGCAGAGCGGTCATCCTTCCGTCAGCGACTGATGAGTGCTCACAATAACATGCAAGCAAACATCTCCTTCTCCGACATCCGGATATCTTGGGAGATGGACTTCTACACTGCACTTCTTCGAACTGGGTTCAGCATCATTACGATGGCCAGCGAAGCAGTCTATCTAAACGAGGACCGAGGAGTCACCTTGAAGCAGCATACGTGGTTGGAAGAACAGAGGTTCCGAGAGCTGGAAAAGTTCCGGATGCAGTGGGCTGGGCCAAATATGGGCGACACGCCGTACGACTTGGGAGGCACAATCAGCCTTGTCCCTATCAAAGACAACGAGATTGGGGCATCGAGTGGGTATGCACGAGAAAGAGCAGCCCAGAAGCTACCGAAGTCCAAGGTAGGAGACAAGCGGGCCAGGGATGGCGTTGGTGCGGCCGAGCGTAGTTCACGGTGGTTGCTGGCATTGGAGTTCTTGATCAACATCTGGCGCTTGGTCCTGCGCTGGATGGCATTGATTGCACTCAAAGCGCTGGCGCGAGTTGGCATCACTACTCAACCTGGTCTGTTGGTCTGGTTGTCGCGCCTCCACAACACAGGAAAGAAGGACGAGAGACAGTCTGGGGATGTGAACACATTTGCCCGTGCTAGCGGCCGAAGCTCCGCGTTGACTCTTCGTAATGACGAACGAGTCGATGTTGAAGCAGCAGTCCGTCGGCGGCTGAAGATGGCTCCAGAGACGGCCAACATTCCGGAAAGGGATATAGATAAGCACCTATACACCTCGTGGACGTTTGGCGAACTCTGGGGCTCGGCAGATACGAGTGGCGACTGGGAGCCGGCAGAGGATGCGGACGACTGGGACACTACAAGTATGATATACAGCGTTGCTGGAAGCGAGGTGGACCAGGACGAAGACCGGGATCCTTGGGAGGACGAAGATGACAATCTCGATGATGGTCAACGCACCCCGACACAGTCGTCGCCATTTGCCTCTCGCGCGTCGACACCGTTCGACCAGCCCCTGCCCGCAGATCAGTTGGCTCGACTACTGCACCCCCAATCCCCCGAGGACCGACATGAAGCTCATACGCTTGCTGCCCATCTCAGCAGCGATCGGATCATGACGCGTTCGCAATACGCCCGCCAGCAGGCCTCGGCACGTACTCGCCTACTGACGTCTACCTCGGGAGGCCGCCGAACGAACCAGAAGCTCACGCCCGACGAGGAAGCCGAGCTACTCGAACAGCTCATAATTTCGCGGCGCGCCCAGAGATCGTCGCCTCATGAGGCAGGTCAGCAGCCGCAGCTTGAAGGAGGCATGGAGAACACGGGCTCGTGGGCCGGGCTGGGGGACAATGGACCGCAGTGCGTCGTCTGCCACAGCTCGCCGCGCACCGTCATTGTCTGGCCGTGCCGCTGTCTCAGCCTGTGCGACGAATGCCGTGTCTCGTTAGCTATGAACAACTTTGACAAGTGCGTCTGTTGCCGGCGGGACGTTATCAGCTTCTCGCGGATCTACGTGCCTTGAGGCGGAAGTGGACAGGAAAGGGGGGAGCAGATGCATCGCTTGATACTTGATTCAGGTGCTGTAACCACCACATGATGCCTGCCTGCCTTCACACACATACTATTACTACTACTACTACTGTTTGGCGTTCTTAGGAAAGGGGTTGGTGGATCTTGCACGCGTCCAAGTGCACTTGATTCTTGTGTTTCATTTATTTGATATTTTTGCTTGGAAGCATGGCACAGCGATCTTGGGGGTGGGTTGTGGTTGAATCATTGCATTTTTCGAGGCCGAGTGCGACGTGTTGGCCGAAGGGAGACCAACGACTTTGCCTTGTTTCGTCACACTGTTTTTTGGTAAGGCGAATCGAGCGGGGCACACACACACACACAATAGACTGTTCATATTTTACTTGCATGCCTTGCTCCGGAAGTAATTGTGACTGAAGTATCCTGTTTGACTTGTACGCGCGGCTTCGCGGTGGGCTTGGATGAGTCTGGCGGACTCGGAAAGGGTGATTATCGGGTTTTACTTTCTGTCTCCTGTCAGTTCAGTCACTAAGTATCTGACCTGGCCCTAAAGACTCGGGCTCGTACCCCCGCCCTTTCCAACCACCTCCACCCCCAAGTCGTCCGGCCACACCGGCTGGTCGACCCCGTTGGTCCGAGTGCCGACGTCGAACCCGGGCTTCACCTCGCCGTTGGGGTAGCGAAGCACGGGCGCCACGATGCGCATGTCCTTGCCGATCGACTGGACGCGGTACTGCGCGAAGAACTCGGGCCGGAACAGCTTCTTGCCGCTGTTCTGCGTGACCAGGGCCAGCGTCCGCGGGAGGAGGTACTGCATCGGGTGGTGGTGCCGGAACACGGGGGAGCCGTTGCGCTGCCAGAGGTCGGTCCAGACGGCTGGGGGGTACGTGCCGCAGGTGTTGACTAGCCATTGGGAGTAGTAGTTCAGGGCGATCTGCATTGGGTTTGGTCAGAGGAAATTGTGCAGGGAGTCTCGGGCGACGTCTGGTGCGTGTTACAGAATACTTGCCTTGACGGTGTATGAGCCTCCTTCCTCGGCGCGTCTTAGCAACGCTGTGATGATGCCGACAACGCCGGCAACGCCAGTGCTACCCGGTATATCAGCATGATTCTAAGATGACATCCAGGGCACCATGGTACAAGAGCTTACCAGTAATCCGAGTTGGGGAAGACGGGCGTCACCGGCTCATCGTTGCCCATCGCGCGGCCGAACTCGTAGGAGACGCCACAGCACTAGAGGCAAACACATCAGCACATCAGCACGACAACATACGGCCTTCAGTAGCGAGCAACTCACCGCATCACTAATCTGCTGCCACCCCGACCTCTCCATCCAAGCCCCCCGCCACCCGTAGCAGTTCTCCCCACAATACACGATCCCCCGCCCCCGCGCCCGGCCCATCGCCAGCACGTCCCCCTCGCCGAACCCGTACTTGTCCAGCACGCCCGGCCGGTACCCCTGCAGGAAGACATCGGCCTCCAAAACCAGGTCCCGCAGCGCCTGGCGGCCTTCGTGAGTCCGCAGGTCCAGGCTCGCGTTCCACTTGCCGTGGTTCAGGTCCGGGTGCAGCACCGACATGTCGGTCAGGTGCGGCGCCGTGACGCGCATGACGCTGGCGCCGAGCTCGGCGAGGCCGCGCGACACGGCGGGGCCGGCGATGACGCGGGTTAGATCCACGACCTTGAGGCCCGCGAGGGGGCGGTGCGTGGGGTTGGATGATGACTGGGGGCTGGGCCACCAGGCGGGCGGCTGGTTCGTCGTCGGGTCCGGGTCCGGGGCCGGGTGGTGTTGTTCGATCTCGAAGAGGCCGACGTCCGCGTTGGCCTGGCCGTGCTCGCTGGCCTGGAACTCGTCGGCGGTCCAGCAGATGGTGCCTGCTTGTCGGTGGGCGAGGGCTAGGGACTGGATCTCGGCGGCGGTGTGCTTGGATATGGCGGCTTGGAGGATGGGCCAGGCGTCTTCCGGTTTGGTGAGGTCTTGGTTCTGGGATAGACCCAAGGCTTCCAGCACTATAGGGCGAGTGTTAGCGTCTCTGCCGGGGAGATATAGAATATGTCACGTACTAATGCCCGGGTTCATCGAACCTATATGTCTATGTTAGCATTTCACGAAGATTTCACCTGCCCCCTTTTTCGGACATTCACATACCGTGAAGATGGAAGTACCGATCGTCCTTGGTCTTATAGATGTTTGTGACCGCCCCACGATAAGGAGTGTTCATTTGATGCTTATCCCAGTTCGGGAAATACTCTGCCATACGCTGCAATGCGCCCGGTGCCAAGGAGCCGGGTGTGAGGTTATCACCTATCGGCTCTCGGTGTCAGTATTTACCCTTCCTGTAATAAACAGGATCTCCTGGGAAGGCAAAACAATGCGTGTTCCACTATCAGACTGGGCTAGCAGAGAAGAATCTTCATGTCTGGGAATAGTGACCACCGGAATAAGAATGTGAGTACGAGCACCGAAAGCCACTTACCACCCGGATCCAGAGTCCACAGGAGCGCCGACATAATGAATAGCTGAGCATGGTCCCTATTCCCTACTTGTCAGCATAACCCTGTGGCATGGCTGTTCGCAAACCGAAATCGTGCCTATCCTGGCGAGTGCAGTAGCCACGTACGTGTTGATCACGACCTCGGCGGGCCTATCCACCCCGAACTTCTTCTGGAGGAGCACGTTGATGACGGTGGCCTCGTAGGCCTTGAGGGCGGCGATGCTCTCGGCGAACCGCCAGTTGACGGGCAGGCTCGGCTCATCGCTGCCCTCGAACCGTATGCTCTTTGACGCCTCAACGGCACCGGCCGGCAGGTTCTTCGCGATCAAAGGGTTTCCCAGGACCCCGGCTCGGAAAAGCGTGTCCGCTTGTTCCGGCACAGAATAGCTTGCTGCGGCTGGGGGGTCTGCCATGATGGAGACTGGGCTCATATAATACTTATGTAACCGTGATTAGGTGAACAGTATTAGAAGAATCCGAACTCGCGGGGATGGTTCGATATTGTATCGTAAAGCCATTCGCCTTGTCGATGCCCCCCTCACCACGGTGATTCTTTGATATATCAGCTATGCTGACGGTGTCTACTAGGTAAGTTTGGGATATGCTGCATATGCATGTCCACTCGGCAAGTGGATCGCCGAATCGCTACACCATATCCGGCACGATCTCAACCCCCGCATCACTGGCGACTACCTTTCGAGAAACCATATTCTCTGACACTAAACGCTATACGAAAGCGAGGTGACAGAACAAGAAGCATCATATGCAGATCCATCGGCAGAGAACGGTCCTGGCCTGATACTCCTGCGCCTCCCGCGCAATCGATGCAAGAGAGAAGTAAAACGTTAAGAATACGCCGATATGCCGTCTCCCATTGCAAGAGGGACAGAGTCGTTTGTACCCTTGTTAGAGGCACATCATCTCTGTTGGTTCCGGTGGTCACATTGGGAACCGTCAACTTAACTGGGCTTCGATCAGACCTTCTATGTCAGAAAAAGAGGAGTTGCCGAGGCTCAGCTCGCCTGAGTTGCAGACGGAGCGGGGGTTTGTTGTGGGTAACCGGCCGACGTCGCCGGTATCAAACTACATCATCATCTTCTACCCCTGAGCAAGGCAACGGCCAAGTAATATCCTGTGATGTGTACCGAGAATGCCGCTCTCCCCAAAACGCAAGTCTCAGGTCTACTACCCAACAAGTTATCCATTTCTTGGTCGTCCAACATCCACCGCCCATGCAATTGCCGCAAGGGTCGATCTCCTTATTGGGTAATTCCCAATGGCAGCAAGTGTCAACCCCTTTCTTGCTGGTTCCTGAATTTGAACTTTCTAGATGCAACAAATCAGCTGCTGAGCCTGAGAAACGGCGAGTACGCCACCAATCTCACCAAGCCCGTCGTCACCCATGTTCCTCTTAAGGGAGAAGGTGGTCCAATATATCCCAAGGCCTTCCGAGTTTCCGAGTGGTAGCGAAAGAGGGGAGAAGGTTCTCTCTCGGTCAAGTGATATCAAGCCGTTTGGGGATAAGGGAGAAAATAGTCCAACGGCGCTCAAGCCCCCTCGTCACATCTTAACTCGGTGGCGTCCAGACCGACCCAAGGGAGCCCGCCCGTTTATCCCTGCGGACGAGACGCCGAACACCAGGGCGGAATCGTTCATGCACGATTAGTTAAGCAGACCAGGCAGGCAGGCACTGGCAACGAACCCGGTCTTTGAAGGTCCCGATGGCCCGGTTCTACTGAGATCTGTACCACGGGCCACTCGTTCTTATTTGGGTGTTTCTCATCGAGTACGACAGATAGGGCTGTTACGATGTAACCCCACGGGCCAGGCATTTCTAGGTGCACAAGACAATGCATCTCTTTCGGCCGATGCGTATTCGCTGACAGAATCCCATAAGCCAGAACTTGATGCTTTGGGTCAGATATGGCTATGTTCTAGCCATATCCTCTATCTCTGATAGAAGCAAGGCGCCTTTCCCGTGCTGTCGTTCTTTACATGACAGGATCGAGACCTCGGCTTCTCCTTGCGGTTAGTGAGCCTGACAGGACGAGTCTGGGCCGTCGTCTATGCCCGGAAACACCGGAGATGGTGGAAAGAGAGGGAAATTCGCTGCTATTCTTGTCCGTGGCTGCTGTCGACGGCGCCCCCCTTAGCCGCTAGCGCCACCAACGGCGCCCGCGATGTGCTAAACTTGAAGATTCCGCCGTCACATCGTGAAGGTTTTAGAGCATGTGCTACAATGTCAGGGGCGACCTGCCAAAAAACCGCAAGAATGTTCGTCCCTTGCATCACGCCCATCCAGGCCTCGGGGCAGGCTAGTCAGTATAGGCGCCGCCAAGAGGACTAGTGTCGCAGCTCTCGTCTCTACCGTGTCAAGGCTACTGTGGTCTGGCAACAGCTGGCGAGGGCGCGGTGCGTGCATTGCTTAATGTAACCTTCTTCAGATGCTTGGCCTTTTTTATCAGATGGATGTGGTGCAGCAGCCATCCCTGTGCGTTTCCTGACTTGTTACCAACGCTGCCACTGGTTCTGCCACCACCAACTTCGCGGCTGACGCGCTACCAATATGGATACCTTACTCTAACGACACACTGATCTGCCGGAACGGTAGAAGAATAGGCTTATTGAATAATAATACGAAAAAATGCAGGATTGTCTGCATTACCTACTGGGAAGGATATTGGCGGTATTGGTGGCAATCCCATAGGGGAATAGCATGGGCCAGTGCACCGGATTTCTGGACGGAATCTGGCGCGACAGGCTGCAGGGGGCCTTGACAGCTGATTTAGAGTCGGCACAGTAGGTTCAAGACACGAATGGACACAGTAGCCGTTGCACAACTACTGCCAAGGTCACCACTCCAAGAGCTGCCATATGGCATCCCTTGCGACTTTATCTAGACTCGAATAGCCCCCCGCCTCCATGTCCCCCTGCGTACATGTCAGGGTCGTTATAGAAAAAATGGCCCCTCCCTCCTCGAACTGGCCAAGGCAAGGCGGCGTCTTGGATCCCGAATCCAGGGCCTCGGGATTTGAAGGGCATGCCTGCTTGACCCACGCGGGCAGCAGGTCATCTAATTGCCTATTCAGGATGCGTATGTGCGTGAGACTGACAAATCCAGCGCACATTGCGTTCAGCCCGCATGTCGGATCATCCGTCAAGTGACGGCCGAGAGGGATAACGTACGCGGATGGGAAGAAGTTTCGGGCAGCGATGAAACCCTGTCTTGGTCTTGTGTTACCAGCTTATCGATTTTCACCCGGCTGCCCCTCTGATAAACATCGGCCAGCTTGGATCAGGTGTTCCCTCCCGAGGAAGAGGGACCACCTACATATAAAGACGATCCCCAAGACTGTTGCCAATCTTCTTTGTACCTTGAACGAGTCAACCTTCCTGTTCAATCTTTGAAGCAGCCCCAGAAACATCTCCCGAGACCAAGACAAAACGATGTTTTCCCATACCTTCACCGAGCTGTATCTCGAGCACTGGCGTCGACTGGAGACCAGCCCCGATGCCGATGCTGCTGTATCCATCAGCAGCTACGACCTCTCAGTAGCTGACGTGGTGGCCGTGTCGCGACACCTGGCCCAGGTCGAGCTCAGCCCCGAGGCGGTGGCGGCGATCGCGCGCTGCAGCGACGTGGTGCGCGACAAGCTGAGACAAGGCCATGTCATCTACGGCGTCAACACGGGCTTCGGCGGCAGCGCGGACGCGCGGTCGGCCGACACCCTGGGGCTGCAGCAGACCTTGTTCAGCATGCAGATGTGCGGCGTCTTGTCGATGGGGAGCGGCGTCGTTCGTCCTGGAGACGAGAGCCCGCGGGTGCTTGGCGACGTCGTCCACAACGACACCGAAAGTGACACCAGCAGCCTGATCAGTGTCGGGTCCAGCCGTGGCACCAGCAACGACACTAGCGACACAGAGGGTGACGAGGTCGAGTCTCCCAATGGAACTGAGATATCCGAATACATCAACGCATCGGATGTGGATACCAAGGCGAAGACAAACGGTTCCTCAATCGACACCAGTGGTGATGCGAAACTGGTCAACCGGCGACACACGCTGGCCGGCGGAGTGCCCCCTTTCTCTGAAGCTGGATACAACCCGATGCTTAAAGTCGAATCCTGGACCAGAGAGATTATCGTGCCTGACGGCGCACTGAAAGAAACCGGCGAATCCATGCCCGCTACCCCGGAGCCAGCGAAGGAGACAGCAACACCCAACCAGCCGACGCTCCGCATCATCTTGCCGCTCGACAACCCGATGACGGCCACGTGCATGCCGGAGTCGTGGGCCCGGGCGGCGATGCTGGTCCGACTCAACTCGTTGGCCGGGGGAGCGTCTGGGATCCGCGTCACCCTGGCCGACACCCTGGTGGAACTGCTGAACAAGGATGTCGTGCCCTGCATTCCGCTGCGGGGGTCCATCTCGGCCTCGGGGGACCTGAGCCCGCTCAGCTACGTCGGGGCCGTGATGCAGGGCAAGCCGTCCGCCATGGCCTTCGCCGGGTCGCGCACGAGCGAGTACGACGATGAGCGGAAGCCGACCCGGTCCGACGTGGCCTTGGCCAATGCGTCCATCACCCCCATCACCATCGCTCCCAAAGAGGGCCTCGCCATCGTGAACGGGACCGCCGTCTCGGCCGGGGTGGCCGCGCTGGCCCTGCACGAGTCCATGAACCTCGCCGCGCTCAGCCAGGTGCTCACGGCCATGAGCGTCGAGGCCCTGACGGGCAGCGCCGACTCCTTCCACCCCTTCATCGCCAAAGTGCGCCCGCACCCGGGCCAGACCGACAGCGCCCGCACCATCTACGCCTTCCTGTCGGGCTCCCAGCTGGCGACGTCGCACCTGACGCCCCACGCCGGCGAGCTGGCGCAGGACCGGTACTCGATCCGCACGGCGTCGCAGTGGCTCGGCCCCGTGCTCGAGAACCTGCAGCTGGCCTTTGCGCAGGTCACCGTCGAGCTCAACAGCGTGACCGACAACCCGCTCATCGACGTCTCGGCCCCCGGCGGCGGCGCGCAGATCCACCACGGCGGCAACTTCCAGGCCCGCGCCCTCACCTCGGCCGTCGAGAAGCTGCGGCCCGACCTGCAGGCCCTGGGGCGCATGCTGTTCGCGCAGTGCACCGAGCTCATCAACCCGGCGACGTCGCGCGGGCTGCCGCCCAACCTCTGCGCGCCGCGCGACGGGCCCGCGCGTTCCTTTTTGTTTAAAGGTGTTGATATTATGGTCGCGGCCCTGGCCAGCGAGCTCGGGTTCCTCGCCAACCCCGTCGGGACCCACGTCATGACGGCCGAGATGGGCAACCAGGGCCTCAACAGCATGGCGCTCGTGAGCGCGCGCTACACGCTCACCGCGGCCGACGTGCTGGCGCAGATGGCGGCGGCGCACCTCGTGGCGCTGTGCCAGGCGCTGGACCTGCGGGCGATGGCGCTCCTCAATGTGACAGACGCCACGACCGAGCCCAACACGGCGATGCTGCTCGGGGGCGCCTCGAAAAGGATGTACGAGTTCGTCCGCCGGGAGCTGCGGGTCCCGTTCCTGGACGAGGCGCATGTGCTGGCGGGCGTCGAGGACCTCGCGCTGGGGGATGACGAGACGAAGGCGCCGAGCGTGGGGATGTACGTGACCAAGGTCTACGAGTCGATGAAGTCCGGGAGGCTGTACGAGGTGGTTGCGGAGTGCATTGCGGAGGTGAAGGAGTAAAAAGCATACATGGTGACTTCTCTTTTTCTTCTTCTTCTTCGATGGTATCAGCCCTTTTCCGCTTTGGTTGAATTCATCTCTTCACGTTTCGGTGTAATTAATAGCAGGCGAATTGTAAATTGGGTGCGCATGTAATTAATTGGCGGATAGCTGGTAGATATCAAAATGCAGAGCAATCTTTTGCGCGATGGATTTCGATGACTTCAGAATATCGGACGTGGCGCGTCGTTGGGATACTCTATGCCTTTCAATGCCATCCCTTCTCGAAATGGTAGGTGGCGGAGATTTCTGGCTGCAAACAGAACCTGACCGGCCAGCCCGGCACGAGCAGTTTTGAAGTTAGGTACTCGGCTGAGTCACTCACTTCAACGAGATACCCGGCATCGATGACAGTCACACCATGAGCGTGGGTTGACGCCAGGACCGGTAGAAAGGCGTGAACCCCATCGTCGCATCTACGTTGTTCGGCGGGGAGGCGCTCATGAATTTCCGCATCGCGGTTGAACGTAACGCAGCTACAGGATTAGTAGTATAATGTGAGCGGCACGCAGATGTCTGCATTCGTAGCGAATACGAGTCTGAACCTATGGAAGCCGGAGCTACTAGATTGCATTCGTGCCACCCTCATTTTCCCACAACCACTTACTTCCCTAACAAGATTTAGCTGCGCCGCTTCCTCCGTGGTGGCTGTAGATGTAACACCACGTAGTTGCATATCAACTACACCATACCTCTAGTTGCATATCACAAGCCAAGGCGCCGGCCAAACAAGTAGCCACGACAAGATGTATGTGCCAATGGAGGTCCATTTAATTATTCATCTGCGGAAGCCATGCCAACTTAAGGCCCGCTTCCTCCGCCCCTTCTATCGTACATGTCCAACCAAACAGGGAGGGCCAAAGGTCTCTTCGTCTCTTCTTCTTCTCTAAAACCACGCGCACGCAAGCCACATGCCCCGGGCCCTCCTCTCTGTAATCAATCGTATGCTCTTTGGGGTATCTCTTTCTCGAAACTCTAATGCATCGTGCAACACGCCACCACGCAAATGCAAGAAAAAACCAAGGCAAAAGAAAACAGCCATTTCTCCTTTTTTCTTTCACCCTTTGATCGCCAATGAAAATGCCACAACCCTCTCTTCCCCCGACACCGAAACGAACCCCCTTCCCCAGAAAACCCACGTTCGTACAACTTCGTCGTCGTCAACGTCGTCATTATGAAGACGGGCCCGGGCCAACGCCTCCGCCCTTGGTCGTCTTCTTGAGCGCGGCCTCCATGCGGCTGATCTCCTTGTCGTTGTTCTCCTTCTGGTCGGCGTAGTACTTGTCCTTGTCGGCCTCCCACTTGCGGAACTCCTCGCTCGTCGTGCGCGCGTGCCAGTCGCCGTCGTCGGGGATGCCCTCGACCGGCTCGGGCGCCTGCAGGAAGCCCCGGGCGTCGGCGTCCATGAGGGCGTCGAAGATGCGCAGCTCGGCCGTCGCGGCCGCGGACTTGATGGCCTCGGCCTTGATCTTGGCGTCGTCGCTGTTGGGCGCGTGGTTGTTGCTGACGGGCGGCGTCGCGTCGGGCCCCTGCAGCTCCGCCAGCACGACGGGCTGGCCCTGCTTCTGGTGGATCGTCACGAGGCGCCGGATCTGGTTGTTGATGTGGATCGTCTCCTGCGCGACGCCGTTCTGCTCGCCGCCGTCGTGGGGCAGGGGCAGCGTCGTCAGGATGACGGTCGACTTGTGCGAGGCGTCGAGCAGGTAGTGGACAAAGGCGTCCAGGCGCAGGTAGAAGCCCGCGATGTCCTGGTGCTTGTACGCGTCCTCGGCGCCGACGCTGACAATGTACAGGTTCGGCTTGTTCTGGGGCACGACCTGGCCCGCGAGCTCGTGCAGCGCGCGCAGCATGGGCGGCTTGTCGGGGGCCGCGGCCACCACCTCGGCGTCCATCATGTTGCCGCGCGTCGCGTCGCCGACGTAGTTGACCTTGTGGCCGAGGTCCGTGAGGCGCTCGCGCAGCAGCAGCCGGAAGCCGTTGTCATTGTCGGCATTGCCGTCCTCGCTGGCGGTATGGTCGAAGGCGGCTGCGGAGCCCATGACCATGATGCGGAGGGGGATGGCGCGGGTGAGTGGCATGTCGTAGCCAGGACGTTTGTAGCCCTGGTACGAGATGTAGGGCCGCGGAGAGGCGGCGGGCATTGGGTGGTTCGGCTTGTTGTTGGGGGGCTCGGGGACCTTCGGGTTTGCTGCCGGCTGTGGGTCCACGGGCTTCGGGTTCGGTGGTGGTGTCTCTGGTTGCTTCGGCTCCTTATGCTCCGGCTCCTTAGGCTTCGGCACGTTCTCAGCAGCAGCGGCCACCGGCTGTTCGGCAGGGGGAGGAGGGGGATGAACATCCGGGTTTGCAGGGGGAGGGTTGGCCGGTTTGGGTCTGGTGCCAGGAGCTCCTGCCGGGTTGGCGCCGCTCACGGACAGGCGTGTCATGTCGACATTGCCGGCGCCTGAGAACATCAACACTGGATGCAGCGTGTCAGCGTGTGCGTTCGGATGAGCTTCCGGAGGGGTAACCCTTCGAAGATGCCGGTTAGCCGGCCGGTTATCCGGGGATCAAGACTTACTGAGCAGAAGTGTGGTCAAGCCGAGGATGATCAGGAACCGGCGCCGGGCGAGGAGCATGTTCAGTAGAGGCAAGGAGAGCACCTTCTCCACGAGGCCAGCCATTTTGACCATTGGTGCGGTACTGCCTTGGGCGAATGTACGGGGTCTGGGGTATTACCAATGAGCTTGTCGAGTCGGGTACGGGGTAACGGAGTGACGAACGGTGGAGTAACAGACGGTGAACTCTAAAGCGTGATGTGTGTGCCAAGTGCGTGTGCGTGTGTATGTGAGCTGCGAGCTGCGAGCTGCGAACCGCGAACTGCGAGCCGGGAGCTAGGATGAGGTGATGGGGTTGATCGTGGTGCAACTGGCGGGTGCCATCGGTCAAAGCTGCGATGCCTTAACCACTACAAGAGGCCAAACTATGTGCAAGAAAACACGAATCAAAGAAGAGATGACAGCTGTTACTTTTGGCCCATCTAAAACAATAACAATACGCAAGAGAAAAAGAGTGCACGGAACGACGATAAGGAATGTTTGCTTGGACGCCGAGAGTGAATGACGGCGGTTTCTCTGTCTCCTACAGTCGGGCACGGCACATTAAGCCGAGTTGGCCGTTCAATTGGCCTGCCAGCTGGGTCCCAGAGGTCCCTGGCCCTTAAGAATGCTGGGGCTTGGCAATGACGGTGACACCATCCGGTGCCGTGTTAGCCGTGCCAAGCCGTATATCACTAGCCCGCCAAGATAGCCTTTAATGTTTTGCCAGGAACCGCTACCACTAACCATCGTAAAGCTGACGCGGCCCCGTCGAAACTGGGGGTGCGGCTGTTTTCGACAGTCGCATTCCTCCCCCCTTCCCTTTTAACCTACATCTTAATGTCCTCTTATCTCCGAGCACTTTCTCGGGGGCGGCTATGGATTTAAGAAGTTTCAACAATAGTGCGGTCTTTTGACTATGTGGCAGGGCGTGCGCATTGACCCCTGAATGAACAGAGTGCACTACAGTATGTATTGGCGGTGAAAGTGAGTGGAATTGTCGTGGTGCGAGCGCAAGTGCATTCAGCGTTGGCTGTGCATGGCAAAATTCCGACTTTTACTTGTCCATTCGTTAATCTAGGGGCTATCAGTGCGTGTGTGTCCATTGCCCTGGAGGACAACTTTATGTAGTGGAGCGCCTGCGCAGCGACCCCTGATCTCTCGAAAAGCGGGCACTACCCGAACTCCGAGCCGTCTCACTCAGCACTGAAAAACCAACCCCACCCAGATGCTTCCCAAGCAATTGATCCAGATCTCAAACCCTTCCTTCGTCGAATCGGGTAACCAATTGGTAGTACCTACCAGCGAGTTCGATATGTCAAAAGTACTTGACATAAAGCTGGTGGTGTCCCCTCCTCAAACCGTTGCATCCATCGGGGTTGCATTTGGTGGACTGATCAAACCCACTACCTAAAACCGCACGATCGAGAATGCCCTGGGTCGTATATTCTGACGAACGCTAAAACCCCCCAGTTTGCAGCAAACCTCGGCCCCTTGACGAACTGATCACCCTTTCCAGAGAGGCAGGCGATCACTTCGACGTCTTTGCATGCCACCAGTATTGACAACGTGATAAGAAACGGAAGATCATCTCTAACCGCATCATCTATACGTGGGCAGCATTTGATCGCTCATTCGTGTCTTTGCCGAACCAATAGATGTGGGAGCAAAGGCGACGATGACTAGGATGTTCCAGCAATTCGCTCATTCAGCACCAGGCCAGCCTCTCATCATCGAGTCAGCTGCCACCTAATCCTTCCATCCAGCCCTGGCATGCAAGGTTCCTCACACATTCTGAGTCTGTTTCTGACTGAAACAAAGATGACAGATACGCTGTTGAGTAAAGGAGGAGGCAGCGGCCGATTCTTTGACAGCGTACACAGGCCACGGCCAGACGGGAGCAAGCAATTGATAGCACACGTCTACGAATTATATCTACGGCCACTTTCCAGGCCTTACCCCATATCCTCATTCAGTAGCGGGCCTTCAAAGGCTGGTACTCCGCCGGAGATTTCAATCTGAATGCAACCCGGCCCGACTCGAAACTCTGCTCGATCTTCTCCACCCCCATCGCCCGCAGCTCTGCCTCGAACCGTCCAATGATGTCCTCCGTCAGCCCCTCCACGCCGTGCCGCTCAATGACACGGTACAGCAGTTGGACGCCGCGGAGCGCCGTATTGGCCCCTTGGGCGGCGAAAGGCGGCATGCCGTGGACCGTGTCACCAATCAAGGTCACGTAGCGCGACGGCTTCCACGCTTCCATGTCGGGGGACGCCGAGTGGACGGATATGTAGGACGTGTCCTGCGGCGCCTGGCCGGCAAAGATCTTGCGCAGCTCCGGGGTCCATCTTTTCGTCAGCTCGAGGGTCGCCTGGGCCGCCGCGTCTCCATGCCGTAAGCGGCCCGTTAGTTCGTCTTCCGTGAAGGGCAGACTTGCTCTTTCCGACAGCAGGACCCAGTAGATGTAGTCCTTGGGCACCTGTACGACGGCATGGGTGTTGTCATCCGCCGCGGGAGACCAGACCATTTCCTCCATCAGCAGGTCGAGCGGCGTCGCCAGGGTCTGGGCATCCGTCACCACCACGAGCCCCTTGAGATCGGCATCGCGCTCAAACATCGCGCGTAGCTCCGCCGTCAGGGGCGTCTTGCCATAGAAGGCACCGAGTCCCGTGTCAAGTAGGACGTGGCTCGGCACGTGTTGCCTGCGCACCGCCGACCACTTCCCATCGGCCCCCACCAGCAACCGCCCGCGCTCGCTTGACCCGTCCGCAAAGTACGCCGTGACGCAGGCCGCATCGTGTCCATGTCCGATCTCGAAGTGGCTATAGGCCTTGCCGAACACGACGTGCTCGCCAATGCCCGTCAGCAGCACGTCCCGAAGCACGCGCCGATCCACCGACGCGGCGGCGTGCGGATCATTGCCGCCGTCGCCGTCGTCGTCGTCTGGTCTGGTCACGTGTGGTCGTATGCCGGCGGGCACCACTTGGCTGCCGTCTTGCGGATCGAAGAAAGGCCGCACCTCGCCCGTGATGGCGTCGCAGTTGTGCATGCCGAAGTGGTAGACGGCGGTGGTGGCGTGGAACAGGTCCGAGATCTCGGCCGGGACGACCTGGTCGATGACCTGGCAGCCGTCCAGCAGCCGCACGCGGTACCCCTGGGCCCGCGCCGCCACCTCGGCGTCGCGCTCGAAGACCTTGAAGGGGACGTGGAGCTTTTTCAGGCCTTGGGCGAGGCAGAGGCCCGAGATGCCGGCGCCGATGATGAGGACGGGGTCATGAGGGGCTGATGACATGGTGTTGAGGTTTAAGTTCAATGTAAGTCGAGATTGTCTGCTGATCCGGTTGCCTTTCTGTTTCGCACATCGCCTAGTCGGCGAGGCGTGTCCTTAAATATTCCCCATGCCTAACGCAAAGTTGTATGTTGGTCATCCACGACATCCGAATTAGATTGGAGGCGTTAACGACGAGGGCGGCTTCACGAGATGTTTCGCTCCTCGCGCTTTCTTATGCCCGAAGAGGTCGCAATGTTGTCGGCTATCCGAAGTGCCGGTCCGCGATATCAAGCGGCGGTTCGCTGCTCCGTTGCATCCAATGGGAGTTGCGGATTGGCCGGGTGCGTCTACCAGGTTGCACGGCTCCGACAGAATGTCACTCACTCCTGATTCTAGAGGTGTACTCGGTGCTTGCGTGGGGTTCGGGCCCGAGATGGCGCCCACCAATGAGGCTTCGGCGACGACCCTGTTATCCTCATCTACCCATCTACTTGAGTAAGTAGATTTCTGGCAGTTATGTCACATTGTGTAGGTCACAGGGGCGCACAGATGGGCAATGATCTTCTAATACGGGAGATTCTGCCTAAACTGCTCAACCTGACCCCGGATTTGTCAGCTGTCCCGCCCAATACCTGGCACAGGACCTATCCTCGGACCCGCCGGAAGCGGCACTTTTGGTACACGGATCGGTCTCGTCTGCATTCATGTCCCTTTTTGCACAGCCACAATGAACTCATTACTGAAAGGGAAAGCAGTATAGCCTTCCTGTGGTTCTGCGGGACGCCCGGCGTAGTAGGACCCGTGCCGGCGGTAGGGGGTGAGGTGCAGTCCATGGTTTATCCTGAACACCAGGTCCGGGTCCGACGTGAAATGCCTGCCAAACATGACGATGATGTTCATGTCCGGATACGTCTCATCCACCAATCTCCTAGCCGACCCGGGCGTGTATCCCTTAGTCGCCGCGAGGAAGCTCCCGTCTCTCCACATATTGTACGCAGACTCCATATTCTTCTGCCCTTGCTTTTCCTGCGCGACGTCGTCCAGCCCCGACACCCGTACCCTAATCAGGTAGGTGGATGGATGCCAGGTTGTAATCCTCGGCCTTGAGCACGATGTGGGAGAACTGCGGGATTGGATCGGCCATGAAATTGACCCCGTCGAATCCACAGAGCAGAGTACCGTTATTCACAAAACAGATACACGTGATTCGGCATCTATCTATCTGTCCCACGGTGGACAGTGGCGCTTTTCGGAGCTCATGAGCCCAAGTCATGTCAACAATAGATCTTCGGAAAGAAAAGTCATCCAGCCGTCCCTAAGTTGGAAAAGGGTTCGATTACCAATATTACCACCGAGTTGCGGCTGCCTTGATCCAACAGATAAGATTTCAAGGCGTGGATGTCCAGCAAAACCTATTGACAGGGCGGTCATTATAGATCCAAAGGGCGTACCCCATACAGGGGTCTGCTATCTCAAGCCCCCACTACCATGCATTACAGGGGGATATATGTTGGAGTTGGTTTTCATTGGTTATCAAAAGGGCCTGGTTTGTAATTCATGTTGCGTCGGGGTCCCAAAATGGTAAAATCTCACCAATTGGTGCGTTACCCCTTTTGGTAGTATCATAGATGTCATTCCCGGATGCAACCAACCCTCCCGCCCCCCTCCCTTGACAGTCAACTGTCAGTTGCATGTTGCTGAGTAATGACATAGTATCTGCGCCTCTACCCTGAGATAGTATATTTATTCATGATGTTGCCGATTTTGGAGATATCATTCCCTACCACCGCTGGATAATCGCGATACCACTACCGCCCCATCTGAACCATGGAGCCCCATCACTTGTTTTCGGAAGTCGAAAGTCATTCTAGCTCAGGTACGCTACCGAATTCACTGCATTGTATCCGCCCAGCAATGTCGAACTAATGCATCGACGCAGACAACCAGTTCCAGTTCATCTCCATCCAGAACCCCCAGGAATCACATAACCGTGAGATTCGGCGCCGAGCCCGGTCACATGCTATACGTCAGGCCTGGCAGACCAAGCGGCGATCAAAAGCTACCAATGAAGATGCTCCTCCCTCAGCGCATCGGGAGCAGCATGCGCGGGTGGGCACCTCACAACAGGAAGCCCACCCCAGCACGTCGCTCCTGACATCTATCCCCATGTCACCATCCATCATCACAGACCCCTTCGAAGCAGGCCCGCATGTGCATGGGACCCGGTTCCAGGCGTTTCTCGGAAACTTCGCGGCCGTGCAGGCGACGGAGCCCGTCTTCAGTGTGCGGGATTCGGTCGTCTTCCAGACCTTCCACTCGGTCTTTCGGACGGGACTGGAAGACGCGGCGCTCTTGAACGCCGTCATGCTGACGTTTGCGTTCGCGGCCATGGGGGGCGCCGGTCTTGACCAGGAGAGCCTGGGGTACCAGTCCAAGGCCATCTCGTCTCTGCGCGGGAAGATTTCGTCTGTTCGGGATGTGTCGGGTTTGGAGGTGATGCCTATCATTGGGGCGATCTTACTGCTTGCAGGCGTGGAGGTTTGTGACCAATGAACCAATACTTACCAGCTGTCTTGGGCTATTATACTAAGCAAACACCACTCACAGGCCCGATTAGGGGAGCGAGAAAAGGTGGAGATCCACATGGCAGGGGTCAAACAGCTGCTAGATGCGTGCAGGGCGAGAGGTGTCTATCTCACTGACGGCATCAAAAGGGCTATATTCTGGTAAAGCGAACCATAGCTTGCACAATGCAGCCTCCACCTGATGGAACCACAAACTTACATCCATAATAGGCAAGACCTGAACTCCTCGGTACTGACGGGATCGAGCCGATTATTCAGCCACACATCCATGGCCGAGATGCGGTGGACGCGCGATGTCGTGTCGTACCAAGACTGGTTCACTCTGCCGCCCGGATTCCAAAAATTGTCTCACCTGTTCCCCAGAGATTTCGTCGCGGTCATCGAAGACGTGCATACGCTTCAGCACATGCGCGACTCACCTTCTTTCATCTGCCAGGACACCATCGCCATGCTCCACGTCGATAACCACCAAGCGTGGGCCTGTTCGAGGCTTCAGCAACTCTTGGCCCAACCAGAAGGGACATCGTCGGCCGTACTGCAGTGTTGTTACTACGCCGTATACTTGTCCTCTACCATGCTGTGCTGCAAGGTGTGGCGGAAATCACCGATCCCTGTAAGTTGAGTGGAACAATCTCAGAGTGACTATATACATACGTGTGATGCGTAAGGCTGACCCATGGTAGACACACTTGTCAGCGCAGCTTATCCGAAGACTGCAGGATACAGCAGACGACGTGGCATGGGACCAGCATCCGGCCCTACTCACATGGATGCTATTCCTCGGAGGATCATTTGCAAGTACAGACCCGATTCGAGACGGCTACGTGACCCTTCTACACCGGAAGTTTTCGATAGAGTATAATTCCTGGGAGGATCTTTTCAGCGTCCTCCGGCAGTTCATTTGGTCAGAGAGGGCCTTCGAGCCAGCGGTCAAGACTTTCTACGACGAGGTAGCCAAACCATAGAATGTACCATAGATTGAGCTATTATCCTGTTAATCAAGCGCCTCGAGATAAGAGTAGTATTTGATCATTTAGATAGAAGGTTCTGGAGTTCTTTTATGCGACTATGTGGCAAAAATAAGTGACAGCATACCCGAGTTTTCGTAGTGACTGGACGAAGCAAGAATGTAGACAATATGTGCTTCACGTGATATATCATGGATGGCATGATTCTCAAATGCGTATAACTCAAGCAAGTCTTCATTGGCGGTTACTTGCGCGACCCCAAATAGGAAAGATCTCGAGATGTAGCCCCTTTCGTGTGTTCTGCATTTCGCTTACTGAATCTGACCCATGTGGAGCCCATACAACCACAGTGCACAACCAGGGTGCTACTTGAGCTGACCAGATGGAAGGAGAGGCAAAGACGATTTTCTAGGACATTCTGGGTTAGACTTGTGTATAAAAGGATCAGTTTCCGACCCGAGCCATAAGACGTATCGCGTGGCCACAGCAGATCGAAATTCAGGACAACTATCTTCAACTGGCAATTGAGCGAACAAGTCCAAAAGCCCATCCTATTCTCAACTGAAGATTCCTGTGTATCATCAAAAGCCAGCAACATGCCTGTACGACGTTGGCCCGGAGTTCCCGTTGATGTCTCGCCCCTGGCCCAGCCACTTGTGTTAGAGCCTTCCGGGAGAGTCGTCAAGAACCGCATCATGAAAGCTGCCATGGCCGAAGATCTCGCCACATGGAGTGCCAAGAATATCCAGGAGCGTGGCATACCCACCAAAGAGACAATTGAGCTTTACCGACGGTAAGTAAAATAGTTGGCCTGTCAGTCCTCGACAGACGACCGACGTCCCTCTTCCCAGGCGCGAAAGCCAAAAGATGGAACAGATGAAAGACGTAACAGAGCTGATATTTGTCTCTATTGCAGGTGGGGCGAAGGCGCCAACAGCTTCGGCATGATCATCACCGGCAACATCGCCATCGAGTACGACATGATGAACTCCGTCGGCGAGAACATCATCACGCCCGCCGACCCCCCCACCAGCGGCGCCCCGCGCTTCGAAGCCTTCCGCGCCCTCGCCGCGGCGGCCCAGCGCGACGGCTCCCTGATCATCGGCGAGGTGGCGCACCCGGGCGGGCAACTCTTCGCCCGTATACGTAAGGACACCATCGCCCCGAGCGCCATCCAGGTCCCCGCCCGCGAGACGTACGGCCGCTACGCCGTGCCCCGCGCGGCGACCCAGGCCGACATCGACCGCGTCGTCACCGGCTTCGCGCACGCGGCGGCTTATCTGGCGCGGGCGGGCTTCGACGGCGTCGCCCTGCACGCCGGGCATGGCTACCTGCTAGCCCAGTTCCTGTCGCCGCGCTACAACCAGCGCACCGACGCCTACGGCGGCCCCCTCGCGAACCGCATCCGCATCGTCCTCGAGATCGCGACGGCCGTCCGCCGCGTCGTCCCGAAGAAGGGGTTCGTCCTGGGCCTGAAGCTGAACAGCGTCGAGTTCCAGGACGGCGGCATGACGCCCGAACAGGCGCGCGAGATGTGCGCCGCGTTCGCGGAGGCCGGGTTCGACTTTATCGAGCTGACGGGCGGGAACTGGGAGGACTTCGGCATGACGTGGGACGAGCGCGAAAGCACCCGCAAACGCGAGGCCTTCTTCCTCGAGTTCGCCGACGCAGTCGTGCCGGGGCTGGGCCCGCCGGGCGCGCGGACAACCAAGGCATTCATCACGGGCGGGCTGCGGTCGGCGGCAGCCATGGTGGACGCGCTGGGGACCGTGGACGGGGTGGGGCTGGCGCGGCCGGCGGCGCAGGAGCCGCGTCTGGCGTGCGATATCCTGGAGGGGCGCGTCTGGAGCGCGATCCGGCCCGTGGAGGGGCTCGAGGACCTGGGGCGCGGGTTCCGGCTCGCGGGGACGCAGCTCACGCAAGTGGCGCGGGGGGAGGAGCCGTTCGACGCGAGCGACGAGGGGATGGCGGGGGCGTATCTGGAGGACTTTGACAGGTGGTACCGGGACCTGCTGGAGGATGGGGACAAACTGGAGCACCGTGGGTATATCCAGCTCAGTACGCCGCAGCGCCCTTACGGGCATGCATATTAGCTCTTCTTGGAGTAGATTGATTTGCAGTTGAGCAACGGTGAGGGGATTGAGGCATATGAGCTCTTTGGTGGACAGAATAGGGGGAGCTCGTGTGACTTCAAGGTCTACCCCTCACCAACTCCATTGAAAAAGGCGATATCGGTAGGAGAACACACCTTACTTCATATAATGTCTCGAACCCCATCAATCACTTTCACATGGCCGTTTCGTAACACCTCTCCGTTTGAGTTTACGCTGTCGTTGAGTAACGTGCTCTTAGTGCCAACGATTCCGTTGAGGGGCACCAGATCTCCGATCTCAGCAGCACCTCCACGTTGTTTTGAGCACGTTAGAGAATCTGTAGCGCTCGTGGATGTTGCATAAGTAAACAATGTGACACATAAGACTTCGGTCCATAATACGAAAACTTGACGACAGGAAAATCACTGGCACAACGTTGCTTGATAATACGAATTATCCGACATCACCATCTACTGTAGTTGGTATCTTTTCGAACCACCCGTCAGGCCAACCCTAGTGGTCTTAGCTCTATCTATGCAATTTTCGTTTCGGAGAGCTCTTCAAGAGAACTACTTACCCCCCCAACCGACATGGACGACACTCGATTGCACGACCATCCTCCACGGCAGTCCCAGCCCTTGGGGGCCCGGAAATGCTACTTCCCGTCAGTAGCATCGACCTCCTCCGACGCGAGCCAGACGTGACTTCCGATGGGCTTCAGGTGGCGAAGCTCGACCCTTTATCAGGGTGGCGCCTTTGGGTCACCCATTTCTGGTATGTTTAGAGAGTATTATCTGCGAATCCTGCGATTTTTCTACAGTTATTTCCTGAGGATGATGTTGACTGACAATCCCGTCCTCTTGGCAGCCTCCTTTGCGGGCTCTTCATGGCGAGCTTGGAGATGAGCATCATAGCGACATCGTTGGTCACCATCTCCGCCGCCTTCGAAGATGGCCAAAATGCGAATTGGGTCGTCGCTTCCTATCTGATCACCTACACGAGTCCGTCGCCGTTCCCAATTCCCCTGGGGTCTGGAAACACGATCTACAATGCTGACACCCAAGTGGCGAAATTTCAGGCTTCCTCATCATCTTCGCCCGCCTGAGCGACCTCTTCGGGAGAAAGCCGACCCTCATCACCGCCATCGTCATCTTCACGAGCTTCTCCGCGGCCTGTGGTGCCGCACAGTCAATGACCCAGCTGTGAGTTGCCCTTCTATTGTTGCTAGTCTCTGTTGATCTTCGTAACTAGAATGACTAACTGAACAACGTACAGCATCATCCTCCGGGCCTTCCAGGGGATAGGCGGGGCCGGCCTGTACAGTCTCGGCATGTCCGTGATGATAGAGGTCACCCCCTTTAAATACATCGGCATTGCTACCGGCCTACTGGGACCGACCTTTGCCTTCGCAAGCTTGCTTGGGCCCGTCTTGGGCGGCGTCATCACCACCCGCAGCAGTTGGAGATGGGTCTTCTTCGTCAAGTATGCCCCCAATGAAATTTTAGCATCAACGTCAAAGACCGTTAACTGATCTAGCCAACTCTTCATCTAGTGTCCCAGTCGGTCTCTTCATCCTATGCGTTATTGCCTGGGTTTTCCCCGTCAACAGCCAGCCGCTACCCTTGAGACGGCGGACTTTCAGCTTCGTGGACTACCCGGGGATGCTCCTGTCGCTGGCGGGGGCCGTCGCCTTCATCTACGCGGTCGAAAAGGGCGGCGCCCGCCAGGCCTGGACAAGTCCCGACATCGTCGCCACGATCACCGCCAGCGCCGTGGCCAGCACCGGCTTCGTCGTCTGGGAGTGGCTTGTGTCGAACGCCAAGATCCCCCAGGTCCGAATGCTGCCGCTGTTCCCGATCAACCTGGTCCAGACGCGAGTGCTAGGCTCCATCTTCCTGTACGTATCGGCTTTTCCTTGAGCAGGAGCGTGCCTTCGACATCTCCCTCTTTCCTCCCCCCTTTTTCCATGAAAGTAACTCGCGTGGCTCCGTGTCACTGCAGTCGTCATGCTCACCACCAAGACAGGACCTCTTTCATCACCGGCTTCCCCTTCATGATCACCACCATATACCTACCGCAGCGGTTCCAGCTGCAGAACGGCATGTCCGCCTTTGATGCTGGTATCCGCATGCTCCCTCTTCTGATGCTGTCGGCCGTCGGAGCGGGCGTCGGCGGGTCTATCGTTCGCTACTGGAACATCAGCTGGTACATCTTGGCCTCGTCCTTTTGCCTGCAGACGGTCGCCCTGGGGCTCATGACCACCCTGCCGACGACCGGGGACGTGGCCCCGGCGCAATATGGATACCAGGCTATGCTGGGCCTGGGTTTCGGATTTACGCTGAGCAGTGAGATAATAGCCCTCCCCCAACCGAGACACGCTACGAGAGAGACGGCCAACTAACCATGCGACGAAAGGCTTCATCATCCTCGCTAGAATGGAAGTAACCGGAAAGGATTCCGGTATGTCACATAATTACGGCTTCCGAGCCCCCATCCCATATCCCCCCCCCCCTTCAAGGAAAGCGCCTCTTGCTGACCCTTGCTCCCCCCACGCCCAGGCATAACAGTCGGCGCCGTGACCCAGGTCCGCATCCTGGGCGGCCTGGTCGGCGTCGCCATCGCGCAAGCCGTCATCTCCGAGCTCGTCGCCGCCAAGCTGCAGCACGGCAAGCTGGGCCCGGGGGCGTGGAAGCGATCCTGACGTCGCCCGCGACCATCAAACATCTGCCGCCCGCGGTCCGGGAGGCGGCGGTCCAGGCCTACGGCGAGGCGTTCAACCTGCTCAACAAGATCGCGGCGGGCTTGTCGGCCGCGGCGCTGCTGGCTTGCCTGGGGGCGTGGCGGCGGCACCCCCTGGAGCCGTCCGAGGTCTCGGAGGAGGACAGGAAATCATGAGGCTGCGGGTGGACCTACTAATATTCATCTTCTGGCTTGAAGGGGGATGGCAAGGTGACTGGATTCTTGATGAATTCGACGCTGGATTTATCGACACATGGAACCTAGGGTTTTTTTTACCGTGTTCTTATTACCTCTAGGTCCCTTTTTGGGCTTATCGAAAGACAACGGCTTGGTCTACAATCTTTTGCGGCCAAGATAACCTATTGTATAAAACTCAAGATTACCCACGATGTAATTATGGTACCTATGATTAATAATATAGTTTTCGCATTACTTTGTTTGGTGATGTCTTTGACGTCGTCTGGGTCTTCCCCGCCTCAGCCTGTCAACCCGCTCAACGAACCATAACAACAACAAACCTTGTGTCTCCTCACCCACCACCCCTAGAAGCAAACAAGTCTCAGCCAACCTTTATAACCCGATTTGACTTGTAGTTCCCTTGACCGGGCCGGTGTAGCCTAGCGGTAGTATTCTTATTCATATACTTAAAGGCAAGAGGGTTCAACTCCCTCTGCGGTCACTTTCTTTTTTTCTAAGGGTTCCTTCTTCTTTTTCCTTTTTTTTAATTTGCCTGGTTGCCATTAAGGGCCATACGATGCGACAAGACGCGTGGCTTTGAACACAACCGCTTTGTTTACAATCCGCACCCAGTATTAGTGGATTTCGCTGTGCGGTACTTCGGTGTCCATGTAATCACATTCATAGAACGTCATATTGTCGAATGTCGGGTTGTATGTGTAGGTCTTTATGGTCAGCGCAGAGCCTAGCCATCTTGTCGTACTAGCCAATCATGAATATTATGGGTATTATGACCCAGATGGGTTGATGCAAGATAGTTGCTGAATCCAACGTGATACTAGTGACTTCGCAAGACGCATCTGCAAGCCTTGCTCCTCATGGTTGCGCTGATCCCGACCGAGCGGTCAAGCACCAATAGTACATGGCTCAAACGGTGCAACTTTGACTACTCGGGCTCTTGCACACGGACGTCCTTGCCGTCTTTCGAGTCTAAGTCTTTTATAAGGGTACTAAACAGGCCATCGATCTTCTGTACATAATACTAGACAGCTGGACGTGCTCGCTGCTGAACAGGCACGCCACCATCAGACGCGTTCGCTCTACTCCCGGCCAACATGTCACATACTCCACGTCCAGAGCACCTGAACATTCCCGCCGAGAGACTTGGGCAACTTCACACCTTGTCATTACACAAGTTACAGTCTGGATCGGTCTCGGAACAGGCGCTGCTTCTTCAAGCGTGCATGGAAGATGGCTTCTTCTATTTGGACTTCACACAGTCCAGGCTTTGGTCAACACTGGTGAAAGACATAGAGTCTGTTTCTGAATTGGCTGAGAAGCTCTTCGGCTACCCCTCCGATATCAAGACCTTGTTTGATGTCGACCAGATTTCGGAGCTCAAGGTGAACGGCTACAAGCCAAAGGGTCGCAACATTGTCAGCAAGTCCGGCAACAGCGATGGCTTTGAGAGCTGGGTGGTAAGTGTTTTCATCCACTAATACAGGAAAGGGAATCCAGCGGCCTGCTTAACAAAATCTCTAGCTTCCACGCAACGGGCTCCTCCAACTCTCCAAAGATCCATTTCCATATCCCCCCGCCATCGCCACGTACACCCCGTCTCTCCGCAGCCTGGTCCAGGGACTGAGTACTGCCGCGCACGTTGTCCTGAGCTCCCTGTCGACCTCTCTTTCCCTCCCTGCGGGCCAGCGCTTCGAGGACTTCCAGAGCCTCTCGCGCCCCTCGCCCGACATCCTGCGTCTGCTCAAATACCATGCCTCCCAGGACGCGGCGAGCGGCCTGCCCCAGACGCCGCACACGGACCTCGGCAGCCTGACCTTTGTCTTCTCCACCGTGCCGGGCCTGCAGGTCCTGCCGCCGGACGCCCACGATGCGGATACTACTGCATCGGAGCCGTGCCCGTGGCGGTACGTGGAGCCCCGGCGCGGCCACGCCGTCGTCAACGTCGGCGACTGCCTGTCCATCATGACCAACGGCCTCCTCAAGAGCGCCCTGCACCGTGTCGGCCCCGTCGACGGGCGGCCCATGCCGGAGCGCTACAGCCTCGCCTACCTGATGCGGCCCGAGGACGGCACCGTGCTGCGCGTCCTGGACAGTCCGCGCATTCCGCGGCCGGAAAACGAGACTAGCCACCGCGAAAGCCGCGAGGTCACGAGCGGCGAGTGGATTAGGCAGAAGTTCGGGGCGCTCAGGGGCCAGAGGAACGGGGCCGACCTCGATCGGGTTCTGGCGGGAGGGAGGGGGGTGCTGAGTTGAAGAATTGGTCGTTGCGTGATGCTGACCAGAAACAAAGTGTACATTTCGTCAACAAGCTAGTTCATCTCGATGGTACGAAGAGGTCAGACCAACCATATATCAGATACATGAGACTGCTCTAGCCTGTGGAAATCATCTGAACCTAGGCCCTCATAGTTACAAACCCCTATCCTCCGATACTGCTCTTGAGTCTCTTCTCCGTCCTTCTCACTTGGTGCCGCTTTCACGACGATGATACCGGTACCATGGACCCAAGAAGGCGCAGACGTTACCTGTTCTCCATAACTTGCCCATGAGTCCGCATCCCAGGCCTCATCCTGGTTGCCGCTGGCTGTCAGGACGACCAGGTAGCACTCAGCATCGGGGTAGTGGATGAAATCGGATACGGAATCTGGAAATGCTCTGAAAGTGCCCGTAGGTTGATCCCCCACAAGCCCGTCTTGGTACACGAGACGGAATGTATACGCGTGGATGCTGTCTTGGCCGAGTCCCCCTTTAGTCGTTTCTTCGTTGGTGGCGATCCCTTGCCCCTCGAGTGCTATCCCCACGAACACACTCCGCACAGCCAAGCGCTTCGTCCGCAGTTCGCGCGGCACATCATCATCCGAGCCGCCGCCGCCCCCCTGACCGTCCACATCCCCAGCCTCCAGCTCAAACCCCACGGCGCCGCCCCGATGATCCGTGGCCGTGTAAAACTGCCCGGGCTCCGAGGACCGCGGCTGCAGATCAATCGCCCCCACGAGCGACGCCCACGACCAGCTGGGCCAGCGCCGCGCCAGCCCCGGCGACCTCTGCGCCCTATGGGGATCCCGCGACCGCCACCCCAGCTGCTCCGCCAGCCGCGACGACCAGAGCCCGACCCCGTAGTCCTCCGCGCCGTGGTCGAGCCGGAACTGGTCGCGCACGAGCTTGGCGACGCCCCAGACGGCGAGCAGCCGGTCCGTGTTTTGCGTTAGGTCGCAGGCGGTGTAGTTGGCGACGGCCTCGCGCCAGAAGGTCTCGAAGGAGACGTCGGCCGACCCGAAGAAGACCTTCTGGGGCTTCGTGGCGGTGCTGTCGGTGTTTTGTTTCTGGATCAGCTGCAGCCGCTCCCGCCAGTAGCGCTCCGTCGACGACGCGGCGTCGAGCTGCCAGGGCAGGCCGTCGGGCAGGACTTCGCAGGCGGTGGTGGAGGCGCAGTCCCAGAAGACCTGGCCGGCCGCGAAGTGGAGGATGCGAGGCGACAGCATCCGTTCTGTCATGACGGTTAATTAGCCGGAGACCCACCCCATTCTGCTCATATGACAAAAGCCAGTGCGCCTACTTACCCTGGAAGACCCAGCCGCGGCGGTACAGAGGCTCCATCAGCAGCTGGTCGGACCAATACTCGGAATGAAACACCCTCCACTCCCCCTTCCCGAAGCGGGACCTTTCGGAGGTCTCGACGACGTCCCCGCCAAAGCTTTCGATCTTCTGCCGCTCCTGGAAGAGCCCGCCCTCACAGTCGCGGCTGGCGGCGGCGGCGAGGTTGCAGTACGAATGGCGGTAGACGAGGTGCATCAGCTGCCCCTCCGTCTTGAACTCCTCGCCGTCCTGCAGGATGCACAAGGAGTCGATCCAGATGTACCGCGCCCTCAGGAGCCGCGCGATCTCGACCGCGTCGCGGAAGTTGCGCGGGAGCTGTTCCACCTGGATGCCCGCGTCGGGGTCCGTGAACGTCGCGCGGTTCTCCGGGAGGAGGCGGATCATCTGCGGCCCCTCCGGGCCGCCCCAGCAGTGGCTCAGCGTGACGAAACGCGGCTTGGGCCCGGGCAACGGCGCGGTCTCCCGGACGACGACGCGGCCCTCGGCGAGGGCGTCGAGGTCGACCAGGCGCTTCGGGACCCAGGACGGGCTCTCCGGGACGGCGCAGCGGCCGGTGTGCGCGGTGCGGCAGTGCTCCAGCCAGGCATCCAGCTGGGGCCCGACGCTCTCGGTGCCGAGCCTGTCGGCGAGAGAAAGGTTCACGCGGACCGACTCTGTGCGTGGCGCCAAGTGTCAGCTTTCTGCAAGACCGTTGCCAAGGGACGGACTGCCAAGAGGATGGGAGAGGGAGGTCTCACCTGCGCCAATCAAGTGGAATGTCTTTGTCGGTGCGTTTTGGAGCTGGGGGAACTGGGTGACGTTTGGTCTGAAATGTATGGTGCATGATGCCTCGCTCTCTCGGAACTTGGGCGACCGGTGGACTGTCCAACGGTAGAGGTGGTTCTTAGCCAGAGCTGCATTGAAGCCAGAACCCATCCAGGTCCGCGCCTCTTCCTCCTGCCATCCGCAAAGCGTACAGTATTCGGCTGCAGAAGAGGCGAGCTGGTGGTGACCCCATGCACGACCACTTTCGAAAATGGAGCTGTGGCAACTGGGACAGATCATGATGGGGAGAGATGCAGATCCTGAAGCGTGACCGCAAGAAATGTGATGATTTACTACAGCACCAGACTAAGTAGAGGCCTAGTCTTTTCTTTACTTAATGCACAGCCGGCTGCAGGGACTAGTCTGGCGCTGCGGCTGACATGTGGGTGGGGGCTAAACGATTACCCCCCTTTCGAACCCTTGCTACCCTCCTTTACGACTCTCTAAGCAGAAGCAAGGAAAAGACTGAATACATTACTCCGGTCTCGTTCATAAACACTCTACTATAGCTGTGATAAAATGTCCGAGTAGTTCTCGGCCACGTACAAGTGAAAGTCTACTTGATAGCACTTGACCCAAATGCCACCCCAGATCCTTCTGCTAGTCAAAAACCCCCGGGCGGCGAAGAGGGCCTGTTCAAGCCCATCCTCCGAGTCGAGAACAGCATTTAGCTCGCTTTCGTCCCCCTTCCACGCCCCGCGCAGCCCCTCTTTCAGTTCTTCGTAGGGCGTCTCGATCTGCTCCACGAACCTGCCCACGATGCGGATAGACTGCAGCCCCAAAGACCGCTGGGTGTCGCACGTTTGCGCCGCAATGTCGGCTACACCCGCGTCGAAGACGTTCAGCAGCTCTCTGGGAAGCCGGTCCGGGACCGCCCGGGCCTCCTTCAGCGTCTTGGCCTTCCAAAGATGATTCAGTCGGAGGAGGGCAACGGCCACGACATCGTCCGAGCGGCTCGCCGTCTCTTCGACAAGTTGTTCGGCCACCCCTGCCGTCTTGTTCGCGGGAGCCGCGAGCTCCTGCCCCAGCTGCGACAGGGGCGGAAGACTTGGTGGCGACTCGGGCGACGTCTGCGCAGGGGTGGTGTCCAGGCCCAGATCTCCATGCTCCCGCTGTATGGCGTCCCGCACCAGCACGCTCAGGCCTTCCGGGAGGAAGAAGTGGCTAATGTAGAACTGGACTTTGCTTGGTTCGTGGACGAGGGAGAGTCCGGCATGATCGCTAATAACCATCAAAAGCAGGCTCGTATCAGCCCAGGATATCACCTGCTTTGACTTGCATATAGGAGTGGGAGAGGAGACGTACGCGTTGTTGCAACCATTGCCGGCGTTCTTGCAGTCCTGGCAGATGTCGTATGCTCCCGACCCGCAGGTTTCGCAATGCCACCAAAACCGCAGCTGCGCGGGCCCCGTATGCGTTTCGACGTCACATCCCCTTAGCTCACCAGTCAGGTAAGGCACTCTCGACGTGGTCAGAATCTTGAAGCCCAGGCCCTGTAGTTGGGATAGCTGTGATTCGAGTTCCCGGTACTGAATGATGTCATGGAACGCTAGGTCGAGGTCGTCGATTACCAGAAACGCCCGATCCAGGGGCTTTACTTGGTCCCGAATCCATTCGTACAGTGAGTCATCCTCATTTTCAAGCCGCTTTTGCGCTGCATCTGGCTCTCCCTCATCATCTTCTCTGTCGAGGTCTGAGAGGGGCTTCAGCTGGCGTTGTATCTCAAGAAGTAGCTGTGTGGAAAAGTTGTCGTTCACGGCATGGCCTTGCAGGAACACGGAAACTATGGCTGTTTTAGGGCCGTGAAAAGAGGACCGGAGGTCCTCGATGATCAGACAAGAGAGGGTTGTCTGGAGGCGCCGGGTGGTGTGTGAACATGACGTTGTTTAATTTCGGGACGGAGGCCACCTACCTTGCCCGACCCTGGTCCTCCAATGCATCTCAGCTGCCACGAAGCACCGCCGTCACTCTTCCAGTATTGATACTCAGCAGACTGGCCGACATCAAACAGTGGCAGCAAGTGTGTCAAATCAACATCGGCAATCGAGTTAATGGCCATTTTCGAAGAAAACCCCGAGTAGTTGAGCCGTTGGAACTGGGCAAGGAGCTTTCTCCCACCCCGCTTGGCGAGAGATATGGGACTTTTGTTCTGGACCGCGCGAAGCGTTGGTCTGGTTGGAGCGCCCAGGCCGTCGTAAGGCTGGCCCTGTTTTCCTTGGCCGAGTGCTTAACCCGCAGATTCCAGTGTGCTATTAATACGCGCTGTTGGACTTGGTCCTGCAGCTGGCCAGTGGCAGGCCAGTCTAACAAATTAAAGCAGCCGGGTGTGGCTTAGTGCTGATGCTTAGTGCTGACCTCTTGCGATCTCAGCTTCTGCGCCCAACCTAGGCACGTGCATAGTCTTGGGCCAATGGCATGCCAAGGGGACAGGGATAGTCGGTCTATCGCCCCGCCCCCAAATCTATCGGCATTGCTTCTTCACCCGCTAAGGGCTTTCTAGGACTTCGGGATATGCAGCTTGGGTCTTTTCGGCGAGGATGGGAAATTGACCGGCGCCAGTCTAGTTCCCCCGTAGCTGAAAGCTAGCTTTGACGGCGTAGATACCCTTGCGGGTCACATAACAGGCGGTCACGATTGGGATGGGAAGCGTCACCATGGATCTCTACAAAATGATGGGTGTCTCCTTGCCAAGTTTAAAGTCCGCCATGGCATCGGCTTCCTTATCGGCGTTTGAGTCTCAAGGCGAATCACACCGACAGGCAAGATGCAACTCCGCGCCTATCTTCTGGCCCTCGGCGCCTCTCTGGGCGCTTTCCGTGCTGTAAAAGCCGCGGATGCGGACAATGATAACAACTCGATATGCGGTGACCTGATGGCCCAAGCCAACACGGGCGATGAAGACTGTAAGCATGACCATTACAACAAGTCTTCATAGAAACAGAGACTAACTCATGTATTAGCGTACTACTTTTGGGCCGCGGATGTGCAGAGCTGTCTCAGTAGTGTCCCCTTCTACTCTGACCCGGCTCTCCGTTTCCTGGAGTACTATAACACCACGCTGCAGTTTCAGAGCACTTTGGCCTTCCTCAAGACACCCCCCGGAGGCTACCAGCAGCCCGCCGTCGATGTGGTGGATATCCTCCACCGCATAGAGACCAACGTGACTGCGGGCTACTACCAGAACCAATACGAGTTCGAGGTCGATTTGCAAAAGTTGGTCCTGGCTATCCATGATGCACACGTGTACCTCAACATCGGTGTCACGACCCCTTTTGTCTATGGTAGCCCCTACTCGATCTCGTCCGTTTCTATAGACGGGAAGGAGTCTCCTAAGGCCTATCTAACAGGTAACTTCGCATTACTAGACTCCACACACTGGCTTGCCAAACCTCTTACTCACAATTTGTTACCAGATGACATCCCGCAGGCTCAGGCAGATGGCTGGACCTGGACGCCGTCACCGATCTCCAAGATCAACGGCCAAGACGCGATCGAGTACCTGACCGACTTCGCCTCGCTGAACTCGATCGGCTACGTGGAGAGCCACGCCGAGTGGAACGCGCTGATGGGCCACCCGGCGCAGGACATCCAGGGCTGGCCCAACGTGTGGCAGGGCGCCACCGCCTTCTACCCCGGCGACGAGCTGACCTTCACCTTTGAGAACGCGACCGAGCCGCTCGAGACCTACTGGCTGGCGTACTACACCTACCCCCTGGATGCCGGCCCCATCGCCACCAGCGGGGACATGTACAACTTCTTCGCGTTGGGGCTCTACCCGGCGGTCAACGGAACTCCTGCCCACCCGGTTCCCGAGAGCAATGTAGTAGGCAAGAGGGACGGGCAGACCGACGGCGGCGGAGGGGACTTGCTGGAACCGTCGGGCGACGACGGCAACTGGGCAGTCGAAAGTAACGGGGCATACCCAGAGAAGCCAGACGTGGTCCAGCCGGACTTGCAGATTAGCGGTGGCGGTATTGTCACGGGCTACTTCCTCCACGAGCTGTCGACCGGCGTCCTGAGTCTGCCCTCGTTCTCTCAGTACGGCGACTACCTCAACAACTTCACCCAGACCGTGCAGGAGTTCATCGATGGTGCGGTCAGCAACAACTTATCCAAGATCATCATCGACCTCCAGCAAAACTCGGGCGGCGAAGTTGTCCTGGTTATGGATACCTACCTGAGATTCTTCCCGGGGCGAGAACCGTTTGCCGGCAGCCGCAGACGCAGCCACCCCCTCGGCAACATCATTGGTAATGCGACGACAGCTTGGTGGAACACCCTGAACCCCGACTCAGACGAGGACTTCTCCGATTGGGAACTCGGTCTGGTAGACGAGTGGGTGATCACGCCTCGGATCGACGCCGAGACCGAGAAGAACTTTGCGAACTGGCAGGAGTATGCTGGTCCCAAGCGCCATCTTGGGGACGCCTTCACTTTGGTAGTAAGTCTTGTCACGATGTATCCCTATCCGCCGAAGCATTAATTATATACTAACCCCGACTGTCAAATCAGGAGAGATATAACATCTCCGATGTCGATTTCATCTACGAAATGTTTGGAGGTAACCTCCCTACCGACTACCTCGAAGACACAGGCACAGACGCATTTGCCGCAGAACACTGGAGCCCGAAAGATGTGGTACTGGTAAGTCATGGTGATGTGCCCAGTAGATGCGGCTCAACTACTAACTCGTCTGTCATTTGCAGCTCACTGACGGACTCTGCTCCTCGGCCTGCTCCATGTTCGTCGAGCTCATGACCCGCAAGGGCGCCCGCACCGTCGCCATGGGCGGCCGGCCGGCCCCGGGCCCCATGCAAGCCGCCAGCGGCAGCCGCGGGGCGCGGGCCTACTCCAGCAGCTCCCTGGACGGCGACATGGCGGTCGCGGGCCTGGTCGACGACGCGGCCAACCAGACGCTGCCCCATATCCCGCACAATGCCCAGACGCGCGACCCCGGCCTGTGGTCGTCCGCCTACTTCAACCTGCGCGACCAGATCCGCGAGGGCGAGTTCGAGAGGGACGACGCCGTGCCGCTGCAGTTCAAGTACGAGGCGGCCGACTGCCGCTTGTACTACACCCTGCGCAACCTCTACAACATGACGCGGCAGTGGACCGACGCCCACGACGCGGCCTGGGGCGACGGGTCGCGGTGCGTGTCCGGCTCGACCGGCTACTCGACGACGGGCCAGACGGACCCCGCCCACCAACCCCCGCCCGTCCCCGAACTAGCAGAAGAGCACCGCCCGTTCCCCAAGGCCTACACACCACCCCCACGAGGGGGTTCCGGTTCCGCAGCCGCGCCCGCATCGTACCCAGACTTCGCGGCCGAGGCCGGCGGCATCACGGACTCTTACCTCGACGCGACGGAGCCCATCGTCCCCTGCAACCCGGACGGCCGGTGCGACGGCAACATGAAGTGCATGGAAGTCAAAGTGAAGTGCCACAAGAAGACGAACAACCCCCCGGCGCCCGTCAAGGCGTGCCTGCCCGTCTGCCACGGCGAGGACGGCTGCGCCTTCTACAAGAGCAACATGGCCCTCTCCTGCAAGCCGTTCGGGTCGCGCGAGCTGAAGCAGAGCACCGTGCTGGCGCCCGCCAACGTCGGGGGAGGAAGCGGGAGTGCGAGGGGGGCGGGCGGGCTGCCCAAGCAGAAGTTGTACTCGGGGCTTTGCCGGCCTACGTTTGGGACCAAGACATTAGGGGGGTGTCCAATTTGAGCACGGTTCTCGTCGTTTCTTTCGCGAATAGAAGTTTGTTGTTATTTTATTCTATATATTACCAAGGGTATATCTATTCTATAGCTAAGGACTCGTTGCCGCACCTTTTTAATATAGCCCCTTTCCCTTTAATAGTATTACTAATTCTTTCTCTCTCTCCATCACTCCCACACTCTCTCTCTCTTATCGAATCACCTATTCGGCCAAAAGGTAAGGTGTGTGGCTATTAGAAGTCCATCCAATACCACACCCTATATTCCAACATCTCTCTCTCTCCCTCCCTCCCTCTCCCTCCCCCGAGGGCACCCGAAGGCGGACCTTGGGGGCGGCGTCGGCGGCCGTGGTGGTAGCGGTGGCCTCGGCCTCGAGCTGCTGCTCCTAGGCGGAAGCCCACTTCGTGGCGGCGCTGCCGGCCCCCGAGCTGCTGCTGCTGCTGCTGCTACTGGCGCCGGCGATGGCGCTGCTGGCGCTGCCGCTGCTACTTCTGCTGCCGCCGCTGCCGTTGCTCCCGAAGGCGAACCTTCTTAGGGGCGGCGTCGGCGGCCGTGGTGGTGGCGCTGGCTGTGTCGTCGAGCTCTCTCTCCCCCTCCCTCTCCCTCCTCCGAGACCACCTGAAGGCGGACCTTGGGGGCGGCGTTGGCGGCCGTGGTGGTGGCGGTGGTCTCGGCCTCGAGCTGCTGCTCCAGGGCGGAGTCCCACCTGGTGGCACCGCTGCCGGCACCCGAGCTACTGCTGCCGCCGCTGCCGCTGCCGCTGCTGTTTCTGCTACCGCCGCCGCTGCCGCCGCCGCCGCAGGGCGCCAGCCTACATGGCGAGGTCGCTGCCGGCCGCCAAGCTGCTGCTGTTGCTACTAGCGCTGCCGCTGCCGCTGCCGCTACCGCCGTTACCCGTCGCCGCCGTTACTGCCGCCGCTGCCGCCGCCGCTGGTGCTGCCGCCGCTGCCGCTGCCGCCGGAGCTTGTGGCCGGCGGGCAGGTCGGTTGTTGGAGGAGGGGTAGTTGGTGAAGTAGGCCTAGTCAAAGGGACTTCAGCTGGAATTGACCATCTTCAGGAATGCGTCGATTCCAATGGGAATTGAGGCTGTTCTGAAGAGGATGGAAGGCTGGATAAGGTTAGTCTGAAGATTGACAGACTGGAACTTGGTGGTTTTGGTGTAGATTTGGTGGGCGAGCGCAAGTCGCCCTTCTGGTCGGATTCGACCGACCGTTTCTGGTCAGATTTCAACGCAGAAAACGATGGATTGTATGGTGAGATTGTAGGATCGAGAGATGAAGCGCGCGCAACGCGCGCACCTCATGAAAGAGATGCTACCAATTGATGCACACTGCTTGGGGTCAATGAATATGGGAGCAATGTGATGGATTAGAGAGGCCGTTCCAGTAGGCAGGCAGCAGGTAGGCTGGATACCTAGGTACTTAGGCAGTAGGTCCATCTTAAAAGAGCTAGTCTGCCACTAGTCCCTATCGATAAGCCTATCGACAAAAACTAGGTGGGCCTATCGCTGCCCCCCCCCCTAGTAGGGCCTATATTAATATAGTAATTACTGCAGCTTTGACTCCCAGATTGCTTACACCGTAACAAACGGGTTGACAGTCCGAGACGGGGAAAAGCCCAAGCAACGTCAAAGGCATCACCAAACAGTAATGCAGAGGCATCTAAGGTTTGGCGATGCCATGGTTCGTTACGCGAATTGGTATTCCGAGGTTGGAAAGGCCCAGACCACGTTGGAGGCAATGCCAGACAATAACCATACCGTAGATCGTGGGTCATCTCGACTGTTGAGCAATAGGGTCTGTGGGCCGCAGAAGATTGTAAACGCTTATTTCCACTGAAATGTATATTTCATATGAATATAACTCCCGTGGATCGACAAAAGCTTAATAGCGACCTCCGGTGACTTCGAAATCCCCTTTCCGGTCCTATCTCCGGTCGCTGCTGGTAGCTCGGCGCCCTACGCATAAGAGGCTGAGAGATCCTCCATTCGTAAAGTAAGATACATATCAATACTAAAATCAAACCACCTTTGAGCTCAGTATTCCTTGGGCGAGTCACTCAAGATGCGAGGCCGATCTCTTTTGAAGTGGGCCTCAGGGCTGCTACAACCCGTCGAAAGGAAGAAAGAGAGACTCCTCCCTGACACGCCGCCACCAAGCTACGAAGAGGCATGCTTTGGCCTCCATCGAGCCAGTCAAGCCGTTTCAGGGGCACCGCGGCCGCAGAATCCCAGATACCTCAAAATTATCAATGGAGCAATGGCTCAAGCCGATTGTACCCTGGTGTGTCTCAAACAACTGGACGATAGTGTCGACATCGTCGACATTTCTTCTCGCATTCGTCAACTATGCGATTTCGCCGCCTACCGTCTAACTGAACATTTCCGGCGCCTACCAAGCGCCAATCTGGAAGAGCGCAGAGACGAGACCCTACGCGAGACGGGGAGCTTGTTTATGACAATATTCGCGACGGTCGACTGGGAGCAACAGAATGGGATAAGCGTGGTCCGCATCGCGACGAGTGCGTTTAGGGAAACGATATGCCAACTCCTCGAGTGTATTAGGCGCCGAAACTTCCAGGCGCACCACGTCATACTAGTAAACTACCGAAACTACTGGCAGGCGCGTGCAGGACTTCACGGCATGCTGTCCGTGGTCTTTCATACGGCAGGGCTGGTGGTTGAGCGCCTGACCGGGGACGAGGTCGTCGCCCGATCTTTCGTTGCCGTCGCCGACTCCAGGGACAAGGTCGCGGAAAGCTGCACTACCGTCGCCAACCTCTGACATGCTGGTGCATATTCACGACTCACCACCAGAAGATGTGCGGTTTTAGATTATTCTAGCTATTGCTATTAGGTACATAAAATGAATGTTGAGATCAGCTCTTTATCGAGTTTAGCCCATATGTGAATTGTTCGTCTGGCTTCCGTTACACAGAGGGTGGAAGGTTGTTGCTCCTGCCGTCCTGTGTTGGTTCACATCGTGTCGGTATTAGTGTGTCCCGAAGCAGGTGCTTTCCCCTGCCATGTGTTGATCTTGGGCAAATGGAAAGGCACCAAAGGCCAAAAAGCATCCGTTGCGAACGATTCAAAACAGTGTCCGACCGACTTCCAGATTTCATCTCTTTTTCTCCCGTTCTTCTATGATCGCACATAGACTAACAAGCTGACAGACAGATAGACTAGATAAACACACACACACATGACGATGGAGGTGGCGCCAGCAGCACCATCGTCCCCCGAGGAGGGCCCATGGGCCAAGGCCGGCGTCGTCGCCGCCTACGTCTTCGGGACCCTCGGGCCCGGCGCCTTTGTGGTCTGGTGCTGGGGCAAGGTCAAGGAGCGCCTGGTGCGCAGGACCGTTGTTCTGTCGCCCCATGGCCACCAAACCCGCCGCCCGCAAACCAGCCAGATCAAACGATCCCAGAAAAATCATACACTAGGCAAGCAATCCGATCATACCGATCAGGCTGACGGTCTCGTCTACTATACATATACCCTGCATCGTCTTTGGCAGACCCTTTCGGGATTCAAAGGTGTTCGGCGGACTCATCCTCACGGTTTCCCAACTCCAAGAAAGCTACCGCCGTATTTGCTGCCTGCATCTTAAGCGCCGTCGTCACCATCAACGTTGACACCGACATCACCATCGATGCCCCATGTGGCGGCTCGACTCATTGGCGCCTACCGGGACCCAAAGCCACGACCGCTCTCCTCCGACAACTACACACTATGACTGATTCCCCTCCCGCAGAGATCACCACCATCATCGTGATCTGCGCTGTCGGGCACCCCTTGGCCCTGGCGGTCCTCATGATAATCCTCGTAGGCCGGGTCGAGTTCAAGAAGGGAAGAGGGAGGGTTGACTTGAGAGAGACAGACAAATGGACGTACACTATGGCGCCCTAGTCCTCGCAGAAGTTGCAGGACTCGCTGTGACTGTCTGGCTCATGTGGTACCCATCATCGTGGACATGGATAAGCTCACGGGGTGAAATAGTAGATTAGGCCTTCTCTGACTCGGGGGTATCTCAGACTAGTAATATTGAATGGAATATTCTCTGATATCGATCTTCTGCTCCAAATTGTCATGCTACCTGCTATCTCTTTCCCATGATTGATGTCCGGTGGCAGGCAATCACCAACCTGGGGCGTTTCATCATTTCCATCGATGGCTCTTTGGGTACTGTAAACGCCTGTAAGTCGTTCGAGGAGAGGGTTCTCCCTTTTTTACCTTGCTCTCCCAAATTGCCTCCTCTATATATACTCCCCTCCAGGTGATGTTTTTGATAATGATGATTGTAATACCATTACCGAACTCACAACGGACAACAGGACCCATTTGTCAATAGGAAATAGGGCATATAATTCAAACAAGAGGATCAGATCGGGGTTTCCTTTCGTTCACTTCAAGCAGGAAGAGGATCGAATCGAGGTTTGGTTCGTTCACGAACCTAATTCAAATCTTTCATTTTTAAAAAACAAGAAACCTATTCCAAAAGGAAAGAAAAAAGAAACTATTCTCTCTCTCTCTCTCTCTCTCCCTCTCCCTCTCCCTCCCCCGAGGGCACCCGAAGGCGGACACTTCTGAGGGCGGCGTTGGCGGCCGTGGTGGTGGCGGTGGCCTCGGCCTCGAGCTGCTGCTCCTGGGCGGAAGCCCATTTGGTGGCGGCGCTGCCGGCCCCCGAGCTGCCGCCGCCGCTGCCGCTGCCGCTGCCGCTGCCGTTGGCGGGGGCGGGGGCGACGGAGGGGGTTGGGGTGGTGGTGGTGCTGGCCTCGCCCTCCTCGGCCAGGCGGTCGGCGTTGTCGGCGGCGGCGGTGGCGCGACGGCGCACCAGGCGCTCCTTGACCTTGCCCCAGCCCTTGTACAGGGCGGCGACGGCCCCAATGGTGCCGAAGACGTAGGCGGCGACGACGCCGGCCTTGGCCCATGGGACTTCCTCGGGGGCGAGAGGACCCCGAAGACCAATGATGCTGCTGACTAGAGCCGAGTGGGCATTACTAGCTATGACCAAGCGGAAAATGGTACATATCGGTTGCTTTCGGGAAGAGGTTCATGGGTATTCACTGGAGACACTAGACGTGAGCATAGTGTAAACACACATGGCGGGGTTTGTCGACGCACATGAAGAGGCTTGCCGACGCACGGAGAGGTTTGTCGACGCACGGAGAGATTTCGACGTATACAGAGAGATGTCGATGCACCCACACACACTCAGGGAGAGGAGATGTACGCCACCCTGTTGTGGTAGTTTTGTTGGTTCTGGTGATGGTTCTGGTGATTATGGTTCTGTTGTAACGACGACGATGATGTTGTGGTTCTAGTTTTGATAATACCGTGTTTGGATGTTGAAGGTTCCGATGCGGTTGATGACGGCCTGTTGATCCTCACGACTGTGACGATTGTGATAACCGATGCCAAAGGAGTTGAGGTGCGTAATGTAACTTGGGTAGACTGGGAAGGCAATGAGGTATGCCACGGAACTCGACATTGACGGCGAACGCAACTACATGTATAAGGTCAGTCTTGAACAGTGGAAGTAGGTGACGACAGGTGCACGGATATAGGTAGACATACGACAGCTTCTCAACAACCCTGCCATAGACTTGAAGCCCAAGGACGCGCAGTTGGCTGCAGTTGAACAGCATATGTTAGCTATGATCGCACGGAAATCAAACCAAGAGGCAGCAGATGCATACCCATATGACAAGCAATGTCAAGTCCGGGAATGGTTGCATATTAGGGTGCAAGTGGTCACCACCTGCGCTGAGAGACAGTAGTGCAGCACAGCAAATGTCCGCCCCTCAAGGGGTACGAGTGGTGATTCGTAGTCGGATTGCGTGGTCATGGTGCTCCAGAGCAGCGGTCCTGTGGACGTATTGATGGACAATGATATTGCCAAGACCCGATTGGTGACTCGCTCGGCTGTGTTTTGGATTGTACGAAATGGATGAATGATCTCGAAGTCATGCTTCTGATTCAGTGGAGTTGAGAGAACTGTAGGAGTGTGCTTGGCGGTACTGTGGCCGATGATGGTTTGTTTGATGGCAGCGAGGATGATTTGATAATGCTGAAGTGGAGGGAGACAGCAAAGAAGGCAGGTGGTGGGAGAGATGGATGGACCCACATATATTCCACAACATTCTGTAAGTACATTTGAAAGAAAGAACGAATGCGTCTGGCACATATACCAGAATTAGAAGTTGTGCAGTTTGACTGCAGATACCAGAAGGTTCGGAACATCTAGAGCATCCCCACCGACATGTTTACTTTGGGCTTGTAGATAATGCAAGTGGAAGATAGCGTCAATGCATGTAGCATTCCGTGCAGCAGATAGACACTCTCAGACATAAATTTACGGCTATTCCCAATGGAGCGGAAGGCAGTAGATACGAGATTCCAGACGCCGAATGGAAGAATGACGAGACAAAAGGCCGCCCAGCACCAGGTACGCTAAAGGTACCGCCAGAGCCTCGTTGCCACACTGCTGTGTCATTGGAAAATGAGATCCTGGAACGCTTGGAAGATCCGGCCACCGGAACAGCGCTTTCTCGTTTTGATGTGCAATTATTGTATGATGCGATACCAAACATGCAGCTGTGGCCTGTTCCGCCAGAACTTGATAAACTGGCTCAGTTGGATCCTTCGCATGACCGTAGTGACAACAGCCAGAATACTCAGTTGTAGCACTGTCGTGACCCGTGTAACCGCCCAAGTCACGATTTTTCGATCTCCCTGGATGCGCGACCTCTAAATATCACCTGCACACCGGCCAGCTCAACACTCTTCAGTGTGAGCCACGTCATGCTAACCTTATTGACCGTCCCGCGAGCAGGAGTGATATTGATTAGACGCCGGAACAGCTAGATTAGTTGCCGATACTTAAAGTATCCGAATGGAATGATTGGTGGTATCAAACAACTGAAAAACCACTATACGAGTGTAATAATCCGATTACTACACTTGAATCATTGCTGTAGCTATTGCCCAGCTGCCGGGGAAGGCCTCCAATGCTGTCTGATTAATCAGGTGTCTTGTTGATGTCCCTACTTGCAGCGAACGACCTCCCCTTTATCAACGGCCCAGCCAACCATCATGAAGCTCCGCCCGATCGCCGGCGGGCGTCAGTCCATCGCAGACCAGAGAGAATAGAGTAGCCCGGCACCGCCAGCCAGGAGTATCAGCGCGATAGACACCACCCCACGTACCCGCCAATGGTCAACTATCATAAGCGCATTACCCGGTCTGGCTATGTTACCGGATTCCACGGGGCCGGGGTTTGGGTGCGTTGTTTGTGAGCGTATCGCGGCGAATCGACTGATATTCCCCGCTAGACTGGACAGCAATGCCATTGGGGTGGGTGGTGCGGAGGAGCCAGGTCAAGCGAGAGGGGAGCAGCCATCGGTCGAAGTAGCAATGGCGACGGCCAGTACGCCGAATGCTGGCGAGTGATATATATAGCATATCATACAGAATATGCTGACGGGTTGAGAAAAGAAGGTTTTGCTTTTTACCAGCTTGCACCAGTGAAGGACGGAAACTTGGAAAGTGTGAGAGGCAATCTTGAAGCATGTAGTTGTATTTGGCTTCCAAGGTGACGATTTCCACGTGGAAGGGTCTTGTACTTACTTATATAGCACACGACATGGTGAGATGTGATGTCAAATATTCATCCTTTCGCCTTAATTACATCTCTGCTTCAGCAATGGTGGCCACGCTCAGCTCGCAAATGCCCCGCTTTTCCCATTGTGGCGGTAGAAAAGGGGTCTCAGTTGATCTGAGTCGATGCATACGATGCTGGATCGGACCGTTTTATTTCACAACTCAGCCATGCACTATTCTATTTGCCAAACATATAGGATATAACACTTTCCTTTGCTTTTCGGGGTTGTCACCCTACTGTTGGGCCCCGTAAAGGGTCGAACAGCAGTGCTTTTATTCTTCGACTTCGAACGTCCGATCCACAAAGTTGCAAAGCGGCGGGCTAGGAATGACTGCGATTCTAGTAAGAAGTAAAGTAAACATTAGCTAATAAACCAATTACTACAAGTAAGTAAACTATACTACGATGTCTTTCCCTGTAGAACCACCCAATCCCGTACCTTGACAACCGGACCCTGCCGATCTGGTCGATAAAGGAGACAGATTGGTCGCCGGATAACTTTGGACCCTGAAGGCAAGACATGCGTCTGTGCCTCGCCGTCTAGATAACTATCCATGACGCGCTGTCCCTCGCCCGGCATAGTGAGCGCGTCCGTCGTACGTTCCAAGAACGAGTCGACCGACACGGACAATATATCAATACCGTGCTCGCGCTCAATGATGCGCCTACTGACTGCCTCCATCTCCACCGAGTCCCACAGCCCCTCCTTGCAGCACGCCAGCTTCCTGAACAAGGCGAACATCTGGAGCCGTTCTCGAGGCCATCGGCACTTCAGGATGGCGAAGTGCAACAAGGGTGACAACTTGCACTCGAATCTAAACTTCCCCATGTCCGATATCCCCAGAGACGCTCTCGAGATCGCTTCCTCTGTTGCCAACTTGACGAACCGCGCAAACTGTCCCCGGTAAGCGTCGTAGATCGTCTCGTCGGGGAACAGCCGGGTGTCCACCCAGACATCGCAGACCAGCCATCTCATCTCGAGGACACGGTACAGCGACATCACCTCCCTATCCGACGTCCCCTGCTGCACCCGGAGCACGGCCAGCCCCGAATACCACGCGTCCAAGTCCTGGCGAAGGCGACGCCACGTAGCCAGTAAAGGGGGCGGTAGCACAAACTCGGAGAGTGGCCCCTGGCGCACCGGATCCACCTCGCGGACCAACCGTGCCGAGCGCGACATCAAGCTGTCCATGACCGCGGCGGCGTCGTGGATGCTGCCGAATCCGTGGTAAGCCAAGCTCTCGTGCGGGAAGGGCGGGAAGTCTGACAGGGTGGCCCCGAAGAAGAAGGGGAACGTGGCGAGATGGCGGATGATGGCCGAGAGGCTCGGGGGAGACGGTCGTCGTCGGAGCCTTGCAGAATCCGCACGGCGTGCCGGCAGTGTTGGATGGCGGCGGGCGCGTTGTAGCGCAGGAACTCGACGCACGTGAACAAGATGGACAGGTACAGGACCATTTCCGTGCCGAGGCGGTTGGTGGCGACATGCCGCAGGGCTCGGTTGTAGTACACCACGGCGGCCCGCTGCTCGTTCCCGTGGAAGGCCGACGGGGCCTCGTGGAAGGATTCGTACAGCAAACTGATGGCCAAGATGGCATCCCGCGCCGGTCCCTCCTGTAGGGTGAGCTGCAGCAGCGGCCTGGTCCAAAGCGGGTTCGTCGTCGGCCCCGAGAACAAGGGCGCCGCGATGCGTCGGAAGAGATCTAGACTGCGCGCCTCGGCCCGAGTATTGCCAGAGGCCAACAGGCGGGACCACGAAATGGACCCCGGGGGCGGCACATCATACCCACCGCAATCCCGGCCACTCTTGCGACACCTCGAGCAGACGGGTCTGGCTTCGTCGCATTTGACTTTTCGCGCCCTGGGGCGTGGGGAACACGACTCAGCATGGGGGCTATCGCCTAGGCGACTTGGACAAGGATCAAGCAGGTGGAGTGGAGAGGGAATCGATGGGTTGTCGGGAGACATGACTGACTTGCACGTTTTGCAGCCCGTGCGGACCTTTTCAAAACCCACACGCGACATCGATCTCGATTACAACTGGTGGGCCGACTTCGCTTGATGGGGCAGCTGGCTCGAGGGAGGAAAGCTTGAAATGACGACGCAGGTGAGGTAGTCGCATCTTCCAAGGCCGAGCGCATCAATGGATTGCTTGTTGAAGTGGGCATGACGGCTGGGCCTATTACTGAAATCCCATCACAGCAGCCCCGGTACCCCCTGTGGGGCATTTCCGAAGGTTTCGGTGAATACCGACTTGAGTAGGCGAGATACGCCGTATTATAACAATCAGCCACGTCGGAAATTGTTTGAAGAGTACCCACGCCACAGGCAGACAGGTATCCCTTATTAGCTTCAAGCATTGCGGCTTTTTGTTTGCTTCCCAAATCTGCAGGGTTGTCGTGAAAAGCGGTGGAACGTCCAAGGACTTTTGGGGGCAACGAACACAGTCAGGGGCTAAGTCGATCAGTAACAACCGCGTACACGGGATTCTAGGTGGTCCCACTGCAAATAAGCATACCCTCCCACTGCTAGGTCACGTCATTCAATGATATGGAATATATAAAACGCCTCAACTTCTCTTGGAAACCGGGCATACGAGCATCGCCATCATCTTACAATTGATCTTCTTTTCACGGGATCCACGGGGTTTGCCTGCCCAGGGCCTCCTACCACAGTGGGCACGACCATTGCAGAGCTAACACTACGATTGATGAAAGTCGCCAGAACGTCGCACTTGGGTTTACGAAACTTGGAAACGGCGGGCATGCCTAACTGGCCTAATGTAACGAACGAAATCTATCAAAACTATTGCTTCGAGGTGTGAGCATTGACGAGCGTCGAGGATGAATGTTTCAATGTCCCACAGCGGACCGCACAGTTGGTACATGTCTGGTAACGTAGCATGGTACATGCAGGTTTTCGGCACCCGCTCTGGCAGGCGCTACAAATTCAAATGGCGCCTGTGGGACATGCCGACAGTCAGTGGCGCACCCAGCGTAAGCTGCAACCACACACATTCAGGTTCCATGAAACTTCTCCTCTCTTCACTTGCTCCTTAACAGCCGCTTTATCTCTAATTTTGGGGTGACTGGCGAACCACAATCCCAAAATCCCTTGTATTTCCCAAAAATGCCCTTGGGTCTGCCAATACAAGGCCAGGGCGCCCAGCGTCGGGAATTGCCCGCCGCGGTGGTGCACCCTATGCATTTGCACGTTGCCCCGCGTCTGCGCCCAGTCCAGCGGCAGCCCAGTTCAAATGTTCAGCGGGGGATTTGGAAATGGCGTAACATAGGGGAAGAATTCGAAGTCAACGGCAGGATACGTGTCAGAGAAGGACCAAAAACATTTCGTTTTAGGTCATCATTGCTTAGCGGCGTACTCTTGTCACACGTATTACCTGCGGAAAGTACTCGGCAATGGCCAGCGTCGCGTGTGCCCCCGGAATCCACTGCATCATGGCCCACATCACGATCCGCTCGGGGGACCAGACGCGGTCGGCATCGCCTATGACCTTCGGTGAACTCGGGCTGGCCGGGCGTTTCGTCGACGAAGCGGGTTAGAGAGGCTTTGAGGATAGTGATGTTGAGCAAAGTCTTGTTGATGGAAATATCGATTGGGGCGATGTCGGTGGAGAATGTAGCCTTGAAACTGAGGCAAGGAAGTGCTGCGGCCACCAAGACCAAGGGCCTAAAATACAATACTTGACTGATGAGTGAGAGCTCAAGTAGGTATGTCTCTCAGGCATTTGAATTTCAGGCTTCCTGCAAAACCTCACTGTGAGAGAACCCAGGAACTGATATGTAACTAATAATCGTCTACGACACGAGTACTCCTTGCCTGTGTGGCTGCTTTTGCTTTCCCTTTTCCTCGGTCTGTGTCCCAAGAACTTCAGACACAGAGAGCTACGCAGCCATGTCACCACATTCATGAACATTGAGGCCGGTGTGTAGATAGTGCGATATGTCTATTGATCTATGTTTATTTCTCTGTATCCTCTGGGTTTGGTTTCCATTGCACTGAGCCCATTCGTGTTCTGCTCTAGGCAATCGAAATGAGACCAGGTGTCTCTCAGATGAGGATAATGAGGATGATTAGTAGTGGTATGAACTGGTTAAAACCACCAAAGGAAGAGAAAATATTTCGCCGTCTGCAACGCTAATTGTGCTCCGGTCAGGCTGAGTCCCTTCCAGAACGATCTCCCTCTTCATCCGCATCAAACCACCGCAAATGTTGTCGTGGCCATTGCCGCGTGCACTAATTTACAAGCTCTCAGAGCCAAAGCAGACGCCGGCCATCAAGAATTGACCCCATTATCGTCGTAAACGGCATCCCAAAGGACATTCTTCCAGGTTCTAACGGCGGTGTCGGTGTCGTCGGGCCCTTAGTCCGAGGGGGTGAATTGGGCGTGGAAATGGTTATTGGCGGGATCCAGCACATGTTCCAACTTGAACTGTTCCAAGCCGGGCTGTTGCTGAAGGGCCTTGACTGTCGGCTCTAGCATCTTGTGGAGCACTGGGTCCGCCAGGGATTGCGCGTCAATATTGTACTTGACTGGGCTATCGACCTGGAGCGTCAGAAATCCAATCATGCGGTGCTGCAGCAGCTCGAAGTTCTTGTAGCTCCGGGCGATGCTGTCTATGTCGGTTCCCTGCCATTGGACAGCGGCGTCAGGGTTGTCGGGATCGAAACGACCGAACGCTATCATCAGGCTGTGAGCAAGCACCCGAGCGAAGAAGTTGATGCGGGCCATATCCCGAGCGACGCGGAGCATGACCTCTATGGTCAGAAGACGTGGTGACGGTTCTCCAAGTCCTTGCCAGCCTTCTGACTTGCCTGCGAGGAACCATTCTAGCCAGAAAGCATCATCAAGCACGGTTTGACGCGGCTTCTTCCGGAACCGGAGAGGGAATTTTGCAGTCACCGGCCGTTATCAAGCTTTTGTCGATCCATGGGAGTCATAATTGTTGGAATGTTTTTGAGAGTTTCGAAGGTATCGGGTATGATACCTTGTTTTTGAGTTTATCATTTTTGAGGTAACCTGCTCTTTGTGAGTCTTTTGTTTCTGCCGGGAAACCTTGGTACGAATCGAAAAAAAAAAAAAGAAAGAAGAAAGAAGACGCGGCTTCTTACCCCTCAACCTCATGAGGTGGCCATACAACATGTTCGGTCCAAAGGTTCCGATAATAACGTTGGGGAAATCCTTGGACAGACCTACTGACAATGGCTTGGGGTCTCTAATGGGGGCCTCAAGGTAGCTGTATACGCTGCTTGTCGCTACCGTGGTGTGTGCATGAAACGTGCTGACACCTGACAAGAACACATCAAGGGTGTCGCGGTACACGCTAGTGGGCATAGCGTTTGCCTCGAAATTCGCTTTCACAGCCTCACGCAGCTGAAGGGGCAGAGGATCGCTCATCTTCCGTAGATGCGCCAGTGCCGCTGCCAGGTACTCTTTGGCTCTGGGCTCTTCGGCCACCGTTATGTAGCCCATTGCACGCATCAGAGCGGCTGGGGGGACATCGTCGCGTGGCGAGATGGAGCCATTTATCAAGTCCAACTCCACGTGCAAGCCAACCTGCAAGGTGCCACAACGAAGCATCTTGTCGGCGAGATTGGTCATCCGGTCAGTGCCCTCCACCGTGAGCTTGAGCACTTCCCTCTTCGGGTACCCGGGATAACGATGAGTTTTCTTGGTCACCTTGTCCACCGCCGCAAGCCCCGCACGGCTGACGGGATGGGATGGGGCCATTGTTGATGATGGTATTTGTTCTATGAGATTGGCGCAACGTGATTAGTGATTGTACGTAAGAATTCTGTGCTTGGTGGTGGAATGTATGTTTCACACTTGCCGGATACTTACCTTCTTCTCAATCTGGCTTTCCAAGTCCTTACTTGTTGGGCCTCAAGAGACGCGTGATGAATATGGCTACCACGACGTAGTTGGATGGGCGTGAAAAGGTTGTTGTTATGTGAGGGTAGGAGTTTTGGCTCAAACTTGACTTCACAACTCGTGATAATTGATCGAAGAGAGATGAAATCGAAACAATTTGACCTTCAACACTGAGATCGGGTGGTATGAAGAAGGAGTGGTTCTGATGCCGACTGAAGTTGGAATGAGATCATAATAAATAGGCTTTGGCGGGTGTCTGCATTCAATCGACGTTTCCAATTCAATGGTGTATTGAATATTATGCGTGTTATTGACGTATTGTATTCAATGTTGCATCGTTTCTTGGGCCATCAGGGATTTGATAGGGACCTCAACTGGTTACAACAAGCCAGGAGAAAGAAACCTTGAATTCACAAAAACGAGGGTTCCCAACACCTGGACCTGGAAAGGTTTCCTGCGTTGGACGACTAATATGTCGGTTTTATACATTGACATTTTGCATTGCATATGTCACCGTAACGAGACACGCCATCAACTTAAAAGCAGTACCCCGACCACTGATTTGTTCTGCTCCTCGGCGACCTGGGCTTCGGCGGCGGTGAGGAATACGTGCAGGCTGTTGTCGTGGGCGATTTGAGCCTCGTGGCCGATCTCGCCCTATCGGATGTCCTCGGTCTCGCGCATAACGACTTACATATCCTCGTCTTCCGATTCGGAGCCGGCCAAGTCGTCATCGTCGCTGGAGGGGTATTTAGGTATTCGGCGTCGACAGAGGTCATCATCCCGGCATCCGAGTCGATACCCTGGAAGTCACCGCTCATAGCGTCGTCGTCGTTATGGATACCGGGAATGACGGAGGTATCGGGCTTCTCGCTAAACCCATTAACCGCGGCCGAGGTAGAGGCGATAGCTTAGTTATTAATAAAAGATATAACTATTTTATATATTACGAGCGTATAAATAGGCGAGTCGTATATAAAACGAGAGCGAGGCGAATTTATATCGTATATTTTATTATAAATATTTTTTATACCGTAATAAAAAAAGGGTAAAGTAAAGGTATAATAAATAAAAAGGGTGGTGAATAAAAAGAAATTTATAATAGTTAACGATAAAAAGAGGTAATAAGGAGAAGGTTAAATACTTAATAAATATAAGTTAAAGAGAGCGGTAAGAGAGGAGATTTTAATATTTATATTTTATAAAAAATAATTAAAAAAATAAAGTATAATTATTATATTTAAAGCTTAAAGTTTTATTAAACTAGTTATTTTTCTACCTATTATTTATTTATTATTATAAGAATTTATAACTAACGTCCTTATTATTCTATTTTATATACTCCTCCCCTACTCTCACCCTTCCCGCTCCCTCTCCCCCTTCCCACTCCCCCTTCCCACTCCCTCTCCCCCTCCTCCCCCTCCCCCCTCTCCTCCCTCTCCTCCCTCTCCTCCCTCTCCTCCCTCTCCTCCCTCTCCTCCCTCTCCTCCCTCTCCTCCCTCTCCTCCCTCTCCTCCCTCTCCTCCCTCTCCTCCTCTCCTCCTCTCTCCTCCCTCTCCTCCCTCTCCTCCCTCTCCTCCCTCTCCTCCCTCTCCTCCCTCTCCTCCCTCTCCTCCCTCTCCTCCCTCTCCTCCCTCTCCTCCCTCTCCTCCCTCTCCTCCCTCTCCTCCCTCTCCTCCCTCTCCTCCCTCTCCTCCCTCTCCTTCCACTCCTTCCACTCATTCAGTTATCGGTGCCCTAGACTATCGCAAGAATCGCGTTATTAAGACGGACGAGCTCGTTCTGAAGCATGATGGTGACGGTAAGTAGGACGCTCGCCTTACGAACATGGCTTTAGAGACGGGTTGTATAGATGAGGCGTATTGGCTTGGGTAAGTGGGTGATAGATTCGACGCTAGCGTTAGTGACGAGCGCGACGATCTTATCGAGCTTCTCCTTCTCCTCCGGACCGACGTCGCCGATATCCAGGACGACGACGTTGCTACCCGCAGTAGCCTGTTATAAGGCCGTAATCTCTGCCTCGTCCCCGTGGTATAGACCGAAATTAACGCCCGATATGATGAATAGTCAGATCGTGGAATAATAGGATAGATGTTGGTGGTGGTGGGTAGTGGTGGTGGAGGAGAATTTACAGGTAGGATCTTAGGGTAAATAAATAATCGATTTTAAATAATTTAAAAGTAGATTAATATTTAATTTCTTAAAAAGGATAATATAAAACATAAAAAGAAGGAGTATCTATTTTAATTATTATTTACTTTTTCTTAAAAATAGGTAAAATAAGGAATAAGAAATATTATATAACTTTGCTCGTTCGAGGGCGATTCGTATTATAAATCTCGACCCAGTCTAGCCTTTTCAGGCGCTAGATACCGTTTCTGGGCAACAAACTCAGGCTGTTTCAGAGGTCCCCCTGCGAGGTAGCGTCTCCCGGGAGGCTCATAGCTACGAGCAGCCCTTCCATGGAAACCAATATCCCAGAGAACCCCGGCATCAAGCTGCGGGATGGGCCCTCTGGTGCAAATTCACTGGGTATCTGTAATCGCCGCAACTGGGGCCGGGTATGATGCAATTCTGGGTTGCATATATTGTCGACTGGATGAGACTGGGCCGACCCAGCCCCCTTCGCAAACCATTCCAAGCTGTGGGACGGACCTTGGCTTGCCAGGGGGTACAAGAGTAGAAGACGCTGGAAGCGGCTGTATCAAGAGGCGTTTCCCATTTTGCTCCAATCCCCGACAACGCAGCGCGTCTAGTGCTCTCCAGCATATTCCTTGCCTATCGGGGCATCTGCCCCCTTTCCTGGCTCGACTCCAGCATTATTCCAGCTTTCTTCCCATGCGTTTCCCCCCGCTCCTCTCATGGCCAGCCGCTTCTCCTCGGTAGGTCACCCCCCGCCATCAGCCCCTTTCTGTTTTTGGCTCGCATGGGAACTATCATCCACCCTCCCTGTCTCACCAACACTGCTTTGACCTCCGCCCAGACGCAGATATCCCGGCCAGGCGTGACCAGATCAGCAGAACATATTGCATGTACGATGTCCATGTCTAGATGGCCTAAGGGTGATGCTGCAGAGAGCTTGGGGTGCGTAGTACATAGTGAAGAATAATCATGGGAGGAGGGCACGTCTAGTGCATCCGGCTCCTATCGCCTCCGTCAACATGGAATGTCGGGTGACACGAATACGAGGCAATTACTTCTTGTACAGGTGGAGGACACGCCGTCTGATACGTCGCCTGCCCTCGGGGCATCACCTTAAGAAATTATGGTCAAGTACCCTATTGTTCTATTTAATATATGATCCTCACCCCCTCTCCCTCCTCTCCTCTCGCCTGAAGGGTATCTCTGCCTCGGGTTAATTGTGACCCACCTCACGGTGGGCACATAGTTTTGAATATATCTCTTTCCTCTCCTTCCACTCATTCCCCTCTCTCCTCCCTCCTCCCAGCTGCCTTCCTGCCTTCCTGCCTTCATGCCTTCCTCCTACCAAATATTACCGCGGCCCGTATAACATTGCAAGCTCACCTTTCCCGCACCTTTAGAAACGGTAGGTCCAAGTTAAACTATACTTACCGGTTCTTATCCTAGCAGTATTTTAATAGAAATAAGAAAGTAATAAAATATACTACCTTGTAAACCCTTGTTTAAATCCCCTTTTAGAGCCCTGCCTGGGATACTTACTTATACTTCACCTTGTTCTGTATTGTTTTGGGAATATCTGATTTCCAATCTCCCACCTAACCTCCCACCTAACCTCTCCCCCAAACCCCAACTTCCAACTCTCCTACTTTCCCTCCCACACCCAAAAGCACGCATCTGCCAGCCACCCTCGCGCATCGCACCTGCACATACACTGTGCCAACCGACAACACACGATTCACGCGCGAAACGCGCACGACGCAACGAATACAAACACCATGGATGAAGCAGTCACCATGGACCAGGTGCGCGCGCACGAGGGCCGCATCAAAGCCAAGCGCGAGGAGTACGATCAAGCACGCCATCAGCTCGATGTCATCATTCCCACCGTAATCGCCTACTTCACGGGTAAGGGCATGCCTGTCCCGGACCACGTGGGCCATAGCAGAGCGCAGATCGAGGAGACCCAGGGTCGCTTGTTGGGCGAGATTCGCGTTCTCGAGGGCGAACTCGAGGAGATTCGCGCTCTCGAGGGCAAATTCGAGAAACTGCACGTCAGCAAGTAATTACCGCTACCCACCGGCCGGCCGGCCTGCCTCGCATGTTCCACGAACGCCTTGTCCAGAGCATCGACGGCGGTGGCGGCGGTCCAGTTGAACGGACTTACCCTCCAGAAGCTGCACGGCATATCCGGCAAGAGTCTAGGTGATTTGTTCCTAGCGGGAAACCTTGGTATGAATCGGCAAAAAAACAAAAGGGGGGGAAAGAAGAAAAGAAGTTCCTACAGATGACCCGCGGGCGCGTCCCTGTCATCGACCGAGATTGGTACATACACAACGATTAGAGTTATGGAAGGAGAAGGAAACAAATATGGTATCATTGAAAAGCGTGACGTGAAGGTCTTTTTTTTCCCCCTTTCTCTTTTTTTTCTTTTCGTTATTTTGAACTAAGCTGTTTCGTAAGCGTGAAGACCTGCTGGCAGGTGAAGTTCGGCCAGCCCGTCGGTCGGCCAAGCCGCCGGGACGCCGCATCTGCAAGAGGGCACGTCTTACATGCGTTGTGTCGTGTGTCACACCACCCTGGCCCATTCCGTGTGTTTCTCGTGCGCATTGTCGACAAATCGGAAATGGACAAATTTTCGAGCTGTAAAGCCGGGGCTAACTGGTTGGTCAGCCGCCTGCTGACCCGCTTTCTTACTAGCGGCGCGCGTTTGCGCCTCCTTATACGACGTATTGGCTGACTGCGCCGGCGCGTAAGGCTGGTCATGCAAGTTCATCGTATAGATTCTGGGCTTGGTAGATATATATCGGGAGCGAAATCCTACTTCTCCGTTATATATAAGGCATCGGACTGTTTGCTTGCCATGTCGGATTCTCCCCGGATAACAGACTTTATCACACACATCACGGAACTCATTACAACACATACTCAGACAATCATAATCAAATCCCCAAAAACATACTCTATGATGGTTCAGACCACAACTGATGTACTGATCATCGGCGCCGGTCCCACGGGCACCACCCTAGCCCTGGAACTCGCCGCCCACAACATCCCCTTCCGCCTCGTCGACAAAGCCCTCGAGCGCTCGGACAAATCCCGAGCGCTGGCCGTGCAAAGTCGAAGCCTCGAAGTCCTCAGCCGCCATGCGCCCGTCCAGGAGCTGATTGACCTCGGAAACTGCGGGACCGGAGGCGTTTACTACATCCACGGCAAACAGGTCGCTGACCTGGACCTCTCCAAGGTCCGCACCGGGGAGGATACCGAGTTCCCCCAGACCCTCATGGTGCCCCAGAGCGACACGGAGCACTTCCTTGACCAGGTGTTGGCCAAGAAGTACGGCCGCTCTCCCGAGTTCGGCGTCGAGGCTGAATCGATTGTGCAAGATGCCGAAGGTGTCACCGTGACGCTGCGCAAAATACGTAACACCAACGGAAGCAGCGAGAAGGACACCTCTGAGGACGAAGTATTGCGAGCCAAGTATGTTGTCGGTGCCGACGGATCCCACAGCGCCGTGCGCCACGCTTGCAAGAGCATCACCTTCGACGGCTCCGCCTACCCCCAAGACTTCATCCTCTGCGACGCCCGTCTCCGGGCCAGCAGCCTCCCGCGCGACCGCTTCGCCGTCTGCTGGGGCGCCGGTCTCATGACGGTCTTCCCCCTGAAAGACGGCTTGGTCCGCGTGGTGGCGTCGCGTCCGGATCACCATGCCGACGACGAGGACGACCCCGTCCTCGAGGACTTCCAGAAGTGGTTCGACCAAATGGCCCCCGGCAGCGGCGAGCTCTACGACCCCTTCTGGATGGCGCGGTTCCGGCTCCACCACCGCGTCGCCAGCAGCTACCGCGAGGGCCGGTTGTTTTTGGCGGGGGACGCGGCGCATATCCATTCCCCGGCCGGAGGGCAGGGGATGAACACCGGTAGTAAGTCTCCACCAAGTCAAATCTGCCGATGTAGCCTACTGACAACGAAACACAGTCCAAGACGCCGCCAACCTCGGCTGGAAGCTCGCCCGCGTCCTCCGCGGTGACAAGCCCGACGCCCTCCTCGACTCCTACACCGCCGAGCGCCGGCCCGTGGGCGAGAAGCTGCTCAAGTCGTCGGACCTCCTGTTCAGCATCGCGGCCGCCAACGGCTGGCTGTGGCGGCTGTTCCGGAACTGGCTGGCGCCCTGGGTCTTGCCGTTCGTGTACCACGACGAGGCGCGCCGCAACACCATCTTCCGTTTCCTCTCGCAGCTGGGGGTCAGGTACCGGACGAGCGCCATCGTTAGGACGGCGGTCGGGTTCGCAGAAAAGGGGCCGGTGCGCGGGGGGATCGGGCGCCGGATGGGGTGGTGGTTGGGTGTCGGAGTGGGGATGGTGGGAGGCAGGAGACGCGGTTGCACCGGCTTTTGACGCCGGAGAAGCATCACTTGCTTCTCTTCTCGGGCGTGGAAGAGGAGGGACGGGCCTCGGCGGCAGAGCTGATGCGTGCCGAGGCGCAGTTCAAGCAGCGGGATCCGGATGCGGCCCTGGTGCACATGCTGGTTACTGGGGCGTCCGAGACCCAGCTTGGGTATCTGGACGTGGACGGGGCGCTGCATAGGCGGTTCGGCATGGAGAAGACGGCGGGTTATGCCTATGTCCGCCCGGATGGGTACGTGGCGCATATTGGGCCGCTCAGCTCGCTGGGGGAGTTCATGGACTGGCAATGAGGACGTGGCCAGTTTAGACTTTTATGATAGATGTACGAATATGATAGACCGGTTGTATATAAATAGGCAATAGATATACATTTCTCCCACCATGAAATCATGATGTAGCTTGTATCGTAGCAATACATCTCATCTCGAGTCGCCCATGACTGGTATCACAAAGCGGCAAAATATTCATGCCTACACGCAATATTCGGTTCCATTATAACAGCCAACGGGGACTTGGGTGTCGGCCTGTGTCAAGTCAGCATGGTCGAGCAGTATCCAAAGAAATATCATAGATCTCAGTCTTACCATCGGCGGTGGTGATGCGCACGGCTGCCGTATCGTGTCGCTTCACCTTCAATACAACCGAGTCGGCAAAGACGCCGATGTCCTCGCCCGTCCACATGTCGTGCACGAGGTACGGAACCCCTTCGCCAGTCGCTATCTCTGCTTGCGGAAGCCCCGGCACTTCGGAAAACGTCACCTCCATGCCCTTCTCCTCTTCCCCGGTGTTGAGCAGGAAGACGTGCACGCCCTCGGACGAGCTGCCGGCCCAGTAGTCCGCCGGGTGAGTCTCGTTCCCCACGCCGTCCCACCGGTACGGCATCGCACCCGCCCCGTAGACGGGGTCCTGGTTAAACGCGATGAGCTCCTCATTTTTGAGTATAGCCAAGATCTCGGGACGGATCCCGTCGAGCTTGGTCCCAATGACGAGCGGGCTCTTGAGCGCGGCCCACAGCGCAAAATGGCTGCGGTTCTCCTCGAGGGTCAGGTTCCCGTTGCCGACCTCGAGCATGTCCCAGTCGCTGTGGCCCCAGAAGCCCGACACGTTCCAGTAGAAGGCGGCCTGGTTGAGGATGGGCATCAGGCCGAGACTGCCCTGGTGGTTGCCCGTCCAGGCGGGGTAGATGTCGCTGTACATGCGCCAGCTGTGGCCCGTCCCGTTGCCCCACGCGACGACGTTGGCGTGGCCCCAGATGCAGAGGGAGTACTGGATCGTGCGGTTCTGCGCCAGGAGGGCGTCGCGCATGCGGTTGTAGCGCGTGGTGCTGTTGGAGGTGGACCAGTCGTAGCCCGGGGGCACGGGCCCGTCGGGGCTGCCGCCGTTGTCGGGGTACATGTAGGGGACGTCTGTCCACTCTTGGGGGACGTTGCAGTTGTCGTATTTCAGGTCTGGGTTTCAACCGGGTACCATTTTGTCAGCGTTTTCTCTCTGTTGGCCAGATAAAACCAACACAAGAAAAACTCACAGTCAACTCCCCACTCCGACCATGCTGCTGCATCGATTTCTTCGTATCCCAAAGACCCAGGATAGCCTCCGCACGTTTGCGTACCTGGCCCCGTCAATAACCACGCATATCCCTTGGCCATCTGTCACGATCAGATATGCACTCACCCGCATCGCCATATATGCCCAGCTTCAGTCCCCTCGCATGAACCTCATCCGGGACATGCTTGATACCTTCGGGGAACTTGACAGGGTCCGGGATAATCCTTTGCGTGACGTTATCCCGCGTCGTACCCTTGACGCTCCAGCAGTCATCGATGTTGACGTATTGGTAGCCGAGGTCCTTGAGGCCCAGCTCGACCATGAGATCGGCGACGCGGAGGAAGACGTCGTCGCTTATGTTGCAGGCATATTCGTTCCAAGAGTTCCACCCCATGGCGGGTAGTCGTCCGGTCCCATCGGGGCTGACTAGAGCGTTACCGACACTCAAAATGCCTAGGAATAGTAGAGACTCAAGCATATCGGCGACAAGACTCTGTGACCATGCGGATGATGAGAGAAGACACAGTATGATAAGGGGTAGAAAACCGAGTTAGAATGTTTCTAATGCTCTTATGGATAGAGATGGCGCTTCGGATCTATCATATAGGCCACCGAAAAAGGAAGTCGGAAGCGTACGTCATCTTTGGCGGAAGACTTCGAGCAACAAAAGATCCACCAATCGGCTTCGGCTAAGTAGGACGCATTTACCCCAGGCAAGATGGGATATGCAAGATTAGACCCCAAGTCGCCTTTGCCCCCACCTCATTGTCACTCCTTCTCGCACCAAAATTGTCGATTCTCGATTCATTCCGAAAAAGCTACGATGTGACCATAGGTAGGGGTATTACAGCACACTAGGCGAAAAGAAAAGGGAGTGGAAAAATTAAGAATACAACGTCACGACATCCCTTCCTCGAACTACTTCCAGTGTTGGTCGAAGAACTTCAAAACAGTCTGGTATCCCCGGGCGTACTCTTCTCTCACGCGCGGGTCTGCCAGGTCAGCGCGTGCCGCCATCCACCCATGGACCTGGTCACCAAACACTTCGACATGGTGGGGCACCTTGAGCTTGCTCTCAAAGTCCCTGATGGCGTCCGCGGGCTCCTCCTGCGAGGCGAGCAGGATATACGGCACGGGGATCTTATCGGCCATGGCCGAGTCCACCATGGCGGGATGAGCCGCCGCCGCGACGCTGAAGGGATTGGAAGGGCCAGAGGTCACGAGCTCGACGACCTTGCCACCCCAGCAGAACTGTCTATCGTTAGTCTTTTGGTTGTAGACAGGGATGATGCGGTTGGTTTCAGTACTTACGCCGATGATTGCCCATGACGTGATGGCAGGATGGGCAGCCTGCACGGCTTTGACGTAGTCTGGGAGGGCATCTGAGACGCCAGTAGGTATGTTCTTGCCGAAGAAGTCGCCGACGAGCTTCTGCTTCTCATCGGTGTCCGGGGGGAACCTGTTGAGGTTTTTTTAGTTCACAAAACGTGTTTTGGGAGAAGTAGACAGTAGGCAGACGTAGTACTCACCATTCCATTGGGCAAGGGCTGCCATGGAACCAGTCTGGCATGAAGACCTTGTGCTTGCTTGCTAGAATGTCGGCACCTTGCAACGTCTGGTCTGTATAACCAAAGATGTCGAACACGGAGATGATACCGCGGGTTGCCTTCGCTGGGCCGGTGATATCTGTATACATAATCAGTCAGGGGACATTGATGGGTGTTGGTGGACTGGATCATACATGTCTTCATGCCACCAAGTTCCTCGTAGCGGCCTTTGGCCGTGTATCCAGACGCCTCGATCGGCGGGATGTTGCAGCAGGCCTCATTGTGGCCATGCGTAGCCGGCATGGTAGACATGGTGGCAGCGTGGGAAATGTTCCGGATCAGTGTCAACAGAGAGCTGTTGGGTGGCTGGGCAATGGAATTAAGAGCTGCTCGAGGTGCGGCGACTGAGGGGACTGCAAGTGAAGATGGCGCAGATATCAGTGAAGGAGATGAGACGTTCCCTCTGCCTGTATTTGAAGCGAGCGAAAGTATTGCACGGCTCGGGAAGCGCAGCTTTGCAGACATGATGCCGATCCCAGGTTGGAAACTGAAGTATGAGAGCAGCAAGCAGGCACATCTGGAGAACCAATCTCCAATCTGGTGACCAGAATTGAGGTCATCCTTAAGGACATACACCAGTCGGTGGTCTGTTTACTTCCATGTCGCACGTCCGCTGTGTGTGACTGCTCCGGAGCTTCACTTTACCTCCGCGGAGATACCAGTGGGGCTGCGAACCCCTGCAGTACCTGTGCGGTTTGCTAGGTGCCGGGGTTGTGGATGAAGGATCCAGGCTGCCAACTTGCACCGACCTTTCCTATACGGATCATGCGTTCGGTGTGTGGGCCTACCATTACAGCAGAGAGTTAGTGTGGCAAGTCTACTCAGGGGTAGAGTAGTTAGGGCGTTTAGAAAAATCGTTTGAGGCTGGCTCCTACTCCTGAAATATAGCAACATTAAGTTTTTGAATCCACCACTTTGTGGGTGGTTATGATTGACTCTGGTTTGGAACCCCATCATGCGTAATAAACAGGACTTATTAGGCACCTGTTCATTATCGATATGTTTACTTAACATGGCAAAGTTCTAGAAATAGGAGGTGAGCTACAGAGAAATGGAGTTCAAGTATCTCGGGTTGGCCAATTCATTTCCATCCAGGTGTGTAACGCCTGAGCTCCAGCTCCTGCAAAATCCAAACCCATGTCGATATCTACTTCCTCTTGCAAAGGGCTCGTCGTAAATGTACCCCAAAACGACGGTAGCATATTCCCAGTGGCTCCTGTTTGAGTTAATAACGTTTACAAACAGATTGGGATTGGGGACTGACCGGTATAGAACCCTGTATCTGTGTCGAAATTGGTGTCTTGGTCGCTGACGACGTGATTGAAGTTGCTACTGTTACTCATCGCGGATGAGGGCGACTCCTGAGCCTCCCCAACCCTCGCAAGAACAAAGCCAATTGTATCGACCGCCCTCTGAGCTTCTTTTGAAGTTGCGATTGCTCGGGTCCAGATGTCTCTTGCACCTCGCAGCGCCGACATGATGGCCTCCCTCTTTTCGAAGGTCTTGCCACGATGGAGCAACGAGCACAAAGTCATGGTCGCCGTAAGAAACTGATGATTCATGATGGAGGTCACACGCCAGCGCAGTGTGTCAAGTTGACCGCCGGGGCGCGTTTCCTCATCGAGATCCTGTTGTAGACGTTGAACATTAGTACAACGAGAAGCAAGTTGGTGGGCAATGGACCGCTCGAGATCTCATTAATAACAATTATCCAAATAGTTCAAAGAAAATGACTGCGATTGGTATGAGAGAACCGCATCACTAACCTTTTGTAGCTGAAGGGACCCCAACGAGGCCTCAAGACAAGCTTTGCGAGAGTAGGCAAACGTATCCTCGTCGGGATACGAGGACTTCAAATGAAGGAAGCGTTGGTGTAAAAGCAACTTTCCCTTGTAAAACAGATGACTGAGAAATACACGGGACATAATAACCCGAGGGGAGTCCGTGATGCTGGCCGTGATCGGCTTCATGTGCAAAGGCTGAGGAATAGTAGCCGCTGCCTGGTGCAGAGCTCGGTCAAGTCGCATGACTTCGTCGTAGGTACAGACCTTGACGCCCCCCGTCAGGTCCGAGATCTTGCCGAGGACCACCAGCAGCCTCCTGCGCGCAATCACGCCGGTACTGGTTGTGTATTCTGTCTCAGGTCGGGACGGAGGCAGCTCGGTCGTCCCAGCTTCCAAGTCGGCGTCGTTGAGGTTGCGAGGCTCGCCAGTATCGCATTGCGACTCGGCCACCATGCGCGGCATCCCCATCTGGCTGGAGATCAAGATGTCGCTCAGGAGAACCGTACCCCATAAGCGGCGGCGCATCTCACGTTGGAGCGGCGTAAGGGCAGGGAAGTTGCTGGGTTCACGGTGATAGCCCATGCGCATGGCCGTGTTGACCTCGAGTGCAAGCAGAAACCAGAGATCATGGTCCGCGTCAGGACTCAGTAGGAACTCGATATACAAGTATTGGATCATGGTTTCCAGAACGTACGGTCCAGACTTGGTATATTCGCCCGCAACCAGGCACTGCGCCGTCTTCTCGCGATAGATATTCACGGGGAGGATCGCGGGCTCGGTATCGCCCCCGTGGCTTATCTCAGATGCGCCAGAGGTAATGACAGCAAGGCAAATCATGCCGAAGAGAAGGCCAATCCAGATGACGGTAGTTTCGGTGGGATTTGCCCAGAAGGCCTCATACTATTTCAGAATTAGTTTATTACGGTGTGTAGCAAGACACGCCTGGTGAGTTTGACCCACTTGCCTCCAGTAGAAAGGTCGGGCCATGAACAGCTGCTGGGCGGTTAATCATGAAATCGCGGGCCGTCGATATAAAGACTTGATGCACTCACAACATGACACGAGATCCATCCGGTTGAAATAACGAGAGACATAACGGTCGACAACTGTCTTAGGAGGCATCGTCGCTAGAATCTCGGCACGCGATCCGGGCTGACAGCCATACAGGAGTAGAGCATGAGACGACCTCCCGACGGTGTCGCTGCACGAGTCGCCTTCTCTCGAGACCTCGTCGGAACTCTCCCCTGACTTAAGGTGTTCTCCACGATCAACATAGTCTCGCAGATCCGCTATGCTATCTGCAATGGCGGCCCAGTGGTCGCTGCCGACATAGCTGAGTTCTGTGGCACTGATGTGCATGCTCCCACATTCGGACCGCCCGCAGTCTGGGGTGTTGTGGGCCGAGCCGCTGCCAACCGAGTTCGGCACCGCATCAGGAGGGCGGGGCACGGAAGGCGGCCCTGTCTGTTGGGACATAACCAAGCGCTCGAGGTGCACGAGACGGTCGTGGAGATCGGGCACCCCGGTGACCGAGGATTGCGGGCTTCGTAAGAAGCTTGCTTGTTGGTTTTCGGCGTATAGGCATGGCTGGCCATGAGCTTGGCAATTGGCACAAGGTTGTTTGCGATCGCAACGCAACCTACAGACCACACGGGCTGGTCAGCATCCCTCGCTGGGAGTAAGACTTAGGTTAGCTAGGGGTATCATTACTTGCGACGACGACAGTCGACACATGACAGCTGCGGCTTGTCTCGACGGCGCCTAGCAGGTTGGGGCCGCGTTGCGGGGGAAGAAAGGAGCCCGCCGCTCTCGGTGGCGTCGACCACGGAGGCTGGCAACTGCGACGTGGGTGCGGGGAACGACATTAATCGAGTATGGCAACGCGAGAAGCAGCGACAAAATCAAACAGAACAACGATCGTCAGAAGGGGTTCGGATGTGTACCGAAATCACCGAAAGAAAAACTATCCCAGCAACGGTGGTAGATGGTCGGAACAAATCAGTGGCATCGTCCGACTGCAGGGGTAAGAAGACTGACGGCATCCTGCGTATGTACATCAAGCATCCGAATAGCAGTAAATCCTAGTACTGCTTCTTGGTATGGGACATGCATGTAAGACGGCTAGCAATAGGGAGACATTGATAAGACAGCGTAAAATGGAGAAGGTGAAGCAAGGGGGCATGTAGGATTTGGCGTCAAAGGGGTACCCCGCGTTGGTGGGATAGAAGAAGCGAGTCGAGTCAATTGATGCGTTTGAACAAAAGTACCTACAGGCAGGTGGTGCGTAATGTACCATGATGTAACTCGCTCCTTGCACCGCGCTCAAGGGCTTATGCGCCTCGAGTGCTACCCTGCGGCCCGATATCCATCCCACTGGGCCCTGCCACGCTAACAGCCACCGTCCGCGGAGCTCCGCAAACTGCTCCGCGGCCACAAGGCTGGTAGCTCCGCTTTGTCTCCGTGTACGATCGTACCTATGGATCAGGTTCAAGTGATGTATATTCTGTTCATAAAAATCCCATCTACTGAGGCATGCATCACCAGCTCCCTTCGTACGATGAGATGGTGGTCCGCACGCCACGCCCACGTGACGCCCCTTTTGGGCAGTACCAGTAGCCCCTGAGCTGGTGATACCAACAGTCTCTATTGCGCAGCAGTTGGAAGTCAGAGCCCTAAACTATCGCCTGAGGAGAGTACGTATTATTCATGGCTTTGCTTCCGTTGGTCTCCATTTACATCCGCGGAGGGTTACTTGGCTGTCGCGCTTGGCAGGGAGTCACCACGGAGCCTGTGGGCAGCGCATAACCGCAAGAGCATTGAAATACTGCCACTGTGCACCTCCGTCTCTGCTCGGTGTAAGTTATCGATGTACAAGACTCTGGTGGCTTAATTTCAACTTTACACGGCAATATTTCGTGTGCGTTCTACTCCATACTTGCACCCATGTCCACAACACCAAAGTCTCAACCCAGCAGTGGGACATTATTGAGAGGTGTTGCTTCAAACGCTGCCGCAATTGAGAATGGACCACTTCATAAGACCACCGGAATGGCCGATCCCAATGTTGTTGACTGGGACGGACTAGAAGACCTGGCAAATCCGCAAAACTGGGGCAATGGCAAGAGATGGCTACACATCAGCATCGTGTCCCTGCTTGCGCTTGTGACGTAGGTAACCTCTGTTCGTTGCGTGCGATCCGGCCAAATCATTCTGACATTTCTACGCCAGAAATATGGCCCCGACCATGTGTGCACCCGGAATCGACCAAGTCGTTCAGGAGTTCAACATTTCATCTCCTACCGTGAGCACGCTTGCCATCACACTTTACGTCCTCGGCCTGGGCGTTGGACCGATGCTCATCTCCCCACTCAGCGAGGTGTACGGCCGCTTGCCCGTCTATCACACCGCCAACGTCGTTTTCCTGGCCTTCCTCGTCGGCAACGCGCTCAGCCGGAATATGTCCCAGTTTATGGTGTTTAGATTCATCTCGGGTTTCGCCGGCGGGACGCCCATGGCTCTGGGTGGTGGAAGCATAGCGGACGTCACTTCTCTCCAGACGAGGGCGGGTGCTATGGGACTCTTCAGTCTGGGGCCCCTGACTGGACCGGTAAGTAGCCACATTTCGGATGACCTCGACCGCGTCGCTAACATGTTGTGTTAACTGCAGGTCCTCGGACCCGTGATCGGAGGTTTCGTTGCCAGTAGCTTGGGCTGGCGCTGGACATTTTGGCTCCTCTCCATCATCGGGGGCGCCGTCGCCGTCGCCGCTGCCATTTTCCTGCGCGAGACACACCCCAAGATCCTGCTCGAGCGCAAGACTGCCAGGCTCCGCATTTCATCCGGCAACGAGAAGCTGCGCTCGACTCTCACTCGATCGCACTTGACACCCAGCCAAGTCCTCACCCAAGCACTGGTTCGGCCGGCCATGTTACTCATCCGATCTCCTGTGCTGCTCGTCATGTCCCTTTACGTCGCCTTGGTGTTTGGCCTCATGTATCTGCTGATGACCACGTTCACCGATGTCTTCGAAGACCACTACGGCTTCACCACGGCCACTTCGGGGCTGTCATACTTGGGTCTTGGAGTCGCTTTGATAGTTGCCATGGTCACTTTTCGCACCACGGGCAGCCGAGTGCTCGCTGCCCGCATGAAGGCAGACGGGGTGGATCGACCGCGGCCCGAGCATCGATTGATTTTGATGCTCTGGTTCAGCCCCTTTGTGGGCCTGGGCCTGTTTCTCTACGGCTGGACTGTCCATTACCAAGTCCACTGGATTGTACCTATCATCGGCACCTCCCTGATTGGCTTCGGGGCCTTTTTCGTCCTTGTAAGTCTCTTCAGCTTCGCTTTTACTCTTGTTTTCAAGCAGGCTGCTCACACGAATGGTGGGCAGATGCCTACGCAGCTCTATCTAGTCGATTTGTTCGGATCCGAGGCCGCTGCTTCTGCACTCGGTGCCAACAACCTGCTGCGGTTTCTGTCCAGCACCTTTCTTCCACTGGCGGGTCCGCCTATGTACAGGACTCTTGGAGATGGTTGGGGAAACACAATGCTGGGGTTTCTTGCGCTGGCTTTTGTCCCTGCCCCTGTGCTATTCTACCGATTTGGAGAGCGGCTCCGTTCCAAATCGGCTGTTGAGGCCTGATATGCTGGCTGTACCCACGATTTACCCCTGAAAGTTCGATGCTCCGAGTGATGAGAGTGGGAGAAATTGCATTGTGGTTGCCCTATTCAGAATCTAATTATGGGTCATCAAAGGTTGACGAGTGATGGGCAAGTAGACTATTTCTGTTGTTAATAAAATTTCTGTACTCGAAGTTAATGTGGCTGGAATAAGCCAATTCAACAGCAGCGGCTTGGCAGATGATAATGTGGTTTACTACGGAGTAACGACCTGGAATAAGAAACTATGATAGTATGACAAGTTGCCCGCTCAGTGACACTCATTGATTGGACTTTCAAGCAGCCACATACTCCGTCACGGGTTTTGAGTCAACTATTCGATATATAATGCCATGAACAAGGCAATATCGCCAAGACCTTGTCATTTGCACGAGAACCGGAACGATCCATGATTACGTGAGACCGCGAGTCCCCCGGGCGGATGTGTCGGGTCTTACTTGACCATGACCTGCCAATCGGGACCTTCAGCAGGAACTCGGTGAAACCTCCCGGATACGCCACATACGTCCCTGCTTATGCTGGCTACCTGGTTCAAGACGGAGGGGATGAGAGAGCCTCTTTTATTTTGTTGCCCACTTTCACCACCTTTCGTCAGCACATTGGCTTGTTTTCCGGTGTCCAGCTGTTATGGGAGACCAAAGGGATCTCCCTATCGAGGCGTTGCCTGCAGTTTCCATCATGTCGTCCACATATTCTGGAGAAAGCGACGGCGAGATGCCCGCCGATACTGGTAGTAAGTTCTCCAGGCCTCGTCGGCCCGGCTGAGTTCTCGTCATGGCACACCATTGATCCCATACACGGTACTGACGAAGTCCAAGCTGCCCTGCGAGTTCGACTGTATGATGGCGAATCCTCAACCACTACAAATGCATTCTTTCTCAATGTGCCCACTGGAAGCATTGAGCACGGCGACCTGTCCAGCCTCCGCGCCGAGATGGCCTATATCAAGGCCCATAGAGAATGGTGCGTCACTCTGGTCTTACTTGTGATATCTAACCCCCTGACCGCGCTCGGCCTATGTAGCGCGCTTTTACCATTTTGCGACAGAAATGGAGCGACGGTGGAAGACAATTGGACAACTAGGGATTACCTGGAGACTATCCTGGAGGTAGGGCTACTTCTTTCTGCTTTGCCATCGTTGCCTGCGTTCCCGAGCCTGTTCGGGTCTATTATTGACAGCGCCTTCATCAGGTCGACCCGGCGGAGACGAAGATACGAGACGTTTTTCTCAAGAAAGCCACGAGGCGTACCCCCATTGGCAGAACTTTTCCCAGTTGGGATCAGAAGTAAGCATTTCCCTCACCAGGACAAGCGGCTGCAGTATGCTGAAATTCTTGCGTCAGGCACCCAGCAGACCTGACCGAAAGAGAGTGGGCCATGGTGGCTCAAAACAACTCGTTCTTATACGGGTTCAACATCATCCGCGGCAGCCCTGAAAAGGATGCAGAACACCCCAAAAGCGAGGGGAAGATTCCAATCAGAGGCGTAGAGAGGGCAAAGCTTCCAGGTGAGGATCCACGAGTACACCCACTCTATGGCGTGACAGTCGGTCGTTGGCTCAGTGGAGCTGATCTTGCCCAATATCCCACAGCCTTTCGATTCAAGGAGAGGAACATCAGCTCGTTTGAGCTGAGCAATGATCCGGCCAACGATGATATCGAGTTATGCCTCCGTATCCCCGATTTCGTCGTCGACGATCGCTCGTACGTGTCTGTATTTGACACTAGTAACGAGTTCCAGTCTTCCCTGGCCATGTCCTCCTTCTCCGACCTAGACATCCAGGCATCAGCGTACGTATCAACTAAAAACCCTAGAACCATGGGGATTATACTGATGATATGCCATCCACAGAAGCGGTGGCGTATTTGGCATGGGGATCGGGGCCTCCGGTGGATACGGGAAGACCAGCAGGCCAGGCTCTCCCGAAACCACGATGAAGGCCCTAAAGGAGCTGCACGTAGCGTATGCGGTGAGTTGATATTGTTTCAGTCATGTCCCCATCGGCAAGCCCGCCAGGATTCTGAACACATCGCCCGCCGCCAGTTCCCCAGGGTCACTCTGAATCTCGACGAGTACAGTCTGGAGATAACGCCCCAGTGCGCCGACGCTCTCAAGAGCATCGATGACAAGGCGTCTCTCACGGAGTTCCTCAATACATTCGGTAAGACATCTCGATTGGAGTTTGGTCAGAGACCCAGCTTTTTATTGTGAATGCTCACATGATGACCCAGGCGAGTTCTTCACGGCCAAAGTCCAACTGGGCGGACGACTATATGCCTCGGATGCGATGACTACCGCCGACGCAGCCAACGTACAAGACGCGAAACAGTCCATTAGAGCAGGGGCAGCGGCCTCATTCAGTTCATCCCGGACTCTTGGGTCAGCCAGCGTCAAGCCCGGCTGTGGCTCTGCGGGTGAGAGCGGCGAATCCTCCAAGTCCTCGGCGCGCCCAATATGCTGGGAAGCAAGTGGCGGCGACCCTTTGCTGTGCAGCAAGTGAGTGCCTCATGTTACCTAGATCTTCTTATCCAAATCTCTCTCCTTGGCGTAAGAAGTGGTGCAGTAGGGTCCTGACGACGACTACCACGTATAGCCCTCCTGCCTGGTGCGCGACCGTGGCATCATTCCACAACTGGCGGACCATTAAGGTAAGCAAGACTCGCTATCTAGTCCATAAGATGGGTGTATGCCTGACTTGTCTCGACTCTTCCAGCAAGAAAAGGTGCACCACATGATCGACATGCTCGCGCAGTTCCCAGGAAGGGACCAGTTGCCAACCCAAATCAAGGACCTGCCCGACAAAGCTCCACCGCAGCCCCCTCGATTCCGACTGACACTCGTCGACGACGTGCCCCGAAAACGGCCGCTCAATCTCACAGCCATACCGCCAAGTGAGTTCACAGTAGGTAAGTATCCCTCCGCTCCCCGTCTACCTCCTGTTGCAAATTCGCCGTGTTTGCCGAAGTAAGCGAACCAACCCGCCACCAGAAACCGCCTGGTCCGACAACTGGTACGGGGACCACCGCCCCGACCCGATCCCGCCCGAGGCCGCCGACGTAGGCGAAGTGGGCTTCTGGAGCTTCCAGTGGCCCGAGTACGACCGCCTGGGCCTCGTTAACGGCAACGACGACTTCGAGGCATACGAGGTGAGTATACTTGTGGAACGGCCATTCCATAAAGCGACATGTAGTAACGATCCTCCCGGTCACAGGTATTGTACCAGTTCCCCTACCGCCTCGTCGGCGGCGACGCCGAGACGCCCTTGTACGTGAGCGGCTTCCTCGTCGACCGCGAGAAGCCCGCCCGGATCGTCAGCGACAAGCTGCACTGCGGACCGAGCCTGGACTCGGGCGACCTGCTCGTCTTGGAGGATGCCGCCGGCGACCCCGACAAGCACTCCAAGCCGATCCGGGCGGGCGCGCTCGTCACCGTGCGCATCATCGAGGCCGCCGACTCGGAGAGGGGGTATGTCAGTTCGGGCGGCGACGATCTCCGCACGGGCGACGAGGAGACGAGAAGTCCCATCACGACGCTGGGTCCCCGGGAGAACGCGATCGTGTTTCGCTACCAGCCGATTGAGCAAGGGTCGCGGGAGGGGAGAGGACGATAGACAGGTTGGTGGCATACATGCTTCATCTGGAATGATTGCAAGGAAAGCGGTCACGTATAGAAACCATCAGGGAGTCGGTCATCCAGAGGTTGACCTAACGAACCAGGGTGTGATTGTCGAGGTGCCTCCACCGATGTGTGTATGTACAGCCCCAAGTAGCAAGAAAAACGATTATCCATGAAAACGGACATGAATCCGAAAGCATTGCTTTTATTGTCATTGTATATATAGTCTTTGACCCGATAAGTAAACAACCCAAAGTGCCGTTTGGGGGGTGACGCCGACCCCGCAGAGCCGCCTGTCGCTCGGGAACCCATAAAGATGATGATCGGGATTTGACGCCTTAGAACGCCGCCGAGAAAAGGAAGAAGAAGAGCAAAATGCCTTCCGCTGCTGACTTTCGCCCACTACCGATGGGGAAGAAGAAGAAAACAGATAAAAAACGCCCTGAAGGAGTAGCAAAGCTTGGCCGCCCCCTATATGTTTCGTCATGGTCTCTTTTGTATCATTTGTCTCTCTCCGGTGAAATATGCATCTTGGTTTTGTTGGTATGTCTTCTTCCCCCCTTGCTGCCCAAAAATAGACGAGTCCCTCTGTCGTAGTTGGTAAGAATGCTTTTCTCTTTCTCGCTCTCTCTATACTTGCTTGCTTGCATGCGATCGGTCGCCCATTCACTTGGCTTGGCTGTTTGCCTCAAACTCTCTTGCGACCGCGCCTCTTCTTTGTCTTGCCAATCTCAATCGTTCGCCTGCCCATCGTCGTCATCACAGACTTAAACGATCCAGGCTCAGGCGGTCATTACTCCGCACCCTCTTCACGACACCCAGCTTGAAGAACTTCTCTTCACCGCCCGCCGTCCGGCCGCCGATGTACCACTTGTCCGCGCCCCTCGCGTCCCGGAACCCTTCGCTCGAGCTGTCGCTGCCGCGCCGTTGTCCCCGGCCGCCTCCGGGAGACGACGTGGGTATGGGCACGCCGTGTCCCGCGCGAGGGGAGTGGATGGGGAGCTGGTTCATGACGCTGCCGGCGCCCGGTGCGCCGGCCGTCGTCGAGGCGGTGGAGGAGTTGGGCCCCGGCGTCGAGCTCGCAATGCCGCGGGCGGCGCCCGGCGAGGAACCGGGCGAGCTGCTGGACTGGTTATGCGTGTGGGTCTTGGACTGCTGCGAGGCCGAGAGGGCGGAGGCGGAGGGGGGCGCCTGGGGTCGGAAGGCGGCCAGGAAGGAGGAGAGGAAAAAGGGCCGTTGCGAGGACGGCATCGTGGGGGACGGGGTGGGTGGTTGGGGAAAAACAAAGATGCCGGCAGCCGGGTGTGCGCGCTGCGTCGATCAAGACAAAGTAGAGATGGTCCAGAAGCAAGCGGTGACGGGTGTGTGGTTTGGTAACCCCCGACCGCTGATTGCCCACAAGTTCCTCCGCCGAAAGGGCTAGTAGTGGTGGTGTTTGTGGGTGGTACTTGTGTGTGGATTGCCGACGATGAACCCTATCGATTGATTGTGTGAGAGACCTGCGTGTTTCAAATCGGATCGTTTTGTCTGTCTCTGTCTCTAGTATATGTAGCTGAGTTGGTTGAGGCTTGTATGCGATGCACCGTTGATTTCGTACTTGTGTGTCCGTGGGGGTGTGAGTACGTGTGTGTTTGCCGTGGACCCGAGGCTTTTCGCAGGGGTGGTGGCTGTCGGGTTGTCGGGTTGGCTTGGACGCTCGTGTGATTGATCGTGATGCGCAAAAAGCAGCCGCCGTTCAATTGTTACTTGGGCTGGTTCTCCGTTCAACCGGTACCGCAAACTCGAGTACCACCCAACCTAAAAAGAAGCTTGATTCGATTCGATTCGATTCCGACCAGCTGGGTTTCCTTCTTTTGTGCTTCGATGTTACAACCGAGAGAAGCCCGAAGTGTGATCGAACTATAGTGGATTTCGCGGGGGATCGAATATACGGTTGCGCTGCTGGAGAAGCGGCGCAGAGGGGTTGGCAGGTTGGTCTTAGTTGGCACAGCAGAAATCGGTCAGGTTATCATCGTACGACTACGACGGTTATCTGATTTGATTTGGAAGGGCAAGCAGAAACCCTTAGCGGTTACGTCGGTTTGTCGTGGTCAAGCGCTCGAGGGAGGGTTGCACACACAAATGCAAATGCAAGTTCGCACATCCAGCCAAGCACCAAGGCCAAGTTCGGGGGAGTGGGCGGTCATCGCACATGCAAGTCCCCCAGCGGTTTTGCAGGCGACCCGCCCAGGATGCTGGCTGGGGCTAGTTTGGGCCAATCAAAGCAAGACAGTTGGTGAGCGAGAGGGCACGCTAGAACGTTAGAACACACGCTATGGATACCCCTCTATCGGCCATTGTCGGGTCGTCTTTTTCGCTCTGTTCTCGCTCTCTTTGATCCCCAGCCCACTCAAATGCTCAAACCGCAACCGCTCTCGGAAAAGTCACAGGTCACAATGTCACTTTGCGGGGAGCTTGGCTCTTGTGGGGGGTAATTGACAGATCGTACGATGACTCGATTCCCACTACTAATAATAAAATGTCAGCTGGTACATACACACTGTGACCTGACTCCCACGGATCCGGTAGATGAGCACATGGAAAGGAACGGGGACACCGAGTGGCCGGTTAATCTTCTTCTTCGTTGCGCCACACCACCAGCCCGTATGTGGCTTTTGCGGGTGGGCGAACGGGTTGCCCCCTGAGCGCCCTTTATTAGCAGTACCAAAATCGAGATCTATTAGCAATAATAAGTAGCAACTTCATCTAACTATGTAGGCACACCCCATGCAATCACCACATGAAACGCTGCACGTTGCCGCCGTCGAGAAGAGTTCCGTCCTCGGCTTTCCAGTAGAAAGGTCTGGTCAGGAAAATGTACATGGTGATGACGTTGATGAGAATGAACCAGAAAGACTCCAAAACCAGCCGGACATCATACCGATTGCCAACCCGTACCAGCCAGATAGACGACGGCTTGTCTGTCGCGATCTGGTCGGTTCCGAAAAGGTCGTCCATCGACCACGCAGGCACCAAGAGTCTCCAAAACACCCACGGCAAGATGAAATAACGGGGTTCCACCAGCGGGGCCGTCATCAGCGACAAGGTCGTCGTCAGCAGAAGAATGATGACGGTGGATGCCGGAGGTGATTGAGAAGCTCCGCCATTCAGGATTGAAAATGAGGGTCGAGTCGCCGAGGTAATGATGATGCTAGGAGTAATGACTGCAGGCTTGGCCGATTTGCTGTCGTATAAGGCAGACCAGGAGAGCCAGCCACAGAAGACGTACACGGGTACGAGCGCATGTCTGACGACGCTTCCGCGAAGGATAGAGTACCGGAAGACGTAGAACATGTAATGGCGGTTGTCGGCGAGAGTGAAAGGATGGATGATGGTGTTGAAGTGGACAATCATCAATCCGACCATCAGGCATGCGGCCACCAGCAGCGTTGAGAGTAGCGGGCCATTGGAAAAGACAGCATTGAACACCTTCAGGGAGAACTGCTTGTTCTCGACGTGGCTGTCAGACTCGCGAAGCCAGCTACTGGCTGAAGGCGACGATGACTTTGTCAGAAATCGGCATACTGTGGAGAGACATCGCACAACCTGTGGAATGAATAAGGGTGCCGAGAAGAAGGCAAACAGAGGCCAAATGTAGAGCATCTGGGCTGCATGCAGAGTCGCAACATGATTCGACTTATCGCCCAACACGACGCCCTCGTTCCAGACAACAAATGCTGCGAAAAGACCCATAGTTATGATATGGGGGTAAATTCGTCGCAGCAGAGTGAAGAAATTCCACCATGCAGCACATGCAAGACTGAGGACACACAAGGCCAAGTCGCCCGGCCACGCATCGCCGACAGGAGGGTCATATACTTCACCTAGCGTGTACCGCCAAGGGAAGAAATGGAGCTGTGCACCGCCGACTGACGGGTCATAGACATGACCCTGCGTGTATCTCGGAGGGAACATTTGGAACTTTGAGTGCGTCGCGGTGAAAGGAGCATCGGCAGGCTCTTGGTTGAGATCTTTGAGAGCGGCCACGGCTTCGAGGCCGCCCATGTACACCACAACCCAGAACACATTGGTCTGTCTCATGCACAGCGCGCATACACCCAGCGCGACCGTGTACAAGTCATTGAGAAAGCTGGGAGGTCCTGTCTCGGTGGATATCCTTGATGAGTGATTGGAGTAGGCCACAAGGACGATGCACGTTGAGAGGACATCGGTGTAGAACAGCCCGGAGAAGAAGAACAAAACCGGGAACAGGGCGATGTTGAGACCGGAATGCAGCGCAAAGTTTGATCTGAGAGGAGACCACCGCGTTCCCTTGACAGTGAATTGGGAGAAAGTGGCGAAGAGCGAGGTCAAGAAGATGGCGACAACATTGAACTGGCGGAGGGTTTGAGCTGAGCAATCAGTCTTGCCCGCTAAACGCGACCATGCTATGGCAGCAAGATACCTGGAAGATGTGAGCTTAAAGGTCATTCATTCAGTTGATATACAGAATGAGCTTACAGTCCAGGTGGCGTGGTGATCTTGTCGTCCCATTGTGAGTACTTGCCTTGGCAGTAAATCTGGGTTTGGGGGATGTGAAAGAACTCGTCCTTTTTACCCCTATTAGTTCATTGCTCCTTGAAGAGGAATCTCGTCTTGTCGACTTACCAAGTAGGGTGAAGGCACCGATGCATTGACGTAACTTAGCCATAGGGACGCGAAGGCGACAAGAACCGCGTTGAGGAGCCCAAATTTGAGGATGGCCTTTACATCGAGTTGGTCGCGTTTGTACTGCTGCGAGAAACTCCCCAGTGCAATGGCAAGTACGCCTGAAGAGGCAATGAGAAGGAATTTCTGACCCAAGACCAGATCCAGGGCCTCAGTCAGAAGCTCCATGATGAAAACTCTGGAAATGTTCAAATCATGATCCTCTGGTATACAGGCGAGGCAACAAAAGAGTGCAGGGTGTTGCTGGCAGTGTGTTGCCTACTGGCCTCAGATCTCAGATGATGAAGTTGCGATGTGGCAGCTGGAATCCAACACTCGGAGTGGAAAGACAGTGTGGAGTCGAAGCTTGGTGAGCATTGACACACTGTAGGTACCTTTGGTTCAGCAATGCACCAGGTATCCGCACGCCGTATTTTATAATTCGGCGAATTCTCCGGTCATATAGCAAATGAATCTGGTTTTCTTCAACTATAAAATTTGAAGGGACTGATATCGGTCACTTGAACAATCGAGCCCTTGAAGGCGACGTGAATTATTTCGATGAGGCTCGAAATGCCCTGTACCACCTGCCAATCATGAGACACCAATTCATAATCCAGCATCCCATGCCTGGCATAACAATCTTGCTTTCTATCTACGAAATCCATCACATGAAAACTGAACTGATAAACCAATTTCATTGTGCTTACTGATCTCCAGTGTCAGAATGTAAGGTACCTGATATGAGTTGAGTGACTTGGCCAGCCTACATACACATGTGCATGGATGAGAACATTTATATGGGATCAGTTTATCCTCCAGTCCTCTTGAACGTTGGTTGATACTCGGATCTGGCAGATCACTGGGAACATGAAGATTAGGCTGCCGATATCTGCGTCCTTACTGGCTTGCCTACATCTACCGCTATGAATAGATCCAGGAATTCTCCAAGAGCTGTGACAAGGGACAGGAGCCTACAGAAGGCTAGGCGCATGCTACCGCCACTGCCGCACTGTACCTTGGACCCCTGCGGCTAGGCCGTTTGGAGCTTAAATCCCACCCCCACGGCAACGCAAACGCCCTAAGCTTTTTGACTGCATTCCAAACATCGGACCTTAGCTGAGCTGAGAGACGTACGACATCATACCCAAAAGCCTCAATTCGACCGATCCTCCCCGGTTCAACTTTTTTCTGTTAAATCCCCCCTCCCCCCATTGAGTGTCGTACTACCCAAGTATGCAATCGCCGAAATGGCGTCCTCAATCCGATTCACACAGCGTGCCGCACGCTCTTCCACAGCTCTCTTAGCTCAGTCCTTGACGAGACAACAATGCCCACGCCTCTCGCGGTCCTTGCCCGTCAAGCGATATAACTCGACTACCCCGACCACTTCTACAGCTTCGCCTGCTCCGTCCACGCCTTCTACGTCGGCGCCCGTCACTCCCCCGACCCCTCCCGCCTCGTCCTCGTCGACATCGTCTTCGTACTCCGCGCCACGAACAGCCTCGTACAGCGCTTCCCGCGCCAAAATACTGCTCTATTCCACGATCCTCGCCACCTCGGGCTATCTCGCCTACTTTTACGCCACCGACACCCGCGCCTCGGTCCACCAATGGCTCGTCCCGCGCCTGATCCGCACTCTATGGCCTGATGCCGAGGACGCCCACGACGTCGGCGTCAAGGCGATGAAGTCGCTCTACCCCGTCAACCTGCACGTCCGCGAGCGCTCCGGTGCCAATGCGGACGCTGGCCTGGGCCTGTCCGTATTCGGGCACCCCCTCGCGAACCCGATCGGCATCTCGGCGGGTCTGGATAAGCACGCCGACATCATCGACCCGCTCTTCGCCCTCGGTGCCGGTCTGGTGGAGGTGGGCGGCTGCACCCCGCTCGCCCAGCCGGGCAACCCCAAGCCGCGCATGTTCCGCGTCCCCGGCATTGACGGCCTGATCAACCGCTACGGCCTCAACTCGCACGGTGCCGACGATATGGCTATGCGCCTTCGCAACCGTGTTCGCTTATACGCTCGTGCCAACGGGCTGACGGAGGCCGAGGTGCTGAACGGGGAGGGCTCCGTCCCGCCCGGAAGTCTGGCGCAGGGCAGACTCCTGGCGGTCCAGATTGCTAAGAACAAGGACACCCCGGAGCAGGACGTCGGGGCTGTGAGCAGAGACTACACTTACTGCGTCTCGCGCTTGGCGCCCTACGCCGACATCCTGGTGGTCAACGTATCTTCGCCCAACACCCCCGGCCTTCGTGACCTGCAGGCTGTCGAGCCCTTGACCGAGATCCTGAGCGCCGTGGTGGACGAGGCGCGCCGCGCCAACCGCAAGACCAAGCCCAAGGTCATGGTGAAGGTCTCGCCCGACGAGGACGAGGAGGCCCAGATGGAGGGAATCGTCCAGGCGGTCTGGCGAAGCGGCGTTGACGGCGTGATCGTCGGCAACACCACCAAGCGCCGAGTGGGTATCGTCCCGCCGGGAGTGTCCGTGACTGGTAAGGAGGCCGCCACCCTGGGCGAGACCGGTGGCTACTCGGGCCCCATGATGTTCAACCGCACGCTGAGCCTCGTGAAGCGCTACCGCAAGATGCTGGACGGCCAGAGCCTGGCCCTGACCCAGCCGGGCGCGGACGGCAAGCGCGCCATCCACGAGGCGAAGAAGGACATTGCCGACGAGGCCGTCGGCGCCAGCCTGGCCGGCCTTGAAGGGACGCCGACGGGCATGGTCGAGGACGACACGACGACGCCCCTTTCCAAGCCGTCCACGCGCAGCCGCGAGCCGGTCAAGGACGACTCGCGGGCCCAGAAGGTCATCTTCGCCACCGGCGGCATCTCCACGGGCGAGCAGGCCCTCCAGATCCTCAACGCGGGCGCCAGCTTGGCCATGGTCTACACGGGGCTTGTGTACGGGGGTGCCGGCACGGTGACGCGCATCAAGGGGGAGATGAAGCAGGTTATGGGGGGTGGGGAAAAGAAGGCTTGATTGCATAGAGGAAGTGAAGAGCAAGGCAAGAGAGAGAGAAGTTGGAAGTTAATTTCCTTTGCGGTTTAGACAAAAACAAAAATTAGCATACAAGGGGCAGAGAAAGATGATGATTGATTGAGTCGAAGAAGAAATGAACAGTTTCATGGTGTATGATAGCGATACCAGGTTCTGACGGGGGTTTCAGCGAGGTCATATGTACATCACGCGACAACGGTTTGCCCATAGAGCAAGAACAGCATAGAGTACAATGCGAAATTTGGCCAAGGAGAGCCAGCGAATTCCAGCAAGTCAGATATCACGTAAAAACTTCCCAGCTTGGTTCCCAAGTTATGTGTGTGGTAAGAAAGCAGAAGTCTATTGTGTCATTTTGTACAAGAGTTGGCCGGCCATGCTTGGATTATCCATTCGCAAAGCTATTCTAGTTCCCCTTCCTGCTGCTGCTTGCCTTCTAACCTCTCTTCTCTACCACGCACGCGTACGCTGAATTGGGTATCGACCAACCATCATGGGAGAGACGCTGCAGTTCGCTGTCATCGTTGCGCTTAGAAGGGGTTGTCGGAAGCGGGGATGTCCTTGACGTAGTAGCTGCGGAGGCCGGGGACCTTCATCAGGATATCGTTCTGGACGCGGGGGATGCCGGAGGCGTAGAAGATGACGGCGAAGAGGGCGACACCGCCGAAGGCGCCGGCCTTCATGCCCCTGTGGTGGTGGAAAAAGTCACAGGTCAGCTGGTTGGTTCCTGGTTCGGCAGCCTTGACTGTTTCCGCTCCATTGACTGCCTCAGACTGGGTGGGGGTGTAACTTACAGCTGGGTGAACTGCTTAGGAGTCCATCCGGCCAGGTTAGGCTGGTAGTGGTACCTGTTTTTGGTAAACCTTGGTCAGCCAGATGCCGCAGAAACCGTAATCTGTATCTCCGACTGGCGATATATAAAATATCGAGGAGATCCTCTGGTTCTCAGGTTTGGAGCCCCCCAAATAATTTGCCAACAATCATTGCACCGGCAGTACGGCTCCAGAACTCCTTTCCCTCGACGAATTCTCCTCCCAACGACAAAATGGAACGCGGTCCGCTCGAAGACTTCTATTTCCACTCACTTAGGACCGTATGGGCTCTTGTAGGACGGGTACGCGCTGTTCTGAGGGCCGCGGCCGCGGACGAGCTCTTGCTACAACGGAGACGAGAGTTAGCAGCTTCCCTCGCATCTTCTTCCAGGCGGCCGATCCCCGGCAGTTGGCCAGGGAGCTGCGATGAGTCGTCGTCGTCGGAGAGTGAGGCGGCGGAAGACAGCGAAGCCAGCGAAGACAGCGTATATGACGAGGATGACGAAGATTGGGTCGGCGACGACGACGACGACGACGACAGCGACAGCGACAGCGACGACTACGTGGTGGTACAGTGATTGGGCCTCGCGGGGTTGCAACGTACCGTCTTCTCGAAAGGCATGGCTGCGAAGGTGGGATGGCGGACAATTGAGGGTGGTGCAATTGGCGTTGTTGGCTTTGGAGGGTTCGGTCGGTAACTCTCAACTCTTGCGCGACATTCAATCTTCAATTCCTGAATTCTGAAGAGGCCGGAACAAGCCGGCCGGAGAAGCCAACGCACGCAAGCCACAACAACTCTTTTTTGGGTGGGAGCTTATTGGACAGTCACGCAGCAGCCACGTTTGTTTGGAGCTTGAGCCACACCACCCTCCAAACCTCTTTCCCCAAATTCGCATTCCTGAGCTGGTGTGGAGAAAGCAAGCAGTTGGCGGCTGCTGCTATTGTCTGTGCCTGCTTTTGCGTTCATCCATCCATTTTACTTGCATCTGTCACACTAATTGATCTGTCACACTAATTGATAGAACCGACTGATCTCCAAGAGATCGTCGAGGTCGCAAGGCCGCAACAAGTTCTAGTTTTTTATTACTTGATCGCATACATAATACTACATCGCACTTTAGTTTCCTTTTTCTTTTTTTCCCCTGACGTTCTCTCGTGCTTCAGCCAGCCATGGATAAAGTAACCGACGTGCGCTTCGAGCGCATGGAAAAGGCCCTCGCGAACCTGGTCGACTCCATCGCCAAGTACACGCCCAACACCCACGCGGCCACCGAACTGAACGCCGCCTCGGCCGACCTCGCGCAGGGCCTCGAGGAGCTGCAAACCCACCAGCGGAACCACGCCCGGATCCAGCAGCTGCGCGGCGTCTCGGCCAGCCTCGACGGCCAGATCAAGGACACGCTGGTGCAGCTCGCCCAGGCCCGCAAGGAGCTGACGAGCACCTCGACCACCGTCTTCCCCGACAAGGGCACCTACCCCATCAACTACACCGAGCTCCTCAACTACGGCCGCCACATAGCCAAGACCACGGTCCCGCCCTCGGGCGTCGCCAACGCGCCCCTCGCCAACAGCGCGCCCCCGACCCAGCCGGAGAGCGCCGTCGAGTCGGCTGCCCCTACTCCGGGCGGCACTCCGAACGGCGTCGCCTCCGCCCCCAACGGCGCGCTGGATCAGCTCTCGGGCCAGCAGACCACTACGGCTCTACCCGAGCACATACAAGACAGCCTGAACCCGCTGGCCGGCGCTATGTTCGTCCCGTGGCCCAGCGAGGCGCACATTCGAAACGGCGCGCTTGCGCAGCTGGACTTCCTGTCCAGCCGGGGCATCGACCCCGAAGGCTTCGATCCGGATGAGGAGGAGGCGGAGAAGAAGCGGAAGGAAGAGGAGGAGCGGGCACGCGAGGAGCAAGAGCGTCTGGACAGGGAGGAGAAAGAACGCCGCATCAGGGAACAGATGGAGCTCGCTAGAGCCGAGCGGGAGAAGGCGCGCGAGAAGGAGGCGGCCGAGCGAGAAGCCCGGGGCGACACCGGCAGTGCGGATGCTCAACCGGGCGGTTCTGGTGCGGCCGGCTCGACGAGTGCTGGGGGCAACAAGCAGGCCCAGTTCCAGTTCCTCCAAGACGACGATGACGAGAGCGATTAGGGAGCGATTAAGACGCACGTGTACTAGACAGTTGCCCCAGAGGAATGATCGTCATTCGCGGTGTGTTTCGCGGCAGGAGCCGGTCCAGCACACCACAAACCATTTGATTGTAGTGGGTCGCGCGAACGTCTCATCAGGGGCGATTCCACTCTGGCCATAAACAGGATAAATGGGCGGTGTATTCTTAGAATCAATCGCGAGCATTGAAGACTCGCTGCCCCGGCGATGCTAATCTCTGTCTGTCCCTGATTGAGGGCGTTGGCAAATCGATAACTCTGCCGACTAGTTGATTTATGGCTAGTCATCCTACTTTAGGGGCCCAACATTCCAGAGAAAGGCGACTTCTGCATTTCCAGTATAAGGCATTTCGAATTCATCAGCATTGCAGTGACGATCTTGACGAAATCTGTCTCATGTGAATATTACCCACTTGTCTCATCGATAGTTGCCGATATCTTGCTGGGCTTATCCCTCCGCCAGTTTCGCCCCTGCGTTCTCTCTCATTCTCTCTCATTCTCTCTCTCGTTCAGACTCTCTGTCAGGGCAATTCCTTCCATTCTCATGGAATTCATGTGCATCTTGTTCCAAATGCCGTGACGATGCCACGAGCTTGTCTACGGATCGCCTGCGGGCTCCTGTTCCTGGGCACAGTGGTCCTGCTCCTGTGTATCCCCCGGGAGCTGGCCTTGACGCGTGCCGTGTACGAATACCACCGGAAGCTCACCGTGGGCTCGTCGGCAAGCAGCGGCTGGTATGAGGAGTCCGATTCGCCCGTCTCACCTGGGCCAGCGGGGCCACACCGAGGCGACAGCATCGACTCACCAGGCGAAGAAGGATCCTCGTCTTCCGCGTCGGCATCAGGCCAACCACGGCAGCAGGAGAACCGATTCCCCCATCTAGCGAACCTGTGCCGGGACGCGCCCTGGAACCCAAACCTGACGCTCCACTGCCACAGCGGCTGCGGTGCCGACCAGCTCTCGCTCTGCGGCGGCCTGGCCGAGGCCCGCAACCGCGTCCAGACCTGCCTGCGCCTGGCCATCGATGCGGGGGCTGGGGGTGGGCTCGTCATACCCCCCATCGTCGCGGTGGGGACGGAGAAAAACCAGTCCGTGTGTCCCGGCAGCTTGTGGGATATGGCGGGCCTGCACCAGACGCTCGGGAACTGGTGTCCCGGACTCAAAGTCCGGACTACGTCTGCTTGCCGTAATGGCGAAGGCGATGGCGAAGACGGAAGCACGAGCGACAAAGGCAAGGAGGAGCGGCATGTCAAGACCGTGAACTTGCCGTCCCGGTCCCAGAAGGACCCGCACTATAGCATCGCCACATCTTCGCCATCGTCAACATACTCGTTTCGAAAAGTGGTGGAAGGGTTTCTCCACGACGCCAGCCTCGACGCCGAGCCGGTCGTGGTCCGCTACAGCGACCCGTACTTGGCGTGGGACTATGCGCGCAGCCAAGAGATGGCAACAGTGCGCCGAGACCTGTTCCAGGCGTTGCAGTACAATGCGTCGCTCTTTGGGCTGGGTAGCGCTGTTCATGATCAGATGGCGGAGGTCACTGGGGCATATGGCCGCTTCGTTGGCGTACATCTTCCCGGCGAAGATGAAAGGGCCAAGACGGGGACAGGTGGTATCGAGGCCCTGATTAGGGGGTACGTGGAGGCGATTCGGGGGATAGGTTCCCCGTCTACCGCCATCACCAATGCCGGTCTCGGCGATATGAAAAGGAGAAGGGGTATCAGTGGTAGTGATACAACGCCGGACGAGTTCCAAATACGGACTGTCTATGTGAGCTGCAGAGATGCGGCGGCTGTGCAGAAGTTCCGCGAGATGCTGCAGCCGCTCAACTACACGGTATACGACACGCGGACACTGCTGAAACCTGGGGATGGCGCAAACCACCAGCCGCAGCATGGCAACGAGACGCTACTGGCACAGATCGAGGCCCTCGGCCCCGAACAAAGAGACGCCATCGAGTACGAGGTGCTCGTGCGCGCCCGGTACTGGTTGGGCCTCAGCACGTCGCCCCTATCCACACTGATTGCGCACGCGCGGGGCGGGATGGCCGCCGAGGAGGAGGCGACGCCGGACTGGTTCGAGAAGTACGTCTACCCGCACAGCGCCCGGATCGCCGCCGCCGACGGCAGCGCGGCGCGTCGGGAGTACGCGCGGGATATGGTGGTCCGGGGCGATCGGTTTACGAAGCTGTTGGCGGTCAGCGGCGAGGATATTACTGATTACTTCCCCTGAGTCGAGGTATCGGATAGGATATGTGTACTTGGACAGGTACACTCGGGACATGCATGTCATTAATTACCGGGGAGGTTAGGCGCTACGGAGTTCTTGGATAATCGATTTTAATGCAACGCATTTGCTACTTAGCAACACGATCTTTGAGGATCTATCCAGGCATGACTGTGATAGCAGGGAAACCAGCCAGGGAAGCCGTCTTCTGGTTTCCTCGAAGTTCTTCAGCCACGGTTATTCGCTTGAATCTTAAACGGCACAGCATTCATAGCACCCCTGAGTCTCACGTGACAATGGGCCGTTACCAATTCGCTGGGTGGTTGCCTAACATCAGGCCACAACGATAACAAAACTCGAAATTCTACCCATCGTGTCTACTTTGCTTTTCATGAACTCGAACCGTCCCGAACATTCAAAATGGACCAAAAGCCCCCGAACGGTTTTGCCTCGCGGACGCCAGTGCCCTTTGACCCCGCGCGTCCCTCGTTGGCAGGCTTCCCAGACCACCTCCTTTCGCTCATCTTCGAACACCTGGCCGAGGATGACCTCATCAGGGTGTCGATGGTCTGCCTTTATTTCTACGAGCAGGCGCGATACGTCCAGCACCGCGTTATCCGAATCGTATTATATCATGGCGACCGCGAATACGTCAAGGACCGCCTCGATATGGTGACACGTCGCGGGTGGCTGCCGGCTGTCCGGGTTCTCGAGGTCAGCGGGAATCTGCGCTCTAAAGGAGTAGATGATGATGAGGAGGCCAAGGAGATCATGGGCCAGCTCAGTCTTCTGGTCCCCGGCATGACCGAGCTCCGTCATCTTCACTGGCGGGTCCGGAACAACTGGGCCACGGTGGCCATCCCGCCACGCGTGCTCGGCTCCCTGACGGCACGGACGCGGCTTCACGTCTTGCTCTACTACGGCGCCGAGGTCGGGTCGGGCGTGGCAGCACGGGACTTCCTCGTGCGCCTGAAGAACAACCAGAACCTCCAGACGGTCGCTTACGACGTGCCGTATTTCCATGACCGGGAAAACATTCCCAAGGCCATGCAAGCACTGAAGCAGGTTCTACTCTCTTGCCCGAACCTGACCCGGCTCTATTATCAGTGCGCGGACCCGAGCTGTATTGATCCCCGAAGGTGCCTGCGACCCGATCGCTCCATTGGACTGGACGTGGTGCAGGGCGAAATCCCCGCCGCACTCGAGGAAATTAGCCTCGGATCGTGCGATTGGGGAAACCGGTTTCGTCCCGAGGACCGCGAAGACCCGGGCGCCCGCTCGCGCCTCGAACACGTCCACTGGTCGGAGCGCTGGGACTGGTCGCGCGTGACGACGCTCCACCATGCGGACGAGGTGGCGGCCCAGTACCTGATACCCAAGATGGTGAACCTGACGCGCCTCGAGCTGGGGGACCCCAACAGTGGCCGTCCCGAAGGCTTCGTGAGGAGCGACGCCCAAGGCGTCCTGGCACAGGTCTGCTCGCCGCTGGAGGTCTTGTCTTTCACCGACCACCTGGGGACGGGATGCTCCAGCCACGGAACCCACCCCCTGAGAATGGCCGCCGCCAAGTTCGGCGCCAGCTTGCGGGAGCTGCGGGTCCACCACGCCGACGTCTGCGCCTCGGCTTCCTACGGCAAGCCGTCGGACCTGCTCAAGCTGGGCGCCGGGCTCCCCCGCCTCGAGACGCTGGAGCTGGACGCCAAGATGGAGGATCTCGTCGGCCGCTGCTGCCTGGTCCACCACCCGCCGTGGGCGGACTACCTCGACGCCATCGCCGCCGGGTTCGCGAGCCTGCGGACGCTGGAGCTGTGGGCGGTGCGGCCCAACATGTTCCATATGCCCGCCCTCGCGGTGGGCTCCGCCCGTCGCACGTTGGCGCGCCTTCGCGAGCGCAACCGGCGCATCCAGCGCCTGGTGGTGCATTACGGCACCCGCCACGGCCCCAGCTACCATAACCGGATCGACCGTCACCATTTCATCCGCCTCGAGTGTACCGTGGCGTACAAGAAAAACTGTGTTGACGACGACGACAACAACAGTAGCTACATCCAGGTGACGAGCCCCGACCTCGGCTCCGCGCAGAACCGCCGCCTCGACGAGCTCGCGCGGCTGGCGGGGGGAGACGACGACCATCCGACCTGGGATGGCGACGTGGCCGGGCTCGACGAGTTGGGGATGCTGCTCAAGGCCACCATGGACGAGGGGCCGCAGGTGCGGCGGGACTGGGAGAAGTGGAGGGCCCATCTGCCGCCCTGGAGACAAGAGCAGGGCTTCGTACACCGTCTACCATACAACCAAGAATGCTCTGTAACTGGTGAAGGCTATCAAAGAGATGATTGGCGGCGACGCTGGAGGTCTCAATGGGCCGTCTCGGCTTGATGGCTCACTGTTTTGGGTGGTAGTTGTGGCGGGTGACTTGGTAGGATTTGATTGCTTGTTTATTTTGCCTCGAGCGGATTAGCAACATGGCGCCGTCAAGCAAACAGAACTCGGACTGCTCTTTAAATTATTTTCAAATTTACTTGATTTCAACTGTTTCTGCCTTGCTTACCTACCAGAACAAACAAGGGGGGTCATCCATGATCCTCCGAGTCTCACGTGACGAGGGGGCTGCTGTTGGTTATTGCCGCCATCCCTTCTGACCATCACGCTTCAAAGAAAAGCAGCAACCTCTCACTTTCCTGTACACTCACGTTCTTGAAGAGACCATCCTCCGCTATACTTTCACCATGAAACGAAAATGCGGTAAGGTGCGGGGGAAGGTCCGCAAGAAGTTGCTACTTAACATTCTCCCGCGAAAGCCTGTGCCGCTCGACCCCACGAAACCCTGCCTGGCGCAGCTCCCCGATCACCTGATTCTGCTCATCCTAGAACCTCTACCAGTCGAAGACCTCCTCCAAGTGGCGCTCGCGAGCTCTCATCTCTACTGCCATGCCCGAGACGTGCAATACTACGAAGTTTGCATTGATCTCGGCCGTCGCCAACATGCCGTCCAACGACTCGATCTCGTGTGGCGCCGCTGTCGGGTCCCGGTCATTCGCAGCCTGGTCATCACGGGCCAGATCTCTGGCGAGACCTCCGAGGCGGAGATGGACGAAGAAGTATTCCCAATACTTTCTCGTATCGGATTTGACATGCTCCGGGATGCGTTTGACCTCCGCGATCTTCACTGGCGGGTGCGAAATGGAACCACAACGGAGCCGATTCCATATTTTATACTCGAAGCCTTGCCGGCACAGGCGCGCCTACATCTAACGTTCCACCATGACTGCAGCGACGAAACTCAAGCATCGACGCAGGAGTTCCTGGCGCGCCTCCAGGGTAATCCCAACCTGAAGACACTCGTCGCCGGCGTGCGGCGAGGAAAGGGCGGGGACCAATCGGAAATTATGCGCGGGCTGCAAGGGCTCCTGACCTCGTGCCCAAACCTTACCAGCTTCTCCGGCTCGGATCATGGCGACAATCTAGGCCACCGAGGACCCCGCCTCTCTTCGGTCGGGCTGGGGCTCATCGCTGGAAAGCGCCCAGCCGCTCCTCTCGAAGAGCTCGGCCTGGAAACTTACGAGTGGGGATCCTATCGTGACGACCGATCCTGTTGGCCGGAAAGCGAACGCCAAGAATGCGTCTACTGGGCCGACAACTTTGACTGGTCGCGTCTGACCGTGCTCCGCGGCGTCGACGACAACACGGCTCAGTATCTCGTCCCCAAGCTGACCAACCTACGGCGCCTGGAGGTGGGTGAGGCACACCGGGAAGTGTGCGAGCGCGACGTGCTGGAACAGGTCTGCTCGCCGCTGGAGGCCTTGAGCTTGACCAGCTATACCGAAGTCACTTATAGATATGACCCCACCGGGCCGGACTATGAACGGTGTTTCCGCCCGTCCAGCATCCTGCGCTTCGGCGCCACCCTGCGGGAACTGACGCTCCTGGAGCTCATCTCGGACGCGGGTCTCCGCGAGCTGAGCCTGGGCCTCCCTCGCCTCGAGACGCTGACCCTGGATCCCCACATGCCGCGTTTCGCCCTCGGCCTGTCCTACGACGGGGAAGAGTTCCTCGAGGCCGTGGCCGGCTTCCCGAGCCTGCGATCCCTGGAGCTGTGGACGGCGTCGAGCTGTTACATACCGGACCGCCCGATTGCCGCGGATATGGCACGCGCCATATTCGCCCGCCTCCGGGAGCGGAGCGACAGCGTCCGGCGCCTGGTACTGCACTCCGGCACGAAACCCAAATACCCCACGCAGTGGGAGACGTTCAGCAACTTCATCCATGTCGAGTGCCGTCTGGTGTACGAGGGCTGCACAGGCGGCAGTGCCAGCGGCGACGGGGACGGGGACGGACAGGAAGAAGAAGACATGCACGGCTACTACGTCAGCGTGTCGAGCCCCGACCTCGGGTCCGCGCAGAACCTGGAACTCGACCGGCTTGCGCGGCTGGCGCCGAAAGATCGCCCGATTCGGCTCGTGGCCGAGCTCGACGAGCAGGAGATGCTCCTCAAAGCCGCCCTCGAGGGGCCCCAGGTAAGGAGAGAGTGGGATGCCTGCCAGCGACAGAAGGGGAGGCAAGCCAAGCAAGGGAGTCGCTTCTCCCACCTAATTAGCAACTTGCGCGAGAGCCGGAATAAGATGTGGAAAGGGCTTCTGTCCCAGATAGGCCATACCGAGCGAGATCCGCCGGGGTGCTGAGTCAAGATGGGTAGGGGGGACCCCGGTCTGCTGTGCCGCGCCGATGCAGATGCAGATGCAGATGCAGGGCCGATGCAGGAAGACGTTCCGCCTCCGCAGAACTGGGACCCGGAACCAGGGGGTCCCGGGCCAATCGGGATATGCCATGTTGCTGGGTTCGAGGCCGCTAAGCCACTTTTTGAGCTTTTTGAGAAATCGTCCAGCCCGAGAACACGCGAGAACAAATCTCGACGCCGCCCCCTCTCCGTCCAGCTGGGAAATTTGGGCCGGCGAAACATGGCACTATTGATCGTGGGCGGGCGAACTGCACGATCTCGTATTTATTCCCGCCGAGATAACTGCAGAAATAGGTTAGAGGTCTTGATCCCGGTTTGAAGGATTCCCTAGTTAGTTGGTATAAAATGACCAGTGGCTTGCATCGCTTGGACTGTTCCGTCGAACGTTCTCTGCCAGTCCTATCCGTGTCTTGACCGTTACACACCTTGACTAACTAGCCTTGCTTTATCTCCGACAATGGGTCTCTGTTCGTGGACTACCGCCTTCTTGGCGCTCGTGGCAACCTCTGCCCTGCCTGTCACGGCTGCGCCCTCGCCGTCTGCAGGCGAGACGTGCGCTCGGCCATATGTGAGGAAAGAATGGTAGGTTGGCCCCGCATCTTCCCGATCTAAGGGTCTTGCAATGCTGCATCTGCATGATCGGGTCCGGGCACTCATGCGCGCGCACACCCGACCAATAGAGGGAGAAGCTGACTCGAGAACATGATGACAGGCGCCACCTGACGGACGGCCAGCGCCAGCAGTACATTGGCGCAGTCCAGTGCATGATGAAGCAGCCGGGTATCGCTACTGCTACCCTGCCCATCGTCCGCAACCGTTTCGAGGACTTTCTGGCCACTCACGTCAAGCAGACCGACTTCGTGCACTTCGTGGTGAGCATCGTCCCCCCTATTTCGCCGGCATTACGAGAGAATCAACGTCTTATGAGCGAGACCCCTGGCTGACACTTCATACTCCAGGGCATCTTCTATCCCTACCACCGCCTGCTCCTCGCCGAGTATGAGAAGGCCCTCTGGGCCTGCGGGTGGGACCGCAGCCTCGGCCAGCCCTTCTGGGACTGGACCCTGGACACGGGCAGCAAGAAGGCCTTCCTGAGCTCGCCCATCTTCGACACGACCCTGGGCTTCGGCGGCAACGGGGCCTACATCCCCGGCAACCTGAGCCACCCCGAACTGCCCGGCTTTGTAAGTCACTGATGATGCTGCTGCACATTCCACATCACATGTCTCTCTCAAGTCACTACTGACACCGACTCCCAACCATAGACGGTCGGCCCTCCCAACGACATCCCCGACCGCAGCGGCGGCGGCTGCGTCGTCGACGGCCCCTTCGCTGGGCTGGGCACCCACTTCGGCCCCCAGAACAACACGGAGCCGAAGGATGTCCTGCGCTGCCTGCGCCGCGACTTCTCGTACGCGTCGCTGCGGGACCGGGCCTCGCCGGCCCAAATCGAAGCCGCCATGGCCCTCCCCAGCTACGGCGACTTCGAGCTCGTGACGGACTCCCAATCCTACCACCCGGCGGGCCACTGGGGCGTCGGCGGGCTCTACGGCACCATGACGGACACGTACGCGTCGCCCGCCGACCCCATTTTCTTCCTGCACCATTCCAATGTGGATAGGGCGTGGTGGTCGTGGCAGATGCGGGACCTGGGGGCGCGCGAGAGGGACATGTCGGGGCCGCTCGTCATGTTTGACTACGCCAACGCGCTGGGCGGGAACGCGACGCTGGAGACGCCGGTTTGGGTCGGGTTGGGGGAGGGGCGGGTCGAGGTCCGGGTGGCGGATCTGATGCATATTCAAAAGGGGCCGTTGTGCTATACGTATGAGTCGTTGTATTAATAGATTGGTCTGTACCTGTTGAGAAGTACCTTAGGGAATGCCTTGTTAGGCGTTCAAAGGTTGGGAGCGTTCAACCGTGCTTGTCATAACCAAAATGAAATCAATTAATCGCTAAATACGCTATCAGTACTGTGTCTCCTTATCAAGGGGTGTATTTCTTCCACCCGTCGGCATTATTATCCTCCCGCAGCTCCTCCGACTTGACGCTGACCTCGGTCCGCTTGTAGATGCGCGCGTTGGCGTCGCGCGAGCTCTCGGTCGACAGCCCCGCCTCCATCTCGATGTTGAGCGGGTCCTCGTCCGAGTCGAACTTGGAGCGCCGGTTGGCCGTGATCTGCGACCGGAACGTGTCGTGCTCCGTCGCGCGCTGGTAGTTGGCCCGCACGGGCGTCGACTGCGCGCCCCCGCCGCCCCCGCCCGACCGCGTCAGCGTGACGCCCAGGGCCCGCAGGCACTTTTCGAAGACGGGCTTGCAGAAGGGCGTGCAGGCCGCGATGACGCCCAGGATCTGCTCGAGCACCGTCCAGGTGCTGATGGTGACGTTGAGGGCCGGGCCGTCGACGCCCGGGGTGCCGAACTTGCCGATCATCAGGATCTTGACCAGCGAGGAGATGCCGGCCAGCATGCCGAGCGACATGAGGCAGCCGATGACGACGCGTTCGCGGAGGGGGCGGTTGAGGTTCCAGAGGAAGGTGATGGGGGCGAGGGACAGCACTGCGTTTCCGTATTAGCGTGTCACACCCGACAGGCACGGCTCGAGAAGGGCGAGGACTCACTGATGTCGGTGCTGATGCTGATGATGGCGCCCGTCATGGCGGCCGCCTTGAGCGACGCGGGCGGCAGGCACTGGGCGTCGGTCGGGTCGGCGAAGTCGCCCCAGGCGGCGGCGAGCGGGCGGCAGGAGAAGAGGGTGAAGAAGAGGTTGCCGATGCCGTAGCCGCCGGCGAGGGCGATGTTGGTCCAGACGACGCCCTGGAACCAGTAGTCCTGCTGGATGTGCAGCAGCGTCAGGCCGATCGACGCCTTGATGAAGGCCATGGCCATGCCCCAGACCGGGATGGCCAGGTACGAGCCCTTGTTGCCCGCCATCACGGCCGACATCTCTTTGGTGCCCGGGGTGAGGAACATGGACGGCATGAAGAGGGCCCAGTCCGCGATGGTGAGAGCCTGCGTCGAGGGCGCGGAAGGTTAGCTACACGACAACATGATGCACACGAAACGTAGATGACGAAGGGCCGACAGAGACAGACAACTTACATAACCGATAATGATGCAGGTGTCGGACCAGACGCTGCGGCTGCGGGTGCTCTTCAGCATGCGATAGGCACATGTCGCGGTGCCCAGCGCCACCAGCGGTATCGTCACCCCATAGTAAATCTGCGCGACCCGAACCGCTTCATCGCTGATCACGTCGAAGGCCGGCGCCGGCCCCATGGCAGCCATGTTGCTGCTGGCGGTTTGTCGGTCGGCGATAAACCAGAAATGTGAGTATGTAATCATTCATTCACCTTGCTCGACATGCGCCTCACCGGTTCGCCAAGAAAGTATGGTGCATATTGGGAAGAGGCAGGACGTCTGTCATATTTGACATGGAAACCTAGACAGATCGGTTCGCAGCCAAGTACCTAGCTAGCTCCGCATGATTGAGCTGCGGGCTTGGAGCGGTCCCAAGTGCGTTTTCGCACGTCGTATCTCGGCCGGCTGGGACCGGGGGGTCGGGTTCGTTCTCCAAACTTCCCCCTTTTTTCAGCTTGTCAGAGCCGCAGTGCCAATGAGTGGCACGCTGAGTCGAGAAGAGCGGGCTGAGACCCCTGCAGTACTTTTACGTCCAAGAATCCACGTTCTGGATCGACGACCAATCTGGATAGCTGTGTGAGCCCTGCTCATTTGTTTCCTGTTTGCGGTATGTATCTTAATAATTCGCCGAATATGAGATCTCGTTATGTGAATCGCCCTACGGCCAGGCGTTTTGTCTTCACTCCCACACAAATTGAGATGAACTTGACAGAGGAAAAAAACTCATTCGGGGGGCCATGGTGAGAGCGGAGATGAAATCTCTAGCGCCTGAAAATACTCCCAACGCGTGGTAGGGACCCCGCAACGAATGAAACCACTCCTTATATCACGCCGGGCCGGTTATATAAGCCAAGACTCAGCGCGCCCTCCCCATGTGGCATTCACGTCTTGACGTTTGCCAATTCCCGGGCTGGCTGGAGGAGCCCACGCCATGCATCGAACCAGTTTGCCCTCTCCACGTCGGCGCCCACCATGTTTCCGGCATAGCGTCGCAGCGCAATGTCTTCAGCGGCTCCACCGGCAGGCATGATAGCGCAATGAACCCCTTGTCTGCTCGGGGCGGAGCCGTTTCATTCGACCGGGGACCTCAGCCGGAACTTTGGCTGTTGCTCACTCTTGGCCTGCCGTTGCCAATTCACCGCGGGAGCCGCCAGCTAATCCCGTCGCACTTTCCCCGATAGCCTTAATTCTGGACTCCCAACGGTTTTGGCGTTCGATCGCACAAACACATGTAACACGGCTAGTTTGACAGGTGTGTTCATGATTGATTCCACGCATTTGGGATGGCAGGGATCGCCGCTACATGGGCCACATGGGCCAGAGCCAGGGTTCAAGGGCATACGAAAAATCTTTCCGGGAACCAATGTCGGCCCCCTGGCCGCCTGGGCCTGTTCGCCGTCGACGACATCCAATCATGTTTCTCATTGGCGTACCAGTGCCGCCTTGAATCCGCTAGCTATGCAGTCAGTGAGAGCCGTACATACTTAATCTCAACTTCCCTTCGGGTTGTTTTGCTGTCCCTACTCAGCAGGTTGACAGTTGATCGTTGACTTCGCTTCCAGCAAAAGTCGCCTAGACCCGCCCGCAATGGGCCGACCTAATCTGGCTTCTGTCAAAGACGTCGAGCGGTAACTCTCCGAAGTAAAGCGCGCTGATTGGTTTGAGGACGTTTGGCCACTTCGTGGCTTTCCGCATGACAATCCACCCTGCTCCCCGATAGTTCCTGGAGCCTACATCACAGGCCGGTCTCCTTTTCTGTTGGTACGAGGTTGTCACACATTGGCCATATCGAAATCTACGGCACGGTCCATACAACACAGTTTCTGGTGGCTCTCCAGCGGATCAAACCACAGTACACGGCCGAGAAAGTTTGTCGGATGAAATCTTTTGTGCACTACGGAGTACTCAGTGCTAATTCCGTGATGTTTGCCTACGGGTCCTTTTCGTCCCGTCTCAGGTGACGCCTGACCCATCTATCCTATTCTTAATCTCGCGCCGGTTAAGCCACTCTTGGCGTCTATAAAATGCTGCTGATCGGTGTGTTCTTTGCCCCATTAGACCGGTATCTGCGGCCTCGAAGACGAATCGTGTCTGTCAGTTACTTTGTGCTGGTGGTCGGTTTGGTGCCGTCATGCCAACGTCTATGTATTATATTCATTTGCATGACCTCCCGGGGATAATTGTGGAATGTGGGATCGGGCGAAGCAATGATGCTATCGACTCGCGCAATAGCACCGAATACCTCCTGGGCACGGGACGAATGAGCGGCGCCCCCTCATTCCCCATGCCCTACGAGCATGCTGAACAAGGTCACTGCTTGTCTTCGACACTTCCATTCCTCACTGCCAATTCAGTATGTCAGAGCTGAGGTGTATGCAACATCGAAGACAATGGAAAAACAGAAAGGGGGTATAGATGAACGAACCCACTTGTTGGTTCCTTGTGGCCTTTGACAAAGACTCTGTGTCCGAACTCTCCTTATTGACTGTCGCGGGGAACGAGTCATCTATTTCCGGTAAACCTACACATACTTGAGCAAATTGAGACTGCTCCTTAGGATCCGTCTTGAGCATGACGGTCATGGGAACCTGATTGATGCCGACGACCTCGACGACGCGACCTCACGCCCTGCGTACCATGTGTACCCTGTGTACCCTGCGTAGGTGGTAGCTGAGATGCAGTTACTATCCGGCCCGTCTCGGCACGCTCCGAAAAAAAGGTACGATGTTGGGACGTTCCCGTTTCGGGAGGAGCGATTACGCTATCGACTTGAGTGATGGCGTCCAATGTCTCCTGCGAGGGCTTTACAGCCTCTCCGGGAGTCCCTCCGGACATCAGGGATAGAGAGCGGCTTGACGGCGTTCCACTTCATGCGCCCCGTGTATGTTGGGCAAGTTCGCTAGCCGTGTGCTTGACATCTCCAGGTTTGGGCAATGACTTTCTGAAATCGAATAGCTCGCGACAGATCATATCGATTGGGAGCCTTTTTTTGTCATCAGCCTGCAGCATATGCTTCTCGATGAGACCTAGCATCTCCTCCACGAATGGCGTGCAGTTGGGAAGATTGCGCAGCTGATTGATGGTCTAACGGGAGGTTAGCGCGATAGGACTGAACCGAGGCATGTCTATTGATGGTCAATGCGCTCTCACTTACATCAGTGACGGCATGCTTCACAGTTGCCCGCTTCTGCCCGTTGTCGGCCTCCACGATATTGAAGTAGTGATGCTCTTGATATTTAGTAGCTGGAGTCAATGTTGTCATGGACTCGGCCTCAACCGATTCCACAAATCTCATCTGACCATCAGGACCTTCAAGGTACCAGATGCAGTACTCCAGAAACACACATCCGAGGCACCATTCGTCATATCTTTGAGATATGCACATACCGAGATCCATATCTGGTGGGACATACTGCCTTGTGAGCCCGTCCAAATCAATGTACCGAAGCTGAGAATTGGTGGCGTCTAAGTGGTCTCTGGTTAGCCCCAGATCAGATAATACCATATGATTGTGTTTGTCGTCGTAATCCCGGAACCACAGGATGTTGGTAGACTTGATGTTACCGTAGTGACCGAATTCGCCCTGTTCCTCGACAGCATGCTCATGGAGGCTATTGCGATTCTCTATCTGCCTTGTCGACATCCCATGAAACCTTTTCAGTGCCGTCGCTATTCCAATGCACTGTTCGTAGAACCAGACGTCATCGTTAGTATGTTTTCCCTGGGGCTCATTATCCCAAAAATCTTGGAGGTTGCCATCAGCCCACTCGAATACCAAGAAGAATCTGTCCCCATGCTGAAAACTAAGGAGAAGCTTGAGGTGGTGGTCGTCGCCTTGGCTTCTCCCGAACATCCAATCAAGCGCAACCAGCTTTTCTTCATATGCTTGTCTATTACCGGGAACGATCTCTTTCAAACAAAAGTATGGTGTGCGCTCTGGATCATGGGAGGATGCCGGATCAAGAGATTGCGGCTCATCACCCTCCATTCCCTTCAACCGCCGTTGGTAATTATGATGGTTCGGGTGCACCTTTATTCGGCGTGCTATTCCACCAGGACCAATACTGATCCTCTTACATTCCGTGAAGGGCAAAACAGTATGCTCGTCGAATGAATACGACGGCAGTGTATCACTGCCAAAATCAAAGAAAGGCGCAGAGAGATATCCCCGATAAACTCTGAACAGAGTTCGTTCATTCCAATCCCAGTCAGTAACAGGGAATTTGCTGTCAGCGAAGGGAAGATCGCCATCCCAGAGGCCGTGTTGCATGATCTCATTGATCTTCCTTAGGCTGTCCATCAGGGTAAGAATTGCCAAGATTCTCCGTCGACTTGGAAAATCCTCGGAGGGGGCAAATTGATGTATTTGGGCAACTTTGTGCTTGAGTTCGTCCAATTCGAGACCTGCGCCTTCCCTCAGAAGTGATTTTACTGTCTCCATACAAAACAGCGTTTCGAAGATATCGTTAGGCAAATAGAAAGACTCGTGTTCCCATGTGTTTCTGGAAAGGGATTCCCGCATAGCTCTCCGAATTAAATCGATGGCTCTTGGCATATGTTTTGAAGATAGTGGTGGACTGAAGTGTTGGTTAAGCTCTTTGGGACTCATGCAGTATTTAGTCATATCCGACCCGCCACTTTCTGGAGGCTTGCAGTTGCATCGAAGTTTTGAGGACGGCTTTGCGGCAGCGGGGAAGCTCAAGTCTTCATCACCGCTCTCTTCGCTGGAAGCATACTTCAGGGAATCTTCCTCTCTCATCTTCTTCAACTCTTCCATCGCAGTGAGTACCGAAGCATTACCGGTGTCTTCACTACTGTTGTTGCTGCCCATAGTACTCTCTCCGAAATAGTCATTGTAATGAAAGTAGTCAGTACCGCGGCTCTGATGTTTGAGAGGTCCAGGAATAGTCCCGATGTCAGTTGGAGCACTGTTGTACAGCCATGCGTCCACGATTGCAATACTTCGGTGATTGCTTGTTTGGTGTTCAGGGTAATCATCAGGAGCCCAGGGTAGTGAAAGTAAAGAGAAGCCATGGATGTGCTCGGCAATGTGATCGATAATAGCCTCGCTTTCAGCCTGAATACCCTCCGACTCTGGCCAGCGGCAGATGGGACACACATTGATTTCGGCGGGCGTGCATCTTCGGGACGCCTCTATGAGGGGTGCTATTTGGCTGGTTGAAATAGCATCTGAATGCTTATCAAGGATATGTGACTCAAAGGCCGCTTCCGTTTCAAAGGTTTTACTATCGATACAGGCGTAACAAATCCAGTAGTCCTTGCTATAGTGGTCTTCAAGCAAGTGAGAGGTCCAGAGCTGTTTAGTGTTGAAAAGCTTGTAACAGCCTGACAAGAAGCATGTATAAGGACACACATCTTGGGCCAAATGTTTTCTGTGCTTTAAGTAAGCGAATGGTTTACACTTATACAGTCTATGCACTCCATGTATTAGAGAATACGTCTTACCTCCATCGCGTAGTAGTATCGCGCAACATGACAGGAAGCACTTGGCAACAACATGGACACCGAAAAACGAGTGCCTCATCCTTCCGGGTTGGAGGGTGTGGATACTTCAGCTTGGTGACAGTCTGCGATGCTTCGGTGGCTCCGGAAACGGATAATGTGATGTTGCCATCATCCAGCTTCTTCGCATCTAGATCCGTAATACCAGAGGCAGCGGTTTCAGTATTGCTTGGTACGTCAGGACGGTATACCATCGAGGGTTGAATTGCCGATTTAGTGGTCGCCGTTGTTGCTGGTGAAAATTGTTGGTTTAACCCCGCTCTTTCCACTCCAACATCGACTGCTGGCTTATTATCAGCAGTATGATGATGTTCCGGAGATTCCAGTTTTGCATCTAATTTGCAAGAATGTCTTTGGGCGTAGATAAATCTATGGCGCCTCTTGAGATTGGCATGTATCAGGCCTTTCTGGGCACTACTGAGCTTCGATGGGTCGAAATAGTCTGGTGTAAATGCGTCGGAAGTTGTATGTGGCCCTTGACTCAGCAGCAGCGTTTCTAGGAACTTCTGGAGATCAGCATAATTTTCAGATGCGAATGTCTTATCAGCTTTCTGAAGCCGCGAGCGGTTGCCGGCGCGGCGAATGAGGACACCATTAAGCACAAGCTGATTCAAGATCGCATCCACACCGCTGATAGCCTCGTTCAGTTCGTCGGGTGTGCCGATGTTGTTTTTGCTCGTCGAAGATTCTTCACTCGAGCTCATGTCCGACGGAGTCGACCATGGAGAGAATGATCTGTGTTCCAGCGACGATGCAACGTCCTGAGGACGGCCCCTTTCTTCTGCCAATTCCAAACAGATTATACCCTGTGCTGTACTTTGTCAGCAGCGATCGTGAAAATCGAATATTGGGTCCTTTGACTGTCCCGAGACTCACCAAGATCTTTGCATCGCTCCAAGGTATTGCATAGAGCCCTCATCAAATTATAGATAAAATCTCGCGCATCCTTGTTAACAGACAAACGGGCATCTAACGAGGCTCGGTGGCGAGAAGAAGCGCCGATACCAGATGCCCATAGATTGAAGTCTGCCTGGCGATTTTCTGCCCATTCATTGACCATCAACTTCTCAATGGATCGACATTCTTGAAAGGCTGTCTGGCATGCTCTAGTTATAGCGTATATTTTCGTGGGGCCGGTCATGGCGGCAATGTGGGCAACACTTGAGAGTACGATCTGATGTGATGTTCAATGGGTCGGGGTAATATGCTGACATGCTTCAATATGGGAACGCCATAAACGTCCATGAATTTCTAGCTGTGTCTCACCACACTATGCCGGTTTGGGAGGTACGTCGAATCGGGCCAAATTGATAGGCTGGAGATAGTGAGGGGTGCAAGACAAGGCTGAACCGCATTCAGCTGTTGTGATTGCTGCTAGATGCCACTCAGTCAGCCGAGATCCCATAGAGGCAAACATCGCGTTCATGGCACAACGACCGACTTACTTTCTAGCACCGAACTTCACGTTTCGGCCAGAGACCGGGCCGATCCGTCTCGGATCCATCATTGTCGACCCCTTGCGACCACACCGGCCTCTATCGAGCTTGGACCCCTCCGAGCTAAATGCACGCTATCCCCACATCGAGTGTGTTGTCGAGGCCGAGCGCACCCTTGGTCGCAACGCCGGCCAAGACAATGCCCTGGCGGTCTGGGCCCAATTCCTGCAATTTCTCGGCCCGCGACTCTCTGGCGAGAAATCGAAGAACGCGTTCACCGAATACATGTCCGAAGCGCTCACGACAATGTACTTTGCCGAAGATCCCAGCGACGACGAAATAAGACACAGAATATCCGACCCCAAGACAAGGGCGATCATGCGAGGCGACTCTTTCGCTTTCGGAGGTCATCCTGTTTACATGATCACCGGGCTCAAGATCGCGCAGGGGTTTGCTGCCCGCAAAGAGTTGTCTAAGTCGTACAAAGTGTCTCTCGAGGGCACCGCGACAGCTCCTGTCCCCATCGGCAGCGTTGATGTGGGAGCAAGCATCAGCCATGGGAAAACCAATGGCAATAACGATAGCTGGAGCACAGAGGGCGACATCATCTTTGCATATCAACTGCTTAAGATCGAGTGGAAGGGTTGGAAAGAGAAGCGCCTACGAGTCGATGAGTTCACCCACAAGCAGCAGTTTCTCAGCACTAGCGATGACGACAGTTCGGAGGAAGAGGACTATACAGACGATGACAATGCTCTGGTAGGAACTGATGTAGCGACCTGCGCTATTGCGACCCCTGATCTGAAAGCAGTAGCAGAGGGTGGATTGGCTACAATTATTGAAGATGAAGGCGTCTCTGTCACCATCGTCCAACACGGAGAATAGTACAAATTGTTAGGCATATGTTCTTCTGTATTGTAATCTTTTCTTAATAGTTGTACCACAGCATCTGCTTAGTTTGTTTAGTTACACAAGGTCAATAAATTTCGTGGACATTGAAGCTGACCTTCATAACACTTTGGGTGGAACCATTTTCCATAATGAAAGCATCGCTACCATACAGACAATGAAAGGGGATGAAGGCTAAAGTGAAAAGAAAAACTTAATCGGAACCTAGCAAAGTGGCTTCAAATTTCGCCCACAGGGTATCAGGCGCCAAGTTTGACAAGCACCAAGGCTTGATGTATAGGAAATCGCGATGGATGGAAGGACTCGAAATGTTCTCGAGCATGGCAAGCATTCCCCTTCTGGTGTGTACCTTGCCCTTGACGTCATGGTATGATTGACGACTGGATTGTCGATACACGTAGGTAAGGAGCAGCCCGGCGATACCAACACTGATGGCCGTAGCAACCGAAGTCCCACTCTTGACCGACGGCTTCTGACTGGAATCACTGCTAAGGGGCTCAGAGGGCACCTCTATCCCTAATGTGGCAAGTGCCACATGTTCGCGGCGGTTGAGAGGTGGATTAAAGTCGGCTATGTAGCCGTTGCTTGACGTGCCACGGATAGAAATGACGGACTCGTGGCGTGCAGGAAATAGCTCGGTGGTGTTGGCACCGGAGTTCGAAGCTGCTGCAAAGAAGACCACTGATTCATCGCGGTCATTGATAGCGGAACGAATGGCTTTACTGATGGGGAGATGGTCCTTGGTGTATCCAAAGGACATGCTGATCAGGTCTGCTTTACATTCTCGCTGTGCCCATTCGATTGCCTGTCGACAGTCAGCTTCTAATCATCGTTCGGGCCATGAAAGTTGTCATTTACCTTAGCAACATTGTCTACATTACCAAGATCGTCTGGCGTCTTCGCTACCCTCGCCACGAAAACGTCGGCTTCGGGAGCAATACGCATGATCAAACCTAGAATATGTGTTCCATGGCCGTGAGTGTCCACTGCAGACGGCGCAGAATCGACCCAGTCTTTCCATTGTTTTATCCTTCTCTCGCGCCGAAGGAAGAAAGGGGTGTCCGGATCGTACCCTATTCGTCCCCAAAGGGCAGGGGTTGGTTCCTATAACCTTCTCATTAAGCAGATCAATTTGCTTCAACCAATTTTCGGCGGATCTTTTTCCTCTCGAGCGGTTATCTCGAACCGCTGCTACCCCAGCTTCTGGTTGATCACAGGTAGAAGGCCTGTATTTTTCGAGCGGGCCAATGGTGCTTATCTCGTTCTTCCAACCGGTCCCAGCTAGCAGCTGTTCCAATGGATGCACCACCATCTTGTAAATCGAGTCCTTGCGTGTTTCCGGGTAATCAATATCTCCATCATTAGGCTTGGGACGTGCAAACGAGGCTGCGTCGAGTGCTTTAGGGTCAAGGCAGTACCTGGCCACGGCTTTGTATGCACTATAGTCAAAGTCTGGCCAAGGTATATCTTTCGTAACCCACTCCCACGCAGTTTGCCAATCTGTATTTGTTTGACAGGTAGGATTGTTTGTGCTAGCCTCGTCATCCGGTCGTCGAAGTACGGAGCCGATTCCTATCTCTACCAACAAAATGCCAAGTGAAAATGCCCGGGGGTAACGGTGTATCAACCCTTGAGTTGTGCTTGATTCCGACACGCTTGGACTTCGGACATCGAGGTTTGCGGCAAAGTATGGTCTTGTTGGATACACCTTCAGACCACCGTGGGGATCCTTCCTGTCGGGTTGTTTCAAGAAGTGTATGGTTTCACTGGTCCATGGGGTCTTCATCCAGTCGGATTCGTAGAATCGCCAGGCCGAGAAAGCCAAGATGTAAGCCAGGACCACCTTTGTTTGGCGAGTTAACGTATACATCGTAAGTATAGTCGCCAAAGATAGACTCAGGCCTTGATCTACTTCCTGAGAAAGCGGTTCCCCAATGAGAAGTTTCCGGAGGCACTCGTTCTGTATGACGAGGCAAATACGCGACTTTGTCTCCGTCTGAAGTACGCTGCACAGGCCTCCGATCTCAATGTCTTCAGCCGGCTGGCTTGTCTCCACCGTGTCCGAGGGAGCTGCCTTGTTTGAGAAACGAGCCTTTTTGGTACTATTTCCCCTCCTGATTCGTTGTCTCAGTTAGTGTACCCCTCACGACTTAATGGTGCAACTTACGGTAGTACACGCAGCCCCAAATCTTGCCATCTAACCGACTTTGCGTTACTGACTGAAGAACTAGTCGAAACCAGGAAGTTCCATGGCAAACGCGCATCATCATAGCTTGCTGGAACCGGCAACAGGAGTCTGACAAGGTGACATGCCCGCTGTTCTTCGTAGACTGGGCTGTCCAGAGGACAAGTACAGAAAGAATGTTCTTTAAGAACCTTGTGAACAAGGCTTACCTCGCTTGCATGAGCTGGGGGCGAGGTGCTTGGTAGGAGCTTCGGTTCGTCTCTGATAACCTTCGAGGCTCCTGCTCGCCTCCTAAACTCTTGGACGTGGGTGGTCAGTTCCTTGATTGGTGGTCGATTAGAGGAACTTATAGAAATAAGCCCATTCTTAAGGTTAGTTAGTGCTTGGGTGTGCATGTTTGAACCGCGAGTAGCCTGCGCGAGTTCAGACAAGTGTGGAAATCCTTGTTTCGACCACTTAAGTTCATGTATCAGCAAATTGCCCAGAGATTTCAATGAACCACCAATACCTACCCCAAATATCCCAAATTCCAAGTGCCTCAATAGCTTCGGTATATTGCGCCGAAGCCATTTGTTTTGGTTATTTTCGTCGTCTTCAATAAGCTGATAGATAAAGTAGAGCTCGCCACCGAGTTTCGAGCAATGTTGACACTTCCGGTCGGCACCAAGTTGCGCAGCAAAATGAGCGGTCTCACTAAGAGCCCTAGACGCCAAGTCTAGCATGGTTGTCTCGTCGTAACCGTCCATAGTGCTTTCTATTTCAGGTATAATGCAGTTATCTTCGAATATTAAAGAATGAGCAAAACATGCGATGCCATTGTTTAAACTCGAATTTCGAGGTGGTGACCCAACGTGGGGTAAAACTGATCAAATCGTAGGGGCCATTGCCTGGCGACTGTCAGACAGCTGGCCGTAGATCTACCAGAAGAAGCAATCAAATCACGCGCAGCATGCATAAGTACCTACTTACATAAGGCCGCATTCTCACTCTGCAGTCAGCTCGGATTTGGACGCTCAACTTACCTTTTCCTCCTTCTTCTTATCAGCTACCTATTGAGGTAAATGCCCCCCTCACAACCCCTAAATCTACTGCAAATCTACTGGGAAGCAACCAAAGAAACAGATTGGTTCAATGGATGTAAAACAGACAATGGAATAGTTCCTCAAGCATTGACTTTCGTTCACAATTTTCAGTCCTATACTGAGAGATACGTCGCTAGAGGTGGTAACTAAGATGTAGAAGAATGAATTGCAATATGGTATAAGATAGAACAAGACGCATAAGGAATATAGTAATTATAAGACCTTAAGATTAACTCCATGGACAAATTTCTCTTCAGCGGTGCAACCGCTTGTGTTGAACGTATAAATATGCACTGGAACTCTCTCCGATAGTGTTTGCTCAGAAACGTTCCTTGGAAAAATGGACTCCAACGCATGGAACTGAACATGAGCTTCAGCCAGGTGACCTCCAATGCAACCGAAGCATCGAGTGGCGTTCTCAGAGGTTCTTGCTATTATGTAATTTATGGTGTGCTAGGCTGGAACAGATCGCGTGTGACGACTATTAGACTAGATGCCACAGATAATACCTTTGCGGCTCAAAGGTCCGAAGTTGATGGGCGCTGTTCCAGCGGCAACATACCGATTTCTTGACTCCTTATTGAAGCCGTTATTATGACCAGGGTAGCGAAAGGACTGCGAAGCTGTATATATGCGTGGCGACATGATCGACAACGGCTCTTTCGTCGACCTGAATTTCTCCTGATGTAGGCCAGTCACATATCGGACATGAGCCGAATTCCGCTTGCACGGATCTCCTCGAGCTCTTCATCAAATAGGGCATGACGCTTTCCTGTACGGCTTCTCCGTGCATCTTGAGAGTGTGGGCTTTCCAATCTGCCTCGTTAGAAAAGAGGGGTTCACTACCACCATCACACGGAAAACATGTCCAATATTGCCCCTCGCGGTGGTGTTTCAGCCGGTGCAACTCCCACAAGTGTCTCGTAGCGTATAATGTGTCCGGACTGGGGCAGTCTGGCCAGATGCATGTATAGGGGCAAAGGTCCTGGTCCAAATGGCTCCTGTATGAAGTGTAAATACGAGAGTTTGCGTGAGCAGGCAATGCATTTGAGATAATAAATACGTACTTCCACCAACCCGTGTCTTGCAAGATGGAGATCGGGAACATTTGGCAGCAGCAGGGACACCGAAACTCGACGCCATTATCATCATGGGCTAGAGGCAGATCCTCAAGTCCCCGTGAGGTCTGAGTCATGGTAGGCGTAGCTGGCGAATTACTTGTAGCTCGCGTATCATCTATTTTGGTGGCTCCCAAACCATCAATCGTGGCTTGTAACGTCATTTCGAGACTTTTGTTGACCACTGATCGCCGAGCTGGATCCAGTGAGTACTTATGTGCAAAGGCGAATCTCTTTCGCCTCTTTATGTTAGCATCGACCAAGCGCTTCTGAATCTCGCTGAGTCGTGAATACTGGGATGGCCCCACGTCGAGTAGCTCTGTTTCTAAACGACGTCGAAGTCCCAAGATGTGTTTCGGCACCAATAGGCGGTCAGCCTTTTCAAACCTTTTGCTATACCTATTACGACTGGCCACAACGAGGTGCACGAGCTGATTCAATGTTGAATCGATGGATGTTTTGGCTTCATCTAGGGGAGTGATTGTCGCGCCGTCGTCGTCGTAATCTTCCGAGCTCGAGTCTGAATTATCTGACCATGGCGGCAGTGGAGGCCTCGGTATATCTGTTGATGCCAATGTCGGTTTAGTGTTCTTAGGACCCTCCAGAGATTCGGCCGTGCCATCATCTTGAGCTGCATTGCATTAGCAACAAAGCCATATATTTCGATTTAGTTATATAGCAACTTGCAAACACACCGTGTATCTTGCAGGCTTCTAAATCTTGCTGCAGCATAACCAGAGAGAATTGTAGCACATGTTGAGTCTCACGATCAGCCAGTAAGGAAGTATCTAAGGAGCTCTGGTGACCAACAGAAGATCCGATGTCAGACGCCCATAGATTGAACTTCGCCAGGCGGTTCTTGGCCCACTGGTCGACACTCAAACGCTCCAGGCATCGGCAGTCTGTGAATAATGCTCGGCATCTCTCAATAAGGCTGTAGATACCCGGCTGGGAGCTCATATCTGCAGTTGGGACAGTGTCAGGTAAAGCAATGGCGATGAAGCGTAATCCGATGCTTGGCCAATGATCGACTAATGTTCGCCGAGCCGAGGTCCATATGAAAAAGCCCATCATCTGATTGTATGCCACGTTTGCTAGGAACGGTTGCGGCAACATTCCGCTGGTACGGAATGGGCCCAGGAAGCAACAACCAACCGAATGCTACTTAAACGGTGTTACCTGCATTCCAGCCGGGGCCGGTCAGATCCACCCGGTATCTTTTACATTATTGTCGGACCCCTGTGACTGCACTGTCTATCGTCCGGGACGATCCTGGTACTCGAGGCACACCAACTGCATATTTGACGTCAGCCAAACTTCCTGTGGGGTCTGGAACATGGACGTTTCTGTTGTTCAGTTGTCGTCACGTTTGAGTTACGTACAGTTCCAGGCAGTTGGACTTTGATTTTGAAACGCTTGCATACCAACTGCGTTTAAATTGTGTGTTATTTAAAGCTTAGACAATGTTTGTGCTTTTTCTTTCCAGATCGCATCGGTCAACAAACATCACCAGACCAAAGGTGGAAAGTGGAAAGCGGTGACCGCCGACGCAATCATCAGGAGGATTCCAACATGATTGACATATATCTAGGACATTTAGTCCCTGAACTCGGATTCGAATGAAAAGAACTGAGCTATTTCATTATCCCAAATCTACCAACCTTCAAATATTATCACTCACATTACCAGTAACGGCATTATCGGTCTAAGTAATCTCACAGATCTCGACACGTGCCTGAAGATCCTGCTGGATTTCTGCCTCAATTCCTACCATGGTTGCCAGCCACACACTCGAAATCCGAAATCTGATCAAAGATGCTTTGGTTGTGAACCACTTGGGGAAATACTTCGTACCCCACAATAAGATCAACGAGATTGTCACGAGAGATCGTGTCCAGGACTTTTTGGCCCTTTCGAACACCAAACCTTTACGGTCGAATATCAGTTTCGTCTATGACGGAGTGGGTGCTAAGAAACTATTCCTGATCCTCGCCTGCATCGAGAGGCTACCGCTTCTGGATACACTAAGGGCACACCAGTTCAACGATGATGCGCTGCCGGTGACGTTTGGATCGAACAAATTCGACTCTGACGCCGTAGTCAGTTTGGATCGAATCGACGGTCGGCGATGGGATCTTTTCCTCTTCGAGGATCCTTGGGATAAAAGCGCCCGTGACGCCATTGAGGAAAATCAGTGGGAACTTATGACGCCCGTGTTCGAATCCGATGCTGTCGACCTTGACTTTGGAATGCAACGAACGATGCCCTACTTGACGGCTCCCCCCATTTCACCATACTCTGTAATGAAGATAGAGGTGTACAAGGGGAACTTGTCCCAGAGGTGGTGGCCCAAAGATTTCTCTGGTGACGGGGTTTTAGTCGCAGTCAGGGCCTTCATCGACGCGGGTACCTGCTGCACCAAGAGATTAAAACTCAGTGCGGCTCGGACCCGGGAGTACAAGTCGCCCCATCTCGTTAAGGCAATTGCTACGTACAAGTTGGAAGACATCCTCTACCTAATGCAGCCTTGGGCGTATGGCGGTAACATAAATGAGCACGTAAAAGGCTTGGCACGGAGCGACGTTGGGACGGACAAGTCGAGATGGTTTATGGAGCAGCTCTCAGGACTATTTTCGGCCCTTCGCGAGCTTCATGCAAGTGATTGCAGCCTTACCGACCTAGAGCCAGAAACAATTTCTCTGTTTAACCAGGACACTCCGTTCGGAACACTTAAGATCTCGGTTGCCGCGCATACCAGGTTCCATGACAAAGACAGTATAACTAAAGTAGAGGGACTGCCATTGCTATCAACGTTCGAACAGCGCACTGAACTCGCAGAGAGGGTTAAGAACCAGAGGGACTCGAAAGAACAAGACTGTGCCACTGATGTCTGGTCTCTCGGAATGGTCGTGTTGGCCTACATGTCTTGGGTGGCGTCAGGATACAAATATAGGAAGTGGGACTCTGTCGTGCATCGTCTCAGTAGAGATTGGCGCAGCCCTGAAACACAGTATGGGGAATCATATGGGAAGTATCCATCAAACTTGGCAGAACACATGGAAGACATTGAGGAGGATCTCGATACTGATGATGCCCATAAAACCCTCATGAGGCTCATTCGAAAGAGGATATTGGTACCAAAAGAACATCGAGCAGATATAGATTCAATTTGTCGGGTTCTCGAAAGCATCGAAAGTTTGTACGAGTATGGTCAATCCTCTAAACTTGGTCAGGGTCTACAAGTTAGCTAGATAGTTTTAGTACAAGTATAGATTGATCCATAGATGTAACGATTATTTGTTTCCTTTCTTTGTTTCTTGGCCAGCTTCGGCAGTCCGCTCCAGTGATCCGCGGGGGAGACTGACCGCCTGGCGCCACCAATTTCGACGAGAAAAGAAAATGCAACGTCGGCCAGCCCCGCATCCACCAAGGGCGATAAGGGACCCACAGAGTCGGACTGTGCGACACTTTTGTCGTCAATAGGCAATGCTCTAGAGTAAATGCGGCGTAGGTGAAAACACGGTCTCTTGCTTGCAGTTCGGAAAGGCTGCCTGGGCATCGCATGTCGAAGGATGGCGCAGTTTGTATACCAAGAGCTTGACCAGACCGGTCGGCAGATAAGACTGTTGGAGCTCTTTCCAGGGTCGGGCCCTGTCCGATGTCGCCTCCGACACGCCTCTCTCGACGCGCATGAGCGTTATGAAGCCCTTTCTTACTGCTGGGGAGCGTCAAAAGCGACTGTCAGAATCCTCGTCAATGACCTGGACTTCCTCGTCACCCCAAACTTGCACACTGCACTCCGTTATCTTCGGGGTAACAGCGAGGAGCAACCGAGAACGCTGTGGGTTGACGCCATCTGCATCAACCAGAGCAACAAAGAAGAAAAAGGGGTCCAGGTGCCCCTTATGCGAGACATCTACATGCACTGCCAAAACGCCATCGTCTGGCTTGGCGAGCACGATATGTTTACCAAGACCGCATTCGAGGCAGTGACGTTTATGGCCTCTCGATCGGATGACGATGGGAAACTCAACTACTACGAATGGAGGATGGTCCGGCGCGGGGAACGCAAACTGCGCGTTTGGGGACACATCCGCTATATAGCCGAGGCGCTGCACACGGCCGCCGCTTTCAACGCCCTCTTCGGACGTCCTTGGTTCACACGGACATGGGTGGTGCAAGAGCTGGCACTCAGTCCCCAGACCATGGTCATATGCGGCAAACACAAGATCGACTGGGACATCATCAGCAGGGCGCATGGGAGATCAAAGACCAACTTCGAAGTTCCTAATCATCTGGGGACGATATTACGGTTCCGGGACTGGCCTTGGGACTTCCCGGACGACCTGATGTCGCATATGCTAATGGCGTGGCACAAAGAGAGTCTGTACGCGAGGGATAAGATATATGGGCTGTTGGGACTCCAGACCACCCATGGCGAGGAGCTCTCGGTGGGCGCCGACTAGTAAGAGAGTTTTCCTTTACCATTGCTCTATCCTATCGCTCGCGCAGACATAGGCACTCTAACGAATGACAGCTGACCATGACATACAGTGAATCAAGCGACAGTGAGGTCTTCACTCAGTTCACGAAGACGTACCTCGAGAAAACAGGCAACTTGCAATTTCTTGCCATTTGCAGGGGCTGCAAGACCGTACCAGCATCCGGCGAAGTAGTACCATCATGGGCGATTGACCCTGCATACGACAAGAACAGGGAACCTCTCCCAGATCAGCTGATCGGCTGGTCCTTTGACGGTTGGCATCGATTCCCGCAAGGCTTACATGCCGGAGGTGGGAGCCCAAGCTGCACTCCGGTATTTCATGGAAATTTGCTGGGCCTCCAGGCTCTCCAACTAGACGTCGTGACGGGCGTCAGCTTGGTCAACACCCCCGCCTCCGCCCAAGTCGGCGAGTCATATGTCAAAGGCATCGTCAACTCCATCGAGAGCGCCGTGACCTTTGGCCGTTTCTATCTGGACGCCAGGGGCCGCTGCTTGGCTCCCTACGGCGGCGCAGGGGCAGCCTACACCCCAACCCAGCAGACAAGACTCGATGCATTTTGGCAGGTCATCCGCGGGAAGGACCCGACATACGAGAAGGAGCGGGCGAGAAGGGAGTGCGCGGACATCGACGGGGTTCTGGTTAGCCTCGCGGGCTTAGTGGGAATGGGAAAGCTCGTGGCCGTGCCCGTCCTGGTCGCCGCGTACGTTTACATGCTGATAATGGGCGGGATACTGGGGTTCACTTCGTACATAGAGTTCTTCGGGCGGATCGGCATCACGAAGCAGAGGCGGCTGGTCACCACGAAAGAGGGCTACATTGGACTGGCGCCACGGGAGACCCGGGTCGGCGACGTGATTCTCATATTACAGGGATACTGCGCACCGATTATCGCTAGGCCTGGGCAGCGTTGGAGGGTGGTTGGGGATGCGTACATCCATGGGGTAATGGAAGGGGAAGCTTTCGATGTCACAAAGTGTATACTAATCTGGTTTGAGTAGCATGTATCAGTCGATCATCAGTCATTTAGCTGATGGGATTTGATCTCCCGTTGTGGTTGAGCGTCTGGGAAAAGGGGGCGCCCCTAATTAGGAACCGCCTGGCGAAGCTAATTCAAGTGCCGCGCTTCTTATGCAGGGCTAGGTTGACCTCCCCCTTTTCAAAGCAAGTCTCTATCAAACCAAAATGCAACAGAATGGAAAATGAACTCAGGTGGAAGTCACAAATGAAAGACCAGGCGGGCATTGAATAGACCCTGAAATCGGTGTTGAGTGGGATGGTAGTGAAATGCATCCGGTGAAGCCTTGCGTTATAACTAATCAGTCAAATCGCATAGACAGTTATCTTGGCCTGACGGTCGGGCGGGGCGGTTGTACGTGAGGCGTCCTAAGACTGGACATCGGCCTGTTTAGATGAGTGCATCAAGACTGTGCAGTGTTACAGTCACTCTTCTAACCGCGCGCCTCAATGAAGATGTGGGTATTGCATCGGTATAGTTACAATTAATACCAGATCCAATAGAAGTGCTTGCTCGACAAGGAATACGTTAAGATGTTACGGTGCAGGTGACGGGCTCGCGCAGCCATGCGAATGATTGGCCTTTCGTTCCATATCATCATCCATGACACACTTCTCCAATAGGCCCAATCAGTACCATCATGCATGCTAAGGCTGTCACGCAGAGCGCCAGAGTGAGCGATTGAGTGTAACCATACCTGTCACCTCCCACACATTAGCATGCAGCCGTGGCGGGCGCGAACGGATGGGCTGTGCCGTCATCGCCCCCGGTATTGATCTCTGCATCCGCTAAATCGAGCCCTGCTAGCCCTGTCGGAAGCGTCCGTTGGTGATGGTCAATTGGGGGCTATGCACTAGGTATGCAGGTTGGTTGGCGTTCAAAGTGGGAGAGTGGGTAACAAGATTGCAGGGGCAGAAATGAGTCGGGGAAAGCAACGTGGGGGCCGAATACCACCTAGCTGTGCACGTTTCTCTACCACAATACAGAAGTCGCCAAGTACCTACTGTGCAACAACAAGAGTGCAACATGCGGGTACGCTGGGTACATACAAATACGTGCAAGTAAACAGGGGAAATGCCTATTATGTGACTTTGCACAAGTCGGTCTCTATCTCTCTGCATTAGTTATCCAGATAGGTCTTTATCAGATCGCGTCTGCTGTTATACGCGCGTGGCTAATTCTCATCAATTTAACGATCAAGACAATTTTCCGCGTCAGCTTTCGTCGCTTCATTGTCTCGAGGGGGTAGAGTCCCTAAACCAAGACATTCTATTCGTCGATATCACATCATCACATTTTGGTAATGACAAATTGGAGCACAAACACAATAGAATGAGACCAATTAGTCAATGTAGATGTTTGAGGTTGAAATGCATATTAGCTAGCCATGGTTAAGTACAATCAAGTCTATCAGTCCTGTAACATAGAGAATATAAGAGGGACAGGCTCTAGATTGAATCATGGCTGTTTCTCCATGTCCTCGGCCACCAGCGCCGTCTCGCCGTGTCCTTTAAACGTGACTCGCCAAACTTGCCCAATTCCAGGACGTGGGAGTATCTCAACATCAAGATCAAAATCTGGCTGCTCCATAGCTTCGGCCTGGGATGATTGTTCTGCTGTGGGAGTCTTCCAATGTCCCTTACCAGGGACGACATCGAACCGTAAAACCAGCATAGCAGCAAAGACAAGAATTTCATTTGCCGCAAAATGCCGCCCGGGACATAACGTTGTGCCTCCGCCAAAACCGCGAAACGCCAGTTGGTTTGGGGACTTCTTGCCTGCCTTCTTCACAAATCGAAGTGGATCGAATGCTTCGGTATCTAGGCCCCAAGCCTCTCGATTTTGGTGCTGGACGCGAGCCGGTATCATCACCAACCCCCCTTTTTTGATCAGATACTTGCCATCAAGCATCTGATCTTCGTCGGCAATTCGAACCGAATTACTCATACCATGGAACCGTAAAACCTCTTGGAAGACTGAGACCAAGGTGGGACAGGAGTGCGTGATGAACTGGCCATCCATGATACAGACGTCATTCTCCTCTTTCACTGCTTGGGACGCTTCCTTTCGGCAGATGTCAAGTGTGGTAGGATCGGAGAGGATGTGGAATATGGTCCAAAAGGCTGTCGGGATGGTGTTGGCAACAAGTGCAAATAGTCCACCAGTATGGAATTTTCCAAGATCCTCCTCGGGAATCCCGTGGCCAACGAAGTGCTCCTTCCAGCGCTGGATAAATGCAGATCCTTCATTGTACCTGTCTTCTCTGTGGTATTGGATGAATGACTTTGCCAGGTGATCGCGAGCTTTGAGACTAGCTCGGAAAGCCCAATGTGGAAATATGTCAAGCATGAGAAACATGATAGTCGGGTGGAATTTGCTAATACCCCATTAGTCTCATGTGTTGCCTCTCTTCAAGCTGTATATACTTACTACCAGGCGTCAACATCTTCTGCGTTGCGTAAGGGATTATGAGGTCCGTACACGCTGTCGGTTGTAGCCATAAAAAGCTCCTGCTGCACCCATTCGAATAGTTTGTGTGTGGTCTTGCCATTTGCCGCGCGGCCGTCCAGTGAGACGGCAAGTACCTTGGCAGCCTGGTTACTCAATTCATCCAGCTCAGCTCCCTGTGACAAAGTGGGATGTATGGCTTTGATGAAGCCGGGCAGGAAGCCATTTTCGGTCACCATATCCGCGCGCATGATACTGAGGGCCTCTTTGCTGCCGCCCATAGCAGCCTCTGACGCTCTGGCTGTCACAGGTGGAAAGAGTAGGGTTCTCCATTGTCGTTGGACAACGGGGATGAGAGAGGTCGAATTGACAATGTAAATTCGAGTACCAGGGAGTCGCAGTGTGTAGATAGGCAGTTGTGGGAACTCTTCTCTGTTGGAAACTTGAGATCAGTATGGGCAAACTCAGACTTAGCTTCCTAAGCCTACCTCATATGGTTGTAGAATCTCATATTCCATCTCACCAACCCAAATATCGGACTCAGGAAGGGAATCGAAGCAGACACCAATTCCGGTTCTCGTGCATCTTGTGTCAATCTCAATAATGCGAAGAAAAACGAATAAGTCACCACAAGGCCACCAAGTGCCGCTACCAAGGGAGTTGATACCAAGCTGATGACATGGAAAGCCATGGCTTGATGCTCGTCATGCACAGACTAAACAATGGTATATTGTAGTTTGTGGCTGTTGTTGGATACCGTAGAACTCAGTGAGACAGTGTGATGTCTTGTAGAGGAGACATGGACAGCGGTGGTGGCCATTGGAAATTGCTTGGGGGGTCAATCGCCGAAAAGTCAAGACTTGCGTCATCGGCCTACCAATACACCGAAAAGGCTAGAATACGTAATGTCACACAAAAAAAGGAGGCAGGTACTTGCTGGTACTCAGAGGTACGTATGGGGTATGGAACGGGCAAGGATCATCACATCCCGATGGCTGGGTAAAAGGGTGCACAGGGTTGCATATGTGCAACATTACCCTCTCTCTTCAGCCAACCGAAGATATCAAGTATCCACTTAGATCATGCGATTTAGATGCGGCCGAGAATGCAAGAGGTTCTTAGGCTGTCGATCACTCACTCTAACTCATTCTTACACATAAAATGAAGTAAAATGACCGCGACAGGAGACGCATTCGTCAAAGCATACATGAAGTAGTATTTTTAGAACACATATCCCGAGGGCCAAGATTAGCGATACTTCTGTGTTATGCTTTTTCCAGTCTGGAAAGTGCATATTCCCCGCCCTCAATCAAGCGGGCAATGATTTCCATTCAGCACAAGTGAATGAAATGGCACTCGAAGAGTATTGATGGAGCGGGTAACGCTGTCACACCATTGCATACGCGTTCGAGGTGCGGAGGTGAAGCATGTTTGCAGTGCGGCCTTCCGCGGCCACGAGTGATGGTGGGATTCATCCGATTATAAATGAACTCACAGTCCTCGAAATGGCACAGCGTGATCACAAACGAATTTCCCTCCAGCCTTGATACATATTGAACGGTCTTGTCTTCATGCTACTGAAACCGATACGCCTAACCCCTATTTCATTATGGATCAAGCCGGTCAAAATGGAGTTTTGAGTACAACTGAGCCCTTGATGTCGCTCACGGCGTTTAAGGTACGTTGCAATTGATGTGATATGGGATATACGAGACTGACTGGCTTCAATTAGGGTGTCATCTGGGGCCTCTTTATCTTATGTTGCCTCTCATTGACCGCTAGAGCATATATCAGATTCCTCTGCTTCCGTAAGCTCTTTGCAGAGGATTACCTCATGTTCGTTGTTCTTGCGATGATTCTGTCTACCGCTGTACTTTGTCAAACCCGAATGGACTTAGTGTACATGATGGAGGCTGTCGGCAACGGCAAGAGTATGCCGCCACCTACCTTCATGGAGGATGTCCCGAGGGCCCTTCATGCGGTTCTTGCGAACTCACTCCTCTGTGTGGTGGGAATCTGGCTCGTCAAGTACAACTTTCTGATATTCTTTTATCGCCTCGGCTCGAACATCAAACCATTCCGGATCTTCTGGTGGACTGTGTTTGCGATAACCACTGTACTCCTTGCAATCACAATCGGGCTCTCAGAGTTCAAATGTACAGCCAGTCCCGTGGAGGAAATCCTGACTACTTGTACAAGCAAGCCAGACATTGCAAGGGAATGGAGGAATATGATCATAAACTGCACCTTTGACATATTCACAGATGTTCTGAGTGAGTCCTTTTAACCCGGATTGTGGATCACCTGGAAATTGTTTGCTAACAGTTGCGTCATTTCAGTCCTCATATTCCCGATGACCATCCTATGGAGAGTTCGCATTCCTTTCCATAAAAAGATTGCGTTAACATGCATCTTTTCAATAACTTTATTCACAGTTGCTGTCACGCTGGTCAGAGCAACAATTCATCACGGAAGAGTGGCGTCAGATAACACACAATCACAGAATATTGGATGGGTCTGGTTCTGGCTTGCGATCGAATTTGTCACTTGTGAGTTCCAATTCTTGCCCCTATGCCATCTTACGCCATTCACTCATAACTTTCAAACAGCGTTCTTCATTGCCTGCGTGGCTACGTTCCGATCATTGTTCGTACAGATGGATAACACTAATGGTGTGAAGCCGTTGCCGCACCAAGCAGCAGCTGCCCGGCCCCCTTCAAAACGCGATCTGCCCAAGAGGAGGCTTCGGGACACACTGTTGAATACACTTCTTAGTCTTGAAGGAGGAGCACAGAACAATCGCGAGGGGTACTTTCTGAAATCAGAGCCCCCTTCTGGGCTCTTGAGTGTGGACTTCTCGCACGATGATGGGTGGTCTCGACCATCCAAGCAGGAATCGAACTACACCCAGTCAGCAGAAACACCAAACGACTCCCGACTTTGAAGGAAACTTAGGTTACACTGCGTTGGTAATCAGTGGGGGCTGGGATAGGGTGTATGGACTCGGTTCATATATTGCAGAGACGTTTGAGACAATGCTTGGATAAATTGGATTCTTGTGGACTTTACATACAGTTATGTGCACTGGTGCGACCAGTTACTTGTTCAGGTTCACAGGCATCGTCATGTCATTGATTATCTTGGTTGATAATATTGAAATTCACTCGTGACACTACATGTGCCCGATCTGTGACTGTATATGAATACCAACCGATGATCAGAAGTTCTTGTATCATGATATATTAAGCAATCGAGTCTTCCCAAGCTTCATAAACTGGGAGGTGCAATCCAAAACAATTTTCCAGCATTACCGTTTGCCAATTACCCTGTGACATACAAGGGCCACCAAATTACGGAATTCTCAAATTTTACATATGGCAGTAATACATTGGCTACTCCCTTTACTTGCCTTTGTCGGGTTCTGCTCCGCCAGCACCTGTGCCACCATACCCGATATTATCCCCAACATGAGCTGCATCAACTACACCACCCCCAACGGCACCCAAGCCGCCATCCACATCCACCTCAACGCCACCGCAACCCCGCAACAGCAACAGAGACAAGGAGGTCCCGGCAAGCAACTGCAGATGGCGACCTTCTACCCAGGCAGCCCAGGCCAAGCCCCCATCACCGAGTGCGGCAAGGGCCTCTACGAGGACGGCGACGCGTACGCCGACATAGCGGCGACGGGTGCCGACTGCTACCTCATCTGGTCCTGGGCGCAGTCCAACGTCGGGTTCTGGACGCTGACGCCCGACAATCTGCGGGCGGACCCCTGGACCGTCCTCGTCATGCAGGGGAACTGCGCCGTGCTCATGAAGACACTCGACGGCCAGATGCCCAACTGGGCCATCTACGTCGGGGACCAGGACGTCGCCACCCTCCTCGGCGTCGCGCTCAGCCGGTTCATGGAGCCCAACGGAAAGATACAGGCGGGGGGAGTCTTTGACTGTCCCACTTCCAACGGCAAGGGCGGGGAGGATCAGGTGCCGATCAACTGGTGGATTAGGACTTCGACGGGTATTATCACGAAGTGAGCGTATCGATGAACCATAAATAAACCATAAGATGCGTGAGTGTTTAACCAACCTCGTGCAGTACTCAAATGGGACAAGGTTCAACGCATGATCCCACGTTGGGCAACTGGATACAGATATTGCCCTACTGCGCTATTTGACTCGCCTGGTGCCGTCTTTGACACATACAGATCTATGCACAAAGCCCAGCTATAATTGCAGCCAGAAGATACTCATTCATAGATGGTAAAAACGTCATCGTGTATTGATGAGTGAACTAGATTTCACCATAATAATGCACAGTTCTCTCTCATATGCATCTCAAACATGCTGCAAGGTAGAAGTCATGACTTACAGTGAACATTGACGATTCGAAAGTGGCTATGGTGGCTGAAACGGCGTAGCGAATCACGATGTGTGAATATAGCGTGTCAGTTAAGAGATAGACTCAACCGACACACAAATGATCAACTGGATTGATGTCAAATGCAGGCATCTGCTGTCTAGCCACAGTCTTTGGTAATATCACCAATGGTGTGGAGGCTGTGCCACATTTGGCATAAAAGTGTGGAGCGCCTTAGCAACGTCTTTTCGGACCTTGCAACACTAAAATTGCGGTGCAAGAGAGGCTCTTACAATACCGAGGTACTGGGTGGGTTTTTGATTGGTTTACCGTAGCATGCGCATGTCATGCCGGCGCTAGTAAACTCCCAGTTAGTACGGCTGCGGTGGCACTGCGAGGCCACAGATCGGAGGGATAGGGAAGGGGTGGGCTTGAATGACCTCTGGTAGTTTCTAGTATTTCCCAATACGATCATCTCTCATCTTGGTCAAGCCCGGGTTCCGAAAGGCTCTCTTGTCTTATATAGGCACATTCTTCAATGACTTCGAAGCAAGAAGCTGATGCTGGGTTTGGGCCTCCCCGAGATCTACTGAATGCCCAGCAGAATGATCAACCCAGATGATGGCTTCTGCAAACTGAACAAACTCGTCCAACTCAAGATGGAACTAGGAATATAGGCTACAGAGTAGAACTATAGAGACTGTCATCTTTATTTCCAGATCATCTCGAAGTAGCTTTCTTGTCATCATCGGCAGGACCTGAAAGGTAGGGCGGTTAGCTCATGCGCTACGCCACGACGGCGTATGTGTCATCCGGGGCGGTACACAGGCTAGCGCGCGGCACAGCCCTCAAATCAAGGAGATGCCTTCGTCTCCACGGGGCACCGCCGATTGATAAAAGGAGACGACCATCTGCCATACTTAATACGCAGGTCGATAGTTGTGCATCATAGACCAAAGAAGACCAACATGTCTACCCTGCCGTTCTCTTTGGATACGCTGCCTGTGGAGATCTTGTGCTGCATCTTCCGTCACCTGGATCCCATCACGCTCATCGCCTTCAGCCAGGCCTCGTCGCGCTATCGCATTATCATCAGCCCGTCCAAGCTTCATCATGTCGAACGACTACTCGCCCTGGAGCTACTGGAGGAGCACGGAGGCGTGACCACCATCTTCCGCCCGAAGCACAACGTCGTCTCGCCGGATTGGCGGGACCCGGTGTGCGAGTCGATGCGATGGGCCTGCACCAACTGCCTGCGACTCCTCCCACACACGGCCTTCGGAAACCACTTCATTCTCGGTCTTGGCTACCGCAAGCCCGAGCCCGGCTCGCCCGCCGCGGAACCGGTCTCCAGCTGGGAGCTCTCGCGCGACGCCCGGTACTGGCAGGACCTCAAACGCTACAAGCAATGGCCCGACGTCATCTTCGGGCAGAAGCGGCTGCGGCTGCAGTACTCCGGGGCGAGCACCGACAACTACTGGCGCTTCGCCACGGCGCGCGACGCCGAGTACTCTGGCGATGCCGTGGCTCGGCTCCAGCTCGCCATGACGCAACCGCCCGGCTTCCAGCCGTCGCGCACCGAGCTCGTGCGGGGCTGGGTGGAAATGGGCCGATTCGCGCTCGAGTACGAGCGCCGCTACGCCGGCTACAAGCGGCACCTGCGCCGGTGCCTCGGGTGTAATTGGCAGCGCGGCGAGCTGCGGCCCCACACGACGCCGCACGACGGCACGCTCGGGGGCACGCTCCGGGTCCCGGTCGCCCACAGCCGGCAGCTCTACTTCGGGAGCGGGCTCGACCGGTACTTCCCCGGGTTCTCGTATCCGCCCGGGAACGAGCGCCCGGCGCACAACGCCCCCATATTCACGATTCACCGGGACAACGCGAGCGACGAGCCCTTCACCCTGCACATGGTGCGCTGCCCCGGCTGCGCCCGCTGGCAGGAGCTGCGGGCGTTCCGCGTCGGGTGGTGGCCGGCGCGCTGGACTGTCGGGTACGGCATGAGCGAGATACGCGGCGACTTCGAGAACTGGGACGGGCGCAAGCTGAGCGCGGCCGTCTTCGACGGGCTCATCTGCAACCACTGTCTGGCGAAGGACGGGATGGAGCGGCTGCGCGAGGAGCTCCTGGGCTTCTGGCTGAACTGCACTAATGCCAAGCTCGAGAAGCTGGCCGACCAGCTGCGGAAGGACTTTTTCATGTTTTACTACACCGCGCTCCGGATGCCCAAGAAGAGCGCGTGTAAGCGCATTATCCAGAAGGAGATCCTGCCGGGCGTCCTCAAGCCGGCCGACGTGGCCGAGTACAAGACCTACTTGCCTCCTGGCCGGAGCAGCTACGTCGAGCCGTCCTACGAGGACCTGGCACTCTATCGGCTCCGGTACGGGCAGTGGATTGAGGCATTCTCTCGTGTGGGCCAGTATGAGGGCAAGGAACTGCGGAACGTATCCCATTTTGGGAGGGGGTTTGTTGAATGCCAGCAGGACATCATGGGCGAGGCGTATGCCCGCGCCGAGGAGCACTTTCTGTGGCTAAAGCAGTGCAAGTACGCGGTGTTGGAGAACCCGCAGGTCCTGGTCGACTGGGCTCTGGCGCGGGATGGGGCGGCCTTGACTTGAGGAAACTAGGCACTATTATAGGCCGGTTCTAAACTATTGTTAGATACCTGCAACATATCCGGGAATCACCTGCCAAACTCTTTCTTGAATTGCTACCGACTCGGAGCCCACTTGGCCGAGTACAAAAGCAAACTCGGAAGTTAACTATTACTCTTTGCGATTCCCTCTCAGTGCGCGGCAACTTTAATCGCGTTAAAATCTCCTCTTCTTCGTCAATGATGGTACTAGGCCACCCCTATTGTTGCCGTCGTAGGCCGCATGCATCGCAAAAAATCTGGAGCATCTAGGTACTAAGCTGCATGCCCACCGCATGTGCTAAGGTTAAAGGGAGTTATGGCATACTTCTCTCGCCAACTGAAGACAAATAGATTTCGTTTCACGTGATTGCTTCGATATGCCAAGTTTGCTGATATAATGAAGGTGTAGCTTCTTATTTGTTGAGATATAGGGAGCCTTGATTCCACAGCTAATCAAATAGGTATGCGTGACTTTTCACTGCAATTTTAGCAGCGCAAGCCCGAGTTTTAGTAGCATGAAATCAGTGGCGCTGATCCTCTCAATAGCTGATTGGTTTCATTACGTCTTAGGTCCTGAACTCGACGATCTGGAAAATTATGAACTTGTTATTCTGTTCGCGTGACTGCAGCTCGAGCGGTGAAAGAACAATATCTCACGCACCAGTTTCCCGGCTCTTCGTGCACCTACACTTGTCTACTTCAGCTCTAGCCGCGGATGCCCAGATCAACATGTACCTATTGAGTTTGTTGAAACCAGTCTTATAGTGCGAAATGGGTGACGGTTGGTGGGGGGTGACGACGTCCTGGGGTTCGACCTTATATTCTGGGTAAGGACCTGACCGTCGCGTGCATAATCCTGGGCAATTGATAGAAGTTAGTAATGCACTGCAATTCTAGCTACGACGGGGCGGGACTCAATACCCACCAGCTCGTTCCGAGGCTTTTTACCTTTTACCGAGCCCCTCGGGGGTATCTTGCTTACGTACATCCAAAGGTTACCGTTGGGTTATAATGTCAACGACGATATAGTATTTTCGCCTAGTCTACTCCCCTACCAGTCAGTGTAAGACAATTCATTTGTACATAGACTTTGGTACCCGGAAACTATGCCCGGATTTAATTATCGGCGAACAGCTTCGTAACCAAGGAGGAGATCCATGACGGCCAATCTGTGAAAGCACTTTTGTGGTCTTCGGGCCACGAAAGGGATGTTGACACGTATCGTCATCTAGACCTGCTACCCGTTGCCAAAAGGTTTGATCATGCGAAATGAGCGGTTATTGGCGTATCGATTGGATCACATGTATAGTAAACAGTAGACTACGGCTCGTCCTCGAGTTTGGATTCTCAGGGAGGCAACTTCTCCCCCTGGATCTCACATGCCGACTTATGCTGCCTTCGCAACGAGTTAGCCATAACATCAGGTTTAACAATGCGAAGGTATTTGACCACTTACTTGTGTCTTTCTTCACTCACGCAATGTACCGCCTGCCCCACCACGAGCGTGCGCGCCTCAATGTCAAAGCTGAGTCACATGGCCGGTTCGGACGCCACGGTGTCTCGAGGTCCGGGGACTGGCGGACGTAGCGGCCGTCGAGCACGGCGTGCGGGTCCAGGACGTTGTCGCTGAGCGACGTTGGGGACGCTACGGGACAGAGGATGTTTTCCGCCTGGCGGCAGATCCCCCCGGTGGCGCTGGCCGGGTTGGTCACCCGGGAGATGAGCGGCAGCGCGCAGAGGAACGGCGTGCCCGACCCCTGAAAAGGGTCAGGGTCCTCGGATGCGCCCTAGGCGAGATGAGGGAAGTCAGGCATTCGATCCAGAACAACATGATGGGGAGACGAAGACGGACAGAAACGTGAGTAGGCCTAAGATATTTGAGCTTGGTCTGGCTGCCCAACAGTTCGTCTCTCTTTGGTCGCTCATACAGGGTGGCTTTTCATCTCAGGGTGGTGAATGACGAAGGTCCCGAAGGGGGAAGAGCGGCGGGGCCTTTAGTCCGTTCAGCCAATGTCACCTTCCATGCCCTGACGACATTCATGACTGTGGCATGCGTCCACATGGCAGGCTGTTTACCTCTGTGGTCGTGGGCATCGGCGAAGAAAAAGCTGTTCTAGACAGCGTGGATGAAGTTGCTGCCGTTCCGATACGCTGCCGTATTGGGGGTTTGTCTCTATTGTCTAAGAGATCACATGGCGCCTTCAAGTTGAAGCACCGACTTGAGTATGGACCTATAGAACGAGTAGTAAGCATTGAGAAAGGAAAGCTACACCCCATCTCCGCTAGTCCTGCTCTCTGCCACAGGGCTCCGGAGACATCATCCCGATCGTGCATGTTGGCTTCTGGGAGAAGCCTACAGAAACATGAAACAAGTTTGGACCACCTCAAAGAGCTCATACACGTGCGTCGCGACAAAGTCTTTACGTCATCCATATCTTTGCCCGAAGGGAGCTGTGGCCGCTCAGTGGCTGAAAGGACGGGGAGCGCGGAAGAGGACGGCTTGGCCGACGACACGGCCGGGGAGGCACCAGCCAATAGGGGCGTGTTTGGCCGGCACGGCGTAGCCCCCACATACTATTCTACCTATGCCATGTAGATCAGCGAAAAGATCGCGCGGGCGGTGCGCCAGGGCTTGGCAGCCATCCATCTCGTCCACGTTTCGTTGGTCGCGCACGGTTTAAAGATAGCAATGATCGGCGGCGGGCCGGCCCGCTTTGCTGCATACTATGTACTACATCTTACGATCCTGCATGCCTAGAGTTTAAGTAGCTGCCCTGTTCCCGAAACCTTTTGCTATAACGGACGACGGAGTCAGCATGAACCCTGGAGTTTGGTGCGGACCGCTATAGCCGCACGATCCGTTCCGTCATTGGTCGGGCGGGAATTGCGGGAAGTGGTCGGAACCCCACAACCTCTCATACAGATGGCTATCGTTATTTTGGGAGAAAGAGAATAGAGTTTATAACCCTGGCCAACCCCGTAGCATTAGTTACTGCTAGTAGGCGGGAGCGCCTCAGAGGCAATCACAATAGGGGTATATATGCAGGCGCTGCCAAGATCCACGCGGCTGTCGCGAGTCATGGCCATCGTCTGAAATTTTCCTTACGGGGCGCGTGTTGCTGACGATTCATCCCCCTAGCCCATCCGCCACTGCCCCCCCGCGTAAGATGCACGTTGTACTAAGTACATGGCCAAGAGTGTTTCCCGCAACCCCAGTCCCTGGCTTCGCTTCCCGCAGTCGACCAGCGGCTCATGCCGGCCGCTGGTACTCCCCCTTGGCCACCATCTCGTTGATGGTCTTTTCCGTCACCATCATGGCCTCGACGCCGGCGGGCGTGCCGCAGTAGACGGTGGCCTGCAGGACTGCCTCGCGGATCTCGAACTCGGTCAGGCCGTTGTTGATGGCGCCGCGCGTGTGCAGCGCCAGCTCGAGCCACGCCTTCTGGGCAATGATGATGCCAATGTCTGGTTGCGTATGGTCAGCCATGCAAGGGCGGTGCTTCTTGTTCTTCCTAGTAGGAAAGAGAGTTTGCTCGGGAACTGGGCGTGCCACTTACTCAGGAGACTGCGCTGCTTCCGGTCCAGGCCGGGACGCTGCCAGATGGTGCCCCAGGCCCACTCGGTAATGAGTTGTTGTCCGGGCATCGTGAAAGGGGTCGCGTTCTGCAGGGCCTTGTCGACGTACTCGTCGCCGAGGACGGCGCGGCGCACCTTGACGCCCTCGTCGAACAGCTGCTTGTACAGCTCGTCGAAGTTGGGATTGGTCGACATGGTGATGATGATGATGACTAGCAGATGTTTAGAGGATGACCAGCAGATGACGAAACAAGTAATGTTTCCGAATATAGCTTGTTCTTGGTGGGTCTTGGGTTCCTGTCGGATAGGAATGGCAAGAAACTGAATGTGCTGCGAGGAGTGAAGGGGCGGTGCACGATGAGTGTTGGTAGGCTATTCTTCACTCTACCATGTTCCATCCGCTGCAGACGCTTTTAAGTCGAGAAAGAAACCAACAAAGTCTTCCGTCTATTTTTCGTGCGGCCGCTTGGGGTGTAAGCAAGCCGCGGAGTTGTGATATTGTGAGTCAGCATCGTTGCTAACTTATTTGTCAAGTCTTCGTCAGCAAAGCATTCCTTTAAGATGACACCATATACCCAGCCAAGCACTATACTACGTCGGCCGAGCGGATCGGGACCGCATCGTACGTTGGCATCCGCCATTGATGGGCGGCAGGGGGCCAAGGCTTGTTCTTGGACAGGATGGAGCCGCCGGATGGAGAAAAACCCCCACCCCATCGCATGCAACCCTTTCTGTCCTCCGGCCTAAGTGGGTGTCTGCGCCCAGGGGTCCCGTCCGTGCTTGCGTAAGTGGCTTGGAAAAGCTTGACCAATCTTAATCTCCATCTGGACGGGAACCCTACCCGTGCCGCCGCATGGCACTCTGGGAGGCTCGAAACCATCACATAAGGTTTCGACCTGCAGCTCGGGAGCAGTTTATATTACGTGACAGATACCGGCCGGGTCGTAAAGCCTGCAGCTGGGTGCCGGTCAGTAAGTAAGCCTTGCTCGCCTCATGACGCGAAGACTATACACTTGTCTTGGTTTTTTTTGCCAACTTAATTCCGCCCTGTCTCTGCTTTCTTATTCGGCAGCTGAAAGGCGCGATGACAACGGCCAAGGCTGAACTGTAAGGCTGCCCAGAGATTTAGGTGCCGCTTCAACCCCAGATCCGATCCCGCGATGGAGCCTGGGGGCTCGTCCGATGGAAAACTCGCCCACTGGTTCGTGCGATCTGCATCGTGGCAGCCCACTCGCTCCGCCCACTCCGTAATTCCAAACCGACCCACGACGGGGCCGAGTACAGACAGAATCGTGGCCTTGTAGAGCGATCGGGCCGTTAGGAAAAATTCTCTCATGCATGCAATGCCACCCCGTGCTTAGACGTGCAGCCGCCAGAGGCTCTACGGTAACCAGGCTGGCCGTTATCCAGTTATTAGACTTTTTCACGGTCCATGAAACAACGACATGTTCATCGCGGAATAGCACTCTGCCGCTCGAAAAACCCTGATTCGGATGGCCCTTCGTGATTTCCACTGCATATCGCGTCAAGAGCCTGCATCCAGGGTCTTCTCTCGAGGTCGAGGTCCGTGCTGGTCACTCGCTGGGGACCTTGTGGGTGTAAGAGGCAAAGCGCCGTAAATGATTGTCTACGTTCTGTCTATACGGCGCGTCGAAAGCAAATACATGGTTTTGCGAGTTTCTTGTGAGTCAGGCCGCGTGTATGTCGCGGCCAAGTCCGTCGTTTGCATCGTGGTGCTTACTCTTTCACGATACACGTCAGCGGCGGCCAATCCGTCTGGGCAACACAGTTGCGGTGTCATGCTTACTATAGGGCGGGCTCCGATTCCAGGAGCGCCGGGGCATAATGACAATGTGACCCGAGAAGCTGACAGCGTCGCGGGATGAAGTCTGATTTGTGAAGGACGCCTCGCGGGGCTCCTCCAGACTGCCCCTGTCAGAGAGCTGATCCTTCATGCGCTTGACTCAGACACATGCGTCTGGTCGTCCGACTCTTGACTCTGTCGCGGCTCTTCGTAAGGGGCTTAGGGTGTCACGAAGGGGACGCTGTATAACGGCCAGACTAAGAAGGTACATGCTATCCCACGGCCAGGACGATTACCTATATAAAGGGGGTGTTACACATCCTCCATCATCATCTTCATCCCCTCGAGTAGTCCAGGCAAGTCTGATAACAGCTCAGCAACTACCACACTACCACTCTTCACATCCAGATTACAACATGACTGTCACAACTTTCTCTTCTACTGGCTCAGCCGCCTCCGGGCCTGGCCATGCCCACATCGCCATCGTGGGCGCCGGACCTCGCGGGACGAGCGTCGTCGAGCGCCTCGTGGCCTACGCCCCAGACCTCATCACCCCGGGCAAGCAGCTCACAGTCCACGTTATCGACCCTTCATCCCCCGGCCCCGGCAACGTGTGGCGCACCAATCAGTCCACAGAGCTCCTGATGAACACCGTCACCTCCCAGATCACCCTATTCACAGACAAGAGCGTCGAGTCGGCGGGACGCATCGTCCCGGGGCCGACCCTGTACGAGTGGCTGAAGGACTCGCATCCGGAGCTCGGGCCGGATGACTACCCGACCCGGGCCCTGTACGGCGAGTACCTGACGTGGGTCTTCAACGACGTGGTGGCGCGGGCTCCGCCCAACTTCCACGTCGAGGTGCACACTACGCGCGCCGTCCGCCTCGACGACGGCCTCAAGGGCTTCCAGACGCTGGCCCTCGAGGACGGCACGACGCTGACGGGCCTGGCCGCCGTCGTGCTCGCCCAGGGCCACCTGCCCCTCGAGGCGGACCGCGACCAGCGCGCCCTGGCCGCCTACGCCCAGCGGCACCGGCTGACCTACATCGCGCCCGTCAACCCGGCCGACGTGGACCTCTCGGTCCTGCGCGCCCAGGAGCCCGTCTTCCTGCGCGGCCTGGGGCTCTGCTTCTTCGACTACATGGCCCTCCTGACCCTGGGCCGCGGCGGCCGCTTCGAGCGCACCGCCCCCTCCGCCGGCGGCTCTCTGCGCTACGTCGCGTCCGGGAACGAGCCCCGCATGTACGCCAGCTCGCGCCGCGGCATCCCCTTCCAGGCGCGCGGCGACAACGAGAAGGGCGCGTTCGGGCGCCACTACTCGATCCTCATGACGGACGAGGTCATTGCCGACTTCCGGCGCCGCGCCGGCAAGGGCGACGCGCCCGATTTCATGCGCGAGGTCTGGCCCCTGATCCGCAAGGAGGTCGAGCTCATCTACTACGAGGCCCTGCTGCGCCGCACCGACTTCCGGGGCCGGTTCCTGGCGGTCCCCGCCGACAGCGCCGAGGAGACGCAATTGCTGGAGCAGGAGCTCGGCGTGGCGGCGGGGCAGCGCTGGTCGTGGGAGCGCCTGGGGCGGCCCCACGCTGCCCATACGTTTGCGGACGCCGCGGAGTGGCAGGACTGGCTCGTCGGCTACCTGCGCGAGGACGTCAAGCACGCGTCGCTCGGCAACGTGTCGGGGCCCCTGAAGGCCGCCCTGGATCTGCTGCGCGACCTGCGCAACGAGGTCCGGCTCATCGTCGACCACGCCGGCCTCTCGGGCGAGTCCCGCCGCGCGCACCTCGACCGCTGGTACACGCCCCTGAACGGTTACCTGTCCATCGGCCCGCCCCGCGAGCGCATCGAGCAGATGATCGCTTTGTTGGAGGCCGGCATCCTGACCCTGGTCGGTCCCTCGCCCGAGGTGGTCTCCGGCGGCTCCGAGCACGAGGACGCCTGGGTCGCTCGGTCGCCTGAGATTCCCGGGTCGGCGGTCCGCGTCACGGCGCTGATTGAGGCCCGTCTGCCTGAGCCGGACTTGCGCAGCACCGGTGATGCGCTGCTGGCGCGGCTGCAGGAGACGGGGCAGTGCCGGCCTCATGTTGTGGATGGGTACGAGACGGGCGGGCTCGACGTGACGCACAGCCCCTTCCACCTCATCGACTGCCAGGGCAGGGCGCACCCTCGGCGGTTCGCCTTGGGGGTGCCGACTGAGGGAGCGCATTGGGTCACGGCGGCTGGGGCCCGGCCGGGTGTGAACTCGGTCACGCTGTGCGACACTGATGCCGTGGCCGGGGCCGCGCTGCTGACGGCGGTCAGCGGCCTGAGGGGTCTCTCGCCCGAGTTCCGGCCGATGGTGCAGAGCGAGTCGATGATGATCCAGCCTATCCGTTTGTAAGGAAATGGCTGTGCCGGACTCGCGGGAGTGAAAAATATGGAGGGTGGAAGACTGACGACTGAAGAAGATTGGATTTGGAATGCCGGCGTTATCCATGTTTTCTTTTCCTTTTTGATACGATACTACCTAGATTTGTCATTTCATTGGAGTGTATATAGCAAAAGTTAGCCAGATTGAATAGAGTGCTTCGAAACTATCTACCTATGATCCCATCATCTCAGACAGCCGCCCGCCACTGATATCTTGTTATTAGTCCTGTCATGTTGGCGTATCCTAGCTTGCGCTGGATTCAATGCCGACGACCTTTTCGGATGAAGCCAGCATACCGGGCTACTTTCGACAGCTCTCCCAAGTTTATGGTAACACCCGTCGCATGTCTGGTCCGAGGACCATCCAGTAGCTGCCACCTCATATATCTTGAACTAACTAGTCCAAAGTATCCTCAAGTATTGCGAGCTTCTGTATAGCAAACTGCAACCAACGGCAGTCTTACATGCCAGCATTGCTTGCCTGCCTGCTTCAGGCATAGGTTCCGCTTCCCAAAACTGCTCTACGGCAGCAAGATATACCGGCATGATGATAGCTCCATGCCTCTTGCCGCTGATCTCGACGCGCCTGCCGTGTACAATCCGATAGTATGATCGACCAACCTCGGAATTGAGGCTGCCGAATTGCAAATACCCGGCATGACGATGCAAGACGGCAAGTATATCCCAAAATATCCGCCGCGAACATACCCATTGGATGCCCGTATGCTGCGCAATGCTATCATCCGTCCAAAACGTTCCTTCCCGATATACCTATTGATAGTGACTCCCCACAACCAACATCTGCATCATCCAGCTTCCGCATATGGAGCAAACGTCAGGCCTGGCTGCATATATTCACCCAGACGTCCCGCGCGTCAGGCTACGCGCCCAGGTCACAGCTGACTATTGCTCCATGCATACTATACGACCTTGACAATGGGAAGGGCAATGCTAACAAAGCGTGACTTGGCGGGCGCCAAGCCCACGCCAACAGGCCCGTAGTTGTCTGTGGGTGTTGCGTCAGCCCTCGACATGCCGGTGACTTGCCTCCCCTCACCTGTGAATCGCCATGCACGCCTCCATTCAATGCCCTCGCATATTGCATTCAATATGGCGCGTCAGCCTTCATCGCGCTTTAGGGGCGCCTTTTGCTTATATTCACACATTCATTCACCCGATACATAACGAGAAAATCCATGACCGCCGTGAATACAAGCGGTGCACCCGGTGCATCGAGGGAAGAACGACCGGGGCGCGACATAGAACGGCATCGAAGGCCAAAGTATAGCTATATAAGCCCCGAGATCTTCGCCGTTGTCCTCGACTTTTCTTCTCTCCTCCATCACAGCAGCAGCAGCTTCAGCTTCACGATCGGCATACTAATTCCAAGGATTTCTTCGAAAGTTTCACGACTTCATTTCTCGATACGGTCGCGCTCGTTCGCATCCCGCTCAAACTCGTTTTCGTCTTCGTCAGCTTCATTCTCGGACCGCCCAATCTCGTTCAGCGCGCTTATCGTCTTCCGAGACCTCCCCGGCTTCATTCCAAGGTATACTCATCCTCATCGGCGCTGTCGTTAACCCCTTTTCTCGTCGTACTCATTCTCGGCGGCGTCCCCGCCCACGTCGTCCGCGCTTCGGTCCACGCCGTTCGCGCTTCGGTCCACGTCGTCCGCGCTTCGGTCTATACCGTCCGCGCTTCGGTCTGTATCGTTCGCGCTTCGGTCTGTATCGTCCGCGCTTCGGTCTGTATCGTCCGCGCTTCGGTCTACGTCGTCCGCATTTCGGTCTATATCGTCCGCGCATTCATCATGCAAACGCTAACATACTCATCTCAGGCACCAGCATACTCAACTCGAACACCGACACACTCAGCCCAGACACAGACAAAATGGCCGGACTCACCTTCATCGCCATCCTCTTCTCCGCCTTCGTGGCCATGGTCGCCGCCCACAGCGGCAGCCTGACCTACAACCCCTACGGAGGCGCCACGGGCGCCTGCGGCCACGCCATCAACGACGGCGACAACACCGTCGCCGTGGCCGCGAGCTACTTCACGGCCTCCAACAGCAACAACGACCCGGTCTGTGGCAAGACCGTCAACATCATCTACAACGGCGTCACCACCTCGGCTCAGGTCTGGGACAAGTGCGCCGCATGCGGCGATGGGGACCTCGACGGCACGATTGGCCTGTTCACCAAGATCGTGGGATCGACTGGCCCTGGCCGTGTCAGCATTGAGTGGAACGGCATCTAGATGGAATGACATCTGGAAGTGGTGGGATATCATGTATGGCCTCATCCCCTGGAAGAGGGAGGCGGAGATGCTAGTCGGATATTTGTGGGTTCATAGACAGACGCTAGCAACGGATGCAACGCGCAGATTTAAATGTTGAGATGTAGCAGTAAATCTCACATATAGTACTGTTCGTAGGTACGAAATGGAACATTGTCCATTCATTGCCTTGCGCGTATACATGTGTGTGAAGTTTGCCGTATACTCCGTATATCTGGACAAATCCGGTGTTGTATGCGCTTATGCCAAGTGCCAAGTGCTGACAAGCCTTCACTAATAGCAATTCGTGATGGAATCAAGCTTTCCAGCGCCGGTATCCGATTGCTTGTCTAAACCCCGACGAGCCAATCAGAATGCGACGATGCGCGACCGCCCCTGTTCAATGCCTCCGACTACTGGACCGCTAGCCACCTAAAGGGCAAGGGGTGGTTACGGCGAGATGACGGTCTGGACGGTGCCCCCGGCCGCTAAAAGGCCCCAACCGAAAACATGCCATCTTCGTGGTGGGGAGACCCTGTCGAAATGGCGAAAAGATACGACCCAGAACAGGGTTCAGGATCCAGCTTTCCCATTATCTGGCCCCGGAAGAGATAAGACGAGCGAGAAAAAAAATCCGTCCGAGTCCACTCCGGCGATGAGAAATTTTCGGCCGTATAAAAGGTTGGTCGCGTGCCACTCGCGCGCTTTCTCCTTCTGGAAGAAAATGTGTGCGTGGTAAGCGGCACCTTCCAACTTGGAATCTCGCAGTCGATCCCTCCTTCCCGAGACGACCCCTCCCTCCATTGCTTGCAAGTTGCATCCCATCCCGCCTTTCCTTCCATCCAATCTCCCCCGCACCCTTGTCTCGTGCATACGCATAAGCAAGCATGCCGACCGCCGCCGACCTGGAGAAGGGCCACGGTCCCGAAAAGCCCTTTGTGGCCGGCAATGACGTGCACTCCAACAACAGCGTCATGGTCGACGAGTCCGCGGCCGTGAAGGAAACCGGGGCGACGGGCAATGGCAATGGTCGTGGTGTGCTGGCGAGTATGCGCCGCTTCGAGTCCAAGATGGATGCCAAGTTTGGCGTCGAGTCCGAGGCCATCAGCCGCAAGCGGCCCGAGGACAAGCGCCACGTCCCCTGGCACGAGCAGCTGTCCATGGCGCTGCTGTGGGCCTCGAGCACCATGAACACCAGCTGCTTCGCGACCGGGTTCCTGGGCCACGAGCTCGGCCTCTCGATGGGGCAGTCCATCGCCATCACCGTCTGCGCCTCCCTGATCGGCAGCGCCCTCACCGGCTTCTCCGCCACCTTCGGCGCCGCCACCGGCCTGCGCCAGATCTCCATGTCGCGCTTCAGCTTCGGCTGGTGGCCCAACAAGCTCATCGCCGCCCTCAACACCATTGTGCAGATCGGCTGGGCTTCGGTCTCGTGCATCACTGGCGGTCTCGCTCTGACTGCTGTCGCGGACGGGCACCTGTCGCTCATCGTCGGTATCGTCATTCTGGCCGTCTTCGCGACGCTGATCTCCTTTGTGGGGTTGAAGGCTATTCTGGTTTACGAGAGGTCAGTAGTTCTGGTGGTTTCTTTCCTTTCCTTCAATTGTGCCTTGAAGTTCGCAACTTGAAATCCGTGCCACCTTCACTGTGTCTGCCTGAAGCATGGGGATTTACGATTCTTCACTCCACAGATATGCCTGGGTCCTCTTCTTCATCATCTTCATGGTCATCTTTTCCGAGACGGGCCGCTTCGCCGACAACACCTCGCCCAGCAAGCTCAAGGGCGCCGACCTCTCCGGTAGTGTACTCAGTCTGATCGCCATCGTCTACGGAAGTTCGGCCTCGTGGTGCACCATGGCCTCGGACTACTACGTGCACTACCCCGTCGACGTATCGCGGGTCAAGGTCTTCTTCCTGACCACCTTCGGCCTCGCCATCCCCACCAGCATCGGCATGGTCGCCGGGTGTGTCGTGTCGTCGGCTCTCAACAACCGCCCCGACTGGGCGGCCACCTACGAGGACGATGGCCTGGGCTTCTTGATCCAGGAGATGCTGTACCCTCGTGGGTTTGCCAAGCTCATCCTGACCCTGCTGGTCCTGTCGGGTATCAACGTCAACGTTATCAGCATCTACAGTGCCGCCATCTCCTGCCAGCAGATCTCGCGGCCTTTCGCCCGGGTGCCACGCTTCATCTGGACGATCCTGTGCTTTGCCGCCATCCTGGGTCTCGCCCTGGGCGGTCGCGAACAGCTCAACGCGTACCTGCAGAACTTCCTGTCGCTGCTGGGCTACTGGTGCACCTCGTACTTCGTCGTCATGTTCGTCGAGCACTGGGTCTACCGCAAGGGCAACTTTGCCAACTACGACCTCGAAGGCTGGAACGACCCGAGCCGTCTGCCCCATGGCATCGCCGCCCTCACCGCCTTCCTCCTCGGCGTCGTCGCCTGGATCATGGGCATGGTGGAGACGTGGTACGTCGGCCCCGTCGGCGCCCTCATTGGCTCTTCGGGTGGAGACGTCGCCAACGAGTTTGCCTTCGTCGTCACCCTGGTCACCTACCTGCCGGCCCGCTACCTGGAGCTCAAGATCTTTGGGCGGTAAGATACCATTATCTTCGAAGAGAATTATCAAAGTAAGCAAAGCAATCTAGGGGATAGATAGGTACTTTACTCGTACTATCACATGCCCGTATAATAAGCAAGACCACGAAAGGGATCTTTCCCCATGTCCCAACCCCTTTCGGTTCTGAACAGGTCACCTCTTATCAAGCCGCCTGGTCGGTTTTGATGCTCGAGAAAGCGCATCGCAGGCCTGTCGTGGAGTCTCGATGCTCTCCCGCCTCTTGTGGCATTGGGCCGAGACTCTTCACGGCACTGGCTCTTCTCTATGCAACCGATGGCACATCAACACAGGTGAAGTATGCGTAGGACCATCTCAATCTGGTAAGTCAACTATAACGTAGAAGCGCGATCGGGTTCGTCGTCAATGGCGCTTGCCGCGTTCACGTTGGTCGTGACGTACGGTATAGCGTATCGTGCGTTGACCGACGTTTCGTGTGTCGCCTTCCGCTTTCGTGGAGGTCATTTGCATTGCGGGTCTTTCATTGGCCCGCCGTGTGTCGCGGGTTTTTGCTCGTACGGTAGGTAGGTGTTTTTCGTCGGTGCGTGTTTTGCTCTCTTGGGCAAATCGCAGCAGCGTTTGGATAGCCTATGCAGCTTACTTTCTATATGCGTATTCCGCGCCTTTTCAATCTAAATATTCGACTTCATTCTCGTCTCGTGCGTTCAGTGTGGTTTTTGCGTTCTTCAATTCTGCAATCGTTGAGTCGCGGTCGCTCAGTCCAATGCATGCTCACCAGACCCGCGGGATTGACGGTCGGAGCTCTATGGATGGCTTCGCAGGCCAGTGAATGTTCTCGTGTCGCCGGCTAGGATGCCAGTCCTTCTGGCTCGATCAATTGAAGACTCGAAGATTCTGAAGTTATTATGGCCGATGTCGAGATTTATGAAGACCTCAAATCTTTCTCTGTACTGCGCATCACCCAGCACCAGCGAGACCAACATTGCTGGGAACTAAATCCCTCTTCCTGCAAATCGCCGTTACTCAAACCAAGCCCCTATCATTATGAAGTTCACAGGCCCTCTCTTCTGGGTCTTCTGGTTGCTGTCTCCATCGTCCGGCCGATTGAGCAGATGGATGACTTAAATTCTTAGGATCCGATCTACACCCCTCAACCTGAACCAACCAGACGCAGCCTGCAGGTCGAGAATCACGCTTGCACTACGACCTTCTGTGTATAGCAGAAACAGTAAGCCGGACGTCTTCATCGGTCGCTATTGATATTCTTCTTTCTCTTGAACAACTTGATCAGAATAGGTTTTGGAAAGCTCAAACAATACTGTTTGATTGATGATAAAGTCAATTGATTCGCTGTTTTAGGTCTTATAATACGAGCAGATATCTAGCCCATTTCTATAAATATCAGCTTCTTTCTGTCCTATCATACAAATCATGGGTTTCGGACCAGTAAACGACCTGCACTGCAAAATTAGCTACGCAGTGGACGTTGCGACTTGTGACGTTCGGAGACTTACGTGATGCCCGCTAAGAAGGCCAAAGGCAGCAAATCGGCAGATCCCCTACTTGAATTCCAATGTTGCAGCTGCACATCCGTTGGCCGTTTCACAAGGCCTCCTCTCGCAAGTGGGATGATTACCAACTGAAGATGTGCTTGTATGACAGGAGGTTGAATCGTGGATAAAAAAGCCCACAGCCGGACCTAATGGCCCGGCCGAGTCGCAGCAGGGCGTACTCGTATTATTCCATTTGCCAATCGCTGATCCTCTATCCTCTGTCGCATTGATGGTGGACGAGAGCCTCCAGAAGCTCGCAGCTCGTTTGGACTACGGTTTTAGCACCCCCGAATGCCTGGGCCCCTGGCTCTGCCCTGGCGTAGCGCACCGAGAACCGCCCCATTTTCCTCTTCACATGCCAAAAGGTCGATTATGTCGCGCGTTTTCTTACAGTCTCTGACGTCAGGCGCAGGGATTCTCCAAAATAATCGGCCAATTTGGGAGGAGCTTCAATGCTTGTTTCTGGAATCCAAGCTCCGATTGGCATCGTGGATTGATGTAAATAGTTCGTAATAAACTTGACGATCCCGCTGCCAAGGCATGCTCTGTATCCCTACCTTCTTGAAATATCCTTAGCATCTCCCTCAGTTGCTGAAATAGTGAACGGGAAGAGAGAAAGAGGAGAGACATAACCACCTCCACTACACTTGTCTCAATCGTTTTGTACGCTACCGAACAAGCCGATAGGCAAAAGTTGACGATATGCCGTCCGAATCCAAGGTCGAGAACCCGTTCCACCCGTTCTTGTTCGTCTACCAACTGTGGCAATGGATCATCGACTTCATCCTGTCGCCGTCGCCCCCGAAGCCCGGTGAGCAGCTTTCGCGGCCCAAGATCGCCATCATCGGTGCAGGCATCACGGTGTCGCGTCTGCTGCCCACTGCGTCGGCCACGGCTTTGATGTCACCATATTCGAGGCGGGCGACGAGAAGAATGTCGGTGGTATCTGGAGTGTAAGTCGAGCCAAGCTAATGCCAGGTCAATCGCCAATATACTAATGCTTTTTGATTGATGCAGAAAGTCAACAACACCTCGAGCCTTCAGATCCACTCGCTCATGTACCGCTTCCACCCCTCGGTGAAGTGGGAGCGCGGCTACCCGGACCGACAGCAGATCATCAGCCAGTGCGCCAGGTCTGGGAGCGCTACGGACTCGACAAGAAACCGTGTTCAACAAGAAGATCGAGAAGGTCTACAAGGACGACAAGGGCCGCTGGGTCCTGGATGACCCCTCCAATGGCGTTTACGAAGGCCTTATCGCCGCCGTCGGTACCTGTGGCGAGCCCAAGATGCCGCACCTCGACGGCATGGAGAAGTTCAAGGGGCCCAAGTTCCACTCCAGCCAATTGACCGGGTAAGTGGTCATATATGAATTTTCGGTTTGATCGAGAGCTAATAATTCTTTTCCCCGTAGAAAATCCGCCAAGGACAAGACCATGATCGTCATCGGCGGCGGCGCGTCGGCCGTCGAGGCGCTCGAGTTCGCAGCCGAGGAGGGTGCCAAGAAGGTGTACATCATCGCCCGGTCGGACAAGTGGATCATCCCGCGCAACCCCATCGTCAACATGCTACTCGCCCTCAACATCTTCGGCCAGGAGACCATCTTCAGCTTCATCCCCGAGTTCCTGCTGCGCAAGCTCTTCTACCGCGACCTCGAGGACCTGGCCCCCTACAACAAGGGCATCTTCATGGACACCCCCATGGTCAACTCGGACGTCATGGACAAGCTGCGCAGCGGCGCCGCCGAGTGGGTGCGCTGCGACATCCAGGACTTCACCGACCGCGGCATCCTCGTCAACAAGCGCGAGAAGGGCGTGCCGCCCGGGGGGCCGGGGCGCACCGTCCACATCGAGGGCGACATGGTGGTCCAGGCCACGGGCTTCAAGCGGCCCTCGCTGAGCTTCCTGCCGGACGACTGCTTCGAGGAGCCCTACGGCGCGCCCAACTGGTACCTCCAGACCTTCCCGCCCACCCGTCCGTCTCGGCCATCAACTGCACCTACCTGTCCGCCATCGGCACCGTCGGCAACTGGCACATCGGCATCTACACCCGCATCCTGTTGATGTTCCTCGCCGACCCCCTGACGCGGCCCCGCCCCTTCTGGATGCGCCGCTGGATCGACATGACCAAGGTCCTCAAGGCCACGGCCCCGACCGGCGCTTCGACTTCTTCACCTACCTCGAGCTGCTCTGGTGGTTCGCGTTCTGCGTCACCATCAACCCCTTCCGCTGGAAGTGGGCCGCCTTCGTCTTCTTTGGCATTGGGTCTGCGCTGCCGAAGCGTATTGTTCGTGTCGAGGACCGGATGCGCAACGGGCTGGGGCTGCAGCACCAGGAGGTCGAGAGGGATACGGGCAAGAGCTTCTAAAGAGGGAGGCTTATTGGGCAGAGAAAAGAAGGAGTGGCATGGAATGCGCAAGGGGTCAGGCAGATATCGTCGCGGTAAAAATAGGTTGGCATTCTGACAGGAAGCAGCCTGGGCAAGACAGTTAACCAAGTCTGTTCTGAAAATTGTAAATGGTTATTGGGGAAGAACAGGAAACGGCGTTCGGGTTTAGGCACAGCGGATCCGATCTGGATAAATCGAGAAAGACTGAAAAAGTGAGAACGACTTGCTAAACAGAGCATGTGACAGATATTTTGTACGAGCGAAAAGGCAACAGTATATGCTGGAATATAGCTGTAAATCTACACAAACATCTAAGTAATCATATATCTGGAGTGAGAGGGTTTTATGAACCAAATTCTAACTTTTATTTTGGGTATCAAGACCGTCTCGGTACAAGAACAGTCAAAATCTAAACACACTATACATCCACCAAGCAGCAACTCCATCCTCACCTCTTGGCACGCTTGCCGCCACCCCTCTGGCCGTCCATGGTCTTGACGCGCTTCTGGTAGCCGCCGCCGACAATCTCGCGGGTGTTGCTGTTGAAGCCGCTGTTGCGGTCGCCGTCGCCGACCTCGCGGCCGCGCTTGCGGCTGTTCTCGAGCAGGGCCTTTGTGCCGCTGGCGCCCGAGGGCTTCTTGCGCGTGAGCCGGTCGATGCGGTCGACGTTGCCGAGGTCGCGCCAGTCCTCGCCGCCGAACTGCATGGCGCCGGTGCGCCCCTGCTCCTTGTTGCGCTTGGTGCGGTCCTTCTTGCTCTCGGCGGGCAGGCGCGTGAAGTTGGTCTCCTCGTAGTCGCGGCGGCGGTCCTCGTCGGCCTTCTGGTACGCCGTCTTCATGCCGCGGCCGCCCGACACGATGGTGGTGCCCACGCTGGGCTGCGCCAGGGGCTGGTCCAGCACCTCCTCGTTGACGAACTCGTTCATGGTGGCCGAGCGGCCGGGGCGGGCGCGGTCCCGGGCCTCGCGGCGCTCCGTCGTGGGCATCACGGTCGCGCTGATCTTGGGCGGGCGGTACACGCCGCTGCGGTCGGCGTCGGACGCGGCGGCGGCGGCCATGCCGGCGGGGTTCTTGGAGGCCTGGAAGCCGAAGCTGGGCAGGGCCGAGCTGGCGTTCTTGTCCACCACGGGGGCACCGCCGTTGATGGTGGCGCCACCCTCCGCGTCGCTTTCCTCTTCTTCGTCGGACTCTTCGGCTTCCCGCATGGCGGCGCTGTGGGCGGCGTTCTGGGTCTGGCGTTCGGTGTCGTCGGCGGCGCGCAGCATTCTGTCGAGCTGGTACTCGAGCTTTTCTTCCAGGGGGCGAACGCCCTTCTCGAGGTAGAGGCGCAGCTCGACCAGCTTCTCGACTACGGTGTTTGACAGGTCCGAGTCATCTTCGTCGGAGTTTTTTGCGTTTCGGATCTTCAAGAGGGAGGAAGACGAGGTTCTGCAGGTAGGACAGAAGCAGTTCGTTCTTGGTATCGAGCAGGGACACGCCATTCTGGGGAGGCTCAATGCCGGCCAGTTTCGGGGTGGCTTCGTAGGCGGAAGTCAATGACTGAGTCAAAGTGTCCAGCAATGCTGGCAGAGAAGTGAGGGCTGCCATCTTGTTTGGCGGTTCTGTTTTGCTGTTTGGTGATACAATCTGGGGGAGACGGCCGATGGATTGTACCAACTCAAAAAAAGTTCAGAGACAAAAAAGTAGCGATAAGGCGCGATAAGCAAGAGGCGCCCCACTGTCTTCCAGCAGCCTCCCGCCTGTGAGTTTGCAGATTTGCAGGTCCAGTAGCAAGCACCCCTGTCGGAAAATCGGATTTAACGTACCGGCTTGGGTGCCTGTGCACTGGGGACAGCTAAACCGTAACCAGGAGGCCCAGCTATTGGGACCTAGCAGGGCCCCATTCCCGACTGGATCAAACTGAATGCGCCGCTAGTGACAGAAGAAGGCCATGCATGCTAGGCCGTCAGCTACTGCTGCATCAAACCTCCAAGCACTTGACCAAGCTGCTCCTGAAAATTGTTGGTGTTGTCATTTCACAAGGAATTCTCGAAGGATAGACCAACTCCCTGAATCACCACAAGGTCGCAGTCAGGATTGGAGATACAGCCAATCCCTTGATGTGAACACCTGCGCTCTGGTGTCCCTTTAACCTGCTACCCCCTCCAAAACATTTGTGTATCTGCATACGTAAGTGTCCATAGCTCCCTCGTCTTGCTGATCAGTCCACGTCGCAATCTTCCGTCATCCTCGCCAACCCTGCCACCTTGCCTTTCCACATGCATTCAATGTCCATCTTCGATTGAGAACCATCAGCCCTACGTTACTTGCATGGGAAAACTCGAGCACGTTCTACCTGCATCGTGAAGCCGAGTAACTAATTGATCCAATTGTTGCAGTTAGCCCTCCTTTTTATCCTCCTTCGCCATGCGAGGCACCATCGGCGCAACGTCCTCGGCGACGTTGATCGCGACTCTCCTCGCCATACCTCAACTCACATCCGCCTTCTACCTCCCCGGTGTCGCGCCGACCTCCTACAAGAAAGATGCCAGCGTGCCCCTATACGTGAACAGCGTCAAGCCGGTCGCTGCCTCCCAAGATGGTGTCCTCCACTCCGTCATGTCCTACGACTACTACCACGAGCGCTTCCGATTCTGCCAGCCGCCCGATCCCAAATACGTGTCGGAGAGTCTAGGCAGCATACTGTTCGGCGACCGCATCATGACCTGGGTTCCAGCTGGAGATGGGCCACAACCAGACCTGCAAGTCGCTCTGCGAGTCCGTCTACGACGAGGAATCCGCCCACTTTGTCAACAAGCGCATCATGCAAGGCTACGCCATCAACTGGCTCGTCGACGGGCTCCCTGCCGGCCAGAAGATCATCGACGAGATCACTAGCACCACCTTCTACAGCCCTGGCTTCCAGCTCGGCCAGGTAAACCTCGACGCGGCCGAACGAAAGCCCTACTTCAACAACCACTACGACATCGTCGTCGAGTACCACGAGGTCGGCGGGGACCCAAACCAGCTGCGGGTGGTCGGAGTTATAGTGCAACCCGATTCCAAGGCTTACAGCGGCGCCGTCGACAGCAAGTCCTGCTTGAACGACAATTTGCCTCCTGTCATGTTGGCGGAGGATGGCAAGACCAAGGTCCACTTTACCTACAGCGTCTACTGGACTCGCTCGCCTACCGCCTGGCTACTCGGTGGGACAAATACCTGCACGTCTTCGACCCCAAGATTCACTGGTTCTCTCTCATCAACTCGGCCGTTGTCGTCGTGGTCCTCACCATTACCGTCACCTCGGTGCTGTTCAGGGCCCTGAAGAAGGATATTGCGCGATACAACCGTCTCGACCAGATCAACCTCGACGACCTCTCCGGTACTTCGGCGCTCGAAGATGGTGTCCAGGAGGATTCCGGCTGGAAACTGGTGCATGGCGATGTGTTCCGCACTCCCGCACCCTCTTCTGCTCTCCATCTTCCTGGGTAATGGCTCAGCTATTTGTCATGACTGGCTTTACCATCTGCTTTGCTCTGCTCGGCTTCCTGTCTCCTTCGAACCGTGGCTCCCTCGGCACCATCATGATTCTTCTCTACACTATCCTCGGCTTTGTCGGTGGTTACTCGTCTGCTAGAGTCTACAAGTCGCTGAACGGCGAGAAGTGGAAGCTCAACATCGGCCTGACCCCCCTATTGGTCCCGGGTATTGTTTTTGCCACATTCTTCTTCCTCAACCTCTTCCTCTGGGCCAACCAGTCTGCCGGAGCTGTCCCTATGAGCACCATGCTTGTCATTATCGGCATTTGGTTCATCATCTCGATCCCGCTTTCCTTCGCCGGTTCGTGGCTCGGTTTCCGCGCCCCGGCTTTTGAGCCCCCCGTGCGCACCAACCAGATCCCCCGCAGATCCCGCCCACCACGACCTACCTGAGCCCGTCCCCAGCATGTTGCTGGTGGTATCCTGCCCTTTGGTGCCATCTTCGTGAGCTAACTTCATCATGAGCTCCATCTGGTTCAGCAAGATCTACTACATGTTCGGCTTCCTCTTCCTCTGCTACGGCCTGATGATCATCACCTGCGCCGCCGTCACCGTGCTCATGGTCACTTCCTGCTGCGCCGAGAACTACAACTGGCAGTGGCGGTCCTTCCTCGCGGCCGGCATGAGCGCCGCGTACATCTTCGCCAACGCCCTGATCTACCTGGTCAGCAAGTTGGCCTTGGGCAGCTGGTCCGGGACTGTGCTCTACATCGGATACAGTGCGCTGCTGTCGTTCCTGTTCTTCATTCTCACTGGTAAGCAAACCCCTATCCTCGCTTCTGATCATGCCATATCTAACACCACAACAGGCTCTATCGGTTTCTTCTCGAGCTGGTGGTTCGTCCACAAGATTTACTCGTCCATCAAGATCGACTAAGTGCTTGAATGGCGAGAGTTGAAGTGAAAAGAACAGCATTTCAGCGTGTCACAACAGTTGGTGATCGATGCTGCAAGAAGTAGAGTGTTTTGATATCCACCCCAGAAAGGGGGCCGTGGTCCTATCCCGGACCGGCTAGATCCAATCAGGTGGGGGTGGAAGAAGACGACAGAAAAGGGGTAGAGCTGTGCGAACGGAGGCTCCAAAGGGGTTTACCAAGCGGTTGCAAGACGTGAGGCTCGAGTTAACGGCTTCTACGGCAGTAGCATTTTTGCGAAGAAAGATAACGCGGAGTTTACCGGTTCTTCTCGATGATATCCCGAGTTATTCAAGGGTCGAGGTTGCATCGATGGGGCGTTTTTTCGCTACTTGGTGGTTGGTCCCTGGGCAAATGGCGTGGCTACAGGGTGTACATTTATGTGCGATATTTTGGAAAAGCTTAGAACTCCCATTCTGCCTTGTGTCTTTGATGCTGCGGTGTTCATAATGCAGGCTGACCGGAAGAGTGAGGTCCAATCAAGTTAAAAAGTATGGGCTTGCCAAGCCTAGCTGTGATCCTTGCTTTCATGAAGGCACCACGCTGCCACGCACATCCAAGGCAGACTTGAGTGATGAGCGACAAATAAAGTTGGCCCAGTGCTTTAAAAAGGCAGATCTGCATAATATTCGGCCAATCAATTCGAAGGCCTTCCAGTTTAAGCCTTGTTAATTGTCTACGAGCTAGAAATGCAGTGAAGGGGCTCAGCTTGTGTCGAAACCTCGAAGATTTGACTATGGGCATAGCCGACTCACAGCAGCAAGGGGGGGAGACGAAGTCGGTATGAGGGGATTGGATAGGAAGCGTATGTCATCATCTTGTTTTTGTTCCCTCTACGACAGCTAAATTGCAGTGAAGCAACCTGCATCATTTCCCCCTTGCGACGCCCACAACTGCGGTGAAAGAAGACTGTGACCACAAAGTTCATGACCAACAAAGCTAGATCCTCTTCCATTTCGAGCTTATATTATTGACTCTACAGCACCCGAGTTACTGTTCGTTCCGCTGGTTGAACAACAGCGTGTGGTTTTACTGCTGTATTATGGGCACACGGATTAGGCTTGAGAGCGATGCTGAATTAATCATGTTTGACACTCCTCCAATTTGAGTCTGTGTTGTCTACCTTGCAGAGCCTAAAATTGCAGTGAAATCTCGGGGCTTAAGTAGTTTCTAATACAGTTAGCCTCACATTCCTAATACCTCTAATTGGCTTCGACTCGTAACATTGGTAATGTCTTGGGCGATAACGATACGAATTTAGTGCAATAGAACTTATCCTCTCTCATTGACTTTCAGAATAGTGGATTGATTGCTGCCTTGATGGCCTTCCTCGAAAGACTAAAAACACTTTCAAATCGACCTTCACAATATAGTGCACCTACAGAGACCATCGTGCATTAGTGTCATGTAAGCCCAAGCAGCAGCGAGCCTGTAATTATAGCCATTGCTGTAGTTCTCTCTAATCAGCAATCTATATCAATTATGCCATTTACTGGGCAATGAAGTAGGAAAAGAAGTTAGTAAAGCAGATATGACCCCTTTCCTCTATACATGCTCCGCCTGACCAACCTCGATATCCTCCTCTTTCTTCTGGTGCCGCACAGCCTCGACGCGGCGCTCGAACGCGTCGCGCTCGAGGCGGTTGCTCCTCCACGGCGGCGTGTTGGTCTCGAAGACAAGGTCGATCTCCTCGAGCGTACGGCCTAGCAGGACACAAGTCAGTCAACCTTTCATACAGGATACAGATGGAATAAGGGGGAAAGGAACTTACCAGCTGTCTCGGGATACGTGAAGAAGATGTGGAAGAACATGGCGGCGCAGAAGACGCCGAAAATGATGTACGTCTTCCACTGAATGTTGGTAAACGCGGGCGCGACGAAGTAGGCCAGCGCGAAGTTGAAGATCCAGTTGGTGGCGGCCGACAGTCCCACGCCCTTGGCGCGGTACTTGAGGGGAAGACCTCGGAGGCGTAGATCCAGGCGGCGGGCGCCCAGGTCAGACCGTACACGCCGACAAAGATGTAGGAGCAGGCGATGACGCCCTTGGCGGGCCCGCCGCCGGGGAGCTCCCAGCGGAGGTTGGCGTTGCCGTCGATGTCGGGGACGGCGTGGCCGTAGCTGGCCATGAGGCCGGCGATGGTGAAGTGCAGGGCCATGCAGACGACGGCGCCGACGAGGAAGAGCAGGCGCCGGGGCACGCGGTCGATGTAGGGCAGGACGAAGCCCGTCGTCACGAGGAAGATGACGTACTGGATCGCCGACGAGTACAGCGCCGTGTCGCCCGTCATGCCGGCCATCCGGAAGATGTAGACGATAGTACATGGCGACATTGCCGCCCAGGAGCTGCTGCCACATCTGCACCGTGACGCCGCACATGGTGCGCTTCCAGACGCCGCGGCCGAACATACCCATGAAGCTGACGTCGCGGGACTCGGCGGCGATGCGCGCGGCTTCCCGCACCTCGTCGTACTCGGCCAGGACAGTCGGGTCAGTGCGGTCGCCCTTGGCGTGGAGCAGGGCCAGGGTGTCGAGGCACTCGTCCCAGCGCTCCTTGCCGGCGAGCCAGCGGGGGCTTTCGGGGAAGAAGAAGAGCGCGGCCAGTAGGATGGCACCGGGAATGCCCTGGACGCCCCAGGCGACGCGGAAGGCTTCGGGGCCCGTCATGCCCTTGGCGCAGCCGTAGGAGATCAGGTACATGATCAGGATGCCCCATTCAATGGCCCATTGTTGGATGCCCACGATGCGACCTCTAATCCGTCCGGGTGCCAGCTCAGCCAGATAGACACATACTTGAGAAGAAGTGACACCGATGGCGAGACCCGAGATGACACGGCCGGCAACCAGGTGAGCGACGTTCTGGGCGCTGCACTGGAGCGCGGCACCGATCATCCAGACGACGGAGGCGATCATGAGGGCGCCCTTCCTGCCCAGCCCATCAGCGAGCCAGCCCGAAGCGATGGCGCCGACGAAGGAGCCGGCCGACATGGAGGCCGTGATGCCGCCCTGCAGGTTCGAGTCCGGGGAGCCGAAGTAGTCGAGGTACTGGTCGGCCCCGATCCAGGCCGACATGGAGCTGATATCGAAGCCGAAGAGGGCGCCGCCGATGGTGCCGAAGGCGGCGAGGACTGGTAAGTTGCGTAAAGCGTCAGTAGAGGGTTCACCAGAATGTGTGATCTCTAGTCATTGTCCAATGATGGGAGTTGACAACACGTACCGTAGATGTTCGTAATGGTATACATGATGAAGGGCTTGATGGTCTAAGCTGGGAACATTGGCTGGCAACTCTCGTTGCTGTTGAGTTGTGGGCAAGTCAAGGCCTGACCGATGACTTGTGGCTAACAGCACATTTGCTGGGCGACGATCACTTAAGTCAGTTCAATATCGGGAGTCGAGTTCCTCCGTAGCGACTTGAGTAAGACAGAACAGCAGGAACCAGAGAATGGGAGGACGATCACTACTTTATATTCGTCTTGGCCATGCATCTCAATCACACACACAGGCGGTCTCTGTTCGTCCATAACCACCCCTTGTCCTGCTCCCCGGCCGTCGGTCCCCATAGCCGCATTGGCGTTCACCATCCTGGAACTGGGGACTCCACCGTCCTACTGCCGCGCGCCGGTCCCATGGACTAAAGTCCACGGCATCAATCGATAAGCACCTGACTGGTGCGCCTGGAGTTATCTGGATTTCCTAGGCTCCCACGATCTATCCGCAACGGCCAGCGGGGGGACAGTGAGGTCATAATCGGGAAACCCCAGACATTCGAATCAAAAGGGCCGAAAAGGCCACCGCAGAAACCGCTGGCAGAAGTGGTCCGACCCTCAAGTGGGACTCTCTTGCCAAGGTAATCATGGTGAGAGCCGACGTTGGTGCTGCGCGGGAGTTTTGGTCCCATACGAGAAAAACATGAGAGAGAGAGCCCCACGGGGAAAGCCGGGGTGGGTGTGGGTGAGGAGCCCAGGATTTGGTGGGTCGTGCTAAGACGGAGAATCCTGACAGCCAGTCACCGGTAGTTTAGCTCAGCTCCCCATCACACTTATCCATGTCCAAGGGCAGTGAAACGAGCTCAGCTCTACTACGCATGTACAGTATCCTGTTCCACTTTGACGGAAGCCGTTGCGGCTCTTTGGAACATGAAGAGCTGCAAGGGCCGGGTGGCGGACGGCATCCCAACGATGAGCGGGAAGCCGGGCCACCGGGATAGGAATGAGGAAAGTGGTGTGTAGCGCGGGTCCGACGGCAAGCCATCACAGCCAGCATGAAGAGATGTTTCGATTCATCGATTCATGTCAATTCGGAACTCGCTTACTTATTGAAGCTGAATGGCTGAGCCCTGGTGGAAGCAACACCTGAGTTGGTGATGGGTGGTGTTTCCCCATTTCCCCCCAAACCAAAAGGATGGAGATGGATTCCCCACATCGCCTACAACACCAAGACGTCATGCGGAGAAGGCTATAGGCGCGCCAATCAGAGGCCATCTCTCCATCTGTCGATTCCGATTCAGCATTGTGGGCGAGTCCTCGGGCCTAGGAGATCGGCACTCGCTTTCTACATATGTGGTAAGAAACCCGGGTTGACCTGTGGGGAGACAGGAGTGCTGTTCCTTGAGCCTCGTGTCTTTTCGGATGCTCGTGACTGCTGGTTGGTACACGTAGAAGCGCATTGTTTGTTTGGCTCATAAGCTTAACTGCTTTGTGATCACGGCGGGAAACTTGCAGCGTCGAGGAATCTGTCAATTGAGAAACATGCCATTTGAACAATCGCAACATCAAACCAGATATTCCTATAAAATGGATTAAATCATTTGACTAGATCGTATCTGATGTTCATAACATGTTTTGCAGTAATACATTAGTTCCGACTCCAACTCCGGTTGCCCCATTCCTTGACGCACTGCTCCCATTACATCATCATCAAATCCCCTTCTCTCAGTTCCAAAATCACATTCCTTCCCACGAGCATCCCACTCAATCCATAGACACCCCCGAAGGCGTCCCCGAAGCCAAGTGATTATAAGGATCCCGCTTCCCCGCATTTGCCGACGGCACCGCCGTCCCGCGCTCCTTGAAGTGCTTGTCGGCCGAGCTGTGCAGCGGCGCGTGCCCATCGTCCCCGGAGCGCGAGAGCGCCTCCTGCTCACGCTGCTGGTGCTGGTCAGAGTGGGGGCGACCGTCTTGGTGCATGCCCGAGGCGACCGCGGCACCGGCACCGCCGGCACCCACGCCGAACCCGGCGACGCCGGCCGTGGGGTTGAGGCTGGTCATGCCGGTGGCGGCGGCGCGAGAGCGTTGGGGGTCGTCAAGCGTCGAGGTGGTGGTGGCGGTGGGGGATGTGGCGGCGTTGAGGGAAGAAGACGCGGCGGGCGTGTGAGAAGTGCGCCTGTCCGTGGCGACCGACGACATGGTGGGAGGTGACGACACACCAGTGCTGGAAGACGTCTTCGCCGCGGTCTGGCCGGGCTGGCGGACCCCCGTCGGGGAAGAATCGCCGTGGGACAGCATGTCGTACCCAGCCGCGCCGGCGCCGGCAGCGGCACCGAAGGCCGCGACGTTGCGGACCTTGTGTGAGTTCTTATCGTCATCCTGGCCACTGACACCCGAAGCAGTAGCGGGGTCCGAGGCATGGCGGTCATTGTGCTTTGAGGGCAAAGGCAACATGCTGCCAGTGGTGGCGGGGGTGGTGTCCTTGTTGTCCTTGTGGTGGTGATGGTGGCTGCTAGAGCTGACGGGCTCTGCCGACCGGTTAACGGTAGACTGCTCGACCGGCTCGTGGTGTCTGGAAGTGGTAGTCGGCGCGGGGATTCCTGATGTAGCGCCAGCGCCATGCTTCTGGTCGTCGTGGTGGTCGCGCGCCAACCGAGAAGCACCGTAGCCAGCCCCGGCACCAAGACCGGCACCAGCAAGTCCCTTGGCAACGTCGGAATGGCCCGAACGGTCAGAGGAGCGAGGGGGGTCAGCCCTCTGACTATCAAGCGACGTCGGAGTCAGGTTCTCGTGGGCCCGGCTGGGGATGGGGATCTCGGACTTGTGGGCGGCAGGGTGACCGCTGCCGAGCCCGTGGGTCTGGCTGGAACCAGTGTAGTCATCGCCACGAGTACGCTGGCCGGTGGAACTCGCGGCGGCCAAGCTCTGCGGCGTGTCGTACGCGGCACCCGTTCCCGATGAAGTCTGACCAGGGCCGGCGGTGTAGAGGTTGGCAGCAGGCGACCGCGGCGACAACTCCTCGTCGCCCATCTCCTTCTGCCTCAAGCTGAGTCTCCTCAACTCCGAGTCGGAGAAGAGGCCGGCGGAGTCGCTGGGCTGCCAGCCCTCGTGCTCATGCGTGGGGGCATTGTACGGGTTCACATTGCTGACGAACTCGTTCTTCGGGTCGGGGGCGTCGCCCTCCTTGCGGTGCAAGAAGTCGTAGACTCCAGCGCCGGCGGCCGCGCCGGCACCGGCTCCAGCCAGGTTGCGGCCGGTGTGGGAGTGGTCGTGGCTGCTGGTACCCGTAGTTGACGCCGCGGGTTGCGGTCGGAACCGACGGACCGGTTGGTGGTGGTGAAGGTAGACGAGTTGTCCAGGGGAAATGCGCGGTGGGTGCCGGTGGTGTTGTCGGTGCTGCCGCCGCTGGGGTGGACAGACCTGGAGGTGGTAGAGTCGTCGTAAGGCCCGCCTTGCTCATACTGGTTGGCAGCGGTGTTGCGGCCCGTTACGGTATCAGCAACACTTTGGGCCGTGTTGGCGACGGCGTTGTAAGCTCCAGCCGCCATGCCGGGCTCAGTGCTGGAAGTGGTGGTGTTTCTAGATCCAGTGGGGCCAGCGCTAGTGGTAGGTCTGTTCTGCTCATATTGGCTGCCAGTGGCGCTGGTGTTGTTGTTGCCCGTGACGGTGTTGGAGATGCCTTGAGCAGCGGAGGCGGCGGCGTTATACGCACCAGCCGCAATGCCCTGGTTGCCAGTCGTGTCACTCGTGGTGTTTCCAGACCTGGGGAGGTAGCGGAAGTAGTGTCAGACGGATTGTCGTGCGCGGCCCGGTTGTTGATACCAGTCAAGCCAGTGTTACCGGTTCCGGTGGAAGTAGAGGTAGTAGTTGTTAAAGGCTTGTCGTGCTCGTACTGGGGCTCTGTCCCGCTGCCACTGCGGCCCGAAACCGTGTTGTAGAGACCCTGGGCCGCCGAGGTGATGGTGTTGTACAAGCCACCGCTGGGGGTCCTTTGGTGCTCAGCCGAACTGTTCTTCTCGCCGGGGACGGTATCATCTGCGGCGCTGCCGTGGCCGACAACGGTGTTATAAACACCAGCGCCGCGCGGTGCGCGAGCCTCAGGCCCATGGCCCGCTGATTGCATGGCCACCTCGGAGTCGCCGGCGGCGGGGACGTGGCGGTGCACCGAGGTGTGGTCCTCGCCGCTGCCGCTGCCGGTGACGGTGTTGTAGACGCCCTGCGCCGAGGGCAGGTTGCCCCAGTAGGTCTCGGGGTGGTCGGTGCTCGACTTGTCCCGGCCATTGCTGACGGTGTTGTGAGCAGCGGAAGAATCGGTGCCAGGAGCACCCAGCGTGGTGCCGGATGAGGCGCCGCTGCCTAGCGTGGAGCCCTCGGTGCCCTGGTGGGCGCGGTTGTGATCCTCGCTGCGCAGCAGGCCGCGGGATGCGGGCTCGTTGGCATGTTCCTTCTCGAAGGTTGACCTATCGGTCTTAGCACCACCGTAGTAATTGCCGCCCAGCAGGCTGCCGAGAGTGGATGTATCGTTCTTATTATGGCTGGCCAGGGTTTCCGAGGGGCCGGTACCGGTGGAATCGGTGGGCATGCTCACGCTGGAGCGACGGAAGTGGTGGGAACCGGTGTTGGCATCCTTGTTGAGGGTGCTCTGGGGGTGCGACTGCAGCGCGCCCTTCTCGACCGTCTGGGGACGTGAGTGTGTGACGTCTGACAGATCGCTGTCCGGCGCAGTGTTGCCGGCGGCAGTGTTGTGAACTGTGTCTCTTCCGACGGTCTCGGGACGGGAGCGTGTCACGTCCGACAAGCCAGAGGCCGTCGGTGTGTTGCTGGCAGCAGAAGAGCCGTGCAGCGCGCCCTTCTCCACCGTTTGGGGTGGGAGTGTGTGACATCAGACAGCTTGTTGCTGCCGGTGCTGCTGTGAAGAACATCATCCTGTCCCACCGTCTTGGGGTGACTCCCCGTCACGTCGGACAGACCGACACCCGAGTCCTTGTGTTCGTGTCCGCGGACACCACCCTCCTTACCAGCCAAGACGTTGCTGCCGGCGGTGGTGGTGTTGGATTGGGAGCCCAGCTCTCGCTGCTCCTCGGCAACGGGTGTGTCGGCCGGGAAGGCGCCGGGGTGTGGTGGTCGACCAGCCCGCGAGAGGCCTCGGACGAGTGCTCGGGGTGGGCGCCACCAAAGGTTTCTCGTATAGTGTCGGCAAGACCCATCTTTACTTGCTGCAAAGTATTGGATGATGGGATTTATGGGGTATATATTTCTTATTTAGTGGGGGTCGGATTGGCGGATGGATATCTGATGATGAGATACTGGGAGGAAGGGGAGAAAAACCAGCAGCACGGAGCGGCGGCATGGCAGCAGTCATATAGGCAGGGGAGCAATGCCCATTCCATAGTGAGACTATCATCACATCATCGATCCTCCTCGATCCCATCCCCTCCCCCGCGTGTTCTGCTGCCCTGCCTGTCCATTGTTGCGTGCTGCCCGCTAAATGGCAAACAAAAGGGGTGGAGAGGGAAAAAAGAGCTCGGTGACATCACCGGTACGTGTCGATTATTGGTCAATTGCGGAGGAGAGCTCCTGCAGCTGCAAGGTGTACTGCTAGAAACCTCCCGCCCACGGTCAGGTGCGGCGGCGGTTCAGCTAGGTGGAAGGGCTAGATGGACGCAGAGCCCGCATGTCGTCGTCACTATTGTCTCAGCCGCGGCGGTAGAGGCTGGGGTGGTAAGGAAGCTAAGGATGGCGGCTTGTCCATCATTTGGCGGCTGCAGATTGGGCTGGCGTAATCTAGCAGCAGTACATGGTAATGTGCACCTACGTAAGGCGAATAGCTGTGGGAAAAAGGAGCATCTTCAGCTGCGTCAGTGGATCGTCTTAGCGCCGCGCTACCGTCCAGACAGACATCCTTTTCCTTGAAAGCCCCATCTCTCCAGGTTCCCGAAGAATGAAAGACGTACCGACCGTATTAGTAGTAGGTCCAAGAACTCGGTCGTAGGATCAGATCGACCACTTGGTCCCATACACAGACAATCGCACAAAGACACACAATGTGCGACCTGATGTCATTCAAGGCGCGGGTCGGATCGTGATGTACATTACGCAACTGGCAATTGGCATCAAACCATGGACTTCTCAACAAGCCCATCTGGGGAATATGCCGAGACGAAAAAGGCGACATGATGGGAACTGGACCCAGGTCATGCAGTTCAGGTACCAGCCGATTATCGCGGGGTAATTGATAGGTACCTACGACCTTGCCTGCCCCCTCATTGGAGCCCCTGATTCACCATGGGAAGGAAAAAGAAAATAGATAACCCCATCTGCCACTGTTTGCAATCGAAATCTGCATGGAATTCTTGATACGTCATTGACTCATTGTTCTCTATCTTTTGATGCCCCTTCTACTCCCCAGCAACTCAAGCCACCCAAAAATACCACCTCGAGCTTGTAGCTTCATAAGGCGTCAGTCAAATGACACAACGAGCCAACTGTGCTTGACGGCGTATGCCGTCCCTGTGCACCCGTATTTCCTGTCCAATCCTACCCCGGACTTGTGCTGTACACAGTCTTGCGTCGTATATATGGTATCTCTCTCTCCTTTGCGACGCCCGCTTCTTTAGCATCTATTTTCAAAATGACTGCATTGCGACTCAAAGGTACAGCAACGTAGTGGCCAAACTCGAGTGAATGGAGCCTCGAGAGACTTAAGGCTTGAGATACTGGGCACTCAAGTTTGCGATTCCTCAAGGTGACCTGGTGGACTTGTTGACCAACATGCCTTTCATAAGGTAACTGTGCTGCGTCATACCAAATGGTTCTGTCGTGGGACCAATAAAGGGCAGGTAGGTTGCCGAAGAGATAGTAGTCATTTGGTTGTGCGTGTCTCCGATTCGTGCCTAACGATCCCAAGGTCCCGGGCAGAAGTTGCCGAATCTGTCCTCTAGAACCACAACTAACAGCGAGTTGCGTCCAAAATAACGACCAATGAGGTGGCTTCGATAATAAACCTGTCCCAGTCATGGAATCGCAAGTGCTCCGACTTCGCCATGATCTCCTCCAAAGTACGCTCGGCCGTCAAAATCGTGGTGAGGCAAGCTTAGTTGGCAAAGATCCTGAGCTTCTTGTCCACTCCTCCTGTGGCAATGATACATCGAATCTTTACTTCGGGCCCCCCTGGTTTGACACCGTTGCGCTGAGGGGTGCCGGCGGCGCCACTGTTGTCTTCATTGTTGACGATTCCTGGTGCCCATCGGAGGCAAGTGACGAATCGTTCATGTACGTCCTCGACCACCTTGACGCATTTGCCATCCTGGCTAAAGTCCCAGCATCGCACCGTCTTGTCATCGGAGGCCGAGAGTAGGTATCTGCCCGAGGGATGGAACTCCAGCGCCCGAACCCAGTTATCATGGCCTCTAAGCGTCAACAGGCACACCCCGCGCGAGTCCCAAATTCGTATGGTTTTGTCTCGCGATCCGGTAGCCATGAACTCTGCCGTGCTGGTTGGCGGCGGAGGCCTCTTCAATCCTGCCACCTGGGAAAGGTATTGATATGATGACGGTGGGGCAAATGCGCAACATTCATTAAAGTGCTCGTGGCCGAACATGACCACCTTGGCCTCGGGTTCCGTTGCGGAGATGTCCCAGAGTCGAGCCGTCATGTCATCGCCGGTGGATATGAGGAACCGCCCATCGATAGAAGGAGAAACGTTTCGAACCCATTCACCATGCCCGCGGAGGGTCCTTAAACAGTATCCAGTCGCAACATCCCATATCTTGAGCGTCTTGTCTCGGCTGGCGCTGACGAGTTGACTTCCCGATGTCGGGGCTCCTGCAACCCCCGAAGGTATGAACCGAATGGCGCTCACACTGTGGTCGTGGCCTGGGAGGGTTCGGATGTTCTTGTATTCATTCGCCGGATCCCACAGTTTGATGGTCAGATCAGAACTGCAGGATGCTAGAAGGGTGGCCCCTCGCGGGCCTCCGAAGTCAACGTCCAGAACCGCTCTGGTGTGTCCTTTTATTGTCCTTTCCAATTCGCCTAGCTCGAAGTCCCATATTTTTATTGTACAGTCGTCGGAACCTGAAGCGATGGACGAATAGATCGGGTGAAACGCGACGCAGTTGATGGTATCCTGGTGCGATTCCAACGTCCGTTGCGGCGGGGCTTTGGGCAGCCATGATGCTGGGTCGGCGCGCTTCGATAGTGAGAGGGGTGTGGCGTTGTCGACCTCGGATTGTAATGCCGTATTTCGAGCCTCAAGGTCCATGACCTGCGCACGTCGGGTTAGGTGTCAAGATCCCGAGCAACCCATCCTGGACCGAGGAGGGCGGGAGAGCGGTGTCGCAACCACGTACCTTCTTCTGTAGACGGACAATGCTCGTCCATTTTCTCTCCAGCAGGTTTTCGTACTTCTTCGCCGTGGCGGCATCGAATACATCTTCGGGCAGGTTCAGGTCGGCCCTGACAGCGGCGGCGGCATTTGGTAAGTTGTTTGCCGCCAGGTATGCGATAATGGACTTGTGCCTGTGGCGATTTCGCGCGATTAGTGACCAGGGAACGGTAGATATCCCATCAACCTTGGGAACGGTGACGAGGAGGAACGTACAGCTCTTCGGCTTGCTTGTTGGACAGTGAGAGGGCCATTCTGAAGGCGGGGTGTGCTCGTCCACCTCTTCTTCAGGTTTGGCCCTGATATGGCTGGGGAAAGGAGGTGAGGTCGGCGCACGGTCTGAGGTCTCGTTGCAGGTGATTATCGGGAGCAGTCAGGTACATGGTGGTGGTGGCGGCCTATGTACCCAACATCCAGTGCCGTCAGAACAATGAGGGAAGGTACCTCCTGCGAAACCAAAAGTGTCGGGCCTGCACAGACCATCCAAGAGAGTCAGCAGCAGGTGGCAGGTGGGAGGCGGCTCTGTTTATTGCATACGACACGTTACTAGCCTAAGTGGCCTAGCCCCGTCCATCAAATGTCTCACCCCCAGTATTCGTCCTAGAAAATGCTTCTTTTTCTCTTTACATGCAGCAAGCCAAAGAAAATCGCACTTGAAAGAAATCCAATTGATCACCAAGTGACAGCTTCTGCCTTCAGTGCTGAATGAAAGGTGCTTCGATTGTTGAGCCTGTGTGTATCAAATAAAGCGCTTCCTCCGAGAACGCTGTAGCGGGGCTATTGCTTTGGGGTTGATCCTGTGCTAACGAACAAATCTTAATTTGTTCACCGCCAGCTCACTGGCTGACTGGCGCTTCGCAAACTGGTCATTTGATTAAAGACTCGCCTCAGGTGGGTAGCTGGCCTTATGATACTGCCGATTGAACATCAATCAAAATTGGGAACAGCACAAGTCATGTACACGAACTACCCATTACATGTCATATTGATGTGACCATGCATAGGTACTAAACTTATGGTCTGGTCTGATATCATGCAAGACCAGGGTCTTGGGCTTGAACTGGCTGCTGATGGGCGGTGATGGTCAGCAATTCTACAGTGACTTTGGCGCCATGCCTTCTGGAACGAGAGCTGCTGTCAGCGAGGGTGGTGACCAAATCATTATTATCTTTATATTATCAGGTAGATGATGCCTCAAGACGAAGTGTGGGCGGATTATTGTTTATTCGATACACAATTTCGAGCTCGTGTGCTGCAGAGGGGTAGCTTGGGCGCGGGGTTCAGGATGTAACGTTCTGGAGTGAATGCTTTTAGTGGGGTAAAGAGGTGATCTTCAACAGCCTGGCCATGTGCTCAAAAGAAACAGCGGGAGGCAATGCCTCTGTTACGAACAACCAATTCCAGAACCTCTCTGTTTCCTTTTTCTTCCTTTCTTTCTCAATCTCAAAGGGAAATGCAATAACTATAGCTGAGACCAGCCAATGCGATTGGCGACGTTTTTGACTGGTTTTTGACATTCCCTTGAGCAATTGAAAAGCTTCAAACAAACCGGCATTTGCATTTCACTCTACTGGCCAAGACTCTCGCTGAGCTGGCAGATGATCTTATACGTGACACTGCAATAGCAGAACGATGCCGAAAATAAAGTGATTACATCTCAGCGAGCGCGTACAGGGTCTGTTGTGCTCAGTTGACAGGCAGGGATCTAGATCTCAGAGAATCACTAATGCAACGTCGTCACCCAACTAACCAACCTCGATACTCATTGACCCACCTAGGACAATTCGGTTCCCAGCCCGATTGGCTTCATGCTGCGTGTAAGTGAGTGTAAGAAACGATGCCAATGAGTCCAATCATTCATTCCCTTGACCTCAAATGATGAACGGGCGAGATGGGTCTCAGGGTGCTAGAAATGTGCGAAGGGAATATCCAACTTCAATTACAACGACCTGGCTTCAAGACGGCGATCTGAAGCGGTCGGGATTAAGCTGCTTGTGATTCCAGGATAAATATTCACACCACAGATCCTAGGGACAGCTGTTCCGCGGAGGGCCGAGATCCAGTCACAGTAAACTCCAGTAAAATGGCCACGAGTTAGTCGCAATGGGATTGGATCCTGATACGAGAAATCTTATCAACATAATGATGTGGCGTGCAAGATTCGCGATAGTTCATTTGCTCTCAATTCAGACGTTTCTTTGCGAAAAGTTGTAGTTCCAACAGTTCTCTTCCCACCACCAATACCACTAACGACAACAACCATCTTCTCACGCCATGGTCTCGAGCGTCGTATCCAACTTGAAACACTTGTCCGCAGACGGGAGCTTCTCGTTCATGTCCCACTGCAGATACGGTATTCACAATTAGACACCGAGCGAATGCAGCCTAGGACAACTTGGGGGTACAACTTACGTGCTCGTGGACGCAGCCGCCCACCCATCGCCATCGGTCTACCGTGGAGTATCGTGCGTAGGACATGTTGGTGCTGGCATCGAAGCACCACGCGCTGTTGGCCGCGGACCCGGCCGGGTTGCCGCTGCAAAAAAGGGGCCAGATTACAGCAGGACCGCTTCCGTAGCCGGGGTGGTGTTGCTTATGATGTGTGTCACGGTTAGTGTCCCGCGCCTGTAGACCTCGAAAGGCAAAGCAAGAACCATGGGAAACTGGCTTACGATGTAAGAATTGTCAATGTACGAGAACATGGCGGCCGGGTCACCGTCCACCACGAATGCCTTGTAGAACTTGTAGGCACGCTCGGCCGTCTCCTCTGCCGTTACGCCGGCGTCGGGCTCGCAGAGAGCAGGGGGTGCTTTCAGATTGCACATGTTCTCGCCTCTCGCGACAAGACCGTCGTGGCCAGCTGGGGCAGCAAGGCCGAGGATGGGAGCCAAGACGGCGGTGCAGAGGGCGGCAACGAAGGAGCGCATTTTGGCGGTTATGTGAAGCGACAAGATGGAAGCTGGAGAGGATGCAGGGTGATAAGGCTCTCTCGTTTAATGGGCGATACGGCGGCTATTTAATATGCACATCTATCTCGGCGCGGTACTCAACTGCCGACAACGCATATTGGTTGCAGTGTGGGGTAAGGATGGCCCAGGATGGCAGGTAACAGCCCGGGAAATTAAAATACTATAAGCCAATGCAGGCATTAGAATGGAAGAATGAAAGTCGCGGGGGAGCGTCTTGGTAGTCCTGCCAAGCATAGTACTTTATCCTTCCCGGCACATGATATCACTATTCTTCCCGATACTTAATAAGCCCACTCGTGATACCATTCGCTGTCTTAACGCCGACATGTTGGACATGATAATTATCTCTTCGTAGACCAAGTTGTCCACGATCGGCTGCTAGACGGTGTTCCCGGACGCGGTCAGGCTCTTGGATCCGGGCCAACTCATGCACCAACGCTTTGATATCAATGGGCGCTTCGAAGCAACTTGATTGTTGGAGTTCAACTACATAGTGTCGGCGGACTAGTCGTCGGGCATTTGCTGTGGGCTCTTCATCCACTCTAGGCCGACCTGGTCCTACTTACCTCTGACAAGCCGTCGAAACATGTGTACGCGAATAAGAGATTGACCTCAGTATTCATTTTTAATTATAATATTTTTAGGAGGATGGGAATTGTGTTAGAGGGGTTTGGTCTGACTAGTTTGTTGGCCAATCGACGCTCTAGTAGCGCCGGGTGTAGATACTGCTTCTAGCCAGCAGCCGGAAGTGGCATCTTCCACGTATGCTGCGTGGTTATTCTGCCACGCATCATCGAATTTGAGACAATTCACGAGGTGATTGGAGGTTCTCCGCTACCACATATATAGGTAACCTGAATTTTGTCTGTACCATGGCACATGCGATTACAATTCTCTTATTTGCAGCTTTCTCTGCTCTTGGGGACTGCGGCCAGGATGCGGCAACATCTTACTACCCCTCACCAATAACGGCCAATACTACTAGCGGTTTGCTTCTTGGGCATCCGGGCCCAAACAGAAGCACAGTGGTCGAGTTCCTGGGTGTCCCCTACGCCGCGCCTCCCATCGGAGAATTGCGTTTTGCTCCGCCGGTGCCGTTGCGGAGTTCCGGTGCAACCCTGAATGCATCGAACTGGGCAAGTGTCCCTCCTCTCTGCATCAAAATCCGAAGCTAAAACACCTAGAAAACTGGCTGATACTTGAGCTACAGGGCTTGTATGACATCCATTAATATTGCGAAACGTGTGCTGTTCTTCTACTGACCGGACCTCTTCCAGTGACTGTCCGCAGACGTCGTCCAAGCCGGTGGACTTCCCCGGCTTCACTCCCCAAGCCCAGCGCATCATTAACTACTTCGTCGGCAGCGTCGGCAATGCTCAGAGTGAAGACTGTCTCACGCTCAACATATGGACCAAGCCGGTCGTCCCCAGATCTGTCGCCAAACAAAAGCCAGTTCTCATCTTCCTTTACGGCGGCCGTTTTGCGAACGGCAATACCCACACCCCATTCTACGACGGCCAGGCCCTCGCGGACGCTGAGGACGTCGTCGTGGTCACGCTGAACTACCGGGTCAACATCTTCGGCTTCCCCGGAGCGCCAGATGCAACAGGGAACCTTGGTCTTCGGGACCAGCGGCTCGCCGTGGAGTGGATCCGGGACAACATCGCAAGCTTTGGGGGTGACTCCTCCCGTATGGTGCTCTTCGGACAATCGGCCGGTGGTGTGGCTGTAGACTACTGGACTTATGCGTATCAGGAAGAGCCGATCGTCAGCGGGCTGATATCCCATTCCGGCAACGCCCTCAGCTTTCCCCTGAATGAACCTAGCCGTCAAGTCAGCAATTGGCACAATGTTTCACAAACCCTCGGATGCGGCGCCGATGACAAGACTCTGGCGTGTATGAGAACCAAGAACTGGACGGAAATACTGAAGGCTGCATCGCAGGTACCATCTGCAGCCAGTGATAACCCAGTGCGGTCTACCCCACCATTTTACCCACAGGCTGATGAAAAGCTGGTCTTCTCCGACTACGACAAGCGCTCACGAGATGGTAACTTCGCTAAACTTGTAAGTTAGCTCTAAGCCCAAGCCAAGGCAAGCAGAATGAGGATGAGGGAACGCCAGTCAGCTAACCCAAGCATGCAAAACAGCCATATGTCCTCGGCAATAACGACAACGAGCAAGGATATTACGTGATTCCCGCCTACGGACGCGGCATCAACGTCACCAAAGCCCAGGGCGACGAGTTCCTGCTGACATCCTTCACGTGTCCCAACTACGCGCAGGCGCTGAGCCGCCGGGACGCCGGCGTCCCCGTGTGGCAGTACCGCTACTTTGGCGACTGGGACAACACCCGGCTGTACCCGACCAGCGGCGCCTACCATGGTGTTGACATGCATATGGTGTTCGGGAACTCAGAGGCCGCGGCGGGTATCCCGCCATCCCTGTCACAGGAGAAGACAACGGCGTTGATGCAACATCTGTGGGCTCGGTTCGCTGCGGATCCTGTCGATGGGCTGGGCCGCGCTGGGTGGCCCCGTTTCGAGCCGGGCTCGGATTCTCTAGCTCAATTCGCGTACCGCAACTCACCCGAGTGGAGTTTCGTTGAACCAAATATCTTGATTGACCGGTGCTAGAGGCTTTTTTACCAGGAGCGCCTGGTGGGTACGTTGGAATAGATGTTGGAGTTGACTCGGCCCGTCCCGCCGCTTATTCGAAACATCGGACGACTACCTATTAGTTCAGAACTCTACATATTCGGATGATAATGTCATCGGGCGTAAATCGTAGATTACTTAGACTTCAAGATGCTCTATTTACTTCTGTACCACTATGGTATCGATCCACGCGTATCAGCCAAAAAAAAACACGCATTTGACGGTCCAATCAAACCCCGGAGTCATAGTCAAATGCTCAGCCGCAACGCCTTACCCCGCGTCAGGCATACTCAAGTAATACCACCATGGTCATGTCTTCTCTCAACTTCTGCTCTGACTACTCACATACTACACGACCCCTCGTCATATCTTGTAACGAACGGCAATAGGCTATCGGCCATGTAGCCGAGTAAACGCATCTGAGGCCTTCAATGAATCTGACCCTAAGTGGCCACTTTGAAAGCCGCCATGTCTCATGAAAGTGTTTCTCAAACTGTCGCGTCCTCCCCCGATGACACCACGCGGATCAACCTGTTCACATACATGGGGACTGAGGGTTGCAAATTGGACTGCGCAGACTGGCAGCGTTGGATTGCTATCAGCAATAGCGCAGCGGGTAAAGATTCGGCCAGAAGGGCAAGATACAAGAAGAAAAAGGAGCCCGTGCAGAAGCCGAATCTGATCGCGTCGCATCGCAAAAACCGTGTCTCCTTTCGTTTTGATGAGATCGCCGCGTCGGCCGACAGCGGCTGTGGGGCTTGCGCTTGTCTTGGCCGCGTGCTGGACCGCATACTCCTCGAACACGCGGACATCGTGCGGGATGCGGTGGTTTTCGAATGGGTTGGCTACCACTTTCTCTTGAGGATCTCGGATCCGGACAACGGTCGATTGCGCGAATTTCAACTGTTGGGTCGCTTTGGTAAGTGCCTGGGTTGTCTTGTGGTGGACGGAACCCGATGTTGTACTCCAGACAGCACGGTCGCGATTGCAGGCATGCACCCTACGAATGTACTCTCGGGTGTTACCTCCGATGCTGGTTCACTACAGACTGCCCGGGACTGGGTCAGGCACTGTGATACATCTCATGAGGCGTGCCGGGCTAACGAGACGACGAAGCTGCCCAAAAGAGTGCTAGACTGTGTCGAAATTGTCAAAGACGGCGAGCCAGGGATTCGGCTTATTGAGGACCAAAATATCTGTGCCCCATACGCCTGTCTCTCCCATTGCTGGGGGAAGACACCGATGCCAGTCCTGACAAAAACCGGAACGATTTTCGATAACCTAGACTTTATCGCCTGGAACCGATTGCCAAAAACCTTTCGTGACGCTGTCACCATCTCCCGAGAGCTCGGCCTGAGATATCTGTGGATCGATTCTCTGTGCATCATCCAAGACTCCGAGACAGACTGGCAGATCGAGTCCAGTAAGATGGCCAACATCTATCGCGATGGATATATCACCATTGCTGCTGTGTCATCACCTGAATCTAAGGGTGGATGTTTTCCGTCCAGCTCAATTGGTGATCTATGTCTGGATCTACCACTCAAGAATCCCTTGATGGCCAAGCTCGTTGTGCGCGAAAGGTCTACGGAGGACATTTCGAGCCAGAGGCCCCTGCTGACTCGAGCCTGGGTCTATCAGGAGCGCATATTGTCACGACGTACCCTCTTATGCCATCACCGAGAGCTGCAGTTCGAATGCCGCACGCGAACAATCTGCCAGTGTGGCAACATCAAGATAACACCGCATATAAACATTCGACTGGATGCACAGCATAGGGGCAAGAATGAGCACAACAAGACCTTGAGTTTCAGCAGAACGAAGCAGAGCTGGCACAATGTCGTGGCAACCTATTCGATTTTGAAGATAACGAAGGGCAGCGACAAGCTTCCAGCCCTGTCCGCCTGCGCCAGTAATTCCGCTCCTGGCAGAGGCCGTTATCTGACCGGGCTGTGGGAACAGACCTTAGCTAAAGACTTGCTCTGGGTTACTGAGCCAACGAAGCGTACAGAAACCGAGGCGTCTGGCCGCCCTGAATGGAGAGTGCCATCCTGGTCGTGGGCAAGTGTGTACGCCGATGCCGGTGTCACCTTTCCGGGCCAAACAGGGACCTGCACGGGGCCGAGCACCTCGCTCGAAGCCTTCCGAGATCGCATACAGGAAGTGCACTGCACACCGAGCGGTCTGAATAAGTTCGGCGAGGTAGCCGACGGCTACTTGGGACTGCGTACGAGCCTCATTCCAGGAAAGATCCGGAGCAACTGCTCCGGCTGTGTACATGCGCCTACAAGGGGACGAACGTATATGTTTGAATCCACACGGTACTACGACCGTCTGACCACGTACCTCAAACCGGCTTGCAAATTTGAGGATCGAAATCCGCTCATCGTCCCGACAGACGTTGGCTTCGACTTCTTCCCGGACTTCTTGTTCGAAGATAGCACGTTGGAATTTTCCTACGGTTCCGCCCGCGGTAATTTCTGCAAATTGGCACCTATCTGGATCATGTACATGTATGACATGACGAATAGTAATGGAAGTAGGGAACTCTCGAACCGAACGATGTACTTCATGGTACTGAAGAATGTGCCGTCCGCGTCGGCTCCCTCGACGGGTGAGTATTATGAGAGAGTGGGCATGGTGAAAGCCTTCGTTCCCAGCGTCAAGGCAATGGAAGACTGGAAAAGAGACGTACTCGAGCCCTTGTCGACTGAAGAGAAATTAATCACACTGAGGTGAGACTACTCGAATAGGGGAGATATGAATTGTTGGCGAAACACATCAATGAATCGATTTTCGTTCATGTGACCCAAATAAGGCACCGGAGTCAACCATTATGTTACTATTGCTATAAGCATATCTTCCAATGCCCCGTAAGTGATCTGCTGTTAGGTTCTATCTGGTCTCAGGAAGGAGGGAACTTGAAGTTCGGTGGCAGCTCCAGGACAACATCCCCCTCTGCAACCGGCTCGCTTTCCCCAGTTGGTCTCCCCTGGCCCTTGGCCACGGCTTCCTGGAACTGCGCCCACACATCGGCCGGAACCCCGTCGCTGGTCCAAGGCACCTTCTCCCGGACGTTGTCGTATGTGATGTCGTGGCCGGGAAAGGGGTATGGCTTGGTATGGTCTTCCTGTTCCATCCAGAGATTCTTCATGTCGAAGCCGTCCTGTCTGGTCAACGGCCAGAAGTGCATGTGTACGTTGTACGTGAAGCGGACCTTGAGACGCCCCTCATAGCCGTCGGCATCGCGGACCCCTTCCCCATCTGCAGGCGGTTCCCATTCGGCGTCGTAGACCCAGACCTCTGGCAAGACGATTGTGTTTTCCTTAAGAATGTTGTCAAGAGGCGGGAAGCCGTCTCGGTCCCAGACGAGGAAATACCGAGGGTGCAGTGTCTTGTAATTGCCCTGGAACATGTCCTGTCCGCGGTTCGTCCGGTGGTCATGACGAAAGACGGATGCCGCCGCGGCGGGTGCCACAAGCTCCCGGGCCATTTTGGTACCGATCTTGTAGTGCAAGGGCCACTCCGTCTCACCCGTCACCGCTTTGTGCATAACAAGGAACTCGCTGTCTTCGCCCTCGAGAGTTTTTTTCAAGGCCCGCCGGAACAAACGGTCCTTCTTGCAGCGGAAGAAGCTGTCCCTCCAATCGGCCGCCTGCTCCCAATACTCGTCCAGGAGATTCATGAGTTCCTGTGTCCTGTACAGTCCGAAGCCGATGAGTCCGGTGCCGTAGATGGCCTGCAATTCTTCCATTCGCTGCTCCTCGGCCAGTTTGCGCGCCTCTTTCTCCCGCCGAGAATCCTCCTTCGACTTTTCTATCCTCAGCTCAAACTCGGTTAGCTGACCCTTAGCCATTCGCTCCTCTAAATCCTTCCGTTTTGCCGCGAGGTCCGCAAACCTGGCTCGACTGTTTCTTCGGCTATCTTCCCAAACGTCCAGCCCACTGAGCTCGCGCCAACGCACATGTGCATAAACGTACGTCATATCTTCCTCTTCCGTCTGGACCGCATCTACGGCGAATCCCTTGTCGAAGCCGTCCACTTTCCAGTCCAAGGCGTCCAGCGGCCGCGCGTTGAAGCGCTGGCGCACCAAGTTGGCTTGCTCCAGCGTCATCCACCCGGCGTCGTTTTGGGCCTTGGCCATGACTTCCTCGGCCGTCATGTGCCCCAAGCCCACCGCTTCGAGATCGGCCTGCCGGGTCTCGCTGTCGGGCCATCCCTTCACTGTGCGGCGCTCGTCGCTAGTAAGCGAAGCTGGGTGGGCAAGAGCCTTGCCGGTCAGCGGCCCAAATGCTGCGAGCAATTGCTCTCTGTCTTGATCTGTCAGGGGCACGCCCTGCTTCTGATTGGCTCTGACCTTCTCGATCAGGGCCAAGTCCGCACCGCTCTGATAGAGTGGCCACGAAAACTGAGAATACCCTTGGCCCGTATCGGGATGTTTGACCCAGGCTGGAGGGTTGGCCCAGGCTGCAAGTGGCATGATGGCGTTAGAAAGGCGAAATTAAGGGTGCTTTGATTTACGGTGAAGAGTTCTTGGGGGAATTATGGCCTTTTATGTTGACGGACGCTTTCAAGGTAGGTTCTTCATTCCTGGCGTTCAAATAGTGTTGACGGTCTAGTCGCCGGACATTTGCTGTGGGCTCCTTTTTATCCACTTTAGGCAACCCTGTGGATCCCACTTACTTGCTAGCCCCCGAGACTTTAGTCAGGGGTCGGACTTCACGAGTGCAAGTAGTGTTAGTCGACTTGGCTTATATACAACTTCATAGCAAACCATTTATTTCTCCTAGATGAGAACGTTCTTTCCTTGGTTGACGTAGCAGCCGCATCCGATCGTCTGCTGCAGGACAGGCCCACCGCCAATTATCGAGTCGCCCTCGTCGATTTGAAAGCTCAGTATCCATCCTGCGGCATCGCCGCCCTTGCAGTAGGTTCCATCTTGGCTTCTTCCAGCGCACGTCGTCACATGTTGCGTCTGAGCAACCAGCATGACGTCAATATCTATCGACGAGGCGCAGAGACAGGTGCTGCCCCAGTGCAAGCCACTCAATCCGTCCGCCTTAAAGCCAAAGTTCTGCGAGACGCTGAAGCGCACGTAGACTACGACATCGAGTGGCAATCCGCGACTAGATTTCGTTTAAAATCGGGACTATGCCTGTCTGTGATGACGACCAGCAGCCATGGTTTGGATAGGGGCCTTCGGTTGACTCGAACCTATGCAATACATGTACTCATTCATCTATGCATAGATACACCTTCCGTGAAGGACGTTGTTGGGGTGAAATTGTGTGCCTTCAAGTAGTGGCTGTCTTTTCTTGAATCTTGAACGCTCTTGGTTACCTATATGTAGGTTTCTACACTACAGCAGTGCCGGGCCCCATCCACACCTGCTAAGACTCTTAGATGCACTGCAATCTAGTAAAGAGTGCGGCGTGCTTAATCTGGTTTGGCCAAGCAAGGTAGTGAACCTGGCATTGAGCGCAAAGCCCCGGCTTGGGAGGGTGACGATTTCGCAAAATTACTAGCGTGTTTGCACTGCATTCTTAGCCACTTTAAGACCCGTATATGACACAGCTTAACGTACTTCGGTAGGCAGGTTAAACGTGTAACTTATCGGCATTTTATTAAAAGCTTTCCCCTTGAAAAGAATACAACGTGCTAATATTGACTAGAAGACGCGCCTGCATTAAATCTTGGTCGAAAGCCTCGCAATATATGCAACTCTCTCAGCAACATCCCGTACTCGGCCTTAGCAGCTTCCTCCCCAGTCCCTGAAGTCGTCACCACGATCTGCACTAGAGCAAGCATCTTCCGCTCCCCGATTGATTTCTTCTTAGCTTCTTCGCCGAGAGGGCCGGCGTGGCCGTCATCTTCCGACGCCGCCCACCATTGTGATTCGGCGGTCCCTTTCTCCACATCGGGCCTTGTGCCGATCCGGGGGAGCCACCTACCAAGTTGGGTTCCTCCACGCATGGGATGAACGAGGACACCGCTGGGGCAAACATGCTTCTTGCCTATGTGAGAACGATGTGCCGTTGAAAGCGATGCCACTTTCTGAATCGGGGATAGGACCGTCCGGCAAAGGCCCCGGCAGAATCAAGTTCCGTCTGAAAGACTCAACATGATCCATCGCCAAGCTACTGACTCGCATTCGGCCATGCAGGCCCCATGCCTGACCAGGGCGCAGGACAGCGAAGACCACGGCTTTGGCCTAATACAAAGTCGTGCATAATCAGTCAGCGTAAAGAATTCTTGGGTAAGCATCAGTGATTTCTCAATGCCACGTCCCAATGCAACATACTTCGGGGACGTCGACGCTTGGAGGCGCCACCACCGATTGTCGTCGGCATAAGTGCGCAAGACCCACTAACACCCGGCCTCGTACGACCGTTCTGGCAAGGATGGGCCACCTGACAGGGATGGGGAACAAGCCAACGCAATACCGGCATGGGAGGAGTTGCCATTACAGTAATTCGGCCGAGATATGTAGGGCCGACGTTACGCTGTGGTCGCATTGTACCTACCAAGAATGAGTGTCGCTGCAGCAGCCCCTGGCAGCAGCTTCTCTAGAGGAAAGAGGGGTAGGTCCCGATACCCGCATCAACAGGTGATCGTGACGGTCTTGGCGGTCGGTTTATCCACTACAATAGCCGCCGGCGTCCAATATGCGCAGTCGTATTATAGCCAGGGCTACTCGCCAGGTTCATTGCTCCCCCTCCACCAATTCGAAAGCCAGTGCTGCCTATAAAGGATGCAGGATTCCTCCGCCATCCCCAGCATCTCTCGCGTGTGTTACCACATCATCACTACTACGACTTCTATCGAACTCTGTGCACTTCAAGTCCCCTGACGATTCCCAACCAACCCTTTTATTGAATCGAATAGCCAACCATGCAGTTCACCTTGCACGCCATCTTCGCCGTCACGGCCATGGTCTCGCTCGCCGCGGCCCAGGGCAATGGACTGTGCAATCAACGGGGAGAGTACGACGCCTGTTCCGGCGAGTTTTCCAAGGCATGCGAGAACATCAGCGGGACCGGCACTAAATGGTGGACCTGCTGCCTGCCCAGCGTTACCTGCTGGTCGGACGACCAGTAAGTAGTAGCGTATCACTTCACTCTCTACGATCGTTGCTAATGATGCATACATAGTCTCTAGTTCGAGGCGCCGTCGGGGACAACATACATCGGTCGCCCAGGCTATGTCGGCTTGTTAAAGCATGGGGGGTGGGGGCTATTTCTTCCGTTTCTCTCGATACATGGACAGAGCCAGAAAGGGGGTCATGTTTAGTGTAATTCGATCATTTATACATATGACAATTTACTATTACTGCGTCAAACTCCCACCTGCCAAAGGCGCCTGAGTGCCCAACCCCACGAAAACCACGAGCACAGCCGCATACGCCGCCGTAGCCGACATGACGTCCTTGGCCTTGTCGAGGTAGGCGGCCATCAGCAAGCCAAAGAAGACGACGAACAAGGTCGTCGACACCAGGGACGTGTTGAGGTCGTTGCGCTTCACCATGAGCCACATGGGCCCGACCAGCAGCGCCCCGCCCAGCGCCGCCATGGCGAGCCGCTGCTTGAGGTCTACCCAGGCCGACTGTGCCACGTTGGCCACGCGCGTGCCGCCGATGGGCTGCGAGTCCTCTTCCCAGGGGATCGGCACCCCGATGGTATCGAGGGGTTCGTCGTCGTCGGACTGTTCGCTGTCGCCGAGAATGGTGCGGAGGACGTAGTCGTCGATCTTCCGCTCGCCGGTGACCAGGAACGGATCCCGCGGGGACTTGCTCCGCTTGATCATGTAGTCGTAGTCCTTGATCGCCTCGACTGCATCAAAATGAAAACATATCCATTTAGCTGAGCTCCCCGTGTTGAAGTCAAATGGACAAGATGTTAAGGTTGGGCAACAGAAAAGAGGTTCCCTACCAAACGATTTGAGATCTTGGGCCCAATTGGGTGGGTCGTGGTCGTGGTATTGCATATCGACCACAGCCCTCACGAGTTTGCACTGCAGCTTGCGCAGCTGCATCCTCTGGAGCTCCGCCAGGCTGATCCTCCAGCTGTGGCCCTGGTCAGACGGCCCCCGGCCCTCCTCGGCGCTTTTCTCCGAGGTTGATGTCTTTGCTGTTTGCTTCGCCCAGAACAGCCGGAGTCGCTCGGACAATGTCGGGCGCTCTTTCCGCTCGATGCGGCAGATGAGCCCGTCTTTGTGGTGATGGAAAGCCCAGGACCCCAGATCACCATCTTCTTCATCGGCAACCGCGGAGGTTACGGCATCGGTATGCCGTGATACCGGGCGGCTAAAGGCGAACTGGTCCACAGTACTGTGGGTAAATGCGTCCGAAACGGGAGAGCTTGGTACGGCTGGGTGCTGACTGCCATGGCTGCTTCTTTGGTGACTCCAAAAGGGCCTGTGCGGGCTACGAGGCCTGCTGCTAGCGCGAGACGTCGGTCCTCTGGACCTCCGTCGGCCAGTAGTCAAGTCGTGCAGTGATGTTGACGCCGAGGGCAGCGTCCTGATTTCTTAGCATGGTCCAAGCACAAAGAATTTGACTTCTTACCCAATATAAGGAGGAAAGGTCGAGTCCCCAGAACCGACACCGGCGGCCCTTTCGAGATCTAGACTAGATCCACGTCTCATGAAAGACATGTTGAGAAGCTAAAGTGATAATTGTCTGTATTACGGTTGTTGCATCATTGAGGAGCATGCATCTTCCCTGTCAATTATATACTATCCTGTCAACGGGCCATAGTTTGTGGTAATGTCCTTTATGCTAGCAGGCCAAGCTGGAGGTTAGTAGCGCGATTTCAACGCCCAAGCAGCCCCTGTGACCAGATCAAGATTCATGGCCGTCGACTTGGCTACCGTTAGCCTGAGGCTGGGATGATTAAGCTTTGTTGAAACGGACGGCCGGGACCCTGCTCTTCCCTCTGCTTATTACTTACCGCTCAAGCGCCACACGCGACGCTACGTCTGAGCGTAAGCGCTTGATGGCTGGGTAACGCGCCAAATACAGCCAATACCCTGCCACTCACCTACTGACGCCTCGGTCGTTATCGATATGCTATTATTGGCTATTGAGACTGCCCCTCTTCTTGTCCATGTTGACGGTTAGCTCGAAGCTGGGGTTGAGTTCACGCTACGGAAATATGCATGAGATTTCAGCACCCGAGTGATGAGACTAGCTACGGAAAGCCAACAGTCATCAGATCTCACCTGCGCTGTGACAGTGTCACGTCCCCGACGGCTGTGCCAGTCTCACGATGCAACGGACAGTCTACGATAGCAACCCGGTGTAGAGTACATAATGAAACCGCAAAGATGCTCTGAGTCGTCTAGCTTCGATTCTATCTTATCTCAATACGATCTCAGCACCCATATTCTTGAGCAATATCTAGGCATCGAATCAACATCTTTCCCACCGCTTGCAGCAACAGGAATAAAACCTTGTTCATCTCGAAATCCCGATCACATCGTCTCTTCCCCTTTCCACTCAAACTCGGGACCAATACACCTAGACACCCGCAAGCAAGCAGCAGCCCACCAACCGCTGAGATGGTCTCGTCTCCTGCAGGCCTTGGAGTCTGGATCGCGCACAACCAGTACAGAGACCAGCGGGTACACATCGACTTCCGCACCCGCGCCCAAGCCGACGCCTACCTGGACCGTATCAGCCGGACGAGCGTAGTTCGCACAGAAAACTTGGCGCTTGAGAGAGCCGGCCCCACGGAGGTCTCGCTACGCCTGCCGTTCAGGGTCTCCAAGATCGTCGCCAGCACGACCTGCCGGGGCTTCTACCTCGTGTTCACCGACACCGAGTTGGCACGTGACTGGGTCGCGAGCCTCTTGATATGGAAGACCGTGCCGGGACAGGAGCGTTGGGTATACGTGGATCGATTCATCTCGGATCGAGGTTTGAGTCGATTGCTGGACCGGGGCCCAGACCGGGGTCCGGGGGCTCGAGTTGCTTTGGTGGCAGTACACAATAGAATCTTCTTCCGCGCAGGGCATTGAACAGTAGCTGCAATGGCCCATACGATAGAAACTGTTTAAAGCATCGCCTTCGAATATAGCCCCTACTGATATATATGCCGGAAGTATCTTGGCTTCATCTCAATTCTAGCATGTCAAGCCGCAGTAAATGAACTTGTACCTTTTGAGAATCTCACCTAATTTGTTGAGCTAAGAAAGGTTCAATAGACTTGACGTGTGTGGATATTGACAGTTATCACGCAAGGAAGGAAGGAGCAACGCATAAGTCACATACACTGTACTGCATAAAACCAGTCACTATTTCTGGTTCCTAGACCAGCCAGACGCTCGTCTCATCATCATCTTTTATCAATTGGACCAGTCTTATCGCTTCTCATCTCACGCCTCGGCCAATGATTGCGCGGCGCATTCTTGTGGCAACTTTTCACTGCAATTTTAGCGCTATAAGGCCTGGCCCAAGATGCGAACCACGCAGGCGCAAGGTAAGCATACTGAGCAGGGAAAGAAATGGTACATAGGCCACCTTACAGTGCAATTCAAGGGCTTTAATACCTATTTAAGTTGCGTAACAATATTGAAACCTTGACACCTACTCCGTATATATTAAGTAAATGTATCACCTTTTGTATAGGAATTTTACGTAATTGCATCATGCTACTACAGCATGAACGCCACAAAATTGTCTCAAGTAGCAGCTGTATTCCTCTTATCTCCCCCTCATATGCAGCTTCTCATGCCTCTGCCGATCACTCGGCCGCGTAAACGCCTTCACGCAATTCCGACACTTGTACCGCCGTGTCCCATTATGCGTATCCAGATGCGCGTCCAAATTCGCCTTGCGCGTGTATTTCTTGTTGCAGCCAGCAAAAGTGCACGCGTACTTAGCACGGGCCTCGATATCCTCCGCAGAGGCCTTGGTACTACCGGTAGCAAATGCCAACCCCTCCTCGGCTGCGTTCGGGTGGTAGTTTCGAACGTGGCGATCGCAGTCCTTCTTGTTGACGAAACCGAAAGGGGCCACTGTGCAGTTGCGCACGGAGCAGTGGTAGGGACGATCATGCCGATTGACGTGTTGCTCCAGCTCGTCCGCTCTGGCGAAACCCTCGAAGAAAAAGGCGCAACGGACGCGGTCGCATTTGTACAGCTTGTGACCGTACATTTCCGCAATGGTTATCTCGTTCGGTGTTGCGGTATCGTCTTCCAACGACAGGGACTGAATTGTCCTGCGTGTACTCTCCAGTGCGTTGTGTAGTTGTGTTAGTGACAGCTTTTCGCGCTCCTTGGAGTCCATGTTTCTTCCATGATTCTCTATGTGTGACCATAGCTGCACAAGACTTTTATAAACTTCCGGGAAACACCTAAACGGGCTACAAAAGTCCACCGGATCACCCGTAGGGTCTGGGGATCTTGAGCCTACAGGAGACGGCGACAGAGACGGCGGGAAGCTTGTTGAAGATAGTGATGGCTGGGGATGACCAGAGCCAGACGTGTTGTTTCCGAAGGTGCCCGAATGCTGGGACGGAGAACCCGAGAAGCCGGCGGGTGAGTGCCTCGAGTTGGAGGACTGTGAGGAAGAGGAATGCGGGACCGTAAGCATTCCGTTTGACAGTTCTTGCGTGACAACTTCAGATTGACGACGTTGAACTTCCGTATAGAAGCTCATGAACTGCTGAAGGGCCGGGGCGATTTGTTGGCTTAATCTGATTACCTCTTCAGATCTACCCTCAAGTAAAGGCCCCCTGAACGTGGCAATCAACTGCTGCAAATGGGATCCCCATTCAGAGGCAACATAATCTTGCATTGCGTAGAATCCTCTTTGGGCATATGATTGACGACATGCTTCATCCAGGTTCGGGCTGAAGCAATCCATGGAGATGTACTTGAGACATTTGATTGCCGCGTCGTAATCGATAACAATGGCGTTCAGGCCTTCTTCTTGCATATTAGACCGTATATGTCTGTATTTCAGATTAGTACTGAGAGTGATATATCTGTGTGAACCTATTGAGACTTTCATACTTTCTGGTGGTAGAATGTGTGAACTCGAGTCGCATGTTATCTTCCTCTCGAACTATACGAACGAGCGGACCACACATATTGAATTCTTGTATGTCTTCAGGTAGTCGCCAGTCTCGGTCGATAATTGCGCCGCCACCATCCAGCTGTATAGATAAAGCAGCTTGTAGCTCATGCCATTTGAGGGGCCGCATCGCACCTGCCAACCAGCCCAGGATGTTCCGTGTCACGATCCAGCTGTTTGGGTGGGCACTCTTCAGCTGCTCAAGAATCTTTGCATAACTTCTTACGTCAGTACTCGTGGGAATTCCTATGGGATCATGACTTACGTATTGGCCAAATCTTTTGGAAGATCTCTTTCCAATTCATCATTATAGCACCGCTTATTAGGCTGCTGTAAGAGGTTTCCGACGGTTAGGGAAACATAAAGGAACATCCCTGGTTCATGTTAGTTACGATTTGGGTGTATGTGAATAAATCCCTTACCATTTGCTCGTTCACATATCAATCTCATCAGCCGGTCTATCTGTGCTTCATCAAGTCTAAATCTTGCCTGTATACCGGGGGCTCTTGACTCGAGATACACACGAATATCGCGATTCGTATCTGAAGGAAGTAAATCCAGAACTGCTGTCGACGATGATGCTTCGATCGCACTCCTGATGTCAGGTAGGTCCTGGCTGACCAAGAGAACTCGGAGTTTGCCTGATGCCTTTTCAACCATGGATCTCCAAAAGTCCACAATAACCTTCCGATCGCCTGGTTTGCATTCGTCTAGCCCATCAATAATGACGAATTGGCCCGTACCAAACTCGCAGTGAGCCTCTAAAAGCACCTTGGCGTCTTTGATCTGATCGAGGAACTCTTGGCGCCCTTCAATTCGCTTAGCGTCGCAAAAAGGAAGTAGCTCTTCGTTTGAGCCTGCCATTTGCCATAGGATGCCTTTTAGCACCGCCAAACTACTGCTCTGTTGAGAACCATTTTCTCGGCAGTAGAAATAGTTGGTTCTAAACTCAGGGCTGCGCTCCATACACCTCTGAATAATCTGAGATGTGAGTATGGTCTTGCCTGGCCTTCATAGTCAGTGAAAGTGTGGCCGCGTCAATACTTGGTTGCTCACCCGCGCCCATCTTGCCGTTCAGCCAGATCGAAGATTCTGTAGGACTTTCGGCATTCATCCAACTGAGTATCTTATGGTCATCGAAGATCCACATTCCCGTGTTTGGAGCAGACTCCAAACAGAAGGTACTGTGTTGGCTGGCCTGAGACATGCCAGGGGATGAAATCCAATTCAACACATTTCTCTTCTGAGTCTCCTTGCGTTCTGATTCCCATTGCGCGAACTGGGCTTCCATGTTTTGTCTGAGACCATCAAACATCGACACAAGCCGGATGAGAACACGTCCGTTCTGGTCAAGGAACTTTCGATTGTCCTCAGATCGAATTACCTGGTCATTGACCTTCTTATGGATATCCTTCCACAATGCAGAGTGGAGTGAAGCTTCCTGTCCTTGAGACGAATTCCGGTCGCTACTCTGTCTGAGCTTTTCGATATCTGCGAGAAATTCGTTCATGCGCCTCTCAATCGCATCGAAAACAGGCAGACGATCAAGAATCTCTTGAAGACACCTTGTGTTGTCCACAGTCTGTCCGACGTGTTCATTGAACTGAAAAATCAGGTCGGTGGTGCGCTGTTGTTTCCAAGCTTCAGAGAAAATCTCAAGGACTTCTGAATGAGCCTCAAAGTTAGCCAGCGTGTTCTTGTGTTCACCTCGATAGTCCCGCCACCTTGACTCGAACGTTTTCTTCCACCCTATACGACGTGTCATACATCAGTGAAGAGCTTTCTATTGAGTTATTGAGTGAAACTACCTTTTCCATGTAGCAGTTTGACAGCCTTTTTGTGGAATTTCAGAAGATCAAGGTACATGTAAGCGAGACACTTAGAAACTTCAGGTCTCGCCTTAATGAGATCCTCGTGGTGTTTGATGACAGGCACACGATTCCCAAACGTGTAGTACGCGTCTAGTATGTGGTCCAATGCTCTATAATCATCCTTTGATGTCTGTTCAAAACTGTGAGAAAGGTCTTCGCAGATGTTAGGGACATACTTACCTCGAGAATATACAACGCCGGTCCCCATATCCAAGCGGATAACAAAGACGAGTCGTCACCCCATATGTTGGCTTGTTTGCAGAAATGGTCGAAATCGCCAATCTTTTCAAGAAATAACTGCATCCTAGAGAAACCGACCATGCTCTTTTGCTGCTCCTTTTGTTTTTGGATCGAGATGAGTTTCTGCTTGACGTGGCTTAGGTTCGTCCTGCAGAACTCATCCACTTGAGTAGGAGACAATTCTGCCTTGAAACCGTTCAGGGTTTCATGATAGACTTCGCAGGCTGTGGACGCAACATCCTCGACTCGATTGCCGGCGTCGAAGGCCGTTCCACCATCAAAAGGACGTGGGACCGGTTCCGGTTCCGTACCATGCTCGTGCGCCATCGAATCGCATCACAGCAAAGCGCTCTATGTCTAACAGATTGATGGCTCAAAGGGGCGACAAGAATATGGCGACCGACTGGTGGACAATCCAAAGAGATGTGTCGGTTCATTAGCGCTTTGTGTTCAAACCAAGAGATAATGTTCTGGTAATCGGCACCAGCCTCACTGTTTGTGTGGAAAATACAATGCATCATACATAGCCTGGCCGGGCGAAGCTGACATGGCCTACTGCAGTCCCGATTGGCCAGTCCTTAAGCCGAGTCTGCCTAGCACTAGAGGCCTTGTCAAGCATAGCCCCCGCTGTGCCCATTCCAGCTGCGACCGGCCCAAAACCGAGCTCGGGAGAATAACGATGTGTCAAGAACGAAAACTTGCACATGACGCTATTGGCCCAGTTCCGAGATGGCGTTTGGCCTTCCCCGCCTGTTCGGCTCGTCTCGAGCCTCCCTTTCGATTGACCGCCCATAAGCACCGCCCTGACAGAGTCCGCGATTTCATTCAATTTTCCTCGAAGCGGCTCACATCAACTTGCCAATTAAATATGACGAAAGAAAAAAATTGGAGGGCGTTTGAGGCTGGTTTTGGAGCAAGTATAGCGATGGAGTTCCGCTAGAAGTTGGTCCAGACCCTAAACTTTTAGTGCATCTCGGTGGATGATCACTGTAACGCTTGGAGACACACTCTTCGAATACAATAGTGATGCAAGATGCAAACAGACTTCACTCAAATCAATGCAATGCAACATGCAGGCGCATGTTTGTTGTAATTCTAGTTTCAATAGAAACACGTATGATATACCAAAATAAGAAATATGGATACTGAAATGCTGCTAGCTACTACTATGAAAGATGCAATGGGGAGGTAAGGTGCCCTACTGCTGCTTCTCCGAACCCTAAACACGTGTAACACATTTACGTTCACAGACCCTCCCGCCATGTCATTCGGAAACTTCCCCTGGCTCTGGGATATTGTATCGAATGCTCTCTTGCGTAAAGCCCATATTTGCAGCCTTTCTTTTCCTTTCCTGCTGCGAGTGTATTTCCTTCACGTTGGGTTAGGATTGCATATTAGATGGGGAAAAAGGCATGTCCTCCTCACCTGTTCGACAGTGTCCTCGATCAGATAACGCGTCACACGCACTTGTTTTGTCTGACCGATGCGAAGCGCCCGTGCGATGGCTTGCCTCTCGGTACTCGGATTCCACTGCATTTCGAAGATGAAAATGCGATTGGCAGCGGTGAGGTTCAACCTACGGGAAGTATGGAAGTCTTAGCAAAATCCTAAAGTATGAGTTGATTGAGTTGTTTATTTACCCGTGGGCGCCGGTGCCGGTGGTCATGAGCAGAATTTGGGCTGCAGAAACTTCTTCAAACTTTCTAATGGTTCTCTCTCGTTCAGACAAGAGACATTTTCCGTCGATTCGCAGGGGTTCGATGCCATTTTCCTTCAGACGTGCTTGGATAAGATCCAGCGTTCGTGTCCAGCATGAGAAAACGATGCTATTAAAGTAAGTATTTTGTTGATTTTGTTATGGTTGATAAATCTATATGTTACTTGCCTCTTCGTTCCCTCTGCGTCTTTCCCAAGATCTTCCATCAGCGCATTTACCTTCGTGGATATCCCTCGTTGTCGAAAATAGGATGAGCCTTTCGGTTGTGTGGCATCGGTAACGAGGACAGAGTCCTCGTCTGCCTCTGTCATGACGGTATCATCTCCCGATTCCTTGCTGTGACATATGGGGCAGTGTTTCCAGGCATCTTCAATATTTGAGTTGGCTTCGCTGTCATTCATGCAGTCTGGACAAATAGCATGACTGCACATCTCTGCGAAGTGATTGGGCCTCGTAGCCATAGAATGGGGCATCGGGTTGCTGCAACCATCGCAGACGCGCTCTCTCCCAGCGGCTGTATCCTCTAGAAGGCCGGCATTCCCTTGTTGAGCATCCCAATTTTGCCGTTGCTTCTTCCAGCTGAACATTGTTTGGTAAGTGCCATGATTACACAAGATGCGTAGCTGCATCATGGCATGGAACAGACTAAACCGAGACGCAGTATCATCAGCTAATGCCTGGTAAAGGCCACTCATTCGAAATTCGTTGCTACCAGAACGGGCCGTTCCTTGAGAATTTTCAATATCCGAATATTGAGCCCACGACGCCCCATGCTGGAGGTACGCCTGGTTCCGCAAGCGTCGCTTCAAGATCTCTAGAGTGCGGGCATACTGAGAAACCTCTTCCCGAGAGAAATGTAAGAGCCTAAGCTCTTCTTTTGGGTCAGGCAGTCCCGTGATACATGCATCCTTGGACCGCCTTAGGACAAGCGAGTCGTACAGAATGATCAGGCGATCACGAGCCTTAAGGAACTCACGATTTTCAAATGGTAGACATATCGTCCTTCGAAACGTGGGACGACTCTGGAAGGGATCAACCCGTAAGAAGGAAAAGAGCGATCCGATATCCTCTAAGCGATTTTGGATCGGGGTACCGGACAGGCACCACCGGGAGTTGGCCTCGAGATCACAACATGCCTTATAGAATTTCGTGCCATGATTGCGGATGTAATGTGCTGAGGGAAAAGAGTTTAGTAACATGTTGTAATTGGGGTTTTTGAAAGAAGTAATACCTTCATCGAGGACTACACGATACCACCCGATTCTGTGAAGGATAGACTTCTTCTTGGTGTAATCCGAAGCCAGCGTGTTATATGTTGTGATTATAACATCATAACTAGCAAGATCCTCAGCAACCTTCTCTCTTTCTGTTCCGTGATATTTGAAGGTTTTGAGGGTCGCTCCAGTGTGGCTTCAGTATGAGGTTAGTTCCAGTCCTCGCAGGTTATTTCTTTGCTATGGTACTCACTGGTCGATCTCATGAACCCAATTCGCAATGAGCTCTTGATATGATTGTCAGAATAGCGGCTGTCAACCGTATCAAAGTTAGAGGGAGCTAAAAAATTAAACTTACGAGCTGAAGGCACGATCACAAGGGTAGTACTTGCGTACATCTCAACTCTGGCAGTGGCGACTCGAGCGTTGCGCTTCTGCTGTAGCCAGACTTTGGCGGCATCCAGTGTCCGAGTGATCAGTGCCAAGGTCGACAGCGATTTTCCTGTACCCATTTCATCAGCTAGCACACCCCCGCCCCTTTCATCAGGCTGGGTATATTTCCGTTCCTCAGTGATTTTATGAACAAACACCTTTGTGACACCGAGGAGTCTTTCTTCCCACAACCGATATTTGGGAGGAATATCACCCGACTCTCGTTCAAGCATGTATGTCAAAGCTCGCTTCTGGTGTCTGGCGTGCTGTCAGTATTTTTCTTACACATCAATGAAGCGTTGCGTTGGCGCCGACTTACGGAAGAAGGTCTGTCGTAATATTATGACCTCCTGACTCCATAGACAGTCCTTGGTCTCTTGTAAGGTGGTTATGCACTTCCACCATCACTTGAGCCAAGCTGTCTTCGTTGCTTTGAAGTAGCATCGATGCCGACTGTATAGGCTCCTGAGACTCTCCCATCACCACCTCGTCCTCAATTCCAGCAAAGCTAATGGTGTGTGGGTTCACGTATGGGAACTCACTGGCCCTGTAATTGTCTGGGCGTTGTAACCAGAGCTTGTGCTTCATCAAAACGTCCCCGACGATCTCAGTCTGGGACCGTGGCCCATACACGTTAATATCCACATGGCATCTTGCATCTGAGAGTTTCAAAGCTCTATGAAGGCTTTCCAGGATACTCTGTGTCGCGCCGACGGCTTCCAAGGCCACACCTGGAGCTTTCTGTCGCAGTTCCTCGAATGCTTTGATGAAGTGCTTACGGAGGTGACCAAAGTCAGTTCTGTCTGTGAGGAGCAAGGCAATGCGGTCAGAGCCCTGATCTATGCTGAAACAATTGATCCCCTGAGCGTGGGCCTCTGGAGTGAGCTTTTTGATCAGCGATGACATGTCTTGTTGTGCTACTTGTACGATATGGTGGTAAAGCTGGTATTGCCATTACAGCAGTTAACGGATAGTCCGGCAAATGATATTGGATCAAAGGACATACCATGCCATAACAGATCCGTGTCTCCTCCGTAGAATCTAGCATGTCGGTGCCGCTGATTGTATTTGACTGTTTGCGATGTTCTGAGTCATTTGCAGTTGGCTCGGTCTCGAACTGCTGAGTCACGCCGAATCCAGCGAGAGGAGTCGTCGATGCTTCGTATTGCATCAAGTCTGTGTCGTCTCCAAACCAAAAGTCATAACCAGTGAAATCTGGTAGGGCTAAATCCACTGCTTCTGATGGATTTTCGTTGGGATATGTACCCGGGAGCTCGAAACCACCATCGTGATTTAGTAGCTCGCCAAGATCCATCTTGTAGACGGACGCTGCTGATTTCCTGCTGTGAACCCCGCACCACGGGCAACCTTTCGCATGTCAAGTGGCGGAACCAGCTTTTCAATGGAATTTCGGCTGACTGAGACTGTCTCTTTTAATACTGTGTTTGATGTTGCTTGCGGCAGGTTCCTGGTAGAATTGAGTCTGGAATTGGACGTTCTTCGCACGACTGATACCCAATCCCCGTACGGCTAAAGCTGAAGTGCAAGGTATATTCAGTTGACTACAGATTTAGATGCCTAAAATTGAAACGAGAGGCGCAGGGCTTGCTACATAGGTAGGCTACCGCAAGGCAGAATTTACCACGACGTGACTGGAAGGCGAACCACCACAGCCACTCACCAACCGCTACTATTGCAGTGCAGTCAGGCAGCCAAGTGTCCCCACCGCTACATATGTATCGCGGTACAGTCAGGCAGCCATTGGATAGCAGGGGTAAAACTTTGCATTAGTTCTTGCGTGACATGCTGAAGGGTGGGGTGTCTCTGACGCCTAAAAATGCAGCGAACACTTGGAAAGAGGTAAATTGCCGTGAAAGATGACAGTGCATCCAAAGTCAATGCCCGGGGCTGTCTAGGTATGTTAGCCAAAGCTCCAGTGCAGCTGAACTGTCTTGTCTCTACCAACTTACGTTGCAGTTCAATCCGACTCTGGAGCGGGTGCCACGGTATGCAATGATCCCCACAACTGCCGATGTCCAACATATATAAGCTCCAATCAGAGTAAGTATCAATGGGGAGCAAATCTCTAGCGGCTACAATTGTAATGTTGATCCTCAGCAGCCAACTCAACCCCATTGCTACGGCATAGGACTGAACAAACCACGTCTAACTGTGGTACCGATAGGCAACCATGCTGTGTTATGCGTGTCATCGCATCCAGTTTGATAAGTCACGTACGGTCCATTATCCTCCTGTTTATTATCACGTTCTCCACAGAACACGAAGTTCGTTTCAAAGGTCAATTGATGAGCGCTGTCATTTCTGTATCCTGGTCAGATCTCAGCTCGGGAACACGGAAGTCGATGGCGATCTATTCGAAGGCGAACTAGTCGATGCTGTTGAAGCTTATGTTGCCCTGAGACTGCGAGTCCTTGACAAAGTCGATGAAAATCCCGATTGCGACGAAACTTGGTCCATTACCATCATTAGTAGGCTCGGAAATGCGGTTTTTGATGTGATTAGCGATATCCCGGGTAAGATGTTCATCGCAAGCGTTGTGTGCTCATTTGCTGAATCCAAGGGCCATTCCAGACATCTACAAACAACTCCTTGGCAAGCATATCGAAAAGGTCCGCTCTGCTATTTTATTTCGGACACACTCGTTATGGTATATTGATCTATCATGTAGTTCTCGAAATCCCACTCGAGTGTGAGCTCTCAGCGATCGCGTCTGGCTCTGAATACCGACCTTGTCAACTCGTGGAAGCGAGAATGCATGGGCAACCACGACCGATGCAGGCTCGGAAGTTCAGCCACAAACATTACGAAGTTGCCAGCCCGCTTGATCAATGTCGACAATCCAGAACACCCGTTTCTTGTCAAAACATCTCACGGGATGCATGCGTCCTACGTAGCTCTGAGCTATTGCTGGGGCTCGAAATTTCAAGCACTAACTCTGGAGGACAACCTCCAAGCTCACTTGACTAGCATACCAGTCGAGACCCTATCCAGAACCTGCAGAGATGCCATTCTTACCACTAATCTCCTAGGGTATCATTATCTCTGGGTCGACGCTTTATGTATAGTCCAAGATGGCATTCAAGACAAGGAGTCTGAGATTGCTAAGATGGGCCACATTTATCGATATGCCGTACTCACTATATGCGCTGAAGGCTCCCCGGATGCGCACACTGGTCTGTTTCCCGAGACACCGACAGACCCACGCGAGGTATACCCATGCCAGATGACAATGTCTGTTTCGTCAGAAGGCGGATCGTTCACACGTAAACTGACCCTGGCGGGCTTCCGCCACGGAGAAGACTTCCTGAGCAAACGTGGATGGACATTGCAGGAAGAAGTCCTTACCTCGCGCGCCCTGGTAATTGGGCAAGGAGTTACCTCCTGGAGGTGTGCATCAGCGACCGCTCGCGAAACAGATCCGGTATTCAAACCTTTGCCAATTGCTCCGTACCTACATGATCCGGACGAGTCGGGCTACGAGATACCTAGGTCCCATGGACTCTCGCTAGATATTGCACGCATGCGATCGTGGTTATATGGGTTTCCGGAAGCTCGTCGATTGGAGACTACCCATCGCCTTGATACCGATCATCCCGCCTTCACGGCATGGTATGCTCTCATCGAAGGATACAGCGATCGCGAACTGACATACGTCAAGGATACGCTACCCGCAGTACAAGGTATCGCAACTATCCTTGAGAGTTCTCGTGCCACGCGGTACGTCAAAGGGCTATGGCTGGCTGATCTCCCACGAGGGCTGCTGTGGTATGTCGCAGCCAACGACGACCGCCCCGTCCTTGGCTCGCCGGTTGCATCGGGTTATGATACCACCGGTATTCCAGAGCCCAACATCCCGTCATGGTCTTGGGCTACTGTTGGCAAAGTGCGGATCCGATTCTGTGCACTTCGATATGTCGGGAGTGGACCGCCACAAGCTTAGCCCAGATCTCGCTGGTTCCGAGGCTTGGTCTGAACCCCGGCGGGAATCAGCAACTCATGGCGAAAGGACCAACGAAGAGGGCCGTCCTTTTAGTGAGCGAGGCATTCATGCAATGGAGAACTGGTATAATCTACGGATACCAAACTGCGCATAACCATGATTCTGAATTTGCGAGTGTGGTCACTGATGGTGTCCATCCAAGGTACCCGGCGCTTCTCCTCGATCCTGACAATGAAGGAAGGGTTTTGGGTGAAGCGGCACTAGACCACCCCAGGAGATTTTGCAACCACACATATTAGAGAACGGTCGGACGATTGACGTCACTTGTCTATTCTTGCAGCAATGGGCTGGTGGAAGAGAATGCAGGGCATGCCTTATCCTCAAGTCTGTGGACAATGACACCACAAGCCTCAAACGTCTTGGCGTGGGATTCATCGGCGGGAAAGATGCGCAAGAGGGAGATGAAGACGTGGCTGGGAGCATTTGTACGACACTAGCGCTAGTCTGACTTGAACCAGATGATTGCATCTCGGGTCTACACTTTGCTGCTGGCTGCTTAGAAAGCTTCAGCTCGAACACCTTCCTGGGAGCTAAAATTGCAGTGTTCTGTCAGAAGATCCCCTGCTGACCATCCCCAATCGGACCAGTCATTCTCGAATCATTGCTAGGGGTGTAGGTAGGGGTGGCCCATACAAAGGGAGGCTGTTGATCCCGGACTGGCTTCCGCCCAAGGCTAAAAGGCAGTGAAAAAGAAACCGACAAGGGTATCGGTTGGTCTAAGTCGGCCATGCGATTTAGCCTGTCACATTCCTCTACGGCGGTATGATATTTAGTAATTAGTACGAGTTTTGTTCGAGGACCTGGGAGATCTGTCGTTCGGCGCTCGACTGTTGGGAGCGCTGCAGCCTCGAGGACGCAGTCCTTACTGTTGTCAGTGATTGACTAGATAGCGTTGACTGGCATTCCATCAAGTCCTCGAGCATAAAGTTCAATTTTGTTTCCAGGGCCGTTGCATTGAGCCGCTATTGAATAACAATGAGCCATTGATATGCCACAGGTCATTTGATGCACTTCGAATGGACCAGAGCTGGTCTGGTCTTTACATCTACCTTGCTAGGCGTTGGCCTGTACCAATGAGTTCTGCTTTGGCTGCAATTAATTTTGATTTACCTTATGTTCCATCATATAGGCAACATCATGCATGCTAGATTTCGTGTAGAACTCTTGACTCACTGTCCCTCCACTGCAAAACTAGCTTCACTAACACCAGTGGAGCTCGCAGGGCGTTTCCTGCGCAATCATCTTGGGTTGCAGTGAAGACAGGGGGGTATGCCGCGCATTGCTCCAATGCTCCAAACTCCAGAGCCAACCAACAAAAAGGCCCGTAGTAAACGGGGTGTTGTCTATCAATGACTCACAAGTTTCATCAAACTTCGTCCTTAACTTGCCTGGCAGGCGCGGTATAGGTTATATACAAAGCCACAATTGTGTAGAAATCGGTTGCATGTGACCGTCTTCGCAACTTACGCAAGGTTCGCAATTGGTCTGGGGTCTGCTCAGCGCTCCCAGCAAAGAAACCGGTCAGACGGACTGAGGTACCTGACGTAGCTAACCTAAAGCAAGCTACTTACCCTTTCTGTGGCAGACCAAGGGTCCATCGCGACAGGGTCGTGGAAGGAAAGCTTGGAATGGGCCGCCACATACCTAGCGACAGGGGATTTGGAGCTGGAGTTCAGTAGCTCACAGGAGGATGGAAGGATGGCGAGGTTTTCAGGTCCTTTGGGGCTAAAGTTGCCGTGAAATGTCAACGTCGCATCGGTACTACCGTATAGGTGAACATCCGTATCTGAAGGAAAGGGGACGCCGCCAAAAATGCTCGACTGTTTGTTATCCAAAGCAACTCTGTCTCATATTTACATGCAAGTCGGCTGGTAAGATAGTAGGTATAGGCGGTTCAAGCTGGCTGGACATAGTTAGCTAGTGTCATAATGTGTTCATACCATTAACTAAGCTGCCCTTCTTCCGTTCCCAGCGAGTGCTTTTGCCTAACCCCAATTTAGGGACTAAAATTGCAGTGAAATGTCTACCCCTGGCCCCTGTCAACAGTAGAAACAATGGCCAGTAAGGTACTCAGATTGGCCAACATGAAATCAGAGGCGAGTCTGACCCCGCCAACACCACCCACATGCAAGGTCTCGCTGACGCACGGTGGTTTAGCTGCTTGAGGCTCTCTTCAACATCACACCCACCCACCATCCAACTTGAAGAGTCAGTCCATGAATACCTACTTGTGTTGATGTTGTACTACGCGACTCTGCGATTCGGAACAGAATTCCAGCGGCTAGCCATCCCGGAATTCTAGTCCTTCTACATACACTACCAGCACAGGAAGATAAAAATAGAAATGAATTCAAAATAGTGCATCATCAGGCTCCCAGATAAAGATGTAAGCTATGCTATTTCAATCACTCCCTCATATCGTTCATCTGGGAAATTGAAGACCACCCTATGCATCATGGAAAGACTCGTCCGGGTCATATGAAACCTCGGAACTTGCATCACCAAGGCTCCTTGGCACATAATTCACATCCAAGCTATTCGTCCGTGAATCAAGGCATGGAAGGAAGCCAGTCCCTGCCAGGCCCTCCTCGCCCTGCCGCGGGTCGGCCGCAGCGTTGAAGATTTTCAGAAACTCATCGAAGGCCTCGAAGAGCTCGTCCGTGTTGTTGGGGCGCGGCAGGAGCTTTCCCCGGATCTCGCCCAAGGTGTACTGCTTGTCCGACTTGACGCGGAAGTGGTCGGTGGTTGCGAGATCCGGACCATCTCGGAGTCGGCGAAGGTGGCGGCCGTCTCGAGCAGATTGGGCCCGCGAAGCCGCGGGCAGCCCGAGTACTCGTGCCATCTCTCTAGGAACAGCCGCAGCACACTGTGGCTGTTGTGGGTGATGGCCGTGGTCAAGGGCGTGTCGCCACTGCTGGCGAGATTGTTGATGCCGGCGCCATAGTTGAGGTGAAGCATATCTAGACTGGTATTGTCGTCCCTTGCGGCGTGTAACAGCCCCGTCCCGCCGTCAGGCCCAAATTGATCGACATCTGCGCCGTAGTAGAGCAGTCGCTTCGTTGGGAGTAGATCTCTCAGATTGCGACACGCCATGTTTTGAGGGCTACCTTTCTTGATAGCTTTTGGAAGAGCAGGGTCAGGTTACGCGCTTGCATCTAAGAGAAACTGAACGCAATTCGTCTGCCCTTGGGCAGCTGCATTGGAAAGGGGCTCTGAAAGCTGCACATCCGTGATGCTGGGATCAGCGTCATACCTGAGAAGGGTGACAACGGAGTGACTGTCGCCACATGCAGGCACCCATGCCAACGCTGTCCTTCCTATCGCGTCTTGGACGTTGATCTGATCATGATTCAAGATGGGCTCCTTTTTCAAGTTTTTACCCGACAGACTGAGAAATATCTTGTGGGCCTGAGTAGACTTGGAGTCGTTGATCAAAACTTCATTCTAGTATGCCGTGAAAGATGAGGTACGGCCATTTCATTTGGATCGGGCTGCTCGAGGAGCAGCGCCAATCAAGTGAGGACAAGCTCAAAGTCGGCGACTTCATTGTTCAAAGCGTTTAGGCGACCGGGTAACGATTTGCCAAGCGAGCGTAATTGGGAAATAGCAGAACAATTATGAGTGGCCACGGGAGCCAGCGCAGCGACGCTCGCAGCAACAGACAGAGGATCCGTTACGACGCGGTCGGGCGATTTATGGAACGGGCCGCTAGTGGCAAGACGATGCGACAGATGTGGGGATGGGTTTTGGGAGCTTCAATGAATGCAGCGGGAATCGTGGGGGTGGACAGTGTGTCGCGTGTTTCTATCCTTCTTTTCGATTGTCGTCCTGGGGGGCCAGGGTACAGACCAGGGGGTTAGGGACCTCAGTTGATGCCGATGCAGCAGTACCAACTGGCTGAAGTCACATCCATGAATAAATCACACAAGAGCTTGCCAAATATGTTTGGTGACGCGACAAAACATAATTATCGCATTGCATGGTGAAATGGCGTGGGTATAGTAACATTTGAGATTTGAGACGCTGTAGGGCCTTTGTTTTCGAGATTGATACCTTTTGTCCGATATTAACTGGCTGGCTGGCTGGCTGGCGAGCTAGCTTGGAGGGTTGACAGGGCCCATGGCATGGCAATGGCACTAGGCGCATCATGCCACTTTATCCCTGGCTGTCAAACGCGTAACGCCAACCCCGCCAACAGACCATTATCCTCACTGATCTCCAAGTTTCTAGGTTCGCGGGCTTAATCCAACACCACACACATCAACCAGCTAGATGCAATAGACCGGCGATAATTTGAATTAGACTATTATTATTATTATTTTTTGATTTCTTTTCATCGCGACAATGAGGTTTGGAAGAGACTTCCGCCAGCTTCTCATTCCGGAACTCCTGCCTTTCTACATTGACTACAATAAGATCAAGGCAGAGATCAAGGAGCTGGTTATCCAAGGACGGGACCTTGACTGTGAGTAGCGCGGCCGGGACCATTAAAGCATCTGTTCGGCTACAGCAAGACTGACTCAGTCAGCCGCCTACCAATCTCTAGAACGTGGCCATCTCCAGGTTGCCCAGTTCCGGACGCAAACTCTTGCCTTGGTCCTCGGCCGAGAAAAAGAGTTGATCGACAACTTTCATCTCGGGGCTCCTCCGACTACAATCTTTGCTCGTAGCTTCCGTCAGTCGGAACTGGCTTTTCTTGCCGGTGGATATCGGGACCTGCTTGAAATTTTGCATCAGATACGATGGTTTGACAGAGTCAACAAGGACGTCACATGCAGGCTGTTAGGCAAACTGCAACGACTGGGTTGGCAAAAGGCGGCGAAGCAGAAGATGGAGCTTCCGGACCTGCTCAAACTCTACGACGACCCTGAAGAAAAAGCCAGTGTTGTATCACGCAGGATGGCAAGGCTGCTCACTCAGTTGGATGAAGCTCTAACCGACCTCACACCAGATCCGCAAGCAGCCCCTTCAAAAAGGACTCTCTGGCGATGGGGATCGGCCTCAGATATATTGCTCAATATCGAGGCGCTGCACCAAATAGCCCTCCAGGGAGATATCGAGAAGCTCATTTACCTAAGTCGCCCGGAGTCTACGTTTGGGTTCGGACGCGTCCAGCTCAATCAAGTGTTGAAATATCTCATCCTGAACAGGCTGGACGCCACGACTATCCAAGTTCTGGAACGGTCACCGGAATACGCCCAGAGCTTGAACATAGATTCCTTTCTCTTCTGCCTGCAGGTCGCTGTATGTGCTAGGGAAAGTGGCGCACGCTCCGCTGCCTCCATTCGCGACGATGGACTCTTGCATGTCTTTAAGCGGATGCTGAAACTCCACGCCAGCCAGAACCGCCTGATCCTCAGAACCGGCGAATCTGGTCTGAACGGCATGGAACTGCTGAGCTATGCGGCCGAGCATGATCTTCGTGATTACTCCGAGGCAATCCTTTCGCTTGGAGACTCAGCGATGCGTCGTGATGTGGTCATGGAGTTCGTGAGGCTCCCGCCTGCACCTTATTCACACCATCCTCTTGATACCATGCTTTATCGGCGCCGATCCATGTTCGTTGACATTATAAACTGTCTGAATGACGACGGGCGAGGGGAACAGGGCGACGATGTGCGGGACATCCTTGGCGGACTTCTTCTAGTGGCAGTCATAATGCAGGACGACGGGGCTGTCCGATGCCTCGTCGACGCTGGCGCTGGAATCTCTTCTGGATATGGGGACGGGCCACCCATCAACGAGAATACTCTCCATGATGCAGCTTTTCACGGCCGGGTTGACTACGTCAACTTGTTACTCGCCAAGCTTGATGGGCAGAGGGATGTCCTCAACGCCACCGAGCCCCGGAGACGACTGACCCCGCTCGCCATTGCGTGCATGTATGGCCACGAAGCCGTAGTCAGGGCTCTCCTCCATGCTGGAGCAGACGCGTCAAAGACCGATCGCTTTGGCTGGACCGCCAAGGAGCTCGCGGCATACAGAGGCCATCAGACCATCGCAGGGCTGCTCGGAGACTGGGACCGTACTATCGTCCAAGGAGGTCCAACAAACGCCGTTCCAGCGATGGCAGAGCCTATGGCGCCCACTCTCAAGTCTGGCGAGCAAGCAATCATTGTCAACCTTGGTAGTGTTCAAGCCCGGCTGAAGGAAGACCCTGTCGAGCTAAGTTGTTGCTCATCCAGCCCCGCGGCTGCAGCCAAAGAGGATACTCTCTACAGCCTCACAATATCCGCGCCACAAGGGGCCCTGGATGGAAAGGACCTGTTTTCCATGACATTCGAGTTACCGCTCATCAACGACGAGCTGGACACCAAACCATGCGTGTTCATGCTCAAAGAGGACGCGACACCCGTGCTCACATTCCGAATCACGGCGCGCAACCGCTTCGACCTGACCCGGAAAAAGGTGGTTGGGATAGGCAGTGCAGTGCTGGAAGGTATCAAGTTGACTGCTGGCTGTCCACGAGAGAGCCTTGTACGGGAGCGGACGGCTGCCATTTTGGATTGCGACACAATGGATGTCATGGGTACTGTCCTCTTTACTTTCGTCCGAGCAACATCATATCCCCATCTCCAAGACCCGCTGCCCTCACAGAAACACCAAAACAGCGAGGGCATGATGTTGGTGGGCCATAGAGGTAAAACTGCCCTCCAAGCACTTGCGAGTACCTGCTCATATCGCCCCAGGATTCGGCCAAAACAACGGCAAGGAGAAGTATCTCCAGATCGGCGAAAACACCATCCAGGTGCGTATCTGATACGTTAGGCAACTGACTCAAGCTTATGTGGAGTCGTATGTAGTCTTTCCTGGCAGCCGCGAAACATGGCGCCTCTTTTGTTGAGGTAGGTTGCCCCTCCGAAAGAACGCCGGGGATGCAAGTGCTAACGAGAACAGTTTGGTAAGTAGCAGCGCATTACGATAATCATATCATATAGGCTCATCTTCACACAGACCTACAACTCACGCGAGACCTGGAAGCCGTTTCGTACCACGACCTGTCGTTCAGCGAGTCGGGCACGGATATCCCAATCCACGATCTGACCCTGGAGCAGTTCCGGTACGCGAGTCAGGTGCAGTCTCCACATGGAGAACCGGCTTCCGTTATTGGCAACCCACAGAAACCAACGTCGGGGTCGGTTCCGAGACCCCGCTCCCGTTCCGTTAGTCACAGGGACGAGCCGGGGGCTGTCCAGGTGCAGGATCGAGTGAAGCATACTGTCGACTTTCGCGCCAAGGGCTTCAAGCCCAACACTCGCGGCGAGTTCATCCACGACTCGCTAGTTACGTTGGAAGAGATTCTCGGGGAGCTCCCCGAGAATGTGGGGCTCAATATTGAGTTTAGTAAGTCGACTCCCACCAGCCGGGGAGCGTTCCGAGCCACCATCGTACTTACTGCCTGTTCGCAGAGCATCCCCGGATCCACGAGACTATCGCCGCCGGTGTAGCCCCCGTAGTTATCGAGATCAACAAGTTCATTGACGTGGCCCTCGATAAGATTTGCAAATATGCTGGGAACCGGCCGCTCGTGCTCTCCTCCTTCACGCCCGAGGTGTGCATCCTGCTGTCCCTGAAGCAGCGGGCGTACCCGGTCATGTTCATCAGCAACGTCGGCAAGCCTCCGCCCAGCGACCTCGACAAGAGGGCCGCCAGCATCCAGACGGCGGTGCACTTTGCCCGTCGGTGGGGCCTGGCCGGCGTTGTCTTCGCCTCGGAGCCCTTTGTTCTCTGCCCCCGGCTGGTGCGCTACGTCAAGAATGCTGGATTGACGTGCGGTACATATGGGCCGCAAAACAATGAGCCGGATAATGTCAAGGTGAGGAGAAGCATCCTATCATGGCCATTGAATGCAGTGGTACTGACGATTTCGGACACTAGCTTCAAGCAGATGCAGGGGTAGATCTTTTGGTGACGGATAGGGTTAGACTTATTGCGAAGGCACTGGCTGAGAACAAGGTTCCCATATTTCACTGCAAACTTAGGCTTTAAGGGGCTCTTGAAAATGTCGTGGGACCCACCAAGAACTATCCTCGAGCCTAGAAATCCTTCTGCACTGCAATTTTAGCTTAGAGGAAGTTTCTGACACAGATTTATGGCTGACTGGTACCCCACTAAAGTATGTGTACTGAATCGGCTGTCTTGTCTTGTCGGTGAAATGTCGCTCTTCCCCTTTTCTATCCCAATGTCATGGGTACATAATCCGAAAGATTGGGCAGCTCGTATCTTGGCTTCTGATCGCATCAAGTACTTTTACCAGTTGTTTGGAAACCTCGTCTACATTTGGCTCGCAAATGCATTCACTGGCGTTGGCCTCAAACATACAGCCAACTTGGCATGTACCTGACAAGTAATCATCTCCGTAATACTGATATTCCGTTATATATCAACTGTGTATGTATGACATCCTGTGTCATACAGCGTCCAGCTCGGTTGGTGTCAATGCAAGTCAGCAGTACGGTGCTCAGACATGCTACCAACACCATATTATAGAACTACATCTTAATGTCATGTATATACACACGATTTTTGTCTAGCCTCGTTGCTTCCCGGCTCAGTGTAAGATGGGTCAAATATGGACTGAGTGCCGGCCGATCCTGAGCTGGTAGGTGTAGAACATCTGTTTTCCCGCGGCGCGTCGTCACTCAACCGATAAAACGGAGGCTCTGGGTCCAGTAGATGCACATCGCGTTCGTGTGTGGCACCGCCTTCCAGGCTGATGATAGTATCCAGAAGGGTGTCCTGAAACCGACGCCTCGGACTTTTGGGGGTCGAAGGGCGCTTGCCGGCATTTGTTTGGTTTTCTAGCGGAATACCGTTCCGGGTCCTGTTGAACTGAAGAAATAAGGAGCGGAAAGAGGCCGTGCAAGCAACGACAAATGCTAGATCACATCTGATCAGTTGACTTGCGAGTGGTGTGGGGGTGCTCCGAGTGTTATAGCGCAAGAGGTACCTACCAGCGACGAACTCAACGGTAAACCAAAACCAAACCCAGTCCATGTTTTGAGCGATCCTGGTATTGGTCAACGCCACCCTGACCAGCTGGATAGCCACTTTTAACAGGACCATTCCGAAGAAGCATGCTAGCACTATCTTCTTCCGAAGCGGGATGCGGACTCTCCATAAGATGGCTATAGGGAAAACGATAACTGCATCGGGTCGTCAAGGAGTGGACGGCAATCGAGATCCGAACAAACTTACTCAGCACGTCCGTGACAACATCGAGAGTGGTGTTGACGATGGTGTTCTTCAGCCTCCCTCCGCCCCCCGCGGTTTCGCAGTTGGCCGCGATGAACTCCACCGAGCTGGTCGAACAGAGGTAGCTGTGGCAGACGAGGGCGGCCGCGAGGGATGCAGTGGTGACGGCGACGACAGCCCACAGGACGATTCGGTACCACCGGACGTGGGAGCCGAGGCGTTAGAAGAACAGGAGGAAATTGTACTTGACGGCCCACACCCCGAGAATGCAGAGAAGGGAATTGGCGAGCTCCGCGTGCACGGCCTTAGGCAGGTCTTGGTCAAAGTCCGGGGGTTGTGCAATGGTGCCGTTGCCGACCGCATCTACGAGGTAGATTTGTTTCATGCGTATTTGACAGAGGATGGCGTTAGCCAGCATGAGACCTAGAGCCAGTATCATAAGGTAGTCCTCCGCGAACAACTTGCGGAAGCAGGCGAGCCTGATGCCGGCTCGAACGCTCAGGGCGACGAAACAAAGGGCGAAAAGACCCCAGACCAGGCCCTAGTTTGAGTCAGTATACACGTTGTGTTATGTATCGCATACGAGGAAGGTTACCTTGAAAGACGATAGTGTCAGTAAAGATCCGGTATCGCTCAGGTCGGGTTGATTCATGGTGGCGCGAAAATATAGTGTCTTGGCTGCTGATGACTGCGAAGACAAGGCAGATGAACGGTAGAGCCAAGAGGAGACTGCATATTTAGTCTCATACTCGTCGACACAAGAGAGCAAGTATTTGCGAGAGAGGGAGGGGTGTTGAGATCGGATACCGGTGGATCAGCCCCCTCCACACCTCCAACCAGTCTGTTCGGCAGCTTAGCTTAATCAGACAGCGAGTGTCTTCCGCTGGTTATCTACTGGCCAGGAGCAGTTTGAAGGAAGTTTTGATCTTTATCTCAATGGCAGCTAAAGCCGACACTAGGCCCCGAGCGGCTGGATCTGTCGGGTCGTGCGGGAATGCCCTGCTAAGCCAGCGCCTAAACGAACCGCCGCGCGGCAGGCATCTTACACAGCCGGTCGCATCGTTCGGAGCGCGACCAATGGAGGTCGCATAATAGTCCGAGGTCAGAGGCGGGCGTCTGTGGCTAGGAGCCGGAAGTTTCGGGCTCCAATCAGAGCAAACGTTTCTCAACTTTCGGTTTGGAATATTGCGTGGAACATTCGGGATGCAGGATTCGTATATCTAAGCTTATTTTGGTGCCGACCGCATGTAGTCAGGCACCCTCGGATAGGCGAAGTGCACTTGACGACATACTTTCAGCCAACCATCTGGGTTGGGCGCAACCCAGGTATCGCTGGCATGCCGGGTAGCCAGCTGAGTAAAATTATCCCCGGTTTCGTTACTTTCACTGCCGCATCGAAGCATTGCTGTTTGTCAACCTGAGCCGTGCTGGGGTGAGGATCCAATTAGTCTGGCTAGAAAGTGGTGGGGTAACTTCGGCACAATTAGGTAAGCACAAAACATGCAAGTTGATACCGGATCAGGCGCTGACCACCATCCTTCCGACCCAAGCCATCTTTACTCCATTAAAGTGAGAAAAGCGCCCATAATGCTTGGAAATAGCGAATGTCCATCAGTTCCGGGTCAACAGTCTGCTGGCATGTTTTGAGGTTTTGAGTGGCCTGTGACTGGAGATACCCATGTAAAGGGGGCTCAGTCGAGAGGAAGATATCGTCACATAATCATCAAGGTCTCCCGATAACCGAAATCATCGCAGAGAGCACCTGATCCATAACTCCATTCATGGATCAACAGCCCCAGGCGCTCAAATGACCCGGGCTTCCGAAGCGACCTCCCCACCACGAGGAAGTACCGCCGAGGCTTGCAGCCTGCCTGGTTCAGATTCATCAGATGCACTACCCAAACACTGCACCGCGGAGACCCCTCTGCTAGCCGAGTAAACGAAGCTCCCTGTGGGATGTCCTCCTCTGGAAGATGGCTTTGTGAGCCGGCCCGAATCCCAAAGCTCTCTGACGAAGTCTGGCTCGACCAAGTAGTCGCGACATCAATCTTGACGTCCGCCCTAAATGCTAGCGTTTCTCCAAACAGACTGATGAGGTATTCGTCTTGCATCTTGGATGGATCATGCCGAAGTTCCAAGTCCGCTGGGAGAATGCCTGCTTGAATGACCAAAAAGCCATCACTGACACTTCCATATGGATTGTCCCCTGCGTGACTGATCTCTGATTGGACAACCTCCGCAACGGGAGAAACTGTTGAAAGGTTATCGAGCGTGGTGATGTCAACATGGTGCTCGCTGTACCAATAGCCCACCAGTCCATCCACAGAAGCCCACTTCCAAATTCTCGTATCAGCAGTGGTCGACCAAAGTGAAGTCGATAAGCGCCTCCGTCTTTGTAAAGGTTTGGGCGATTCAGGTCCACGGCGATCGACCTTCGGCGAAGATATGGATTACTGGATTTCTGGGGATCAACACTCACAGAGAAGGAAGGAGCCCGGTAAAGAAGTGGCGATGTCCACGGTAGTTCCCCTTTGAATACCCCCTCAGCTCTGTGCCAACACATATCGCTGACCAAAGACGATTTCCACAAGCCTGCCAGGTATACATCTTGGAAGCGGTACTGGGCCATCCATCGCACGAAACCGGAGATGGCAGGCAGTTTGTCGTTGAGGAATGTCAAGTCCCTGGGAGAGTACTGCAAAACAGCGTTATGCCAAAAGTCTGACAGCTCGGCCATTGTCCGGTCGTCTGTGTAAAACTGCGGTTCGAAGTAGGGGAACCGCCAGTCGACGGTATCCTTGACATCGCCACATTCGCAATCCGGGTTACCTTTGCACCTCCACTGGAGCTCGTTTGCCGTGAATGATATCAAGCGGGTTGCAAGTTGCTGTTCTTGAAAGGTCCACGCACGACGTCTCCAGGGATCAAGATTGTCGAGTGAAGCGTGGACACCACATGCCGGGCGCTTACGAGCCCTGATATGGAGGTCTTGACCACTGTATGTCTTCACCTGCAGGCTAAGGGAGTGAGACGCAGACTGGCGGTCCAGAAACGAATCGTGCACACCAGATGAGGACGATGCTCCAATGGTCAGGTAAGAATCCTTGTAAATGGAATCCATGGTGGAAGCCTCCTTTTCCCAGTCTAGTGCGTCGTCCTGTAGGATACACAGTGCATCGATCCAGATGTAGTCGATTCCTAGTTTGCGAGTGATGGTGATGGCATCTCGAAGGACCGCTGGCAACTCGGAGACGCTGTGTCCCTGCGACAATGCGCCAATGTTGCTCTTTGTCGCCTTGATCGACGATCCTTGGCCCCAACAGTAGCTCAGGGCTGTGTAGCACGTATCCGTGTCTGGTGGAAGCTGGACAACCCGAAAGCCGCCTGACCCGCCGATCTCTACCAGTCTCGTTGGCACGAACCAACCGGTGGTACAGTTTTCATGCATGCCATGGCTGTCTTCTTCAGTACAGTATTGGAGACATTTATCCAGAAACCGAAAAGCTTCTTCGCAGTCTCCGGATTTGCTAATCTCAGAACGATATGGTATCTTGGAGGTTATCGATGTGAGTGATTGGGAGAGTTGGTTCAACCCCCATTCTGCGATTCACGTAAGCCCCAGAAAATGCGTGCACGTAATCGGCACTGACCCTTGGAGGTGTACACCTCGACGAACTCTTCTCGGCCATGATGCAGCAATCCAACTTCGGGAGTACTTCCCCACTGAAGATGAAGAATGACCCCCTGCTCGGGGGGCAAATCGGTCCAAAATGCTCGCAGCGCTCGAAGTAGGATATGACAAAACAAGCATTCTGAGCTTTTAGAGGCTTCCAGGCGGCCTATGGTAATGTTCCGATTAGAAACTCGCAAGGAGTCGGGGAATCCCTGCTGATAGTACTCGGGGGAGTAAAGATCAAGGCATATTGAACAGTTGGGATGGTATTCCATTGGATAAGATATTCTTCCTTTCAGATTAATACTAGTACAAAACAGAATAAGCAACGATTTTTAAGCTACAACATTTAAAGCCACCAGCCATGTTGAAAGTTGGAGAAATGTTGTGCATGCGGCCCCGGGCCTCAAGTATGACTGAATGGAAAAGGAACATTGATTACTGTGGCGTAAGCAGAGACGAATGGCTTATCTGAAATAGGGGGGTGCGATAGCATCAGCCACAGGCACTGATAAGGATGAGGCTGCCAATCGAATTGGGGATCTGTCAACTGTAGTGGGGCGCCCAATTGCTTGCATGGGGCCAGGTTGGCTGGACTGGGCAGACGGGACACTCAATTCAACGTGTCTCCAACTAATTGCAGCTGGCTTCAGTCAATTGCGCTGCATCTGCACCCGATAATTAATTGTACTGAATTGAATGCTGGCCAGCGCAGTTCGCTCCTTTCCCAACCCACCTCACGATACCACGATCAACAAGGAGACGACTTAACGTTGACGCCATCCCCCCTGCAGCCACCCACCTCGACGGCTTGGGATTTTCGATGCGTCTTAGAGGATAAGCTGGCCTCGTAATCCCTATTCCAGAAAACCACCAGCTCCTGCGCAACACACCGACCCCCCGCCGCCTCAACCTCCAACAACCCATAGCCTCGCCGCGCAAGACCTGCGCCAGCCGCCACAATGCGTCTGGACGTCAAGCGACAGCTCTTCGCACGCAGCGAGCGTGTGAAGGGTATTGACTTCCATCCCCAAGAACCCTGGATCCTGACCACCCTGTACTCGGGCCATGTCTACATCTGGTCCTACGAGACCCAGCAGGTCGTCAAGACCTTCGAGCTTACCGACGTCCCCGTTCGTGCCGGTCGATTCGTGGCGCGCAAGAACTGGATCGTCTGCGGCAGTGACGACTTCCAGCTCCGCGTCTACAACTACAACACCTCGGAGAAGATCACCTCCTTCGAGGCCCACCCCGACTACATTCGAGCCATTGCCGTCCACCCCACGCAGCCCTTCGTCCTGACGGCCTCCGATGACATGACGATCAAGCTTTGGGACTGGGAGAAGGGCTGGAAGTGCGTCCAGGTCTTCGAGGGCCACAGCCACTATGTCATGGGATTGGCCATCAACCCCAAGGACACCAACACCTTCGCCTCCGCCTGCTTGGACCGAACCGTCAAGATCTGGAGCTTGGGCTCTTCCACAGCCAACTTCACCCTCGAGGCCCACGAGGCCAAGGGTGTCAACGCCGTCGACTACTACCCCCACTCCGACAAGCCATATCTCCTGACCACCTCCGACGACAGGACGGTCAAGGTCTGGGATTACACCACCAAGTCCCTGATCGCCACCCTTGAGGGCCACACTAATAACGTTTCTTTTGCCATGTACCACCCAGAGCTCCCGGTAAGTCAAACAAATGACTACCCACCAATTGAGAAGGGGCAACTAGTCTGACAGCGCGTTGCATTACAGATCATCATTTCGGGTTCAGAAGACGGCACCATCCGGATATGGCACGCAAACACATACCGATTCGAACAAAGTCTCAACTACGGCCTGGAGCGCGCATGGTGTGTCGCGTACCAGAAGGGCAAGCAAGGAGTCGCCGTCGGTTTCGACGACGGTGCTGTCGTCGTCAAGCTCGGTCGCGAGGAGCCGGCAGTGTCCATGGACGGATCCGGCAAGCTGATTTGGGCCCGACACAACGAGGTCGTCTCGTCGATTATCAAGGGCGGCGATGCCTCGCTCAAGGACAATGCTCCCATTACCCTCCCCACCAAGGATCTCGGAACTTGCGAAGTCTACCCTCAGACCCTCATCCACTCCCCGAACGGCCGATTCGTGTCAGTATGTGGCGACGGCGAATACATCATTTACACCGCGCTTGCCTGGCGAAACAAGGCCTTCGGCTCCGCTCTGGACTTCGTCTGGGCGTCCAAGGAAAACAGCAACGATTTTGCTATCCGCGAGTCGGCCACCAGCGTCAAGGTCTACAAGAACTTTGTTGAGAAGCCCGGTGGTCTCGATATTCCCTTTGCGGCCGATGGATTGACCGGAGGCGTCCTGCTTGGTGTTAAGGGACAGGGTGGAGTTTCGTTCTACGACTGGGCCACTGGCGGCCTTGTTCGCCGCATCGAGGTTGAGCCTAAGGAGGTCTACTGGTCTGATAGCGGCGAGCTGGTAGCACTGGCTTGCGAGGATACCTGCTACGTCCTGAGGTTTTCGCGGGAAGCCTACGTCGAAGCCCTCCAAGAGGGCCAGGAGGACGAGGACGGTGTTGAGGCCGCCTTCGACGTCATCACCGACATCTCCGAGTCTGTGCGGACAGGTGAATGGATCGGCGACTGCTTCATCTACACCAACAGCACCAACCGGTTGAACTACTTGGTCGGCGACCAGACTTACACAGTGTCACACTTCGACCAAGGGATGTACATTCTGGGCTACATCCAGAGAGACTCGAGGATTTACCTTGCCGACAAGGATGTCAACGTCACTTCTTTCGCCCTGTCGTTACCCGTCCTTGAGTACCAGACTCTGGTGCTGCGCGAGGAAATGGATGCTGCCAGTGAGCTTCTGTCCAGCATTCCCGAGAACGAGATGAACAAGATTGCCCGTTTCCTTGAGGGTCAAGGCCACAAGGAGATGGCCCTTGATGTCGCGACGGACCCAGAGCACAAGTTCGAGCTTGCTCTGAGCCTGAACCAGCTCGAGATCGCTTTGGAGTTGGCCAAGCAAGCCGATGTCGACCACAAGTGGAAGACGGTCGGTGACGCCGCTCTGGCGGGCTGGCAGTTCCCTCTGGCGATCGACTGCTTCACCAATGCCAAGGACCTCGGGTCCCTGCTCCTGATCTACACCAGCATCAACGACCAGAAGGGCCTGGCGTCTCTGGCCCAGCAGGCCGAGGAGGCAGGCGCGCACAACGTCGCCTTCACATGCCACTGGCGGGTGGGCAACCTGGACAGCTGTATCGACATCCTGGCCAAGACGGGCCGCTTCACCGAGGCCGTCCTGTTCGCGCAAACGTACAAGCCCAGCGCCGCGCCCAAGTGCGTGGAAGCGTGGAAGGAGAGCCTGGAGAAGAACAAGAAGGGCCGCGTGGCCAAGATGATCGGCGTGCCGACCGAGGACGAGGAGCTCTTCCCCGAGTGGGACGAGTGGCTGACGCTGGAGAAGAACGGCGGTGGGGTTGCTGTCAATGGCACTGATAAGCTTATCGAGGTTGCTGATGAGGCGGAGGAGGCCGAGGAGAAGAGAGGAGGAGGAAGAGGAAGATGATGAGTAGGGCGATGCGTAAAAGGGAATTGTGTATTGAGAGCATATGGGGGAATAGAGAAAGAAGATGAATGAAGAAGAAACGACGACGGCCTATGCTTACGATGGGTGGCAGTATTCTCTCTATTCCGGGGTTCACGAGAGAGGTGTCTGGCTCGCATGTAGTAGGACTAGGCAAAATAACCAAAACCCTTCGATTTAAAAGTAAAGATGACTTGGAACTAGACATGGATGATGAATTTCGTGGTGTTCTTCCCCCCTTTGGCCCTTCTCGTTTCCCGAAATGGAATGAAAAGTGAATGTTCTAGAAACTCGTCTTCTACGCACACGCGATTTAGGTGACGAACCAGCCCCTATCTCCAGGGCCGAGATTCGCGCTCTTGACGATGCCCCTTGGGCGTGTCCCGTCGCCATGATGAGGCGATGCGATAGACCCAAGCGGTATATCAAGAAAGGTGGCGAGTGTTTTGTGACTCCCACATTTCAAGACGGCGCGCCGCACTTGCGTGACCACTAATACGAGCTACGATGTAAGAGAAGAGATGAGGCGAGATGATTTAGTGGTGCCCATTCAAGATGATACCTGACGTGACATATTGACGCAAGGAACGGGCTGGTGAATCACCATGGCGAAAGCAACACCCTCCTAGCCGTACACTTAGGGGCGAATCAGGGTGAGTGTATCAGGGACAGGAACTCCTGACGCTCTGAGGTTATCTACGTCATTTGTTGATTGGACGTCAAAATACTAGAAAAGTCGCTGTTGCTGGCTGGCATGGGTGATTACACGAATTCCCGATGGAATAAGCAATAGTGGAAAGTAGAAGTCAAGAACAGTTGATCATACATAATACATCACTTTACAGCAGGGTGTCAAAAGTTTCGTTATCAAGTTTCAATTTTGATGAGGCCTGGCACGCATCTCTGAAGAATGCAGCCTTCTCAGCCGAATCTATATACACGAGAACCAAAAGTTCCATGGGTCGGTAGAAAACGCCGAGACCCCAATACCTAGAAGACTCAAGCATGTGTCTTTCTTAGGTATCATAAAACGCAAAACGCCGATGTCAATGCACTTTCTTGATTCCCTTAATAGCACGCGCGCCTCGCTAAACAAGCGGCGGTGCAAAACCCGCAGAACCCAGATGTCGTAAAGTCGTAATTAAAGAAGAAAAGGCAGTAGGTAGCCGAAGAATCGAAGGTGGAGAAGTAGAGACGGTGGTGCTGTTTGTGGGGTAAAAAGGACATATCCACAACCACAGCTCTACCGGGCAGGCTCCGTAATTCAATCTTGACTGTCGGCCTGGACCTTTTCCACAATCTTGACGACGTGGGGGTATAGCTTGTCGGAGGTGGTCAGACCGCAGACCTGGGTGACAACGCCGTGGGCATCGTTCTCGGCCATGATCTTGGCCAGCTCCTTGCTCTCGTCATCGCCCTCGATGTCCTGGAAGCGGAAGGCCATTTCGGCAGCACCAAGCAGAGCCTCGACGGGGTAGCCCTTCTCGGCCAGCTCAGCGGCAGGGGAGATGAAACGCTCCTTTCGGCTCAGCTTGCGCATGGGGGCACGGCCAACCCGCTCGACCTTGTCGGCCAAATGGGGGTTGCTGATGCGCAGGATGATCTTTTGCTTGTAAGCCTCCTGCTCGTCGGCGGGGATGCCGTGCTTCTCGACGATCAGCTTGCTGGTCTCGGCAAGAGCAGCAGAGACGATTGCCTTGATCTCCTTGTCGCGCAGAGCATCGTCGACGGTCTCCTTCTGTCTGTTGTAGCCGTGGTAGGCGGCGGTTGCGTGGCCAGTGTTGACGGTGAACAGCTTGCGCTCGATGTAGGGCAGCAGGTTGTCGACCCACTTGATGCCGTCGATGGTAGGGATGGCGTGGCTGTCGAAGGGAGTGCTCTCAACGACCCACTCGTAGAACTTCTCGAGCGTCACGTCGAGGCCGGCATCCTCCTTCTGGGCCGGTACGATACGGTCGATAGCGGAGTTGGCGTAGGCGGCACGGAGGTGGTGGTCCTCCAGACGGTGCTCGGGGGTGTTCTTGGGGTCCTTGATGTGGCCGGCGAGGGTGTCGGTGGCGCCGATGGCGTTCTCGCAGGCAATGACAGCCAGAGGCTGCAGGTCGTTGGATCGCTTGTCGATACCCTTGGCAATGACGGGGGCGATGAACTTGAGGATGTTGGGGCCGACAGAGCATGTGACGACGTCGGCAGTGGAAATCTCATTGACGAGCTCCTCCTCGTTGTACTTGGAGTTGATGGCACGGTAGTTGGTGATTGTCTTGACGTCGGTGCCCTCGGTGCCGACTTCGATGACCTTGTACGAGGGAGTCGCGTTCAGCTTGTTCACCAGGTCGTCCATCACATCAGCGAAGATGACATCGTAGCCAGACTCGTGGAGGAAGCAAGCAACGAAGCCACGGCCAATGTTGCCGGAGCCGAAGTGAACAGCCTTCTTGTTACCGGGCATGGTGGAGGCTGGTGAAGGGTGTTGTTGTTGTTGTGTGGATGTGTAGTGTAGTAGGTTGAGAGATGTTGTTGTTTGAGCTCGCAAAGAAAGAAGCTCAAGTTGACAGTGTAGATTGATGGTTGATGGGAAAGTCAGGAAGATGAGAGAGGAAGTGAGGTAGTATAAATAATACACGATCAGACTTCTCGGTGGATTCTGGTATAGAGACGATCAACTGGGAGAAGTGGGTAGATTGTTGGATGTCAGAGTAGAGGTGGAGAATATGAAGTCAGCAGAGTGGATGGGAAGAAAGGTGGGAATGGGGAGATTTATATTCACAGCCGGTTGCAGCACGATCGATGGTCAAGACAATCGGAATCGAAACCCATTGAATGTTGGGAGGGGCATGGGCATCTAACTCCCTGACTGATGACGGATCTAGGGGACCGATGGGCAAGGGTCGAAGGTACGAGGGGTGTGTAAGTGGTGTGGGCAAGGCAGTCCCGAGTGAGGAAGCAAAAGGAATCCACAATGATGCAAGTACAGTACCTAACCTCGAAGCCCCTCCAATTCTGATTAGGCGGTGCTGTTTGGTGCTGGGGGGTGTCGGGGTGCAAGGTTGGGCGGGCTGTCTCATTGGCCAGCCCGCCAAAAGGAGACCAATAATAGACGCCCGCCCATTCCGTCAGTGGGCGAGTGCAGGAGTGCAGGTGGTGGGTGAGGACAGTCGCTGCAGGCTTACAGGTACATGGTGGACTTGTCGTCATGCAACGCAATGCTACCGAACTATCTGCCTCTGACCATCCTTGGCAACCGCTGGTTTAGCTCCGACTGGGGTGCTTTGGAGAGGTTGCTGGGGTTGTCAGACACCGTCTCGACCGTCCAGCCCAGCCAGTCCCAGTCCCGCCCCCAGCCTGAGCACCACTGAATTAACGGCCCTTTTTGAACGGTCCTTCACCTCAAAGTCAGTGGCTTTCACTGCAGACAGCGCGAGATGGTACCATCTCACCACCCGTTCCTGCCACAAGCCACTCTGCATCAGGCAACCGACAGCTGACAGAGGCATTTATTTCCTTGCTATACCAGTCGCTTTGCGAGATTAGCCCGTAAAACCTGCCCATGTTGCCGACTTGTCGCCATGGACAATGGTGATTGACTCATCCTTCTCGTCTAGCAGATTTTTCATTTTCTACCAGCTTCCAAACACCGACGATGAACACCGACATCATTCCTATGCCCCATCGTGGCATCGTCAGTGTTCGAATTGATCGATCCAAGGAAGGTGGGGCTCATTTGCCAGGAAACTGTAGGTGTGACTGGTGCAAACAGTCGTGCTCACCTTTTCTGGTCCTTTTTCGCGTTTCATTGCATGCGAGCGCTAGCATGCTTCCTCTACTTACTCCGACTTTCTCCTTCCCCAAAAGAGCATCCACCTCCCCTCAAATCCAGTCTGCCAGTCCAATAGCGCCAATTCCCGATTCCACCGACAGGGCCCAGCCAAGGCAAGTATGAGGCCACTGCCACGGAGCCACGGCCTACGAGAAGTCAAACCCAAGCATATCGTCATCGCTTCTTTTTTGGAACTTCATTCTTTTTCACTTCGGTCCAACTTGGACAAGCGTCGCACCTGCGTCGGCTGCCGAAAGATCGTCACCCTGCATCAACAAAAAACACATTACAGTACTGTAGGATGCCCAAACCCACGAGCCGTTGAGAAATAAACCTCGGGCTACAATAACCCAGCAATATCTCCGCGCAAATGATGGTCGATCAATGGCCAAGCGCGGCTATATCATCTGGAAAGGTTTACACTGAAAACGTCGGCTCCTTGTGGCTGAGAGCTTGAAACGTCCCAATCTCGAATCTCGCGCAAAACAACTGGGCCCCTTGAGTCGGGTGGTTGTGGGAGTCTGGGGAACCGTGTATCTTGCTTGGATTGCTGACTGCGCATGCTCTGGCTTCAGAATCTCGGGGGAGATGCTGCGGCCGGATGGATCACGATGGCTGCAATATGCAATGCTGACTCGCCAGCCTCCCAAACGGTTGCGCCATAATGTAACCGGTGACCGCAACACTATCACCCAAGAGCCATAGTATCACGCATGTAGGGACGACGAGTTTGCTACACTAGGAGGAACAAGCTGCAGGTAGGGTCGCGGAGAGGAGGGGTACACACTGGCCCTTCTCATTTGACGGCGGGTGTTGAGTGAACTGTTACTAAATTGTCGGGGGAAACAGGAGGCAGGCACCAGTGACTACAGTACATACACTGGCATCAAATAGCCTGCTCCACTTCACTATGATAGCCGGGCGCAATGACCGACTTGCATGAGACAAGATACAGCGCACACAACACACAGCACACAGCGCAGTCAACAAGCGGCGACTACTATGGTGAGACGGATTGGGCAGCCGAACTCGACATTGGCACGCCTCGTCATGTTGTTTTCTCGCTCGCTCGGGGAATTACAGCAATGGCAATCCAACCATGGCAATCTTACTTTGCCTTGACGTTATCCTGCCTATCTTTTCTATGGCGATTCTCTGGTTCCTGTCAATCACTTTACGAATGGGGAACTGTTGCGGCGGCCAACTACCGTTCTCAGCCCGTCTTCTCAAACGGCCTGGGATGACCCCTCAATTCTGTCCTCCATAGCCCCTCAGTCTGGGGGCATCCCCTGTCGATGACCTCACAGAGCATGGCCCAAGTCGACCACCCAACGCTGTCTTTTTTCAGAACCGCTAGTCTGACGACAGCGCTCCATGTCACCCTGCATCCAAACTACACATCGTACCAAAAACGAATCCCACGATGCGGCTCGGTTTGGCTTTCTTGGGAAAAGACGGATTGGACCTCGTGCCTCGTTTGTCGATGCAGCGACCGTAGTACCCGCGCAATCTCCAAAATGCTACAGGCTTGTTCGGCCAGCATCCGTCCTCACTGATTTCTCTGCCAAGCGTCTCACTCCAACCTTCTGCATCGATTCAACAAACACAATGTCGACTCATGTTTCATCATCGCGCCTTAGATTGAACAAACACTTTTTACGCGATTGATGAGAGTGTCACTTGATTTTAGGTAAGAACAAACATGCCCATTCTGTTGGCTTGACGCGGGCGGTCGCAGGAGGCGGCAAAGCGGCGACGGTTTCCCACGTTTCTTTTGACTCTCCACCCCCAGAGTCTTGCTTGCATGGCATGGTGAGAACTGTGGGATGTGGTGGTGGGTGCCCACTGTAGTTGGAGAGAGAATTTGGTGGAGAGAAACGCTGGGGGAAGAGCAGTTCAGTGGGGTTTTTTTTTTCCTCAGTGGCAGTATCAGTGGACGAGCTTCTGGACGGCTAGACGGGCACCTGTCGCACCGTTTTTTCGCGGCCAGTTGCTAGTAGTGCTGAGCCGCCCCGCCACAACCCACCTCCACTTGCCACCTTTCCGTTCACCCAGCCAGACCGTCAGAACTGTTGACACATCAAGGTCGAAATCACGATCTCACGATGCACCGTGTCTCCTTTCCTCGATGGACGGACCAGCGAAACACGTCAGCCTCTTCGCAAGCTCGCCTGCTTCGACCGACATGAGGCTGCTGGCTGTAACACGTCCGGCTTCACCAGGTTGGTCTCCTCCTTGCCGCCTAACCTGCACATCGTCCGTTGAGCCTTGAGCATGCATCCGGCATGACCACCATGGCATGCTGCGAGCTATTACGAATGTCTCGAGCATATTTTCTTCTTCTTCTTCAAGCCCCCTATTCTCTTTCTTTCCTTCAACTGCAGCCGGCGCAGACCAACAATGGCGGACACATTGTCGGGCCCAACCATGCTATTTGGCGGTGTTTTTCACGACTCTTGGCGCTTAGTCTCCGGCGGGCGGACTTGGACCGCTACCCATGCATCCTCCCTTTCTCCTGTGTCTTTCAGCGCTTCGCCACCGCATCACCCGCATCGTGACATCCTGAACGGTCTGGCCCCTTCGATTATATCATCGCCCACTCTTTTTCGGATAAGGATAGTAAAGATTTTCCGACGTTGAGGCATCTGCAAGGGGTATGTTAGTCGCCTAGGGATGGTAAAAAACCGGTTCTTTGCCAAAAAACCACTTTCGGAGAATATCGAAAGAACTAGGATAAAACTAAAAAACCGGTTTTTTAAAGTTATTTAACTTATATTAACTTATTTATTTTTTTAAAACATTAATTTTATTATTAAATAATAATAAATTTCGAAATTATATAAAAGTATATAAATTATAATAATTTAACGCGTTGATTTCGTAATTAAATAATATTTTAATATTATTTTATCGATATTTAATAAAACTAAAGATATTAATACAAATTATATTTAATATTATAATTAATAAAGCTTTAATATTAATAATAAATTAAAAAAATATTTAAAGAAATATATTATTTACGCTTTATAATATTAATTAATAATAATAATAACTATTAATTAAATCTTTTAATTACTATTTATTTTAAATTAAAAACGTATAATTAACCGATAATTAATTAAAGCTGTTTATTATAATAACCGTTTTTTTAATTTATTTAAATCTAAATATATTAAAACTAGATTTTTAATACTTTAACCTTCTTATTAATTATTTAACCGTTACGCCATCGTTAATATATTATTTAATAAATAATATAATATACTTAAAAACGAAATTTAAAAGGCTTTAAAATAAACTTAATAAATTAATATTATTTATAATAAATTTAACTTTAAATTAAAAACGTATATATTTAATATATTAATTTAAATTTATAATTTATTTATATTATATTAATAAACGATTAATATTAAAGTTTAATCGATAATTATTAAAATATATTTAAAGATTTTTATATAAATTTATATTAAAATTATTAATAATAACTTTAATAGGATTAATAATATTTTAATCGATATTTATAATATAATATATTTATTTTATTAATTAATTAAATAATAACTTTATTTTTTATATATTTTTTATATTTTTTATAACTTTTATAACTTTAATTTATATATAAAAAATATTTTTAAGATATTATAATAAAAGAATTATTTTAATAAATATAATAAAATTATTAATATTTTTTATTAATCGAAATTATAACTTTTAAAATTATACGTTATTTAAAAAAAGAAATATAGTCGATATTTAGCTTTTATTTAATCGTTAATTATTTTTTATTTACTTAATATATTTTATTACTTACTACTTATTTTATTAATATTATTATAAAATAAAAATCGTAATTTAACGCGATTTAATTAATTAAATATAATAAGATTATTTTATATAAATTTTATATAAAATACTTTTTAATTTCTTTTAATCTGACTTTATAATATAACGCGTTTTTAAACTATTAACGATTACTTATTTTAACGCGATTTATAATTATTATAAAATATCTTTCTTTTAATTTATAACGTATAAAAATAAAGTAAATATAACGTGTTAAACTTTAATAATATAAATAATTAATAAAATAAAATAAAAAAGGATTAAAATTTATTTTAATATAACTTTATAATATATAAAGGTATTAATTAATAAGAATTAAAAACGATTATATATTTACGATAATCCGGTTAAATTTAGGATTAATATTAAGTAATAAACGCTTTAAATTCGATTAAAATTATATAAAAAGCGTATTTAATTTAAACTTTTTATATAAATATTAAAATAATTTTATAGCTTTAAAAAAAGTCGATTAATTAATTAATTAATATTTTATTTATATTAAAAAACGAATATTTTAATTTTTATTCGAAAGAAAATAGTTTTATTTTAATTATAAAAATATATTAATATAATTTATTACTATATTAATTTTAATAATATAATAAATTAATCGGTTTATTATTAGCCGAGATTATTTATAAGTTATATTATATAATTATTAATAATATACTATTAAAATACTTTTTTTAATAATAAATTTTATTTATTATAATATTAAAACAAGATTTATATAAAAAAAAGTTAATAAATTAACGTTTATTTATATAAATATACGCGTATTAAATTATATTAAAATATTTTAATTTAATTTAATTCTTAAAAAAAAAAAAAATCGAGGATTTAATATATTATTTAATAATAAATAATTTATTACTTAATTTAAGTTTAAATTAAAGTTTTTAATAAAATTTAATTTTTTTATATTTATATTATAAGATTATTATAAAATATTATTCTTTAACTATATTAATTTTATAATATTTAATTTATATAAAATCTTTATAAATCGATTATTTTAACCTTAATTTAACCTTAATTTACTCGGAAATTACACCTATTTTAATAAAAAAAAGGATTTTCCGAGCTAATATAAACTTAAGCATAAACTTAAATATAAACTTAGGTTTTACTTTAAAGTACTATAATTTTTTACTAATTCTTTAAAGAAACTAAAAAACCGGTTTTTTGGTTTACCATCCCTACAGTCGCCCAAGCTTATCTCGTATCATTTGTGCCCTACCCGGCCCGCTCCTTCTGTCCGCGACATAGAATTGCAACACGCTCGTCACCCAAGGAGCCAAGCCAAGGCAAACTCCTACTTTTGATCGTGATCCGGGTTTCCAGCAATGATTTCCAAGTCATGACCTGGCAGCCTCCACTTGAGCGCGTTCCTTGTTTCGGATCCACTCACACTGTCTCGGTTTCCTTCAGCGACGAAGGTTCACATGTCGGCTTCACGATGGCCCCAGCTTGCCCTGCGATCAACAAACACCGTCCCATTGGCTCGTATCAGTCGAGCATATGCGGTTTGCCCAAGCTGGAATAGTCTGCTTGTTGGCGCGCGATAATCAGTGACTGCATACCAATACCCCAATGCCTGACCCGTCTGTCATCTATCACGACGGCCTAAACCATGGCGATCTTCCAGGATGCCCATGGTCAGGTAGTTGGCTGTGCTGCAGAGCCCTTGGGCCTCGGGTCTAAGCGAAATGGTCCTCCCGCAATGAGATTTCCGAGAACTAATGGGGTCGATCCCTGAGTGAATTTGTCTCATAGCCCATCGGCTTTTCCGGGCCGCTGGGAGAATTTGAGATAGTCTTTCCCTCGCCAAAGTATGTATGTGTGTATGGCAATCCCTTGGATGGCTCTCATGCCCGAATACAGAAATAGACGGGCGTGCAGTAGCCGCTGCCCGCCGGCCCCTGGGGCATGCGTCTGACAGAACCGCAGTTGAGCCGAGACCATCCGCCCGAATCACATGGATATTTTCCCTTTTCTGTTTCCTGTCATGAACGGCTAGGAAGTCAGTGGAAGTCCACCTTCCTTACACTCGCAAGTCAGCGGGGACAAGCTCGGTGGGAAATGCCATTTCGGCCCCCGGGGATTCTTTAGCCGGTCATGCCTCCCCAGGTGGGGCCGGTTTGACCCGACATCAAGCATCAGTAAACTCGGCTAACGGCTTATCCTATCTGAATCAGGGAGATTGCCAAATGTGATGTTGTCCATCTAGCACTTATCTGTGATCGTGACCCTTCTTACCGCTTCCGTAGCGGGACGTCTCGTGCGGCGTCATGATTAGGCCTTCGTGGTTGAAACGCAGCATTTACGCACGGGATTTCTCGGCGATTTGGTTTTCATATTCTCATTGTTCCAATCTGCCACTCTTCATGTTCTTTGCGTCATGTATTATTGCATCGAGACGTCGGCTCTTCGCCGCGGTATCTTCTGTGAATGCACATGCACCTAGGATTTACTTTTTGGCATGAGGCATTGTCGTTTTCCGCTACCGATCTCGTTCTCTGCTATGATTCCGAATAAGATTGGCTTGCGTATTTGTCGACAACCATCTTGAAGGTCCCTCGAGGTTCAGGGGAACCTCACAGTCTCGAAGACATCTCTTCCTTGGGCAGTATAGCTTTCTGTCCTATTCAAACAAGTATCAATCTTCTTCTCTAGACAGATTCTCAAACATACCTATACGCTGGTAGGTGGCTCATGGCAACACTGTTGTGCAAGTCTTTGGATACGCATTTCGCTTGGAGCTCATCCATGGCCATTTGTCTGCGAAAGGGGTCGTGCGATATTTTAGCGACTGTCCACTCACACCTTTTGGTACATCAAGACTTCCCTCTTGGGTTGACGGTTTTGATTTGAGCAAGATGAAGCCTTTGTCGTCCTCGAGACACTTAAAAGCCGCATTGTTCATCCTCTTGGCAACTTCGGGGTGAAAGCTCGCAATACGACTCGATGGAATGGCCTCCACATCGGATATATAATTTCGTACTTCCATTGGGATTCCAAAGCACAGTTCGAATATACCGTAGTAGGCATTGGTTAAGCATAAGATGGCGCCTAATTCTTCGACTGGTGCGATTGAATACATCAATATCGGCGACACTCCGCATATGACCATCGAATGAGCAGTTGTGACGTCGTACCGATAGTAAGAGAATCGTACGCTGCCTGATAACGATGCCCAAGAGCATGAAGAGTTGTCACTTATGACGGTCAAGTTTCTGGTACTATATTCCCAGACCTGCTCGCGCCACGATACATGCAGTGCCTTGGGCACGAAGCTGATGGCCCCAATCTCGACCTGGATGCATAACGCCTTTCTGTGGGTGGTACACTGGCACTTCCATGATATCTCGTCCCGGTCGTAAACTAAATCCTGGGAGTATTGTTCTCTGGCACGCCCATCCTCGCCGCGACAAGGGGCTTTTCCCTGTCCCTTGAGCAAAATGAAGGATTGATTGGTATCCCAAAGGTCACGACTGCCCTGGACGTGCTGGAGGATCTAGTCTGGACCTTGTATCGTTTCCCGAGAAGCAGAGGCCGTTCCGAGCCCGTGGCCGCTATGGTCACCAATGCGGATCCGTAAACCGCCGCCATCTTGGCGGATTCTTGTTCCCAGTCCCGGCGGGCCTCGGGAGATTGGCTCTGAATGATGCACAACGAACCAACCCGTAGGTAGCGGATGCCAGAGCGGCGTGTGAGAGTAACGGCGTTCCGTACGGTGGCTGGCAGGCTTGATAGCGGGATCGGTGCCATCGCCTGCGTCATGGTGTCTACATAAAAGATGGAGAATGGCGCCGTAGAGTGTGAGGCCAGCGCAGCCAGACTTGTGTTAAAGGTACCTCGGAATCGCGGGTGAAAGGATGCGAACCGAACATTGCAGTTGCTTTATAGGAGGGGGGTTACTAAAATCCGATTGGTGATGAGAGCACTAGACACCCAGGGTCCGCTACAGCAGCTACACGAGAGTGAAAACAGATAGCTCCCGCCCTTCCCTCCTCTGCTTTGCGTAGTACCTGCCCCTCATGGCGCCCATCACAAAGCACTCGCCGACGAACTGGTACTTGGGGTTACCCTGCTGTCTCGCATCGTCCGATGACCCGCCCTTGAGCGTTTCCCCCTGCTCCTCTTCATTCGGTATCGGGCGCAGAAGGTACGGTACCTTCCCACCACTCAATAAAACAACCACGTCACCCACCCTCGCAGGCCACGGACACAGCCCCTTTGTCCTCCCGCCGTCCGACCCCACGAAGAAGAAGGGGTCAAGACAGGACGGACACCCCACCTCCGCCGAGCACCGGACCAGCGGCGCCGACGCGTGACCCGCCAGCGCCTCGAAGCTGTACGCCTCTACAGATGGTGGCCGGGTCTGGTAGTAACGCGTGTGGGCCGCGACGTGGTCGGTGAGGGGCCCGACCGACGGCTCCAGCAGTCGGTGCAGGATTCCCTCCCTGGGCCGTTGGTCGTGGGGGCGGTCCGACTGCGGCCACCACGAGTTCCAGAACTTGAAGGTGCCCGCCGGGTCGAAGGTGCGGTCGAAGGCGCGGAGGAGCGAGGCGGCGGGCTTGGTCAGGAGGTCGTGGTCGTCCTGCGACGGCGGGGGCTGGCCTCGGTTGTGGGGTTTGTCTTTGCTGTTCTTGCGATTGGGCCTCTGCTTGGTGTTGAAGTTGGTGAAGGCGGTGGCGGGGATGTGGTTGTCTAGGGCGAGGTAGGTTATCTCCTGGATCTCGCAGATCTGGTAACCGCGGAGTTTCAGCTCGAGTCGATCTCTATCCTCATCGCCGCTGTCTTTATCAACGTTGAGGGGCTTCGCTATTAGGTCCAGGTCCGGTGTTGAGTCATCAGATGCAGAGTAGCGGTGCTCGTTGAGTAGGGTAGCTTCGCCCCAGGTGTATTTCCCATCGACACCAAGTGCCCAAGTAGGCGAGGAGAGCTTTGGTTGGGAGTTGTCGTGTGATGTCCGCCGCCAGGTTCGTCCAGGTTGGCAGTGTGTCCAGGAAAGAATGTCGAGGCTGCGATACTCTGAGATCCACCAGCGGGTAAAGTCGGCCATCGTGGTCTCGATCGGGATCGAATAGCTCGGTCTCAGTGAGCGTGGTATTGCTTGTTCCTCGTTCTCTCTATGTTGGCCCGTCTCACGACCGAAGGGGAGAAGTGCAAATAGCTTGTCTTGAGGCACCGTGGCCTGTAGGCTCAGACCGTGTAGAAACACGCACAGAATGCACATGCGCCCGTTGGCGCAGGCGGTGCAGTCGGGGGTCTGACGAGTCTCGCTCAAGCTTTCGCGCAGCACGTTCCAGACCGAAGGCATGGTGACGGCGGGTGCGAGGTTGTAGGGTTGGGAAGTCGCGAATTCGATGCTCGACAGGACGTGGTTGGCATGGAGTACCTCGTCCCAGGGTACGAGCTCGGAACCGCATCGCACCACCGCTCGTGAGGGACAGAGTGCCTCTTGGATCACCCACACGCGGCGGAACCAGGGGTTCGAAAACAGACACGACAGCAGCTGAGAAAGGTTGGGTGAGCCCTTGAGCCCGCTTGCCGATTGGCGGACCTCAGCGGGCCATGTCATGAGGTGCAATTTGAAGATGTCGCCCAAGCCGTCGTAAGGGCCTTTGGAGCCTCTGCGGTTCTTGGACCGTTTCTTTAGGTCCTGTAACCGGACCGTATGTCGAGTCCCTTCACACCTACATCCTTCCCCTCCCACGCAAAAGGTCTCTCTGTCGTAGTTGTAAATGTCTCGCACTACCTCAAGTGCAGCCGCAGTTGCGCGATCCCCCGCGCCTAGCCAGATATGTACCATGGAGGCTTCGGAGTAGATCCTCGACATCAGCCCCACCTGGTGCGTCTTCTCGTCTCGGTCGTTCTGGTTGATGCATAGCTGGTCGATCCACAATCGGCGTGGTGTATCTGGCAACCGGAGTTGTCGCAATGCCTCGACAATGGACTGGGCTACAGGGAAGGATACAGATGATCCCCCAACAGGATCTGCATCAATGGTGATCTCTTCTGTCTTGCCAGTGTCGCCCCAGCAATAGGACAGCGGTTCAAACTGCTCACCCTCTCCCAGCCGCAAGTGGTGGAGAGAACAGAAGATGGGATCCTGTTGGTTCTCCGCGGGTCGGAGAAGCAGGACTCGAATGTCGTCCCGCGTGCTCTGAAGGCTCTCGCCATGCAGCTTTCTGTTGATCCGCCCAATTTCCTGCGATGCCGAGATAGCTGTGCTACTGTCTTCGTACCGATAGCCTAAAATTATCTGGGCCTCACGGACGATGTTCACCCAACCCTGGAACTTGGCCCGGGGGATGATTTGAACCACGTCTCCCGGGAGGAGCGCCGCCAGCCAGTTCCGCTTGGCCAGCGTCGACTTCTCGCCCCAGCGGAGTTCGTGCGAGTGAAACTCGGGGACCCCGCGCTTATTACAGAATAGCGTGAAGTTGGGCAACGAGCTTCGGTTGGGTGGCCGACAGACAGCGGCGTCAAACCAGGTCGATGACCGATTCACCCCGTCTTGGTCGGCCCAGCCTGGTGGTGTAAGTCAGTATGGATAAGTACGTAGCCAAATTGGAAATTTAAGGTTATGCATAAATACGAAAGATGGGACTCAATACCTTGATCACGGGAGGATACATTGTACTTGATGAAAGTAACGGCAATGGTGTTGTCAGGTACTGTCAACTCGAGGTAAGGCCTGTCTGGGCAGTGCTGATGCACCGTGCTGAGATCGTTACGCTCCACCGACAACTCGCTGTCTTGGATCATATTGGAAGACGATATGTCAAAAGTGGGCGTTGAATTGCATTTCGAGCGTCTGCATCCGATGCATGGAGACAGCCAAGCTCAAGCCATGACGTCGAACTGCAGGTCTGGGCGTCTAGCTTAGCTTAACCTAGCTCCCCACACGTGATCTCAAGCGAACGCATTTGCCAGCTGGTAGTGGGAAGAGCTCAGCCCGCTTCCAGGTGGCAGGCCCTGGTCATCGTTAAAAAGGGGTAGGTAACGTTCAGCCAAACAGGGGCAACATGCACAAATCATTATCGAACCTTGTTACCAGTTGGAGACCAACAAATGCTCCAAGTCGGATCCTGTTGGGATATACAAGTTCTTCATTCTCGCATCGTTCTCCCTCCAGCTCCCCATATGCCGTGCGGCTAAGCTAGAGACGGCTAAGGGCGCGGCCAATTCGACTTGGAGCGGCTAGCCACGGACAATGTGAATATATCTGCCAACTCTCGGACTTGAACAATGCGGAAGGGTTTCCAGCCGCTATGGTTTGTTATACGTAATACGCCGTAAATACGGCAAGGTAAGACGAGACAGACATGCCAAGTGTAAGACGCCGTACATAAGGTGGATACATGAACCAATCAGAGTAAAGAATTTAGAGTATTGGGATGATATAAGCCGTTAGGCCCAGATAAACAATATTCCGCCGATACTCTAGTCTCGTATGTCTCGGAGAGTGGTCCGTCTCGAGCCAACAATCCAGGTAGACGAGTTGCCATAAACTCATGACCCTAAAAATCTCATACAAACTCATTCAATGTAGGGTGTATAGAAGCTATGCAAAACGATGCTCAAAAAGCGAGTAGCAAGGACCAGCCAAGTTAATTTGCTTTTAGAGAAGGATTGGCAACTACTCTATACGTTGTCGCGGGTGACGTGCAGACGGAGCTGACCTAGACCATCATATCATGGTGGCTGCTGTCATCATATCTATCATCGAATACCCCGGACTTGGCGTAATGCCAGTTGCCTGAGCCCAGATCATGTAGCCCAGCTTCCTAAAATGCATTGCAGATTCAATCTCGGGTGACACGGCACCGTGGGACTTTCTTTTTGACCGTCGCCTCCTGACCAGATGTACCCCGTCTTGTCGGGACCATATGGTGATTATCTTGGCGGAAGTGATATATAAGAAGGGCAGTATTCCCCGACGTTAAAACGAGGGAAACAGACCATCATCCTCAAGAACCTGCCCACTCTACCCCAGATTCAACACTTTCTTCCACTCTCAAACTCTCAACTCACCACTACCACCACCACCATCATGAAGCTCAACATCCTCCTAGCCGCCACCGCCCTGCTGGCCACCGCCGCCTCGTCCCCGTCGTCATCGGACGGGCTCCAGGGGCAGGGGCTCATCGACAAGCGGGCCTGCTGGAACGGCGCGGCCGTGGGCTGCGGCAAGGGCGGCTACTGCTGGAAGAAGTGCAACGGCAGCGGCGGCTGGTGCTGGACGGCCGCCCACGCCAACGGCCAGGGGCCCTGGATCACCTGCAAGGCCGACGCCGACTGCAACGCCGCCATGGCCTGCGGCGCCGCCGTCCCGGGAAAGTCCTGCAATGCCTGCGGCTGCGACTGCCGCGATAAGAACTGAGATTGGCAACAGCGGTCGCACGAAATGGTAAGCGGACAGGTTACTTGAGTTCGAAAGTCGACGGAGGACAGAAGCTAATATGTTACCTATCTACGTACAGTGGCTCATGGCAGCAACATCTAGTACCATAGGTCAGTCAGGGAGACGAGGCGGTATACTGGGGGTTCGTTAGGCTACCACTTCTACACGCTCTTTATCTTATTTGAATACATGCCTGTCCGCTTCTAAACTAGATTGGATAGTATTATCTGTCAATCGCAACTACTATGATTTTTCCTGCCGATGTTAAAAGTCAAATTGGATAATACACAGCATGAATCTGGGTCGGTTGCCATCAAACACTGAGCATGACGCGTGGTGTAGCAGATGGCGCCAGTCTTGCTGCCTATATTGATCAATGAAACTCACGCAACACCCTGGAAAATGATCGCCCCGTCAGTAGTACTTTGATAAATTAGATTGAAGAACGGACACACAACAAACCATTAGGTACTGGGCATAGGAATTACAAATATGACCCCGCGTGGGTGGCGCGCCTGCCAGGGGCAATGTTATGATTGACACGGGCAGCTGCATATATGAGGGTGGAAAAACAATGACTCCGGTAGATGGAGGGGAACCACGTGACTGGACAGACCCATAAACTCGAATATGGCCTGATCATACCCTAGAATTCAAACTTCTCTCCTTCCTTACCTTGCATTGACCTGCCCACTTGTACAAACGGGAAGGCTTCCAAACGAGATATCACTTGTGTCAACCACTATCCCAGCGGCCTCTCAACACTGGATCAATCATGTCAGAGAAAGGCCACGAATCATCATCTCAGGTCACTCTGAAGCCCACGAGGTGCATATCCCGGTCAAATCCACGTCTACATCAGCCCAAAACTGACTGGTAACAGTGTCAAGAATATGGCATGGGGGAGGGAGATTACACTGTCTGGCATTGAAAGAGGAACGTCCATTGCGAGATGTGATGCCAAACTCATCAACCGTGACCGTATCCGGCCTTGCTTCTGGCAAGACATGGAAGAAGTATCGCAGGATACTTCAGATATGGCCTTCGGTCTGTTTGACCGTTACGGCCGCGTGGACCGCAAGTACATCGAGCCTGGATTTCGACAAGGCTCAGGTGTCTGGGGCCATGAGCTCGACCATGGCGACATCCTGTTTATTGAAAAGCTCAGGGTGGACTCCGAGGCCCGTCGACGTGGCGTGGGTACGAAACTTGCCAAATGCATTCTGCACATTATCCGTCACACTGCCGGGGAGCAGAAATATGTTGCGGTGGTGAGCCCCGGCGTTCTTCGTCAAGATGCGGATCAAACAAATATGGACGAATCGATGAGCGCTTTGGCAACTTCCAGACGCTTTTGGCGGTCCTTGGGGTTCCGAAGGATAGGGACCTCTCCCTGGTTCGCCTTTACGGACGAAGTGGGCCACCCTTCCAGACAGTTGGATGTCTCCAAGGAATGGGATCCGCCGCAGGACACCGGCTTCTACGTCGACATGTCTGAGCATGTCCGGGAGGTTCTTGCAAGTGTGTTGAGGATCAGGGCCCCCAATGCCGAGAACCTCCGTCAGCTGGAGGAAGGCCTTCCCGGAAGTGCCGAGGACGAGCATTGGTCCACCACTGACGAGGACGGAAACACGGTGCTTCACCTAGCTGCAATCAAAGGCAGCCTGGAGGCAGTCAAGTGTATCGTGACTCGGTGTCCCAATTTGGCAACGGCACGTAACCGAGAGGGTGATACGCCCCTAGAAGCCTTGCAGACCGCGATGGAGCAACTGAGGACTAGGAAGGGCTACGAGGACATGCTTGAAGTGGTGTCAGATCGATTTTCTGGGTTCGGCCCACGCTCCATCGCCTGCGTAGGATATCTTTCCGGGGCGGAGGTGTTTGACCTGACCCAGTTCTCGCGCGAGGAGATAACCAGGATATCTGTCGCGACCGACGAGGAGGTCCGTATGATCCATCCTGAAGTGGATGCTATTCGCCGTACTCTACGTCTCAAGTATGGCTGCACTTGCGGGGAGTGCATCGGTGGATTTCTCAGCCCAAGAATGAGACGTATGCTCATAGAACAGGCTGCGACTCAACGCAATGAGGATGAGACGATGCCTGGCGATGATGACTGGATGGATCAAGGGAAACAGATATTGTCCAAGCGGTTCACCGAATGTCTTCAAAAGGGGATTATTCCAAGCGAAGACAACATCCTGCTCTTGGTACCCGACGACGAGCAACATGTATTGGAGGCCTTTCTGGAAGAAGGTGGTACTGTGAACCACCAAATCTCCACCATCTTCCAGAGAATACTGGATAGCGAAGATTGGGAGCTCCTGCTGAGAAACGAGCCCCAAGTTACTGGTCTCTATAAGGAGCTCCCGGAATGTCGCAACGACCTCGAACTGGGCTTCGTCAGTGGCATGTGTGGATACAAGAGAGTGTCGCCCGGCCGTCCGTACTACCATGACGGGTTATTGGATGAGGAGGATGAGGGTGAGGAGGAGGATGATGACTATTGATGCATATGATGAACAGCAGACACGGAATTTTCTTATTTCTTAGTGTTGAGTCTACGGGCTATTGGACGGTACGAAACAAAACATATGTATTGAGAGGACTGATGAAAAGTGTATGGGTATACTGCGAGTGTCAATAACGAGAAGATTGGTAGCTTAAAAGAATCACGTTCTTTATCCACACATTGTCAGATGTACCTTGATTGGAACTCGACCCTCCCATTTTTCCGGCTCCGAACCACCCCTTCTCGCGTGAGATCCAATCCACTACCTAGAGCCTTGCGCAGCTCCTTGTCCGTCATCTGGTCCGCGATGGATAGAACGGGCAGCGTTTCTTCGCTGATGGTCTGTGCCACCACCTGCCAGGCGTTTCCGAGCATAGACGTCTGAGTCCTGGAAAGAAACAACCCCAGCATCACGGCCACGAGCACCAGGTGAACCACGATCATGTAGAGGACGGCGATGAGGCCAGTCCAGCGAACCGGGATGAGGACCGTCTCGGACAGGATGTATGACACGGGTGCGGACAGATCGACCTGGTACGTGCTGTCGTAGTATTGCATCAGTTGAAGTATTGTCAGAAGGGTCTGGACGGCCAGGGCGGGGTTCGCCGTCGCGGCGAGGGTGTCGCGAAATATGGAGCCGTGGATGGGGTGCGCGTAGACGGGTCCGGTATCAGACATATTGGATTTCCCACGCCCGTCGCCCAGGACTAACGTATTGTTGATTCCCCAGGGAAGTATGCTGGAGACGCCACTAACAGGTCTCAAAGTATCCGACTGACTTGCATGGACGGAGAGGCTGATCACTTCGCGGTCTTCGAATGGAACATAGTCATCCAGAGCATCGAACTGATGGCGGACTCCAGATGTGTTGGTTTGGCTATTTGAGTAATACGTCTGGTTAGCAAGCGTACTGAGTTGGCTGCTCGATAGATGCGTTGGATTATCATTATTTTCATTTCTGATAGGCTCGTTGGCCAAAGGGCGTCCAGACATGGTGACGTTTCTGAAGCTATAGCGAGCATTGATGCCCGTGGCACAGACAGTGATGGATGCCAACAGAGAGCCGACCGAGTTGTGGAGTGTAAACCACGAAGAGGAGTCATCCGGAAAGGGCCGCCGCGACTGGAGTTTCGTCTGCGGTCGACGGGCAGCGTTGTCTGCAAGTGATGCGTTGAACATCCAACCGCTGGGGAAGGGTGTCTCGGTTGGCTCGACCAGAAAATATAAGTCAGACCACCACGAGGTATGGTTCAAATAGGGTCTGGGTCGAAGCTGACAGATCGATGGGAATGTACCGGGCAAAACACAGCGAAACGAAAGCATGGAGCCGTTGATTTCGTGTGTAATAGAAGAAGCATTCGGGTTGTTCAGGACGAGATCCCCGTGGATAGTATTGCTGTATTGATCCCATGACGCATTCATCAGGGTCGGAGTGGTGCATAATACTCGGCTGTTCCAGACCGGGGCGAGGCCTGAATAGTGCATCAACTGGACCCGAGAAGATTGGTTGGTGAAAGGAATCGCCGCCCTTAACGATACGCCAGTGTCCACAACTCCAAACTGTTGGGGCATAGTTTCGGTGTATTCAGCGAAGCGCCAATAAGCGGCCGGCGCTGCAGTGTAGAAATCGTACCTTTGAACGGGCATTATGCCCCCAATTCTCAGTATGCGAGTAGTAGTGGGCGATGCGATGTCCGTAGTGGCGAAATCAGAAAGCAGAATGGTCGATATAAGCTGCGTAGCTGTTGAAAGCAGAAATGATATGACTATCACGATTGAGTACGGACCAAACTCCGACAGATTTTGCCGGAGAAGGCTTGTCGGGGAGACGTTGACCGCCCTCACTATCGACACCAAAGGCATGGAGAGGGTTCTGGTTCCTTTGACTTCAAGAAGTAAGGAGGCGACTATCGGTGTTATAACTGCTGTTTGAAGCGATACAGCTGCGCGTATCATGGCCGTGCATATCGTAATGACCTGGGTGGTCCAGCCCCAAGTGACAATTGAAAGCCATGTCGACGATGGCGATTCGTGTCCTATGGCCCTAAAGGCATCATACCAAATGAAACAAAGGACGGTCACGGCTGTGAATATGGCTATGAAGCCCACACTGAGAGTGATGACTGACATAAAGCCAAGCTTGTCCATGAAAGTACGGGGCTTTGTGGAGTCAAATGTATTAAACTCATTGCAGGGTATTGGTTGGGAAAGGTCGATGCTATTGTTGACGCTACCGTCTTGGGTCAAGGACGCAAAATTTGAAGTCAAGCTGGCTACATCTTCTTTCCTGGCTAATATTTGACCGTATGGCTTGATTTGTGCATTATGTAACTTATGGAGCTCCAGAGCCATGCTTGCAAACGAACGAAGTCACGACTGAAGATGAGAAAAAAGTATGAGAAGTAAGAAGTTGATATTTCTTTTGCCATCCGAGAAGAACATAAGCCTAGGAACAAAATATAGGTAGAGTGAGAGCTGGAAATCAAACGGCTGCTAATGCTGAGTCAATTCTATCAAGAGTGGGGGCCTGTGGCCCCCAAGAGGAAAAGGGGCTATGGGTAGCAACATAATATTACGCTCAGTTTGCAGGCACTGCCCAATCTTGATCGGGTTGGGGGCGCCTTTTGTATCTCGTAGAGAGTCAACAGCCCTTTATCTTAGATTTACACCGAAAACAGCACGCCGTTAATCGTGTAGACAGAGCAAGGATCGGATTTAATCTTACTGCGAGTTCCGGGAGGCCCCCAACGTAAGGTTTTGTTATCGACCATTATGTTTTATGTGAAGCGCGCAAAGAGGGATGTACTCTAGTGCCTGGTCGGGCGAGAGCTGAGCGCCACAGTCTTACCCTGCTTACTCCATGGCGGCTAAAGGTGGGCTGCTGAAGGATTCGGGGCTGAAGAAAATCTTTTTCAGCGGTTACCGCTAGTCTCAGCCTTACTTTCAAGTTGCAGGACCAGCTTTAACCTGCCCTAAGCCCTGGGACCTGAATTTCATAATACCTACCGGGTGTTGTTATTTCCCCTGAGTGGTGGCGCGTCTCAAAGCGGTCCCTGGCGCTTAGTTACCACAACATGCGCAATGCAATTTAAAACATTTTTTGGGCAGTCGCCTTGAAGGTCTCTGTGAGACCTCAGGGGGCTTTAAGAACGTTTTAGCGCGACGCCTCATTAAAGACGAGGACCGACCGTCATATGGACGGTCATGGCCTTCCAGGTCGCCTGGCCCCCGACGGCGGTCATCGTCTGCGGGCAGGAGGGCGACATGCAGCGTGCGGCGCTCTGCTCTTACGACTGGAAACGTAACACGTTCTCTCGCGAGCAGGTAATCCGACTTAAGACGGCCGTCTTGGACAGGATGTTTAGGATGAATCGATCCCGGTTTTCGTTTAAGCGAGGATATGGTGGCCCAGCCTCTCTAAAGTAGATGGAGACGACTTGAAGATATGGATGGGCGCTAACTGGTAGGTAGTGTACTGAATAGGGTGTGATGATGTATAACATAGATCTTTCTTTCATGGTACTCTAGTAGTGTCTTGCAGTTGATGTAAGGTTGACAACAAGGCGATAGTGATGTTGGTAGTGCCACGGGTGGCAGTCTTTTTATTCAGGCGTCCAGCTCTAGCTAGGGGATCTTCCAACTCAATCCAAGCGGTATTTCACAGCTACTTACACATTTTGACGCGTCCCACACCTTCCAGGCGCACGTCGAAACCCTGACTTCGTGAACTTTTGAAATACATCGATCACGTCTGATCTGACTCAGCATGACTCGCTTCGTCTCGCGCTCGCGTTTATATTCTAGCAGCGCCGCCACATCATGACCCTGTCGGATCAGGTAGGCGGTACCGACAGTCACGTGAGACTTCCCTATCCCTCCCTGCCTTAGGCCACAATTCCCCACACAAGGTAGTCAGTCTCACCACGATAAAATTCGACCCGCAGAACGGGCGCTCCAAAACTACTGCTCTCATCAGCCCACATCACGTCACAGCTTTGCGCATCACGACCCACCAAGAGTTTCGACACTGGACTCCAATGCTTAATTGCAATGGCGGCACCCTTGTCATCGGCGCAGGGCCCCGCAGCCGTGCACCAAAGCCTGGACGACGCCGTCACTAGTTTCCGGGCTGCCTTGAATGACGGACAACGCCAAAAGCTCCGAGGCATGGTGGAAAAACCCGTTGTTGTCGACGCAGACGCTGTCTTGGTCTTCACAGCCGAGCTTGACTTCGTCAACAAACAGAGGAAAGGCAAAAGTCCCTCTACTCGACTTCACTCGCTCTTGTCTTCAGTCGGGGATTTCTGCAACACTATGACTGACGGGAAGCCTTGCATCATCACGGATACCTACGTATCATCACGTCCCGAGATTGCTGCATTGGTCTGGGGCAGCGTTAAGATGGCAATGACGGTGAGATAAAGATCATGACATATTCAAGATGAGGGATACTAATTCTTAGCTCGATTCAGATCTTTATGAACTTCATGTCTTACTATGATGCGGTCTTCAATCTTTTAATAAAGCTGGCCGAACTTTGTCCAATCGTGTCTGAGTACCGTTCATTATACCCTGATTCAACTAGGTTACAGAAGTCATTAAGCGCTTTCTATGCATCAATTATCCGTTGCTGTCAGCATTTGGTAGAGTCAATACAGCGCCATGGCATGTGCACACTCCACACATATTTATTGATTGAATATCTAACCAGAAGCAGGGTACATGCAGTTCCTTAGGAAGCTGGTCAAATCGTTTGATGAAGAATTCAGGTCAGATCTAGACATCGTTTTGAGTTGTCGCATCTGTGTCAAAGAGGAGGTGTCCCTTGCCAAAGCCCAAGCCGATCTGAAGCATCAGCAACTGCAGGCAAGGGAGCGACAGGAAGCATCACACAGCAGAGCAAATATGGCTCGGTTCTTCTCAACTACGGAGCGCAACCTGGACAAATTGGGAAACCAACAGGTGCAAAGTTCTCACCAGGAGTCAGGTAAGGATAGCCAGAAACCTCTCAAAGCAACCATACTCATCTTTGTATAGCGAGAAGAACGCGACAGCTACTGGATTCTCTCTCCACACACGACTTCATGAGGCCGTTTAAGCAGAGCAGCGAAAAGCGCTATGGCAACACGACATATTGGGTGTTCGAAACGGCGCAGTTTAAGAATTGGCTCGATGGGGAAAGCCAGGTTATTTGGTGCTCAGGGAAAAGTAAGCCGTCATACCTATGCATAAGAATCGGTTGCTAATTAATCGGAACAGTTGGATCGGGTAAGACAGTTATCGCGTGAGTCCCTATTGTCCATAACATCTGGCATATATAAACTGATTTAAATACATGTACAGCTCCAGTGCGATTAATCATATCCTAAATGCTAAAGGCTCCCATGGTTGTCCGGTTTCCTTTTTCTTCGTACAGTCCGATGAATCCAACTCGTTGAGTGCACATGTCATTCTCAGGTCTATCTTACGTCAAAGGCTGAACGGAATCGAGATATCCGATGCCATGGAATGCAGGATTCGAACGATACTCTCGTCATCAACTTCTTCGGACATCTTGGGCCTCCTTCGCGAGTTGATGCCAGCGCCTCTGAAATCTTATATCCTAATCGACGGACTTGACGAGTGCGACGATAAGGACCGGAACGAGATCCTTCAGACGCTCGCGGCGTTGGTATCATCTGGCAACAACATTCGCCTATTCCTTTCAAGCCGGTTCAGCCTCCAGGAAGAAGTCAAGAAGCGATTCATAGCTGTGGAGCGCCTCATATTGAACTGTGAAGCCATAAACAACGACATTGCGACATATATTGAAGGATTTCTCGATGAGAAACGAGGCAATCGCCAACTAATAGTCGGAGACCCCAGACTAGTCAGTGATATCAAGACGGTGCTTATCAAAGGCGCCCAGGGAATGTAAGTACTTCTATCTGATGACTTGAGTATAACTACTAATAAAAAGCGCAAGGTTTCTCTGGGCTTATTTTCAAATGCAAGATATATGCCGTCAACACTGTGACGAGGATATTTGGCATATATTGAGCAATCTCCCTAAAGATCTTGTCGAGACATTTCAGCGAGCCCTTGATCGAATCGAGAAACAAAAGCACGGCGCGGCAGCTCGCAAGGTTTTCCCATGGGTCGCAGCGTCGAAGCGACCACTTTCGCTTGGAGAATTACGCGAAGCAATCGCCATCGAAATTGGCCAAAAATACAGTGAGCCAGCTCGCCTGTATAATGACATGGAGAACATTGCCTCTTGGTGCGAGAACCTTATCCAAGTCGACGAGGAGAGCCAGATCGTCCAATTTGCACATTCATCTGTGAGAACCTTTCTCTTACAAGAGCCCGGTGTCCACGATCAAGCTGGTTTCAACCTTCTTCTCAGCGATGTCGACCACAGGGTTGGAGAGCTATGCGTCACGTATCTCAACTTCAATGACTTCAAGACTACTGTAGCAGTCCGATCGAAGCCTCTGGTTCTGGATCCATCAAAGGTAACGCACGCAATATTCGAACCGGGTTCAAAACGTAATGCACTAGTATCACGGCTCTTCTCGAGAAGTAAATCAGTACCGCACGATATGCAATCTACTACAGCGTTTTCTTCGCAAAACTCCCAGTCGACTACCACCACTTTGGAAACCAAACATCCCTTGCTGAAGTATGCCTCAGTTAATTGGATACTACACACAGCATCCTTCCGGTTCAGGAAGTCCAGGACATGGGGCCTATGGAAAGCCATGGTGACCAGCAAGCATAACGTCGCGCAGCTGCCCTGGAATGGTGACTTTTATGATAAGGCCGTGTGGGACTGGGCATATCCACGTCATCATTATGCAATAATTCGCCTTTTCCTCACGCACAATGAGTCCTTAACATTCAAAGGGAGCCATGTGCTACAGGACGCGGCGAATGAGAATGACGTTCAGCTTGTTGATGCATTAGTCGAAGCTCCCTGGGATGCAGAGGACTACAGTCAGGCACTGCAGATCGCATCATACAGTGGCAATGTTGAGATCGTCGAGAAATTACTCGCAGCGAAGGCCGATGCGAATACAACGCCTATAGAAAATGGTGGCAGGACAGCGCTACAAGCCGCAGCAGGAGGTGGCTATTTGGAGATAGTCGAGATGCTAATCGCAGCAAAAGCCGACGTGAATGCAACGGCTACCAAATGGTACGGCCGCACAGCGCTACAAGCGGCGGCAGGAGGCGGCCATTTAAGAGTAGTCGAGAGGCTACTGGCAGCGAAAGCCGACGTAAATGCGGCGCCTGCAAGATGGGATGGGCGGACAGCCCTACAAGCGGCGGCAGGGGGCGGTCACCTGGAGGTGGTCGACACACTGCTCAGAGCAAAGGCCAACGTAAATGCAGCGCCTACGAAATGGCATGGACGAACAGCGCTACAAGCAGCGGCAGAAGTCGGTCATCTAGAAATTATCATCAAACTGCTGGCGGCGAAGGCCGACGTAAACGCAACGCCAGCAAAATCCGATGGACGGACAGCACTGCAGGCCGCGGAAGAAGGCGGCCATCTGGAGGTTTACGAGAAGCTACTCGCAGCGAAGGCCGTTGTGGATGCAGCGCATGCAGGACAAGCGAGCAGAGCGTTTTGGTTGCTTTCTGTTGCGGCGTTACTGCTTGGTGGAGTGATGTGGGCGCTTGACCTGGGTATCCCAGCGATTGTATGACTGTGAGAAGGTTACAGATCTAACCCAACCTCTATGGCCCACGAACGTCTGTCTTCACATCCCAAAGCTTGATCGTCTTGTCGGCATCGGGCGACACCAACAGCCAGCTGTCGTGCGAAAGCGCCACCGAGCCAACCGCTTCGCTCTATTAGCCCTCGAGCGTTCAGCGGCCGTTGCTCTGTTTATCATCGAACAGAGGTAGACGTTCTATACTATCAAATTGTAACATTAATAGTATGTATACTAGATTTATTGGACATATAATAATCTCGTTGTTGACCGGTAATGATGCTTCCTCTTTCTCTTTCTCAGATTACAGCTGATCCGTACGTAAACTCAAAAGGATCTTTATACACTATCGAATAGTGATATTTGCAAGGTACACAGAAGAAATAGGAACTTAGAATGATGTAGGTCTCACAGGCGATACACCTGAATTCGGATTTTGCGATAAAGGCTTGACGACGATCATTGCATTCACTGCACAACTAAACGAGGTATCACCTGGCCAGCAGCCGAGTGGTCTCATGTGCACCACGGTAGCGCGACAAATGCGCTAGATCATTCAGGGGACCCCAAGTCGCCACATACTTGTACCGAGTCGCAAACTGTGCACCGCACAAGCGGACCCTTTTCTTGCCTACCCCTTTCCTCAATTCAGCCGCGCCATGAAATAGTTGTCGACGAAGTGGCTACCGGGCGCCCCCGTCGTTCGGAAAAGCGTGTACACATTGCAGTAGCCCTCGTTGGCCTGGGAGACGACAAAGTCCATCTCGTAGCGGTACCAGACATTGCCGACCGCCACCCCGTTCGTCAACGGGTCGAACGGCCCGAAGCAGGCGGACGTGACCAGGATGTCGGCGGCCGCGTTCCGGCCGGCGGGGTCGAGCGCCGTCGTCTTGGCGGAGAGGGAGACGCGGTACGTCGGCCCGGCGCGGAGGTAGAAGCGGTGGTTGGCGTTGGTGTTGATGGCGGCCACGCCCCGGGCGTTCTGCGCGCTCTGGGCGCTGAAGGCCCAGGTGGGGTTGCCGCTCGTGTCGGGCGTCTGGGCGATGCCGAGCGTCCAGCCCACGTCGCTGGCGGACCACTCCCAGGTGCTCTGCTGCGGGCCCTGCTCGAAGTCGAGGTCCGCGGGCGTCGGGGCCGGCACCCATACCGTCTTGACGCCGGTCGTGGCGGTCGTCGTCGTCGTCTGCAACAGGGTGGCGACGGTGGTGGTGGTGGTCGCCGGGATGCTGACCGTGCTCGTCGCGGTGGCGGTGGGGGCCGTGTAGGTCACGCTGACGGTCTTGGCCGGGACGCCGAGGCACGAGCACGCCGAGGTGATGCGACTGGGCGGGAAGCTCTGCGTGGCGAGGCGGCGGCGGCCACAAAGGGGCCCTGCAGCTGGTTGAGGTGAGCACCACCGGTTTCGGCATACAGCGCATTCAGGGCCGCCCAGTCGATGCCCTGGCCGCGCACGCACAGCGCGGATAGCAAGAGGGGGAAAAAGCGAGCCATGTGTGTTTGGGGGGTGTTTTCCTGCTGTGCCAACCTGCTCATATGAACTCAGCATCTCCGACTCTATGGTCTCTCATGGGGTTTATCCACACGGCACTCACACCCTGACGGCCAGTAATACAAAGTGTCTAATGGGTTCTTCATGGTCATTTCTGGACGGCCGGCCTTCAGGTTGGGCATCCGGGTTGGCCATCCAGGCTGCATCACAGCCCATTTCGAATTAATTGTTTTTAGGGAAACCTTCTCTATGTGGTTGTTTTGTTCCGGCTGGTGTTGGCTGACATCAAGCCAAAATTTACATAGTCAAAACAAAAACAAAAGGATGCCGCAACGCTTGCTGTTAGTGTCGACCTAGCTTGTGCTGGCTCGAGATTTGGATGCATAAAAGGGCCCGAAGCTTAAGCCAATTAAAAATGGCTCGTGTTTGTCTAAGTAGTGTATGCAAGGTGTGGGAAGATACGAGTCTGGTGAGCTCTTCGCTAAGATATAGCGTATTGTATCCTGCGGGATAGACCCGAGGCGGGGGTTGTCCCTGTTTCTCAACCCGCGCGAAGAGGCCATCGCATACCAGGAGCCGCCAGAGGAATCCAAAGCCCATCGACGGCTACCTTTCGGCTCAGGTGCAAGTGTTGTTTCCACCTGGCTGCGCATCCTGGAGGAAATGGCTAACAGGTGGTAGGCCAACGAGCTGGTCCTGGTCCGCCAGGACAACAGCTCTCAGCTCATCACCTCTAGAATAGATTGATCACTAATATATTGCAGTCAAACTTCCACCGCCAATGAAATCGTGCGTGTTCTCTGAATTGGTAAAATCGCACTAGCTCAACTCTGCAACCATGAGACGCTGGTCTCCTGATAGTTCGGGCTTATCCCAAGTGCGCTGCCCTCCTATAGATCCAGACCCCATGGCGGCTGCCTGATGTTGTGAGGGTATCATGTTGGTCCGCTGTGCCTCCTGGTTCAGACTGGATGGAGACTGCGACCGATGATATCGCTGTTTCGCAAGCATCCACAGCAAAGTGGCGGACACGGCAAGTAGGGGGACGCCTAGGCCCGCACCGAGACCTGCTACCGTAAGAGCGGCGCTGGGCGCCGGCGGACATGTATCGGCCCGTGTCGGAACGGGGGCGCTCGTGGCTGTCGATGGAGTCGCGGTTGCAAGTGAGCTTAAGCTCGGGCTGGTAGCAATACGTGGCCCGATCGAAGATTGATCAGTGGCAGCGGTGACCGTAGTGTATGCCTCGGTCATTTCGAAAGTATAGTCGGTCTGTCGAGGTTCCAGGGCATAGTTGACAAGCGTTGCGTTGTTCCAGCTGATACCTTTGCCTTCGGAACAGCAGTCGGCCGTCGAATTCACCAGGTTACAGCACCAGACTCCTGCCTTGTCGGGACAGATATGGAGGTAATCCCTACTGTTTTCTGCATTCACCTTTTATTAGTAATAAGTATCGTCCAGAATCATCCACGGTCTCATTCTACTTACCATCAATGCAGACACTAGGGCAGCTGTTTCCCCAAGCTTTATCTGTACATGCGCCGCGATAGATGTGTCCAAACCAAAGACTCTGGCAAAGACCGTTGCTATAACATGCATCGCGGTGCGCGTCGTCCGTGGAGTAACAGCATGCGCCGCCGGCCTTACTACAAGGCCTATGTCTCTTGGCAACTATTCCGTCGGGAGTATAGCAAACTTGCTCTTCCGCGATGGATAATATGCATAAATTTAACAGTACTCCCAAAGTGAATAGTCGCTTGGACCGGATTGTGTCGAACATGGTGCAAAAGGGTCGGAAGTAGTCGAACGCACCATAGTTACGGGTGGAAGTTGCAAGAGTCTGGCGAGTTCAGCCAGAGGGGAAACGGGTTTAAAAAGGGGGACTTGTCTAAAGTGCGAGCCGCCGGCCCCCTTCAGCGCTGCTGACCACCATCAAACGCATGGGGGCCTCTTTCAAATTAGAGTCCGCACTCAGCCTTATGGGTGGACCACTAGGATGGTTCGCTGGGCTGGTGTTTTTCAAAATATTATCATCGACGGCGGCGCTATCAATGTGATCTACGAAGAGATTCAGGGAGGACCTCGGTTCTTCTTTGCGGCAGTGATTATGAACTATTCTTTGAGAGGGATTGGCATTTTCTTCGTCCTCTAGATTGACTACACTAGGCGGTTGGCTACGGGCGAAGGCTACGTTATAGAGCCTCGCCCCCAAGTCGATCCACTCTTCAACATGGATAATTTAGGGGCCCTAAAGAGGTTTACCCAAAGGACAAGGCCTATGGGGCGTTCTAACCCTGAACTAGACCCCAAATCTTGCCTATTGCTGCTGTCATTGGAGCATACCTATTATCGAATCTCAGATTTGGCGATGATATTTGAAGTTCGAAGGTTGGACATGAGTCATGCCGCTTGCTGAGCCAAAATCGGGATCTGGATACATGCATAAAAGAGCGAGTAAGGTCAGGCTCAAAACAGACATGTCCGTCCTCTAATCAAAACGTATGTTTGGTCTACTAGAAAAGACCGGCCGTTGCCGACATCCTTGTAAGGCACGAAATGCTAGAACAAGGTCAGCCACCTCCAGTTCGTCTCATCTTGAGAGCCAACTCGACCGACGATCATTGATCATCCGATCACCGCCAGGGATGAGGGATCTCCGGGCGAGTTGCGCATGGAAAAGCCCCGAAAATGTGGGTGCACAGCGCTGATATACCATGGCAGATATAAATGTCACTACCGGGATCTGGCAGCGTCGCATCGGGCCAAGACTATGCTCCCCACCAAAGCCCCAGCGCCGTCTAATCAGGACCCCGAGAGAGGAATCCTCCGCCTCCAACGACGTTTCGCAGCGTAGCGCCCTGGGCCGTCCAAGCTCTCCTGCAATTTATCCGATGTGCTGATATTAACCACTCTCTGGCACCGAACCGGTCACCAACGGGACAATCCAAGGCCACCTATGGACAAGATGCAATAGCATCACTGCGACTATGTGATGCTACCATGGATCCTAAACGACTGCAACATTCGAGGGCGGTCTCTTCGTCAATGGGTGATGCGCTGTCGGGTAAAGCTCGAGAGCGGCTGGTAAAGTGATGGCGCTTCCAGAACAGTCGCCCCGGGACTTGGGTCATCCCTTTTAGGTGGTCCGTAGAGGTGTTGCCATCCAAATGAAGAAAAGCACCACGATCATCTCGGCAAGGACCATGGCAGTTATCAACGTATGGGGTTTGGCCTTTTGACCCGCAGGGGGAGAGCGGTCCGAAATGCAACGGAACAGAAGCGAGTGCAGTGACGCCGCATCCGCAGACCAGGCAATCTGGGATCGCCAATCGGGCAAGATGCAGTCTATCATCGGCACTTGCTCACCGAGTAATCATGACCGAACATCGCCCAATCCCGCTTCTGATCTCTCGGAGAAAAAACACAAACGAGTTGGGGCGAAGCCGGCCGAAATGGATGCGGAGCCAAGACCGTGAGGATCATTGTCCATTTTTAGTGTTGCTGGTCTTGGCAGCATTGCACCCTGGGCCCCACGATCGAATGGTGTCGGGCTTGGCAATAAACGACATCTTATATAGCGAAAGTCGCAGTCGAGGCCATACTGCTACCCAACAAGATATAAAGGGACCGGTCTCGTCGGTTCGATGCTCTCTTCCACCCCTTCCTCATCGCATCTGCCTTCTGCTTCCCCCAGACTTGTGATACCTTCACAGCTGCATCCCACCATTCGTTCACTCCCTCGCTTCAAACCCCCTACACTTTACCTCATCACCCACCATGAAGAACCTCTCGGTCCTCGCCCTCGCGGCCCTGGCCCCGGCGCTGACGCTGGCGCACTACCACTTCCCGCACCTCATCATCAACAACCAGGTGACGGGCGCCCACGAGTACGTGCGCGAGCACGACAACGGCTACATGCCCTCGTGGGACGACGGCCGCTTCATCGACAGCAAGGACCTCCGCTGCAACAAGGGCTCCGAGAACCACCGCACCCAGCCCAAGACGGCCAAGGTCGTCGCCGGCAAGGACGTCGTCGGGTTCGCCACCAACGTCCAGGCCGAGATCCAGCACCCGGGCCCGCTGCAGGTGTGTTACTGACTCAAACCCTTGGAACCTTAACGGTCTTTGCTAACATCCACCCCCAAGATCTACATGTCCAAAGCGCCCGGCGACGTGCGCGACTACGACGGCTCGGGCGACTGGTTCAAGGTCTACCAGCTGGGCCACCGGGACGGCTCGACCGCGGACAAGTCGTGGCTGTCGTGGGGCCAGAAGCAGTTCAAGTTCGCGCTGCCCGCCGAGATCCCCGCGGGCCAGTACCTGATGCGCATCGAGCACATCGCCACGCACCAGCCCTACAAGGGCCGCGAGTTCTTCCTGCAGTGCGCCCACCTGCAGGTCGAGAGCTCCTACACGGGGGCCAAGCCGAGCAACACCTTCCAGATCCCGGGGGTCTACAAGCGCGACCAGCCCTTCTTCCAGTACGACAGCTGGGCCAACCCGCAGCCCAAGACTTGTCCCATGCCCGGGCCGGCTATGTGGCCGAACAACAACAACTTCAACAAGATGCTGTGAGTACTTGAGCAGTGATTATGAAATTACTGCTTGGCTCCATACCGGGAGGGTGTTGGGGAAGGAGCGCAGGGAAGGTCTTTTGAGCTTTCATTCATTTGACGCATCCTGGGGGTAAAGGGAACTACCAAACAACTGCAAATAGTCGGAAATCACATGTCATGAACCACATAGTCTTCTTTCCACTCTGACGAGGACACAAGTAAAGTTCTGAGTCATCCTTGTGTCGCTCCCCACTATGTTTTAAGAAACATACCCGTTATCGTGACTCGGCTTGTATACTGGCGAGTTGTTTAGAATGTGCAAGTTATGAGAGAATGGTTCTAATACAATGCCCTCTAGAAGCATGATGATGAACAGAATCGCGGGGAACCCAGTTCGTCATTCATATCGTACTATCCCTGGAGGTCTGGAAGGTCCGGAATTATATCCAAACTCTCTATACGTTCTTCAAAGAATCTTAATACTCCCAGGCCGTTGTTCAGTCTTGCGAGCTGAACCGCTCCGTCAATCTCAGTGAAGACCCTGCAAGCACTTCTACCTCCAAGGTCGTAAAGCAGTTGACACATCTCCAGGTTGCCGCTCGAAGCTGCGATGTCCAAAGGCGAGCGTGCGCCCTTTGGTAGGCACACGTGATACCAAAGCTCATTGCCGACAGCCTTGACTGTCGCATTGACAGATGCTCCATGCGCTATCAAGAAAGACGCTATGTTCAGATGCCCAGCAACAATAGCACAATCCAAACTCGTAGGTGCCTCGATCTCTGAGCCTGCATTCACCTGTGCCCCAACGTCGATTAATGTGCGAATGAATGACAACGGTGCACCCATGCCGCATGCAACGTGAAGCGCAGTGATTTGTGGTCCAGCAAGCCCATATTGGGGAACGTTCATCACATTGACATTCGCCCCTCGGCGAATGAAATCGAGCGCCAGTCTCAAGCGGTCCATTTCGATTGCTTCCATCAAAGGGGTTCTTGGGTCGTGTTGACCTTTCAAATTGAGATCATATCCGGCATCCAAGACGTCCATGATTAAACAATCATCAGCCTCAACTCCAAGAAGCAATACGATCAGGTTGATCGCGCATGTTGGCGGCTTAACAGGCCATCTTACACCGCGTTTCAACATCAAGCAATACAATCTGAGGCTCTCCTCCTTTCTTGTTTGCGACGGGACTCGTTGCGCGAGCGTGGCTTCAAGAAGACGACTCGCGTCACCAGCGGACGGGTCTATGCCAAGCGCCAGAAGCAACTGCACAATCCCCTCTCTGTCTTGCGATTCGGACTGTAACGCATCGTACAGCAGTTCTGGGTCAGCATCAACACCGTGGCGTAACAAAACTTCCACGGTGGAGAGAGTGCAATGGTGTCGGATCGCCAAATGCAGAAAGCTCATCCCATCAATCTTCTTGTCAAATGGGATGTTATACAGATCGAAAAGGAGAAAAAGTCGTGAAAATCCCTCCGGATTCCAATGTCCACATCTAAAAAAAGACGCTTGTACAACTTCATCATCTCCAAGCCTTTGCGGATCGAGACCTAACGTCTTGAGTAGCTCGATGGTATCAACCCAGTCATCGTCGTTTGGCTGGGAAAACACGCTGATAAAGCAATCGTGGCAGTCAAGTGAAGGATGCCGGAAGGAAAGTCTTTCCACTGCTTCCAAGTTGCAAGTTGCGATCGCACGCAGTGTTGGATTCCAATATTTCGGAGATGAATCGAGGCCGCTGAACTTGTTCCCGCCGAGAGAAGGGACGTTGGGGTCGACGCCGTAATCCAGGAGGCAATCAATAACGTTACAACGTCCCTGGGCAGCTGTTTCCGACAGGGCGATCTCCAGGAGCACTCTTTTGGTTTTGACTATTGCACACGGAGTCGTTTCCATGTAATGCTTCAATGAGGCAAGACTGACAGAAGCAGCTCTGTAGATGCCAGACACCGTGACGCTATCATCGCCTCGCAACCCACTCTTGTAAAACTGCTCGAGAAGCATCGGGGACTCGCAATCCTGAACCCATAGGATGTCCCTGGCAAGTATCGGTTGCTTCGGCCCGCGCCAGTACACTCCATCTTCCAGTACAGGGGCAGTGGTCATACCACTTTCAAGCAGATAGCTCAAGCAAGTGGCATTTGAAAGAACCTGCCTGAGGCAATTTTCTTGTACCATGATAGGCAAGTCGGAAAACCTGCAGCCTGCGTGGACCAATATCTTCATCATGGCAACGTCGTTTTGCCATGAAGCCTTCTTCCAAAGGGAGATAGGTTCAATCCCAAGTCTTTTCCCCAAGAACTCAGTCTCAATCACATTGCTCACGTAGGCCAAAGACCCACTGTCTCTGATTCGCCTTGATCTGTAGATATCCCAGCAAAAAGATAGGCAAAACTGGGCCCATTGTCTATTTGCAGCCCTACGCCCAACTTCGATCAGGCAATTAAATGCCTCGGGGCTTGAATAAGAATAGGCCATTCGAAGAAGGTTTGCCCAGAACTCAAGCAGCGTCGGTGTGTTCGCAGAAAAGATGCCGTCTAAGAAACGTAGGTCGGCAACCTTGCCAATCCAATCGAGTAAGGGGCGAGGTTGAGGCATGTCTGCTGCACTTGATGACGAGAAACAAGCAAACGATAGTATTTCCAAGGTGGTACATGCGCCAAATAGTCTGGGGGGCGGATATTGCTGGTACGTTTGCGAAAGAGATGCGAAGGAGTCTCGTAGGCCATTATCCGTAACTAGGTACGATTCGACTGTTTCTTGTTGTCAGTAACACAATGCACGAATAACTATTGCTTATCTAGTAAAAGACTTACAACAAAGCTGAAGCCGGAGGATGGTCTGGTTAAAGGGTGAGTTCCTGCGCACGTCAGCGATCCACATTGGTAGCATATCTTTGATCGCAGCTGCTTCCGAGGATGAAGACAGTGGTAACTCTGAGATATTCATCCGTCTTTGGACCTCTCGATATGCGAAGGGTGGTGGTGGCGTCCTGATCCGTATGTCTCGAGGCAGTTTGGGGCTACTAGCTGCCATCGAATTAAATACATGAATCATGAACGGTGGACCGATCGATATGTAAGGGCCATGAACTCACCATCAAGTGCTATTTTCCTGGGGACGTACTTATCGACACGCCTTTTCGATATCTGGACACCGCATAGGTCTACTGCGAATGCCTCTTTCCCAAGTCTGCGTCTCTTGGCAACATGATGGCGAAGGGGTGACCAATCGTCGTCGCTGAGATTCTTGCGGAACTTGAAGTGTTCTCGAAGGACATGCTCCCATGTAGCCATACTAGCAACTGTGAGAATCGATAGACACAGGAGGCAGAACTAATGATACTTACGGAAACTCGGGGAATCCATGGAGTTCCTCCATCAGTCGCTTCGTTCTACCGCGGTCGTTCTTATGGACCAGATAGTACTCGTAAATTCGGTCTCTGTTGGCATCCCAATTGGTGTAGTCTCTCGGCTGCCACAATAGGCTTGGACGGGGTGGAGGCAGGGAAGTCATCGTGAATGCGAAGACGCATTAAGTCAATGAAAGGAAATGGAAATGGCTCAAATGGATGTGATGAGGTGCAAGCTACGAGTTTTGAGTAACTGGTTGACGTTGTTGGGTTGGAGAGCGGGGGGAGGAACAGGATCAACCGACTCCACCCCCGTGTCACCCCAAAATCGGACCAATGAATTGCGGACAGTATCCTGGAACTGCAAGCCCAGAAGTTGGCCATGCAGTAGCAATTAATTCAGTGTGGATACTTACCCGGCATCTGACGAATCACTCTATTTCTAATATGCAAGTGTTCAATCCTAGGCTTCATTCCACGTTCAACGCTGGCCAGTCGCGAGACGAAGCTGGTGGTGATGGAGTAGGCTCACCAGACTTGGATCCAAGTATTGAGAAACAGCTACAAGTTGAGATGCACTTGGTGACTATGTATGTACTGGGTGGACTTCGTTGGCCTGAGTAGCGGCAGCCCAACTGTTCTCTCTTGTCCACTGTTGATCGTATACGCCAAAATCCTATTTCTGATGTACCGTTGCAGGTGTTTAATGGTGTTGATAAGGTTAACGTGCTAATTGTGATGCCAAATTGAAATAGAGACAATGGAGGCGATGAAGACAAGGTCACCTGCATTTGTACGCTTGCACTTATGCACCAAATACTGTGGCAGGTATTGAGGGCGATATCCACCATAATGGACAAAGAGAGCTCTATTGGTCTCTATCTATATTGTAGTTGTGTCTGATATGCGTCCCAAAATGCCCGCCACCTCTACATCTAAACCCCACGCGTCGATACCCGACACCGATCGATAAACTAACATGAGAGGCGGATGTTGTAATAAAACAAGACCCTCTAAAGCTTACTCGAAATCCCCCCCTCCCCGCGGAACAAGACACTGCTATTCGGGTTCGAGTCAAACACCACCTCATTCAGCGGGTTCAGCTCGCTCGCCCGATGGAACATATCCTCGTACACGCGCCCGTCGTAGCGCCCCAAGCTGGAATCCAGCTGCCAATCGGGAAACTTCCACGCATCCACCAACCTAACGGCATGCGGCCGAACCTCCCCCAGCAGCGCCATGACCGCCCGCCGCGCCAACGCAATCTGCCGCGCCGTCGTCGCGGCGGCGGCGAAGAACTCGTCCGCCTCGCGCTCGACGAGGGTATGCAGCGCAAACAGCCGGAACAGCTTGTGCAGGACGGCGACGGACTGCCGGTCCAGGGAGTTCTCGAGGGCCCGCGCCTGGGTCGGCTCGAAGAGGGCGTCGTAGAAGGACTTGACGACCATGTACTGCGCGTGCGCGGTGCTGAGCCGATAAAAGTCGACGAGCAGCGAGTTCCACGACTGCTTCTCGACGTCGCGGCGCTGCAGGGCCTCGAAGGTCAGGTGGGCGACGCGCCAGGCGTAGGCGGCGACGAGGTCCGCGTCCGAGGCGAGGATGTCGTAGGCGGCGCCCGTGGTGTCGCGGCGGTCGAGGTACGTCTTGAGGATGCGGGTGGTGTCGTTGTCGCCGGCCTTGCCCGCGACGACGGCCCGGGCCGACTTGAGGAGGTACCGGCACACCTGCTGCGTCAGCATGTAGTTGTCGCCCTCCCAGGTCAGGGTCGGCAGGTAGTCGGCGTAGAAGGAGCCGATGCCCGAGAAGGAGCTGTAGCCGTGCCCGCCGCAGGCGCGGCGGCAGGTCTCGAGGCCCTCGCCGGCGACGGTGCTGCCGTACGCCTTGAGCGCGCACGAGGTCGCGTGCAGGTCCGCGAGCAGGTCGGTGCCCGGGTTCAGCTCCTCGGGCCCCGGGCGGCGGCGCGCGTCCGATTGGCCGTCGGCGGCGGCGGCCGACATGCGCTTCTGGTTTTCCTGGTAGAGGCGGACCATGCTCTGGCCGGTGAAGTGCAGGGCGTAGGTGGCGGCCAGCAGCGGCAGCAGGCGGTACTGGACCATGGTGTAGTTGAGCACCTGGTTCTCGCCGACGGCGTCCTTGGCGGCGTCGAGGTCCTGGAACTGGCGGCGGACGGCGCAGTAGCGCGTCGCGATGGTGACGCCGCGCGCCAGGGTGGAGCCGGACTGCAAGACAATGTTGCTGCGGACCCAGGTCAGGGTGCCGTAGATGAGCGACGGGTTGGCGGGCCGCTGGTACTTGCCGGTCTCCGGGTCGACGCGCGAGAAGCGGGCCAGCATATTGACGTGGGGCACCTTGAGCTGGTTGAGGAGCAGGAAGCCGTTGTCCATGGTGTTGAAGCCAAACTTGGGGCCGATGTCGCCGACGTGCACGTCGGGCAGGACCGCGTGCGTCTTGAGGTCCCGGATCTGCACCAGGAAGGGGTGGGGCCCGTAGTGCTTGCCGTGCACGATGAGCTGGGCCATGACGACGGCGTAGTTGGCCGTCTTGCCCAACGTGCCGATCCACCACTTGGAGGCCGTTAGCGTGGGCGAGTGGAGGATGAACGTCTTGTCCGCCTGGTTCCACGTCGCCGTCGTCTCCAGGCCGCGGACGTTGGAGCCGTGGCCTAGCTCGGTCTAATTCAATTGGATTTAGTACAGTGAGCTGATTGCTCCAAGTAGCAATTAATTGAAAGCAAGCACATACCTGAGCGTAGCAGCCAATGATCTCATAGTTCTCCGCCTTCTTCAAAAACAGCTTCTGCTGCTCCGGCGTGCCCTGCTCGCGCAGGGTGATGAGGAACATGGTGTCGTGCAGCCGGTAGGGCGTCACCTCGGTCAGCAGGTCGTTGGCGCAGGCGTGGTCCTCCGGGGACCACTTGTGTTGGACGGCGAGCTGGGTGAGGCGCTTGGCCTTGCCGAGCGAGGCCTTGATGCGGGCGTCGCGGCCCTGGAAGTAGTTCTGCGCCTTGTCGAAGACGGGGTCGGCGGCCAGCACCTTCAGCACGCGCTCGCGCCGGTCCAGGGCCTCCGGCGTGAACATGTACTCGGCCAGCTGGTCGACGTCGATGTTGCTGGAGGCGCGCTCCTTGGCGAGCAGCTCGGCCCCGTGGGGCGAGGCGACGGCCAGCTTCTTGACCCACGGCGGATTGGGCGGCATGATTACGGGTGAGTTGTTGCGATTGAATTAAGTACTGACCCTCAATTGCTGCTGCTGCTGTGGTTTGTTGGATGATAACGCTCAATCAATTGATACGACAGGGTAGAAAAAAAAGTACGATTAAGATGTATGGTACATGAATGTTTGCTTGCGCGACAATTGATTGAATCAATGCTCCTTCCTGTCCGACACAAACAACCAACGCCTTGCCGAGTTGAATGACGACGGACGCTATTTCGGCCCAGAAAATGGTTGAGCCAGCCGAGGCCTTCGGGTAGTGTAGAGTGCTGATCTGGCCCCTGGCTCCTGGCAAAGCAAAGCAGCAAGGCAGTCGATAGCTGGTTTCGCCCCACCGGGATGATTGACCCTCTGACTTATTAGGTCGGCAACTTTCAGCTGAGCGCGACTCATGATCGTGACGCTCCATCATTTCCACTTGTCTCACAGGCCAAGCTTATGAATCATCGACAAGCCGCTCCACTTCCCGCTCTCCCCAGTTAGGGCGGTCTCAATCAGACTTGGGAACTGATCACATGTGAAATGAAGCAAAGATAGGGAATCAAAGATACCAGTCAATCCAGCATTGTCCCTCACTGCTCCTTCTTGCCCTCGGCGTCGGGATGGGGCAGCCAGTCGAAGACGGGGGCGCTGCCATTGAAGTCGGAAAAGACGCGCACCTTGAACCCCACCGGCAGCAGGCCGTAAACCCACTTTACCGCCCACGCCCACCAGCTGTGCAGCGTCTCGAACCGCGTCGCGTAGTAAGAAGCATTCATCGCGTACGCCGCCCGGGGCCGCTGCTTCGTCTCGTACGTCTTCATGACCTGCTGCAGCTCCGCCGCCGTCGGCTGCCTACTGCCCTCCTGGCCGGTGATGGTCCGCCGCAGCAGGGGGATCAGCTCGTTGGTCAAGTAACACACCCCGTCGACGGCCGCGTTGCCGCCCAGCCCCAGCGTCGCCGTCGTCTTGTGCACGGCGTCGCCCACCAGCGCCACGCGGCCCCCGGGGCTGCTCCACGGCAGGTCCACCACCCCTTCCTCGAGCGGCACCATGATGGTCGCCGTGCGGCTGCGGTACAGGTCGCCAAACGTCGACTCGGCGCAGCAGTGCACGTCCCAGCACTCGGCGATGGCCTCCTCGATGTCGCTCTCCGAGTACGTCCGCTTGCCCGACTCGGGCAGCGGCTTCTTCTCCAGCGGGATGTACATGGCCCAGAAGATCTTGCCGGGGATCGACGCGCAGGCCAGGCCGCCCACGCCCGGGGAGATGGTGTGGTTCGTGGATCCTTCCTTCATCAGGAGCTTCTCCTTGCTGCTCGGTGTGTCAGTTTAGAAGGCGCTCTGGTTTGAGCGATTGGGCCCCCAGATGAAATATTGACTTACTTATCTACGTCGTGGTTGAATGATGTGCCGATGAGTACGCGGAAAGTCGTCTCGAACTCTGTAACCAGGGCCTCGTGTTAGCGCTTCGCTTTTCGGGACCAAGAGGAGTCAAATGAGACGCACGTTTGGTGGTATCAATTTTGGGATACAGCATGGAGCGGATCGAGCTGTGGACGCCGTCCGCTCCGACCAGTATGCTTCCCTGGATGCGGTTGCCCTTATCCGTCGTCACGGTCACGCCGTCGGGCCCCTCCTCATAACCAACAATACCCTCGCGCGCGCGCAGCTTGGATTGGTCGCTGATGCTGTCGCGCAGGGCGCAGAGGTACCGGCTGCGCTCAATCATGATCAAAGGCCGCTTTCCCCTGTGAAACGCCACCATCACCTCCTCGTTAGCACATGTTTCTACGCTGAGCAATCCTCTACTCTTCGCCATTCCCCCCTTCCACTGTCTATGAGGAAGTATCAATCATGACCTACTTCTCGCCGATGAGGGTACCCTCGTTGCTGCGGCTGACCACGCCGCCCCGCTCGTCGAAGTGGTCCCGGGTGCTGAAGGGGATGGCGGGCGGCAGGTACCGCTTGGAGACGCCCAGCTGGTCGTGGACGATGGTGGTGCACGGCAGAATCAGCAGGGCGAACCCCAGCTCGGGCGCGATGTCGCGCTTCTCCAGCAGCACGTAGTCGACGCCCGCCTTCTCCAGGGCGTTGGCCAGGGTCAGGCCCGCGACGCTGCCGCCCGCGATGATGACCTTGAAATCCGACGATGGGACCGACATGTTGACTTGACGCCCTTGGTAGTAGTGTTATCGTGGGTTTCGATGGTGCTTTTCTGCTTACATGTGCCTAGATCATGCGATGGGCGACTGAACAGTGGACTAGATGCTGCTGCGTCAAGCAGTGGGCAGAGGTTCGTCTTTTGATCTTTTTCGTTTCCATTTTTTCTCCCAGGGAAACATGCGATGGAGACCCCTGGAGGAAAGAAGACTCCTCCACTCCCCAGGGTCTGGATCTACCTGATCCTAATCTCAGCAAATCAGCCCATCGATCTGCATGAAATAACGGGTTTCATGGAGAGATTTCGGTGTTCTGATTTCCCAAAAATTGCGATGCGAGGCGCGGAATTGGTGCGCAGGTGCCCCCAATCGCGTTGTCGCCTCTGAGAAGCCAGCCCACAGCGGGTTCTGAGCGGGCCGTGCAGGGCTGGGCCATTGCTTTCAGGGCAGTTTTCAGGGGACTGCCGGCCCAATTCTTCGCCTTAGTGCCGGACGTTGCACCCAAAACCTGGTCCGTCTACCGTTTGAAGTCCCATTTCTTGCGGCTGTGGAAAGCGGCACCGACGCGCAAAAGATGAACCGTTCGATGGGAAAGACTGGGAATCGAGGTTTAAATTGTTCAATTTCTGGACGGCTGCTCCCTTCCCTCGTGGCAATTGACTTTTTTGCTGCTTCTGGGGGCATTTCCCAAGAAGGCAAGTCCAGAGTGGAGGGGGCGAATCAGCACACGAGGTTCAGGCGATTGGGCCCTTTTTGTCGGGCCCAGAGAAATGGTTGAAACCCCACCCACTGCCAGAAAGCTCCTGCTGTCTGCATTGCCCGCTAGAGCCAGGTAGCACTTAACACGTCTGAGATGCATCACTTCGTTGGCACACTTATGTGCTGAGCTAAATAATCATGCATTTGGGGCAGACCCGAGTTATCAGTCAACGACCTCCAGATCTGGCGGGTTCGTGAGAAGCGGATTGGCAATGCATGTCCGCAAGCGAATCAAGCGGCTTGGTGGCAGCGTAAACCCCCACCCAGTGGTCCCTATTTCTTCGACCATCACCGGAGATAGGCGTTTGTGGCTATGTCAAATACTGTAGGCACCAAATCCCATCTTTCCCCAACTCGCCAGAGTCGCTTTCCTATAAAACGCGACATTAAGTTCAACTTCCGACGGCAAGACCACGAAGCTGAAATGGGGGTCGTTTGGAAAATCCCGCATGCGCAGACAAGTATTGTCCCGGTTTTTCTTTGGCATCCCGACAGAGAAGCGCGAGCTGCCGGAGTCGAGTGATGGCTGTCGCAGTCTGTACTCGTCACGTTTATCATATACATTACTTCCGTACGTACTAGTCCAGCTCGGATTCATAATTGAAGAAAATGAAGAAGGAAAAGTAAATCACACCACTGTCACTGCATACCATGTCCAAAAAGAGTGCGTTGGTGGCACGTTAGGGTCGTCAGATCCACATTTAGAAAGCTGGGACACTTTTCCACGCTTGCATTTTCATGACACTATTCCGAGATGGTGCTCGACAGAATTGCCCGTTTCGATTTGATTGATCACGGTGTTTTCCAGTAAAGCGACGAACAAGACTTGGTGCACGATCTTGAATACCAATTGACCGACATCTACTCTGCCATATTACCCAATCAACGCATTTCAACACAACGCATTCCGCGCCTTCCAACCAATGAGCCTATCGTCTCACTTCCCGAAATCCTAGGGCGCCGAGGGATCATGGAGTCCGACCGCCGCCATCTAGCGTATCGATGGATCCAAGCGACCGGCGAGTTTGTCCTCACTGCCCTTCTCTACTAACCACGCAGAATGTGTCAGTCGCCGTTCAGCGAGGTTCTCCGCCAGCGGGTGCGTGGCTGACCTTCTGGCTTTCAGCCCCAGAATGAACTTCCATGGTGTTACTTGCGTCGTAGCCCGGCGCGCGGGCTCGCTGCCGAATGTCGATGTTGCGGCCCAACCTACTTGCCAGTGACCTCCGTGCTCGTCTTCGTTGACGTTCGTTCCTTCTCATCCACTCCCTCGTGGAATCCATCGGGAATATGGTCGTCGTCGTCGTCGTGCCCCCAACACCTTGATCGTTGCGATTCAGCCCCGGTCTCCGGCGGCGCGGCGCGGCGTGCCGAGGTCGTCGACTGATGTCTCCTGGCGGCGGGCGGAGCCAGCACACGTGGTCGCGTGCGCCTAAACGACTGTCGTCCATTTGCGACGGACTCGGAGTTCCAGAATTGGTCTATCGGCCGACGGCATGGCGTACAAATTGTTGATGTCGTGGGTTCCGACTTCGTCTCGGTCGTCTACCGTTTGGGCGCGCGCATAACTGCTGGCTGGTCGATCCATTTGCACACCGTGACAGGCATGTGGTTCTGCTTATCAGCTGAGGTTAGACAGACGGCCAATGCCAGTACATCCCGAAGGATGACAATGGCGCAGGGCCGGAGCTAGTGCCTCATATCCAACTGATTGACCCGGGTTCCCGAGAATGGGGGGTCCAACTTCCGGGGAGAAGCGACGATACCTACTGATACACACAAAACACTTGGTGGATTTCCAAGGCTTGGTCGGAAGAGTATAAAATGGCGGGGCTCCACGGGGTTTGTACGGGGAATGGCGGAAACATTGTGAAGTTCGTACGGACTGGGTGGTGGTGTTCACAGGGGCAGGGGCATGTTCCGAAGTATCCACTTGTTCACGTTCGTCAACCAATCACTTCGAAGTGCAAAAAGACCAGGTAATCGGGGGTCGCCATTGAGCACGATGACATGGATGCAATTACTCCGAGAATTTGAAATGCCAAAAGACTGATGGGCTAGGTATAGAAGGCATGCGACGATGTGTGAGATGGATGTAGTGAGGGCTTACCAAGAGGAACCGATTCCCCCAACTCTAAATACCTAGACGAGTTACCCCCGCTTTTCCCCCGAGATGCTGGTGGTACGACTCGACATCTGAACAGTTGCCAGTCACGAGAGATCATGCGAGCAAACCACTCAGCCCCCGCACCATCGCAATATCGTAAACTGGACACCCCACGTCACGTATTACCTGGTGACCAAAACCAGTCCATTGCGATACCGACATCTTCCGAATCCGTTCCGAATTATCCCAGATGCCAGTTAGGTTTGAGCGCAATTGAGCTGTGTTACATGCACATGCGGAGTTGGCTCTGCATCCTCGCCGCACATTGACATCTGGCAAGTCCCGAGCCTAGGTTCAGTAAACAGGGCTACTCCTTCCCCTGCGTCACGTCGGGCAGAACGCTTACGCGGAAGCACCCGTGAACAAAAGGGGGACTGCGCGGGGGTGGATCTTGGAGCTGACCGAGTCCCGTTGATCAGCACGGGAATCCGGAGTTCGGTGTCCGGGCTGTTAAGGAAGTTCCGATCGCCTTCATACCAGTATCGCTACATTTTGCATGGGCAGTTTAGTTAGTGGCGGACTGTGCTCAGTAGTAACCAGATGCTTCCAAAGTGAAACTATCGTATGAGTATGTCTTGACTCGAGTTGCTTTGACTTGACCTTCTCCAGTGGCACACGACTGCAAACCTCCATGGGTGAGTGCCGCCTCCCTTTCCAGCCCCCTGTTCGTATCATATCAAAGTTATGCAGTTCAGCCACCCAGGCCTTCCCCTTAGTCATCTTCCACATAGTTTGTCTAGTTTGCGTTCCGTACCGGAAGACGCGCACTACTAGTTTCACCTCTTGTCAGTTGGGATATACAGTTTGGTGTGCTGCTGCAACCTACAAATATCACCCGTAGCTTCGGGAGTAGATATCACTGAACCATTGTCACGAGTTTGTTCGACTATCGTTGCAATTGAAGCAGTCACGCAACGCCTCATTTAACTAGCCAGCCCCCCTATTCCAAATAATCATGGGGCGCCTCGCAACAACGGCCTGCATTGCTGGCATATGTCTACATATGGTGAAACGAGATATTGAAAGAAGCTTGTAGTGAGGTCAAAGAACAGTCAGGAGTTTCGACTAGGATTTGCATCTGCGTGCCACTGATACGGAAACATGTGATAAGAGTTTATCCTCCGCCATCATCAATGCGAATATATGGGGGTTGGCACTCCCATCAAACAGGACTACATACCGCAAAGACTAGACAGACCAGCCCAGACTTACACATAGAAACTCCGACCATATCATTCTTAAGACGTTCCAAGCAAAGTCGATTTGATACCCGTGTAGAACAGACGCCAATAACCGCATTCGATTCCCGTCTATCTATCTCATTGGTATCATCTGTGCCCCTCGCTCCTATCATATATCCCCTTCTACTTCATCAAAGTGTGTACCTGCGACCCCTCCGTCCCCGACGAAGCCGGCTTCGGCACCTCCTTCCGCCGAATCTCCGCCCGAATAGTACCCCCTGCTCGTCCGCCAACCGCCCCGCCTCCCTCTCCAGCTGCGCGTCCCGCGCCTCGGGCGATAACTTCTCCTCGTCCTTCTTCTTTTTCTTGTCCGCCTCCTCGCGGCGGAACGCCCGCATCTGCTGTCCCACCACGGCCGCGTCGATGCCCTCGACCCCGACCTTCTGCAGGATCGACCCGATCAGGAAGCGGTACTGCGTGTGCCCGTCCACCATGTCCGAGACGTCGACATTCTCGGCGCCCGCGACACCGTGCACGGGCTGCAGCCCCGCCACGCCGTACTGCAGGCTGCTGGTCCGGTATAGGTAGCCCAGCAGGTAGTCCTTGGTCGAGTAAACGTTGACGATGCGGCCGGGGACCACGGAGCGGATGCGCCGCCAGGACACGGTGTCCGACGGCACGGGGGCGCCGATCAGGCAGACCGACTCCACCAGGCCGAAGGCTTTGCGGTTGGCTAGCTCGTTCAGGCACGCGTAGATGACTCTCGAGCCCATCGAGTAGCCGATGAGCGTGACCGGTCTCTCGCCCTGGACCTTGTGGATCAACGCATCGGCCAGGACCGCACCCGCCTTGTCACTGCGCGACTTGGCCACGCTGAACGGGTTATCAATGACCCGTGAAGCCTTGGCGAGACCGTATGGGAGAGTGAGCGCGGAAGCCAGAGCCGCAAAGATGGTGTGTTTGATGACCTCCTTCTTGGCCCAACCCCAGGCATAGCTCGCCACGTAGCCCGTCAGCGCATTGCCGAGACTCAGCAGCGCCTCCAATTCAAACCGCAGGGCGAAGGCTTCCGTGTTGCTGGAGAGAAATACTTTCCACGGATCCACCACCTCGTCCTCCACGAGTAACCACCCAGAAACGCCGATCGCGACGCGCAGATGCCGCTTTTCGCTCTCCTTGCCCCGCTTGCCAGGATGGACAGGCAGGAAAGCAAAGTCTTCGACCTCCTTCGCGTACTCGTCGACCATCTGGCCCGTCATCTTGGCTCCATACGCGCCGAACAAGACGCCCACGAGCGGGGCCGACCCAGCCAGCGCACCCAAGTAGCCCGCCGTCGCGGTGGCGCCGAGCCCCAGACCTCCCATGACGGTGCCCAGACCAGCAGCCAGCAGCGGCGCCGCCAGCCCTCCCGTGACACCAATGAGGACCGCACCGGCCGCGGCACCCAGTCCGACCTTCCACTTGCGGGACGTCGAGTTCTTCTCGACGCGGGCCTCTCTCTGGTCGTCGGCGCTCATGTGCTTAGCGGCTTCGAGCAGGCCGTTGGCGACCTTTCCTTCGTCCTCGGCCAAGACCTGGGGCGGGACGGCGAGGGCGCTGGCGAGCCGCAGCATCAAGACGCGCGACTCCGACTGGTAAGTCTCGAGGCTGAGGAAGAGCAGGAGCAGGGAGTGAATGACCAAGATGCGGTGGGCATCCTCGAGGTCGCGCAGTGGCGTCGCTTGAGGGGGGTACGTTTTCTGCAACTGGGCCAGACCGCCGTCATCCTGCGAGGTAGCCGCAGCCGCAGCCGCGCCTCCCGCGGGAGCGGCAGATGGCTGGTCGTGGTCGCGGCGGCGCAGCTCCTCGTTCTTGGCTTTCTGGATGGCCGGGTCGTCCGCGTCGGGAGCCTGGTTGACGACCTCGCCGACGCGCTCGAGGACTTGATCCCGCCACTCGTCGAAATGCGCGACCGCGGCTTTCTTGAGCGCGACGAACTCGTCCTTGGCCAGCGCTTTGGCCAGCTGCTCCCGTCGCTTCTGCGCCTGCTGTTGGGCTTTCTGGAGCTTTTCCTCGGGGGTGGGAGCCGCTTCACCAGCTTCTCCTTCGGCGGAAGGCAGCGGGTCGTCGGTGCTGTCGGGCTGGTCCGCGGCCTTGTCATTGCTGACGTTGAGCGCGGTCTCGTTGGATTGAGACTGAGGGGCAATTTCCAGCTTGGTGGGGTCTACTTCCGCCACGTCGCCCGCCTCGAAGTTGTTGGCCATCTGCTGGCGCATTTCCTCCAGGCACTCGACCACGAGGAGCAGCAGGCTTGCTCTATCCTCGCGCGTGGGGAGGATTGTGGTCAGCGACTGCTCTTCCTTGCCGCCTTTCTCGTCATGGTGGCCGTCTTCGCCGTCGCGGAGACCGCCCGCGAACTTCTTGATTCCGGATAACATCTTGTCTGTAATTGCGCCTGCAATAATTTGACAGACAACAATAATGATCAGAAGAAGATGGGTTCGGGAGGTTGAAAAGCGATGGCTCCCCACGTAATCATTGACGTTGGGAGAGCTAAGGAAGTGGCTGTGTGGGGCTACGTCATCGACTTATCGATAAGAGCTCCTTCCCCTTTGTGTCCCTACCACTTGCCGTCGAACCCCTTTCCACTTGGCACCCTTTTGTTGAACCACCAACTTTAGAAGCGAATGCGAGTGCGAAATGTGTGAATGAATAACTTCCTGACGAATTTGGAAGGATATATGCCAAGATAGTGGAGATTGGTTGACGATATTTAACTGAGAAGGCTAGCAAAGCAGAGACGATCGAGGCAAGACGACACGGCTCAAATCTGGCCATGCTTTAAGTATTCTTGATATGCAAATTTGTTATGTGCCTTAAGAAAATTACGTGAATTTTTTCAATAAGTCGTGACGATGATTGCTCGTACAATATTGTACTGGTGCATCCGCGCCCCCTGACATCTTTTAGAACCCGAGACCCATTCCATGGCCATTAAAGAAATGCCCCCAGCACATGCAGTGGTGCCATCAGTACTGTTTGAGGCATGCATTCCAAACGTCCGTTTAATCAATTTCGAGCGCATCCTCGTGTGCAGACAGCTTCCTTGATGCACTTGCAGGCCCCGCAAGTGCCGGCCAGCGAGGTCGTCAACTCGCCTGTGGTCGGGTTGCAGTGGGTATCCGAGTTCTTGGCCGAGCACAGGTTGGTGACCGAGTTGGAGCCGCAGTCGAGATAGTAGGTGCTGGCCTGCGCAACGCTTTGCTTTGGCGCGGCAGTGGGGGCGGCAACAGTCAGCTGCGAGGTACCAATGGTGGCGATAAGGATGAAGAGACCGCGTGGGACCTATTTCAGGTGGTGGTAGAGGGTAAGCCGCCGATGTCCAGAATGAAAAGAAGTTGTGATGGGAAATTGGTGATGAGCGCCTTACCTGCATTTTCATAAACACCAAGAAGGGGTTCCCTGTATCTGAATAAGAATTTGGCAATGAGGGCCAACTAAGAAGTTGCTTGTGAGTCGGATTGGAAGTGCTGTAGTTCAATACATGTAGAAGATATGGTGAGAGTATCGAACTATTATATAGAAATTGGGGTCACACATGATTTCATGTGGCCGCAGCGAATGATTGCAGCGACCACGTGCAAGGGTGGGTGACTGCAGGTCCTTTTCTATCGCAAACAACCAACTCCCTTGAGACCCACTAACGCCAGCACGAAGAAAAGGAAAGGGAGGCCTGTAAGTGCCCGAGACCCTGCTGCTATTCTGGTGCAAACTATTCGAACAGCCTTGCGTCGTATGAGACAGCAGCAAACCTTGATTTGCCCCTTTCACTGGTGGGAACTAGTGATCCCGCGTGTCCCATGTCCATGTCTCAGATTCTCAAGTTCTCCCACATCCAGGTAGCGAAGCCCTTTCGTCACTTTTATTCTGCATATGAATCAAGGGCGACAACCAGTACTTCAAGTGCATAAGGAGAAGATCCAGCCCGATACTATATTACCTCCGCGTCTTCTGTATATCTCGCAGATACGTTGTCCGCCAGTTGGCAATTGCACAGGTTTGCCTTTCTGATATTATGGCCGTATCATGTCACAACCTGCGGCAAACCTTTCAACCCGCGCCTAAATCTCCTACTGCTTCATCAACTCGTACGGCCCCTCGGCTCAAGAAAGACACGCAGTAATGGCCCGAATCGTCGCCACCGCCTCCCCGAGGTTCTCCACAAACGTGTGGTGCTCGCTATTCAGCACAATACACTGATCCTTGCCAGGCTTATCGTCGCGGGGCCCGACCCACAGCATCTGGCTGCGCGGCACGCCCGTGATCTCCTCGAGCCGATGATAACAAGCAAAGCGCTGCAGGCCCTCGTCGCGCGTGATATCCAGCGTGTCGCCGTGCCCGACGCGGATCTCGAACTCGGGCAGCATCCCGTCTTTATAGAGCAGCAGGCCGTCGCGGTACAGCCCCTGCTGCAGCAGGCCGATCCGGTGCAGGCGCGCCCGCATGTCGGCCTCGACGCGGCGGCGCTTGGTGTCGTCCGGGTCCCACGCGTCTTTCGTGGGCTCGTCGGTCCCGCGCCCCAGCACGTGCAGCTTGATGTAGGACCCGCAGTACTCGACGCGCGGGCCCCGGATCGCGGCCGCCGCCGGCGCGAGGCCCTTGGCCGCCAGCGCCGCGTCCAGCGTCGACACCATGGTCGCGACCTCCTCGTCGGTCCAGAGGTTCCAGCGGTTGATGTACTTGAAGCGCCCGTCGTCGGCGAGGTGGTAGCCGTAGATGCTCGTGCCGCCCGCCGGCAGGATCCAGAGCTTGGTCAGGTCGGGGATGTCCGAGGCCAGCTGGGCGCCGACGCGCGGCTCGACCTCCTCCCAGGCCCCGTGGCAGATGAGGGCCACGTGGGCCACCCGCAGCAGGAAGTTGATGGCGGCCACCACCTCGATGGGTAGAGGCTGCTGTTTGTACCTGACGAGCGTCTTGTCAAGGTCGAAGGCGACGAGGGAAATCATCTCGGTCGGAGCTATGGAGAGAAAAAGGCAGCGCGGACAAGATAGGAAGTAGGAGGTGGTTTGGACTTAGAGTCGGATATCGGGATCTTCCGAGCAATCACGCCACACGTCTTGCAAGCAGCCACATATATTCTGCCGTGATACGACGGACCCATTACAACCAATATTGCCACGTAACACCGCCGTCTCCATACCTGTCTGTACCCACGGGGTCCGTATATGTTCGGATTTGCTGGATATCGTGAAGATTTCGGGGTGTAGCATATCGTTCTCTATTTGAGTTCGGAATATATAGTTGGGGGGCACTAGGCTTTATGGGTCTTTCCATGCTTTACTAGGGCACCCTGGTATGAATTGGAGAACAGTGAAAATGAACGTGTACCACTCTAAGCGTGGTCGCACTGGAAGTGTAAGAACAGGATCTGGGGGCAACTTAACGATGGAGGTGTAAGACGGTGATCCCTTACGGTGATTTCATTCGATAGTCGTGAAGTTTCACCGGGCGAATACTACGTGAGCTTGGTCAAGGGTCGTATCGAGGATTTGCGGGGATTTGCGGGGTAAGCGTCTTGGTTGCTTCCGGGGAATAGAATGAATCGAACCCCTGTCCATGCCAAGCTGACTGATACTACCCTTGATCGGTTGCCGGCTCCGTTCTTCAGCTTCTTTTCAAAGACCAAAGAGAACGATACCAACAAATGCGTTGCGTATTTACGGCAATGCTTTATCACCCCGAGTGTTCCAAGTTGTGCGAGCCGACTCGTTATCAGCCGACATTTATCGCACCCGGATTCGTTGCTGTCATGGCGCAGCCCGGAAGCGGGTTCGAACCGTCCCAACCATGACTCTGCCATCCCAAACCCCCGGTCATGTCGTGTAACTCTACGCCTGCGGCGGCCCGCTATTGTCCGGACCAATCTGGAGTGCAGCCCTAGCAGATGACCTGCTGCCTGCTGCGAAACCTAAAAAACCAAGATTGGCAGTCTAGGCCTCCCAAAATGGTTTCTCTGGGCGCACAGACAAGCACGACAGCCGGAACGTGGGGGAGGTATATATGCGCGGCATCCGTCATCGTTCTGTACCCCAATTCTCTTTTGGCGGTCGTATTCACGGATGTTGTTCTTTCTCCTTTTCTCCCTCTCCCCCATCTCAGGGGACTTCTTGCTTCCAATATTCATTTTTGCTGTTGTGTTACCTAGAATACATGCTTATCAAGACTAGATGGCAGATATGTTTCGTAGAATTAGAGACCAGGCAGGAGCCTCCGGTAGCAAGCTGAGACACGCCGTATCCGCCAACTCTCGAAATGCGCTCATTGGAAACCCGCACGGCGACAGGGCACTGGCGATACTCAGTGAGGCGGGGCGAGTGACGGTGACGGAGGAAGACGTGAGTAGACTCTGCTGTAAAACAAGACGGACCCTTAACGGCTGCTAATACGGTCTGCAATAGAACAAACGCATCCGCCGGCAGACGGACAAGGTCATCCTCGTGATCCTGACCTGGGTCTACTTCCTGCAGATCCTCGACAAGTCGGTGCTGGGCTACGCCGCCACCTTCGGCCTGCGCGAGTCGACGCGCCTGGTCGGCGACCAGTACTCCCTCGTCGGCTCCATCCTGCCCATCGCCCAGCTCATCTCGCAGCCCTTCCTGTCGTTCCTCATCGTCCGGGTGCCGCACCGCGTCCTCATGCCGTGCCTCATCCTGGGCTGGGGCGTCGCCCAGACCGCCATGTCCGCCTGCCGCAACTTTGGCGACTTGATGGCCACCCGCTTCTTCCTCGGCCTGTTCGAGGCTGGCTGCTTGCCCTTATTTGGCGTCATTACCTCGCAGTGGTACCGTCGCGCCGAGCAACCTGTTCGCATCGCGACGTGGTACGGCACCAACGGCCTCTCGACCATGGCGGCGTCGGCGCTGTCGTATGGGTTGGGAATGATCAAATCTGACCGATTGGAATCGTGGCAAATGTGAGCACCTGCAGACATGACCAAACCTCTGTCTGTATCCTATTTACACACTTACAAAAATCTAGCATCTTCCTCTTCGTCGGCCTCCTGACCGTCGTCACCGCCCCCTTCGTCGCCTGGAAGCTCGACGCCGACATCCCCTCGGCCCGCTTCCTGGCCGAAGCGGACAAGCCCAAGGCCATCGAGCGGCTGCGCGCCAACCAGACGGGCACGGGCTCGAGCGAGTTCAAGTGGGCGCACGTGCGGGAGATGCTGCTGGAGCCCAAGACGTACCTCTGGTTCGCCATGTCGCTGCTGCTCAATGCGGCGGCCAGCGTGACCAACACGTTCGGCCCCATCATCCTCAGCGGGCTCGGCTACGACAAGTACCGCACCTCGCTGCTCAACATCCCCTTCGGCGCCATCCAGTGGGTCGTCATCATGATTTCGTCTATCGCCGCGCAGCGGTTCCGCGTCAAGTCTGTGGTGTTGGTGCTGCTGACCCTGCCGCCCATCGCGGGGACGGTCATGCTCTACGTCCTGCCCCGCGACGCCGCGCAGAAGGACCCCCTCCTCGTGGGCTACTATCTGCTGGCCATCATGTACGGCGTCAACCCCATCATCGTCACCTGGATCGTCGGCAACACCGCCGGCACCACCAAGAAATCCGCCGTCATGGCCATTTACAACGCCGGGTCCTCCGCCGGCCAGATCATCGGCCCCTTGCTCTTCAACGCGAAAGACGCGCCCGCCTACCTTCCCGGCCTGCGGGCCGTGCTGGGCATCTTCGTCGCGCTGGCCGCCTGCGCCGTCCTGCAGGTCGTCAACCTGCTGTTCCTCAACCGGCTCCAGTCGAAGCGGCGGGTGCGCAATGGCAAGCCTGCTCATATCAAGGATACTAGCATGGAGGACAGGTATGAGGCTGTCGACGACGACGCTGGGGGCGTTGTGGCGGACTCTTCGGTTGGGGGTGACAGTAACAGTGGTGGTGGAAAAACGGATCAGGCGACTGAGGCGGTAGAGGCCGGGGCCGCTCACACGCGGATTGGCGAAAATGCGTTTTTGGATTTGACGGATCGACAGAACGATGAGTTTGTAAGTTGCCTGCCGCCCTTGAGAGTCAACTGGCACTTACTAACGATGCCTACAGGTTTATATCTACTAGAAGGGCCAGCATAACTGACAGCTGGAGGCATTGTAAAGCCAGTTCACGTTGTAACGAATACCGTCTTTTCGTCGACTTCAAAGCCGTAACTAAGGTACGAGGGTGACAAATACTGCGTCGGACGAGGCTGGTGAAGAAATTGGGGGTTACATGCTTATGGTTACATCCTGGGCGGCAACAGATGTGGCGTAATCTCTATTACTGAGCGATCATGACCCGACTTGAGTTGCCCAAAATTGGCGTGTTGCGTTGTGTTTATGCATTTCGTCGGAATCTAGCCAAGTTAAGTTAGGTGACGCGAATAGTGATGGCAAGCGGAAGGCGCCGGCAATGCAGAGATCGTCCAAAACGACCTCAGGCAGTACGTAGATTGCCTTACTGCAACTTGCCCCCGGCTGTTGGAAGCCGTGGCTCCAACGAGGCTCACACCACCCTGACTGCAGCTGCAAGTTTCAGCAGTCTTGGTATCTCGACCAAAAGCCGAACCAATCAAAAGGTAACTCTCAATTTCGCTAATGCCGGGTGGTCAGCGGTCTTTAGCCTTATAGCTCCAAATTTTTTGGGGTACTGGAGGCGTTTTTCTGGCTACGTGCTGCAAGATTCAGCTGTGTTTTGCATGTCAATCCAGAATCGAGCCAATTAGAAAGGTCCACAGTTGTATTAGTCAACTGGGATCTACACACAAGGAAGCCGCACGGTAGTATATTGCCCCGGCAGGACACTCCATTGCCGATTCTTTACCAGAATTAAGACAATCAAAGGAGCGGGCGTTTTGCTTCTACAAATCGTGTTCAAGGGGCGGCCAAAAAGTATCAAATTTCCTGTATTGGTAACTTCGTGCTCACCGAAGTCTGCTAAGTACCCGTACTGTGGTACTTAGTGTCTCATTGCCGAGTTGCTCGTGTATAAGTATGTGTTGAGTTCTCCCACTTGCCCTTACAATAAACAACTGAGGGTATCCCGGTCACTTTGGCTTTGAAATACACATCACCATTATATTAGAAAGTGCTCTTATTCTGGATTCTAAGACCACCATATACTGTTTCTCATTGTATCTATGTTTACGTACATCTACTCACAGTATCCAGGCCTTCAACTCAAGCTCAAACCGGAAGTGTCAGCTATCGTCACCCAGCTCACCCAGCTTATCCACCTTTTGCCGACAAGACCAAGCCTAGGAAGAGAGAGGCCAGCAAGTCTTCCAAAGCCAGCAAACAGAAGACACAGGACGAATCACTGTTGGGCGTTGGATCCCAGTTCGGCGAGCGAGTCCCTGACTGATTCCCATTACTTGCATACTCCTCTGATAGCCCCTAGTAGCAAGTATCAGGACCGCCAGGATGGGCCCAGCGGAAACTACTACCAAGATATTAGCCTTGATTAGACATCAGTTTTTGCGTGTTAAATCCAATGGCCATTAGACAACTACCATGTCAAGAACTGTCTCTTCACCTACCTTGCCAACTTATATGTTAATGGTATTGCCTTCGCCTTAAGATAGGGGGATACGCGTACAGAGCCTGTAGTAGAGCCGGATACAAGGCCATAGAGTTTCCGAGAGAACCGAAGATAAGCTCTGCGACAAGCTTTTAGCAGACATGAATCGTGGTAACTAATTAGGGCAACAACCAGTTTGGGTTTTACATTAGTAAATTAGGTACAATTGGTTGGGCCATCAGGCTTGCAAACCACCAATGTGCCATCGCTGTACCTGACCAATTTCGAGATGGGCAAGGTTGGTGAGACGCAAACCAGCCGGGCAAAAGACCGAGCTTCAGGTCCGAGATTACGGACTTTTGACTAGCGTTTGTGCGAACGCATACAACATGGAATACGAACGATATATTGCTCGGTCCTGCATTACCCCTTGCGTTCCCTGAAACGACTGCAGACCTCTTAAGAAGCGGTCGTTATGGTGAGTCCACAGCCAGCCCGTCATAAGGTGTGGCTCCGCCGGGCCGTCCCAATGCAGTTGGTCCTAGCCTCCAACAAGATCTTTGTTAGTGCTTAAGGCCCCAAACTCAAGCAGTCAAGCAAGGACAACCCCTGTCTCTTTCGTAGCAACAGCCAACCACGAGAGGGTATTTATTAGCGGGAGACGGGTAACTGACAGTTACCAATTCTCCTAAATCTTCCAATGCCGTACTTCAAATTCCACTTATCCTCTCTCATCTTTGTCAACTGCCAATTGCCAATAACCCCACGCCATGACTTCTCTCTTCCGCTCCAAACGCCCAGTGCCAACCCCGCACCCCCAGACCCAATCCCCGCTCTTCGCCAAGCTGCCCCCGGAGCTGCGCGATGCCATCTTCCACCTCGTCCTCGTCGCGAGCCTGCCCAAGCTGGTTCTCCACACTCATAAATCCCCGCCCAAGCTGCAAATCTTACCGTACTATAGAGGGGGACCAAAACTCACCACTTTCCGCGCCGCCCGCGTCCTCAGCCTGCTGTGTTCCTGCCGGCGCGCCCGCGACGAGGGGCTGCCCCTGCTGTACGGCGCCAAGACCTTCTGGGTGGACGACGCGGACGCCGTCCGGCTGCTGGCGGCGAGCGTCGGCGCGCAGTGGCTGCGGCGGCTGGATTTCTTCTGGTCCCTGACCGATCCGAAAAACGTCCTGACGTTTCGCCGGCAGACCCACACGTCGACGGCCATCGCTGTGGATTACGACGATGGGGACTACGTAGTGGACGGGATAAGCGGCGTGTGGGGCAGGACCTGGACCTCGTTGAGCCGGTTTTCGAATCTCCGATGGGTGCGGTTGGAGATCTGGGTACCGTGGTCCTGGCGGGTTTGGTGGCAAGGGCGGGAAGAGCAGTTGCTAAAACCGCTCGTGGGACTTTTGCCGGAAGGCGCTAGGGGGGAGTTGACCATCTCCTGGGAGCGGGTCTCGCTTCGGGGCGCCGAGGACATGTTGCCGCAGTGGGAGATCAAGCGGCGGGATAGGAGAGCTAATGCTGTTGGTACTCATGCTCGACCGGGTAGTGAGTTACGATAGCCAGCTGGGATCGAGGATTTGAGAAGGCTTTGTAGCCACACATGATTGTCTATTCCAAACACCACCCTGAGCGCCGCTGGAGGATAGACTGCCAATGTGTACAAATACTGTAGAGGCGTTCGAGAGGAAATGAGATGTACTCAAACGAACCTTTTGGATCTGTTCTGTAATAGGCATTTGATGATATCTGATGGGCACCCGACCTTGAAGTACAGTGAAGTGAACAAATTGACTATGAGATATTGACCCTGATCGATGTCTCTGTGATCACGGAATTGCCTGGCCTGTAAGCGGCTGGACGACTTGCATGTTACTCAACTGACAGCAAGCACAAGACACATCATATGACATCGTCTAGAGGTTGCAACGGGCATAGAGCTGGTAACACCTAAAACCCCATGTCCACAGCTTCAACTTCGAGAAGTTCGAGCTCCTCGGTGGTCGCTTGGTTCTGTGCCTCATCTCCTTCCTCGTTGTCCATATATCTCCACATCAACCTTTCTTTCTCATCCTCGTAATATCCAAAGTCCGCAATGAAATCATCACTGGTCACCCAGTCAAGCAGCATAAACCCCGTGCCCTCATCAAACGCTTGCTCGGAACCATAAATGACTGTCGCAGAGGTGATACCACCGCAATGTATCGTCAACTCGCCTGATCCCAGCCCCTCCGGCAGGAACAAGTCTTGCAAAAGCTGCTTCGTGATCCATCCCATGAGTGCTCTGGCCCCAAAGCACCGCGTAATGCAGCTGAGAGAGTGACCGATCTCCCATGCCGATGCGCAACTTCGGTGCCCTTTAGATTCAGAATCCCGAAGGTGATACAGAGAGATTCGGGGCTTTTGCCGCACACAATAGCCCTTACTTGATCTACGCGAGCCAACCGTCAATTCGTCGGGGCGATACCTTGGAAGATGCTTTTCCCAATCGAGGCCCCGATCCATCAATGTCTTGAGAGATACCCTGTGTTCTACCCAATGCTCAGGAATGGCCTCCTCGACCACAAACTCGTATCGGAATATCACTGGATTATGATGCCCACATTGTTTTGCCAACCCCTCCGCGTGGTGGATGCGCGGTGAGGCTAAACCGTCCATAGGGCTGCGAGTTCTGATGAATATTATCCAGACATCCCCGGGATCATTGCCATCTTGCCACAGGCCATAGGCTCTCGTAATCGTGTCAAGGATTCGGTTGCTCACTGATACTAGGGATGTTGGGTTTTCGGAGTACTTGTCGGCATGATTACGAAAATTACAGTGTAGCGATCTGCGGGATAGGGGGTATCTGTCGGGGTTCGGAAAGAGATGTGGTAGTTGGGCCCTGCCGGAGACAAGTTGTCTATCGCTAGTGCTCGAGAATGCTCGGGTGTAAGATTAACCCCCCCCCCCCCCCCCCCTACGCACCACCCCTACTGCGCACCAGCCAATTCGCAACACCATCCAGCAATAACACCACGATGCGATAAAATATAATAAATTAACGAATATATTAATTAAGTTACTTTTTTATATAATAATTTCGATATAATTTTTTATCTCGTTTTCGCTTTTATTATTTAATTTTATTATAATTAATTCTTATTCCGTAGCTTTTAATTTTATCGATACCTTTTTTTCCTTTTAAATACCTTTTTTAATTCGTATTATATTTAATAATTTAATAAATTCGATATTTAATACCGAAATAATTATATAATATTTAATAATCCTTTTTTTATTTAAAATAATTATAATTAAATATATTAATAATTTTAAAAAAATTATCCCTTTATTAATAATATTCGCGGATAAATCGGTTTAATAATAATAGTTTAAAGATAAGTTTAACTTTAAAATCGGTAATTAAAAGTTTATAATTAGCTTTAATAAATAAATTAATAATCTTATTTTATTAAAATAATTTAAAATATATATATATTTTAAAAATAAAGCTTAATAATTTTAAATAATAACGTTATTTTATTATTAACGATTATAAGTTTTATATTATTAAAAAATTTATATAAAAATATTTAATAAATAAAATTTAAATGAATTATTTTTTAATTTATATTTTTTAAATAATTTAATCTTTCGATTTCGATCTTTTTAATATTTTAAAACGGAAATTCCGGGAATATATAAAATAAGCTTATTATAAAAAGGTTATAATAATTTTAAATTATAAAAATTTATATAAATTTAAAATAATATTAAAAAGGCTATTTTTATTAAAATTAATATTAAATTTAATTAATAAATAATTAGAATTTTTTTTCGTAATTAATTTAAATTTTTAAATAATTACTTTTATTAATAATACCTTTTAATAATTAAAAGGGCTATTTTTATTACTTTAAAAATTATTAATATTATATTTAATACTTTAAAAAACTTTAAAAATATTAAATTTATTATAAAAAATTTAATAAGTATTAATTAATTTTTTAATTAATCGATTATATAATTATTATTTCGAAAATTAATTAAAATCTTTAATAAAAATACGATTTATATTAACGTTATAAAATAATTAAATAAATAACTAATAATTATTTAATTTAATTTATTAAAGTTTTTAATAAATATTTTTTTATATTAATAAGGCTTATTATTAATAAGTTATTTTTAAACTTTATAATAATATTTATTTTATTAACGTTATAAATATATTTTAAAGGTATATTTTAACGTTTTCTAAATTAAATCGATTAAAAAAAAGCTTAAATTGTTTAACGATATACCGTTAACGCATTATATTTTAATTTATAAGTTTTTAATTAATCGGATCGTTAAATTTCGTACGATAAATTTAATATATTATTTTTATTAAAAATATAACGTAAACCGGCTATTTTTAAAATTTATTATATATAAAATCGAAATCGGTTTATTAAAAATATAAACTTTAATTTAATTTATAACATTATTTAATTAATTAAATAATTCTTTTAAACTTTAAATAGAATTTAAAAAGATTAATTTTTTTTTTATAATTTATATATTTAAAAAACGACATTTAAAAAATTAATACGTAACGCGGTATACTCGGGCTATTCCGTAAAGGGTATCGCTAACTAGGATTTATTTAATAATAAATTTCTTATATAATTAACGGTTAATAAATATATTAATAAAAAGCGAGAAAAAAAGTAATAAAAATAATATAAAATAATATTATTATAATAAAATTAAAAAAATATATATATAAAAAAGTAATTAATAATTAAATTAAAACGCGTTGCATAATTAATACGTAATAGGGGTGGTGCGTAGGGGGGGGGGTTAATTTTATATTAAATTAGCTTCTATAGCCTAGAACGTGTATTAATACAGGAGTTGAACGGTTTGAGTATATTCAGATAGATATTAATGTTCGGAAGGTTGAGAATCTGGAGTAGAGAGCGTGGTCGGCGTTGGGCAACATTGCATGAGGGGGTAGCCGCCAATCACTTCACTGCCCTCCCCTTTTTCGGAGTAACGCTTTTCCCGCTGCATGAGCGATGCAGCCAAGACATGTCCACCTCTCCCCCATTCAAGTCTAATTTCTTGTATGAGGGTACCACTGCATGGTTTAAGCAAGTTTCACTACTATACCCGCTCTTTCCCTCTATCCTCTTTGGCAGAACATCTCTCGGTTTCATAATCACGTGCTTGGTGCTTGGAGGTGTCTCACGGTTACAAAAACTTATCAGCGATGTGTCGTTAACTAGCGCCAAGGCAGGCTTGATACAAAAGCGTGTGCATGGAGAAACTAACCAGAAACCTTGAAACCATCAACGAGAAATACGAATAAGTTGGAATCCTAAACATGACATTGTTTCTTAACAGTGTATCAAGTGAACAATACTGCACGAAGCGTTCCATGATATGGCACTTCAATGCCAAGTGCAAGTCTTTGGAGACGATGGCTGAAACCTCCAGAAGTGAATGTCTTGGAAGTCAGTGTATTACAGACCAGTACCACTTGGTACGCGTAACCGCTCTAGGGTCTTAAGTAATCAATAGAAAGCCAGGATCTCAGACAATGGGATTTGAATTGAGTGCTCTATCACAAAGCGCTCTTTGGTCAGAATAGCTTCTGACAAACGTGGTCATCATAGATCGGATACTAACGACTTTCAAAAATACGAGACCTTGCTACGCTCTGATGCAGAATGCATGAGGGGGTAAAGCAGAAAGATACGAACATGCAGAAGGAGAATCGCCCAATTTTATACGATGTGAGCCTGACAAGAAGCCGAGAAACCAACAATCGTGAGAACTCAACTTGACCTAAAGTTCCACTCGGCTTTGGTGCGACGCAAAGTCTGCTTACGACTGGAGTATAGTGCCATAAAAGATTCAAGTTAACCTTGAGCTTGTCCCCTGGTGGCAGCAGTTGGCCCGATAGACCGGCTTGAACATCGAGCATATCAAATACCCCTGTCTCGTAGTCAAGCTTTGGCTTTCTAGCCACATGAGCTCAGCGTCTGGCATCATCACATGGACCTCCAGCAAATGCCTTCTCCGCCGCCTCCATGGCCTCCCCAAAGATCTTCTCCAAGACCTCCCCATCCTCCACTCCAATCGAGCAGCGCACAATAGCCTCGTCCAGCCCGTACTGCGCCGCCCACTCCTTCTTCCGCGGGAACACGGTCTGTACATACGGCTGCGCGAGCGTCATCTCGGCGCCTAATGATGAGCCCTTGCACACGTCCAACGCGTCGAAAAAGGCGCGAGCCACTCCCACGGACGCGAAGCCCAGCGTGAACAGGCCGCCGTAGCCCGGGACGAAGCCGTCGTCACCACTCTCGTCGTCTCGCGTCCTCTCGACCAGGCGCATGCGGGCTTGATAGTTTGGGTCGTTGCGCGGGTAGTAGATGCGCTGGAGCGCCCGGTCGGGACCCGCCAACGGCGTCAGTCGGTCGACGAGGCGGGCCGCGTTGGCGTTCATCGTAGCGATGCGGGGCAGATAGTCTCGGCTGTTCAGCTCGATCTGTCGGGCGTCGCGGTGGTAGAGGAGCGAGCTGTCGGTGTAGCCGGCGTTCTCCTCGGAGGCGAACAACCGACGGAGCTGGGCGTGGTGGCGGGGCTGCAGCCGGTTCAGCACGATGCTGCCGCCCATGGCGTCGGCGCGGCCGTTGAAGCTCTTGCTCAGCGAGGTCACGATGATGTCGGCGACGTCGAGGACGTTGACGTTGGCGGCGGTTCCGATGGTGTCGTCGATGATGACTAGGAAGCCGTACTCGTCGGCCAGGGCACGGATGCGGTCAAGGTCCGGGGTGTGGACCAGGGGGTTGGAGGTGCACTCACACCAGACGTATTGGATAGTACGGTTGTGGATCTCCTTTTCTTCTTGTAGATGGGCCTCTAGCTGGTCGAGTTCGTCGGCTGTGCCGTGACCATAGAAGAGGTGGTCTTTGGCGAATAACTCCTGGACGCGGAGTGTGCTGTCGTAGGGGAAGCCGAAGACGACGGCTTTGGTGCCACTCCACGACCTCAAAATCTTTGTTAGACTATAGATAGCTGCCATGCCTGTAGGATATAGGTGTACGACATCGAACATTGCTGCGTCGTCTTCCAATATGTCTGGCGGTATTGGGACGCCTCCATGCAATAGGCTGGCAATGCGCCTTTGGATTACACGGTGAGGGGACGAGCTTGATAGCTTCCTGTCATACGTTTCATGTTCTGTTGTCTCGATCTCTGCTCCTTGGAGTATACTCTCTGCGAGCCGTGACGAGATGCCGGTGCCAGAGATGCGCCAAAATCGCCGTGCGATATCGTGATACTGTTCGGGGTAGAACACGGCATACAGGTCCATCCTTTCGAATCTCGACGCTTCTTCACCGTCTGCAAGACGGTCCACCCTTCGACGAATGGAGAAGTCGAATCGCCGAACCGTCGCTTGATTGTGGTGGGACCCGGCGCTGCGCGCAATGTACTCCCGGCAGTCCGCCGCGTAGGTGATGGATGGAAATACCAGACAACCTACCCCGCTGGTGATTTCTACAACGCCAGTCTGTAGTGCGGGGCGTTGCTTTTGGAACATTTCGATGCAGAGCATGAAGACTGCAACAACGTGTTTGTGGAAGATGAACCGGGGGTAGCCTCCTTTCAAGGCGTTCATGACGCGCGGGTCCTTGGCGGCAAACGCAACGACATCGTCCCAGTTGGGAAGGGAGACCGAGATGGCGTGACGTGTGTCGGGGACTCGCTCGCCCAAAGGCTTGCTGAAGCCTGTTTGTTGTTGCATTTTAAGCCGTCGACGGTGTGTAGATACCAATTGTATAGTGTAGTTGATGACCGGAGGCTTGAAGGTCAAGCGGGTCTTGAAAATAATTGAAAATGCTGTCACGTTAGCTAGCAAGAAGTGCGTTTCTGGCAACAAGGTACATATTTATGATGCCGAGTAGTCATTACTTTTATACCGTTTCCTTTATTGTCAGTGGCAGCGACTCTACTTTGAATGCAGGCATCGCGAAACACCCTCTCTAGTATTCAATGAGACAAGATCACTGGGTCCCAAGGAGCCCACCCGTAAATGTGTAATCTTGCCTAAATCACTTTCATCCATCTTCCAGCACTGACCAAAACACGCTCATAGAATGCCAAGTTAAGAAATTAACGTCTTCGAGGAAAGTACATCTCAGAGGCTGACATGATGAGATATGATGTGGCCAGTGACGTGTGAGCGCAATGGCGACATGAAAAATCTCAGCAGCAGATTATCATTGAAAGATGGTGTTACTACTCGGGAAAACTACCCCAAAGACTGGGGCCGTATTGCCAGGGACGCAGTAAGCGACAGTGGAACATCAATGCGGTGGCAGGACATGCTCTTGGTGCCATCAACCGACTTGAAATCGGATAGCACGACCTGAAGCACAACCAATGAAGATGGTAGACTCTGTATTACACCAAGGTGTAGATTGGTATCTACCACGAAGCCAATACCTCTTCTCATCAGCCATGTTTGTAGGTCGGTATTCCGGAGGCAGCCAGATGACTTTCTCCGAACCGCTCGTGATCCACTCTTCATCCGCGTCAAGGCTGACCCCACCAAAGATCGGGTCCGAAATGGTAGTTTTCTGCACAGCAGGTGTGATATCGTACCTGTGAAATTCGAGCGCCATCGGGCTCCAGAGATTCCACACGTAGTCCTCAATTTCGTTCGATACTGAAACGACAAGTTCGTTGTGAGAAAAGGTCATCTCCCTGACCAATCCTTTGCTATGTTGTATCGTCTGCAGATGTGCACCTGTGTTTGCTTCCCAGAGTCGGATTGTCTTGCTTGTCGATGCCGACGCTATCGTTTTTCCGTCAGGTGAGAACCTGATTTTTTTGATGGTACCGTCAAGGATGGGGAGCGTGTACAGGTGCGAGGATGTTGTTGCGTCCCAAACACAGATGAACCTGCGTCGCGATACTGCCGCTATAAGCTTGCTATCTGGTGAGAAGAGCATGTCTGAATAATCGTTCTTAGGGTTGAAGAGTTTCTTCGAGCACCCGCGTGTGGTTACGTCCCCGAGTTCGATTACGTATTGGTCGTCTGGATCCCGCTTTACTGTTGCTAGTAGCTGGTTATTGGGTGAGAATGCAGCGGCTGAAACAAAGCCGCTTGCTCCATGCCTAACCATATCGTCAATCTTCGGATGATGCTCACCCGTGGCCGCATCCCAGCAGCCCATACCACGATCCTGGCCTATGAGCGCGACTAGCTTACTATCGGGTGAGAAGAGAAGCTTGGATTCAACATAGCATCTCGAAGCGTCAAGTACGTGCCGAATGAGACCTGTTTCCATGTCCCATAACCGGATTGTTCCGTCTTGTGACCACGACGCCAGTGACTGGCTATCATGTGAAAAGGCAATTGCACCGATAAGGTCATCATGGCTCGTAAGCGTAAGCAAACAGACACCTGTCATCGCTTTGTAAACCTTGACTGTGTCGGAGACCCCGGAAGCAACCAGCTGGCCGTCGGGTGAATAAGCGACCGCCCGAACTAAGCCGCTGTCATCGTCGAACATCTGCTGGTTTGTGCCGTTCTCCACGTCCCAGATCCATGCCGCATGGTCCGGTACCCACTCATTGAACGATGCAAGTCGCTTGCTGTCGGGTGAGAAAGTGATGTGCAAAACGTCCATGTTGTATTCTTCGTAGTTGCGGTCTCCTTCCATCGTCCGGCTTGACCACGTTGAGGTGTCCCACAGACAGATTGTGCTGTATCGCGACGCTGATGCTACAAGCTGGCCATCAGGAGACAAAACTATGGCGCGAATGGAATCGTTATGCTGATCGACAGCCTCCTGGGGATTAATCTGTTTATTCTCCAAGAGCTGTACCGTCGTGCCGCGTTTTAACACGATTGCCAAATGCTGACCGTCTAGAGAGAAGGCGATTTTGTGAATATCCGGGCCGCGAGATACTAACGTATTGTGGTGCATACCGCTCGCTGTATCCCAGATCTTGACGGTTCGTGCTGATGCCGATGTTAAGAACTGACCGTCTGATGAGAAAGCAACCGCCATAACTGCGCAGTCGTGGCCGTCGATTTTGTACTTTTGCGTACCATCCCCTGTGTTCCAGAGTCGCACTGTGTTATCAAATGAACCCGAGGCTATCAATTTGCCGTCTGGTGAAAATGCAATTGAAACGATACGACGATAGTGACCTTTGAGCTCGTATTGGTGCCTGCCAGTTGCGAGGTTCATTAGATATATCGTATCACCGAGACCGATTGATGCAAGCCGCATATCGGGAGAGAAGGCGATGGCATCGAACCTATCGGTGAGAGCTGGTCCCTTCAGCTCTGCGCCCGTCTTCGAGTTCCAGAGTCGAATTGTATCTTCTGACGCCGAAGCTTGCCACTCGTTATCTTGCGAAAAGGCAACCACTTCCACCCAGCTGCTATGGCACTTAAGCGTTTTCAGGTGAGCTCCAGTCATCACATCCCAGATCCTGACTGTCTTATCGTCTGATCCTGATGCTAGTTTCTGGCCGTTGGGTGAGAAGACAACTGCGTTTATACCGTTTCCGTGACCCTCGAGTGTTTGCAAATGGGTGCCCGTGATTGCATCCCAAAGCCGGATTGTCTCATCACGCGATCCTGACGCGAGAAGCCGTCCATCCGGCGAAAACGCAACCGCAGTGATATCGCTTGTATGGCCCTCAAGCGTCTGGCGGTGGGCATCCCAATCTGGCTTAACACCTTGAGTCGCGCTTGAATTAGGCAGTCGTTGATCCCAAAACCTTTGTCGCACTTTGCTTGCAACAGGAGCGAACAATAGCAACGAGCCATAGGTCTGAAGAGGTACGCGTTCGATGATCGAGCCGAAGCTTGAAATAATCCTATTGGCATCTTCCACAAAATCAATGAATTCCGAGGGCACGTTGTCACGTTCCTGCAACAGTAAGCCTAAGCACGAGATATTCTGAAAGGATAGCACACGAACCTGCGTAAAGTTTAGAAGCTCTCTCATGACATCTGCTCCTTCCCGGATATTTTCGAGAAGGGCCATGGATTCAAGCCAATGAAGAAGGTGTTCGTAGAGGAAGTTGGAGATGTCGTTGTTGAACGGTTCCTCACTGCGTTGCAAATGGTCAACCCAGTGACGGCAAGCATACTGGAGTTCCGATGGAATGCAGCGATTGATGGTGGCCTTGTCGACATCGTTTTGAGCAGCGTCTAGCTTTCGGATATCACAGATGTCTTGTTTCAATCCTGTCGCCATGCGCTGTATGCATCTCTTCGCAAGCAAAGTGTGAATCTCTGCGGCGTCCACTCTGTACAATCCCGTGTTCGACTCGTCCGAACTTAGAAGATAGTCGCTGAAAGACTTGTGTAGCAGCCTTGTGGGTTTGTCGCTCTCGCCAGGGATATCCAAGACTGCGTGGAACTCACGAAGCCACCATTTGACACTACCAATGCCAAGAAGCGTAGCGAGTGATGATGCAGGAAGCGGAGTCGCTAGTAGAACCAGCGCCCCCAGGAACTGTAGCCTTTGACGGATTTCCGCTTTGTCGCCGCCACGGAATGCCTGGTTGAGAATCGGGTCGTATATCTGTTGGATCTGAGATGCGCTTGCTTCGCGCTGCTCGAGCCACAGCCTCAACTGCTCCACTGGGTCTTTCGGGTGCTGCTCGTCAAACACAAACCGACAGAATGTTGCAGCGTAAATGAAGAGCGGCTCGGGACTCGTAGCCATCTGAACCAAGCGGTCGAAGTCCTCAGCAGCGGGCCAGGGATCTTCTTCGACCAAGCCGTTACTTTTGAGATAGGAGAACCGCACCTCCAAGACCTTTTGGATGTCTTCTTTGGTGTCCTCAGCGAACTCGCGGCGCAGGTCAAGGCTGCAAGCAAACTTGTCCTTCAACAGGGGGTCGAAGACGCGGACGATATTGGGGTCAGACCTGCTGGTGAAAAGCACGCGCAGTCGTGCCCAGGTGACGTCGCAAAGCTTCGACAATAGGCCAATGACCCTTTCCAAGTGATCAGGGCGCTCACACTCGTCCAAGGCGTCAATGATGACTACTCTTGATCGCGGGTGTGTGTCGGGAAAGGGTAGATCCATCTGGGGAAAGAGCTTGTCGAATTGGGCTTCAAGACTCAATTTGGCCACTGCATCTTTCTCAAGACCGTGCGAAGATTTCTGGATATATCTATGCAAGGCGGGAATTGCCTCAGCCAGTTGGGCGGCAAGGGTAGTAAAGAAGCGACTGGTGTCGTTGCGCCCCTGCTCTCCTCTCTTGAAGAAGTAACCAGCAGCTAACCGCTCTTCCTTTTGGAAGGAATCGGCGACAGTGCGCGCAATAGTGGACTTGCCGGTTCCTGCAGGCCCGACAAGCCAGAAGAAGCTCTCCCCAGTCTCTTCATCTGCCCACTGAGCGAGTGTCTTCTGGATGCCTAAGCGAGTGCCAGCCTCACATTTTGGGCTGTCTTGGACGTCAGAACTGTTGTAACGCGCTTCCGGGACGACGGGGAGGTTTATTGGGCGGTCCTCGAGGATTTCACTACTTCGTCGTTAGTCCAGATTCAAAGGTGGTGAGAGGAAGACACGTACTTTGTACGCCTTTGCTCCGCCACCATATCCTCCGCGGCTAATAGCAAGGATTGCAACGTCCGTTGCATTTCGCTGTGCTGTTCTTTTGCGCCATCCCATATGTTTTCTAGAGTGCTCCGAGAGCTGAGGGTGTTGACGCGAATTGATTCGCTGTACACTTCCTTCTCCAAATCCTTGATCTTTAGAAGCATTGCTTTCCAATCATCATAACTGATCAAGTCCCGACCCAAAGTGGCAAGCCACTTCCGGTAAAGTCTCAGAACGGTCTTGAGCTGAAACTCGAGAATGTACTGGTAGAGTTCCACAATACGCCTTTCAAATTCAGCTTTCAAACCTGGCTTCTCCAGCTTATCCGGCAAAAGCAGACTCTCAAGTTCGATATAGTAGCGGATCCGGGAAGTGACATATGTCAAGCCTTCGCTGTTGGCTGCCGCTGCCGCCTCTGGCTTCGTCAACACGGGCAGGAGGATGCAGACCCCGGCCCAAGCGAGCGACGCCTCGGGGGACGCTTTGACGGCCTCGTCGACAAGACCTTTGAACATCTGGATGAGCTTGATAGCTTGGGTTGCCTGATCCCTCACGACGAAGACGTGTCCGGATATTGTGTATCTGGTCTGGTTTTCATCCATTCGGCGCAAGCCTTGGTCGGTAATCTTCTCAAGCTGGGCCCGACGGTCTTGAGGGTTGGTATGAATTTGATTCTCGGTATTTTCCAAATCTGCATTGGAGCTGCTGTGCGGTTCCAGTTCCCTGGAGAGCAGCCTCTCGTATTGATCCACCAACTGCGCGTCCTGGTCTCGGAGAGCTTCATAAGCATGAGTCCATAGCCATGTCTTGCCTACCAATGGTGACACTGCGGCTTGGGGATGCGATGGGTCGGCAGACAGCGTCGGGCCTGGGGGGTCGTTGGAAGAGGGGAAAGAGTACCATCGTCGGGTGGCACGGGCGCCTGCCTGGAATGCCCATCATTGTCGGGGCCGGGTTCCACGTTGGGTCTTCCATGGCGTGGGAGAAGGTGTTTCAAGGCCTTACGAAATCCCATGGCGTTGACAATCTTGAACAGGGTGATGACTTGAGAATGTTTCCAGTTTTATATATGCGCTGTTTCTGCGCAGGCTCTGAAAGCGTGAAGTGCAAAGTTGACAGAGCTGTTGCAAGTGGGAGGCACAGCAGCGCCTATCAACTCGCATACGGTCCACATCGTCGCAGCTGCATTAACCCCGTTCTGACCGCGGGCTCGTAGTCACGGGCCATATTTCCGCATTGAGACCAAGTCCCGCAAGTTTGGAAAGTTCTATAGAAATTGAAAAGACAGCGACCGGAGACATCACGATCGTACCTACCTACCTACTTAGGTTTTGGGGTTCAAGTGGTGTACAGTTTGTTCATCATGCTCCTATCTATTGCGGTGGGGATCACCAGCTTCTTTCGAACGATAAGCTGGTGATCCGTGCGCGTAGCGCACGTGACCCCCCTTGCAGTGCCGGTAGCCCCTGAACTGGCGATACCAACATTTCGGGTATGATTCTCGCACATAACCCACAGGCCATTCTATCCAGGGATGGATTTCACTCCGCGGGATAAAAGCAAGGCCATTGTGATCAAATAATCCCCGAGCAATACAGTAAAACAGGGGTAAACGTTCGATCCGATTCCTGTCTATCCGAGGTCACGAACATTACTCGAGGCTACCAACACGAGGAATACGTGCACGGACCATGTCACCAATAAGATCGCGCGGGCGCGCTCTTGATAAAGTGCCACATCACCGTTACCCACGTCTGGATCTCCCTCCCCTCTGTATCACACCATCTTCTCGCGTCGAGAACTCGTCGATGTCTTTCTAAGACGTGGGCACCATGGTACTCTATCTTGGTTCTCAGAGAATGTCTAGGCTGTTGCCATCATGTTTGGCAAAAAAGAGATTCCCTAAGCTGCCAGTCCTTTACACATCTGCGTCAAGATCAACTCAGATGGCCTGCGAGCCCAGAACTTGGGTATTGGCATCGCAACAGTGTCGAACCTTCCAGCTTGCTTCAAAGAAGTACGGTCCACGTAAGGGCGAACAGCATCCTGCATTAGAATCGAAGCCCCCCTCCAGCCGAGAACAAACCCCAGACGGTGATTGTCGGAAGATCGATGCCCGAATGACAGATGAAAATTGCATATACCGATACAAGCCAATCATGACGTGCGCAGAGGACTTGGCTGTATGGCAAGACGAAATGAAGTATTTCGCGGATGTCGATACTGGGTTATCAGACACCGACGTCAGAGATCCTGCTTGGGGCTTCGTGGTGCGTGAGACATGTCAACCTGCCTATCGTCATGCGGATGGTCTTGCTAACAGTGGATGAAACAATACAGATATACCGCTGTGCCGGAGGCCATGATGCAGCATGGAATAGTGCTGTACAAGGTCTTCAGAACAGCATGCAGGAATCCCTTGAGTACTACAAGCGACAAGATCTCTTGCCGTCTCACGACCTACGCGCGATTGACGACCCGGCACTTTAGTAGGTATTATCATTTTACCATGGTCCCCATCTCTATTAGAGATTCCTCCTGTCACTGGTGCTAATGGCTAACCCCCTTGCTCAGCGGGGCAACTCATCGCCAAGTGCGAGAGCACTTCCTGTCCTGGGCCCTCAACGACCTCAAGACAAAGCTGCATCCTGACATCGACCCCTACGAAAAGTATATGTCCACCGGGTATTACACTCCTGAGTACCACCGACCCCGCTACCAGTACTGTCTGGTTGTCGATGACCTTTGCCTGGAGTCTTTCGATCAGGTCAAGGATGAATACGACAGATTCTTCCCTGCTGTGAAGCTGCTTAGCTTGAAGTGGTGGGGCCCGACTATTCACGAGGAAGAAAACGTGGACGGCGAGGTGGGCCCCGAGTCGCATCCTACCGATGAAGATGTCGAATGGTGGTTTGACCAGGACGTCGGGTGGATGTACATGAGCGTTTGCGACTACGCGGAGCGCTACACGCAGTTGAGCCCGGGCGGGAGGTGGGATCGCATGTATATTCGGCCGCCGTATCTCGACAGTCTTAGTGATGGGGATGAAGAGTTTATGGGATACTGGAGACCACCGAATGAGTCCAGAAGAAACAGGGGCAGGTGGGGATTCTCCTCGAGGGTATCAAATAAATCCTCAAGTTAGCAATCGATTCAGGGGAATGTTTTCAACACGATGATGCACATTTAAGAAATGTATTCAAAACCATGGGAATGGTTTGTAAGCCTGCATCATGTTACCATCAAATTGAAGGCATGCACCGGTGTGGCCCAACACATGTGAAGGTGAACCAAGTATGAGCCAACTTGAACCATGATATGATGTAAAAAGGAAGTTGCGAATGGAAGGCAAAATGCTATCGGTTGGTTCCTTCCCCTTAAGTATCACAAATAGTCACATGCTCATGTTAATGCATTTGAGTGGTCGCTTCCTCGATGCAATAATCTTTCTACATAAACGCACCTTCAAGAGTTCTTCCACGGGATCAAACTTCTCGCAACAGCTTCCTGTCCTCTCAACGTTTTCGTCCACAATCCAACACTCCGCAACCCAAACAACACATCCAGAACAACCACAGTACATCACCAAACCCTTTGTCAATTCCTCAATCCAACAGCCAATCACAATGCTGAGCCGCATTTTCTTCCTCTTTACCGGCCTCGCTGCTGCCCTTCCGGGCATGCAGTTGACTACGGCTCCCCCTGCTGATGCCGCCATCTCCAAGATGATCTGGCGCGGACAGATCGAGGAGGGCGGCCCTGAGATGAGCTTCAATGGCACCATCCAGGTAAACTACCCCATGAACAAATCACCTTGCTCTTTGATTCCCTGTTTTGCTGACGTTGTGCTTTGCAGGAGGTCGTCGCCCAGATCAAGCAGGTCAAGCCAGACTTCTCCCTCAATCGCACCAGTTCCGCTTCCGATCATCTGTCCGGCAAAAATGTACGTCCATTCTTGAGATCCAGCTGATGTCCATTATTACTATATGTACTCATCATGACCATTAATCGCACTCATAGGACGGCCACGAGGTTGACTGCTGGACCGGCGGAAGCGGAACCGCCAACATCGAATACATCAACGACGGCATCGACTACCTGCACGGAATTACCGGCAACTGTGGAGTCAGCGCAGGTAATCCGGGCACCTGCGCACGCATCAGCTGCTCCTACAACTCGGGCATCTGGCTGTGCTCCGACAATGGGTATGTTGATCTATCGAGCGCACCCAGACGAACATGGCTTTGCGTCGGTTGAATACTGATACTGACTCATTTATTTCCTCCTGCAGACAGGATGTCCAATGGCCATGCCATGCCCTGGGGGACATTGCCCAGAACGACTGCTTCTCTTGCCAGGGTGGGGATGGCAACAATGCCTGGTGCCAGGGCCGGGAGAAGTGGTCCGACAACAACTTCCATGTTGATGTGGGCTCAGACAAGTGCTGATGGAATCAGTGGTGTTGAGTGATGGTTGGAATGAGGGCTGTAGTTCAAACAACATTTGTCTTGAACTTTCAGCCGGGAAGAAAAGTAGCTATACTAGGTGACTCTCAATTAGCAGATTGTCGCGATTAATCAATGCTCAATTGAACCAAATTCTTGGAACGAAACCCATCCGTAGATGCCCCTCTCCTTGAAGTCCTACTCTCAGCTGGGTCCTGGATGCATTTGGTGCAAGTGCTAGGCGACCACATGGCCTAAAAAGTCCAGGCCGGCGCCTGCTAGCATCAGTTCCCCGCATTCTAGGCAAAAACAACTTGGCAGCACGCCCTCAGCACTGATCATCCCCCACCAGGAAGAGCCCGAAAAGGAAGAGCCGCATCCACTATCTACCCCCACCCACAATGATTGCCCCCAAGCACTGACCCGAGCACCAAGGCCGAAATAAGCAACTGCCAAATAAGTAAAATTGCTTAAGTAAGTCACCACAGCCTAGGCAGACGATGCTGCCGAGGGCCGGGGAATTCCTTGCTTGAGAATCTCTGTTGCACGACCCTGAGAATCATTCTCCGTAGCATCTGACTATGTGCCTCATTGCTCGTGCATCATTGCCGCAACCAGAATGATCCAGTGCGATATTTTCTCCGGCGAGACGTGAATGGCAACGTGCCGACTTTGCAGGTTTCCGGCAACTGAGCGGGTGTGGCTAGTAAAACCTTGAAAGTCGGGGCTGTTGGTAGCTTCCCAGCTCTTCTCAGCTATTTCTCCCAGGCCCAACCCAGTCGAGCGTCACCAACATGGCCCCCCACCGTCGGGGAATATCCGACTTTTCTTCTGCTCTCTGTAGCGCGGCGAAATCGTCCACCGACAGTACGATGGGTGTGAATGAAGCACTAACACGTCTTACTAGCATCGGCTGAGCTCGTCCGCCAGCTTGGCGTTTCTACGCGGGCCATCGTCCTCGCAACTTGCGCACTTACCGACCCTTACTCCCGACCCAGCGAACATCCCAAGTCCACTCCTCTGTCACGTTCGGTCGGTACGCACCACGCATCGCAATTGGGTCAGAATAATGGACATGACGGTTGCCCAGCTGGCCAGATCCGCCCGGAGATCTGTCGGCCAGGTCTTGGTCGGCTGCTAGCCCGAAGGGCGAGGATGGCCGAGTGGCCGCGGGTGAAAGAACACCCTCGAGATGGGGGTTGGCAGGGTTGGCCAGAAGGGTTGGCCAGAGGGGTTAGCCAGAGGGGTTGGCCATCGTAAGATGGACGCACTTCCAGTCGCACTCTAATGGTAACCAAGGACTTGGTACCATCGCGACCCCGCGCGCGCCATGTGGACAAGAGGCAACGTCGCGTCGGGGATTGGTGCTGACTTCGGTCAAGTCCCGAGCCACGATGGAGACGCAAATTGCAAATTGTGGGGAGACCGATGGTTCCGCCCATGCTCCCCATGCTTGGCTGCCCAGGCTCGCTCCATAATCCCCAGAGTCCTCTTTTATGTCAATCCGGGGTAAGATGCGACCGTACGTATAAAGAGGGCATATCGCCCTGCATTATAACATGTCTCTGAAATTTTCGTCGCCATCATCGTCTGTGCTCTTCCTCGACAAGCCTGACGTTTGCGGGACTGTCTAGCAAAACCCCTCAAGATGAAGCTCTCCTATTTCCAGACCGCCGCTCTCAATGAGACGCCCAAGGAGGTGCTCAACTGGCGGTTATACTGGAGCACTTTTGTGTTCGGTGAGTTCTTGGATGCAAACAATCTCCCAACTTGTGTCACCGGCTAACAACTCTTCCCTAGGTATTCTCGGTGCCAGTCGAGGTCTCGATGAAGGTCTCGTCGGAGGCATGGTCTCTCTCAAGAGCTTCTCGAGCGAGTTTGGCATGAAGGTCGGCACCGAGGACGAGCAAGAGAACCGCAAGTCCAACATCACCAGCATGGTCCAGCTGGGCTCTATCGTGGGCTCCCTACTGGCGTTCCTGCTCTGCGACCGCATCGGTCGTATCCGGTCCCTTCAATCCTTGTGCATCCTCTGGCTCGTCGGCTTCGTCATCGTTATTACCAGTCACGGCAATGTCGGCCAGATCATTGCCGGTCGCTTCATTGCTGGCCTGGGCATTGGCATGACCGTCGTTGTCGGCCCCACCTACATTGGCGAGACGGCTCCTCGTGCGGTCCGTGGCATGTTGACCAACATCTTCGCCGGTTCCGTTTACCTCGGCGTCATGATCGCCTACTTCTCCAATTGGGGCGCGTCACTGCACATTTCCAACTCGTCGCGCATGCAGTGGGTGGCTCCTCAGACTGCCCACATCGGATTTGCGGGTCTGTTCCTCCTCATGTCCTTCACACTCAATGAGAGCCCGCGCTATCTTGTCATGCGGGGTAAACACGAGGAGGCAGTCCAGGCTATCACAAAGCTTCGGCAACTACCAGTTGAGCACCCTTTCGTACAAGAAGAGTTGATGGGGATTCGGGACCAGCTCGAGCGTGAGCGCGAGGCCACCCACGGCGTATCCCGGATGGGCAAGCTGCGGGAGTTGGTCATGGTTCCCGCCAACCGCTACCGTCTCATGCTGGGCCTCCTATCCCAGCTGCTGGGTCAATGGTCCGGCGCCAGTGCCATCACCATCTATGCCGTGGACTTTTTCGGTGTCCTGGGCTACACCGGCCAATCCGAGAAGCTGTTCGCCACCTGCATCTTGGGCATTGTGAAGCTGACGGCGGCTTATCTGTGCGCCTTCTTCATCGTGGACTTCTTGGGCCGCCGTAAGTCGCTCTACGCCGGTATCACCCTTCAAGCCGTCTCGATCCTCTACGTCGCCATCTTCCTGGGCGTCGTGGGCACCGATCGCCTCGAGACGGGCGACCTGAGCCCCTCGCAGCGCCGCGCCGCCGTGGGCGCCGTGTCGGCCCTCTACATCTCGGGCGTCGGCTGGGCCATGGGCTGGAACGCCTTCCAGTACCTCGTCAACGCCGACATCTGGCCCCTGCGCCTGCGCGCCCTGGGCGCCTCGCTCGTCATGTGCGTGCACTTTGTCAACCAGTTCGGCAACACCAAGGCCGTGCCCCTCATGCTGCTGGCCATGACCCCCTTCGGCTTCTTCATGTTTTGCGGCGTGGTCTGTCTCATGGGCTTGGCCTGGGTCTGGTTCTTCGTGCCCGAGATGGCGGGCCGCTCCCTCGAGTCCATGGACGAGCTGTTCGCGCTCCCCTGGTGGAAGATTGGCCGCCACGGGCACCGTCTCACGGGCGGCGACCATCCGGATGCGCCGCGCGACTTGTTTACCAACGAGAAGGCGGATATTGAGCACGAGGAGAGGGCGGTGGAGCACAATAACAGGGCCTCTTGAGGCTCCTGCCAACGTCTATGTAGCACATGAAATCAAGATCCTTTTTGAATTTACCAAAGCAAACAATTAGCTTGATTTCTTTTGATTCAGTGAAGGCGAGGCTTCCTCATGTCTAGTGATTATATCATGCAACCGGCCGTCAAAGTCATCATCATAGTATCCGCAATCATCAATGGGTCGCACCTCGTAGAAAGGTCGCCTCGCCTTTACCAGCGACGCTCATAGTATCCGCCCTGTTGGTTGTAGCCATCACCGCCATAGCCTCCTTGGGGTGGGTAGCCGCCGTAGCCTCCCTGAGGCGGATAACCTCCCTGAGGTGGGTAGCCTTGAGGCGGGTAACCACCGGGCTGGGGCGGGTAGCCACCACCTTGGCCTCCGTAGTAGCCGCCGCCCTGACCGCCGTCGTATCCACCGCCGCCGTAGTATTGCTGTGGAGGGGGCGGCTGACCGTAGCCGCCTTGGTCGTATCCGCCGCGGTCGTCACCACCGGAGAAGAAGCTGGCAGCGTGACCGCCACCTTCACGGCCGTACTCGGAACCGCCGCCATAGCAACCGCTTTCGCTGTCGTGTCTGTGCTCGGAAGAACCGTAGCCACCGTCACCACCTCCTCTGCTGTACGAGTCGCCGCCGCGGTCGCGGTCGTCGTCACCGCCACCGCCTTCGCCGAAGAAGCTGGCGGCGTGGCCACCGCCGCTGTAGACCGGCTCCTGGGGTCGGGAGTGGTAGTCGTCCCCATCGGAGCGCTCAAACGTCTCGCGCCGCTCGAAGCTGTCCTGCCGTCCGTAGTCCTGTCGTCCATAGTCGTCGCCACTGCCACTGCGCTGCTCCCCGCCGCCGCCGCCGCCGTTGTTGTTGTGGCCGCCGAGGACTTCGCCGAGGAACTTGGCGACGCCGCCAAACACGCCGCCGGGGCTGGCGCGGCCGTCTCCGCCACCGCCACCTCCCGAGTTGTTGTTACCGGGGACGAAGTCGTTAAAGGCGCCCGAGACGCTGCCGATGATGGCGTCGGCGGCCGCGTTGGCGATCTTGTCGTCCCACTCCTCCTTCTTCTCCTTCTTGCCGCCGCCGTGCTGCTGGTGCTGCTCGAGCTTGCCGAGGCAGCCGTGGCCGTGGCCGCTGTCCCACTCGCCCTCCTTGTGGTTCTCGCCGGCGAGAACGCCGTCCCTACTCAGGCGCCGGCGGTAGTCGTCCTGCCCTTCCTCGGGCAGGTCGTTCCACCAGTGCTCGACGACCTCGAAGAAGATCTGGCGGCCCTCGCTGGCGCCGTGGCGGCCCTGCTCCCGGTGCGCGGGGTGGTGCAGCACGCCGTCGATGATGCGGTCGACGGTGCGGCGGACGGAGAGGGAGTCGTCGTCCATGGCTTCCATGAGCTGGGGGACGACCCATTTCACCATGGCTTGGGCGGACTTGCCGGCGGGTTCGTTGAGGAGCTGTTGGGGGACACATGTTAGCTGAGTAATTCTAGGGACGATGAGGAGATGATGAGACTCACGTTGGTGAAGTGGTCCTTGGACAGCATGGAGTGGGTGGGGTCGCTGGCGAGGTCGTCGTTGAAGACGCGGTGCTGCTGGTCGGCGGAGCTCTGGATGATGCCCTCGGAGCCGGCGCCCATCTCGTTCTGGATCTGCTGGATGACGGGCACGACGAAGGGGGCGATCTGGGCCGTGACGAAGGCGTTGAGCTGGTCCTCGAGGCGCTCGATGATCTTGGGCAGGATGGGGATGCTGGGCAGGGCGTCCGAGATGATCTTCATGATGCGGTCGTGCCACTCGATGATGGGCACGATCTGCCGGAAGATGTTGGACACCCAGAGCGTGATTTCCTCGGGGTCCCGGTGCGGCTTCACCTCGAGGCCGTCCATTTGGGCGGTGGCCGTGTCCTGCTGGATCTGGTCGATCTTGTCCGTCTGGCTCTCGCCGCCGAAGACGGACGACGGGATCATGGCCAGCAGCTTGCGCAGCAGCGACGTGTCCTCGTGCTTGCCGTTCTCCAGGTGCTCTTGGAGTTCCTGCATCTCGTTGGCCGCCAGCTTGTCCGAGACCTCGCCCGCGACCGAGTGCAGGAAGTCGACCTCGCCGAACGTGCCGGTGACGATGGGGTAGACCTCGCGGTCGACGTCCTCGAGGACGACGCGGACGTCGCGCCCGACGTGGGGGAAGACGTGGCGGTTGCCCATCTCGATGAGGGCGAGCTCGATGTAGTTGGAGTGGGCGAAGAAGTCCTCGAGGCAGTGCAGCCCCGTGCCCATGAGGCGCATGGACTCGTACAGGGCGTCGTCGTTGCCGGTGGCGGCGTGCTCGCGGCCAAGCTCGATGCAGCGGCCGAGCAGGTGGCGCAGGAGCCGCGACGAGGTCGCGATGTCCTCGCGCTCGTTGGCGATGTAGTTGATCATGCCCGTCTCCGGGTCGAAGGCCAGCTCGCGCTCCTCGTCGACGGGGCCCCGCAGGCCGTGCCAGTAGTCCTTGGGGTTGCTGTCGCCGCCGTAGCCCTTGGGGTTGTCGATGTGCTCTTCCGGGCGGTAGCAGCCGAGGCGCTCCTCGGTGACCTCGAATTCCTTGGAGCCGAAGCCGAAGTTCATGCTGGTTTCGGTCTGTCAGTGTGTCTTCCTAAATGGGCACGTGAGGTGTGCCAGAGCGCCCATGACGCATGAGCAGAAGCGGTAATGAAAACCAAGATAAAACTCACAATCCCAGAATAGCGACAACCAGCCGAATCGCTTCGTACGAGACTGTCTTGATGGTACCCAGGTCAACAGCCTGGGAGTAGTCGCGCAGCCAGTTGCCAAAGTAGACGCGGGCGACCATGACCTTGGAGAACTCCTTGCCCTTCTTGTTGAGGGCGCGGGCCATCATGATTCCCAAAAGAGCATCCTCGATATCGCCGTGGCGCCAGTTGATGCCCTCGATGGGCGAGCTGCTGCTGATGTTGCCGGCGCCAAAGGCCGCGGCGGGCGTGGCCAGGCAGACGACGGCCAGGAACAGGCTGGCGAGCCAGAAGTGGGCTCGGGAGTCCGCCATGTTGGATGCAGGTTGCTTTCTCGTTCCTAATTCTCTCTCACCCTCTCTCAAGAAATGATCGCGTGATGAGTTGTTGGTTTGGGTTGGAGTGGTGAGAGAAGCGTGGGGTCGTTTTCCACAGGGCGAGGTGTGCAGCTCAGGTGTGAGATCGGCTTGCTTGCTTACTTGGGCAGATTTTATCTGCAAACAAAAAAATGAGGGGCAGTTCGATGGAGGGGTAGATTTCCTATGATGAATGGAAACCCATCGGATTGTTTACCAATGAGAGCTGCTGGCGCGTCATTCAAAGCTCCCACAACCTCAGGTTGGATGTGGGCTTATGGGCTTACGGTGAAAGGCCAAGAGCTGGCCAAGCAATGCAGGTCCACTGTAACTCGGCAAAGGCGGCACGAATCGAACAACGCAGCAAAGGTGGGCGCAGAATGCTGCAAGCCACGATTGCGAAATCGAGACCAAATATGCTACATGCCGTGTCACCGCGCGGGGAGCCGGAGTCAGCGCACTCGGCCTCGTTATGCTTCTTTGCATCCAAGCAAGTTCCGGGATGTGTGCCCAAGCGCCAATCGGCACGGGAACGGGAGTGTAACTTATGGGCCCTTTCCCTCTAGTGGCCGTTGGGGGCTAGTCATCGATCGGATGAAACGGCCTGTCCAAGATCGCGGTGATTACTAACCACGAGTTCAACGTCAACCTCAACGCCCAAGTGCCAAGTCAATTATTCAATTAATGAAGGTAGAGAAGAGTACCGGAGCCGCAGCAATGCACCCTCAGCTTCGCATTGTTGCATGCAAAGTCCCAAGCATGCCCATGGATAAGATGCATTCATATGCTGATTCCCGCGCCTATATCCACTGTACCAATATCCATACCATTGCCCGTACTTTCCGTTTCATCAGCAGGAAACTCCTAAACTCCCGGGGCCCCTGGATGCAGAGCATCGTCCCACATATCTCCCGGGCTGCACCATTTAATAGCGTCCACTCTAGGTCAGACGCGGACTTGGCATCTGGTTCGGGTGGACCGGCGTCGGGCTTTGCGGGACTGGTGTCTGGCTCTGAGGAATTGGCGTCGAGCTCTGCGGGACTGGTGGCGGGCTCTGGGAAACTGGCATCTGGTTCACGGGCGTAGCCGTTCCGGGCATCTCCTGTGGCGGCACGGGGACTGGGTTATTCATCATCTCGAACGTGGGTTGGGCCTGCGCCGGTGGTGGATGGTACATCATTTGCTGCGGCTGCGGCTTGTATTCTTGCGGGCCACCGTTAATACCCCAGCCGTACCCCAATTCGGGCTTGATATAACCGTTTTGGTCGCTGTACGGGACCCCCAGGTGTTGCTGCTGCACGACCCAAGGCCCGTCGTGCGGCGGCTGTCCCGGTGCCCCTGGCCAGTATCCCGACGTATACCGCGGGGCGGGGGATCCCGTGTGCGAAGGCGGGGCGACGGCGGCCGCGTGCGCGTCTTGGACGGCGGCGTTCTCGGCCGCCCGATTGCGCCGGGAGCTGCGCGAATGGAAGAAAAGGTACGCAGCGATGGCGGCAAGCAGGAGCGGAACCCCCAAGCCGACGCCAACGCCGATTCCCAGCTTGGCGCCCTTGGAGAGTCCGCCGCCGCCGCCGGATCCGTCGTCCGACGGGGGGTCGGGCCGGGACTTGGGGAGCGCCACGGCATCGTGCCACTGGTCCTTGGAGGTCTGATGCATCTGCGTCATGGTCCGGTTGGCCATGTAGTAGACCCAGACACGGTCATTCTGCGGATCATACGCGACACCAAAGTCGGCGCTGGGTTTGTCGGCCTTGGGCCAGGCTTTCTCGCCTTTGGGCCGGGTAGCATTGCTCCACTTGAAGCGTTTGTCGGCATCAACCTCGCGCCGCACCTGATGCAGTAGCTTGTCTTTCCCGACATAGAACACGCTCATCGACTCGCTGGATCCAAACGTCAGGCCTAGTGGCGACTGTGGATCTAGCGCCTCGAAACTCCATGTGGGATCGGGGTAATCGTATTCAATCCTGAACTGGGTATTGTCTGTCATGTTGTTCACGACGGTGGAGATGTTCTGCGAATCGATGCTGGTGAGGTTAACGGCGTGGATGGGGACCGGCGCAGCGTCTAGGGATTGGTCAGCGAATTGTGGCCACGTAGTTTCGATAGGCGTGGGGTTGGAGTACCTATTGTCCATAGTCCATCCTCATCTGATAGGGTGGTTGAGACATATGTAGTTCCTACATGATTCTTCGAGTCGGCTATCGGTGCTATTACCGTGACCTCCTTTGGTATCGCAAACGCCGCGGCGAGGTTGCCAACGACTTCCCAAGGTACGGGGGCCCCGGCGTTGACCCATCCAACGTTCTTCGACTCTGGCTCATACTTGATACTGTGAACCGCATCCGTGGATTCACCTCTGTAGTACAATCGCATCCCTCCCTTCCCGTCAAAGATCACTGCTGTCAAATCGGTAGGCTGCTTAGGCTTGGTAATCTTGGGGTCATCCGTGAGCTTCCAGCCCGGTCCACTCTTCAATGGCTCGTAGAGGCCCGTGTTGTTATTGCAAGAATACAAAGCTTCGACTATATGGCCGTCTTTGCTGGTCTGGTAAAATATGTTGGTCTGAAACAGATGCGGTCACCAGTTAGAGCACACTCTTTGCGCATGGAAGCGGGAGAGAAACGCCCAACAGGAACTCACTTTGATTCCTTCGCCATCAGTGTACCCTACAACCGACACGTGTGTCCCGGGCAGTGTAGGGTAATCGGGCGGCAGCACAAAGGCCGCCGTCTTGTTTCCAGGGAAGATTGGGGTGTCATGGCTGTTGCAAAGGCTATAGAGAATGCTGTCTGTTTCGCTCTCATACATGACCACCTGGGGCACATTCCACCCGTTGCGGGTAAAGGCGGCTATGTGCGAGGCTTCTGCATATTGAAGACACACCGAGAGGACGAAGAAAAAGAAGACAACATTGTTCCGAGACGTGAATGCCATAGTGCATGAATTCGAAACACTTGATTCAAGGAGATGGGAGTACAGCTGGGGGCAGTGGTGGGGGACAGTTTGCAGGCTGGGATCGAGGGAATCAAGAAGAAGAAGAAACTCGGTTTCCTGTCATTTCTTCGCGGGGGAACCAGGGAAAGGGAATTGCATCGGTATTCAAAAAGATGTAATCAGGCTGGAGTCCTTCTCCCCTCCTCAGCCTGTGCTATGTTGCATCGTCAGATACAATGCAGCAGGCAAATGCACTTTGCCCGTTTGTGAAGCGAGAACCCTGGCTCTCATTGGCCGCGGACACCAAAAGGATATGCATGGCTGGCATGGGTTGCATGCGAGCTGAAAGCCATAAGGCAAGGAAACATGTCGATGCTGAGGAGCAGTTGGCAGGAGGAGCAAGGCGCAAGGGCCGTTGCCATTTCTATGAGGCAGGCTGGCAGCACGCAAGCAAGCAAACAGCCTGGTCGCTCATCCTGTTCGCTCCTCACGGCAGTAATGCCCCCTCCCCTCACTCCATCGCGGGATTGCGTCGCAACGTTGTTGAACCGAAAGCTGTCCACTCTATGAAAGAAAGAAGATAAATGGGGAACAAATCCCGCCGTATATCAGAGCAGACAGCAGAAGACGTGACGCACCAACCCTCGTGTCTCGGGCATCAGCTAGTTTCTCCCACAGGAGGAAGAGCTGAGTGGTGTGTCACAAAGAAGAACAACGCCCGGGCTGAAGTTTTCGTTGGTCGCACATTCGCCAACTCCGGATGCAGGCCATTAGCATCGGGGCTTGTTTTGAGTAGATCCAACCTCAACCCTAGTGCTTCGGTCTGCCAATGGAAAGTGGTGCAGCCTGCAGATGGTTGCTTAGATGGAATGTGCCCCGATGCGGTGCGGTCACACTCTGGACGCTATTTTCGTCGATTCGAGGGGCGAAGCTTGAAATGGGCTAGTTCAATTGGACCGGCTCACAAGTGCGAAGCCTTGATCCCGGGGAAAAGAAACTGACCTATCGGTACGGGGTGATCAGCACAGAGTGAGAATGGAGCAAGGCAAGGCTGTGCGGGTGGCAGTTGCGCAAGACCGAAAGGACATTGGGCCTAACGCACTTGGGGTTACTTCAAGTCAGATGCCGCCCGCAGGTAGCTGTACCCACTATTCACTTCAATGTTGGAGATGACCGCTGTCTGTCCGGAGTTCGGCAAAGGGGAAAAAAAAAGAAAGAAAAGGGAGGGAGGGCGAGCGAGGAAGTTGCGATGAAGAAATATGATTCTCCCAAGTCTACCGTGAAAATGCATCTATGTACCCTAAAGAACCCGTAGAAACGCCGCCGCCTTTTCCTCTATCTCGAGGCACCTGGTCTATAGAACGCCCTGTAAATGAAATGCGCCCAGACCTATCATATACATATACCCCATGCGTGGGACTTCAGTCCACACACGCCACCGGCAAGCTTGATTGCTTTTAATAAATGTTACATGTGGGGAAGCGATTATTAAGCCGTCGCGTGATTTCTATGGCTGCCGCCAATCTCTGCGCCATGTCGCGCCGGGCCAGCCATAGAAAGCCCACGGGCACGACGCTCTCCTCCGCCGCCCTCCCTCCGCGACCCCGCCACCTCCGACGCCAGCGCCAGCGCCTCAGCGGCCTCGGCCTGCCGGTTCAGGAAGCTGAGGTAGGTCTGCCAGCCGACGGCGACGACGCCGGCGAAGAGGGCGCGGTACTCGAGCGGGAGATAGGCGAAGCTGACGGCCGTGACGGCGGGCCAGATCTTGCACGAGTTGACGACGCTGACGGGGACGGTGGCGCGCACGCGGTCCCACGCCTGCTCGAGCGAGTCGCCCGACAGCAGCGCCTGCCCGCCAAAGAAGTACGTGTTGAAGAGGGGCGTGAAGACGGCCTGGTTGATGGCGACCTTGACGGCGACGGACAGCACCTTGGACGGGTAGTTGAAGTGCTGCGACAGGAACACGAACCTAGACACGCGAGAGTTAGCCGACCGTCTTCTCAATACTCGAATGTGTGCGCTATCCCACGCGCCCAAGGAGAAAAGGAGCCTGGACCTACCACATGTGACCCGGGATTGCCGCCACCCCGCCGATGGTCAGCGACCGCGCCGTGCGCGCGTACTCGTGCTCGTCCTTGCCGCTGATCTGCTGCGCGCTGATGTCGGCGCAGAGGTAGATGACCAGCATGGTGGCGACCTGGGTGACCCAGGGCCGGCGGCGCTGGGCGCGGGCGTAGGCCTCGGCCCCGCGCGTGAGGGGTCCCAGGCGCTGCCAGATGGGCAGGGGCGCGACGGCGCCGGGCACCGGTACCGGCACCGGAGTTGTCCCGGCTTCTTTTTCTTGTTTCGCCATCAGCTGCTGCGGCGGTGTTGGTGTCGGCGCGGTGGTCGCGGTAGTCGCTGTATTGTCGCTGTGGCGGTTGTTCCTGGCTGTCGCGTCGGCGGCGCGGGTTGCGCCCGGCGCAGAAGTGTGGGAGGAACGGGCTTGCTGCTTGTTGACGTTGACCTCGGAAAGCTGGCAAAAGACGCCCCCATGGAGGAAAGGAACCCCATGATGCAGCGACATCCTGTTGACACCCAAGAACCTACTACAGGCACTTCGGTTGGGAAATGTTCTATAGACAGCTCCGGTATGCACTGCCGTGAGAACGTGCGGCTTGCGCGATTGGCCACTCTCCCCGTCCGCGGACAGTTCGGCCGAAGTACCTTCTTCCGCTTGCGAAAGGTAACAGAGCGTACCCGAGTAATAAAACTTAGTACCGCGGCCCAGTCTTCCCCTCACCGATGACTTAGTCAAGGATAATGCGTCCGCAACGCTGTATTGGCTATGGAATAGTGCCATGCGTTTCCCCGTATGCACGGCCCTGATCTCGATGGGCATCGCCTCGGTTGAATGCCACTGCTTCATGCGGGGTCCAGTGCTCTTGCCTACAGGCCGCCCCCTCCGCGGCGCGGGCGTCGGCGTCTTCGAGGCCTCGTCGCCTTGGCCGCTCGGGGTCGAGTATAACCGTCGTAGTACATCAGGAGATTGTCGCGACGATCGGCCGGGTCGGAGGCATGTTGGACGCTGTCGCATTGCGACTCGGGAGAGGAAGGAGGACGTCATGTCGATTACGGCGGCGAGTCGGTGGGGTAGTTTTTGCTCTACCGGGGTATCATGGTTGTAATTAGACGGCAAGAATCGAACGACAGTCGAACGGTTCTGGGCGATGGTGGACGTAAGAACCCAGGAAATGATGGCGAAGTCGGGGTTCCGATTGTCATTTATTTTTAGCGGCTTGGAGACAGATAAAAATAAGCCCGCCGGACCTTTCTTGGGGACTTTGGACCCCTGTTTTTTCTCCTCCCTCGGTTGGACGCGGGTTAGCCCGCCTAGCCTGAACCCGCCCTTGCGAACCAAACTGAACTGTCTCAGCCACCTTAAATGGACTTCAACAAAGCCAACAAAATTCAAGATTGCCAACTCCTGAGAGGAATCCGAAATAGAAAAATCATGGCGAAAGAGAGAGAGAAGACAAAATAATGTATTGATACATGATTTATGTAGTCTGATGCTGGATTTTGCATGCACTGCACTTCTTTGGCCTGGCCCAGCAATAATTGACCAACCTCTCGGAAGACCCGCTCACTGATGGCCCTTGATCCCGATTGGGGCTGACAGGGGGTCGACGATGACATCTCAAAGTACCTACTTCCGCCGGCTGGGTACTAATCTTCAACGACAGCAGCATGGAAATGGCGAAAACAGGAAGAGCTATTGTTTTCCACGTTCAGAGTTCCGTGGGCAAATGCATCCATACCCGGGAGCTTGAACTTGTGTGCTGCGAACCAAGTGGGCGAAAAGAATGCATATGAGGAAAAATGGGTTAGCTTTTAGATGCACCATCATCGGCGAATGAGACAATACGTGAGATTAGTACCCGTCTCTTGCTCGAATCGTGAATCTAGCGCCACCTCTGTCCGCTTAAGTAGGGGCGAGTCAAAATTCCTCATGGAGGAACCAGTCCCATGTCCGCCCGCACGCGAGACAGTCGGCGGCGCGCGCCCCCTTCCGATCCCGGTACGTGAAGTGCTCCGACCGGCCCACCCACCCGGGCAGCAGCCCAATCTCCCCGGCGTCGTCGCCGGCACCCGTGTCCGTCTAGCTATTAGTCCGAGCCGCCGGCCACGCGGTGCCGCCCGTTGCGTTCTCCCCGACCATCTCGCGGAGCATCGCGGGCGTCAGGACGCCCCGCCAGGCCGCCAGGCAGCAGTCGAACTCCCAGCGCTGCCACAGCGTGGGCGAGCCGAACGCCTCGCCCGCCCGCAACCGGCGCTCGCTCCAGATGGCGAAGCCGGCGCGGCGGAACGGCTCGAAGCTCACGTGCCGGATCGGCGAAGAAGCGTGGCTTTCGGCGGCGGCAGGGTCCTCCTCCCCGCCGCCGCCGCTCGCGTCGTCGTGGTCGTCGTCGTCGTGGTAGAACAGCAGGACCCCCGACACACTGCCGAGGGCGTCCAGGTCCCCTGGCCCCTCCGGCGCCGGCACCCGCCAGCTTCTCCTGGCCCTGGCGAGCGCCGCGAGGCTTGGCCGGTGCTCCGCCAGGTAGGTCTGCACCGTCGTCATCAACTCGGCGTCGAGGTCGTGCGCCGGCTCCGTCGTGGGATGCGGATCGACGTCGCCCTCCTCGTGCCGCCCAGGCGGACCCCTGCGGCGGCGGTGCGACCACCCAGGCGCCCCCAGCATGGGGTCGTAGAACGTGCGTGGGTCGGTCCCCATCCCCCGCAGGTGCGGCTCGTAGATGTCGACGTCCGGCGGCCAGGGGAGACGTCCGGCCTCGATGCCGACCCTGGCGCTCTCGAAGAGCTCCAGGCGCCAGCAGGCGCGCATGACGCGCTGCTCCTCGACCCAGGTCGGCGGCCCACCCGCGCCGCGCAGAGGACAAGGCTCGGGGGGCGGGTCCGGCTGCCACGCGCCGACGTAGTCGCACTTCCATCCGTCGCCATGTTCGAGGGCGTAGAAGAACTCCCTGTCCGCCAGATGTGCCGGTTTCGACGCGTTGAACAGGCCCAAGTAGTACTCGAGGCTCCCGACGGTAAGCGCCACGACTTTCCGGTGGCTGGCCAGGAGGCCGCGGAGAGCCGTGGCGGTTATACCGGTGGGCAAGGGGCAGGGCGGGTGCTCCCAGCGGGGCGGTTCCCACCTGTACGCCGTCGTCTCGCCTGCGAGACAATTGCGCAGGGTGAATAGATCGTGGACATGGGGAGGGAGCGAAGACGTCCGCAGGTAGGCAGTGATCCGGATCAGGGAGACGGTGAACTGGTGGATCTCACCTTTCGACAGGAGTGGTTCGAAGATCTCGGCGCCGTAGGTGTCGAAGACCCGGTATGCGGCGGGAGAAGCCCGAAGCAGGCTGTCGAGACATTCTAGGCCGGAGAGACGGGAGAAGATGGGGAGTAGAAGCTCTGGCGGCAGCCTCTCGAAGTAGGGCTGAGCCATAGTTCGTGGTCTGCCGGGAGAGAAGAAGCAGCCGCGAAGAGACAGATCAGAGGAAATGCCACATCTTACGGTATTTAGAACAGCCGGTGACTCTTAGCGGCGAGCCGTCGACCTCCCCAATGCTTGTTTAATGGATACGCTGGGGGATTTGGCCGAAGATGCCCCGGATGTCTTGACCCACCTCGCAGGAAGCAGAGTAGTGATTGCCCTTTTCCACAAATCACATATCGCTATATTGATTTCAACTACCGCGAATCACCGTCAAGACTTGAGTCAAGATGCATCGGGTGGATATATATACCAGCATCGAAATCTGTAATCATGCAGAACAATGTAAATCTATAACAGCTTGAATGAAGTAAATGTACAGGGAATATCCAGCAACATAAAGTAGCCACGGGTAAAGGCTTTTTCAAAAACAGAAGACCAACCAGACCATGATATCTATCCACATCATATGCTATCGTGAGTGTCGTTGGTATCATGACGCACATCCCACTCCATCCGCTTCGTAATGATCCGCTCCTGGCTACCGGACCGGTTGAAGCTGCTGTCCTGCTCCGACGCCGCATCGCTCGGCTGCCGCACGTGCGAGATGCGCGCCTGGTGGTGCACCCCGTCCGGACGCAGCGACAGCTCCTCTGCGGGATGATCCCGGTTCCCGCTGCCGCTCGAGGTGGCGAACGACTTGTTCGTGGTGGTGTTGGTGGTGTTCCCGCCCGCGCTGTGGTGGTGCCCGTTGCTCCCGCTGCTACGCCCGTGGACCATGGTGCTGCCCCCAAAGGTCCGCAGCGCAAAGGCGCGCGTCTGCTCGGTCGCGAGCGGCGGCAGGGTAAAGCCCGAGTTGATGGACTTCATAAAGGTGCGGAGGTTCGGGATGGTGGCGCTGATGAGCGAGACGACGAGGGCGGCCTGCTGGAAGAGGAGGCTGTTGGCGATGGCGAACTGGGCGTCGGCGGTCGAGTCGGCGGCGGTGACGTCCCTTTGGAAATAGTAAATGCGGAGGGCGGCGAGGGGGACGACGAAGAGGCGGAAGCTGAAGGCGAGCGAGACGTGGAAGCGCACGCCTTTGGTCATGTGGAGGGGCAGCGTGGCCCAGGGAGGGATGAGGCAGATCATGACGTCGGTGATGATGTCGGGTACGGTGATCCCGAGCAGGCGGTTGTACTAATACATGCAATATCCCGTCAGTCATGTGAAAGGGGTTTGACTCTTCACCCATCCATGTGACTTACCAGGCCAGGACAAGAGTCCTTGTTGGCGGACGAGAGAATGGTAGCGGTGTCACAACCAGCCGAGATGGCCACGACGGAGGCGAGACACCAGACGGCGCTAACCATGGTCAAGACCAGACAAGCACGATATCCCGAGGTGATGCCCGTCTCAGGGGTAAACACCCGCAACATCAACGCCAGAACCGAGCATTTCGAGATGCCCAGGACAAGGAGACCCATCAGTTCCACGGCGAACCACGCCTTGCTCGCGGCCGGGCTGTCGGCGGCGTCGGTGATGGCGTTCGACTTGGCCAGTCCGTAGGAAAGACCCAGATAGACCGCTATAGACTGGCCCAGATGTAGCACGGTCCCCACGGCGATCAGCAAGTCGTCCCAGCCGTAGACCCGGTATTTGATCCACGCTCTTAGTAGGAGAGACAGCGCCGTGTAGACGGTCCCGATGATGGTGACGATCCAGATATACCCGGCATGGTCGGTCTCGGTGATGGGCGAAAAGCGCGTGGAGCCGGTGATGTCGTCATCACCCGCGCCTAAAGAGCTCATGGTCTCGTCGGCGGCCTGCAGTTTGTGGAGCCGGTCGGATATATTGTGGCGGGATAATATGTCGCAGCAATTCCTTCCGGCTTTGCTTTAACAGACTCATTGGTCTGTCGGGACAAAACCCGAGATAGGGGAAGAAAAAAAAGGGAAAGACCTGGTCACTTGCAGTAGTTATCTCTTCGGATTTTCCTACTTCACCTCAAATTAGGTGTGCGGTGAGAAGGTCGGATGTGCCGCTAAAGTTGGCCGTTGGGAGGTGTAGGTGACATTGGCAGGGAGGAAGCATGCATGTTCAAACTTCTTTCTGCTGTTTCTGGGTGCTGTTGTTCGTTCCAGGGCGGTTCCGTTGCGCTGGGTCAATTTGGCAGGGAACCAAATTTCTCGGAGAGGCAGATGAGTCTTAGGGACGACAATAAGAGCTGAGAACGCTGAGAATGCTCGCAGGCGAAGGCAAGCGAAGGATAGTCCTGGTAGACTGCTACACTCGCATTGACCCCTCGTCCTTTTGGTCGGGTCACGGTTGGCAAGTAGGTGTCGTGAACTGGAGGTTTGTCAATCAGCCCATGGCGCCGCCATCGTGGCATCAGCTCAGGTGCAAGCAGGGTGGGCTGGAAGACTAGAAGTTGATATGTGAGCTATGGGGGGAGAGATGCCGGACATCAGCAAACTGCAGGCCTTTTAGACCCGTTTCGCGTAACCGGCACGTTGCGAGTTTTGCAGTGGCCGGGGGTGGCTCGCTTTTGGGTGGTCAGCGCTGACAGGAAAACGACAAGGTGTGTAGCAAACTGCATCCAATGCTGACCATTGACAACGTCTGGGAACACGGGAGTTTTGGCTTGGCCCAACTGCCAGTTTTAGACCCGAGTCTCAGGCGCGGGAGGATTGGTCTAAGCGAAATGTCCCGAGTAATCAGGGGGGCGATCTCTGCCTTCCTCAGTAAGACCAATGGGAAGGCTGTCATCCTCGCCCGCAGCCACGCTAGGGATGAAACGGGAAAAGACCAACTTTGTGGCGATCCAAAGAACCAGGGTAATTGGGACGCTGAGTGACTGGCGCGTATATGGGCTGCATTATCACCCTGACAGGCCGTATTGAAGTCGCTTACAGCTCTAACCAAACGATTACCACTGCATCGGGCCGCCCGCCAAAAATGTCTCAGCTCTCCAAGTCCATGCAGCCATGATCAAACTGGTCGGCAGTTCGGAACTATTGATCGATCCCCTCCCAGTGTCCCATGTGGTATTATCTCTCTTCTCCGCTCCCGCAGATGGTGCAATGAATGATGCGAGGAGTAATACTGCGCTACAAGTATGACTTGACTTTCTTCTAGAATCCAGTACCACCCTTCTTTGCATCCCTTTTGATCTACATCAACGAAGTATTGGTCTGGTGGTCATATGTCCTGTCCCATATCAATCAGCCTTTCCCAAAATCGCACAACCCCTACTCCAGGTGTCCTCCGAGACCAATCAAGATGGCACCGAACGACAAGCTCAATTATACCAAAAGCGATGCGCCAATTGATATCGAACTGGATAGCGATATTGTCGACCCGGAGGATGGCAATGAGCAAGATCGCCGGGACATGACCCGCATGGGCAAGACCCAGGAGTTGAAGGTACGCGAAGTTCCCGTCTTGGCTTTAGGTCTCCGCGACTGACACCCACCTCCGCCGTCCACCCCCGACAGAGGAACTTCCGTTTCATCTCCATCTTTGGCTTCACCATGATCCTGATGCAGTCGTGGGAAGCCATCTTCTCGCTCGGCGCCATCGGCCTCACCAACGGCGGCACCGCCGGCTACATCTGGCTGTACCTGGCGTCGTGGGTCGGCTGGATCTTCGTCAACCTCTCGATGGCGGAGATGGCCTCGATGGCGCCGACGACGGGCGGGCAGTACCACTGGGTGTCCGAGTTCGCGCCGCGCCGGTACCAGAAGTTCCTCAGCTACATCATGGGCTGGATGTGCGTGCTCGCCTGGCAGACCATCATCGCGTCCACGTGCTACATCGCCGGCACGCAGGTCCAGGGCCTGCTCGTGCTCAACTACGCGCCGCGCTACTACGAGCCGCACCCCTGGCACGGCACGCTGCTGGCCATCGCCCTGGCCGCCTTCGGGGTCTTCTTCAATATCGTGTTGGCGCGCAGGCTGCCCCTCGTGGAGGCGGGGCTGCTCTGCATCCACATTCTGGGGTTCGTCGCCATCTTGGTCACGCTGTGGGTGCTGGCGCCCCGGACGCCGGCCTCCCAGGTCTTCACCACGTTCAACGATGGGGGTGGCTGGGGCAGCGTCGGTACGAGCACCATGGTGGGCATTACGGCCAGCCTTCTTCCCCTCCTCGGAGCCGATGCCGCCGTGCACATGTCCGAAGAGCTCCAGGACGCCTCGAGGACGCTGCCACGTTCCATGATTGCCACTACCCTCGTCAATGGTGCTTTAGGTAGGTCAATTCACGTTGTCTTGCCGATAGAAGTTCGCTGACACTGGCCTGCACGGTAGGATGGATCATGCTCATCACCTTCTGCTCCACTCTGGGTGACTTGACCAGCATCTTGGACTCCAAGACTGGGGTTCCTTTCATTGCCATGTTCTACAACACGACGCAGAGCGCCGGTGGGGCCACGGCCATGAGCGTACTGATCATCATCATGACAATCGCCGGGATCCTCACCCAACACGCCACGGCGTCGCGTCAATTGTGGGCTTTCTCTCGCGACAAGGGCATGCCCTTTTCATCATGGTTCTCATGCAAGTCACCCGTCAAGAACTACGTTCGGGGTTCGCCCAAGTGCTAATGCTGTCCATAGACGTCTACCCGCGCCTCAACTTACCGGTCAACTCCATCATCACCACGTTAATCTTCACCATACTGCTGTCCCTCATCGCCATCGGATCCCCCGTAGCCTTCAACACCCTCACCTCGCTAGGCGGCACGGCCATCCTCTCCAGCTACGTCTGCAGCATCGGATGCGTGCTCTGGCGCCGCCTGACCCACAAGCCCCTGCTCCCGAGCAAACTCTCGCTGGGCCGTTATGGATTGTTCATCAACGTGGTCTCGATGATGTTCCTGTTCGTCGCCTTTGTCTTTTCCTTCTTTCCGCCGTCGCCGATGCCGACGCCCGACTTGATGAACTGGAACATCCTGATCTGGGGCTGCACGGTCGTCGGCTCGCTGGTCTACTACGCGGCCGTGGCTAGGAAACAATACGTTGGGCCTGTGGAGTATGTGCGGAAGCTGGACTGAGATCGGAAATAGGAGGCGACTTCAGAAGTAGTTGGGTCTAGACATTGAATGGCATCCAGCGCCTGGTTGCGTTGCATATTGCTATAACGACGAGAAACTGTGATATTGAGTTCGGGCAGTTCGATACACGTGAAGTATACATTCATGTAGCCCTGACGGAAGATAACCAACGGCATGTATGGTTTCCTTGGTTGGCCGTGGTTCTGGTTGACCGGGTACATCCGCTTTCTGAGCTGACGACTCAAACCAAGCTTCCTGGCCAGCCTTGTAGGGGCCAACTCCGCAGATGGCACGGGCTCCCAAGCACACACGTGGGCTTGAAACTGGTTCGCGGGTTGGGGTTGGGTTGCTGGTTGATATTGTGTGCATTATCGTATTGACGCAAGGGATTACGGTGCTGCAAGCCCCATGGAGTGCACGCCAATAGTTCGTAGCGGCCAACCAGCCGAGGATCAGCCCATGACTTGGCATAGAATTGGGATCTGGCTGGGTAACATCGCTGCTCGGGTCGCTTGGCCGAATGAGTGTTTTTGGAAGAATTGGATCCCATATAGAGATAACCCCTCCATTGGAGCAAACTGCAGGTCTCTCTTGTCTCTTTTAGGTAAGCGATTCGCTTCCGCAGCTTGAGCGTTCCCGGCTGGGTGCTGGGTGGCTTGGTGGCCCAAGCTGAAGGTCCAGCAGCAACAGCAAACTGCATATTTACTATGTAGCACAGTGCTGAACTCGAGATTCAGATGTGTAAGCGAGATTCCCATCGCAGGTCCTCCGTAGAGGCGGTCTCTTCCTCATGCGACTTGGCGATAGAAGCAACCGCTGGGATGGTGGGAGGGTGACATCCGGAGAGCGGGAATAGCCCGAATGGTGACCATGCATGCCCCCCAACTCGCCAAACCTGGATAAAACTGACCCGAACACCCTTCCATCCCGTCCGCCAGCACCACCTCCTTACAGAGTTGCAGCTAATTCGGGGTATTTGGCCGAGAAGCCACTGCGAACTGAAAAAGTGATGGACATACTGGCTCTGCTGGCATTGCATGTGACAGATAATTAGAAGCTCATGCGGGTCTTGCAACAAATTCCCATTATGTCGGCCCGTAGGTATCAGCTCTGTGAGTTGCATTTTGGAATTGACTCCTGCATACCATGCGGTCTTTCTTCCCCCCGAAAGCACAGTTCTGCTGCAGGTACGATTGAGTGCTTTTGTCAACAGTATCCCAGTTTGCCATTCTCCTTTCCTCGGTTCTCCCCAGCTTAGGTTCTGCTTTTTTTCTGTTGCCTTCCACCACATTGACCATATATAACCTTCGCCCCAAGCGTGATTCACCAGTCATAAAGATGGCCCGCGACGGGAAATCCGAGGAGATCAAGAATGAGCAGTCCACGGTCAACGATATCGAGCTTAGCGATGCCTCCGACCTGAAAGAAGGCAATGCGCAAGACCGGCGCGATATGCTACGCATGGGCAAGGCCCAGGAGCTAAAGGCAAGTCAGGAGGCCGCCCCAGGCTTCCCCCTGATCAGAGTATCCTGACTGACCTGCCCGATCCCAGCGCAACTTCCGTTTTCTGAGCATCTTCGGCTTCTCCATGATCCTCATGCAGTCATGGGAGGCCGTTCTGAGCGTGGCCAGCATCGGTCTGCAGAACGGAGGGACGGCGGGCATGATCTGGATGTACGCCGTCTGCTGGGCCGGCTTCGGGTTCGTGAACGTGTCCATGGCGGAGATGGCTTCAATGGCGCCGACGACCGGCGGCCAGTACCACTGGATCTCTGAATTCGCCCCGAAGCAGCACCAGAAGTTCCTGAGCTACCTGATGGGCTGGATGTGTGTCCTGGCCTGGCAGACGGGGGGCGCCTCGACGGCGTACATTGCGGGTAGCCAGATCCAGGGCCTGATCGAGCTGAACTACGACAACTACTCGTCCCAGTCGTTCCACGGGGTCCTGATCGCTATCGCCGTCGCCGGCTTCTCCGTCTTCTTTAACGTGGCGCTGGCGAGGAAGTTGCCGTTGGTAGAGGCAGGGCTCTTGACGATTCATGTATTGGGCTTCATCGGGATCATGGTGCCCCTTTGGGTCCTCGCTCCTAGAACACCGGCTTCGGAGGTATTTACTACTTTTACCGACGGCGGCGGCTGGGGGAGTCTGGGAGCGAGTACGCTGATCGGGGTCATGAACGGGATTTACCCATTGCTCGGTGCCGACGCTGCAGTACACATGTCGGAGGAGTTGCAGGATGCCGCCAAAACCCTCCCGCAGTCCATCGTGTGGACGACCTTCTTTAGCGGCGCTTCTGGTAAGTGACTTACAGTCTAGCCCTCCACACGTGAAGGTCACACTTGCTAATAACTGGCAACCTACCAGGTTGGGTCATGTTGATCACGTTCTGCTCCTGCCTCGGCAACTACGATGAGGTGGCCAGCTCGCCTACTCCGTATCTCACCGTCTTCCAGACTGCCACGCAGTCGAAGAGCGGCGCGACCGCCATGGCCGCGTTTGTCATCGTGATGACCATTGCCGGAAACATGACCAACGTAGCGACTTCATCCCGCCAGCTCTGGGCCTTCTCGCGTGACCAAGGGATGCCTTTTTCTCGTTGGTTCGCTTGTGAGTATTTGTCACAGCAGTTGACGCTTCCTGGAAACGCCAGTCAACTGACAGCCTCGCTCAGATGTTCATCCGGGCCTCAACCTGCCCGTAAACTCGATTACCATGACCTTGATCGTGACCGTCCTCCTCTCACTAATCGCCATCGGGTCACCCGTCGCCCTGAACTCCCTCACGTCGCTCAGCACCAACGCCATCCTCTCCAGCTACATGTGCAGCATCGGCTGCGTCTTCTGGCGCCGGGTCACGAACCAGCCTTTACTGCCCAGCAAGTTCCCCCTCGGCCGGTGGGGGCTGCCTATCAACTTCATGGCGATCGTCTTCCTCTTCATCGCTTTCGTGTTCGCCTTCTTCCCGCCCGTGCCGCATCCGACGCCGGATCTGATGAATTGGAACATCCTCGTGTACGGCGTGTCTGTTGTTGCTTCTCTGCTGTACTACGCCGTGTGGGCGCGGAAGCGGTACGTCGGACCGGTGGAATATGTACGGAAGCTAGACTAGGAGATGAGTTGCGGCTTGATGTGGATTATTCACAGTAAATTCCAGTGATGCAGACTCAGTTGTAGTATATCTTGAGAGTTCCATTGCGTTCTGATCCATTTACCGCCTAAGTGGATGATGTTGGAACTGGGAGCAGTCCAGCTTTGGGAAAGACATGCAGAAAATCAACATAACGCTGATTGGTATGCATTGTGTACATTCCTCTAGACGCCTGTGCTGTACATGCAGAGGAGCACATTCATCAGCCTTCCCTTGAAGCCAAGTATGCAAATATGGCTTTATGCTAGTCCACCATGGGCGTGATCTGAACTGCTTACTACATCTACGAGCTGATGATTCAGAGAACCGTTGGGCCTGTTGTGCAATTGCAATCGCATCAGCAAATGGCAGCTTGGCCGGGGCGCTGACAGCGGTTGGAGCTGTCTCGGTTCCAGCGATGGAATTGAATCTGGCGTGCCCCGGGGGCACTGTGTGGTATTGACTCAAGGGATGAATGCACCAAATCATGCAAGCCCCAACCGCCAACAACGAGTTTGCAGCAGCCTGCCTGGGCGACAGCGCTAACTCTCATCACCCCTATCACCTGGTCAAGCGTTTCAAGCAGTATTGCGCCAGGAGACCCCGGACAGCCCGCTCCCTAAGTCCAATGATAATAGCTCGATACGTGCCCCATACTATCACAAACTACGAAAATGGAGCCTTTGATAGATGTCGTTGAATTTGACTTTGGGGGTGCTAAGACGTCCTAACGATTTGCAGTGTCAGTGTGTCACTAGAGAGCATTGACAGGATCCTGATCTTTAGCCTGGTGGGTGCGTGGGGCGCGAGAGGGGAACTTTCGGGCCCTGGGTTTAGTGGGCGGGCACACCCTAAACTCTGACGTGACAGCTGCACCGCGCCCGCACAAGCGTCGCAAACACCCGGGCGGCACACATTGATTGCTTGCTGCTTGCTCCTTGCTTAACAACCCCTGGCCCCTAACATCACATGCCTACGTGCTACCTAGAACATTAAGGAAGGACCCTTTGCTCTCATTGGCTCTCTCATAATGGCGTCCTCAGCCGCTACAACCTTCCCAACCACCGTCCACCGCTTCGAGTCGCCGACACCGCACAACACGGCGTTCGAGACTGGCCCAACTGACGCCAAGAACGCCCTCGTCTTCATCGGCGGCCTGGGCGATGGCCCCTTCACCGTGTACTACCCCCGGGGAATCTCCGCGGCGCTCTCAGCTCAGCAGGCAGATGGCCTGAGCTACTCCCTTTTCGAGTTCCGGCTGAGCAGCTCGTACACCCAGTTCGGCTTTAAGCGGCTGTCGGATGATGTAGCCGACATTGCGGCCTTCGTGCGCTATCTTCGCTCCATCGGCAAGCAGAAGATCGTGCTCATGGGCCACTCGACGGGCACTCAGGTATGAGCTGCGGGTCGTCCCGACGCGATCAACTAGCGAGGACACCTAATTGGGGATTCGGCTGACAATGGCCATGTGCACAGGACTGTATGGAGTACGTGTCTCCCGCGTACTCGGATGTCCCGCTCGTGGATGGTTTTATCCTCCAGGCTCCTGCCTGCGATCGCTCTGCGCTCCAGATGGAGATGGGTACCGAGAAGCTGGAGCAGGTCGTCCAAATGGCCCGGGGCATGATAGACTCGGGCAAGCGGGACGAGCGCATGCCAATCGGAAGCATCCCGCCAGGTATCTTCGACGTCCCCATATCCGCGGACCGTTTCTATTCTCTAGGCGCCAAGGAGTAAGTCCATTTCCCAGTTCTATTTATGGATTGAACGCCTGCCAATGAGTACTAACCCATCACGTACTCCCACAGTGGTGGCGACAATTACTTTGACCCCGAGTTCACCCATGACGAAGCTCGGGCCTTCTGGCAGAGGTTCGAGAAGCCCCTCCTGATCCTGCACTCGGGCAACGACGAGTACGTCCCGCCGTCCGTCGACAAGGAGGGCCAGATCAAGCAGTGGAGATCCCTGTGCCGTCCTGGTGTCGCGAGCGGCCTCTCGGGGAGCATTCCGAACGCGGACCACCGCGTCGAGAAGCCGCCCGGGGAGGCGGAGAGTTGGCTCGTGGACACCGTCGTCAAGTTTTTGACGCAGAGTGTTTGAGTTCATGTGCCAGTCACGCGTAAGCCGAATTCGAAGTGCGTACGACAAAGCTGGGATATTATTTTGAATCAATTGAAGCGTAAGCATTTTCATTAGCATGATCGCAGGTTTCATAACTCCAACCAACACATCGCACGTTCGCTTCTTCAATTAAGTAATCTCCGTCATCAATACACACCGCCATCGTTATCATTACTATAATACATCAACCACATATACATTATACGTTATTTCGAGACACCCCATGGCTTATTTTCGGGACGAGCCCCGACTGCTCGAGCTCGACCTTTTTGATCCCGAGTCGAACGACTGGTGCGCGATACTTCGAGTTGATATGGTGTCGGTACGGCCCGTTGTCGCGCTCTGCATCGATCCCAAGCTATTTTGACGCCGGGACGAAGGGACGCCACCGCGGAGCAAATTGTAGATCTCCGACGTCGTCTTCGTCCGCGCCGCGTAGTCGAGGGCGCTCCGGTCGCTCGCGTCCCTTCGGTTCGGCTGAGCGCCCTTTCTCATTAGCGCAAATACAATATCCGCGTGCTTGTGCCGCGTTGCCACGATAAGCGGCGTCTGACCCTCCGGACCCTTCTGGTTGTGTCTTGCCCCGTACTGGAGGAGAAGGCGGACGAGATCGTAGTGCCCGCGAGAGCACGCAATGTAGAGCGGCGATCGGTCGGTGTTGTCCGCCTTGTTCGGGTCTGCTTTGGCCTCGAGTAAGATCTGGGCGATTCTGCGCCTCTCCTCCAACCGATCGTTGGCCTCGACTGTGGCGTGCAAGGCTGTTATACGGTACACGTCTGCCACGTTCACTTGGGCATTGTATTTGGTGACAAGCAGCTCGACCATATTATCGTCCCCCTTCTTGCAGGCCAGGTAGAGTGCCGTCTTGCGATCGACGTCTTCTTTTTCGAGAAGTGACCCTCCTTGTGGTGCGTCCAGGAACAGCTTTGAAACTCCGACCGCATTTCCTTTCCCCAACTGAGCGTGGTGGAGAACCGTCCGGTGCATGGAATCGACGCACTCGACTGACGCATCGTGCTCAAGCAGCAGCCTTGCAATATCCACGTTCCCATTTATGGCGGCTTCCATCAGTGGTGTCGACGACACAAGATTTGCCACATTGATGTCCTCCACATCGCCCAGCATCTCTGCCAATATTCCCTTCTCCTCGTATATGACAGCAAGGTGGATTGGAGAAATGCCATTCACTGCCGCATCGAATCGGAACCCAGCCGATCTCACTTCAAACTCAAGGCTGAGGAGATCAGGTCGTTCGGCGACTGTTGCCGTTTCTGGCCACCTTTCGTTCAGCCGTCTGAGACTCGTCGGCTCGCACCAGGCCAACGCGTCTGACCTCGAGGCCTCGAACTTGTGTGGCCATTCTGAAGGGATGGCATGCAGGTCTCCTATCATCCGACGAAGGGAGTTTCCGATTTGGTCTGCCCAGGTCGCCTTGCCGGTTTCCTTCAAAATGTGTATGAATATTTCTCCCACTTCCAACATCGTTTCGTAAGGATACGGTTGAAGCGTTACCATGTTACTCTTCAACACCTCAAAGCTTCTGCCGAGGACGCTGCTGGCCCTTTTACAGTCATCCGCCTGTTCCTCCGCGGTAAAGTGCCCAAGCCGCTGGCTGTCCAGTGACAGCTTCGCGACTTTGGACCCCAATCGCCCCAACCGCTCGGGAGATATGCAGTCGGCGTCCTGTAGGGATTCCGATTCCCATAGTCGGTTCAGTATACCAAGGGCATCTTGATGCGGTCGTATTGTGGCACATTTGAGTAACAGATTGGCACGTATCTCTTCCTGCACCATCTCCTGCTCGCGCGTCATTGCACCTTGGCTTCCCACATTCGCGGCCCTTAGGAACATTCCCCGCCTCTCCAGAGTCTTGACGGGATCGTTTCGAGGTGGTGTTGTCGGTTGCTGTTCTCTCAATAGATCTTGAAATGCCGGATGAAGGCTTTCGAGGCCTAAATAGGAGACTGTGATCTCCTCCCTCCGGCCTGCTGGCAATTTCATATCCAGATCGTAGACGGAGGATTCTCTGGTGGTAAATTCGCGAATCTTGGCGGTGTTGGTCTTTAGTCGATCGTAATCGCGGTCGTCTGAGTTGATGAGACTGTAGGAAGGCAAGCCATTGAGTTCCGATAGCATTTTGTGTATCTGGTTAATCTTGGCATCCTGTGTCGACATTCGCTCGCTGCAGGAGTTTGGTCAACACGCTGTTCGATGTAAGTCCAGACATGGTTAGGGATGCACATACAACTCAATTCCCATTAGTGCAACCTGGGTTAATTGAATGTACCCGTCCAGGAACCCGATTTGCTCTTGTATGACTCTCCCCTTGATCTTCTGCTTTAGTGCGGCCCATACCTTTTGTCTTGCTGTAGGATTTTCGGGTAACTGGGGAAGTGTATTCTTGAGGTTTTTCAGCAAAACAGTGCAGTGTTCACCGTGGTCCCGCACGATTTTGACGAAGGTGTCCGACTCGCTCAATCCTTGGATTTCGATGACACTCTGGATCTTTTCAAAGATGGTGGCGATGCCGTTGATCGTTTCTTTGAAATTGCCGAAGGTAGCCTCTATTTCTGATGCGTCCTCATGTATGTTATAAATGAACTCGATGATACTCTTGCTGAACCTGATGACTTCGATACAGGCGGCAACATCCGAGACGGGATCCATTGTTTTAGAACGTTGGCCAGGAAAGAGTGAATGGCACATAAAACAGCAGGTGGACAGATTATTACCAGCATTCCCCGTTTTTTACCCCGGACTGGAGTGGTGAGTGGGTTGGTCTCAGCTACTGTACCCCAAGTGCCAAGGTAAGTATGCCAAGGTGAGCCCAGAAACGAATCTTGTCATCATTTCCCCCAAGTGAAGTGGACACACCCCCGGTCCCGCGAGGGATGCCACAAGCCCGGTCGGTGTGACTTACTGACGCCATTGGATATTCCACTTACGTACACGCTAGACTGTTTATCGACTGCTTATCCGCCTTTAAACACTCCTGATTGCACCGCGTAAATACTTGCACACACACCGGTCGACGCCAACACCCATGTCCAGCCTCACGCACACGGGGCACCGTCTTCCACCATGCAGGCCCAGAATCGGGGGCCAACAAAGAGACCACAGTGCAGGCGCAGCCTGATCCTTCGGCACCGATCCAGCTGAATTGAAACCGCATGATGCCGCTTTTCCTGCTTTCCGTTTCGGTGAGCCTCGTATCAGGCGAGCGCAACAGATTCGAATGACTCAGATGGAGCGGGTGAATACGTGAGGTGTGCATGGATGTGACGGTTGCCTGGCTGTGGTGGTTCTAGACGCCTGCCGCCGTCTTGAGTCGGGCGAAATTTCCATGGGGGGAAGAGGGGGGCGGGCTCGTATGAATATCAGGCTGAAAAGAGGATTGGCCAGCAGGTATCCACACGACGGACCGGAGTTCGTGCCTTACAGTAATGAAAGCGCTAGAGGTAACGCTTCCGGCGTACATGATTCCGCCCAAGACGGCTGGGATGATCTTATTGATGCAGGCCAAGCACGAGACGTGGCGCTGTTCCCAACGGTGGAGATTGTGTTTTGGTCCAATCTGCGTCAGCCAGCCGTGTGGTTCCGCGACTAAACTCAGCCTCAAGAGGACTCCGGGGATCACTTATTCCAATCAAGTCCTTGTGGTTCTGAGTACTGCTACCTCCGATGTCTCTTATGTTTCTTGTTTTGTTCGAGGTTTATTGATTCTGCCCACCGTTTACCAGACATGGATGGCTTTTCAGGCACCAGAATCAACGGCCATGGGGAGCAAAGGGCCTTCGATGGTCAAGTGTTGAATAGCCTTGGTTAGTTCTCATCTTCCTGTCCCCGTCGCCTCGTATTCTTCTCAGATCTGCTAATCAAGGACTGAACAGAACTTTTGAACAACGACGATTTGGAAAAAGACGCGCGCCATTTCGCCCGTACCGAGTTGAAGTTGGAGGACAGCCAGGAGAATAGGGAGTTTGTCAAGAAGCTCATCCGCGCCGCCCATTTGGCTCGAGACCCTGGACGTATGTGCCCACGGAATGCTTTTTGGTAGTGTCGCTACTGTATATACTTACCACTCGTCTTTCGGGGACTAGTCTATGACAAAGTGGCTCGAGGCGACAAGGAGTATGTGACGCGCCGGCTCCCAGTGACATTATCAGAAGAGGAAACGGAGGCCTTGAGGAACGAACGAGACAGGCTGTTCTCTGAACGCAAAATGCTGCGGGTCACTGCCGTTGTATGCCTCGCTGCGTTCCTGCAAGGCCTCATGCAGGCCTCGCTCAACTCGTCGTCGCTGTTCCCCAAGCTCCTCGGCGCAGCCAGTATAGCCAACAAGGCCTCGGACACTACCACCGACTCGACCAAACCCAGCTCACCGGAGGAGACCTGGGCGCTTGGAGGCCTCAACTCCGTTCCATGGTTCGCGGCGGCCGGCATCGGATGTTGGCTAGCTCCACCAGCCAATAACCGCTTCGGAAGGAAAGGTGCCATAGCCATATCCGCCGCCATGATCATGGTGAGCTGCGTGGCCTCGGGCCTCACTCCCCTGATTCAAGACGAAGAACGGCTATCTGATCGATGGCGCGTTCTTGTTGCTGTCAGAGTCATCAATGGCATTGGTACGTCACGATGGAGCCCTCTCCACCTGATCTTGGTATCGCTCACCGACTGGCTATCTAGGGATGGGCATGAAGGCTGTCAGTACTCCTATACTCGCGTCCGAGACCGCCATCAGATTCTGGCGCGGATCCTTCCTTTTGGCTTGGCAACTCTGGTGAGGGTCTTTGTTCTCCATTTATCCATGTTGCATTTTGCTCACAATTCTATAAGGGTGGCTTGCGGCCTAATGTTTGGCCTTTTGTTGAACCTTATATTTGCGGCAGCTATCAAAGACAACGACATTGTCCTGGGTTTGATGCTTGGTACCCCAGCTATCCCAGCAGCTGTACTGCTGATCGTCGTTTGGTTTTGCCCGGAAAGTCCTAGGTATTTCATGAAATCCGATAATAAGAAGAGGTATAGCCCAATGAGGGCATACGAAGAGCTTAGGAAGATCAGAGAAACATGCGAGGTAAGCTGAAAAAGCAACTGAGCCCTACCTAAACTAGATCGATAACTAATATGGGTTCCGTGTAGCTGCTTGCATTACGGGATATCTACCTGTTGCACAAAACTATTGAGGAGGAACGCAGCATTCTTCACGGCCCCCAGGAAGATCCGCATGCAATTCATACCAGTGCTGGGAAACATTCTGCGGGCGGCTTCCTGGATTTATTCACTCAAGGCCGGCTGCGAAATGCACTGATCAGCGGCGCGACTGTCGCTCTGTCCCAGCAGCTTTGTGGCAGTGAGTAAAGATGATACATCAGACCATTGTGGACCATCGTTGCTAACATGAACCAGTCAATGTCTCTGCATTTTACTCTGGTAGGCATGTCCCATGACTAACACACGTATACGGTGCCATCAAACTTACACTATACAGGGTCACTCTTTAGTGACGTTATTGGCAAAGGTGATGACAACTCCAAGCGTGTGACTGCCATTGGACTCAGTTTCGGCTTTGGTAAGCCTTCCTACATCTACGCGCCCAACCTGCTTTGGAGGCTACTGATCCGTCGTTCAGGGGCTGTGATGTTTATCTGCGGGCTTCCGGCGATCAAAACTATTGACACGCTGGGGAGAAGGAAGTGGCTGATTTCCACACTTCCGCTCATGTGCATTTTCATGGCCGCGGCAGCCTATTCCTTCCCCGTTCCTTACAATCTAGAGTCAGGGGGCGAAAGTGACCAGATAGACCGAAACAACGAAAACGCCAACACCGTGCGCTTGGTTGCTACGTTGCTCTACCGTAAGAAAACACCACGCGGCCTGCCAAAAGTCGTCTGCTGATGGTCAAATCCAGTACATACTGCAGCGTACGCCCCAGGGCTGGGTAAGTACAACCCGACCAGCCCTCTTACTCTCGTTTGGTTTGCAATTTTGTACTGATCAATACATGTCCAGGTCCAATTCCTTTCACATTGGCATCAGAAAAGTGAGTCCGAGATCCCGAACAAACGCCGGACCGTTTTCACTACATTAATGTGTGTTATGTATGATGCTAATAGTATCCATCAGTTTTCCGCTATCTCATCGAGAAATTGTGAGTAGTTATTGACACCCATCAGCGACGACGACGGCGTAATATATATTTGAGCTGACTCTGACAACTCAGGGTTGCGCCAGCGTGATAGCCGTCAACCTGCTCTTTGCTGGCTTGTTGACCTTATTCTTCCCACTGTACGTTGGTTTCTGTCATGGTGCCACCCACTGCTTTCGCTATTATCCACAGACAGCCACGTGAAACAAGCATCTGTTTTGCTAACCGACTGCCTCAACTCCCTACTTCAGTATGAGCGACAAAAGCGCTCTGACATCCCCCGGCAGCCTGGGCCTCTTCAGCGGCCTCACCCTGCTGGCCTGGGTCCTCGTCTACTTCCTGGTTGAAGAGACGCAGCAGCTGTCGCTAGAGGACCTGCACAACGTCTTCAGCTATCCCAAGGGAAAGTTCGTCCGGGACAAGTACCTCCGGCTGGGCTATCTGGCGCGGCGGTACCTGCTCCGGGACATGAGCGCCCGAGACCCTGCGGCGCCGGTATTGGGGGAGGGGGAGGGGGAGGGATCGGAGGAGGATGAGTACTCGCCGGACCCGTTCGCCTCGGGCAGCTACGCGATGGCGAGGCCAAGGTCGAACGACGGGGCGACAGCTCGGTCCCGGCCAGACTCGGCTACGAATACGAGTCCGCGGGGCTCGGCAGAGTCACTTCCTCGGAACGGGACCGTTCCGAGTGTGCGCCGTTAGCTTGGAACCACGTACTTGTGGTGTGGGTGCATTAAGCATAACTCGATGGAAGATCGTGCGTTGCGAAATGAGCTCTCGCCTGGACATGCACATTATAGAACCAAGGGGGCACCGGGCCATCCCAGCGTCGCATGACAGCTTCGGGGATTGTTCCGAGCGTGGACCACTGAGTTGAACCGTTTGGAGGGCTTATTCGCCAGGATGTCACCGGGTAACCTGTATATTACATTTTGGTAAATTGATTTGACCCACATAGCTTATTGCAGCAACTCATCAATCGCAATGAACATCATTATGTTGTCGGTATGATCCGTAAGAGTTTCTTGTCGCCCACTTCGGCTGAATTCCGTGTTACTGAAGCTAAGAATAAACTCTCGGAACCCTCCCCGCCGGACACTAGAATGCCTGTGGGCCCATGTCACTCAAAGTTGACAGCGGCTAGACTTTCATCCAAGCGCTGGTCGACCCGCTTCGGATCAGGTTCCGAATGACAGCCGGTTGGCACACGCAATAGGTATGAGATCGGATCTAAGCTTATTTAGACTTCCTTTTCTTATTATTCGAAACAATCTAATCGTCATGTCGACTTTTGCCATACCGTACCAGACCGGACCATGTATATCTACGCCGATGCTATGCCGCTGTGAATACATATGATACAATAACACAGAAACTCCGTTAAAGTACATTTCGTCTAAACAATCGACTCCCTCATTCCTCGTCCTCGTACAAGTCCTGATCCCACCGCCTCCCCGGGCTGGGCGTCGGACTCATCCGCATCTTGGGCCGGCTCCGGAACACGAGCTCCATGTCGTCGACCCCTTGCTCCAGGAGGTCTTCGATGATCGTCGATTGCTCCGCCGTGTCCTCCTCTTCCAGTACGGGGAAGGCGGGCTCCTTGACTGGCGATATCATCCGGCTCTTGCGCTCCGACCGCCGGCGCTCCAGCTGGGCCTTCTGACGCGCGGCTTCGTAACCCTGCATCGATCTCCGCGTTCGCGCCACCAGGTCCTCGGGATCTTCCGGCTCTGCATCATCGTCTACGGTGTTGTTGCTCAAGGCTTGTATATTGACTCGGGGTCGGGGCGTCGGCGACAGCAGCTGCGTGGTATCATGCTCGTCCCAGTCGTTGTCCAGCGAGGCTGTTCGCTGCATAGACATACGAGTCCGTTCCGTCAACGATAGTGTGTGCCGAGGTTTCTTAAGGGGAGAAGGCGACGCGTTGGACATGGAGGCCAGGATCTGGTCCGCCGCCAGTTGAGTGGGAGAAGTCTCTCGGTCTGGCGCGGTCAATTCCTCCGCGACCGGCTTCTTCGATCTGGGCAGAGTACCAGGCAACTCTGGAGATTGCGAACGCGGAGGTGAAATTGGAGGGGAGTACCGGAGTATCCTGGCTGTCCCCTGCTCCGATATTGGTTCCTCTGGCTCAGGGGTCACCGAGGAAGAGCGACTGACTGGCATGGGACTGGGGCGCGCGTTGCGTGGCGTCTCCATCATATCCTCGTCACCGTCTTCATCACTACTCTCAATCGGAGGTCGTGTATTTATTGAATGCGTGCGAACCACGGGACGCCGCTTAGGAGAACGCAGGCTAGACCCATGAAGATTGACCGGCGGCCTGGAAAGTTTGGCTTCGCGCTCTAGTTCATTCTCCCACTCGTCCAGGTCTGACAGTTGCTCCGGTTCTTCGGGGAGGTGCGCCTTTGCTGAAGACCGGTTGGTGACTAGGCTGGCGAAATCGGGGATGCGCGCCAGGTCGCTGTCAAGCTCCGCTTTCATGTTGTCGAGCAGCTGTGCGTACTGGGGCGGAGGTGGCGGCAGATCCAAGCCGTCCAGGTCTTGGGGCGTCATGGTGTCGGCAGTAAGCTCCAGATGGGCCGTGAAGCCGAGATCAATGCCTTTGCTGTCAGGCCCTGGTGCTTTGCGAGGCTCGGCTACCTTGTCGCCAAATAGCTTCTTCCTAAACCCATCCCACTTTTCGAGCCGCGCGCGCTGTACTTGGACTCGCTGGTCCAATTGGTCAAGGAGGCCCAGACTCTGATCTTCAATATCCGTCAGTGTCCCCTTCTGGACACCATCCCACACCTGCTCAAATGGGGTGGACAGCAGCCCGCCCTTGCTGGAGCTGTTCTCGCCGTAGAGTATGTTTTCGGTCCATTGGTCGTTGCCCGTCCAATTCGTCTTGAGCAGCTGGCGCACTTGGTACCTCGTCTTGTCCGAGGCCTGACTGCTGGGATCGTCCGCCGCCAAGCTCTTGACCTGCTCGTTGCGCTTCGCAATGGTCTGTTCCTTCAGCGCCAGCAGTTGCGCGAAATCTTTATACCGTTCCCGGGCCACATTCTTGTCCCGCAAGAAGACCCGCAGCGAAGCCTTGTGGGCGAGAAACAGCCCGTTCAGCTCCGTCCGCTCGCCCTTGTAGCCCCAGTTCTCGATCGCGATGTTCTCGGAGATGGAGGGTCGGTAGTCGTGGCCGGCGTTGAGGGCGCGCTCCGCCACCAGCTTCTTCAAGACGGCCGAGGAGAAGACGGCCAGGACTTCTTCGAACCGCTCGCCCTTGCACTCGTCGAGCATGGTCTTTCGGATGACGGCATCGCGGCCGAGGATGCCGTTCTTCTTCGCCTGCTCTAGGCATCGCGTGAAGGCGGCGCGCAGATTGATCGACTGGACTTGGTCGAGAGGGGGGTAGAAAGGCCGGAGCTTGTTCTGCGTCTCTTCGGGGTCCCAGAGGTTGAAGAGTTGGTAGAGCGCCCATTCGACGGCCTGGATGCGCTTCTTTTGGCCGCCGGCTGCATCCTTGGAGGAGAAGGTCGCGGGCGTGATGTCGGGCCAATCCTCCTCCTGGTCCAAGTCGAGAAGTCGCAAGTTGGTCAGGAACAGCGTCCTCGAGGAGGTGGTGCTGGGAAGCTGGACAGTGCTCGCGGCGGCGGCGGCGCTGGGTTGCGTAGGTGCCAGAGGGGACTTGGCCGAGGCGCGTAAAGATATCGGTCTCGGTCGCGTGGAGGCGGGCTTGGGCGGTTGGAGGGCCATCTTTTCATTTCAATTTCGGGGATGAGACTCTGTCTTTGGCAATCGTGACCAGACACAAAGATTGGTACATGGCTCGGAGGGGAAAAGCGGCACCGGCTGGCAGGGCGCATAAAAGGGCGAAGGCCTTGAACCTGACGAACCCGTCCGTGTCTTGTGCGATTGGATTGTTGATGTTGACTTTTGCTTTGCTTTGGGAAGTGCCGGCGAGCCAATGAAGTCACTAGCAACCGCTACTGCCCCCCAATTTCTCCCTAAACTCCCCTAAATCCATCTGGTTAGAGAGCCTGCCTAAGCCCCCAGCTCCCAGCTCAGGCACATTAACCTTAGTGGGGCAGCGGCCGCGAAAACTTGACCGCCACGACCGCCAACGCACTGAAAATCGAAGCCAACATTGATCCATCCCCATCAAACCCCATGCAAGCCAAATCATCCATCCTCGCCAACGAGGCTCCCGTCGTGCCGCCAGCCCCAACAGGACCTGCACCCCTGCCAATGGGAAGCAACTATTGACTGCTAGTCAATTGGGAATCGGACGGATTGGCGAATTTGATTGGACCTGGCACCATATAACCATGGTTCGTCGACACTGGCCATCACTGAATGATCTCGTTCACCCAGCCCCCCCCACCATGTAGGTTGCTTTCAATGAGTGACGTTGCCAGGCCAAGCGGCCACCGCAGGAATAACCCGTCCTTTCTCCATTAACAGCACCTGTTTTAATTATTCCAGATCACAACAGTGGAATAAACGAACACTACTGGAATAATATTCTGTAGAACTGCTTATTCTTGAGGAAACTTGACCGGTTTATTCTCGCACGCAGGGGCTGGCAGGCTTCGATGAGAAGTACCTAGGTTGAATGTGTCGGGTTCTTATATGCCGAACAGCAATCCTTCCGTCGGCAATGACATCCCTAGCTTCAGGTATGCCTTATTCCATGCATACTTGCCTGCAGATGGTGGACATCCGCAACCGATCATTCTCACCAGGAAGTCGACTCTCTACGGCGCAGCACCGATATGCCCAGTGTCGAGCGTATCCACTTGCCCCTCATTCTCCTCAATCTTTAAAGCCTTGAATAATCCCTTCTATCAAGTCATGGGCCAAGTCTATGATCGACGAGCAATGTCGTTGCAGCCGTAACGTTGCCATGATGAGAAAGAACGCGGGGGCGGATATACTTGGATATTCGGTAACAGTATAATATCAGATATGCCTCTCTTGGTGTGACACAACTGGTCTCTCTCTACTTGCATGCATCTTCTTGTGAACGTTATTAGTCGATCGCGATGCTTTGGCTTGTCGCAACTTCTTGCCTTTGGTGGCTCGCTGCCGCTCAACTACCTGCGCATTACAGCAATGTCGACCAAAGATGGGTTGCGCCCGAAAGGGCAGCAGGGGACCACTCTCAGAAAGATTCGTTCCTTGACTCGTTAATTGCCAACATGACGATAGAGGATTTGGGTAAGACGGAAACACCTAAAACTGTGTAAACCGAGTGACTGAACGGGCTAGTCTTACAGGTGCACCTCATGTTTGCCGGGGAGATCATTGGGGTAGAGTCCAAGAATGAATTATACGGTATGAGACATCTCTGGGGTATTCCATACGGAAGTTCGAGGATGCTCACAAAACGCAGACCATACCATGCGCTTCTCCCCTGGCTCGCCCATCGGCGTTATGCACGACTGGTGAGATGCTCGCAAATGGTTTCCAGTCTCCCTCAATGCCATCGGCTCGCTGATCGAGAACCAGGTACACGCTGAACGCCTCTCAAAACAACGAGCTGCAGAAGTTGAACTTGGACAAATCGCGCCTGAAGATCCCGATCATGCACACGGGCGAATGCCTGCACGGAGTGGGGTCCTTCAAGCAATCCATGTTTCCGCAAAGCCTGGGCCTGTCCGCTAGCTTCGATACCGATCTGGTCTACCGGGTCGGGCGCGCCATTGCGAAGGAGGCGCGCTCGGCCGGCATCCACGCCTGCTTCTCGCCCGTTCTCGATATCGGCCAGGATCCCAGGTGGGGTCGGATGCAAGGTGTGGATTGACTCTTCCTGTCGTTTCGGGCAGTCACTAACTGCCAGTCGTTTGTAGAAGCATGGGGTGAAGACAAGATCCTGACCTCGCATATGGGGGTTGCGTATTCCTCGGGTCTGTCGAAGAACGGCTCGTGGTCAGAGCCCGATGCTGTGGTGCCCGTCATGAAGGTACCGAAATGGACACATGTCATGATTTCCGGGCCGGGTGCAAACTGACATCGCCTAGCATTTCGCGGCACACGGGTCACCGCAGTCCGGGCGAAACGCAGCGCCGTTCATGGGCCATGGCAATCGACAAGTGCTCCAGGATCTCCTGACCCCTTTCAAAGCTGCAGTCCAGCTGGGGGGCGCAAGAGGTGTGATGATGTAAATGAGTTTCTACATTTCGCCTTACGGTTCCATGAATTGACATCGAGACACGAACAGGGCGTATAACGAGTTTGACGACATCCCAGCATCGGTTCATCCGATGTTATACAAGGCTCTGGAGGATTGGGGCTACGAGGGATTCGTTATGGCCGATGACACAGGTTCGCCTTATCCACAACCCCAAGCCCGACAGATTGTGGACTTACACATCTTCCAGGCATGATCGAGCTCGAGACAATGCATAAGGTGGCCGACAGCCCGGCTGATGCCATTGCCCAGTGGTTCAACGCGGGAGGCATGCTTCAGTTCTACGACTACTCTCTGGAAACCTACCTAAACGTGAGAAGCTCGTCAAGTTGCGTGCGTACTGCAGGCACTCGCTGACCTGACGTTGACAGACCACCAAAGAACTGATCGCCAACGGCACAGTCGCGTTGAAGACACTGCAATCCCGCGTCCGGAGGATGCTTGGAGTGAAGTGGGACTTGGGCTTGTTCCAGAACCCCCTCATCCCCGAAGACAGCCCTGACCCTCTCAGTCTCGTGGAAGAGCACAGAGAGATCACACTGGAGGCGGCACAGAAGAGCATCGTCCTCCTCGAGAACAGGAACAACACGCTGCCACTGAGACCCCAAGAGCAAAACATTAGCCGCATCGCCCTGATTGGCCCCTTCACGGACACGATGAACTATGGCGACTACTCTGGAGCGTGGGGGCAGTATCCAGCCGGCGCCGCCAAGACATTGCGGGAAGGTCTGCTGGCATATACGAACTCATCCTCTAACACGAAGACCAAGATCGAGCTCGTTTCTAGCTGGGGCGCCAACACGTGGGAATACAATGGCCAGTACGTCATCCCGCCCTACCTGCTCTCCGCGAACGGCACCAAAGGCGGGCTGCAAGCCAAGTACTTCTCGAACCCCGATTTCCAAGGGCAGACTGTCGAACGAATGGAGGCGCCGGCACTGGACTGGGGCATGTACCCACCCCAGGTCTCCCGTCCAACAACTTCAGTGCCGTCTGGGAGGGCGAGCTCGAGTCGCCCGTCGACCTGGACGTAGACGGCTGGATCGGCGTGGCCGTTGGCCCCAACACGACGGCAAAGCTCTACGTGGACGATCAATTGATCATGTCGCACGGGACCGCCGACCAACTGCTGGACTCGAGCACCGTCCTGGGCAACATCATGCAGTACACCTTCACCCAAGCCAACAGCACCCAGCCGCCGCCCGGATCCGCGCCCTTCACTTTCCGCCAGGGCGAAACGTACCGCATTCGCATCGAGTACCAGGCCTACAACCTGCACAAGAAGATCGAGAACGTCTCGTCGCTCAACTCACAAATGGTCCTCTTCTGGAACCTCGTCGACCGCAATAGCAACAAAGCAGTCTCGCAAGCCGCCCAGCTGGCCGCCTCGGCCGACCTCGTCGTCCTCGCCGCGGGCGCGGCCTGGAACTCGGACGGCGAGAGCGGGGACCGCGCCACCCTGGGCCTCTCCCCCTCGCAGGACCGCCTCGCGCGCGCCGTGTACGCGACGGGGAAACCCGTCGTGCTGGTCCTGCAGGGCGGTCGGCCCTTCGCGGTCCCCGAGTTTTATGAGGCCAGCGCCGCGGTGCTGTCGGCCTTCTTCCCGGGCCAGAGCGGCGGGCAGGCCGTCGCCGACGTGCTGTTCGGGGCGGCGTCGCCGGGAGGGCGCATGCCGGTTACGGTGCCCCGCCATGTGGGACAGGTGCCCGTGTACTACAACTTTAAGCAGTTTGCGCGCAAGATCAAGTACCTCGATATAGACTCGGAGCCGCTCTACTGGTTTGGGCACGGGCTATCATACACCACGTTTGCGACGTCCAACTTCCAAGCGCAGGTGCAGGATCAGCAGCGGCAACTGGACAGCCCGACTACGTTCAGCGCCGGCGACACCCTCCGTTTCTCAGTCAACGTCCGTAACAACGGGACTATGCCTGGCAGCTTCGTGGCCCAAGTGTACCTGCTGGCGCGGGTGTCGTCAGTGGTGCAGCCCGTGAGGCAGCTCGTGGCGTTCAAGCGGGTGTACCTGCAGGCCGGGGAGGAGGCCAGCGATATCACCATGGAGCTGGACGTGGACCGGTACCTAACCATCTACAACCGTTGGGACGAGTGGGAGCTCGAGAAGGGGGCCTACACCTTCTCGTTGCTGTCGCACGGGGGCAGCGCGCTGGAGACGGGGTTGAATGTCACGATGCGGTGCATTTAGGGGGGTCTGATGAAATCCCTGGATGTCCATGGGTACCTTGAACAGGTGACCGAGGTATGCGATTGGGGGAAACCGATGCACCTACGTTGGCCGCGCAGGTTTCTGACCCCTGTAATTGTGTATTTCTCTGGTAAGTAGATGAGCAAGCAGATATGAGCAAGCAGATATGAGCAAGCAGATATGAGCAAGCAGATATGAGCAAGCAGATATGAGCAAGCAGATATGAGCAAGAAGATATGGGCAAGAAGATATGGGCAAGAAGATATGAGCAAGAAGAATGCGGGGCAGATCGTTCCCTGTTGGCCTATTAGGGGCGGGGTTCTGCGCGTTAGGCACTCGTAGCAACAGCGGAAGCTCCCAGTCCAACATTCTTTTTTTTTGGAACAAAAACCAGGACTCTATTATCTTCCTTATGACACCAATCATTGTATATACCATTGACCTTCAATCGTGCCCAGATCATTCATCTCCAGTATCGCCATGTCTTGGAACAGCCTGCCGGCGGAGCTCAGGGCGCAAATTGTCGGCCACTTTGAGCTCCCACGGCCAGAGCTGGGCAGTCACTTGCCTTCCCGAGAGTACATGAACAGACGCGCTACGCTGTGGAATCTTTGCCTCACCTGCCGCTCCGCGGCCGTGGAAGCGCAGTCATGGTTGTATCGCACCATCATTCTCTTCCTCGACTTCAGGAAAGTCAAGCCTTCCTCTCTTGACTGTGACCAGGCAACTTCTCCTGCATCTTCCTCAATCCTGTTTGTCCTAAACGGCGTCACAGGCAAACCATCGGACAACCTGGTGCCGCTGCTTCGAACGCTGGCACACAACCCGGCCTTGCGCCTGCACATCAAGTATCTTGCTTGTGCCCTGCCCATTAGCGGTGGCATACTGCGGGCCCGGCATGAGTCCCCATCTGACCGAGAACTACAGAGGGCTACATGGACAAGCTGGTTGAGCCACAATGACGGCTTCTCTCACTTGCCCGAATTTGCAAGACGGGTTCTGGATATCGCCGAGCTCCCAGCGCCGCGCCCGATAATGCCACACACAAGGCGACTCGGCCTTGAGGGCTCTGACGACATTGAAGCTGGTATTGATACCATCGCGGAGAAGACGCTTGCGGCTCTTTTCTGCCTGCTGCCCGAGGTCGACACCTTGCTCATCGAGGGCGTCGATAAATGGCCGTGCGATGTGACACACATGATTCTTGAGGAACTCTTGAAGGATGAGGCGACTGCTTCGGCCGTCCTGCCGAAACTGGCCACCCTGCAGATACAGCTGCATAACGTATCCCGGGACAGTCGCAATCCGGAGCGGCCCATGGTCTCGTTTGATGCCATCTACGCGCTCCTGAACCTGCCGACGCTGCGGCACATCGAGACGTGGCACGTAAACGGATTCCAGTCTTTCTTCGACGTTTACAGTTCGCGGCACGACCACAACGAGTCACGGACCAGGGTCAATCTCCGCCAGTGGTTGCCCAAGATCGAGTCTTTGAGCCTTTCAAGTGCCAACCACCATTGCAGCGACTTGTATGCGGCCTGCCGGGTAGCCACGAGCTTGCGCCGCTTGGCCTTGGATGCGGTCGGGATGCATAGAGGGCACTCGGAATCACAATCCCCCCCTCACGTAGAGGCCCTCAGCTCCGCACTGCTGCTCCGCGCCGAGACGCTAGAGGAGCTGCGCCTGGCCGGGTTCGAGCGCCATGCCCTCAAGCACCTGAGCGCGTCCAACCGCCTGATCTGCTTCCCCTCCATGACCAAGCTCCGGATCCTGACCCTCGACCTGTTCATGCTGTTCGGGCCGTCGGGACAGATCGACCGCCTGTGGCTGCCGGACCTGCTGCCGCCGAATCTGGTGCGGCTGGACCTCTGCGACCGCTGGGCCGACGCGGACGACGCTCACGGCGACTTCCTCCGCCTCCACCCGGAGCTTTACGTCGATGCCTTGGCCCGCCAACTGCTCGATCTGGCGTCAGCGGTGCAGCCGCGGCGGCGGGAAGAGCAGGAGGAGGGCCGGTTCTCGAGGCTGCGTGCCGTGCACCTCCGGCCCGGCCCCAAGTGTGCGCGTCACCGGTGGCTGCAGGCCTTGCAGCTGGGCCACGTTGAGCAAGCGTTTGATCGAGCTGGCGTTTCCTTCACGCATGTTCTGGCTAGGGAAGAGTGCCATTGGGGTCCCGTCTGGTTTGGCCCCTCTTTAATAGAGTCCGCGATCATCCTTTGACCCGTGGGGGTGTGGAAAACACTTTCGTAGGGGGTTAGGTCACGTAGGCCATGGCCTTCGGTGGATCAGCTGCGAACAACAACTCGCCATCGCCACCACCGTCCTCCACATTCTCGTCCTTCTTGTTCTTCGAAGCGTACCACACCAGGGGGTCGATGTGGTCGTTACCGGTGAAGCACTTCCCGAACCAGCCGGAGGCCGCGAGGAGGCCGTCGGACGGCGATGCGGTGGGGAACTCGGCGCCCTTCCAGAGGCCCCTCAGCTCACTGGTCTGGACTGCGGGCAGGGTGTCGAATATTTCATGGGCCTGCTCGGTCGTGACGTTGCCTGCGGCCATGGCGTCTTGGAAAGAAAGCATGATTGCGGCGTCGCAGCGTCGCAGCTTTGGTTATATTTGCCGGGTTTTGATTTCGGGGGGAAATGTAATTCAAGTAGGTCGCCTGACACGGCTCTTTGAATTGAATAAATGACTCCCACGAACCAGATATTGATGTGAAAGGGTGATTGCATCAGGCTCTGGTAAACCGGTAGGGTCAGCTCATGTGTATATGTGCGCCCAATGATTGGGGGGTGATCCGCCCAGTTTACAACAAGCAAACACATGCAGCAAACATGACGGCATGCCGCGCTGTTCATGTTTACATTGTCTTGATGTTAAGTCGCAAGTTGGCAGAGCGGTAAGGATGATGTTTGCAGACGATGGCCGCATAAACTGCGAGGACGAAGCCGCATCAGCATCATTCGGCGACAGTGACAGGATGCATTCGAAGATGCTGCAGGCACAACAAACACATATTACACCGCCTCCCCAAACTCTGACACTGTCATGACTTGAGAATTGCAAACGCCCATGTTTTTGGGATACGGCTGGTTCGGTGTTGGGACCAGGTCAATGGAAGAACTCTTGACAGTTGCCTGTGCAATTGCTGACGTATTGGCACCCGTCGGGCACTTCTGCTCGACAGCTCCTGCCGATCATCAGTAGCGGCATGATCCACGTTGCTTAAGGCTGAGTTGACCGTTGTGGGGAGCTTGTTCCAGGGCGCAGTGTGGAGGGTGAACAGAGGGGCTGCACTAAATGCAACACGGCCAACCTCAGTCCCAGACGTCAACCCCCCACCCCCTGCGAGAATGAACCGACCAAGTCTCTTCAAGAATAAGCAGCTCTACAGATTATTACTACAGTAGTATTCGTTTATCCCACTATTATAATCTAGAGTAAGTGGACTAATTAAGACGGTTTATTCCGGCGGCGGCCACTTGACGTTTCCCAAACAGCCCTGTAGGGCTGTCCCTTCAACCGAGCCGAATCCATGAGACTTGGGGCATTTGGCCCAACTGATGAGCCGTCATGGCGGTGTTTTTATCTGGCTGATGTGGCAGATGTACATGGATGGCAAATGTTCACGTTGTTGGCAATCAAGCCAATTGGGCGCCGCAGCAGTCCCAGGCGGCTTTAATCGCAGCCGGGTTCTCTGGGGCCAACGGGGGGCTCAGTACCACGACTGTAACGCTCTGCTGACCACCCTCCCAGGCCTTTCTTTACTCGGCATCGCATCCGATTTCTGTCGGCAAGTCTCTTCGGATAATCTTCGATTAAATAAATCCAGCTCAAGCCCACGTATTTGCACGCCAGTTAAGTAGTTATCATGAAGATCCTTTGCTGGCAGGTGTGATGTTGGGGGCCAGAATTCAGTAGAGTTGCGGTCGCAGCTCAAGAGAGCTAGGGTTGACTAGAACCCCCACATCTGCCGTGACATCAGCAGTCGACCGGTCTTGACTCCCGCCGCCTTTGGCCTGAGCCACGGGTCGCCGTTCATGGCTGTGCTGTTGGATTTGGACATCCACGATGGAGATCATGGGCAGACGGACGGAATGTAGCAGTACGTTACGTGCGGGTCTGCCCCGCTGGTGGCAGACCAATCAGGTATGCGTCGCAAAAGCATACCCCTGGAGCCGCGGTACTTTCTTGCATGCCTTAATCACCATACTGCTGACGGTATGCGTTATCAAGTCTCCAACGATGGCTGCCTTCTGCCTTCTTCTGGGGCTTTCAATTCCGTTATTTCTCCGAGCTGGGCGGCAGTGTCCAGTCATCCTAGCCAAAATGTCCTACATAATATGGGTCTCGAAAGACGTGCCTCTTTGATTACGACTTGAAGTGTGGCCATTGGCCTGATGGAACTGATTTCCCGTCTTTATTTCTTTCCCTTCTGTATTTCCATCACTGTAAACTCTACGTGGCGAAAACAAAACTTCAATCCATATCAAGTAAAACCGGACGCAACTCGAATTGAAAGGAGAAAGATGACTGTTAAGGTTCTTTGGTCCATGTGTAATCGTTTTTCTTGGAGGATCTTGACGGCTAGAACTACAAGTAGCTACGAACATGTCCAGTCCACCCAGCGATGAACGCCAATATGTACCGCCCATGATATCGAAGAAAGGCTTTCTGGTGAGTATCGGGACCCCTTCTGTAGGTTGGATCCATACTAATGTCGTATCAAGGTCGGTGTCTGGCTCAGTGCTGCCCTCTCGGCCATCACGCTGGCAATGCGACTCTTCTCTCGTTTCCGAGGACCAAAGAAGCTGTTCGCAGACGACTGGCTCATCATCGTCGCGTGGGCCCTCTGCGGGATGTCTGCTATTGTTTGGCAGAAGCAGGCGTCGTATATCTACATCGTGCGGGACGTCATCGCCAGCAACATCCTACCTTCGGAGTCGTTTGCCGAGGACTCCAAGAAGTCGTGGCAGAGCCAGCTATTCATACTGATGTTTTGGACTACGAGTATTGTCATGGTCAAACTATCGTTCCTGTTATTCTTCAGGAGGCTGAGACGGAATGTGACTAAAGGCCAGTATCTCTGGTGGGCGTCGCTGTGTTTGACCGTCTCGGTCTACTTTGTCTGGATCGGGGTCATACCGTACAAGTGCCTGACGCGGTCCTTGGATATGAAGGTGGAGGACGACGCTACCGATTGCGCCCGTCTCAACGTGGTGACTCTGGTCACTAGTTGCGTGTTGGACATCGCGACTAACCTGCTCAGTAAGCTATCGGAAGGTGCGGCCAAGAAATACGTCCCAGCTGACAGACACACTCTTGTGTATTCCGATAAATTTAGTGTGGAACACCCAAATCCGGATGCGCCAAAAGCTGTCGCTGCTGGGGATTTTCTCTCTGGTGATGGTTACGATCGCTATCACAATAGTCCGCGTCACTGTTATCACCGCCACGACTGACGGCACCAAACAATACGACGCCGGGTGGACATACTTTTGGCTAGCTGTAGAGCTGGGTGTTGGCAAGTCAACTCCACCCCTCAATTCCAGTTTGTTTGCTAATGGTCTCAGCTATCATCATCGCTTGTGTCTCCGCCTTTCCGCAGCTATTTTCGCCCTCGAAGAAATCCGAGAAACCAGTTGTGCCTCTCATCTCGTCCTTTAGACGGGCTACACAGCGAAGCAAGTCCAACTATACGCCGCTAGACAACTCACTTCTGGAATCGCATGCGACCGAGCTTCGCCCTGTGAACACTGAACCGGTTCATCTCTCAGACCCCGCATCACACCGACACAGGGATGGCGTAGAATCGACAGGTTGAAGATTGGCACCTCAGAGGTTAAAGAAGGGAGAAATATGATATAGTGATCACATGAGCCCGAGAGCGTATTGAAAGGAGTTATTAGAAGCTACAATAACTACTACATGTACAGCGATCAACCTGTATATAGTAAGTATGTATGGAACCGATAGATACTTAAACATAGCAGTGTTATGCTTCCAGAGCTAGTCATCGCTCCCTGCTCGACTCCGAGGCGGCGAGGCTCAAGCCAGCTCTACCGGCGAGGCCTTCGTCTCTTGTGGCGAAGCTGGCGCGACAGCAACCATGGTGTGTTGACCCCCTGCTTCCGCCGGCAATGCCCTTCCTCCAGCCTCCAATATCTCGCCGCCTCCGACTTGATGGGGCAGAGATCTACCACCGGCTTCGCGAATATGTGTGTCATCCAGTTGAGCCCCTGCCGGCTCAGTCTCTCCCTGAACGGTCTCCTTGTGGTCATTACTCCTTCCAGTGTGGCTATCCGCCTTCAGGCTTCGCATTTTACGGCGATAGTAGGCAGCCAGCCAGACCAAGGCCGCTATGATGGCAAGGGCTCCGATCCCGACGCCAATACCCACGGAGGCGGCTGTGGATAGCCCACTACCAACAGAGCTGTCGGCTCCATTATCAGGGTTGTCCGTTCCGCTGCCAGGACTTGCGGCCGCATTGGTACCGTTGCAGTATAGCACGCCAATCTTTCCTGCATCACGCATCTTCACAAGGGGTGAGCAGTCGAATCCTGCATTCCAGGGTTCTATCCTGGCTTCGGCGGCGGTTGAAAGGTGTGGGAAAAGAGGAAAGGTACTGTTTCCTCAAGTCAGTCACTCCGACCTAGCTCATTGATCGTTCACCCATGTGTGTGACTTCTGCTGACGTACGTGTTCATCCGACCGTTGACGTAGATGTAGTCCGCCGCCGCCAATCGCGAGAAGTCGCCGGGCACCGTCGAGTTGTGATTGCCCATAATAAAGAGCCTCTTCACGTCCGTCAGGCCATTGAAAGATATCTCAAGAAGGTCGGCGTTCTGCGTGATGTTGAGATCCCCGCCTACCGTAGTCAATCGATTTGCGGATAATCCTTCGTCTCGCCAGTCAGGATAAACTGCTGATTGCTTTTGACTGCTCGAATGCCACGGCCCTATCACTAGCGACTTTTGTATAGCTAGGTCCTGGTAGATTCCGAGACTGGCACCCGAGCTCGAGAGAAGCCCGTGAGTTATGCCCCCGTTACCGGCGTACAAGTTGCCGGTTACGCTCTTCAGTGCCTTGAACCCAGTACTAGGAGTGCCCCAGAAATGGGCATTCTCCACGCGGAGATCGGAAAGTGTCTCAAGCGTATCGGCAAGAATTGAAGTGTCCGCAATATCAAGCGATCCGGCGGAGGTCAAGTATGGAAACGAAACGGTGCCCGCGTCATGAAGAACGAGCTCATCCAACGTGGAACAATTGAAATTCTGCCAGTTATCACCTCGAAGTTCTGGGGCTGCCCTGATACTGATGTTGGCGTGGTTGACGAAATTAGCATATTCGTTGGACGGAGTCATCCAGATTTCTGCCAGGGCTGGCGCTTCACTGATGTTTAACTGCGTGAACTGAATGAACTCTGTAAAGTTGATCTTCTGTAGATCAGGGTTGCAGATAACATTCATGCTGTGGTCAAAGGGTACAGCCGTGAAGTTCAGGGAGCCGTTTGCACCCTGTATCAAGATGTCGCCCTTACCGTCAAGCGTCCGCAGAGGGCCGTTGTCAATATCGGCCTGTGAAGTAATGACTGCATCATATTTGTGCCATTCGGAACGGTCCGTTGTATTACACGCTTGGGACGTTAGTCAGGATCCAACGCATGAGAAATGCAGATTTGAGTCTGAGCGTACGCATGGTGCGATATGCCTTAGCAGTGTGCTGCCGCGTCTTGTTGTGGCTCTGTGTTTCGACAAGGAATGAGAGGAGTGAAGGGACACGAGTTCTGACGCCAATTCCATAGACGGGGAAGCCAAAGCATTCATTTAACTTACCACAATTTTAGCCTGATATCTACTTGATTCGAAAGCTAGGGTCTCATGCTTCACAGCATCGGCCCGTTAATATTGTGTAGCCCCAAACTGTCCGGGCAGATGCTGAAGTAGACGGCATGGCCCCCACGACTTTGCTTACCGGATAATAATACCACTGCGACTTCGCAGCCTACGGGCGGCCAAACTAACCAATTACGTGCATGTAAACATGGAAAAGGGTGTCATACAATCGCAATATATGTCACCAAATGAGGCAAGCAACTCTTGGCGCAAGGTTGGACTGTCGATTGAAATACGAAAACGTGATGAATGGTAACACATCCAATTGTCTGTTTCTCTGCATGCAGACACAGGAAGACCCAATGGCATGGTGATGTCCCATAGCCTTACGGCGAAGACGACCATTTCCCCGCTAAGATCGACATAGTAACGTGCACGCCATTTTCGGCACTTGAAAACGATACTTGAGGAAACTGCATAACAGCTACTAAGTGCAAATGGTCCTTTGAGTTTCAAACCGCATGTATTTGTTTTCAGTGCTAATACGCGTTAAGTGTGTAGAAGGACCGGAATGATGTGTTTGCAGCCCCTTTCTCCCCACCCGCAATCCTCGCTAGTCCGAGAGTCAACTTCCGAATTTGAAGTGCCGGTAGTCTAGCATTCGATCCGGACAGACCAGATCCCCTTCAGGGAGTGGCACTGGTGCGAGCTGAAGGCGGTCTTGGAGCCGCCATCGCAGTTGCCGCCTGGGTACCCCCTCACTATGACACACCGCACAGCATTAGTTACGGTCTCATGCACAAGGGTTACTATACTTTGAAAGGGAAGGGATTGTTCTTACTCTTGCATCCGTTAGTGTGGTCCTGGACCTGTACGCCGTGGTCCGTGGAGGCGAGCGCTATGCAATTGTTCCGCGAGTAGGTTCTCGAAGGACCTCCGCCGCCAGAGCAGGTAGTCTTACTGTGCCACTTAAGCTTCATATCCCAGGCCGCGGCAGCCGGGGCGAACACGGCAGCCGCAGTGGCGATGACGGGGATGATGTTGTTGATGAGCATGGTGAATGAGTGCGGTTGATGTAAGAAGATGAGATGTTGGATGTAGGGGTGAGTGAAGATGGGATTGCAAGATGAGAGATATTGAGTCTAAGCCTGGGGAGGAACTGGAGATATTTATACTAGGACGATATGCCAAAGGACCTGATTCCATCGTCTCTAGTCAGACCGGCTACGACATGCGAGTATGCGCCTTACTATCTGTTTCAATTCATTGGTATGCCTCTAGGGCTGACAGGAGCGGGATACCGTCCCATCTGGTCCAAATTGCCGAGAGTTGCAGCCCAATTAAAATGTTCAATTGGTTTACTCAACGGGCCGTCTTAGCTTTCGAATAGCATCGCCGCTGCGGCGGCGTTTCTTTTCGTGAGGCTGGTGCCGCATAGCCGGCAAAATTCTTTAAACAACAATGCTTGTCAGATGCATAGCTGCGATACCATCTCTTGGCCGCATTAAGGCTGAACAGTCGACTAGGTACCGGCTAGCCGAGGCTCAGCCATGCGACCAGTGAGATTCCCCATATAACGACGTATTACGTAAAGCCAAGGGACTACTATCCATGCCGGATCTAAGAAGCAAGCAATCGCGGGCTGTGTATCGTGAAGAAAGCTTCTGCTCCGAACCCCGCTAAGACGAATGATGTGAGCCTCTGTGGATACTCCTATATTTCTACCACCGTGACCATACCGAGCAGACACGCCCAATTGCTGTATGACTAGCCGTAAGAATCGCCAGTAGCCCATGGATCCCCATGGATCCTGACGATTTGACTTGGCAGGCTGTGGAATGATCTCTTTCCATACAGATCGACTGAGGCTGGTGGCATTACTTATCAGGCCCAATCGCGTCTCAAAGAGTACTTAAGGGTGATGGTCATACCAAAAGTTGAGGAGCCACTAGCTGGCAAGACCTGGACAAGGCCCATATCTTCAAAAAGAAAGAAAAAGAAAAAGAATTCCAGTAAGATCCTATACGCCGTATTGGTCGTTTCCGTACCACGTCCGTCAAAGCCGCGGCAAGCCGACCAAATCGTTCAGGCGGGCAGGCAGGCAGAAAGTGCTTGGTTATGATTGCTCCCAAAGTCAAGAAGGATGCTAGAGTTCATCTTGATACATGCAGCAATACTCGGGCAGCCTGGGGTTGTGATGGAGATACGTCGAGAAACATGACAGTTTTTGGGCACGAATGGATGTTTGGGTGTCAACCCGCATGTGTTTGTATTCAGTGATACGCGTCAAGCGCTGTAGATGTAAAGGAATGGTATGTATGTAGCCCCTATCACCCCGCCCACAATTTCATCTAGAGCTAAGTAGCTCAGCCCCGACCCCTAAGCTGAAAGAGAAAGACGACTGCCGCGCTTCGTGTGTCGCTCCTGGTAATTTAGCATTCGACGCGGACCGACCAGACCCCCTTCAAGGAGTGGCACTGGTGAGAGCTAAAGGCGGTAATTGCACCGCCGTCGCAGCTTCCGCCTGGGTATCCCCTCACTGTGTTACGCACGCGATCAGTTAGGGGGGGTTCTCTAACATCTGGGACGGGACCTTGGGCTCATTCTCTTACTCTTGCAAGGGGGGTTGTGCGAGATAATGGTCACGCCATGGGTTGTCGAAGCAAGGGGGATGCAGTTGTTCCGGGAGTATTCCCGAACGGGGCCTCCGCCGTCCTTGCAGTCCGTCTTGCTGTGCCACTTAAGCGACATATCCGTGGCGGCGGCGGTCGGGGCGAAGACTGCGGCGGCCGTAGCCAGGACGGGAACGATGTTGCTGATGAACATGGCGAAGACGATGAATGTGGTACAAGATGAAGTACTGGAAGTGTGTGTATTTACGATGATGGATTGAAGGATGTGATGAGGGGTCTGCGAGATAGAAGAAACAAGCAGGAGTTCAGAGGAAGAATCGCACATATTTATACTTGGACATAATGCCGGAGAGCCTGATCCAGTTGTTTTGGTCATCATTGATTGCCCGTCTTCATACAACCGATCGAAGAAGCCTCCGACATCAGCAAGAAAGATAATCTCACCAAATGCCACCAGGCGTGTGTGCATTTGGCTGTAAGCTTCGATGCATTAATGCAGGTCTATGTCTGCCAGCAGCGGCGTACGACCCAAGCTGGTTCATACTGCTAAGCCCATAAGCCATTTTGCAAGCCACTTGGGCAACGCCTTTAGCCTATGGAACAGATCTATATGGCTTTGCAGTAACAATCCCACCAGAGAAACGTCTGTCTTGGTAAGGCTAGTGCCGCGTATCCGAGCATCCGACGAGGATCTGCAAGATATCTAGTCTTTTAGAATAGGTGGCTACGATGGCAACACTTGGTGTCATTATAGCTGAAAAGCCGGGGACCCCGTTGATTGGGTCCGTCCCGGCCTTGTGGCACCGTATTGCTTCCAAGTTCCGAAGAGCCAACTGTATAAGGGTGTATTACAATTAGCTAAAAGACTGCTATCCTGCCTGATTTCACACCGGTCGGTGAACAAAGTAACCAATTGACGGTGATATACTCAAAGACCCGTGCATGAGGTCTCAGCTGGAGCCCCGCGGAAGATCGTCGATGTGAACCTTGGTTAATGCATTTATCTTTCCTCCGGAATCACGGTGTCTAGCAGGCAAGTCCATTGGCCGAAAGACGAGCTAGATGTGTCACGAGAACAAGCCGTGGCTGCTGACTGTCTGACTCGCCAGGCTGTGATGTGAATTGCTCTCACGCACATTGATCGAGCCTTGTGGTACCAACATAGAGGTCCAATTAGGAGCAACCAGCTAGTACGACATGGAAGACGCCCAAGAACTGCTAGTAATAAACCATACGCCGTATTGGTCGTTTGCTTGCCCATACATCACCCCATTGGCCAAAAGCCGCTGCACGTCCACCACGGTTCAGATAGCTAGGCGGAGAGTGCATGGTTAAGTATAGATACACCACAGTTAATGGGGATGCTAGAGTCATTCTTTCCAGGCACCGAACGTGGTCGAGCTACTCTTTCGTTCTCGCACCCAAAGCCTCTATGACGGCGCCAGCTCCTCTTCCATAGATAGAATCAAGTTTAGAGTTGAATACTCAATGCCAATTCATTGGCTGTATCAGTGAATTCAAACCTCCCTACCTTGGTGGCAACTCTAAGCCATCCCGACAGTGTGGCACTACCTGTCGACCCCCGTTCCTATTGGCTGATTAATCAATTGAGCTTTTCGAGACGTTCGCCAGTCATGATCGTCACGACGAGAATGTTTCTACTCTACGTGCGGCAAAGGGACTTGTTTCGTAAACCCGGTTGATCGGCACGTTCCCGAACACCTTTCAGGTTGCATTTGACACCCATACCCTGCCAGCAAGCCCTTGTAAGATCAAACCGGCCAAATACCCCCAAGAATAAGCAGGTCTCCAGATTATTATCACAGTAGTATTTATTTTTATACAACTATCCCCTAGAGTAAGTGGCATAACTGAGAGAGGTTATTCCTACGGCCGCTTGCTAGAAGATCTTGCTCGAGCCACTTCTAAGGATGCCAAGTAAATGAGGACCCGCCTTGTTGGCTCCCAACCGAAGCCCTTGCGTCTCGCTTAAGAAGGCGTCGAATAACGATGGGCCGTACGGAATATTCGCAAGCTGTTGGCCTTAATGCCAAGTTGCTGTCCCACCTTTGCCGCACCCCCTGGCAAACAACCACCAACAGCGAACTGTGCTGTCTCTTCTCAGTAGTCACACAAAGTTTCCTGTGGCCTACAACCGAACCCCCTTCCTTTTTTCGACAATGGCTTCTCTGAATAGTTTGGTCATTGCATTAGCCGCCTTGTCTTTTGCCTGGTGGATTTACTCCATGGTGTGCCTTCTTCGGAATTACCTAATCGCTCGCAAGATCGGCCTCCCCGTACGCGTACTGTTCATCGCCAGCAACAATCCCTTCTGGTTGCTAGTAGACAGCAAGGTCGTCAGCATCTTGTGCAAGCTCTTGCCATTTCTCCGCGACTCGACCTTTGCTAGATACAATTGGCGGGGATGGGAGGTCCAGGACAAGTGCCGGTCCGCTCTGGAAATGGGCACCGCCTGGGTGCTCGTCACCTCCAACTACAATGCGATCCAGCTTTGCGACCCAGACGCCCTGATGGAAATCTTCAGGCGTAAGAATGATTTCGTACGGCCATTGCAATTTTACAGTAAGTTGTTCTCTGTGTTTTACCGGAATAGTTAAGATGTTGATACTGACTAATGCTCCTACAGCAATGCTAAACCCATTTGGTCCGAATCTAGCCACCGTACGAGAGAGTCCGTGCTTTTGAACGGCTTGAAGCTGACAGTATATACATTAGGTCGAGGGAGAGCAGTGGAAGAGACAACGAAAGGCAGCCAACTCGTGCTTCAACGAGCCCAACCACGAGGTCGTCTGGGTCGAGAGCTTGGCCCAGGCCGACGGCATGGTCCAGTACTGGGCGTCCAAGCCGTCTATCACGAGCACCTCCGACGACTCGCGCACCCTTTCGCTCCACATTCTGTCCCGAGCCGGGTTCGGGAGGTCATTCAAGTTCCAGGGCCACCTTGAGAAGGGGGCCGCCTCGGTGGTCATGAGCTACAAGGAGTCGCTGCAGACCGTCTTGGACAACAGTATCCTCATCATGGCGTTGGGTACCCAGTTCCTCGCCAGACCGTGGCTCCCTGCCAGCCTTCGCCGTTTGCATCGGGCGATTGTTGCCTATCAGGAGTATATGACGGGCATCTACGAGGAAGAGAAACGTTTGGTAGCCCAGCAAGACGCGAAGGCGATGAGCCGCACGCTGATGTCCACCCTGGTCCGGGCCTCGGCCGAGGAGGAGGACCCGGCCACGCGACTGACGGAACGCGAGCTCTACGGGAACATGTTCCTCTTCAACTTTGCCGGCCACGACACGACAACCCATAGTTTTGTTTTTGCCTTGATGCATTTGGCCATCAACCCCGAAGTCCAGGAGTGGATCTCGGAGGAGATCTGCTCCGTCTTGGGGGACCGGCCAGTGTCCGAGTGGGATTACTATTTGGACTTCCACCGTCTCAAGCGCTGCGCTGCTGTCTTGATGGAAACGGTGCGGCTGTGGACACCCGTTCCCATGTCCAAATGGACCGACACGCGGGCCCAGCAGCTGACCGTAGGCGGAAAGACCATCACGATCCCGCCTAAAACGACTATCCTGGTCGCATACTCCGCCGTACACACCCATCCTGACTTCTGGGGGACCGATTCGCTGGAGTGGCGTCCGTCTCGCTGGATCAGGCAGACGAGTGGTGCCGTTGAGGGAGGAAATCCGTTGACGACAGAGGAGGAGCTGATCACTCCGCGCCGCGGCACCTTTGTTGGCTGGTCAGAGGGCGAGCGCAACTGCCCCGGCAAGAAGTTTTCCCAAGTCGAGTTTGTTGCTATCATGGCCGCGCTCTTCCGAGACTATCGAGTGAGCCCGACCAAGAAACCGGGTGAAAGCGCTGACGAGTCCAGGCGCAGGATTCAGCATCAGCTGGAGACTGACTCGGCGCAGATCCTCCTGCTGCAGATGTTGCATCCAGAGCGGGCTGCTCTGAGTTGGAGGAAGAAATGAGAAATTCTGAGCAGTTGATTAGTTATGCCCTGTCCTGTCCGTGTGGTCAGGATACGGTGCGTCTGAGGTTGACGCTCAGCACTCAAGTTTGAAGTTTAAAGCACTCTCTTTCCACTAAGAGAGCTTCCTAGTTTGGCGATGTCTGTAGAACGGCTCCGTATAACCTATCATTCACTGAAATCATTCATGAACTGTGAGCAAGATAGATAGGCCTATTCACATCCATCTTGCTACATTCAACTTCGTTCTGTATTCACCCCCTTAAGCTCGCTGTATAAATTCTCTCTGCTTCAGACACCGGTGTCATGTAATCATCTCACATCTCAATCAACATCACTAACTCAAGGCATTCGCGAGAGATGCAAAGCCAAGCACGTCTATTCTTTACCGACAGGACACACGAAACACCCCACTTCCTCGGCATCAATTGCTAAACATGGCGAAGAGAAACTACAAAAGGGACGACAAGCCCATACTCGGCGGTGCTGGCGGCGGTTACGACCTCCCGCCCATCGACAAGCAGCTCGCCAGCAAGACCGGCTGCGGAACCTACCGCGGCAAGGACAACAGCATCTCGACCGTCGGCCTCGACCTGCCTGTCCCCAAGGAGAATAACCCTCTTGGTACTGGCCCGAAGCACAAACCCGCCGAGACCCACCAGCAGGCCAGTGGCCTTCCCAGTGTGGATTTCGGTGTGAATAAGTTTCTCTCCGCACCATCCCGACAATCCAAGTAGGTAAGTTGAGCAAGCAAGGAGGACAAGTCCCCTTCCGGACCTGGTTGTTCATTTTATGTCTTCAGACAGATATCATGACGAATCGAGCTCTGGCTATGAGAGAGAGGACGATGGTGCTACGAACTGGGGCTAGCACTCAAGAAAAACTTCATAACGGCTGGTACGGTTTGAGTTGGCCACCCAGCACGTTGAATTCGTAATTGAGACCTCGGAAACTACCGATAGCCCTGAGACACACTCATTCAATGAGAATCCGATATGCTCTGTGTTTTATCATTGTGATGTGATCCGGTCTGGTAACTCAAGGACGTCTTACTAATAACCCAAAACAGTATGCCTTTTGAGTCCTTTCAGCACGGTCTTGGGGCCTGCAGTTGTTAGAATCTCTAGTCGCTGCTAGTCCAAACTTGCAGTGTTAGTTGCACTTTACGCTGGGTAGAGAGTATGTGTGTGGTCAATTTCTAGGCTGAGAATCTGTTCAAAAACAATATACTAGTTCAAGGTGAACTAAAATACTGTTTATTATGATCTATTGTGTTGTGTTCGCAGTGCCAGTTTCCATATAATATTTAAGATCCTCCCCGCTCCAAATGGCCGGTTTCTTTTGGCCTCATCCATCATCACCAATTTCGTTAACCCCTTTTCTTATCAGCGCTTTCCTAGAGTTACTAACTTCCTTCTAGTGTTTATACCATAACCAATTCTGATTCATTATCTCGGGACGAATCGCCCTACGTGTGTCATCAAAATGCCGAAACGTAAAGAATGGCACCTGAACAAGCCCACCAGCGGAGGCGGCGGCGGATTTGATCTGCCACCTATCCAACAGCTGCTGGACGGGGACGTCGGATGTGGCACATATCGCAAGGTCCACAATAGCATCGCTACTGAGGGCCTCGATCTGCCCCTTCTGAAGAAGACCAACCCTCCGGGCATGGGACCCGACCAGGCTCCACCGGAGCCGGTCGAGCCACCCACCACCGCGAGCGGTCCTTCTGGCGTCTTCAAGTAAGCAGCTGGCAGTGATGGGCTAGCAACGCTCAATTTCCCCGCCCCAATCCATACCCGATGGTGATATGACTTGTGGTGTACATTCTTTGTTTCCAGAGCAGTAAGTGGCTAGACGAGGCGGTGCACCGACTGATAATGATATGGTTTGGGAAACCTGGGCGGGGAAGATAGAACCTCGGCACTGATGCTGTGGCGTTCTGACATTGGTTTGCATGATCCGACGCATTTAAGTAGTCAGTTACGATACCTCTGCTTGCAGAGGGAACGATCAATAGACTTATCTTACGTCGAAGAGGACTGTTTTTGTGTGTGAGTGAACAGATGATCTTTTGTAATTTTCTTTGTACACAGCCGGCTTTGTTTCGTTGTATATGTACCTTTCAATAGCGACTCGCTCTTTTGCATGTCATTGTTGCGCTTGATGGGGTGACGCCCTTTTGTTGGTATTGCCAGCTCAGGGGCTACTGGCATTGCCGAAAGGGGCGTCACGTGAGTCAATTAGGTGCCAAGTCCGCTCGCAACCGGAGCTATCCGACCCCAGCGCGAGTGGACAGAAATGGCTTCTCCTGTTGTACAACGTGGAGGGACTGGCGTCGACGAGAAGGAAGTAGCCAGCAAAGTGCCGGCTTGTGTTGACGGGGGCAGCTGGTGACGGATGTTGGCGTACACGGTAACATTATCGGAATCCCAATACCTAGGTACGGTCCTACTGAAGCCCATTCAACAGCTTTAGTTCGGACAAAGAAACACAATAAGGCTGTGATGACCCTGTCGGGCGCCTACGTTGGGCTTCCCCTCAAGATTGTGGCAGCGCGCGCCGCAAACACCCTGCAACTCACGCCACATGTAGGATCAAGATCAACGCGCGTTTCCTAGTCCTATGTACTGCCACCAACAGCGAGGCGCGGCAGTCAGCTCAAACGCCACGAACGCCAAACTACCGTCACTTAGTGCCGTGTTATGCGCCTTGGACAGGGGTGAGGCATGTAAAGATGCCGTGCAAAGATAGCAGGTTGCATGTGAAATCGGAACGATTGGCGATGAGGCTCCCGGAGCCCCGAGATGTTTGCTATTCTGGCAAGACTCTGGCCCGGTGAGAATGATTGGCATTTGGCTCACTCTCCCATCTTTATGCAGGGGAAGGTGGGCTGGACCGATTGTTCAGCTGGCGTCAAATCGCGAGTAGGCCGTCGGGCAATCTGTAAATCAGCGATGTCTTTGCCGCCAATTCTGTCGGCGTCGCGTTTCTGTAGAAAAAGGTATGCAAGGCTCCCAAAATCCGTTTCAGCTACTTATTAGGTACCTAAAGTGACAGTTGACGCGGCACCGAGCTGAAGAGGCGGCATTTAAATTAGGCAGCCTGGTCTGCCTTCCATCTTTTGAGCGAAAAGCTAAAAGAATACAAGCAACTTGATCTTTTCCATTCATTCTATCCCTACCTGGCCTGTCTCACTCATCTCCTATGATTCAAAACACAATGTCGGACATCGATAATGCCCAAACTCCCACCTGGGCCCATGGAACCTATCTATACCACGAAATTTCTCTGCACGACGCGAATGAAACCGAGTCACATCCTATGAGGCCCCTGTTGCACCACCAATCCCCATCTCTGAGCCATTCGTATCCCGAGTCTACCTTCTCCTCTCAGTCTACCGAGTACAGATCCAGCTATGGGCAAGACTTCGCGAAGGGAGCCGAATCTCGAACAGAAGGGACGCCCAAAAAGGTGCTTCAAAGTGGTTGGGTGGTGTTCTTGCAGAGTTGGCTATTCCATGTCCCGGCAGTGCTGTCGACGATTTTCATCGTTTACATTGGCTCCATACCGCTCTTCTGGTACCCCGAAGAAGGACCCCGTGTCGGAGATACCGAGTTCTCGCCGAGCACCATCATGAATCTGCTCCAGGTTGCAGCCAAGATGCACGAAGTCATCATGGTCTTATCTCTATCTGCTATCATTCTAGCCATATACCGTCGCCGGTTAATCGGAAGCGGCATCCGGCTTGGGTTTCTGACCGCCGGGTATCGGGTTGGGGATATAGGGTATCTTCTGAGTTCTCCTTTCTGGCGTCAGGGGCTAGACAAGGCCAGGCCTTGGGAAATACTGCTGTGTGGCCTCTTCGTCTTCGCTACGCTCATGTCAGCCACCGTCGGGCCGGCTTCTGCTGTGCTTCTTACCCCATCTCTCGACTGGTTCGACTTTGCGCCTGGTACCGCCTTCAGCAACATGGCATCGCCGCTGATATATCACATTGATCGTAACCGCGTGTGGAATCCAGTTATGCGGGTCGAAGAGAACTCCCGGGAGGCTGATTGGTGTTGGACCCCCGAAGGACTGTACGCTACGTACTGCCCCACGAGCGGCTTTCGGGAGATGACCGAATGGGTCAGGCAGTGGAGAGCGACCAACCTGGCCAGCCCCATCCTATTTCAGGCCGTCGCGTCCGACATCAGCCGGCGCTTGAAGTCCTTGACAGATCCCGGGACATCGGTGATTCTCAGCACAACGCCGTCGCATTTCCTGTTGAATAGCATTGGTTTATTCCAGAACTACATCGCAGCAGAGAACGTTGGCGCTGTATCTGGGCACCCTGGGTCGTCTGGAAAGCTTCGCTACCGACTTCAAACCCAAGGAGGCGCCAGCAAGGGGGACCCCTTTTCGGCAGAACTGTTCCAGCCCTTTGTGCAATCCATATGCCAGATACATAAGAAGGCCGTCTTCCTGGCAATGGAGAGGGTGCCCTATCCGACTAGGGGTCTGAAATGTATGGGAGACAGGGCGTGCGAACTTGCCTCTGTATACCCGCGCTCACTGGAGCCCCAGCGGTCCAGATTCAAAAAAGGAAAGATTGACAGTGATGTGACCAACTACTTTGTGGAGTTTGACAATTCAACCGTTGTCTATCTATCCGGTCAAATCTCAATGCGAAAGGACGACCGAAATCAAGACAATGGGTACCTCTGCAGCGCGGTGGCAAGCTGGATCCCAGCGAATTATACCTTTGACCCGGGTAATAGCAATGTACTAGAGTCGACAATCTGGAGTGATGAATCTATGCGAGGAGTCGGCGGCAACGCGTCCGCCACGGGGCCAATGGTGGCGTTTACCAATTCCTGGCTGAGACTGTTGAACCCGTGGATCGATACTACGGAGGACAACGAGTGGTCGGCACTTGAAGAAATCACAAGCTGGTTCAGAGAGATGACATATACACCTGAGCATGTGGCAGAAGATACCAGTGCGGCTACAGGAGGGAATTACGACAACTTGGCCAAAGAGGCCCTTCTGTCCACAGCAGTCGGGGCTTACCTGACAGAAGCGCTGGCAAGGACTTCTGCTACGGAGTACACGGCAGTGAAGCTGACCAGGAACGACACGGCCTTGACTTACGCCCGCCTGGATTTCCAACGCCAATTGACAGTCAATAATATTACCGTTCACAACGACACCCACTTATACAACGACGCGACAGCCAAGTACATCCTCGGAGATCTCGACAAATTTGAGGAAGAGTATTTTAAAAAGTCTCTTCCCATCGTGCTCGCGGCAGAACGCTACGGGTACGGGACGGGCCAGCCGCGCAAGACCCTGCGCTTCGCCCAAGCCATTCTGGCCACGTACATGGGTGCCGTGTGTCTGTACGCGGCCGCCATCGCCGCCGGTCACGTTCTGGATCTCTGCCGAGACCGGGTGCAGGGCCGCCGCCGCGTTCTGCACGTGGCGGCGTGGTCCGACCTGCAAGATCTGCTGCTGCTTTCTCTCAAGACGCCCGTCCCCGCCGGTGGGGACTTTGTCGACGCTGGCGCTGGCGCGACGTCTAGCAGCGTCTGGAAGAAGATCGTGCGAGTGCGGGCCGACGACTGCGATCATGTGCAGCTTGTGATGGACACTGAGGCGCAGGGGACGACGAGACCGCTGGGAGTGACGGGTAAGGAGAGGTATTACTGAAGGGTTAGCATGTATGGGGTTGGAGGGCAGAGCCGGTAGTAATTGGCAGATGGGTAGTCTACGTATTCTTTCCTAAAGTCCTTTTTCCTGTCTCGTTTAGTTTCTCTCCCCTTTTTGACTCATTGCCAGGATCACCGGCAGAAACGAAAGGCACATATCCGTATTGTATGTTGGGTTGATGTTATTTTGGTCCGGGAACCCAGACTTTGAGTACACGTAGCGTAAATGCATAAGTCGGGGAAGCAATTGGTAGTTTTGTTGAGACTATATAAAGTAGAGCTGCTGTCTATTCACCTTGCATGCGATGACTTGGCTCTTTCTTTGTCATTGGCACTTGGTATCCTGGCCTTGTGCATTTCGTATCCCAGCACCGCCATCCCCCTTATGTACTGTGATACCAAAATGTAACTGACATTCATTGGGGTTCTGCTGGTAGCTGCTGTCAATTGGCTTCTGAGAGCTTTGGTTGGTAACTAGCGAGTCGATTGCGAAGCACATTAGCGGTAGCCATCTGCTTTGATATCCAGCCCAAGATCTCCGGCAACCCTTACCAACATGTCATAGGACGTCAACGACCCCCTAGGATCCTCGTCCCCCCTTTCCTCTAACACATGCAAAACCCTCGCCCAAGCAACGTCGGGCCGAACCATAGCCCGGCACCCGTTCCCGAGTCGCAACGCCGCCACTCTCGTCGCGGTAGGACTGACAAGCTCTATCGACCCCTTCCCCTCGGACCACTCCCCCCTCCCCGACAGCGTCTGCAGCAGCCACCGCGCCCTGTCGGTGTCGACCGGCCCCAGGATCGTCAGACGCACAGAGGACAGATCGAGGCGGACGAGGCGCCGCACGAACTCCCGATCGACGCCGTAGCCGCCGTCCCGCCGGCGCACGGGGTCCACCACCAGTTGCACTGTCGCCACTCTCAACGAAGTATCCCAGCCTTTGGGGCCGGTAAAGGCCGCGAAGGCGTCGGCCGTGTTGATGATGAGGGGCGCTCTGTGCAAGTAGACCGCGGCCTCCTCGTAGACTTGGCGGCACGTGAGGAACAGCGGGAGGGGGGAGGGGAGCCTCTCGGAGCGATGGAACAGGGTCCCGGGTTCGCAGGCGAGGTGGCCGCCCCGCCACTCGCTGAAGCGCATCGTGTCGAGATAGTCGCCCCATCCGCGACGCCCGCACCGCTTCGACAGGTTCTGGAGGAACTCGTGATCGGGAATAGTCTGGCACGGGAAACGGGCGTAGTGGGCGTAGATACCTCCAGAGACAGGAATCACATGTTGGCAGGGGGCGTTATCGGTCAGGAAGGCGTGGTATATTAAGCCCCTGAGCTCGGCGGGGAGGGTCATAAACGACATTGGTGAAGGAACTGGAGTGTGGAGAGCTGAGTGAGTCGAAAAATGAGACCTTGAAAAAGGGCGGCGGAAACTTTGAAGTTGTTGGTATGTCGCTGTGGATGTTTGGCGCCTGCATTATGACTTCATTCGGGCCATGGATCATGTCAGCACGTGACCGCGTTTCACGAATAGATGTCTTTCAAACAGCTCGGCAATTATAATATTTCGAGTTAGCTCTGACTTGGCCTATGTTAAATAACTATCCAAAAAATGTACAGGCAAATCCTCTTTCTATGGGCAACATGTCAAGTTGATGGTCACGTGCCTCGCCTGTAGAACCATGGCCATTTCTCCCAACGACACACACCGTAGGTAGCACACTCAAGAAACCCCAGACTTGGAAAGTATTTGCAAGCTCTCCCTACCGGTCAAGCGGCTATCGATAGTGCTCACGAGGTAACCGGCACTCGAGACCTCGCTACACAGTCCCCATGGTACTTAGCTCAGAGACCCGTCGCCGTCAGGTGGCGCTTGCCCATCATTAGGAGTGGACTGGATTACCAGCTCTGATTGCTTGCCATACAGCTGGGTCCAGCCCAGCGAGCAGCTATCCGCTTTCGGGTGTTTGACCATGACCCGACCCGAGGAGGATCCAGTTAATATCGCGAGGTGGTAGTGCCGGGCGCTCGCGGTGCATAGGCTCATTGGCCCGCAATCTTGGATGTGTCCGTTGTTGTCGCAGGAGAAGCTTACACATACATAGGCAGCAAGACAAAGAGACGGGACGCACCAGCTCTTTTATTAAATTGTCATACCTCAACCTACATGCTTCTCTCGGGACGAGATGCTGGTGTTCCGTCTGAAGGTCACGTCGTCTGTGGTGTTGGTGGGAATGGTTCCCGCCTTACCGTCGCAATGGACGCCCCAATGGGGGGCGGCATTGCAGATCTTGGCGGAACTAGCCAAAAGAGCCGATGCTGGGGTCTGGATTCTGGTTGGTGGTAATATTACTGCATCTTATTGGCTTGGCCGAGGTACCTGCATATCTGCGGGGTAAGACCTTGCCCCCAAAGCGCAAAGCGTGTGTTGGTAGGAGCTACTTGCCACTTGGCCGCTTGGTCTTTCGGGGTAGAAGGGGCAAGAAAGGATTCGGAGAGGGAGGAGTCGGAGTTTATGGCTTTTGGGGTTATGCATATGCGAAGAAACAGGCTGATGTCACCTGCAATGGTCGGGGATAGATGGCACGCTGTTGGGTCTTGTTCTCATAACACCTGTGCAGACGGCTGGACTTCTTCCGTGGTGGCCCGTTATTGACCACTTGATTGCAAAGTGGATCGTCATGTAACTCTGCAGTCGGCTGTTCAATTGGGAATTACGCGAACACGGGAGAGCCACGGGAGTTATAAGACGCCCCCGGATTCCGCGCGCGCTCTTCAGGCCCAGTAATTCCTCCGAGTTGTCTGCTAATACTTCGTCCCGCCCCCCGTCGCTCGCCGAATCACTCCACCATAAGTGTCGGTCTGACCCCGAGTCCCTCGCTCATTCTTCGCTCTTGACTCTTGTCGCATCCTCCATATCCAGTCCGGAAGAACTGATAAGAATAAACAGTCATGCGCTACTCTTGGATCGTCGCACTGATGGCTACTGCCGGCGTCGCGCACCCCTCCGGCTCTCCAAAGCCCGGAAAGGATGGCAAGTTCACGATTGAGTCAAAGGGCATCAAGGCTCAGGCAAGTCTTCATACCAATGCCCCGTGGACGACGGATCAGGCTGCTAACCTGGCTTTCAGTTCATCCCCTACGGTGCCACATTGACCAACCTGTTCGTCAAGGACAAGAACGGCAAGGACGTCGACGTCGTCCTGGGCTACGATGACATCGAGTACTATCGTAAGAGCACCACCAATGACCTGCTCCCTTATAGACGGACACTATCCTAACAGTCCTCTCTTCCAGCCAAGGACCCCGGCCACCCCGTGTACAACTCCATCCCGGGCCGCTACGTGAACCGCATCGGCTACGGCCACTACGAGCTGGACGGCAAGACGTACAACACGGAGAAGAACGACGGCGACAACACGCTGCACAGCGGCACCAACAACTGGTCGTACCGCACCTGGCAGGTCGCGAGCGCCAAGCCCGACTCGGTCACCTTCTCCATCTACGACAAGTCCAACTCGTCGCAGAACATGCTGGGCGACGTCGAGGCCAGCGTCGTGTACAGCGTCAAGGACGGCGTGCTAAACATCAAGATGGATGCTAAGTCGCTGGACCAAGCCACACGTAGGTTTGAATTGACAAGGGGAAGATAAGATGGACATGGGATACACTTGCTGACAACTGCCCACAGCACTCATGTTGACGCACCACACCTACTTCAACTTGGATGCGTTCAAGAACCCCGACACCGACAAGGTGTGGGAGCACACGCTGCACATGCCCTGTAAGAAAGATCTCGCTGTTTAACCAGACCAGAAAAGGGATATAGCTGACCATCGCGTCCGCCTAGACTCCGCCAACTACCTCGAAGCCGACCAAGGCGCCCTCCCCACCGGCAAGATCCTGACCGCCGCCCCGGGCAGCATCAACGACTTCGCCAGCCGGCCCGGCCTCGCCCTGGGCCACGCGCGGGACCAGCCCGGGTTCGCCGGCAACTGCGGCGCCGACGGCGCGTGCGAGGGCTACAACGGCTACTTCACCATCGAGGGCAAGCCGTCCGCCGACGCCGTCGTCGTCGAGCTGGCGAGCCCCTTCTCGGGCATCAAGGCCGAGCTGCGCACCGACCAGCCGGGCGTCGTGCTCTACTCGTGCAACTGGTTCGACGGCACCGCGCCGCTCAAGGCGGACCAGGGGCTCGAGGACAGGCGCAACGTGACGCGCTCGTCTTGCGTGGCTATTGAGGCGCAGGACTATGTGGATGGGATCAACCAGTAAGTGAATATCCTTCGGTGGTAGTGACGTCTGAAAACACATGCCTGGGTCTCTTTTCTCTTTTACCCCGCTACGAAGGCTAAGACATGTCTGACCTATTGTTACACACAGTCCGGAGTGGGATCGCCTGGACGCCCAGATCAGCAAGCCTGGTGACAAGTACAGCTGGGAGAGCTCCTGGACATTCAGACAGCTCTAGATCCCAACCCAGACGGTTGGTTGATGGAATCGAGGTAGTATATACGTGGTGTAACAAGGATCAATACGGATCAATCATGAGACTTTCAATTGAGCTATCAGTTACATCACTTCCATGCCTCCGAGTTTCGTAGCAAGTGCCTGTTTATCAGCGATCGAATGCTACTCGAGTTTTCCCTGGCGTGATCGCGATTCTCAATGACCAAATGCGAGAGTCAATGCACCCTGCCATGTGAACTGGCAAACACGCCGGACAGGTTGACCGCGTTCTGACCGACCCCTGGCCACGGAGATAGGGGTCCCCGATCCGACTGTCCGCGTCCCGGCACCACCCAACCAGCTTCTTCCCCACACTTGCATATGCATAACGCCAGCCCTGTCAGCAGCCAACAACCTGCTCAACGGAGAATTGCCTGCGTGGGATCTGGAACCTGGCAATCTGACATCGGGGCAAGCACCCAGTAGGTATGCTCCGGCGCAGGCCAAGACCACGATTTCCCCGCATGGGGTGGCGTCGAGGTGTGCAACCCACCAAACCAGTCGAGCGGGCCCCTCGCCCCGGTTTCTCGTTTGAGCTGAAAAGCAAAGGCGAAAACCCACTCTCTTTGAGACACATGGAAATTCTGCTTGACTCTCTTTATGTTTGACATGGGGACGAAAACAACACGCCTGGGAGTCGCGGGGTGAAGAGGTGCGCTCAGATCTTGACTAGCGAGCCTCCAGTTTGGGGGCTGTTAGCCACCCTTTCTTGGCTGTCATTGCGCCATCCCGCAGCTTGAGATGGCGCCAGTAGCAGCCAACATTCAGTCTGATAGTCAACGCATTTCAGATATTCAGCCATGAAATATGCAAAGATAAAAGTATGTACCAAGAATAACTCTACCCAAGCCCCATAGTAGTAGTAACCCCAACCGCCCAACACCCCCCTACCCCCCTATTCACACAACCCCCGTCCGTCCCCCCTCACCCCCTACCTCAGTAGCCTTACAAGCACTGCGAGTAGTAAGGATTCTGGAACTGGCAAGTCGTCCCCTGCACGCACGCGTAGCTCCCCGTCCAGTCGCGGCCCCCGCACTGCCCGTAGCGCGCGTTGGCCTGGACGGCGGGGAGCGCCAGGATGCGCTCCGCCGCCCGCTCGGCCGCGATCACAATATACGAGGACGGGTTCGTCGTCACCATGCCGGGGAAGATGCCCGCGTCCACGACGAAGAGGTTGTCGGTGCCGTAGACTTTCGTGTTGAGGTCCACGACGGCGGTGCCGCTGTTCTTGCGGCCGTCGTCGGTGCCCATCTTGTTGGTGCCTGCGGGTCGTGTGTTAGTGGGCGCAGTTTTGGGTGGGTCATGATGGAGATAACTTACCGATCCAGTGGTTGGCGCGGCGGTTCGAGGTGGCGACGACCATCTGTAGTAGAGTTAGTGAATCATGTCACGGGCAATTTACCAAAGCGTTGATCAACTCACGTTATTGACAAAGTCCTCAACCGTCTCCTCCGGCGCCGGCACCCTCCACTTCAGCCCCGGGATGTTCTGCTCGTTGACAGCCGCCTGCACGTTCTTGATCCCCTGAATCACCGCCGCTACGTCCTGGGGGTCGCGCAGGTAGGGCACGGTGGAGACGACGGTGTTGAGCGTGGGCGTGATGGTCATGCGCCCGCGCGACGTGGCGCCGCGGCCGAGGTACTGGCTCATGGTCATGGCGTAGCCGTTCTCCACGCCCGCGCTGCCCTCGACGCGCGACGTCCACTGCATCTGGCGCACGACGCCGTCGGCGCCCTTGACCTCGTCCCACATCATGGGCCCGATGTTGGGCGCGGCCTGGGCCAGGATGCCCGCCCGGCCGCCGAGGTAGAGGTTCTTGTCGGTGGCGTTGGGCGCGTCAAAGGCCTCGTAGAAGTCGTAAAACACAACATCCGGGTGCTCGACGACGAGGTCCGTGTTGGTGTGGTCCTCGAGGTTGTAGCCGACGGGCAGGTTGATCCAGTCGTCGCTCCCGATCATGCTGGCGCCGTCCGCGGCCGAGGCCTTGACCACCTCGAGCTGGTCCTGCGGCCCGATGCCGCTGCGCATCAGCAGCTTGGCCGAGCCGAAGGCGCCGGCCGACAGGATGACGCGGCCGGTCACGGGCGTCAGGTTGACGGTGCCCTGATAGCCGCCCTTGAGGTAGGGCTCGACCTCGACGCCGGTGATGTGGCCGCCGCTGCGCACGACGCGCTTGACCGAGGTCTGCATCCACAGCTTGAAGTTGCCGCGCTTGCTGGCCGAGTCCAGGTAAGTCGCCATGGGCCCGCCGCGCTCTCCGTGGCTGTACATGTAGGCGGTGTGCCCGAAAGTGCGGTTCTTCTGGTTGTTGGCCGTGTTGGCCGCGACCTCCTTCCAGCCGCCCTTGCGGAGACCGGTGGCGAGAACGTCGTAGCCCTGCTGGAGGTACAGCTTGCCGTCTTGGGAGGGGTGGTCGGTGCCGGGGATGCGGGAGAAGACGCGGTTCGTGGCACCGGCCATGTCCGAAGCCTTCCAGCCGTTGGGGAAGTTGTAGTCCCAGTCGGCCGTGTATGGTTTCCACCACAGGCCGGCGTTGATGGCAGTACCGCCGCCGAGCACACAGCCGGACATCTGGTCGGTGTCGGTGCAGGCGATGCCGGCCGAGTCTTGCCAGATCTCATTGCACAGGCCGGGGACGTCGTAGCGAGTCAGGTTGGTCCCGTCCAGCCACGCCGGCTTGTTGTCGCCACCCCATCGGCCGGAAGAGGGAGGTCCCTTCTCGATCAGCAAGACCTTCTTGCCGGACTCGCTAAGCTTGTCGGCAAGGGGAATGCCACCAGCGCCGGCTCCGACGATGACGTAGTCGTAGGTACCAGTGGGGACGGGCACTCCAGTCGGGGGCGCGGTGGTGGTGACGGGAGGAGCGCTCGACGTGCTGGTAGTGGTGGGCGGGCTACCTCCACCACCTCCACAGCCAGTGACGGTCTTGGTGGCAAGAGCCGCCCATTGGGTGTAGGAGGGGTTAGCAGCGGCGCTGCCCAGCTGGGCACCGAAGATACCCTGGGCCTCGTGCTGCTTCATGACAACCTGGGCAGGGCACTCGGCATTGGTCGGGTTGGTGAGGGCCGCCGCCCAGCCGAGGACCATGACGCCGCTGCTCGTAGACGCGGACCCGGTGCTGCCTCCCTGGTTCCAGCTAAGGCAGTTCTGGCATCGGAAGATGACGGAGAACCCGTCGTCGCCCGTGGTGGAAGAGATCTGGGTCAGCTTGGCGTCTCCCGTGTACTGCACCGGCAGGTCGTAGCCAGTGGCCCACAGGAAGCTGGTGTAGACCTCGGTCTCGTAGGGCCAGGCCATCAGCAGGAGGCTGTTGGTCATGGGTCCGCCCATCGAGACACCGCACCAGCCGTCTTCGGTAGCGCTCGTGGAAGAGCATTGCTGGGTAAGTCAGCAAACACAAACGTGCAAGGCTTCGGTCGCGATACTGGGGGTTACCTACGAAGATACCAATGAACTCATCGGCGTCAACAGTCAGGGCATCGGATGGCAAGGCCACACCAAAGGTCATGCCACTGGAGACGGGCCAGGTGTTGAAGACAATACCAGTGTCGGCATCGGTGTAAGGCGTAGGTGTTCCACTTTGGGCCCATGCTTGATGCAAATCTATGTTCCGTCAGCCTCGGGGGAACCACTGGAACATAAGAGACGAGTTGAACTTACTCGAGCCCACTGCAGCGAGCAGGGACAGGAGGCGGACGAAGTTGCCCATGTTGACTGGCTTGTGATTGACGTGGCAGTCCGGGGTTCGGGCAGGTAAAGCTTGGGAAGACCTAGCGACTTCTACGAGAGCGCCAGTCCAGCATTGTTGCGAGGGGCAGAGTCCAGATATATATTCGCCATCATCGGAACTATGGGATCCAAGACCCTAGAGTCCAAGGCGCCACATATCGATCCAAGCCCGGGTGGAAGTGCGGGATCCCGGGGTGGGAGGCAAAGGACCTGTTGGGACGCATTGTGATAGGAGGGATATCTCTCCATGTGCCAGCCCCAGTCAATCCGGCTGGATCCGAACAGCGTTGGGCAATAGCATGGTGTGGACTCGAGGTTGCGGAAAGTCTGAACCGGGTCCCAGCTGACTGCCATGCTGCGGGTTGCAAGGCCGACGAGAGACTCATCACTAGGCGATTAGTCAGGAACCAATCCACCGCCATGCGGCACCAAGCAGCTGGTCCGGCTGCAACCCTCCTCCATTCCCGGGTCCCAAGCCACAATATCAGCGAGTGTGGAACCGAAACGCTGAACTGTAATCGCTGGCAGCGGCTCGTGTGTCCCTTTTGGAGGAGCCAAGAATGTGGTGGACGGTCCAGGCGGCAGAACGAGTTAGCCAGTGTAAGCAAGTGCAGAGGTGCGCGGCGAACCAATTCGTTCGGATTGGTGGTTACGTGATGCAGAACAACAATAATCCCGCGTCCGTCAGCCCAGAATGGCACGGACACTCTGCTGCATTGGGGGGCACACAGGCACACGCCGCCGGGGGGTTGGGTGAGATTTCCCCGATGCAGCGCACCTTGAATCTGGCGACCTGCCGATTTGGGCGCGGAGGCACCCAAAAGAGACCCCGCAACAGCGGCCCGAAGGACGCGAGAGGGGCGATTTGGAGAAGTCTCGAGTGAACACCAGGACCAGCCTGCCAGCCCCTACAGGACGCCCCTACTCAGTGCCTGTCCCCTAGCCCCCAGTTCAATTGTCGCTGAACCAGTGCCAGTTCCTTTCATTGAATGCTCCCCTAACCTAAGTACTTACTTAAGCACGCTGTCACAACCCACCTGTAAGCAGCAACACACCCACTCAACCCGCGTCGTCGGCTCCTTCGCCAAATCCATCAATGCACATGTTTATCCTTTTCTCGATACGCACGTCAAGCCCGCCAACTTACAATTTGCTTCTTTTTTGTGTGACCAGACCCGGCTCCTCGTCGTTTTTGGACGAGTCGACGCGAGTGCTCCTCGTGAAAACCTAGCGTCCCGCGACTTGGCGCGGAAATGACCTGGTTCTGCAGCATGCATTCCTTGAGCACGTTTTTCACATGCGGGCATTGAAGGCTTGGCGCGTAATTACACGCTGCATTGCACGCATCCATGCACTTTTTACACCAATACGGCCAAAGCTCCGAACACGACTTTTGCGACATCTCAGGGTTCATGAGGACATAAGTGAAGCGCATTGCACCAGCATTACAGACCTAAAAGAGTCCAGAGAGATCTCGTCATGCCAGGGGCTGGAAGCGTCCACTGGAGAATTTGGGTTCCAAGCTGACGGCTTTAGTGCATGCCTTGTCTAAGGTATTGGAAGTAAGTTACAGGCTTGGAAAGTACCAGGTGCCAACCAGGAATTCACATGGCGAGTAAGGCGATGATTATGTTATGGTTTGTTCATTTTAAATTGATATCATGGGTATTCTTTTCTTCTATCTTCTCCTAACGTCATATCATCGAATCATCGAGACCCTGCTCTAGAGTCTCAGCTTGGCGGGCGGGCCCTGGGCCGAGCCGGCGACGGCGCCCTGGGCAATCGACACGGTGCCGGCCTCGTCGTCGTGGGCGACGAAGGCGGAGGCGTAGAAGGTGCCGCCAAAGGTGCAGCCGACGTCGGCGAGCTGGAGGTTCAGGCGGCAGGTGTCGGGCGCCTGGCCGGGGGCCTCGGCCATGCTGCGGTAGGGGATCTGGACGGTGGCGACCTTGCCGTCCTTGCCGGTGAAGGCCATGTCGAAGCCGGCGTCGACGGGGATGTCGGCGCAGGCGGACGGGTAGCGCGGGGCGATGAAGGGCCGGTCGGCCTCGAGGCCGGTGGCGGCGAAGAAGGCCTTGTCGTCGGTGGGGAGGGTCATGCCCCACGTGCCCGAGTCGACCAGGCAGCCGGGGACCTTGGCCGGGTCGACGGCGGGGATGACGGTCTTCTTGTCGCTCTTGCCGTCGATGTTGACGGCGCTCACCTCGGGCATGGCGACATAGTAGTAGCCCTTCTCGGCGCGGTCGACGCCGTCGTTGCGGACGGTGGCGAGGTCGCCCGAGTACTTGCCCTCGGGGATGGGGCCGAAGTGCAGGGTGCCCATCTGCGGCTCGTTGATGTCGGCGGGCGGCGCGTCGAACCAGATGGAGAAGACGTCGCTGCTGAGGCGGCCCTGCTTGAGCAGCTCGGGGTGGAGCTGGGGCCCGCCCTGGACGGGGGGAATGGGGGCCAGGCCCATGATGCTCTTGTCGTAGTGGGCGCCGTTGCAGGTGGTGCTGGAGGACTTGATGTGGATGAAGTTGCAGCTGGCCACCTGGACGTTCTCGATGGGCGGGTAGCCGTGGTCGAAGTTCATGGTGTCGTTGACGGCCGTGGGGCAGACGATGCGCTTGCCGCCGCCGCCGTAGAGGTAGACGGCCTTGCCCTCGTCGTGCGGGCCGCTGTGGCTGGAGGACTCGGGCCAGTTGAAGAAGGGCTCGACCGTCTGGTTGCAGGGGCCCATGGCGCCCAGGTAGGGCGAGCCCGAGTTGACGATGGCGTCGGGCCCGGCCACCCAGTAGCCGTAGCTGCCCGTGTCGACGACGGTGGGGATGACCTTTTCGGCCGGTGTGCCCCAGGAGACGTTGGCAATGACTTGCTGGTCAATCAGGGGCTGGTAGAACACTGGCATGGCCAGCGTACCGGCGGTGGGAGGAACAGCGACCATCTTGGAACGAGTGTGGGAGTGAGTGAGTGAATGGACTGCTGCAAAACGAGAGTAGTAGTGGGAGTTGGTTGGTGGGATGGTGGTTCTTCCTTCTCAGTCTGGGAGTAGATGCTATATAGTCCGGCCTCAACTAACGGTCAACCAAGCATTCGGAATCCGGATGCACCATGTGGTACCATCGAGACAGGGCGAGGCTCGTGTTAGTGGATCATCGAACTCATCACGAACATTTTTTACCTGTCAAGCTTGGTACCGAACTCCCGAAGAAGCTGAATTCCGCGATGCGGCAACAGGGATAGGCCTGAGCTGCCTTTTTTTAGAGGTGAAATCCACCAATGGGCGGCCGCTAAGCGTCAGGGGCCGGGTTGCCGGGTGGGCTTTAGTGGGCTTTGGTGGGATTTAGAAGGCTAAGCCGAAGGCTAGGGTGGGCTAGGGCAGTGCCGACGCTACAGCCCCTGTGTTTGACGTTTAAGACGGGGCCGGAAATGAGCTTGTCGATGGGTCAGTACCGACGGATACTATAGTTCCTAATGCATTGCAACACTTGACCGCCATGGCTAATACGAACTTTTGCAATGCGACTCTGTCCCAACACCGAGGACGAGATCGATCCACGATGGCACGGCACCAACGATAGGGCGGGCGCCGGCAGCTGATCGTTACTATATAAGTGACCTGGTATGCGATCGGTTATCTTGGCTTTTTTTTCCTGCTCCCACGCACAGTTCAGCCTGCATCCCACTTTCACTCTCGTTTTTTGAAAATGTTGGCACCTACATTCGTTTCGCTACTCCTGGCGTCCGGCCTCGTCTCCGGACTGCCTCAACCCGCCGACAACCTCGTCGAGCACGAGAGAGCGGCCTCCGTCCCGTCGTCCTGGCAATTGGTGCGCTCGGCCACCCCCGATGACATCCTGACGCTGCGCATCGCCGTCAAGGAGCACCGCAAGGTAGACGAGAAGCACATCCTCGGCCGCAGCGACCCCAAGTCGCCGCTGTACGGCAAGTACATGAGCGCCGAGCAGCTGCGCGCCCTCCTCCGCGACTCCACCTCGGCCACGGCCCGCAAGGCTTCGTGGGACAAGGTCCAGCGCTGGATCGACGAGCGCAACATCAACGTCGTGCGCGACAGCGACCGCGGCTTCGAGATCAAGATCCGCGCCTCCGAGGCCGAGTCCCTCTTCGGCACCAAGTTCTCCTACTACACCCGCGACGGCGACGACCAGCCCGTCGCCCGCACCGAGGCCTACTCGCTGCCTCTGGGCATCCGCGAAGACGTCGACTTCGTGTACCCCACCGTCCACTTCTTCGACGGGGCCGGTAGCCGGGCCCGCGCCCAAGAGGAGCCCCGGCTGGACCGCCGCCAGCACATGCCCACGGGCCCCTGGGACTGCAGCAAGTACTACTGCCCCGCCAACATCTCGGCGCGGTACAACATTGACTACGTGCCCGAGACGGCGTCGGCCAGCAAGCTCGCCATCGGCGGCTTCCTCGAGCAGAACGCCAACGAGGAGGACTGGAAGAACTTCACGTCGCAGTACGGGCTCAGCAAGACCGGCGTCCAGGCCCCCTACACCGTCGTCAACGTGAACGGCGGCGACAACCGCCAGGAGGTGGCCAAGGCGGAGCTCGAGGCCCAGCTAGACCTCGAGTGGAGCACCTCCTTCACCGGCCCGCTCAACGTGACCTACCACCTGGTCGGCGGCCGCCCCCCGGCCCAGGAGCAGCCGGGCAACGTGCCCGTCACCGGCGACGCGAACCAGCAGGAGCCGTACCTCGAGTACCTCGACTACCTGCTGGCCCAGGACGACATCCCGCAGGTCGTCTCCATCTCCTACACCGACGACGAGCAGGCGGTGCCCCAGGCCTACGCCAACCAGGTCTGCGACCGCTTCTCCTACCTGGCCCTGCGCGGCGTCTCGGTCCTCGTGGCCAGCGGCGACTCGGGCGCCCAGGGCACCCGCTTCAGCGACTGCAAGGGCCCCGACGGCGAGTACCGCTTCATCCCCACCTTCCCGGCCTCGTGCCCCTGGGTCACCACCGTCGGCGCCACCACGAGCTGGGGCGGCGTCGCCGGCTTCAGCGCCGCCGGCTTCTCCAACTACTTCCCCCGGCCCGAGTGGCAGGAGGCCGCCGTCGCCAAGTACATCGCCTCGAGCGACACCACCGGCGTCCCCGAGAACCCCTGGTTCGCCTGGAACGCCTCGGGCCGCGCCTACCCGGACCTGTCCCTGCTCGGGACCGAGTACCTCGTCATCAACCGCGGCATCGCCACCACGGCCAAGGGCACCTCGGCCTCCACCCCCGTCGTCGCCTCCATGATCGCCCTGCTCAACGACATCCGCCTCAAGGCCGGCAAGCCCGTCCTCGGCTTCCTCAACCCCCTCCTCTACGCCAGCGACGTCGCCGACGCCGGCTTCAACGACATCACCGAGAGCAACGTCAACGGCTGCTCCAACGCCGCCCACCAGCAGCCCGGCTTCAAGGCCGCCCCCGGCTGGGACGCCGCCTCGGGCCTGGGCGAGCCCGACTTCGCCAAGCTGAGGAAGCTCTTGACTTAAGCGGAGGACCTTATTTAAAGAAAGAAAAAGAAAAAGATCATGAAGAGACGTGACGACATAATGTTAGAGGAATTTCAATATTACATCTATCTATACCTGCCTGTGTATGTGCTTGTCTAGAAAAGAGTGAAACCATGTTTTCTTGTTTTGAATTATGACCCCTTCCTCATCGTAGCCTTCGGTCAGTCATCCAGAGAAAAAGGAAAATCCAGGACACAGCACACGTACCTATTTTGAGATATTGACGAGTAGATGAGAGGAGAGACGAATTATTCAGGCTACAAGGAGTAACCACTTAGCTGAAGGAAATAAACCCCAAAGGTAACTTTCACCTTACTGAGACTCAGATCTGGTTGCCTCGGTACATGTATATATGTACCCAGGCCGAACGTTGCTCGACCATCATATCGCAGTGGGATCCTTTGTTCAGTGTGACGGGTTGCCTGGAGAAACGGCCCCAGATGGTCTTCATTCCTGACGTAAAGACAAAGCCCACTGCCTCAGCAAGGCATTCTGAGGCATACGATGCCATGCCTACTGGTTTGTTTAAACGAACTGGCACTTCGGCAATCGTTGGCCCCAGCACTCTGACTACCTATCCCAACACCTTCGCCCAGAACACCCGGCACGATGATGGGCAACCCTTCTTGGACTACCAGTCATTGGGGACCCATGAGCCCGGCGGCCCAGTCAGGACGACGGCCTTTCTTCGGGGTAGAGCATATATTCCAGTACAAGCAGAAGCGCGGCCGCCCCGTCGGCAAGCGCGAGATGGCCGAAAAGCACTACAGACGGGCCGCCGGGACCGTCTTCGTATTGGGGGCAATCCACGTGTCGGCAATATCCTAAACACCATTCCGCAACGCCCGTACCCCAAGCTTCGGTCGCACCGCGATCATTACCATCGCGATTGGAAGGGCCAGCGAAACTGGCTTTGCGAGGAGATGGCTTACGGACCTGAGGACTTGACGTGCGACGCGTCGACTGGTGGTGCGACGTACAGTGTCAGCAAAGCCCCGAAGCGTGAAGGAACTTGGTATTGATCACTTTTGTTGTATCATCACAAACCGGTCAGGAAGAAGCATCACGACTGGCTTCAAGAAGATATTCATAGACCACCGATGACTTGGTAAACGACGTCACGGGGAGACGTCCAGTCTATAACATTAGGAAAGCTCTCAAGCTCAGGGGCAAAGCCTAATCATGTGGGTGACATGGGGTGACAGATTGGAGACTCGGCTTTCCTGTGGCTGGAACAGAACTGCGACTGGATGGTAGTTGAACTCTTGGTGACAACGCAATATGTTTACAATACGCGACTTGCTCATGATTACATATTGTAACTGGCAATGCGCGGTATTTGACGTTTAATATGTGGTATGAGTAGTGGCTATCATTGAATCCACACAGGTCATTATGTCTACATGAATCAAGAATGTACGATTGGAGCCCTGTAATGCAGTGTGCGTCACTTCTATACTGCTTGCATGATGATAATGGGGTAAATACGGTGAATGCAGTTACCACATCGAATAACATACTTGTATTCACTTGGCTACATGTATGTATACTATAAAAGCAATCCGGATTCGCCGCCGTGCCTTGTTTCCTTCCTTTCCCCTGGACAAAACATCCTCCTACCAACCCATACAACACAACACCTCTGTCTCTATTCTCACCAAATTCCCTCCGCACAATTGCTTCAATCTTTCACATATTATCTCCTCTGGAGCGATCCCATAACGGCCTTCGCCTGCATTGCCGCTGCCCATCGACTCATTGTCTCGTTTGCGCGGAGTTGCAGCAGCGATGGCGTGTAACCGCGTCCTCGCAGCCTTGCTGCTGTTTCTTGTACATCAGTACAGTCTTGTCGCCGCCTCACGGGAGGGTCTCCAAGAGTCTCCCAAGAACTGGCCCAACGTACCCGGTTATGGTCCCCAAGTAAGCAAAATCTAGAACCTGTCAACGAAGTCTTGTGTGTGGACAAGTGCAACTGACTTGGGCCATGCCCATCCGCCTAGCCCAATCCTCCTTACATGGTTGATAACCGACACAACTTCTTCAACGCATCTCCCGATAAAGGTGAGAGTTCTAGATAGCTGTGGAACTTCCGAATGTAGGTCGATTGACAACTATTTCAGGAACGCAAGATGGCCCTGTTTGGCAGTACTCAGGCAGCTTCGACAACTTCATGAAGAACCTCCGAGCCGGACATGTCATTCGTGGCGGCGATGGCTCGGGATTGAAACCTACTGATAACACCACACTTGCTTTGCCCAACAGCAAGGCTTCCCACCGGAGCCACTCGCCGCGAGCCGACTCGTCTTCGTACTGGCTAACTAGTATGGGTCCTCTTGGCACAGTGAGTTGACAAGCATCTACAGTTGGCAGGTGTTACTAACAAAAAAATCAGCAACCTCATGCCGACCCCGGATACAAGTTCTTTCGTAATGTGGTTGACGACTACGGAGCCGACAACTCTGGAAACACCGACACCACTGAATGCATCAACGCTGCCATCCAGGACGGGTCGAGATGTGGCAAAGACTGCGGAAGCACCTTCGCCAAAGGCGCGATCATCTACTTTCCAGTTCGTCACCCCTTGCATATTGTTTAATATTGAATTTAGCATCTTCGTTTGTCACTTTTCGTACTGGTTGGCTAATGTGTGATATCCAGCCTGGCACCTACATGATTTGCACCCCTATCATCCAGCTCTACTACACCCAGTTCATTGGTGACCCTAATGACCCTCCGACTATCAAGGGATGCGATACCTTCAAGGGAATTGCCATGATTGATACTGATCCATATATCCCGGGGACGTGAGTCTACGACCTTATACCCTAGATTGTGACAAAGTGCTGACGGTGTTGAACAGATCTGGCGATCAATGGTAATTACAACGGCACTCATGCAGCATTCCTCTTCGTAGTTCGATCCCTGACTTTTGATGCAGGTTCGTCAACCAGAACCAATTCTTTCGACATATCCGAAATTTCATTCTCGACCTGACGGATATGCCGCTATCCACGACCGACAATGGCCAACCCTACGTCCCGACTGGCATTCATTGGCAGGCTGCACAGGCTGTAAGTGGATCATGCTTCCTTGCGCGAAATCACGACTGACATGACCCAGACAACTCTACAGAACCTAGTGTTCAACATGCCCAACGCCACGGATGTGAACTCTGCTAGTCACGTGGGCATCTTAATGGAGAACGGTAGTGGTGGCTTTGTCTCAGGTAGACCCCCCTGCTTGACCCCAATTATCACCAACAAGTGCTGACTCTTATAGATCTTGTATGCCGATTCAGACCCTCATCACGTGTCAGCGACACCAGCATACTGACTTAAACAGGTATTTATGGGTGGCGCCATTGGATGGCGAGCAGGTAGGCTTCATCCTTTGCTCTATCTCTCGCAGAATGTCTTGTTATTGACATTCAGCTCCAGGCTCACAGCAGTACACGGCTAGGAACATCAAGTTCTATGGCTGTCTGACGTCGGTCCAGATGGTGTGGGATTGGGGTTTCAACTGGCAAGGTGTACGAACTCCTCCTCATCAGATCCAAGAAGCGATCTCAGCCATGCACTAACGAAACTCCTCCAGGTCGAGATATACGGCGGTGCTGTTGGCTTCAACATCAGCGGTCGGGGTGGTGATGAAGGACAGGGTACTGGCTCTGTATCCATAATCGGCAAGTCTATGGGCATCCCGGGAAAACGGTTGGCGGGCGACTAAACTAACTTTATGCAGATTGCACGATCTTCGACGTCCCTACGGCCATCTTGACAAACGGACTGAACGACTCCCCCAACATTGTTCTGGACAATCTTTTCGTCTACAATGTTGGCGCTGTTGTCGCGCAAGACGACAACCGCGTACTGCTCAATGGTAAGTGGGCGGATACCTCGTCCCTCTCGGACAATAGTCGTCATGCTGACACGGGGTTTGCTCAACCATAGTCGGCAATGGGCCCTATCCGATCGGACTTTGGGCAGCTGGTCAGCGTTACAATGGCTCCGAGGGCTCCTACCAAGCAGCGCCGGCCGACGCGCCTCCGAAGGGGGCGGGTCTTCTTGAAGGCGGGAAACTGTTTGTAAGGTCGAGACCTCAGTACGAAGACCTGGACTCTAGCAGCTTTCTTGTCGCTACCAACGAGGGCATCTTCAACGACGGCAGTGGAGACCAGGCTGGTGCCATCAACGCTTTCTTGGAGAAGGCAGCAACGGCCAACCAAATTGCGTATTTTCCGGCGGGCATATACCAAGTTGGAAGCACCGTCTTGATCCCCACCGGCTCTCGGCTCCAAGGTTCCAGTTGGTCCCAAATCCAGGGTGCCGGAGTCTACTTTGGCGATATGCATAATCCGAAGGTCATGGTCCAAGTTGGCAACAAAGGCGACGTCGGCAATATCGAGATTGTCGAAATGCTGTTCACTGTGGCAGGACCCACGGCTGGTGCGATACTCATGGAGTGGAACGTAGCTGCCGCTCAGCAGGGCTCGGCCGCTATGTGGGATTCTCACTTCCGAGTGGGTGGTGCCACAGGAACGGACCTGGACGTGGAGCACTGCCCAAAGTCCGGAGAAGTCAATGGGCAATGTATCGCCGCTTCCTTGATGTTTCACGTCACTCAACAAGCGTCTGGGTACTTTGAAAATGTCTGGGCCTGGGTTGCCGATCAGTAAGTTCCACTGACGATGTCGTCTGGTCAAGTAACAACCACGCTGACCAACAATACAGCGACAACGATTTCAACGTAGTGAGCCTTACCGACAAGACCTCCAATCAGGTCAGCGTGTACGGCGCACGAGGAAGTAAGCTAAGCTGCACCATGGCGGCGACTCGAGTCGATTGCTAACTTTTTCCCTGCAGTGCTCATTGAGTCCGAGGGTCCGTCGTGGTTCTATGGCTCAGGCTCGGAGCACTCGGTACTCTACAACTATCAGTTCAGCAATGCAAAGAATGTAAGTATCTCGAGTCGCTCAGGATGCTGTCCCTGGGCAGCGGCAGACCAAGCTGACATAACTTGGCTCTAGGTTTATATAGGACATCTTCAGACTGAGGCCCCGTATTTCCAGCCTGAGCCTTTGGCACCTAATCCTTTCCTTCCAGGGAAGAGCTTCGCAGCTGACCCAACGTTTGACGACTGCACGACGGATATCTGTAGGATGTCCTGGGGCATGCGCATCCTTGATTCGACCAACATTACCGTCCATGGGGCTGGTAAGTGATTCTGTCTAATCATAATCCCATCCCAGCTGCACTTACTAACGACCACAAGGCCTATATTCATTCTTCCAGAACTTCCAACAAAACTGCACCGATACGTACAATTGTCAAGAACGAATCCTGGAAGTGCAAAACTCTCAAGACGTTGCAATTTTCAACATGTTCACGCTTGGAACGGAAAACGTTGCCCTTGGGATTAAGTAAGAATCTTAGCCGTTTTGCTGTTCTCTGGGTACAATGCTAACACTTGCCGCCTTTGCAGTGGTACCGTCATTCGTCAAAACGATACTCAAAGGTAGGCTTTGGCTATATTCTGCTTTGGTTTCAGCCATCTAATTGTCAATACAGTGGACATACCACCGAAGTTAGCATCTGGCTGCCCACCAATGGACAAGACACCCCCAACATTGTCTACGTGGGTCCAGAGATCTGGGCTACCCCGAATGTCTCGTGCCCGCCGCCGTGCATCTTGGTGCTGCCCACAAGCCCGTTATCTACTTCATCTACCATTGACCCTGGCAACTATACAACAAGCCTCGAGTACGCAGGTCCCGGCACGACCACCGCTCCCAACGGGCAGGTGATAGTAAGTGCATACCTAACAAGAAAGGACCGTTATATGCTAGGTGTTTTCTAACTCTAGTGTTACAGACGACAATCATTATCTCCACTACCATTGTTACCATTGACATTCCTCTGTAGGTATTCCATCTCCCAGACCAGGCTTGTGCATGATTGCTGACAAACAAAACCAAAGCTTAACGATCGGCGGAATGCCATATTACAACCTGAACATCACCTCGACAGCAACTGGTGGTGGTTTCCTGGCCGAACCGAGCGTGGACATTCCTCCCGTCGGCGTGCCTTTACCTGACGGCAAAGGCGGCACCACCACCCGCAGCGTGACTCTCCCGCCTTGGCCCAAGGTGAGCCAGGGCCCGCCCGATGGACCCGGATGGACAGCCTCTAGCGACCCTTTCGCCATCCCACCGCCAACGCCATCGTCTACCAGCACCAGCGCCAGGCCCATGACCTTCTTCACTCCCTATTCCACCTTCATTTCCGTGTCAGGACCAACCGTGACGACGATCCAGTTCCCGCCCGACCTCATCCCGACAACAACGATCGCATGCCCCCCTGTCACAGAGCTGACGTTTGCGACACCCAAGACGACGTTTACCCTCGACCCCGATCTTCAGGCCACATACACGATCGGCTACGACTGCCCGAGACTCCAAACGTACACCTTCTTGGATCTCTTCAGCGGATATTGGAATTTCGACTGCAGTTTTGTCACTTCTTTCCATTGGCCTACACCCACCCCGACGCTGGATCCCAACAAGGATCCTCTTGTGTTGCCGCCCATGGCAATCACTTTCCCGGGGGGCTCGGGAGGAGCACCTTCCACGGCATTGTCTATACAGGGCTTCGGAGGAGGAGTGGAGCCCACGACCATAGTCTTGGGAGGGCTTTCGGGAGAAGTGCCGCCCACCACGGTTACCTTTGGTGGCGGCATTTCAACCCCGACGGTGCCCGCGACGACATCTATGACCTTCATCTTCGGCAAAACGGGGGGAGGAGCACCGCCCACCACAGTGAGCATCGGAGGAGCCGTGGGCGGACAACTGCCCGCCACCTTGACTATAGGCGGGGCGCCCGCCCCCGGCGGCCACCCGCAGTCCACGGCCGTGACGTTTGGGATACTCACATTTTGGCAAGTACCACTGCCCACCACCATGACGTTGGGCGTGGGATTTGAAGACCAGACCTTGACCTTGGGCGGTGGGTACATCCTAGGAGACATCCCCGTGGCAAACCTCGCCACGACCCTCACCTGGAAGGGAGTGAACGGGAGAGGATTTGCTCCTACGACATTCGCCTTGGAGGGAGGCTTTTTCGCAGGAGCCACAACGATGACGCTGGTAGAGCCCACCACGGTGACCTTTACGGGTGGCTATTGGGACTGGGGGCTGGAACCCACGACGCCCACGAAGGTGTGTACTTCCAGCCATACACAGCCCCTTACCAGACCCCCGTACCTCAATGTATCATCTAACTTTCTTCTTGTAGGAGGGTTCCACTCCGTCAGGGCCGTTGCCTTCTGGAATTTCTGGCCTTCGGGAGAAATCGTAGCAATCCGCGCGGACGACCCCACGCAAAGTGAAGATGGAACCACGGATTCAGACTGCCATTGGTTCTTTTTTTTCAAGGTAACCACCCCCAGAGCCTTCTCGACAAAGGGTCCCGTTTCGATCCTAACTCCTCCGGTTCCAGATCTGCTCGATGAAGGTCGATGGTATCAACATCAATCTTTCTGGGTTCAGACTCAGACTCCCCCCTGGGATCTACCCCCCGTAAGTCAAACTTCCTTGAGTAGAGTTGCTGCTGTGAAAGTTGTCTGACCAAGGTTTGCTGGGGCGTTACACAGGGGACCGCCGCCACTTGACCATTTCAAGTTCCCGAAGTTGGGCACGTACAAGTTCAAGGGCAAGCTTCCGCCATGGCCCAAGATCACGTAGGTGGCCGATTTGCATTCCCCCCTCCCTCGTCTTTGCATCATAGGCTATGAAGTACTACTGACCCCTGTGTAGCATCGGGTGGGATCACAAGCTGACCTACTCGGACGACCGCTCCACGAGCTGCCAGACCCAGACGGCCGAACTGTGCACCATCACGACCTCTGTGACCGTCGAGTCCGGTACGACGCGCAGGTCCACCATAACGGGGGACTGTGACACCATCGAAGGATGCTCCGCGGTACGTAGGATATGTCTCGGTTAATTCGACGAATCATTTTGGTATAGGGTGGCACATTGTCCCCATGTACCGCGACGCTAATACGTAACTCTGCTGCAGACCGACACAAATGTGGGGGCGACAGTCACGTCGACTGCACCATCCAGCTCCCCCACTTCGACAAGCCAGGGCAGCACGTCCAGCGAGTCCAGCATATCAAGTACTTCAAGCACATCCAGCACCTCGAGCACCTCGAGCACATCTTCCAGCAGTGCCTGCCAGCCTACAGCAAGTGGAAACATGCTTGTAAGTGCAATATGATCTGCTGCAAAAGTGCCCTCGCAGCGCTCCATCCTCCAAGAACTATATGCTAACTCCTGTCCGCAGAACGTAAAACAACCCCCAGCCAACCCAGGTTTCGACACGGGCAAATGAATCGAAAAACAGTGTGCTGACCCCGGACTACGTAGGTTTGCTTCAACGATGCGATCATCTTTCCCACAGATCCTGGCAATGTCGGGGAGATCCCTGAGATCCTGGCCAACTACTCCGGTAAATAAAAACGGTGGAGGCCCTTGGCTATACCGGCTTCTATTGGGTCCCCGGGCTCGACACGTTGACATACGATGCTTTGCTGCAATCGGTCGGTAAACCCCCTACACGCCGGGCGCTAGATGGACCGCTAACAATCTGTTTCGTGTATGCAGCCCGATGTCGACGGAGTGAGCTATTACGAGCAAAGAAATATGAATCTGCCAGATGAGCCGAAACAAGAGCCACCGCCAGAGGGTTCCGTCCTCAACTATGACCTCGGCGACCCCGGCGATAATAATACGACGCTCCGCGTTCCTCGAAACAGAAGCTCTCCATTCTGGGAGACCGGTGTTGACTCTCTGCCCAAGGGGCAGGCCTTATGCGGCCAAGGTAGTTATTCGTGCGAAAGCCCACGGAATCCCCCGTGGTACAAATTCTGGTGGGACAGTGAGGGTGGGGTGGGACAACGACGAAAATGATGGCTGGACAGTCTATGTCACCGGCGAAAACGGGACCTGGGACAACCACGTGGTGCGTATCAGGCGGACCTGTTCCGAATACACGGTCTTGGCGTAGTTGACTGACGCATCCGGATCGGACCACAGGAGTTAAGGAATGCACGAATCAGTAATCTCATCAACGGGATGACACTCCCCCACCCACTGAACGGACCAAACCTTGAACCATATCTTTCCCACGGAACCGGCGTCGTAGCACACATCAACGGGGCCTATCTAGGCACCTGCAAGAAATGCCGAGTCATTTGGACCGAAGACATCGACTGGCAGGGTTACCCCACCTACGTCGTCCGTGCCGATTTGATCTCGGAGCTTTACATGATATACTACAGCGTGCACAGCAATGGCGGCTCATTGCTAAACAAAGCTGTGGTCAATATGAGCTGGAAATGTAAGTTGCGCGCCCCCGAGAAGAAGTATCCAGAAAGGGCGGATGGAACCATGGGTTTGGTGCTAACCGGTCTTGGGTGGTTGCAGACGGGTCCCCGCATCCGGAACCAGCCCTGCTCCGAAGCTTGAGTAAGTCAGCCCGCGGCTCTCCTTGGACCTTGGACAGAAGCCTAACAAGACACTACCAGAGTTCATCATGGACAGGCTCGAGGCCGTCGGCGTCGTGATGGTGGTCTCGGCTGGCAACAGCGCGCGTGAGAACGGGAAACAGCCCGACGCATACCCAGCAAGATTCGGCAGCCCGAGCGCCGCCTGGAACCCCTTCGGGCAGCTGAAGAGTCTGATCGTCGTCGGCGCCACGAACATCAACGGGACCGAGCCGGAATGGGGTCAATCAGCCGCCTGGATAACAACATACGCACCAGGCGAAGAAGTCAGAATCCCAATAGACCCGGCCATACCGGGCACCAACGGCCGTAGTTACAGACTAGACAACGGAACATCCTACAGTACGGACCTCCTCCCCACGACGGATATTCAAGGCCTCGTAGAAAGCTGACTTTGCCTGTTCGTGTTGTAGGCGCGCCGCAGGTTGCCGGAATCGCCGCGTACCTGCGTTCCCTGCCGGGTCCGTTCCACGAGCCCCTGAAGAACCCCCGAAACGTCAAGAAGATGATTGCCTTCTTAGCTCGCCGCTACACCCGTTTACCGACGCGGGCGTCTTGGTACCGGTACCGGATGACCAGAAACGGCCCGTGGCCTGGAACGGCCAAGTTCAGGTATGGAACGCGACGCAGCAAAAGGCCATCAGCTACAACTGCTTAAAAGAGGGACACGCGGCAAGACTGGGACGCCAACGGAGCATGCGATGGCCTCGACCCAGACATGGGAAACATGGGCCCGGGCGAGTCGGTGCTAAGCTGCGGCGGCCCCCCTCCACGGAACCGACGGAATCGACTGACGCAAAGCGACGACGGCGACGACGCGGGCTCGTGCCCTGTGGATCCCATCGATCCCGGTGTGCAGTCCATCACTTTCGCATCGGCCTCGGTGGCGCAGCCCACGTGCACAGCCGCCGGGGGCTGCGGCGGCACGGTATGCAGCGGGTACTACTGCGGCGCCAGCCCGACGGGGACGCCGCCCGACCACCAGGACCCCCAGGACCCGGACAACGGACAGCCCGTGCCCTCGAGCACCGTGACGCGCAGCTGGAGCACGGAGCCCGCCACGCCCACCGAGCTCACGACCTGGTACCCGACGACAGCCACGACGACGTCCTCGACACCACCCACCCCCACCACGACCCCATCCACCACCACCACCGCGCCGTCGCCGACTCCGACCTGCGACGACCAGTGCAAGCTCGACAACGGATATCCCTGCACCTGCAACGAGGACGGCTGCGACGACAACTCGCCCGCCTGCTGCTCCGACGCCAGCTGCCCGGACTGCTACTGCAGCGACACGGGCTGCGACGCCAGCTCGCCCAAGTGCTGCGCGACCGACTCGTGCGCCTGGTCCTGGACCGGCGGCGGCGGCGGCGACAAAGCCGCCGCCATCTCGCGCCAGCTCCGCGACCGCCTCGCCGCCGTCGCCAACTCGTCCACGGCCGTCTACGGCCTGCGGTCCCACACCAACACCAGCAGCGGCGCGTGGCACCTCGCCGGCTACGACGGCCGTCTCAACCCGGCGAGCGTCTGCACCGAGGCGGCCACGTGGTCCCTGGCGCTCAACGCCGGCGACCGACAGTCCGGCCTGCGGACCTGGTACGCGGAACTGACCGCCTTCAACGACACGTGCAGCTACCTCGCGGCCGTCGACAACTATACGAGCGTCGCGGCGGGCGCTAAGGTCGGGGCCCTTGCTTGCCGCCGCTGGGCTACGGCCGACTGCTACCGCGCCAACCACACTGACGTGCACGACTGCGGGACGGACAAGGTGGCGGAGGTGGTGTGCCAGTGGTAGCGGAGGAGCTTTATTTCCTCTCCAGTCATGGGCAATATACTTGCTAGCTAGAACAGCAGAATGTTTACATATGGGGGCAATCGGGGTGGATGGACTAGGCGCTTGACAGTCCTTGCCTGTGCCCTTTGAACTTGACTTCGGGGCCATCTCGTCTGTGACTGCCGCTCTAGCCTAGCTGAACAATCAATTCCCCTTGTTTTCTAAATGCATGTCTTCCACTGTATTAATCGCGTGATCATATGAGCTGGTGGGCCTAACGACCTGGTACAAGAAAAACGAGTTTGCCGTCAGCATAATCTGCCAAATCCACCACCCTGGCTAGACCTATGGGCAAGTCATAGACGCGAAATAGCGAATGACGATGCTTCCAGGCCCTGGTTAGTTGCGAACTGATATTCATCAACTTTGCTTCAAGGGGTGGTTTTATCTCCATCAAGGTTTGTGGCGCCAACAGCGTCACCCCTGTCGTGCTCGACTTCGGACGAACTCTTGACAGCGTAGGTGGGAAACTAGTGCAAGTCCTTACTTCAACGACGAACCAGTGGTAACCAAGTAACCACGGACGATTCCTCAGATGAAGTGTTACTAGGACCTCATGTCTCTTTGTGAGGCTATTCCCAGATCGCACACCGCAAACCATAATGGCCAAGGAGGGGGGGGGGGGGGGGGGGGGGGGGGGGCAAGCCGAGTGCGCCCAAGTCAAGTTTCTTCATCTCAGTACGAGTGAAATGGGAGGTTTAAACCTAGTTCGGGATGCTCCCCGACTCGGAACCGTTCCGAAGCCCAAGCCGCGCCACTCTCGGGATGACTCCGAATCTTTCCCGGGACTTGCTCGGGTTGACGCAATCGCTGAGGGTGGAATACTAAGCTTATCGTCACCAGCTGGAACACTGCGATAGCATCGGACTTATGTATTTCCTATGAGCATCGGGTATGCTATTTGACAGAATGAAACTTATACTAATAACAGCAAACGATCCGTGATGTCAACAATGAGGCATAACCTCGTGGGTTACCATCAAGGTGATAGCGACAACAGTTTCCCAACCCGCGAAGCCCTTCAGGCTATTCCAGTGCGTGCAGCCAAGGCCCCCTCAATAGTTTTGCTGGATTTGACCTATCGGTCGGATTAATTGCCATGGCCGAATTCAAGAATGCGACAAATTTTGCCTTCCCGTCCTGAGGCAGCCCCGGGGTGTACCACTCCGACATCAGATTGTGGTCGGCATCCCACTCGTCCACATACTTGAACTTGCGTTTCTTACCAAACGTGCGCCCCCCTGTGACCGGATTCCACTTGTCTAGGTTGGCATCCGACTCGTCACATCCTTGACCTTGCCATCCTTATCAAATATGCGCCCCACTCTGTCCGGATCCCCCTTGTAGCAATGCCTTCGGAAACGGGCCCAGCAGATGCTCAATCTCGGCCAAATGCTGTCCCAGCTTGTAGGGCCCGTCCTGCGGTCAGGCCGATGAACATGCGCACAGCTCGGTACATCTCGAGAACGATGGCGCCCAAATTCCAGATATCCGCCTCCGGACCCCAGCCGGCTCCGAGCACTTCGGGGGCACGTAGGTCGACGGGCTGGATCACCTCGCATAGGTGGTAGTCCCAGCAGGAGAAACCCAGTCGCCAAGAACAATGTCGAACTCGTCGACTCGATCGTCGGGTTGGAAGGTGTAATGGGAAAGAGGGCGGCTGGGGATGACAGTGTACTGTCCCTCCGATCTGTTCTGTTGGATGGATCTTGCGCAAGATAACCATTTTCGATGCCGGAGTAGGTCTCATTTCACGAAGATGTTGCTTTCCTGGATATCTACATTGCGGATTAGTATTAGCCAAGGTCGACATGCGGCGTGGAAAGCACTTGCCGGTGTGGATTACCCCGGCGTTGTGGGCGTAGTCAAGGGCCAGCAGTAGCTGGGTCGTGATGCGCCGCATCACTCAGTTGGGATCATGAATTCCTCGAACCGTGCTCCGAATAACAGCATACTCTCGCCGCAAAGCTGGAACACCAGGCACACATGGGTTCCGTTGGGGCCCTTGTGCTCAAAGTCATCTTCGAGATGGCAAATGAACTCGTATCCCCAGCGATCTGGTCTTCGTATTTTAAGTAGCGCAGGATCTCCCGCTCGTAGATATCTTTCCCGGCCCCATAGCACTCTGCACTGAGGACCTTGAGGGCTCGGAATTCGGAGGATTCACCTTTCCTGGATGGTATTCAGTCGTCTTCGCATCGCTTGTTGTTTGAAAACATGATGGTCCAACTTACGTTGCTGTGCGATCGCGAACAAGCCAGACGGTTGAATACCCGCCGTAGCCAATCTTGCTCAGGACCTCATATCTGTCATGGTAGATTTCGCCGATGTAAACAGGATGAAAGCCGCCCAGTCGGTATGCTGACTTCCTTCTTCGATTACTTCCTGGCTGTCTGTGGCCAGCGTCTGCGAAGGCTTGGCGGAAGACGACATGTCGATACTTGTGGTGGGAAAGATGTAGCAAGGAACCAAAAATAGCAGAAAAGCTGATGAATCGCAGAAAAGCTGGTGAATCGCAGAAAGCTGGTGAATCGCAGAAAAGTGATGAATCCCAGAAAAGCTGATGAATCCCAGAAGTCAATGGTACGCAAGCCCAAGCATGAGTAGCAAATGTTTTGGGGCGGGGTGTTAAGGCTGGCAGGAAGTGGCAGCAGCTTGATCCCCTGCGTGGTTGCCAGTTTGGTGATAAACACAAAACAAGCAGGCGCGATTGTGAAGTGCCCTACGAAGCGATGCCGCTCAAACAAAGCACAAGGCTCTTCAACGAATGGGGACAGAAAAGGATACGGAAAAAGCAGCCTCAATGCTGCTCGCTTTCGACAAACTGAGAAGCACCATGCGTCGTGGTTCTCGAAAATTGTAGCGACGTCGGGCACACAGACCCTAGAAAGCGAAGCAACTCGGCCGATCTTGCTGCCATGGTATCCTCCCAAACAGACTCGAGAGGCCTGGCATCAGCAATTGTTCGATGCAGACCCAGCAACGGCAAGCACGTGGACCTTCCCGCTCCCAGCCCATCCATCATGTGGCACTTGCTTTTTACAGCAGCCCAGTGCCTCGCACAAAACGTCACGACACAAAACCGTCAATCGGAACGGGCTTGCCTGCTATGCTGAGTCTCCCTTGGCCACTTTGCTCTACCCTGTCGCTGCGAACAATCTCTTTCCTTGCTCGCCAAAACATAGGTGAAAATCAGGGTGCTAATCAGTCGCGCTTCTGCCACTCTCTCGATACGACGGCATGATGAGTCACTGACAAGTCTGTCTTGGATCACGTTATGCCATCCCTAGGAAAGGAAACTGGTTCGACTTGATCCTGCTCTGCTTGCACTTGATGATGCCTTGTATGATATGCTACAATGCTCTTCCTGTTGTGATTAAATCTACAGGCACCAAACATGCAGGTAATCAGAAGATCCCTCATATCCTAGGCACCCATTACATTTTGCCCCTTCCTCGGCCGAATAAGGGTAACTAACAATTGTCCCTGCTAGTTGAATGCGCAGTTTTGGGGAGACAAAAAGAGAGCAAAAGATAAAGTTTAATGCCCTCACGCCGGATTGAACGGCGGACCTTTGCATGGACTCTGGCGGGTATCGCCCCTGTTACGAGTGCAACGCTCTACCACTGAGCTATAAGGGCTAGTAACCTGATTAGTGGGTCGATTTCTTATTGACCATGAAAACCGTATGGAAAGCACGTCACGCAAAACACATGGTCGGAACGGCGCGCATCCGCAGCCCGCTCAGCCGTCGGTAGCTGGTAACAATAGGGTTTCTAGCCCGGACTACCATAGATTGGCTTCTGGCAGTCCATCCATACGGCGGGACGATGGAGATCGACAAGCCTATCTTGATTGATCTAAACTATCGGCAGCAAAGGTGGTGGTGGTTTGGTTCAATCTGATCCTGCTTTGCTTGCATTCGTTTATATACAAATAGTCGCTCAACCCCCAGTACGTCCCTCATCGTGGCTTTCCTATCAGATCAAGTCTCCCTCGCAAGCTAGAAAGGTACCTTTTTGGTCAGCATATGCCTACAGATCTGGGACGGGTGAACAAGAGGCACGGGATTGCTATCTCACTTTATACCCGCGGAGTGTTTGAACTGTTGCCTGCGGCATTCTGTGTACCATTGCTGGCATCGCTACTCATGTTGCAATGGACTTGCGTGACTCCGGCAGGGCTCACAACTACACTGTGTGCTTGTGAAAGGGCTGAGAGCGAGAAGAAAGAACGTGGCAAGAACATTGCGATGCATCTTGGCTTGAGGGGGGTTCTTGCGAGTGGGATTGACTGTATCTTTGTGGTACGGGCAAGAAAGGAGAAAGTATAAAGCTGAATTGAAAAGCTGAAGTCCGGCTTCAGAATGTAAAATGTATGTTGGTGTAAGTTGGTGAAGACAGTACCGGGTTTGGAAGAATGCCTGTGGGCTAACGGGCTGTTACTTATAGTCCCTAGTTCGTATCTGATCATCCAAAGAGCACACGCCTTACCAGGCCTTCGCATTGGACGTTCCATAACTAAACTGTTGCCGGGCAAGCAAGGCCGTTGTTTCATAACGTGTGATCAGTATCAGGGTAAGGACTGTGCCCCTTCGAAAAGATCGGCCATATGGTGCATGAGTCTTCCACGTATAGGCCACGAATGGACGCGAGAAACTGCTTCATGTGAGACTACTCCCATGCCATGTAACCATGTCGAGGTGTTATCCAGACACTGATGCATTCCGTACTGAACCAAAATTACAATTCTCGGGCCGCTACTCTCCAATGCCTGATCAACTCAAGAAGATGTCACGGTTTCACCCACCCCCGTAACGGCAGTTCAGCTTTTGTGAGATAAAGATTCTGGCGGTTACGGAGATGATGCGAAGTGTAGTTGAAACCCGCAATCCAAGCGCAATCCGACTTGTCGGGACGGGGCCCTGGTTTTGATTGGTTTCCCGCATCCCAGAGGAGTCGTATTGCTACCAATGGGTGAGCCCGCCCGCATGCGCCGCGCCAATACTACCTACTGAAAGCTGCACTGTGGTTCCGGAGAGACAATTCGGCTGGTGAACGGTGCATTCGGAGGAACTCACGCGTTACACGGAACTCCTGTCAGCAACTTGGCACGTAGGAAGGATCAGGCTTCATTTCACTCGCACCTCCTGGCGGGATCTCAAGTGGACGTGTGAGATGAGTTCGTGTCGACCACTTGCAATTTGCGTTTCACCGGCCGCACACGCCGGATTGGGAAGAGGCTCTGGCCGGCCACATCGGGACTCTCGGCTCATTCCGAAAAATGTTGACTTTCCAATGAGGAGGCGTCACGTGTTTGGATCCACTATCTAGGTCGAGCCTCGATCTGGAATGGATCCCGCTTCCTGTCTCTGCCCCAAATGTTACATCAGTACTCCGTACGAAGGTCTCCTTGAATGCCCAACTGTCACAGTCGCTAACACCAACTCCACCCCCTTTTTCCAAGATGGCGCCGATCCGTGTTGGTTTCATCGGTCTGTCCAAGACTGGCTGGGCCCCCGTGTCACATCTGCCCTACCTCAAGCAGACGGACAAGTTCGAGATCGTGGCCGTTCAGAACAGCTCGGTAGAGAGTGCCCAGGAGGCAATCAAGCTTCATGGCTTGCCCGAGGCTACCAAGGCTTACGGGAATCCCGAAGGTCAGTTCTTACTTCGACTCTGGTATTTTTATCCAGTCTCTGACCCAGGTTTCCAGATCTTGCCAACGATCCCAACGTTGATCTGGTCGTTTGCAGCACGCGGGTTGACCGACACAAGGAGGGTATCGTTCCTTCGTTGAAGGCCGGCAAGGATGTCTACGTTGAGTGGCCCCTGGGCAAGAGCCTGGCTGATGCAGAGGAGATCGCAAGCCACAAGAAGCAGGGCTCGGCTGTCGTAGGTCTCCAAGCACGACAGGCTCCCATAATTACCACCGTCAGAGACTTCATAGGATCCGGCAAGCTTGGAGATGTGCTCAGCAGCACGTGCTCCGGCTATGGCATGATGGGAGGCGATGTTGCGATGGAGGCATATGCCTACTTCGCCGACAAGACCGTCGGGGGCAACTTGCTCACCATCCACAGCGGACACACTCTCGACTGGGTTCAACAAGGTAAGACCAATCCGACTCCTTGCCATTTGCGGAAACTGACTGGCAATGCTACCTCACAGGACTGGGGTCGAATTTTGAGCCCACTAAAAGCAACGCCCTGATGACCGTCCGTCGTCCCTTTGTGAAGTTGACCAAGGCGGACGGCACCGTCATCTCGGACCAGCATCCCCAGACCGCCGAGGACACCATCTTCATCAACGGCGTGCTCGCAAATTCAATCCCCGTCCAGTACACGCTGCGGGGCGGGAACCCGTTCAAGGGGGCCCCTGCCCTGGACTGGCGCATCCTGGGCACCAAGGGCGAGCTTCGGGTGACGGCCTCGGGGGTCTTCCTGCAGATCGGCTACCCGGATCAGAAGATTGAGTTTTCGACGCCGCGGTCGACCAGGCTACCGAAGTCCCCATCAAGGCGGATGAGTGGGACAAGCTGCCGATCCCGGCAAAAACGTGGCCAGAGTGTACGAAGGGATCGCGGGCGACGCGGAAGCCAAGAAGCACTTGTGTGACTTTGCCGATGCGATCGAGAGGCACCGGTTCTTGGACAGCCTGGATTCTTGAGATCAACGAACACGCTAGAGGATACGAAGACAGAGCATGGCAGGGAGCGAAGTTCAAGTAAACACAGGTCGGTAGTTAATAGAAGAAGAAAAACCCGTTTGAAGACTAATACCCTCCAGCTACTAAAGAACAACCGACTTCCCTCCTCCTCGTGCCAAACAGCGGACCAGAGCCGCCAATTCTCGATGAAAGTGCACGATGGAGTCTATGAATGAGACCAATCCCCAGGTATAAGCTGTTTCGTCAATTAAAACCCCCCGCCCAAAACAACGGCTGTTCCTTGATGTAACACGTGTCCACGCCTGGCGCCCCGGACTCAATCAGCGACGACCGCCACCAGAAGTCAACCCAGCAACTCCCGCGGCAAAGAGCAAGCCCGAGCCGACCAAGCGAGAAGCGGCCTTGCGGGGGTTACCCGCGCGCCAGGCGACCCAGCTGTCGACGAGCCCGGAGTGGCGCCCAGGACGGCGAGGATGACATCGCAGGCGGAGAACTGGCCGGTGAAGTAGAGCGCGTACATGGACAGGCCGAAGGTGGGAAGAATGTTGTTGACGCGCATGACGGCGGCGGCATGGGGGCTGCTGGCGACGCTCTCGGGCAGGCCGGCCTGCAGCATGGTGTCGTGGGGGTCGAAGAAGGCACACAGGCCGGCGAACGTCATGATGCACGCTACGCCGAGGGCAGGGATGTGGCGGGGCTCGAAGTCCTCAAACATGGCGAGTTCGTTTGGGGGGGGAGCTTCTTGGTTCTGTTCTGTCCTGTTTTGTTTGGCAAATGAAGAAGGACTTTATTGGCGAATGGATGAGTAGAGAGCTTGCACGTCGATTTTAACAGTTGGAGTTGAGAAATGGTGTCCGTTTTGCTGTTGGCAGTTGGCGGTTGACAAGTTGGGCAGAGGCTTTTCTGTGTCCAGAGCACCGCCTTGCATTTTACTCATCTCTGAACAATTAGGTTGACAGGTTGGCTAACTATTGGTGACAGAACTCGTGAACGGAAGGAATGAACGACCGACACCAAAGTAGAAGCAATCCCCGCACCGCTGTAATACACCTTCCTGGCGCTCTGATGATGAGTGCGCGCCCATTAACATGGATCTCAACGCCAAGTAAAGCCAGGCAGCCGCAATGTAAGCCTCGTCCATTCGGCACGTAAGCACAGCTAGAAGCTGAAAAAAAATTCTTGAAGTTAATAAAACGTTACCCAAGTGCTCCTTTCTATTCCTCTCTTGCCATCAAATCTACCAACTTAGCGCACTTATATGAGTGCGAAACGTGCATCCCAATCCACTAGGTTGCAATCTCTTATCCTAGAGCCGACGCAGGCGTTGCAGGAGTTGCAATGCATATAGCGTGGTTACTCCCGATCTTCCTTTGGACGTCACATGTGTTGGCGATTGGTGTCCGGAGCAAGTTCAGGCTCTGGTTCCCTTACTTCGACTACCATTGGCGCCAGGTCGCCCAGGAGGAATGCGCGACCGAGATCGACGACTTCCACGGAAACAACAAGGACCGGTTCAGGGCGCCGTGCGCCGCCGCGCTGGCGGCTCTGCTGCAACTGGTCTACGGAACTTCGATATTGTCGGCCATGACGCCCATTTCGTACTTTGACGCCCTGCCCATTGTCGCTCGCTATGCGGCAAGCAACATTGTTTGTCGCTCGCTGTTGCTAGTGGAGCTGGATAGGGTCCGGATCAAACTTCGCGGGCCGTAGTAAAGATGTTATTCTTCCAGAAAATGGACAGGTGATAGGTGGGCGCTTTGATGCGTAGCAGTTGCGGCTGGAAATTGAGCACTAAGTTCCGGCGCTAATAACAGGCACAGGGGAAGGTGGGGACGGCTGAACATAGGTGACACTGTAACAATGCGCTAAAACAAATGGATTTTATCTTTTTTACTTATACTACCCCAATCTAGACCATTTTCGACGCCCCCTAGGCCGTCCATATACTTTTTTCCAGCTCCTATCGACTTGGAAGGGCCGTCAATTGATCGGTTCCGACTCCGTACTTCCATCGCCCTCGTCGCCGACCGGGCTATATATTTTCGAGCCAGTATTCGAGCTAGCATTCGAGTAGCTATTCCAGCAGCTATTCCAGTAGCCATTTAAGCAGCCATTTTAAGAGCCATTCGAGTAACCATTCGAGGAGCCGGCATTCGAGGAGCCGGCAGTCGAATTAGCCTTCTTTCGACTGGTGTTAGTAACGAATACGTCGTTTCTCTTCCATTAATATCGATGCTATGCCGACGCCCGTCCGTCCGTCCCGATGAGCCTTCGAAATTAATGGGTGCTGGCTTGAATGCTGTCGAATGCTAGCTCGAATGCTGGCTCCTCGAATGCTGGCTCGAATACTGGCTCGAAAGCTGGCTCGAAAATACATTAAGCCTATCGATAACGATGAAATTAGCCGGAATAGCGTCCAAGGGGTCGATATATCCGAATTTTAGTGTAAAAAATCGCATTGTTATAGTGTCACCTATGTTCAGCCGTCGTGGGGGGCCTCCTCTCGCCTAGAATATCCCTAGTGCCTCGTTTTCCATTCAGCTGGATGCTGCATGGAAATGCTGCGACGTCCGGATCTGGGCAAAACGATGCCAAACTCGGGTTAATACTAGGCACTAAGCTTCGACTGGTACTATATGAGTTCGTGGTGTTTCTACCCGCTCGCCTAAGCTTTTTTCTCATGCACAAGAAAAACGGCCTATTGACTGCTAAGACCCAAGCTTCAGCGCTCCAGGCCCATCGCTAAGCCGAACCCACACTAGCATTCGTGATAGCTTCCCGAATTCAGCTCTTCTCAGCCAGCCACGGCAGGTCTAACGGCCCTCTAGCATAATACCGTTCGCTTTCTAGATTAGCTTCTTCCAGTTTCGCAGCGTATCCTAATCTTACGACAAGAGGCATTCGCGGTATAGGAAATAATGATGGGGTCTAGGCCATGTTGCTGCGCTGCCGCGCCCAGGTATTATTAACCCAGACGCCCGCCCCTATATGCGCGATGGCTTGATTCGGATCTCACGACCTCTTTCTTGGTTTCGGCACCAGCTTCACTCACTCGCTGGATTTCCGTCACCTTCCCCCGCCATGTCTTCTTCACTGCTCATCCCTCTTTTCGCCGGCGCCGTCGCGGCCCTGCCGGGCAACATTCTGGGCAGACCCGTACTGACCATACATGGAAACCCCTACAATCCCACCTGTGCGTACAATACGTGCGCCAATGGAGTGATAGCGGCCGCGCTCGCCACCCCGAGCGTGGCCTTGGACGCCTGCTCCGCGTTTCTGCAGCCGCTGCCGCCGGTGACTTCGACCTCGACCAGCACGTCGTTCGTGACGGCGAACCCGCCCCCCGCCACGGTGACGGTGACGCAGACCCTGCCCACCACCTTCGTCTCCAACGTCCGCACGACCGACACAATCACGACGACGGAGCAGGTCACCGACTACCAGGTGGCGATTAGCTACATCACCTACTTGGAGGGCAACATCGTCGAGGTCGATACGACCACGACTACCACGGAGGTGCAGACCCAGACGGTCACGTCCACGCAGACCCCCGCGCCCACGGTCGTCACCGTTGTCCCTCGCGGCGCCAGGCGTGATGTGCTGAAGGCACCCAAGCCCAAGCGTGGCGCTTGCCGGCATCATCCGGAGTCGACCACCTCGTCAAGCGCCTCCATCACAGCCAGTGCCAGCTCAAGCGATTCCACGTCTTCAAGCGAGGCATCCAGTACCAGCTCAAGCGACTCGGCTTCTTCAAGCCAGTCCCAAACCATCGCAAGCGACCCTGCTTCCAGCCCATCCGTTAGCACCTCCAGCGATCTGGTTTCCTCAACCGAGTCTAGCACCGCCTCCAGCGACCTTGCCTCTGCAAGCGAGTCATCCAGCAGCACCTCGAGCGACCCGTCTTCCTCCAGCACGTCGACACTTTCCAGTGCCCCTTCGTTCCCCACTTTCTGCGCCGATGCCGCTCAGTACTCCTCCGCCTGCGCGTGCGCCTACGTGACGACGGCCGGGCCCGCTGCGACGGTGAACACCATCGTCACGGTGACGGAAACCGTCCTGAGTACGGACACGGTGTTCGCGACGGCGTACTCGAGCATTACCCAGACCACCACCATCACGGCCTTCACCACGACCACGGCCGAGGAGACCGTCGCCACCGTGACGGAGACGTACGAGGAGGGCGTCGTCCAGGAGTTCACCGACTACGTCTACGAGACCGAGACGGTGACGGTGCCAGCACGACGACGGCGACCGTGGTGGTGACGGCCGCCGCCTCCCCGCGGTCTGCACGCAGCCGCAGCCGACCTTCCACATCCAGATCGCCAGCGGCACGCGCGAGGGCCAGTTCCTGTACGGGGGCGACGACTGGGACGGCGAGTCGTTCCCCACCATGTCGCTGCGCGCCACGTCGGGGGCCACCACCGTCTTCACCGTCGGCTACGGCGGCATCCTGCGGGCCGACTCCGAGGGCGGCGCGCAGGTCTTCTACGACACCACCAACGGCCTGGCCGGCCGCGTCGTCTACTCGGCCTTCTCCATGTTCGTCCCCGTCCCCCAGGTCGGGTCCGCGCCGCCGCTGCCGCTGTACGCGAGCGCCGGCGCCGGGCCCGGCTGCCCCGCCGCCACGGGCCGGCTGTATCCGACGGCGGGCAAGAACGGGGCCTACGAGACGTGGGTTCTCTGCGACGACAGGTTGATACTCTCGGTCGGGGGAAGCGCCGGAGACCTCTGCAACGGAGGACGGCCCGAGACGGTCTTCTTGAACTACATCACCGTCGTTTGATGGAGACGCCTAGTCCGTCGTCGGTCCTTGGCCGCCTGGGCCTTTCAGCGCTCATTGTCGGAGACGCAACCGCCCCATGGGCTGGGTTCGAGTGGGGCTGCTTGGAACGGCGACCTGTTGTTCGGGTTCTCAATGAAGTAGTACGGCACCATAGCATTCATCATACACTTAATAATAATACCAATAAACAGTTTATTCCTGCTTGTACTCATCGTATTCACTATGCTTGATTCCTCACGTTAGTTGTGGCCCAACGCTTGGCTTTCGGGGACCTCTTGGCCAGGTGGGCAAGGGGCTGGAAGGCCTGCTGTTATTAGTGTACATAATCTGATTGGTGTCGGAGGGTTTTCAACAGCTTCCCGGATTGGCTCCAACTCAGTACCTGCACTGTTCGTTTACTTGCCCCGCTACGGGGGAGCTCCAGTCCAGTTAGGCGGTATCCCAAACCACAAGGGTCCCCAATTCCCCAATAGGAGTGTCCCAGGTGTCACTAAGGGCGCGGGCTGTCATGATGCCTGCCAGATCTCCGGTTATCGGCAGGTAAAGTACGGACACTGGCGGGGCTCATTCTCGTCTCCGTACATGTATACACACTGGGAGGCAAGTACACCTCGGAGACCAGATATTACGAGCGAAGTCATTAATAGCAAAATTGATTAACACCACCGAATCCAGCAGCCAACGGTAACAATGACGGAAACTGCCGCGGTTGTGGCAACCCATGAATTGATAGAGCTAGTGCCCATAACGAACAGCGCCGACCTACTAGCCCGGGAGACACCGCATCCCGTAACCGACGATGCAGAAGCCGCCCTCACCCAACCCGAGACGGACCCCAACGCGCGGCCGGCCGCCTTCCGCTCCCTGGCCCACGAGATCCTCTTCGTCCTGACCGCCACCATGAGCATCGCCATGCCGAGCTTCCTGCAGGGCAGCATCCTCATCGTGTCGCCCGACATGCGCGAGGACCTCGGCATGGCGACGTCCCAGCTGACGTGGGTAATCGCCGCCTCCAGCCTGACGTCGGGCTCCTTCCTGCTCTTCTTCGGCAAAGTGGCCGACATGTTCGGCCGGCGGGCCATCCTGCTGACGAGCCTCTTCCTCTTCGCCCTCCTGGCCCTCGCCACGGGCTTCGCGCGCGACCCCCTCGCGCTCATCGTCCTCAACGCCGTCATGGGTCTGGCGTCGGCCTCCATCATCCCCTCGGCCCAGGGGATCTTGGGGAGTATCTACGAGAGGCCCGGCCCGCGCAAGAACTACGCCTTCGCCTGCTTCAGCTCCGGAAACCACCTCGGGTTCGCGGTCAGCGCCGTATTTTCTGGTGTGGCCTCGCAGGTCGCGGGGTGGTCGGCGTCGTTTTGGCTGCTGGCCATCATCTACGCGGCCGTGGCCGTCATCGCTTGCTTCACCGTGCCCCCGGACGACAGCGAGAAGCTTCCCTTCAACATGGAGTCGCTGAAGCAGTTCGACTTTGTTGGCGTCACGTTGGCCATTTGCGGGATTGGGCTTTTGACTGCGGGCATCAGGTAAGTATTACTCGGCGGCTTTGTCTGTTTTATCAGTATCCCTGTCAATACGTGACTGACGGGCAACGGATGTCAGTGTCGGTCCCGATTCACCTCAGGGCTGGAGTACGCCATATATCATTGCATTCCTCGCTCTGGGCCCGCTTCTCTTATTTGCCTTTGTGTGGTGGGAGACGCGGTTCGCGCACCCCCTAATGCCCATGGGAGTCTGGCGAGACAAGGAATTCAGTCTGGCAAGTCCTTAGTCAGCCTTGGTCACCAATAATGGCCTCTTCTGTCCGTATACTGACTGGCGCCAGCTGCTGGCCATTTTGCTGCTCGGTTTCTTATCTTTCCCCGCTCTCTTCTTCTTCGGCGCGCTCTACCTCCAGGAAGTCTTCGGGTACTCGCCTCTTATCGCGGCGGTTTGCCTGATACCAGCCGCTGTGTCCGGAGTGGTGGTCAATGTGAGTTCTCTGCCGCTGTGGCTACGAAACAAATGATTGTGAGTCTAACGATGACAGATACTTGCCGGGAGGCTCCTGCACATAGTCTCCAATAAGCTTTTAATGGGGATCGGCGCTGCCTGCTTCACCATTTCCTTCCTGTTGGTGGCGGTGCAGCGCTCGGGCGCCTCCTACTGGGCCTTCACGTTCCCAGCTTTCGTCATCGTGGTCTTCGGGACCGACTTTGAGTTTAACGTCGTCAATGTGAGTAGCGATTGCAGAGATATCCGCAAGATATGAACGGATTGGCTACTGATACAGCACCGCCTGGCCAGATGTACGTCGTGTCCTCGCTGCCCAAGTCGCAGCAGTCCATCGCCAGCTCCGTCTTCCAAACCACCATCAAGCTGGCCACGGTCCTCGGGCTCGGCATATGCGCCGCGCTCTTTGCCAGCGTGTCGGAGAAGCCCGCAAGCAGCGGCTACTACGCCCACGATCCCTTTGAGCCATACGCCGCCCTCTTCTGGTTTGCCACGGCCGTGAGCTTCGTCAGTCTGCTGATGGTGCCTTTGCTCAACATCAAGACGCAAGGGCATATGAAAGAGGCTTAAGAGGAGACTTGATAATCTTTTCTTAGCAATGAGAGATCGGGGTTCCCATGGGGAAGAAAGGGTGAAAATACGAAAGCAACGTTGCTGGGACATTGGGAATGTATGGGCGGCGAGTGACTCTGGTAAGTCATGGACGGTGCCATCAGACATGAGGCCGGCAAAAAGAGTTTGTGATTGATCGCCGAGACTTCTTCAGAGTAATTCTAAAAAAAGATAGCTATAGATGGCCAATCTAGAAGCAGACTGGGATGAGTATAACCCATTGAGGAAAAGGCGTGCGGGGACGCTACTCGGATCACTAGTCATGGTTGGGCCTAGTAGTCGACAGGAGCGCTTAAGCTTATCACGACTAGGGCTTATTAGCAGTTGACAGGTCATTTAGCCCGTCCAGGGGAAATGTATTGAATTTCCTCAGACAACGTCTGGTGAAGCTCTATCGCTCATGAAGAGATATTATACACCTACCGTGTCTAACAGCCCTTACACCTACCGTAACCCGTCAGCAGCTGACAATACACGGACTCACGCTACACCTGTTTTTAGGTGCGTACTTGAAGACTATCGATACATCGGCCTTGCCAATCAATCACCGGCCTACGCCGGCGCACCAACGCCGGCCGATGTGGTGCATCAACACCCAACGTCTGCGGCCCTGCCGATGCGGTATATCAACACTGGCCGATAGGTATCAACACCGGTATCAACACCGGCATCAACACCGGCATCAACACCGGCATCAACACCAGCCGATATAGTGCATCATACCAGTCGATACGGATATAACGGGCCTCATAATGGCCTCATAATATTTAAGGCGGTTGTCAGCGCCGGCAAGCCTAAAGTACCCCAAATCTTCAAGTACGCATCTAAAATAGGTATAGCGTGAAGTCCGTACCTCACAGGTGCTTACAGGTGCTAACGGTCCACGGTAGGTATAAGCCAAAAAATGACACGGTAGGTGTATAACATCTCCTCATGAAGGGTCTGTCGCTACCCCCTTCTCTGGGCGTCCAATCTCAGAATACGGAAATACATGCATTACGAACTGGAAGAACGCCACCCAATCACGAAGTTGCCGTTCAGAATTGACTTGTCAATTTCCTGGATACGATTGCCCCCGGAATCCACAGCCGCGGCGGTGGTTCCCTGGGCCACAACTGCGGGGGAGACAAACCGACACGGACGCCAAGGAGAGCAGGTAAGCACTAACAATCCTAGAGACCACGACCTAGAATCGTATGGACCCCTCCACCACTCGTGTACTTACTCCTTTCCTGGGCACGGATATATATATACCACCATAAACCGACGTCAGCCAGGTCGATCAACGAAAATGGCCTCGTATTTAGTTGAGTTGCCCATGTGCGTCGTGTCACTCTGAAAACCACCCGCCAGATAGAGCGTGATTTGTGGTCATTACCAATTGATATTACACCTCATCAAAAGCGATTTTGTCATGACCCTCATCTTCTGCGACTTCGATCCCCACCGACGACAACTACGACTTGGGAGCCGCCATACGCCGTTCCACGGTAGGCAACGCCTCGGACCGGTAGTTGAAGCCGAGCGAATCTGTTGAAGGCGATGAAAGTAAGGAGATGTCGAACGTCACGGCCGCGGTTGACAGGCAAGTAAGTGGAAAAGAGCTCACCCGGCTCTGCGTCAGTCCGTGTGCCCTGGGCTGGCCTGCAGCCGGTCTTGGGCAGTACAAAACGAAGCACGGATTGTCGTAGCATGGTCACGCCGGCCTCTCTCGCTCGTGTTGAAACCTGGAGACACTCGAGGTTACTAGGTAGCCTCAGCGCGCCGAGATCATTCAGGCCTGGAGGTGTTCCAGGTGGCGACGGTCCGTTTCTTTCCCTCTAGCGAGGTAATAATAGTCTGGTATTCATTCATTCATCTAGCGCCCATGGTATCTCTTGGTATAACTAAGTACAAAGGAAATCATAAACCTGCCCCCCTCCATGTGTTTGGCCGCCACACTGCCGAATCAGTCGCCTGCCGACTAGATACTATACTTTGTGGTACATTTGGTACAGCTCCACCTCGCTCCCATTCACGTTCTCCGGCTGCGGCGCAGACCTCCGGCCGGACGAGCCGAACACGATCTTGCGGCTGGACGGCCGAGACCGGCCGCCGGGCGCGTCGGACAGCTTGCGGCTGCTGTTGTTGCGGAAGCTGCTGAGGTTGATGCCGATCTTCTTGATAAACGGCTGCAGCACCATCAGCGACGGGCAGGAGCAGGCCGCCGAGAGCTCGCCGATGGTCCAGCAGTCGATGATGGCGGCGCTGTAGCCGAAGTCGTCGGTGATGCGCAAAAAGGTTAATCGGAGGATAGATACGACGCAGGTGCTAGCGAAAAAGAAAAACCGGGTTAGTGAAAAGTCATGGTATATGTGGGGGGACTGGGAGCACAAGCCGAACTCACAATGAACCGATGCCGAAGATGCCAAGGATAGCCAGCTTCTGGCTCGTCTTCATCTTGAGCTTCCACACAATAGGCACCGGCAGCATGATGAGGATGAAGTCGGTGATGATGTTGCCGATGCCAATGATAATGCCGCGGGAGGCCGTCGTGCAGTCCTTCTCGGTGATGGTGAAGTCCCAGGCGGCCTGGACGGGGTAGCAGCCGAAGACGACGATGAAGACCATGCCGAGGCACCAGGCGACCACGACCGAGGCGAGGACGAGGCAGGGGATGCGGTACTCGGTCTGGGAGATGAGGCGGTAGTACTGCGCGAAGAGGGCGATCTTGATGGCCATGAGGGAGAGGTTGTACATGACGCCCTCGACGAAGACGAGCTCGAGCGAGACCATGAGGCGGTCGGGGCTCATGGGCTCCCAGATGTGGTGGCCGAGGCCGTAGTTGGTGTGCACCATGTACAAGGTCCCCACGACGATGACGGAGAGCTAGAATTGCGAGTGTGTGCGTCAGCTGACGGCTGTCCCGGGTCTCATCGAATCATGGCCGAAGGCGCTTTTTCCACTCACCCACGCGACCACGGCGAGGTAGTCGTCGACGCCCACCACCCGCACGAGGCAGCGCCTCGTATAAACCCGCAGGGACGTGATGATGGTGAGGACCGACATGCAGAGCAGGGCGACGCCCTTGACGAGCGGCGCGCGGGAGGCGCCGGCCGCCGCGGGGTCCGCCGGCGGGAGGAAGGCCTGCGGGCTGCTCGGGAGGGAGGGGACAAACGATAGGGAGGCCATGGTAGGATGGCCCAGTCGAGGTCGTCGTCGTCGTCGTCGTCGTCGTTGTTAGGAGAGAAGGCACGGGATTCGACAGGCAAGGTGACCGCGGTTTGCTTTCGGGCCCAGGACGGTGGTCATATTAGGTAGTTGATTACTCAGGTCACCCGCCGGATGAAGAAGGGAAGCGGAACGAAGAAACCAGAGAGTTGAAACAACCGCGGCAGAGGGAGGGTCGACGTCAGCTAAATACGACGTTGATCAGCAAGCGGCCGGGAGATCCTGCTTCATCACCCAAGAATACCCGTGCCAGGGCCCCGGCACCCATTATAAGTACTTACGAAGAAACAAGCAATGATTCACGGGTGCGGGTTGTATATACACCCTTGGCCCGGGCTTTTGTGGCTGGAGTCGTCGGGCGAAAAGCCGATTTCCCTCCCTCCCTACATTGTACGAACTACTAATAATACACGTGCAAACTGCCCTTGGCCAGTCCCAGGGTTTGGTTTGCACAGACGGGCCGTGCGACCAGGGGACCGCGAGAATCTGTAACGGCGTGCAACGGTCTTGCAGCGAACGCCTGTCAAGACCGCCAAGGCTGGGCCACGATGGCACGACGGGGAGCCACGAGGTGGGGGTGATCAAACCGTATCTACAGGGGCGGCGGGGGCACGATGGAGTCCCGACGGGGCCGCACGGTAGTGTAGATGCCCAGAGAGCTATCAATTGCATATGTATGTACGGAGTACGGAGTAGTTGATCCCTATTGTCTCCTTTTGTTAACAGGGGGGGAGGGGAGGTTCGAATTTTTCTGCACCCAGCTCGTGGGTTTCTTTGCCCCGCCCTGTCAGTTCACATCCATACTACTTTCATACCGAACGTATGTGCGGATACAGAGGGAGGCATATGCCAAGTCTATAATTTACATACGGAGCATGAACGGGGACGGCAGTGACGGCGTTAAGGGGTGTTTGCAAAATGTATACGTAAATCTAACCCAATTCCAAGCATCAAGTAGAGTATTGCGTCGGAGCTAACCAGGGGGCTCAACGGCCACGGACCACCAGCTAAGCCGAATGAGATCCCGGGGGCCACCTAAAGCAACAAGGGGCATGCCTGAAACCGGGTTGCTGAGAGGAAAGCTCGGACGCTCAGAGCGGGGCCCGAATCGGACAAACAAGATCGAACAGAGTTAGGTTCCGAGGGCGGTTAATATAAACAAGAATATTATCCCGGCGCCATGGCGGAACGTACCGCTGCTGTCCGCCCCGGCTCGTCTCCCTCCCTCTCTTCCCTTCCGCTTCCCCGAAGCAGACAGGCCCCCCTCCCTGAGCCTGTCCGCGCAGAATGTCGGCTTTGCGTTGACAGGACGCCAAAACGCGAACCACGACGACCCGCTGACATATCAACGCCCGCGAGCCCGCTGCGGCCTCAAAGCCGCACTCTGCGGTGCTTATCGGTTTCATTTCGGCCGCCGGCCCCTGCGGAGGTAAGAAGTATGCAGCAGCACACAGGCAGGGGATGACACACGAACAGGGGGGGGGGGCAAACGCACGCGTCCCCACGTGGGTATGCGGATCGCTGGGCTTGGAATGTCCTGCATACTTCTTCTGTAGCATCGCGTCCTGGCAGCTCCTGCCATCATCTGATGCAGCTCTGCGGCGTAGTTATCCGATAATACCGACCGCCCGCCTGAACCTGATCGGCAGGCGGCCATGCCATATGACGTGCATGCAACTGCCGCCTCGTTTGTCTTTTCGAGGCCCGGTTCCTTTCCCCCAGGACCAGTACCCAGACCAGACCAGACCTGTCGTGGCGGTGCAAGGGTGTCGCCGTCACCCGCCTCAACGCCCGCCACAGCACAGCACACTTGCGGCATCGAATCGTGCGGCAGCTTCCGATGCACGCCGACTGACTCAAGCTCATCATCGTTCGTCTGCCCACGGACGCTCCACATGGGGGAGCCATGCCTTATCAATACCTCCCCCCTGCTAGGGCTATGTAGGTCTGACCGGATAAGGATAATAATTTTTTTTTTTTTTAGCTTTTTGGGCGAATCTTGGTTTCCCATGAACCGCAATCTTGGCGCGAACCATTCGATCTCCGCCCGCCGATCAGGCGTCAACGGTGGCGCGCGACTCACGACGAACCCACACATGCCGACTGTATGTAGATACATGGATACCTTATACAGCCTGCTGCTGCCATCATGGATGAGGAGCTATTATTGCTCCCGGTCTGGCGAGGTCAACACAGACCTCGGGTCCGAGCTCTGGAGGAGCGTCCACGACGCTGACGCAGGGAGCGAAGAGGCGGCGGTGCGGGCTGCTCCGCTCCACGGTAGGTAGCGTCTCGGCTTGGTAGTTGGGCCGCGTGAAGCGGTTGAAGGCGATGAAGGTGTCGTGGTCCCCCGGCACGGCGTTGTTGGGGGTGGCGACGTGCACGCTGCGCCGCCGGAGGGGCTCGGCGTCGTCGGTGACGGGGCAGACGCCGCAGGCCGAGTAGACGAGGTTGAGGATCGGGATGGACAGGCCGTGGACGAGGATGGAGAAGAGCGCCAGGAAGTAGACCACTGGGAATAACGTGGGGTTAGCTATGCTATATAGAAGGGCAAAATGCAAGGGAAAGTGTCGATTTACCAGGGCCAATTGCATTCAGCAACGCCTGCTCGCTGGGAGACGGGTTGGTGACTCCCAGTAGCAAGATCGTGGTGTGTTCGAGATAGTAAATGGCCCCAACACCAATCGGCCCAAAGTATCCCATGAAGACGGCCTCCTTCCAGCCGCGCACCACGTTGGGCATCATCCGGTAGCACATGAGCAGCGCCGGGATGCGCCGCAAGACGAGCACGAGCAAGCCCAGGGCGAGGAGGCGCGGCCAGGTGATGCCCGTCGTGGCCGGCTGGTCGAAGCTCGCCCAGGGGACCGTCACGCCGATGTACATGAAGCCGGCAAAGTTGAGGAGCACGTCGATGCACGAGTTGACCTCGTCGTGCCGCCGCTTGGTCTCGGCCAGGAAGCGGCCGTCCCAGTTCAGGGCGCAGCCCGCCACGAAGCAGGCGAGCAGGTCGCTGGTGCCGATGGCGCCGCACGTGCCCAGGACGAAGAGCTGGCAATGGGCTAATCAGTGTCGGGGATCAAGGCAGTAGTAACAGATTGGATGGGACGTAAAATCGACGGACTTACACCAAGGCGCAGGGGAACAGGAGATATCCCTCCGTGTCGATCCACTTCCTGGACAGCGACAGCTCGACCGCCTTGCGCGCGCAGTAGCCCGCGACGGCGCCGTAGACAATCGCCAGCACCACGGTGTAGAGCAGCGTCTCGAGCACCCAGTCACCCAGAGCATTCATTATACTGCCCTCCTGCGACACCGCCGGCGCGCGAGACTGGAGCAAGAGGTTGACGGCCAGCCCCAGGAAGGGCGACGCGAAGCCGTCGTTGGCCCCCGCCTCGGCAGAAATGATCTCGCGCAGCGGCCGGGCGACGAACTTGTCGGCGAAGGGGCCCTTGGCGATGGCCTGCGAGAGGATGGGGTCGGTCGAGGTCACGCAGGCGCCGATGATGAGGGTCGAGTAGAGGCTGAGGTGCGGGATCGTCGCCAGGACGCACGCCGAGGTCGAGAGCCACATGACGGTCATGATGGGCAGGAGGCAGACGAGCATCTCGCGGTAGCGGAACTTGAGATAGCGAGCGGGCAGCTGGTAGCCCGCGATGACCCTGGTAGGTATGGTCAGTATTACAGATGGTATATGAGAATATCGAGGCCAGAACTGACAGTTGAATACTAATCATGACTCTCATGACACCCAACGTGATATCATCCTGTCGGATGACGGTGGTTATGACCCATTGCTGCGAGTCTAGGACCCTGGCTGCTATCGGTCCCAGAATAATGCCAATTACTACCGCTGGAACTATGTGGATCAAAGCCATCAGCATGAGTTTTGACCGCAAAAGTAGTGTGTGCGATCACAACTCACGAGCTTCGCCCAGGTACCACCGGCTCTTGATGTTCACAGCTATGAGGCCAAAGATCATGGTGAATACCCCTGGGTATTCAAATTAGTTGCAATGAATGCCGCTTGCAAAGCTTGGGTTCAGCATACCAAGAACGGAGGCTATGATGTTCAGTTCGCTGATATCTAGCTTGGGCATGATGGCGATCACCCGAGCTTGTGATATAATTAGGTAAAGTAGCAAAGGGTTGACTATCTCGCGGCTTCAGTGGGAGAAGGCGTACTGTGCTTCGTAGGGCGAGGGCTCCCGAGACTCGTTTCCGGGGTTGGTGGCTCAGCGGGCCCCTTTTAAGCTTGTTTGCAAAAGCCAAGACTGAGTGGGCCCAAACTTAAGAGGACTCCTTGGACGCCTCTTTGGAAACAGCTAAAGCGGCATGGGCTTGTAGTTGATCAAGTCCTCCGTAACGCCCTCCCCTGATAACTGGGGGTTAGATCCGGGGCGTCCCCGAGCACCAAAGCAAGAGTTTGGCCAACCAAAGCCCTCCCTCGGCAGATTGGTTTTGGTTATACATGCTGAACCTGAGCCGGTGGCACTGAGAACTCACACGCCAGTTGTCTTTCTCCATGCTGAAAATGCATAGTCCACCGGATTTGGATGCGGAATCGCCACTAGTGGCGGTGAGGGATGTATGGCTATCTAGATATAGCAGTCGGCGCATCCCTAGCATGGTCTCGCGACATATTGCATGCAGGTCCGCCGTTGGGTATTTAACCAGAACTGGTTTCAAGAACGGGTCGGGCGTACAGAATCTGTCTTGTGAGAGCTTGGCCGTGAGATCGTGTGGTCCCTTGAACAAGTACGAGCAGCAGTTCCCTCTGGTATCACAATTCGGCTTGTGTGTCCTAGAGTAAGACAGTTACTTCCAAGAATGCCATGTCTAGGTGCGAAAGATTAGGTAGGGCCATATTACTTCGGAGTCTACAGTTGAAGTGGCTTGCCTCTCTCGAAGACGGACAGAGTTAGTTTCCAAATAGTATCATGTTTGGAATGGAACTGTCGACCCCCTCTTCCTTCCCCTAGAGTAAGTAACCTGGTATTGACTCCGTTTGTCATGAATTTAGAGTGAAGTCCACAACGTGGGACACTGGAACCGAGAAGGGCAGCCGTCACGAGTTGACATGCTCGTCGACGGACATTGCATTTGTCCGTTGCGGCAGAACATCGGAATCCAGGACAATTGCATAGAAGCTGTCGAAGGGTTACATTTGCACGAGCGTGTTGCAGACACCGACGTCGAAGAAGCTTCTCGTGAACCGTTTCCGTAACACGTTCCAGGCCGAAATGTTACTCTCGAGACACCTCGTTGCATTACGCGATCGAGATTGGGCACCAGGTCAGTAGATCCGGGCGCGCGGGCCAGTACAGCATACGGACCAACTCTTGGAATGCAGCCCAGTAGTGCTTATGAGGGTAGGCTGCCTATACCAAGGGGCAAGCATGCTCAAAACCGACCGGCCAAGACCGAGGAGAAAGGGCAATTGACTGTCCTTCTCCCGGTGCCGTGCCGTCGTACCGGTCTCGATCCCGTGCGAGGCAGGTGGTAGCGACGGTAACACCGAGAGAACAGAACGATTGAGTTCGGGGTTTGGGAAGACGAAAGATCGACATGCATGGCATGTGTCAGGCAAGTCTGGGGATTTGAAGGTAGATAAACGGAAGAGACGGCGCACCGCACACGAGTCTCGCTGCTGGCCGTCGAATCACTGCCGCATTGGCAGATGCTCCCGGCCCGACGGGCTGCGTCAGCGTTGATTGCCAAGGGAGCAGCAATATTGGTTTGCTCCCTTACTAAGTCACGCAGTAGGAGTAGTACTGTATTAGTGGTAGTAGTGAATAAGCAATGGGGCAAGCCTCGGGAGCCATCTTCCGCTACGGCAGGAGAAAAGACAGGAAAAATGGCAGAAACTCGTGTCGGAAGAAAAAGAAACGGCTGTGGCCACGGCAGATCAAGTCGGGACGGATGGGCCGTTAGTGAGTCCTGCTCGAATCTAGTTTCCCACCACCCTCGCAATGGAGAAATATGTAAACAGTTGGTCAAAGCTGCGGGCTAGACTCCAAATGCAGGGTGCATGGTTGGGGTTCGTCCATGACAAGCGTTGGAGAGCCACGTGCCGATGAGATTCCAAGGGGGGCATTGGCCAGTGTACAGTAGTAGCAGTTCATGCAGGCAGGCCGCAGGTCAGAAGCGCAGGTTGGTTGCTGGTGGCTGGATTGGCCGTTGTTTGGGACCCAGGTGGAGCAGATCGACTGTCATCGACCTGTCAAAGTGTGGCTCATTACTGGAGATCAAAAATTGAAGTGGTAAGTATCAAGTATGTGAGTATGGAGAACGCACATCGAAATGGGCTGTGGACCCGTGATGACCTATTCTTCTCCCCTGCGATGCGGGGGAGCGTGCGGCTCCGGGTATCGGGCGAGAACGGAGCGAGCGGAGGGATGGGGGCAGGACGGGGTAGGGCGAGTTCTAGAAGAACTCTATTCTGTGTTAGACTGTCGGTAGAAGAAGCTTGTGGGTATGCTTCCTTGGCAGTTGGAGTTCCACCTGCCACCCTCCCGGTCACCAACCGTTCGCCACACCCCACGCCCGTTTCTTGGTCTGGCCGGATGCAGGGATGTGGTCTTGACTTGTGCAGCTGCATCGGGAACGGCGAATGTGAGGGTGCAGTATCCGACACCCGAAGCAGAAAGCGGTTGCGAGGGAGCTTCCCTTGATTACTCAGAGGAGGCTCGGGAACCTTATTCGACACATGTTTCACAGCCATGAAGTCAGAATGGCGTGGTTGGCTGGTTGGCCCACTAGGAAGCGGGCGCAGGTGTGGTGCGTAGTATTATTACAGTAGCGGTAAGTGCCCGACCTGCACAAGTGGTATTACTGTAATACTGGATGGGCCAGGGAAAGGGCCTCGCGATTCGCTGGTTATTCGCTGGTTGTACTGTCAGTTAGGTAATTAAGCATTGTGATTTGGAAGCCCCGATGAGGGCGACGAGACCTTTCGATCGATATCACTGCTGGAGTCGCGGACATGACCAGATTGGGGGCGAGAGTGGTCTACTCAATAGGATGGTAAGCCTGTGACACTGCTGCTGAGACGTTGTCATGAAGTGTATGTGTTACTGTCATATTCGGATGCATCATGGCTCGTCCGCCGCAGTGACTGCAACTTGTTTCTGTGACCAGCCCGTTTTCCAAAGCCTTGCCAACGAGCCCCAATCTTCCGGTGCTTCATCTCCGGATTTCCATCTCCTCCAGATAAACCTCTGACAGAGTAGTCGTACAGTAGATGCCGATGCAGAACGTCGATGGAAGAATTGAGCGAGCGACCGAACGGCACGCAATGGGTTCGTCAAGTCGACCCCCCCGCGTTAGGCCGGTCCACGGAAAAGTTAAAACATGCCCCCTGTCCATGCGTCATCCGGAGTGCCTTAGCCCTACAGCGTTGGGAGGGCCAAGACTCCAAAAGGGCCCCGAATGAGTAGGAGGGAACGGCCTAAGCTGAAATAAAGTTATGGCGTAACCAAAGGCGTCGTAGCCTTCGCAGCACGGCCGATCCATCACGACTCGTCAGTGCCCTTCCCGCCCTCCAGTTCGCCCAGTTCACTGTTTGTTCTCCCTACCGATGCCCCGCTTCCCTGCTTCCTGGCCTGACCATCAGCTCGGCCAGGCGGTGCCGCGGCGAACTCTAATCCCCCGATTTGCACAGTCGACCACGTAGAGCTGGCATCGAGTTGTGCAACAAGACGCTCTCCGACGGCCCCATCTCCGCCAGTCTCAACCGCTCCTCGCGTAAGGATGAAACCATGGGCGGGAGAGAAGAACGATTCACCTCCCCTATGACTCGCGAGCTCTGCCCCGTCTCGTGGCTCAATGGGAATAAGGGAAATGTGTAGTGGTAGTGGTATGTAGAGGACATGGTATTTTGGGAGCATCCTTCCCAGCTATCGGCTCCAATTTTGCCACAAGAGCCTTCGTCTCTCTCTCCCCTCTCCGCGGGTGGACTACTGCGGATCATATTACTACTACATACATACATTCATAGCCACCTGCCATCCTTCTTTACTATTACTTGAAGCCGCCGCGTTTGAAGAGCTCTTTCTCTAAAAAAAGGGGGGATAACCAAACGGCGAAACGAACAAAGTCTTTCTTAGAAACTCGATGTTTTGAAACAAGACGTTTCTGCCCCAATGGTCGAACTCCGAATCCGCCAGCAAACTTCCGAACCGTCTACACGGCGCCGCTCCTAGCACCTACCAGAAGAATAAAACAAAACAAAAAGAAAGGAGGTAAAAGAAGAAGGAGAACAAGAGATCACAATCTTCAGCAACGGCGGACCATGAGCTACGTCTCGCCTCACTATGTCCCCGAGCCGGTCACGACAGAAGATTACATCATCGCCTCGCTCGCGTTTGGCTTCACCATCGGCTTCGGATGGCTCACGACGTGGACGGCCGTCCGGCAGACGTGGCACGGCTACAAGAAGCGCGGCGGCCGCGTCTTCCGGAGCCCCTACATCATCATGATCTGGGGTGAGATACTCGTCTGCGCGGGCTTCGCCCTCATGTGCTTTCTGTACCTGGAACACATCTTGAATCCATCGTGAGTGAGCCCTTGTGGGGAGACGTCCTCGGGCAAGACATAAAGATAAACAATTACTGACATATTGGGGGTCTCTAGTCTGGCCTACTACTTCGGTATCCGTATGGTAACACCGCAAAAGCCTCTTGTTATTAGAAACGAAACCCGTACTCTGGTAGACTGACCAACGAATGTGCCAATTACTAGTCACACTCTGGGCCCTGCAGGTCCATTTCCTGCTGCAGATCATCATCAACCGGTGCTCGATCCTGATCCACGACAAGCGCTGGACGCGGCAGCTCAAGGCCATCGTGGCCGTCGTCATCACCATGGTCAACATCACCGTCTACAACATCTGGATCCCCGCCCGCCTCCAGATCTCGGCGCGCTACATGTGGATCAACCTGTGGTGGGACCGCTGCGAAAAGTGCATCTACCTTATTATTGATGCCGCCCTCAACATCTACTTCATCGTCATCGTCCAGCGCAACCTCGTCTCCAACGGGCTCACCAAGTACAAGACGCTGGTGCGCTTCAACATGTTCATCATCTGCTTCTCCCTCAGCATGGACGTGCTCATCATCTCCATGATGAGCCTGAGGAACACCTTTGTGTGAGTACTACCATCGGGGGAGAGGGATCTATCATGGCACCGACTAACAGCCGTACCCCACAGCTACATGCAGTTCCACCCCCTGGCCTACATGGTCAAGCTCAACATCGAGATGTCCATGGCCGAGCTCATCGCCAAGGTGGCCAAGCAGCGGCGGCTGGAGATGTGGGAGCACGAGGACATCTCCAACAACACGACCTTCGGCAACATGACGCAGGCCACGACCACAACGATGACGGGCCAGCTGTCCAACGTCTCGACCAACCGCAGCACCGGCCGCATGCGCAAAGTGGTCGACTCGGTCCTGCACCGCAGCCCCAACGGCAGCAAGGGCAGCCGCGGCAGCACCTACTCGTACACGGAGCTCGAGAACCACCGGCTGAACCAGGAGCTGCAGCAGCAGCAACAACACCCGCAGCGGCCACCGGACGCGGCCGTCTTCCACCGGCATCACGACTCGGGCGGCAGCGGGGGCAGTCGTGGCGGTGGCGGTGGTGGTAATAACAACAACAGGGACCCGCGGATGGGCATCTACACGACGCGCGAGGTCCACATCGAGTACGAGGCCAACCCGCTGCACGCCGCGGCGCCCTGGACGAACCCGCCCGCGTTCTCCAACGGGGCGGTCCGGGGCCGGGGGTCCAACTCCGGGTCGCCGGACCGAGACTCGCTGGGGAAGGGATACTAGAGCTTTGCTTTTGGTGTTGGTGGGGTTCTTGTGTGTGTGTCTGTTTACTAGTTCGATACCCTTTCATATTGGAATACGATGTTTTGAGACATTTTCATGTTCCAATGTTGGACCTGTGAGAATACAATGCCCAATTATCTGGCGCCTTAGCAGCTAGTCTTCCCCATGCCAAGTGAGTAAACACCCATGTTGTCCCGCAGAGGCATATTGCTACTTTCCTACCACTGACGTCAAAACAGTGGTACCTGGGCTGATGAGTATGGCTTTTGTCATGTGTGAGCAGAGATGGGCTGCCAGGAAATCCACCCTCGATTTGTTCCTCCACGCCTTCGCAGACGGTGTCATCTAATAATGGCCATGCCTTGGTGTCCTCTCTTCTAACCTTTGATGCTTCCGATCCCGAAACTCCGGATGTACTGACATCTAGTAATGCTAAATCCGGCCCATGCAAGTCTATTGATCTCCGTTCGTCTTTCTCTCTGTCTCTTTCAGCAGCCGTCCCTCCATCTTCCCTCCAGTTTCGGTGTCTTTCTTTCTTCCTGTCCCCTGTCTTAGTTTCCGCCCCCTCAAGCCTCCGCCGCCACGAACCCCACGATCCACCGCTCCAGCTCCCCCGTCCAGCTGCGCTCCGCGTCGTCCACGGCCAGCCCGATGCCGTGCGGCCCGTCGGGCAGGATCACCAGCCGGAACGGGCGGCGGTGCCGCGCCAGGGCCCCGCGAACAGCAGCGTGTTCTGGACCGGCACGATCGGGTCGTTGGAGGTGTGGAACAGGAAGGTGGGCGGCGTGTGGGCGCCCACGCGCGTCTCAGCGCACATGGCCCGGCGCGTCGCCTCGGCGGCGTCGGGGCCGAGCAGGTTGCGCAGGGAGCCCTCGTGCATGGCGTCGGGGTGCATGGTGATGACGGGATAGGTGAGGATGGCGAAGTCCACGATGGAAGTCCCTTTGTCTGTTTCGGCGTCATCTTCTTCCCCTGTCTTCTTCTTCAAGCCATTGGTAGCTGTGGTAACGGTGGTGGTGGTAGCCGTGATGGCGGCCAGGTGCCCCCCCGCGGAAAAGCCCCAGACCCCCAGCGTGGCGACCCGCCCGCTGGCGCGGATGTGCCCCACCGCCTCCACCGCCTCGTCGATCGGCGCAGGGTAGACGGGCGCGACGGCCCCGCGGTGGCTGTCGACCGTGTAGCGCAGGACCCAGGCGTCGAAGCCGCGCGCGTTGAGCCAGGCGGCCGGCGGCGGGCCCTCGTTGTCCCACGAGATGTTGCCGTAGCCGCCGCCGGGCAGCACCAGCACCCCGGTCCCGTTGGGCGCCGGCGCGGGGTAGAAGGTGAGGTTCAGGTCCGTCGTCATCGTGTCCACAGAGGATCAGAATTAAAGGGCTTATCGTTTTTGGTTTTGTCGGGGTTGGGAGGACTCGTCTGCAGTATGTAACGTATGCTGGGAACCCGTCACGATGGTGTTGTTTACAAAAACTGATGGTACCCACAGCAGCAAGTGAAAACAAAGGGGGAAACAGAAAAAGAAATAGTCGCTGGGCTGGACTGTGATATCCAGGAAAGGGACGGCGGAAAATGGCTTTGGGAGCCAACCCACTCACTGCCAAACGTGAAATTCCCTTTTCCCCCATAATCCGGATGCCTCAGGAGGGGGCGCAGTTGCTAGTTATGAGTCTTGACAGCTCATTCCGACTCCAAGTGGCTTGATTGCTGTCAAGGTCTCGTGGTCCCTGCCTTGGGGCCCCCGGCGACAAGACCCGCGAATAGCCCGCTTGGCGATAGAGCGCCCCTTGCATCTGGCGCTTCATTGGGCACAGCTGCTGCACAGGGGGGCCCCACCCAAAAACCCATGCCCCGTCCTGCAAGCCCAGCTTAGCTTGGCACATGCAGGCGATATAATCTAGATGAGGTACCTTGCTTGGCCTGCGATAGAGAAAAGTCAAGGGAATTCCCCGGTACACCGGTGCACCGGTCTGGCGACGACGGGAAACCCCCCAAGAGCACACCGCACACGACGGGCAAAGGTCCTGTGTCACCGCTCTTCGCCCCGACCGGCTGCACATCGACTCACCGGTAAAATGCCCTTTTCGGCATCCGAGCTTACATCCGACGGCATACATTCCGGCATGCAGCAAGCGAGCCCTTACCCGATCAATATAATCTCAGCTTACAACAGAAGATCTCCCTCTCCCCTCCCGAGGTTGACGAGCAGTCTTTCCTTCAGACACCCAACACGCACGCAAACTGCCGCAGTCGTACCCGTGGGATGCGCGTTATCCTCTGTATGGCGCCAGGTGTTGCATTGGGCTGCCAGACCACCAGGGCGTATGACGTGATACCAACCCGAGGCCCTGCTGGCCAGCTCTTCTCCTGGGCGGTTTGGTTCTGGTTTGGGCACTCTCGTCAGCCGCTTGTTTGCTGTCTACAACCTTGATGTTGCACTGCATCGGACGGGCGAGAGAGAGAGATATGCCTGTCCAACGTCATGATGAGTACGGCAGATCGCAAGACGTAGTATCGGGCGCCTCTTGGAACATTCCAGATCGACAGGGAAAGGGGGGGACGGGCTGCATCTGCCGTTGCCGTTATATTGGGCGATCAATATGGCTTGACCTTCCTGCATCCGACCGGCCAAGACGGGGATTGCTTCCTGAAGCGCCCTGACAGTGACATCGAGGCGATGCAAACGCGACACGCCGCTGCTGTGCTTCTGCGAAGCCTTATGAGCACCCAAACGGATGGAACCCTGAACCCAGAACCGTGCCGCAAGCAACTCCGCCCAGTCCTTGCCGGCCTCCACAGGTCATCCGATGCGAGAGACTTCGCCCTCTTTTTTTTCTTTCTCCCTCATTTTCCTTGGGTGACTGGAAAACGGCAGATAGGGCTGATCTGTTGGGACGGACTTGCAAGCTCGCCCAACGGAGCGAGGGGTGGTGGACAAGGTTGGCGAACAAGATTCTGACTGACGCCTAATCCGCCCCCACTTCAAACTCGAGGGGCGCCGATCTGGGCGGTACGACGCAACCTTTTTGTGACCAACGACCAGACTGCAATGCCACTGCTCTTGCATCCGACTTATCATCTCCTACATTCTATTATGACTACCAGTGCAATTGATACGCCTTGGTATATACGACCCCGCATGAATGAATTGGCACGTGAATCCCTTCCAGCTACCATTCTCTTGATACCGATTTTGAGCATGACTTGTTGATTCCTGAACGCGCCGGCTGTCGCTGATGCAAGAAAGGAACCACTGATGCACCATTTTACAGGGGACCGGTTTTTTGGACTAGGAACAGAAAGTCGGCGGACCAACAAACCCAACCAACTTAACATTGAACCCCACAACTACAGAAGGCCCTAGGACTTCCCCGCGACCATTCCCCCCCCCGACGAGTCAAAACGCCCGTCTGAACGGGCCAGCGACCGCAAACTGGTCATGATCGGCGACTCTGTCCGGGCTCTTGGGCTCCATCGATTGATTGACGAGATGAAAAGAAAAGAAAATGCAAGACCTTGCAGACTCTGCCCAGATGGTGGAGAAGCGAGAAGCGAGAAGCGAGGAACGAAACGAACCAAGAAGTACCGGTACGGTAATTGGGTGCCCGCGGAGACGTTGGCAGCTGGTTCGCTTAAGCAGAATCCTCGATAAACACGCTGCACCCCCTCCTCATCCATGAGTTTCTCACGTTTCTCCTTTGGGACCATCACAGTACTTGCCGAGCCATTGGGAAAGCGATATCAATCGGCTCAATTAATAGAAAAGCGTTATGAAAAACCAATACGGATTCATTCACTGAGTAATTACGATGACCAAATGTGATATGATCCCAGCCCAGCCCATACGTGCCACCCGTGCATGTACGTTGCAATCCAATTTCTCATTTCGCACCTGCCCCTGCCGCATCACTGGTCCTCAAACACCCCCAGCAGCTCATCGTCCGCCCCCAACAACAAGCAGGACGGCGCCTCCACCCCATTGGTCTCGGGCACCACGACGCCCGCGCTGTCGGTGTCGCCGTCGGCGCGGTAGATGACGGCGTTGGCCAGGTCGCGCGTGTTCTCCCCGCCGTCGCCCCAGTTCTGCGGCGCAAACACGACGCTCGCGTGCGCCTCGGCCGCGAGCGTGTTGGGCAGATCCTCGGCCCGCACGAAGTGGTGCATCCCCAAGTTGGCCCAGACGACGAGGTCCTCCTGGTCCAGGGACTCGTCGTCGGCGAAGAAGTCCCAGAACTCCACCAGGGGCGCCTCGGGCACGTTGCCCGACAGCGCCGCCGTCGAGGCGGGCTCCGTGTCGTGCTGCCGCGACACGGCGAAGGCCTGCTTGGCGTGCTCGCCCGACTTGAGGAGGAAGGGCGAGTTGCGCGAGGGCAGGTAGACGTTGCTCAGGCCGGGGGTGATGCGGTACCCCCGCGGCTCGCCCCAGGCGTTGAGGCGGTCCTTGTTGACGACGGTGTACATGGACTGGCCGTTGGGCGGCAGGTCGAGCAGCCCGCCCGCCTCGGACGCGATGTCGCCGATGGCGTACCGCATCGTCTCGAAGACGCCGCGCTCGGGGTACCACGGCTGCGTGACGTTCTCGACGACGAGGTCGGTGCGGCGGAAGGAGTTGCGGGCGTCGACGAGGTCGAAGTCGGCCTTGAAGTTCATGACGTGGGTGTGCATGGTGCCCGAGATGGTCTCGCCGATGCGGGGGCCCCAGCGGCCGGCGTCGTCGGGGCGGTAGTAGTTGGCCTGGACGTAGCCCGAGGCGCGGGCGTCGACGGCGAGGCTGCCGTCCACCGCGAAGCCGTAGTCCCAGAGGTAGTCGTAGTTGCCCAGCGTCGCGATCATGCGCACCACCAGCTTGGAGCCCTTGGTCGACTGCTCCCACTGGCCGTAGACGTTGTGGCGCGTCAGGGGGGCGCCCATGTCCGTCTCGAAGATGCAGATCGCCCGGTCGATGGTCCGCAGGCTGGTGCCGTCGTTGAACGTGGCGTTCCAGTAGGTGGCGTGGTACGGGCAGTCGTAGCCCGGGATGGGACGGACTGCTTGGGCGCCAATGCCGTAGAAGCGGTCGCTGTAAGCTGTCCCGGTCTGGAAAGGGTTGTTCCCTGCATATTGGACGAGTGCATCTACTACAAGTTAGCGTTGTAGGACTCGAAATGATGTGTGCATGGATGTGCTTACCCTGAAGGGACAGCTCGTACAGGACGCTCTCGCCCTTGAACCGGATGTCGTAGAACTGGATCCCGACATCCTTGTCGAACCTGGTGTAGAAGGACCACCCCATGTACGTCAAATACTTGTTGACGTTATCCACACGGTATCTGTTCCCGTCCAGAGTGAGCACCGTAGGAGCGAACCGATCCTCGAGATCTCGCACGGGCCCAGTACGATCCTTGTCCAGGAACGAGTCGTTGGTCGTCGGGTTAGGAGTCTTGGTGATCTCGCCCGCCGACCACGCCGCACGGAAATCATCAGTCGAATTATACACGACGAGATTGTACACGATCATCCTGAGGTGGTATAGAGAAGCATCCGTCCCGGCAATGTCAAAGCTGACGTAGAGGTCCGAGGGCTGGTCCCAGGGGTTCGGGGCGCGCCGCCGCCACGGGAGCCACGTCACCCCCGTGGTGCCGTCGGTCGAGTACGGGTTCTGGACAAAGTACTCGGCGTTGGTCCGGTTGTCGTCGGACCCGTAGTAGGCCAGCCCGGTGAGGTTGAGGGTGATGTCCGCGATGCTCGCCATGGTGGTCGCGACGATGGCCTCCACCGCCCTCTGCCGGGGCGCGTCGAACAGGCCGCCGCTGTACAGTACCTTGGGGCCGTTCGGGCCATTGTAGAAGTAGTCCAGAGGTCTCATGGTCGTCGAGTCCGAAATTGGCAGAGGCCCGACCTGCAGATGTCAGTCAGTTGTGTCCAAGTAACTTGGGCGCTTTGCATGGTTACTTACGTAGTATTGAACCACGCCGGGCACCGTAGCCGCTCCCTCATTGATCACCACGCGCGCATATCGCGGTACCGAGCTGGAGTCGCCACTGAGATAGCTCGTGACGTCCGTCTTGTTCGGTTTGAGAATCTCGATGTGGGAGATGTAGTTGTCGCTCATCGCCAGCGTGGCGCTAGACGGGTCCGACAAGTTCAGCCCCAGCGCCGAGCCCCCGAGCCATTCCACGATGGAGTCCAGCTCCGGTTGCGACAAGGGCACGAAAGGGGTTCCCTTCGGCGCCGTGACCGAGACATCTTGGGGCACTGGACAAGCAGCAGCGCCACTTTGACGCTTGAAAATCGCGCCGGCTTTCCAGTCAGAATATGTCCATTTGCGGTGGGTATCTGCGGATGCTCGTCCCGCTTCAAGCAATCCGAGTGCGACGACCAGGGGCCCGGGCCGCATTGTCTAGTAAGTGCGGATTTGGTGATAGTGACAATGCGTTACACAGACACAGATCCGTTGGTTTGCAAACATCTTTGTGTCATGCATTCTGAGATGGTGGCACAAGGCGATGCGGTATCCCTTTCGGATCGTCTTGGGGTAGAAATCCCAAAGGAGCGGGTTGGGATTCCCGGATCCTTTCCGCCGCCCCGGCGGGAAGCAACGACAGTGCCATCATGAGGAAGAATCTAAGGCAGGATGCAACCGTAGTGGCCGACCGCTCCGATCCCATCGAAACCTTAACCCTATCTTGTAGATCGGACGTCGAGTTGCCTCACTGTGAGCTCACCAACGGCCGATTTATTGTGAAATGCTAATCCTTCACAGTGGGCCTCGCTTATCCGGCCCGGAACGTTCAAGCGAAGTGGGATCAACGTGGATTGTCAAGAAACCATTATCCATACGAGTTGCGTGTGTTGACAACGGTCTGTTCTAGGTAACAGCTTTTGTCAACCAACAAGTTATATGGCAAAAAAAGAAAATTCCTACGTTTACGCCCAGTTACCCGTTTCTGTCAGTGCTGAGCCGGACCAGGATAGGATTAGTACTTCACATAACCGATGGGGCAGCTCATGAAGAACAGAGGCCGGATTGTGAGCTTTTGGGTCTTCCAATACGTCAATTCCTTGAGTTACTAGCACACCCCGGTCACTGATCATCCAAGAACGAGGTCAACGTCCTCAGTGTCATGCGTCTCCCAGGCCTCCTTGTTGATTTCCCCAACGGCCTGCCGGTAAGCGACACCGTCGTTCCATTCCACCCAAAGAACGCCGTACTTGTCGTTATGATTCTTTCTTGAGTCTTCTCTTGCCCTCCGTAGACAGATGGCCACAAGCTCTATTGGTCGGTACTGGCCTGACTTGACAGGCGGCAGCTCTGTCAAGTATTCTCTCGGGGGCAACTGTAGCTGCCCGCAACCGCTTCCCTTTGCGTCTACAATATATGCATTTGTTTCATTTCCTTGTCGCTGTTGCTGTGCACGGAACCACCCCCTTTCCGTCCTGCATGATATAAAAGCGTGCTGCGGGGATGGCAGAGAGCTCGAGTCGTCTAGGTGGACCCCGAATGGGAACCAGTACCAGAAGTGCTCCCGGGGTCTCAGTAAGATACACGAGTGCTCATATGCTCTATCTCCAAACGTCAAAGGTCCGTCGTTTGGAGGGGGGTGGGGTTTGCCATCCACCATCACGGGTGGGTCTGTCGGCAGATGACGCCTTCGGACATCCCACCCTTCAGCCAACGGACTATCGAGGCTATCATTTTCAAGGTCAAGTATCGTGTCCGGAACACAAGGTCCAATTGGGCGCCGATCATTCGAGGTAGGGGATTCGTGGCTGTACCATTGAGTGATGCCAAACGTTGCGTATACTTTCTTCCCTCCATAGGAATTGTGTCTATCGGTTTCATCGAAGTCGATACTGCCGTCTTGCCAGCCCAACCAAGACCAAGACGGCAGGCGAGATCCTTGTAAAATGGACTGTCTTCCGGAGGGGAGTCGCCTCCGCATTTGCGACGGTCTGAGGCTCTGCCACATCAGTGCGGCGTGGAAAAACATGACCGGTAGCCCGTAAAGAAACCCGCCCACGAAGTTTCGATTGAAGAAGTCCAGTATGCCGGAAATCCCTGCCAAGGCGTCTTCTGGGAAGGAAAGGTCTCTTCCATTGTAGTCGCGAATAACCTCCCCCAAGTTTTGGAGATCAGGGTAGCTATGTAAAATCCGAAAACCCTTGAAGCGATGGGTCTGGTATAATGACAGGTTTTGAGACACATCGTCTTCGCGACGCGCGGTAGCGGAGCACACCCAGTGGAACTGCTTTTTCCCAACTACCAAGAGCCGTTGGGACATGGCGTATTCCTGAAAGGTCCATGCTCGTTTGAAGTAAGGGCTGCTGTGAATCCCCGAAGGCGCGCCAATCTTGACAGTTGTCAAATCCTCGTCTGGTCCAAATGTCATCAGTGTTTGTTGTATGTCTCGAGGTGGGGAAACTCCCGGTATACCCGGTATGCCTCCACTGGCATCGCCGTCAGTGGAAGAAATTGTAAGCGTTGCCGACGCGTATATCATCCCCATCAAAGATAGCTGATGTGCGGTTTGCTCGACATCATCCTGGACAATGCAAAGCGCGTCAACCCAAAGATACCGCTCGTCCAGCGCCCTTGTCAGGCCCATGGCATGCCGGACGGTTGGTTAGATCTTCTCGGATAATGGACCTCGCGATAAAGCCCCGGGCTGCTGGAGGGTGTGTATGGTATCTCTTTGATTGCGAAGCCACGAACCGGTGCCCCATACGTAACTCAAGGCAACATAGTGTTCTATTCCATCCCCTGACACGAGGCAGCCGTCGAACGTATCAATAAGCCAAGCCGGCTTGACTTGATCGAATCTGAAAGCGGCGCGGCAATGCTGATCGTGTTTGGTAAGGCATTCGACCTTCCATCTTCGAAGTAAGTCTAAATCGACCCAGTTCGGGTTCAAAACACGTCCCACCATATTACCTCCCTTAGTCTTCAGAAGACGCATCTCCTTGACTTCCGGGGTATGGGTCCGATACAGATACGAGATCAATACTCCGCCATCAAACTGTTTCAATTTGAGGTGCCGAGCCCTTCCGCTATCGACCGAAAGAGTGCTTTGGATATACCGTAGGATGTCATGATGGCATGGCTTATCCACAAGGTCCTCCGGTACGAAAATGACATCTTTTTGGGGCGTCCCACCGAACAAGTACCTGGTTTCAAGGCAGAATCTGCATGACTCCATCCTGAAGGGATACATTGTGGTTTGACGAGATTCCAAAGAATGACAGTAAGCTTGGTATGCCAGATACTGTCCAGGGATCTTTACAAACGGGACTTTTTGCCATAATCCTAGAAATGAATAGTTTCTGGTCGCTTCTAGGCTGCTACCCAAAGTGGTATGATTCGCTAGACGAGCTGCATGGAAGGGTGAGCTGGCCCTCCAGCCTCACAAGCCAATCTCGCCGCCACTTCCAAGGATACAGTGCAGCAGGCAGTGAGCTTCAGATTAGCGTGATCAGGCGATCACGGAGGAGAGAAAAGACAGCGATCCGCGGGTGGGATGACAAGCGCCCCCGTTAGCGTCATGATAGGCGAGAATCTGGGGCCGCATTATGCTCCTGGAACAATGACTTGGAACGCAGTGTGCTGACGCGCCGACCCCAGGGTAGCCAAATATCTACAGGTTAGGGGAAGGGGTTGTGAGTCTACGCATCGATGAAGTAGAGCGAGCGAGATTCGGAAACGATATTTGACATTAAATAACGCGTTAGTCCTGGTAATCAATAGACCATGAGACCCTGTACTATGCCATGCCAGAGCCAAAACCACCAGCTCATAGTATACTCCCATTGTTTCCAGAATCCAAAACTATGTAACTAGAGATAGTTGTGTTATATTTCTGAATATCACAAACAGAACCACGTCGGGCAAAATGCGGGTATATGTGTGCGCGTGGGACGAGCATATCGCCCAACCACCCGCGACCGAGTACCAACCAAGAAGCAAATGAAAAGAAGCCCGCTTGACCAAAACGCCAACCACCCATCCTTTTCCCTCAATGTACACACAATAAGTGCAGAACCTTTAAACCCGAAATTAAGGTAGAGTGGCTACTGCTGCGGCAGGCCCGGCGAGTGCAAGGGGCTGCTGTAGTTGGGATGCTGTGTCGAATCGCGGTTGTTCGTCTGCGTCGAGTTGCGGTTCTGCTGGGTGTAGGGGTCGGGCGACGCCATCTCGATGCGGTTGGCGGTGCCGCCGTCGAGCTCCGAGTAGCGAGCCATGTTATTGTTGTTGTGGTGGTGGATGTCTGAGTTGGGCGACATGGGCTGCGGCGGCGGGGAGCCGTGGGGCGTCTTGTTGTAGTAAGGGTGGCTCGGGTCCAGCAGGGGCGACTGGTTGTGGTGGTGGGTCGTCGATCCGCCGTAGACCGAGCCGCCCGGGTGGTTCGAGTCGGTCATGGTCGGCACCACCGAGGCGCGGTCGTGCATCATGGACGCCTGCTGGTGGTGGTGGCGCTCCGAGTTGGACTTCTCGTCGGCCAGCTGCTGCTTCAGCGACTTGTTCTGCCGCAGGAACCAGAGGATCGAGGCGACGGCCACCAGCAGGGACACGCCGGCGACGACGGCCAGGCCGATGGTGGCGTTCTTGAAGGTGGTGGCGTCGCCGCTGCCATTGTCGTCGGCCGTGTGTGCCGAACATACGCTCTCCTGCGTCGGGATGTTGACGGCGCGCGATGTGGCGCAGCAGCTGGTCGTATCGCCGCAGCAATATTGGTTACTACCGTCATTACACGCGGTTATGACGGTGCTGTTGCTCGGGTCGCCGCCATCCTAAATCATGCAATTGGTTAGGCATCCAGAAGGCACAAGGTAGACGTCGATAGAGTCCAAGTCGAGGACCTATGGCGGTTTCACATACCTCTGTCGTTATGCACACATTGACGCAGGCCTTGCTCTTCCAGTCCTTGTCGGTGCAAAATCCCCGTCGCAAGCGACGGTCGGAGCCGACACATAGGCCTAGCGACGAGCAGGTATCTCGCTTTTCGGCCGGTCCGTCCAGAGCACAGCAGCTCGAAAAGATGCCGTCTTGTTGTATTCCCAACTTGTTGCAGGGGACATATGTCTCATTGTTGGCCTCAGTCTTGCCGTCCGGTGCCCAGCAGGCGACCTCCTGTGCCGTAGCACATGACACGAGGCCAAAAGCCAGCAGTCGTCCAATCTGGGAGTATCGCATGGTTGCGGTAGGTAGCTTGGATTTGTCGCGCGGTTATGCAAGCGGAACCTCTCTACGTCTCGACACGGGAAGAGGTAGAAACAGAAACAGAAAAGACAGTAACCATTTCCCGAGAATCGGTGGGAAACAAGTGAAAAAGAAACGAGAAGAGGGGTGTGCGCTTGAGATTAGCTGCTTGCCAGGTCATACAAACAAAATGTTCGGGATCCGTTCTGTTGGTTCTCCCGCGGCAGCACCCAAGGGACCACCGGGGGAGACCACTAGGTACTACTATACGGGAGAACCACAAGGGACCATCTCCCTCCTCTCATATTTCGTTACTTCGTAACTATTTTCGAGCAGGGATGCAAGCTGACATGCAGCTCTAGTGCCAACACAGCCAGCAGCAGCTTTGCCGCAACAGGAATCCAGTCGATCTCGGGTCAAGTCCACAGTGGAGCTCCCATTCCGGATCGCGGCCAACCAGGAGATGCGTCGCATTGAAAGGGCCAATTGGGACATGGTGTGATCCTCCATCGCGCTGACTTAGCATGTGCATCCAAGGGCAGACCAAGAAGAGCGTGGCAGCGAGGTGGGTGTGGCGGACCCCAGCAAGATGCATTAGCAACGTTCCTCAGCCAGCATTGTGCAGCCGAAAATAGGTAACCAGAACACAAGATCGAAGACAGGAGGGGTGACAGTCGGGCAGACAGCTGAAGGCGGATGGAGCCGATGACCACCCTATCAATTTCCGTTACATCGCTAGATGCTACCGCCGCCGTAGACGACGGGCGCTATTGCTTCCAAGGCCATGGCGACTCCGTAAAGTGCAGGTGCTGAGCAGCTAGGGAAAAGGCGTAGAGGCCAAAAATAGAGTGACACTACCAGCACAGCACCCTTGGAGATTGGAGTCGCGGCACTGAATGCACTCTAGCCTAATTTCGGCCATTGGTGAAACTGGCCGACTGGTCCTTCTTTTTGCTTGCCACGAATTTGCCCGCCCTTGTGCTCAATCTGAATCGTTCAGAGCCTCATCGCTGTTAGTAAGTAGCCTTGATGGTTGTTGGCAGGTTGAGGGGCGCGGACCACTGAATTGGGGCTGAGAAGGAAAATTGGTGGTTGGTCCTTTTCTTTCGCTGCATGCAGCCTCTTGTGCTGACAGCCCAGCCTACAGCTGATGTGATGGGGTGTTAGGGTGTGGTGCATATCGCCCCCTCCGCGTGCAATCTGCAGCCTGATTCATTCAGCGCAGATGACATCAGCTAAATTGCTTTTCCGATAAGCCAATCCGGGGCATGCTTCTCATGTCGGCAATTCGAGTTGCATGGTCAAATCGTACCATCAGCGAGTTGTAGATTGATCTTGTGAAAATGGTCAATCTCGAAGGGTTCGCGAACCTGGGAATTGCGATGCCTGCCCCGAAGTTGTCAACCGAGGCCAGAAAGATGGGACGATGCATCCCAGTAAGCATCACAGGGATAAGGGCCCCTAAGCCCAATGCTAAGCCCTAGCTGCTGCTGTAAGCACGGGGATCTAAACCCCATCAGCTTAGCTGTCAATCGCAACCAAATCTCCACAAGCTGTGGTGTACTGTAGCAATTGCTTCACCGTGCAATCAGAATCGACCCGAGCCTAGGGAACGGTGCCGATATACGAAGGGCACCGCTATACCCAATCAACAACACCGAGCTAGCGGACTGCGCCGCCCAACTCGCAAATTTCGTCACAATGTCGACGATGAGAAGGAGTGCTACATATCGGTGAGGACGAATGCAGAGCATGCTTCTGATGAAGGATTGAAAAGGTAGCTCAGCAAATGCTAATAAGCAAGCAAACCCAACAACATCCATCCCCTAGACGGACTTCAGGTTCTCATGCTCCACGCCCTGCTTCTTCCTTCTCCCTGGCATGTCCTGCCTCAATCTAACAGCATTTCATAAGCCCTGGCGATAATGATGGTCCCCATTGGCGTAGATACGCTTCACAGTTCAAGACAGCTGTTGGATACGAATGTCGCTTGTTGCTTGTCTCTTACAAGTAGCCGAAGCCTGCCTGCCTGCCAGCTACCAGTAGAGCTCCAAGCAAACGTGCCCCACTATCCCCCAAACCCTCCGAGGCGTAATGATTTTCGGAGGGTTTTCAGCCCAGCCACAGCAAGTAACTGCTAGGAAATAGCTATTGTCGGATGGTTATTTCGAGTTCCATCAATGATTCCGTTATGTTTCCGGGAAATGGGGGATAGTCTGAGTAGATTCGGCATTGACATGCTTCGTTCTCTATTCCCAGCTTGGTTTCCCAATAGAAGGATATCATGCCAAAGGTAGCAGCAGCCACGAAGCGATCCGCCTGCGACCGGTGCAGAGCGAAAAGAGTCCGATGCCCGCGCGCCGAGGACAGCACCGTGCCGTGCCCTCGCTGCGTCCGCGTCGGCGAGCCGTGCGTGACGGGGTCCCCTGGCCGGCCCGGCAGACCGCGGAAGTCGCATTTGGATGGAATCGTCATGCCCAGTGGTCATCCGGCCGTAGGCTCCGGTGCCGAGTCGTCGCCTGCGCACTCATCCGCGCCGCGAGACAGCGGCGATGTCGAGGGTTATAACACACCTTCGGTCCATGATGAGCCCCTTTGCGCAGATACTGCCACACCGTGGCTCGGTGCCGATGGCTTGGATCACTGGACAGTGCCTGTCGATACGAACTTCTTCGGGGCAGCATCGACGGCCTTGAGCAACCCACCACAGCTCCAGGGGCTGCTGGGCGCAGCGAATAGCCTCGACATGATGTTCTTTGGTCAAGGTTCCAATGACGTCCTTGATTCAGACCCATTCATGGCTTCTCTCGCATGCTTGCCGAATACTGCGCCCGTCTCAGCCCCGAGTGCAGCTAGTTCGTTGAGAAATCTCGGGGAGAAGCTAGAGCGGCAAGCCTCGGCGACGAAGGCCTTCCTCTCGGATCCTCGCAACATCGTGGAGAAGTGTCCCGAGGATGGCTCCTTCGTGGGCATGGCAACGGAGAACCCGGTCGCCGTAGCGCTAACGTGTACGAATGAGCTTATCGAGATCATCCAGTCCCTGACGGCGGAGAAAGACTCCAATCGACCTTCTGACCTTCGCCGTGGCCACAACCAGCTTTTACTACCCGATACCGCTACTTTTTCTTCGGCTCAGACTTGCACCATCAGTACGGAAAACGCTCTATTGGTACTCTCGAGCTACCTTGCGCTGATGAGGCTTTACGAATCGACAATCCGAGGCGCCTACCAATCCCTACGTCAGACGCCGCCAGATACCATCCGGTCGCTGAAAGCGAAATCTGTACTTCGCATTGGGGGCACCTCCTCATTGCAGGATGTCCCAGCGAGGGTGTATGCGATGGGTATAATCGAGGTCATTCGAAGCCATATCCAGCGTCTGGAAGACTGCTTGGGGCTCCCGGCCGCATATCGCCTTTCGGTCGAGGTGACTTCGTCTTCCCCGCAGCATTCGCCCATGGGGATGTTTGCTGATGGAGAGCGGGCACGGCTGCTTCAAAGCGTCATGACCCAGGAGGATCTTCAGCCGGACGGAGAAACCAAGCCATTTGTAGAAGGGATACGAGAGAATATGAATAAGACTATCGCACTGTTTGACATGTAGACTCTAAGCAATGATATTATTGTTCCTTATATAACCCAATCGACTCTCAATCCGGATCGCATCTAAGAACCGACCCCATTGGAACCAGGACGGTTCCACGTAACCAATCCCACCCGCCATACCATCCTCAGTGTCTATGCATTACATCTATCAACTGTGTAGCCATCTAGGCGCCCCTTCTATGCGATTTCTCCCTCCTCCTTACTGGTATTAGTCTTCTCGGTCATCCCAAACTCGCTGTCCAGCTCCTCCCGAAGCGGCACCTCCTTGAGCATGACCGCGACGACAAACCCCGCCGCCGCGAACGCGATGGCGACCTGCCACGACCGCTTCAATGCCCAACTCTGCACCGCCACCACCTGCGCGCGCGCCTCCGGTGAAGTCGACAGCGAGTCCAGGAACCGCGCCGTCGCGTCCTGGTAGGCGCCGCCCGCCGCGAACTCGGCGGCCACGGTCGCATTTCCGCCGATAGCGCCAGAGGACGCCAGCTGCGCCGCCCGGTTGCTGAAGACGGCGCCCGCGACCGCGACGCCCCAGACGGTCCCGAAACCGCGCATGAAGGCCCACGTGCCCGTCGCGAGGGCCGTGTCGGCATCGGAGAGGGGGGCCAACAAGGCCGGCAGCAGCGTCGGGAGGGCGAGCCCCGCGCCCAGTGACTCGACGACCTGGAACCCGACCCAGGCGCCCGCGCCCGAGTCCGCGTCGAGCCGCGAGAAGAGGCCGAAGCCGACGGTGATGAGCGCAAAGGCCGCGACGAGGATCGGCTTGTACCGCCCAGTCCGGGTCAGCAGCAGCCCGCCCGCCATGGCGGCCGGGATCAGCGCCAGGATGGTCGGCAGCAGCATGACGCCCGAACGGTAGGGGCTCGCGCCCAGCACGCCCTGGAAGTAGACGGGGAGGAAGTACAGGGACCACATCATGACGGCGCCGTGGAGGAAGGTAATAACAAAAACGGCGCTGGTGACGCGGGAGGCGAAGGGGCGGAGGGGCATCATCGGGTTCGGCGCGAAGCGGGGGCCGCTGGCCTCGAGCGCCAGGAACCCAGCGAGGCCCGCCGCGCCGGCGAGGAGTGGGACGAGGACCTGGTACGAGGACCAGGGGTACTGGGCGCCGGCCCAGCTCAGGGCGAGGAGCACGGAGCTCGAGGCGGCGACGAAGACGGCGTTGCCCGGCCAGTCGAGGCGGGTCAGCTTGGTGGCCAGCGTGCTCGACCTGTCGTAGTGGACGTCGAGGAAGAGGAACAGCAAGACCAGCGCCGGGCCGCCGATGGGCAGGGCCAGGTAGAAGGCCCAGCGCCAGGTGCTGTAGCGGACGATGAGTCCGCCGAACAGGGGGCCCAGCGAGGTGCCCAGGGCGACCATGCCGAGCACGGCGGCCATGTAGGTGCCCCGCTCCCGCAGCGGCACCAGGTCGCAGATGATGGTCTCGCAAAGGACGCCGATGCCGGACCCCCCGATTCCCTGGATTACGCGGCCGGCGATCAGCATGCCCATGTTGGTAGCTCTGTAATATGAATACCCAATTGTTAGCGAGCTTTTCCCAGTTCAGGGGACACAATGTAGCCCCTGGATCTAAAAGCACTTACCCGCCGCATATGCCACTCCCGAGAACGAAAGCCGCCGTTGAGAATATCATGGGCCACCGGCGACCAAACACGTTTGCGAGTTGGCCGAACGTTGGTTGGAGCGCCGCCCTTGTTTGCGCATTCGAGTTGGTAAATGTTGATCAAACTGTCTGTCGAGTGAAGTAATACGATACTTACATGGTTAAGAGGTACGCGTTAGCCACCCATATATAGCCCGATCCCCCACTAAGGTCTTCCACGATCACGGGCAGCACCGTCGACGTGATGGTGGCTTCCAGGGAGGTCAGAAGGCTGGTCAGGGCGAGGACGCCCATGATGGCCCAGAACCGCGACTCTGTTCGAGCTTTCTTAGGGTAGTTTGGTGCCATTGCGTCTTGGGGTGATGTGAGCTCCTTCGAAGCCATGGGGGGGTTCATGCGTGATAACGAGAATGTTTCTGGATCTCTGATTATACTGGCTTCTGTTCTTCAGCTATATCTACTGGAGGGTGCCTTGCCCTTTATGTGTCTTGAATTTCAGATTTGTCACTGAACGGGATAGGTCGCCGGGGCGTTAGTGGACAACGCTCGGAAGGTATTCTCGGAGGGTTTTCGATAACATCCCAACGAGTAGATTGAGGCTAGTTCTGTGCTAAACAAAAAATTGTTCCATTTCGCAAGTTGAATGGTAAATACGATGCGATTCCATCCCCAATGTGGCTCATTACGCGTTAGAATTCTTGCGAGCACTGATCTCATCCCACCCGCTGATGCAGTTGAATCGTCCACGGTAACAAACTTAATGTATGTCCTGGACGGGATGATTGCCGTAGTACTACATCATCGATAGTCCATGGCCTGAAAATAGTAGAGGGAACCCACCAACACGCTGAGAGGGATTGAAATGGTAAAGTACTGCCAGAACTTATCTCCGCCCGGCGCGTACGGCTCGGCCATGCTGAAAAGAGTCGCAGTGTATGCTAGCGGAATGAACACCGACCCAATAAATGTCAGCACCTTTGTGTTCTTTGCCTCCCTAAGCGCAATCTCCTGACTCTTCAACGCCTGTCTGGTCGCCGCCAGGCTGGTCAAAGCCGTGATGGCCGAGTTGAGGCCCTCTACGCGGCGCCGGATGTCTTTCAACCTCATGTATAGGAACTGGAAGTCAGCCCGAACATCCTTCCAGTCGCCTACGTGTTCGACGTCGAGATCTTGGAGAGGGATGCGGCACTGGATCATGGTGCACTCGAGTTCCTCGTGGTATTCGCCGAGTCGGCGTTCGAGGGCCTGTGTGTCACTCCACTGGGCTTCGGCTTGGGTAGCATCGAAGCGATTCAGGTCGTCCTGGCGCGACAGCTGCCACTGTGTGCTCAAAACAACCGATCTCAAAAAGTCGTGCAGCTGGTTGAAGTGGGACACGGCAATCTTTTTAGCTATCAGGGCCACCGACTCCGCATCTTTGAGGTCGAGTAGGATCGAGTAGTGCTCGAGGTAGAAGCAGACGTCTTCGAGCATGGAGTTTCTAGTTGGACCAGCTCTCGTCTTCATCTGCTCTTCATGTGGGACGAAGTCAGGATAACCGCTTCGAAATGGCAACGGTGCAACAACGTGATTGGATAGCTCGTCACGTTGCACCATAATCAGTGGAGGGTCTGTTAGGATGATGCCTGCACGGGTTTGATGAGCTGATGTTCGGCCTACAAGTGGGGATAGAGACATCTGGGGCCCAGCTGTGGTACTTACAGTCCCAAGCCACGTCAGAAATGCATCGTCGCCCTCTCCAAATGGAACACTTCCGCCGCATGACACCGAAGTCCAAGAACGACCCCATGATCCGAGTTACGCCGATATGACGCCCGCTGGTGGCACATCTGAGGCGGAATGTGCCACGCAGAGAGACCGGGAGCGATACCACCTCGAAATACTTGATGCAGAAGTGCTCCTGGTTCAAAGCCATGCTTGGTAGTGTCATGACGTCACTCTCCCTTGTTGGACCTTGAGCATCGACATCGATTCTCTCGTGTTCCAGGAAGAAGGAGGGGTGCATCCGGTAATGTTGACCCAATAAGGCTATCATGTCTGGGTTTTGACCTTCGAGGATGTATACGCGGTTCAGATTGTCTGTCGACCGAGTCTCTAGGTGCTCTTTCAGGCCCTGTGGGGTGTCATACGTGACTGGCTGCTCGAACCCGGTGGCATTGGCTTGACTCGCTAGCATTACTACCTTTCCTGGAACGCTGTCCCATGGGATGCCCTTCTTGACAGCCTTGGGATCCCTCCGTCTCAGCCTGGGATCCGAAGCACACAGATGATGGATCAGATCCCGGTACTCACCAGGTGCACTAAGCCAGTCACCTTGATTCGAAATGTTTGGGGGCATGTCGCTGCTTGTTAGAAAGCAATCGATGACCAAACATAATGACAGCTTCAGAACAGGCCCCGGGATGCCTTGCTATTATTACGACCGTAGCTACCTAATCAAGCGGGGTAACATCTCAGTCCTATCACATATCACAAGGCCGGCCAAACAGAACAGGAACTGCCTATCCAATCAGCTTAAGGGTGTAATAGGAGAAGGAAGACCAGGCTGAAAGAATCAGATCACGTGACACACCTGTCACGTCCAGGTGTCTCCAAGACGTGCTGCCGGAAAAAACTTTGCTCTCGGCCATTGGATATGAGAACTAGAACCCGAAGAAGAAGCCTTTTGGTCATTGATGGGATAGTATACAATACGGTCAACTGACTCATCCGGCATGGCAGGGAGACATAATCGGGGCCATATCCTGATGCGTCCACAATAATCGATCCATCGACCCCTGCGTCCAACCCCTGTGTGTGAGTAGGTGGAGACGATTCTGAAGTATTAATATCAAGCTGGAGTCCCCTCAGGCATGAAAGGGTTCTTCATCAAGTAGTTGTTAGACCACTTCCGTTTCTCGCTCCGTCACTTAGCCACCATGGATGCGCCCAAGTTGCCTTCGTCAATCTTGTCTGCCTCTCCAGAGGACTCGGACGAAGATGGAGACTGGGCGCCTACCGACTGGACTGCGGACCCTGCTACAAAAACTATTGCAAGCCACGTTACCAAATGGTTTCCGCCCGGGGATGCGTATGGCACCCGACTCCACCGCATCCTCAAGGCGGACGATACCGACGCCCTCGAATACTACTTGCAGAAGTTCCACCGTCGTCGCGTCATGCCCTGCGTGTACGGATACCCGACGCCCTGGCACCTGGCGGTCCAGCACGGCAGCATCGAGGCCCTCCGGGTGCTGATGAAGTACGCCGACTACGACTACCCGTACGGCCGCGAGTGGGAGGGGCGCGAGCCGGGCGGGGCCTGGGACTACTGCCCCGACCTCCAGTACCTATTCTTCGCGGCGTGCCGGTCCCGCTCCCTGCCCGTCGTGCGATTCCTTTTGGAGCGGTCCGAGACCGAGACGGATATCACACAGCGCACGTCCGACGGCAACACGCCCCTCCTCCAGGCGTGCGCGGCCCTCTACTATCGTCCCCCGGCAGACAAAATCTCGCTCGAAGAGCACATAGCCCGCTGCGAGGCCATCATCGGGCTCCTGCTGGACTTGGGCGCCGACGTCCGCGACCAACGCATTCGCCGCGGCCTCGTGTCGGGGACCGCTCTGAGCTACGCGGTTGCGCTGGGGAGGCCCGGCCTGATCCGGCGTCTGATTGACCACGGCGCCGACGTCAACGTCCGCGTGCAGTATGACGACTACGAGGACGAGGGCATCGGCAACAGCACACTGCTCCACATCGCCACCCGACACCTCAACGTGGAGGCAGTTCAGCTCCTCCTGGAACAGCCCGGGGGCCCCGCGATGGCACTGGCGCGGGACAGCCAAGGCAGGCAGCCGCTCCACTGCCTCGCCAGCGAGACCGGATCCCTCCGGCGGCACCCTGCAATCCATCTGTAGCAAGACCGCCGGTCGGTCGGACCCCGGGCCATCGAGACAGCCAAGGCGCTGCTGCCGCACAGTGACCTCGAGGCGCCGGGCCCGGACGGCAAAACCCCCTTCTTCTTGGCCGCCGAGTACTGCGACCTGGCCGTCAACCAAGAATTCGACGCGGTGCGTTGGGACGGCGTCCTGCACTTCCTTCTCGATCAGGGGGCCAATCCGGCGGTGACGGATCGCCACGGAAAGACGGCCCTGGGGCGCCTGGTTCGGGCGAGGCTCTGGGACCCCCCTGCGGGGCTTCTCGACCGCTTCGTCGAGCGCGGCGACGCGGCGGCGGCGGCCCAAATCACGGCCGCCGACGCCCAAGGCAACACGCCGCTCCACCATGCGCTCTGGAGGGGGGAAAAGGTCGACACGGTCCGGTTCCTGCTCGACCACGGCGCGAGTCCCAGTGCGGCCAACGACCAAGGGGATACGCCCGTCCACTTGGTGTTCGAGAAGCTTCGGTATCTCATCAAGGAATTCCGGCCGCTGCGTGACAACAGTACAGAGTACGAAAAGTGGGAACAACAGCGGATTAAAGACGGCAAAGAGAACGTGCGGCGGATCCTGGGACTCTTGCTGGGCCCCGCCGGGGACAAGGCGGCGGTCCTCGACGTCCCGAATCGGGCGGGCCGGACGGCGCGCGACATGATCCAGGATGTGAAGCGGGCTGAGGAGTGGAGAAGGGAATCTGAACGCATGATATGAGAATGACCCGAACTTTATGTCAAAGAAGCAATGGGGGATGTTAAAGTGAGTGGTGGGGCCATTAATCTGTAACTGTCGGTGATAATCATACCCCTTAACAATTAATGTACGATCGGCAAGGACGTCTTGGGTCTCATGCGCCGGAGTAGGTGGTAATGGACATCTGTCTGCCACAAGGATACTTGACTAGGTAAACTGGCCAAAATTGGCAATCCGCAAGAGGGTTCCGCTTCTCATGCGAAGAGTTGATAATCGGCAGACGGTGCGTTCAAGACACATAAATCAACAAATTACCTTTGGTGAATAATATGGTAGTCGCATCGAATGTCAAACTGACACACACATCAAGAAAAATGCCGCGCCATCACTGCTGTTTCCCGGCATGTCCATTCAACGCCATTTCAGACTCTCGAGACTCGAGCTTTTCGACAGCTGAAGAACGTGACAGAATTTCAACTCGAGTGACCACATTGTTCTTCTAGTTACGTGAATCGTCGACTTGTGAGATAAAGAGAAACATAACATCGGTGCCATTTCTAAACCATTGTCTCAGGGTTGGAAATTAGTCCTTTGTGGGTTTTGCCGACAATTTGTATTGTTATTCCTAGTAGTTTATATATACACATGAGTACTTACAAAGAGAGACTCGAGTCCAAGTCTTTCAGACATACTGCCCCTTCGAGACATACACAACGACAAGACCCGCTCGCGAGAGACACTTTTTCAGCAAGTACCAAACAGGTCAACGTACACAGGACCCCGGTCTTTTCTTAAGAAGGCGACCCCACTATCAACATGTCTCAGTTCGGCGGCAGACCGTCGCTCGGCGACTGCTACCAAACCCTCGGCCTGACCCCCGGCGCCAGCGAGGCCGAGGTCAAGGACGCCTTCCGCAAGCTCTCCTTCAAGCACCACCCCGACAAGGCCGGCGCGTCCCAGGCCAACAACGACAAGTTCGCCGCCATCCGCCAGGCCTACGAGGATATCCAGGACTACCTGGCCGAGCCCAAGCAGGGGCGCTGGGCGGAGAAGAAACCGGGCGAAGGAGGCTTTCCTAGTAGTGGTGCCGGACGGGGCTTCCCCGGAGGATATGGCTTTGGCTATGGAGGGTTTCCCGGCTCGTCCCCGCCGCCCGGCTACGGTAGCGGCAGAGGAGGAGGACCAGGAGGTCGTAGCTTCTTCCCCATGGACGACCCGATGTTCAACGAGTTCATGTTTGGCGGGAGCGGTAGGTTCCCCGGCAGCAGCAGTGGTCCCCGAAGGCCAGCGTCATCCGGCGCAGGTTTTCCACCAGGAGGATTCCCTGGCGGTTTCGCCCCAGGCGGCTTCCCGCCATTTGGTAGCAGCAGCGGCGGTATGCCCCCTCAAGACTGGGCTAACTTCCCACCCACCGGCGCCGGTCCCTATGGTGCCCGCTACGGACAACCCTTTGCAGGCGAAGGGAGCCGGGGCCAAGGTCAATATGGCGGCCACGACGACGGCCCGGCGCCTTCGCGCGACGACCCCCTGGGCGTGGTCCAGTGGTCTCTGCGACGGGCACACCAGCGCCTGGCGCCCCTCCCGGGCAAGCTGACCAATATGCGCAAGTGGTGGGACAAGGTCGGCGTGTACGGCGACCTGACGTCCGAGCAGCGGGCGACGGGCAGGCAGCGGTTCGACCGGGCCGAGGTGCACCTGGTCAAGATGCTGAGCCAGGTCACCGGCCAGATGGAGGCGATTCGGAGGCAGCAGCAGCAGAAGCAGGACTCGGACGGCGAGAAGAAGAAGAAGAAGAAGAGCAAGGCAAAAGGCAACGAGAGTGAGAGCAGCTGGTGGAACAAGATGGGCGGCAGCAGCAGCAAGCATAAGGAGAACAAGACGAAGCAGAAGCAGAAGCAGGGCGCCCCCTCGAAGAAACAGATCAACAAATGGACCGCGGCTGCCATGCGATTGGGCCACGACTCGGAGGCGGTGATGAACGAGGTTATGGCCCTGGAGGTTTGCGCCATGAATGATGACCTATTGGAGTTCCTGGCGGCTCTGGGGGCCATCAAAAGTGGCGGTGGCGACTCGCATAGAAGGCAGGGAGGCAAGGGTGACGATAACAGCAGCGAGGACAACGACAGCAGTGAAGGTGGAGAGCAGCAGTGAGGAGAGCAGCAGCGAAGAAGATAGCAGTGACAGCGACAGCGACTAAGGGGTACTTTTTTATTGCCTAGGCAGCGTTAGAAACGAAGCTGCTGATAAGGTATGAGGGGCATAGTTGAGCTGGCGAAGTGACTTCACTCAGGTTAATAATGAAAAACAAACATGCAAGGTAGGTATTGACACTCGGTGTAGTTTACTCTTCTTGGCATTTTTCTTGAAGTGGACAGGATGTTTCGAGAGGGGATAATGGAAACCTCGACTAATCAGTCAACCCAATGACCGCCAGTACGTACAGTACATCAGTAGTTGGTTGCGACAAATTGCATGGTAGTCACATTTGGCATAAACGGGGAGAGAACAGACAGATATTACACGTGAATGCGCCTTGTTTATTACTGTGTAGAGCGATATGATTCGCCACTTCAACTATCCCCTTGATGGCGAACTCTCTGCCCCCACACCAACGTAGCCTAACCAGTCAAACCAATGACCGGCTCTGGATAGTTCCCAAACACCATCGGCCGGTCGCCCAGCCGCGTCGGCACGGGCGCCGTCAACTTGAGCTTCCTCTTGGCCTCGTCGACGCCCGCGACCCAGACGAGCCCATGATGTTGGCGTCGCGGATCGTGTCCGGATCGTCGTGGACGCCGGCGTAAACGACGGCCAGAATACACGAAGACATGGCCAGCGAGGGTTCCACCTTCTCGAGACTGGACTCGGATGCTGCGGGGTCGTAAAAATCCTCGTCCGACGAGGCGTTGGTGGGGTCTAGGAGGAATGGCAATGAGTTAGCATCTTATCATCACGCAGTTGACGGAAGGGAGCCCCTGATTTGGTGAATAGAGCAAATATATGTAGTACATACCTTCAACAACCTTCCATATAGTCACAGCATCGAAGGGCACCTGCTGCGTATGCGGGCTCAAGTTCCTCCGCACATCACCGAAGAAGTACTCCTTAATGATGGCCTCAGTCACGCTCTGCATAAAGGCCGCGTCCCGCTCGACGGCGCCGCCGCTCCGGTCGAGGCCCACGACGGCAATGTCCTCGCCCAGCGTCGTCTTCTGGCCGGCGAACCGGCGCGTCAGGTCTGCCGTGATGCGATCCGAGCCCAGCACGACGACGATGTTGACCGAGAACTCGGAAACCACGTGGGCGAGCGCCTCGTGGCCCGTCGTGTTGGTGGCGCTCAGGTCGCCCGTGTCGATGACCATCCCGGACCGGCGCACGTCGGGGTCCTCGGCCAGCCGGCTCGTTGTGGCGGCCGCCAGCCGGCTGATCAGGGCCCGGTACAGCTTGGGGTTCTCCTCGGGAGAGCGCAGGCCGTACAGGTAGGCCAACGGCAGCTTGACGGGGATGGCCGTGGGGCCGGAGCTCGGCGTGCCTCCCCACTCGGTCGTGATGTCCATGATGGTGGCGAAGACGGCGGCGCTCAGCGTACCGGGCAGTGACAGCATGCCGTGCGTCGGGTCGGTGTTGATGACCATGGGCTGGTTGCCTCTACGCGTCGCCCAGGCCGTCAGCATCTTGACGAGGCTCGTCTTGCCGCTGTAGGCAGGCCGCAGACCAGAATGCGCGGGCCCATGCCTGCCGCGCTGATGTTGTTCTCCCCGCTGCAACGATGCTTCGCTGGACTTGGGCGCGCGAGGCTTCGAGCTTGGAGTGGAGGTTCAGGTACGACCAGGCTGGTGCCCTCGGGCTGCTCGGCGTAGAGGTGTAGGCATGGTAGCCGTCTGGGTTGGGCGACGTGATCTCGAGCTCGCAAGTCTGCCAGTGTTGATCTTGGACTTGATACGGTGAATACGTAGGGTGTTGGGCGCGAGCTCGGTGCCGTCCTTCTCGGCGGTGCCGTTAACCAGGCGCACGGTCAGGGTGGTCGAGGCAGGACTTCGAATCGATATTCCCAGAAGGGCTGGAGCTTGACGGTCGTGGTTTCGACTAGGGGCGGCGGCGGCAGCGGCTGAGCCTGGAGGGGGCGCCTATTGACTTGCTCGTAAAAGATCTTCGGGGCGGTGAAAAGGACTTGGGACAGTGAGTGAGAGCTGAGCTTACCGGAGCAATATGACCTAAGCCGGGAATTGACATGGCGGCGGTGACCAAAGATTGATGACTGCAGGACTAGAATGTGTGTAACTACTACGCGATGCGCCTCACAACAACCGTGTTTTTTTTGTTGGTTCGCTGGAATAAACTGCACCAGCACCTGTCTTGATTATTCGATTATTCCACCTACTCCAGCTGAAATTATAACAGTGGAATAAACGACCACGACTGTAATGACTGGTTTATCCTCGCGGCGGCTTGGCTTCGCAGGTTCGAGGAAGCAACGCTGGGACAGACAGAGCGACACGGGATCAACATGGATGGAATGCGACTTCCTTGAAGACAGACACTGTGTAGTCGATTCGTACACTGGAGGACTAGACTGGCTACCTACGGGACCGCAGAAAATTTCACCAGTGAATCAATGCGATTGATTGCTGTCGACGCGCCAACTCCTAAAATTTACACAATGAAGGCTGGAAAGGAATGCGGGAAGAATGATGGATGGTTATGACGAAGTGTGCAAGCTCGACAGAGGGATCAATTAATTGATGGGTCAGGTCTCAGCCTCACAGCCTTGGTGGGGCAGAATCATTAGGTGGCAGGTGGGGGTTCCGGGCGTTTAGTGGCATTGTCACAGGCGGCTTACGGGCGCCCAAGCGACGTAGCTCCTACTCGAAATGAATTGCCTACTGGTCAAGTAACCGGAGTGCTGCAAGGTATTGCTTTTTCCACTGCACGATCGACTTGCTGAGTCGCGGATACAATTGCTATATTTAAATAGTGAAACCAGCACCTATCATAAGAGAGAATATAAGTAGAAACCAAGACGTTCCTTGGATTGTGATATATGCAACAGGAAGGTATTTGTATATATTGCTTTTTAGGTCTGAAACTGAGAAAAATGAGGGCCCTTGTTCCCCGTCCGGTACGCCGTTGTGTGGACTTATGAAGATGAAGTAGAAGATCCATGCATCCCTACCACGAACCTCTAAGAAAATGCACATGCAAAAGCGCCATATGCTGTAGGATATCATCATCGAATCGTACACGCCGCTCCATCCAGCTGGCTCCCCGTGTTCCGTTGTCCCGTACTCTCCCCTCCTTATCCCCTAGGTATACACACATGTATGTGTGAGTAGGTAGTCCGCTACAGGGACATATCCTCGAATAACTTCACCAAGCTTCTGACCCCGAGCAGAATGTTCTCGTCGGGTCCTTGCCCCGGCACCCACTTCGCGTGGGCGAAGTCGATAAGTTTCAGGCTGTAAATGTGCGGCATGCTGGAGTAGTCTTCCGACTCGTCCGACTCGCCCGCCCGATTCGCCACCGTCCGCCTCGTCGAGACTGACGTACACCTTGTTTGGATCCGACCTCGTCCATGCCGATGCCGCTGTCCACCCGGATGCCGGCGTTGACGGACGCCTGGGCGCTCGCGCTCGTCTCCTCAATGGCCGCGCGCAAGGCCGCGCCGTCGCCCTCAAAGACGAACAGGAGACTGGCCGAGTACATGCGGCTCTCGTGGGCCTCGAGGACCTCCTGGACCCGGCGCAGGTCGGTAGCGAAGGCGCCCGCGACGATCTTGCCGAGCTCCTCGTCGATGCCCGCGGGCTTGTTGAAGATGAACTGCTTCAGGCTGCTGAGGAGGTTGTCGTCGTTGACCGTCTTGCGGCCCCACCACTTGTCGTAGATGCGGTACCCTTCCTCGTCCAGGTCGGACGGGTCCTCGGAGCCCTTGTACACCCGCATTCCCGCGACACGGAACCCGTTGTGCTTGTGCGTCGTCTCCATGGCGATCTCGTCGAAGCGCGCCTGCTTCTCGGCGGGGCGTCGTCGGCCCAGAGGCGCAGGCCCAGCTTGGCGTCCATGATGTTGGGCTTCTTGTAGCCGAAGCTGGCGTTCTCCAGCACCACGGCACGATCCGTCGTGATCTTCCGGCTCTTATTCGGGACCAAGACGGCTTCTCGCCGGGGCTGGTGCGACCAGGGGAGCGGCGCCCATCGTCGCCGAGCGCTGGAGCAAGGCCGGGGTACGGGGCGCTCGTCGAGGTGGAGATGCGACTGGATCTCCTCCTTGATGGGGTAGGAATGTCGGCCTGTTCGACGATGCCGGGAATCGCGGCGTGAATCATTTCGTCGGTCGTGTTCTCGGTCAAGGCAAGACTGCCCAGGTACAGGGGCATCCATTCGGCAAAGTCGGGGTGCAGCGCATGCGCCGACTCGTAGAAGTTGATTTCGGGCGCGGTGCAGGGCTTGATGAAAAGCTCGCCGTCGGCATCGCACAATGTACCCGCACTGTTTGCGCCAATTGTCAGTACCTCCAAAGAATGAAGCGCGGCAGGCGCAGCGCGCATTGAACCCGGGCGATGGGCGCAAGGGCGAGAGGAGGGGAATCCTTACTGTCCGGCGACGGCGTAGTTGTAGTCAACCAAGTCTGATTGCTTGGGCATGTCTCGTTCGCGACTCAATCCCCGCTTGGGGGGAGGAAAGGTCGCGGACGTGGACAGTTTCTTGGGCGATCCGGCACTCATGTTGGTGGTACCCATTAGATGAACGTAATTGAGGTTTTGCGATCCTGTTCGACAGGTTTACTCGGTCTGGTTTTCCTCCTCTAACCCGAATGTGTTGTCGGAGTGTCAAGGTTTATTTATTCCTCGGTGGTTTCGTTTCGTTTTTCGGGCAATCAATGGATCAATAGTAGGTTCGGCGCTTGTACGGCCGCGCACAAAGAATGAAAACACAACAACCACGACAACATGTGATGACAATGCAGGCGAATAGGTAGGCTTTCCTGGGTAAACCCTGTCTAACTGGAAGGCGATGTAACGGCACTCGAGAATGGTCAATGGAAATGGAAAAAAAATAAAGAATAGTTCCCAACGCGCACGTAAAGGAGGGGGTGCGGTTCGACTACAAATAAGAAGAATAGGTAGGTGTATGCCCGTATGGAGGTATGAGTAAGGTTGGTCAAGGTAAGGTTACAATACAAAGGAGCAGGGCGGGCGGGAAAAGCACAGGATCAAATCGAATCAAAGGGATCAGAGGCGGGAGTGGAAGTGGGAGGGTGACGAAGGGCGCAGCCAGCCATAAACAGGTTGTTCCGGCCAATAATAGGGGACTCGAAAAAGGTACAAGGAGTTAGTCACTTCAAGATTGGAAGTCAGGGAGACGGGGAGCGCTAAGGCTTTAGTTAGAGAGGTCGAGATGAGAGAGTGAGAAAGCTGGAAGAAGCAGCAGCAGCAGTACGTAGGGCTCCAAGGGGCAAGACGCTGCCGTCATCGGTTAGGCTTAATTTTTCCTACAATTATTACCTGTTCCCCGACATATTGGCCCCTGCTTTCTTTACTTGGCCCAGGTCAGTGCCCCCCTTTGCCATCAGGGTCCATGCAGAAAGCCCGTGTTTTCCTGCATGTCAGATAGATCAAATTTGATGGGTTTCGTAGCGGGTGCGACGCAGACAAACAGCATTACCGAGAGACAGCGCCAACTGACTGTTGGGGCTTGGGAAGAAACAGCACCCGGCAACTGAAACTGGAACAATCTGTACATCGTCTACAGACGACAGGCAATTAATCTCGAGTTGGTATCTCGTTACACGTTCCCGCACGGGTGCTTTCATTGGTTCAACGCCAGTCCCACCGGCGCTGGCTTATCATCATGTTACTGTAATGGCCAAGATCTGCTGCCCGCTGCTGCTGCCGCTGCTTTGCCCAGAAATCCGCCCGCTTACTGGTGCTGGCTGTGACGTCTGACGGCGACGTGGTCTTGCTGCGGTCCGGCCGGCTTACACGGCACGCCCTGACGCTTCTGGAAGCACTGTTCAAATGCTGTGCTGCCTGTCTCGTAGCGCCCAACGCCTGTTGTGTGGCGGACTTTCAGCGCGTTTCCGTCGGCTCAGCCACTGAGGCCACCCGTCCAGAATCTGCCTTACCCACTGAAGGGCGATGGTTTAGCGGACCCCTACCCACTAATGTTAGCTCTGGCCTAAAGTTCGGGCAATGAGCCACACTCATCAGCATTCCTCCTATTTGCTCAGTTGTTGTTGCATCTGCGTTGGGAAATGCATCCATGTGCCACATTGGTCGAAGAGAAACATGCCTCATGCATGCTCTCTCGATATCCATCTTGCCTCATCACGCACTTTCCCGATCATTCAGCTGCAGGTCATCTCGTAGAGGGCATCTGACAAGCATCAGTAACCCACTACCCCGTGTTCAATCTGGCCACCTCATCGAATCAATCAATCGATGCGAGAGTCGCAAATAACATGAAAGAATCCGCTGGCACGTGCTGACACCCGACGGGATGCGTTGGAACATTTGAGACATGCATCGGTCATCTGGCCCATGGCAGTTGGAAGTTGGGGATATATCCCATCTAACGTGGCCATTCATCCTAACCGCTTCCAATTGATGAAAGACGAAGTATTTCCTTTATCGCTAAATCAAGAGATGGATATACAGCATTCATTACTTACCTTTTGTGGTTGAATTTGCCAAGCGTTGGGGCCAGCTTCCACACTCATCTCAAGGTGAGGTTGAAATGACAAGCCATTGTTTGTAGCTGGTAAGCAATTCTTCAAACCACGAAAATAATCCATATGTTGGATGTGATTTGGCATGAGCATCAATAACAGCGACAAGACAAAGCTGTTACAGGTAGGTCAAATTCATGATCCAACAAACTGAATTGCAGCTGGAAGAAATTGGCACTGGTGCTGGCTGCTTTGTAAGTTAGCCCGTTGCTTGCTAGCAAAGTGCCCTGCAAACGGTTTGTATTCAACTTGAAGTGCTCTCCATAGAGCATTTCGCTTCAATACCATTTTCTGGTAGGGCAATAAGTAAAACTGAGCGAGAGCATTTGCTTGCATCTGCCTTGTTCACTGCGAACTGCCGTTTTTCCATTGGAAGGCAAGAAGGGTCTGCTGCATCGCGTCACCTTCAGTTTCACTGCCCCTTCACTTCCACCAACCTTGGGCACATCGCCGACCTAAACAACCACAATCCACCAAAATATCCCAACACACTTACTGCAGGGTCACATCAAGCAAAATGGCTGATCAGACCGTCGCACCTTCTGGTGACGGTCCAGCAGAGGCTGTTATGGCATCCACTACCGCACCCAGTGATTCCCAGGTCCATTCTATGGACAGCAAGAGTAGCCAGACTGAGCTGCTTTCTAGCATCGGCGATGAAGCGACTGATGCAGTTGCTCAAGATGACTCTGAGGTGGACGGTGCCATTGCCAGTGTCGCCGACCTGGCCTTGGAGGATGGCAAGCCTAAGAAGAAGAAGCGCAACAAGAAGACTGGCAAGAAGCGAAGACACATCACTGGATTCGAGGGTAAGTCGGGGCCCTGGAAACATTCTCTCCCTCTTACCATCTTGAAAGCTAACCCATCCAAAGAAAACTTCTGCGACACCCCGACGACTCCCGCCGAAGCCTCAGAGGAGAAGCACCTGTATGCGCCCGAGATCCCGTTCGAGCAGCGTATCGAGGACTGCATCCAGCGCTACCGCCAGAAGCGCAAGGTGGCCACGCGCAACGGCCACATCTTCGACAAGTACCTCTTCTTTGGCGGCATTCAGGCCACCCAGCGCCAGTTTGGCGGCATGGACGCCGACGCCATCCGCGAGGCCACCACGGACGAGATCCGCCTCATGACCGCCACCGACTTCATCCAAACCGGCGCCCACAGCGCCAAGTTCTACCACCCCAAGTTCGCCGAGGGCTGGGTGGTCGACTTTGAGGGCGTGGTCAAGGGCTTCCTCTCGCGCTTCATCCCCGAGTGCTTCACGCAGGTCGACCCCGAGACCGATACTCGCGAGGCGGGCCGCATCATCCACAACTTCCTGAACTACGTCCTCCACCACGACGTGTGCCCCGAATATACGGACAACATCAAGGCCGCCCAGCTCATCTGCGACATTGCGCCCGACGAGCTGCGCAACACCTACGATCTCTACGCAGCTCTGCCTGACTCGTTCAACACGGCCGCCCGCTTCCTGTTCTGTGACGGCGGAATCTTCAAGACCTATGAGCCGGAGAAGCCTGCAAGTGAGACCGCGAAGGACAAGAAAGCATCCGAATGGGCGGGAGTCGACATGCGCTACAATCCCGAGGAGCTCGACGCTCATCTGCAACTGGCCATCTTCCGCTTCAACCTCATGGACAAGATCAAGGACGAAAAGCTGAAGCAGACCATCTACGAGACGGAGCCGCGAGAGATGCGAGTTGTCAGCACCAAGACGCAGGCCTACCAGGTAGTCTCGACCCACCGACCCAAGAAGCGCACCAAGACTCACAACGAGGAGATGCTCAAGGAGCAGGACCTGGGTGGCAAGATCACGCCCACTGGCATTGTCCTGCTCCGAGCCACCATCATCGATCATGCCTGGAGCAACGTCCCCCGACCCGAGGACGTTGACGATGCCAACCAGCCCACCGAGAACTTCATCCTCGACGACGATCTTCTTGGCAAACTGACGCCGGGCATGAAGATGGAGCTGGTGGTATGTGAGCTCAACATTGGCGGGTTCCGCTTCATCAAGGAATGCAAGGAGGTCCGCACCAGCTTCGACACCCTGCTTCCCCAGAGCCTGATGGTCACTTGGAAGGACCCGGTCCTCAATGAGAGACCTGCCCCCTCGGTCTCCCAGCCGAATATTGGTCACGAAGACCCGGCCAAGATGGCGGAGGATGACTTGGAGGGCTGATTTAGCTTTGATTGGCGCGAGCGAGAGACGGGATGTGACTTGCCGTTTACGAGACATGATACACGACTTCAGATACCTACATAGATATGATGAAGCAATGAAATGATGACCACTTGAAACTATCCTTATTGTAGGTATGCGAAGTGGGAGTCCAAAGCTCCGCAGCAACCCCGGATGTGCAAGGATAACGGGAGGGTCCGCGACTCCAGATTATCCCAGGCCGATCCACATCATCATCTCGGACACTTTGCGGAGCCTTTTGTGATGGAGCTCATGATCCATGCCCCGGGGAATGAATCAAGATGATTCATCTTTCATCGGTCGCGGTTCGTGGGACAAGTCACGAAATGTGTGAGAACTTGCCGATTTCAGTAGTGTGTATGTGGGCACTACATGATGTTAGCAGAATATGCGAGTGTTTTTGGCTAGGGGCTGGTGTAGGATGACGAGGATCAGCACCCTGCGAGAAGATTTCGGTTGGCTGCTGAACACGTTACACACAACTTGACCCAAGGCATGGCAATGTCTCCGAGGTATGTCTCCGGCGCGTCTCGACGAAGCGTTAACATCTTCATTTAAAGAGAAGCACAAGGGCCTGATTTCCTGATGAGACCATCCCCGCACACAATACTGACCTTCCAGCTCCAAATCCATCTATCGGCACAACATCCCCCGTCCATTCCACGTATCGATCAGACTCCTATTCCTAACCCACACTCCCCCTACCCCGAAGCAAAATGTCCACCAACCCTGCCAACGTCGCCGACGTCCTCATCCTCGGCGGCGGCCCCGCGGGTCTCAGCGCCGCCGCGGGACTAGCCCGCCAGCTGCACACGGCCGTCGTCTTCAGCTCGGCGCGCTTCCGCAACGAGCGCGCGCGCCACATGCACAACGTGCCCGGCTGGGACCACAAGGACCCGGCCGAGTTCCGCGCCGTGTCGCGGAAACAGATCCTCGCGCGGTACGACACGATTCGCTTTGAGGAATGCGAGATCGCGCGGGTCGCGAAGGTCGGCGACGGCAAGCCACTTCTGTTCGAGGCTGTAGACACCAACGGGAACAAGTATCACGGGCGTCGCGTTATCGTGGCTTCTGGGGTTCGGGATATCATGCCAGGTGATATACCTGGGTATGATGAGCTGTGGGGTCGCAGCATGTAAGTCATGCATTATCCCCTCCTCACTCTTGCGCATCGTCATCATAACCTTTCTTATCAGACCGGTTTGAGATGACACACTTGCTGACCCTGTCGGTATAACAGCTTCCACTGCGCATTCTGCCATGGCTACGAAGAGCGCGGCCGCCCCTCAGCCGGCCTCCTCGCCACGGGCGCCTTGACTAACCCCATGATGGGCCCAGTGGTGGCGCGAATGGCAGCCCGGCTCGCGGACCAGGTCACGATCTACACCAACGGGAACCCCCAAGTCGGCGTGCAGATTCGCGATGCCCTCAAGTCGACCAAGAAGTTCCGCATCGAAGACCGGAAGATCGCGTCGTTGGCCAAGGACCCGGAGAAGCCGGCATCAGTATCTTCCACCGCGTCTTCTTCCCCAGCTCCCGGAGACGACGAGAACGATGCCCATCACGTCCTTCTCGTCACCCTCGAAGACGGCACCGTCGTCCGCGAAGGCTTCCTGCTGCACGCGCCCGACACGGAGCAGGCGGGCCCCTTCGCCGCACAGCTGGGGCTCGAGCTGGAACCCAGAGGCGGCTTCGTCAAGGTCGCCTCGCCGTTCCCGACGACGAGCGTCGAGGGCGTGCTCGCGATGGGGGACTGCGCCGCCCTGCTCAAGTCGGTGCCGACGGCGATCTACATGGGCTCCACGGCGGCGGCGGGGGTGGTGCATAGCTTGCAGGCCGAGGACGACGTGGAGGAGTGAAAGACAGTCAGCACTGAAGTGGCAAACGCTGTACTGTAGTTAAGGAAGATGGTTTGAGACTTGCATACTGTAATTCGATCGCAGATCTGGCTTTTGGCGAGCTGCACATATATGTGCCGTGGAACTAGCAAAGACGATCTGCTGCTGTGCGAGGCAACTTTGGCGTTGCTATTTCGAGACATTGGGTTTCCAATGCGAATGGCTGCAGATGTAGTCCAGACGCCAGGCAGGGACACCTCGCCAATCAAGCACTGCCACAACTCGAAGTCAATCCATGGCTTGCGTGATGCATAGCTAGCCGGCCATCGTGTAAACCGTAGGCGCATTCGGTGCTTGTGTAGTCGGGGCTATTTCATACAATTCGACCCCGACAACCCGGTTGTCTCACACGGCACGTAGCTGCAGACCCCCTGCCCATGCCAAAAGGCTACCGGGCATAGCGAGCTGCGGCTGGGGCCGAGAGTGTCTCAGATCATCGTCCCACCTAAACTCGGGTCGCCTCCCCCGCCTGCTTCGACTGCACAAGAGGCTTTTTGGTGGCTAGCTGGGAGAATTGGTCTACTTGCACTGAACGTAAATCGCTCTGTTTCTTGTCGGCACATCCTGGACGCCATGTTTTACAGAGCTGGAGTCGTGATTGGCCAGCTGCAGCCAAATTTAGCACATTCCCCGTAGCAGTACCCGTAGCGCTACTGTGCCCTGGGGTCAGGGATCGTTAGGACCAAGATAATGGCGTCACCCAGCCAAATGTCTCGGACCAACCCCACCACCGCGGCAAGGAGATGCATCAAAATGATCGCAATGGCGTTTTGTTAATCGCAGATCTACGGATACCGAAAAAACACATAAAGGCGGACGTCTACTCGGGCGGGCAAAGAAGCTCCCTCTAGATTTCGTCCCATAATTTGCCGGCAGAGTTTCGACCCTGAGCAAAACAATGAAAATGATCTACCGCAAGCTCGCCGCTTTGATCCAGACAGCAGCTGTAGGTCCACACCCAAAACCCCTTTTACCTATATCGCTCCGAGACGATATGACCGCTAATTACCTCTATCCCAGCTCGCTGCGGCCATGACGGACAACCCATGCCTTTCGGCGGTGTCCTGGTCCGACCCCCGCGTCGACCTGTTTGGCGTCGCCGAAGACTCGTCCATCTGGCACAAGTTCTACACCGGCCACGACTGGCAGCCCGCCGGCCAGTTCGAGTACCTCCCCTCGCAGGCCAAGGGCTGCCCCTCGGTGACCTCGTGGGGCGAAGGGCGCCTCGACATCGTCTACGTCAACGCCTCGGGCGGCAACGTCATGCACAAGTACTTTGGCGGCGGCGAGTGGGGTCCCTCGTGGAAGGGCGCCGAAGACCTGGGCGGCCACCATCACCACATCGAGGCCGTGTCCTCCAGGTCCTGGGGCGAGAACCGCCTCGACATCGTCGGGCGGACCAAGAAGGGCGCCTACGTCCACAAGGCTTGGACGGGCAAGGACTGGTTCCCCTCGGGCGACAAGTGGGAGGACTTTGGCGGCGAGTTCTTCAGCGACCCCGCCATCGTGTCCTGGGGCGAGGGCCGCCTCGACATCATCGGTCACGCCGCCAACGGGTCCCTGATGCACAAGTACTACCAATCCGGCGGCGACTGGTCCGCCTGGGAGGACCTGGGCGGCCCCGGTTTCATCGGCAACCCGCTCGCCACGTCGTGGGGCGCCGACCGCATGGACTTCTGGGCCATCGACTCGTCGGACGGCGCGCTGCACCACCTCTACTGGGACGGGCAGGGGTACCAGCCGTCGCCCGACAACAAGTGGGAGAAGCTGGGCGGCGAGTTCACCGACACGCCGCGCGTCGTGCACTGGAAGCCCGACCACGTCGACACGGTCGGCAAGGGCCTCGAGGACGGCAAGCTGCGCATCAAGAACTACGACGCCGGGCGGTGGAACCCGTCGGTCGAGGAGTGGTGGACGCTGGCGGGGCCGTTTGTGTCGGAGCCCGCGCTGGTGGCCAAGAACAACACAGGTCGGTCCTTGCCTCTGTTTCTTTCCTCAGCGATGATGCACTTCTGGGATCTTGGTGATATATGCTAACTATACATAGCCTTCTTATACATCTTCGGCATCGACGAGGAAAACGATGTGCGCATGCAGATCTGGTCCGGCACGGGCTGGGAGCCGGCGGCTGACCAGACTTGGTCGATCGGGAAGTACTCCAAATCCGGAGACGACAAGATCTTCCATGACACCGAGAACCAGCAGGTTCTTCAGGCCGGCGAGCTTAAATAGGCAGTGTACGACATGTGCTCTGAATTTTGATTCATACCTGGTAAGGCTGATAATCGGGACCAGTCTGTTCTCATGCTATTCCTCGACAATATCCCCCATAGAAAGACCAATGCTACCAGTATTCTGTCAGACAGGCCAAAGTAAAAGAAACATGTTCACATCGTCGTCAAGAGGCCCCTAATTAGGCCATGTGGCCACTGGATTATTGCTGAGCGGTTGCCATTCATTATGATGTGTTGCCCTCGGTTTCGCCCGCCAGACTTTCCTTTCATATATCATAATGTCATCATCATCTTGTTCGTGCCGTGAGAGGCTTGCAATTTGCGAAAGAGATCCCACATGGGGTCAAGGATAACGAATTATCATCTAAGCCTCCATCACCACTGACCGTCGACCCATGAACTTCCTCGCAGTCTCCATGTTGATGGATGGCGGCAAAGACTCGTAGCTCAGGAGATGGATTATGGCGTCTGAGATACCTCGTCCGACAAAATGGTCGTACATGTCTAATTCGTCAATCAGCCGTAACACTGTGTAGAGCTTAGGATTTCGGCTGTGCTTCTCCTCGCCCTGGGTTCGAAGGTAGGCCGAGATCATGTCCAAGTCCGCAGCCGTGTAGGACTTCTTGGATCCGTCAAAGTGGCTCGCGAACCTCTCGGCTGCGTCCATGCTGGGCGGTCGTTTGTGAGCCGGTTTGCCCTCTCTGGGCTCGGGATCGTCGGTCGGATCTGAAACGCTGTCCGCCAAGCCTTCCAGCGTCTCCTCGAGACGTTTCTTCTTTTGGTCAAAGTCTGCTCGGATTTTGTCCAGCCAAGAAATCATCTCCTGAATCTCCTTTCGCAAGAGGCTAGGACTGCTGGGCGTCCGAGCTGTTGCATCCGGGTCTTTCTGGTACGGCGGCGCAGGGTCGGCGGCGGTCTGGCTGCTGCTGTGCGATTGCGTGCCTCTGTCTTGTAGATCCCAGTGGATACTGTTCAGTATTTGCAGTTTGGTCCGGTACTCGGTCAGTGGCGCATCATCATTATCTTCCAACCAGGTCCTCATGCCGTCGAGTGTCTCCCGCAAGTTGGGCTTTCTCTCCACCACCGTTGCATAGTCTGACGAAAGCATTTCCGACAGGTTGGCGATTTGCCGGTCCAGCTCGACGCGCTGGGCAACCCGCTGGGCCTCCGCATCGTCGGCCTTTCTGTACTTCGCCTCGTCCGTTATCAACTGCTGGAGGCGTTCCTCGGGCAGCCGGTCTCCCAGGAACATCGAGATGGAATTCTTCGTTCCAGAGTGAGCAGAGCCCGTCTCGAGTGCTGTCACCTTGGCCTTAACTCGGAAACCGCTTCTCGAATCGAGTTTGACTCTGAGGCTGATTACCTCCGGCCCCGGCGGCGGCAGTATCGGATCAAGATAGAGTGTGCCCACACGCTCATTCTTCGAGGCAGACGAGCCTTCGCCCTCGTAGAAGTCCATGACTCGCATACCGGGCGATAGCTCACCGGCGGGTTTGGGCTTGCCCTGTTTTGGGGTATATGACACGCCCGGGTCGTAGTCGGTGAGGGACAAGGAAAAGACCGATTCCTTCCTGTTGATCATCATCGAATTCCTGAGCAATATCTTGTCGACACCTCCCACTTGGGTCCCGGTCCCCAAAGTCCCGACCCCTAAACTCTTCGGGAGGGCGGATAGGAGGAGGGGCTCACTAGATCGGCTGTTTGACTGGTCACCCGTCTTGATGGATGCACCGACAGCGAGCCCGCAGACTTGGGCTTCTTCTGTATCGAGAAATCTGTCGAGATCGCTGCCGTCAAAGCAGTCGGACAGCAACTTCCGAACCTGAGGCATCCTCGAGCAGCCCCCGAGGGGGAAGATGTACTTGACCTCGGACTTGGTGACCTTTGCCTCGTCCAGAGCCTGGTCAAGTGTCTCTCGCATCCGCTTGATCAGCTGCGCACTGAAAACCTCAAAGTCCTTCCGGGTGAAGTGATGGAAGAAGTTACGACCCTCGAACAGAGCTTCGAGGTCAATCTTGGTGGTCTGCGCAGACGACAGGTCGCAGATGGCCTGCTCGCACGCACTCCGGAGGCGCTGAATGGCCTTCCTATTCTTGGTGATGTCCTTGTTCCACATGTCCCTGATCCGGTCGACGAAGTGGTAGACCAGGTTCTTGAGGAAGTCTTCACCGCCCAGCCCCACATCGCCCACGACGGACGCGACCTCGTGGACGTCCTCGTCGCAGGTGATCACGGCGACGCTGAAGCCGCCCGCTCCGGCGTCGGCGATGACGTACGAGTACGGGTCCTTCTCGGGCCGTCCGATTCCCAGGACGTACGAGGCGCAGGTCGGGCTGGGCAGCAGCTCCAGGACCTCGAGGCCGGCGATGGCGGCGGCGTCGCGGACGGCGTCGTACTTGCGGATCCCGAAGTCCGCGGGCACGCTGATCTGGACTTCCGTGACGGTCTGGTGGAGATAAGCCTCGGCGTTTTGTTTGGCCTTGGACAGGATCATGGCCAGGACCTGTTCCGGGGTGAACCGGACCTCCTGGCCGAGGTAGCGGACTTGGATGAGTGGTTTGTCGTCGCCCACCACCCGGAACGGCAGATAGTTCAAGTCGTCCTGCAGCCCCGCGTCGATGAAGTCTCTCCCTAGTAGTCGCAGCACATTGAAGACCGTGTTTTCCGGGTTTCGGTTGGCCTGGCGTTTTGCGGCGGCTCCGAAGAAGCGCTGCTTCTCGCCGAAGGAGACGTAGGACGGCATGCTCGGCGAGCCGTCCTCGTCGGGGACGATCTCGTATTTGTCATTGCGATACACGGCGACTCGCGTATTGGCGGTGCCGATGTCAATTCCGACGCCCACAGAGGCCATGTTTGCGTTGGGGGTGGTGATTGGGATCTGGTCGCGCCCCGTTTGCGCTGTTGGACTTGGCCTGGAGCCTTTTCATGCAAAAAGGCCGTTCGCCCCTTTTCCGTTTGGTGGTTCGCCAAACAGTCGAACGGCTAGTCGATCCGTGCGTCTACCAATCAAGTGGATGAAAGGCGGCAAAGTGCAGAGTGCTAAAATGCGATTCTTCGGAATGCGCCAGAAGAAGATCACGCTATACCTTTGGAAATTTTGTATCTGGTGGGAGCCTGGTGGTGTGAGGCTTTCGCCAACTGCCGGCCTGACTGACTTCGCATACGTGGAATCAAAAAGAACAAAACCCCCCAGATGCTTACGACGTGGGGTCCCCTGTGCCTTTTATTGATATGCTGCATGTCGTACCAGCCAATATCGCGACTTGCATTGCCCGCCGCCCAGCCCTGGAAGGTGCGGGAGAATGCATGTAGAAAAACGTACCCCCCATGTCAGCTGCAGCCATCCATCTCGTGAGGGGTAGGGTGGTATCCCGGGAGCCTCACGGGCAACTCGGACCAACAAGTGCACTTTCAAGCGCTCTGGGAAATTCCGGCCCCCACGGACCGGATTCAGTAAGGAAATGCCGGAGCTGGGCGAGGCGCAGTGAAAGCTGATGCGGTGTTGGACATCTTGGTGGGTGGGACTGCATTATGGTGGCTGATGGCAGTGCATTTTATTGCTCCAAGATTGACGCCACCGTTTTGCCAGGGTGGCTGTCAAAACTGTCTTCTTGAATGTCCCAGTTGCTTGTGACGAGGCTCCAAAACAACCAGCCGAATTGAATACTCGAAATGGAATAACGCACTACGGACACACTGGGATAAACATTGGCAAATGGGATAATAGCTATAAACATTGGCAAATGGAATAATAGCTTGAATCCGTGGCCGTTGGTACGCTTATTAGTTGATGCTATCTGTTTTGGTCAATTGGGAATATTAAGGGTACAAACAACACAACACTATATTACAAAGCCGTTTCCGCATCCTAGTCCGACCAGTCGGGGGACGACTTGGGCCACGTGTTTGAAGACGACGCAGGGCAGGAGGAAACCACAGAATGCGATTGCGGCCATGACACCAAGACTGTACTCCGACAACTTCCAGTATACGACCTCCCGTTCATCGGGAGTGGTGCCGACATTGATGGTCGGGACTGGGGCAGGGATAGGCGACATGGTGAATCTTGGTGGCAAGAAATTCGCGAGGGGGGGTTTGAAGAAGCTGCCAATATGGACACGAGTATCTTGACGAATCAACTCAGCTTTTTGATTCTGATATATTGCGGACGGGGAGAAAGAAGAACATAAACCCAAAGCCAACACTGAAATTTTGAAACTTGGGTGCCTCCAGAACTGTGGCTTCCGTTTGGCACACAGGGTTGATTGTGTGGGCTGTCGCTTCCTTTCGGGTTGGCAGTTGCCCATCGCGCCTTCCCGTTAACTTAGATGTACTCCTTAATCGATGCCCACGGCCCCGAGCCACTTCCATCGCTGTTGTCAGGTATCATCTTCTAAGCCTCCGAAAGCCTCGCCACTACATCTGTAGCATCGTCACGAAGCCGTTGATCAAGGCCCTCCGCCTTGGAGATATCCTCGAACGCCTGCCGCCATTGACGTTCTTGCTGTTTGTGAGTTTTCCGTAGTTCGGGGCCCGCCAACAGGAACCAAGACGCCGCCACGGGCACATCGACGGGGGCAGTGGTAGCCCCTCCCTGGGCGGCCAGGTCGAGGGCTTGACGACCCCAGTCGCTTAGCAGCTTCATGCCCTGGAAGGGGCCATCCTCGACTAAAGCGAGCGCGGCGAACGCGTTGAGGCAAGCCCACTCGTTCTCTTCTGTTATGTCATCGTCTTGTGGAGACTGGATAGCTTGGTTCCTCCATGCGACATAAGCTACGAATAATATCAGTTGGCTTGTCGACAAGGTGCGGCAGGGTCAGATAAAGGGGGAGAGGGAGGTGAAGGTAGGGTCGACTTACAGTGCCAATAGTCACTCAGTAGATTCCAGAATTTGGGGAGGTGTTCCCAGAGCTGGTACTCGCGCAGCACGCCCGCATCGTCGGTGAAGGTGCCCAGACTCGCCTTGCCGGCGCGGTCCACGGCGGGAAGTCGGGTGATGGCGCCCAGGAGACGCAGGATTTGCGGGTGGGCGACTTGCCATTCAATAATCAGGTCGATGACGATGGCCCAGAGGTTGCACAGCTCATCCACCTCGTCCTCGGTTTGGTCTTCATCGGCGGTCGCGGCCTGTTGGACCGGTCGGGTCAGGATCTTGGCCGCGTCGTCGACGGACATGATGCTGTCAAAGTACGCTCTCAGGGTGGTGCATTGCTCTGGTGATGCGGCGCCATCGCGCAGTTTCTCGCCGAACCATTCTTGCGGGATCTGGGCAGCCATTGTATGAAAGTGCCGGCTAAACTAGTTGTGGTGTGCTGCGGTACGTCGGGTTGAGAAAGAACGCGATTGAGGGAAGATGGATAGTTGGACTGAAAAGGGTATCCTGTTGGAGTTGTGAGCTGATCAACCAGGATGGCAACGATCAGGGATAGCTACTTGGCTCGGGGACTGGGGAAGTGCTTTTGATATATTTATAGATTGAGTTATTCCCGCGGGGCTAATGATCGCCAATTTGAACAGTAAGCTCCCGTTGACCCCACCCCACCGATCTACAGATCAGAGCCCCGGATCCGTCCGTAGGCGCTTACATAATACATGCGCCACCACGACAACGTCACTGATATAGCCACCACCTACACATCGGCAGCGCTTGTTTATGCAGATGACAGGCGAAACGAATTGTACTTTTTCATTGGCAGCACCGGTTTACCTTGATTATTCCACATACTCCCGATTACGACAGGGAATAAACGGTAATAATATCAAGTGAACTTAACCGACTTGTTCTCGCAGCGGGTTAACGGCCGTTGACTCAGGATAATACTCTATACCACTTCTAATATTACGATACGTGGTTGGCAAAGAAATCATTGATTGTTGTGCATACTAAACGAGTGTGTTTTACGTCGGCTTGTCCTCAGCCTGAAGCATCCCCCAAACTCCCCAGAAGCCTCCAACATAAAAATACCACAATAATGGACGGGAAAAATACATGTGTCTAGTCGACCCCTATCTAGCAGCCAGTGACGCGGTCGATCTTGACCATGCAACCGTTGTCCAGGGTCTCGCGGCCGCAGTGCGAACACCCATGGTTCCGGATGGCTTCGTAGGATGACTGTGGGGGAAGGAAACAAGTACCGTCAGTTACGGCCAATCAATCATCTGCCGATGTGGGGGTGGGGAATAAGATATGCTTACCTGGAGCTGAGAGCCCAGAACCGAGCAATGATCGCCGCTGACGAATACACCGCAAGTGCCGCTGCAGGTACCACTCGCACCCTTGTTACCACCCGTGAGGTAGGTGCTGCATATCGCCATTCTTGTTAGTATATGTACCAGGTTATGACAATGGAAGGAAAAAATGGTGGATAACGACTCACTTTCCAGGCTTGATCTGGCGGAAGGCATCGTCACAGCTGCCGCCGAGGCGCTCGCAGAAGGCGGACCCCTTGCAGTCCAAGTTGCCTCGGGCCTCGAGGGCGGAACCGCGGTCGCGCGATCCAAGTGCCGCGTTGATAGTCTCCTGGCCGTTGTCAAGGCGAAGAGAATCGAGGGCAGGGCTGGCAAGGCCGAGGGCCGCGAGGGAAAGGAGGGAAACGATCTTGATTGAAGAGTACATGGTGCAGGAGTGGTGACGAATCGGTTGGATAGGTCTTGTGTGTGTTATATGGGATGTGTGTAGATGTAGGTACAAGAGTAGAGCTAGAGCGTGTTGCTTGATGGAGATGAAGATGAAGATTGATGCTACGGAGTGGTGACTGCAGACCTTATTATACACATATTCATAACACCCGAGGCATGGATTCCAGACAGGCAGCGCATTACTTGATACTATCTACGGGCCTAGTGATGATTCTAAATCCAGCACATTTCCGTCTTCGTTGTAGGAGTGATTTTGCTTTTTTCCGCTAGGTGCGGCTGAGCCGGCAGCTGGGTTAAGATCCTAAACCTTGTCGTGTTAGCTCCAAACCACACATCGCTGGCATCAACTTGCATGAGGTAAAGCCCGAAAATATAAAAGAAGTATATTTAGGATATAGTAAGTAAATGTTTTGCTTTTCTATATATCCTCGCTGTTATCAGCCCCTGTGGCTGCCCAACCCGGCTTTCTTTCTGATCTGGGCCTTACATCTAACGCGACGGCACCGATCGTCGCTGCGACATTGTCAGCAACTTGCAGCTGAATGCCGGCCAAGCCACTATATGAGTAATCCATGTACATTTGAGTCCATATGTGAGAGATCGACAAGACAGTACTTCAAGTATTCACTGCCCAGTGATTACGCGACATAGCTCAGGGGTTAAGTCTAACGAGAACTCGTGGTTGAGAAGGACTGCTGCCCTGCAGGATCATCCATCCAAACCATGGAAGATCAACTCAATTATGCCACAAGGCTTCGAAGGACCGATCAAAATCACTCCACTGTCTCGAGTAAATTGTTCGTCCTTGTGTTTCTATAATTATACATGCTTGCTCTTGGGTGCCAGCAGGTGTATGCCCGACGTCTAATATTGGGGGTGGCGTAGCGAGAATGGGAACTTTGGATATTGTCGATCATTTACTCTAGTGGTGTCGTACCGCTCAAGGAGCGATGGGCTATGAATTTGGCCAGAGTGCTCCCCAGTGACATATGTATATAAATATCAGCTAACACTTGACGTATTTGTTTATCACGGTCACAACACATCCAAGCCCAGTTCAGCCTTCTTATATCTACACCTCTCCGTCTAAGTCAAGATAAATCGTTTTCTTCGAAGAATAAATAAGATTTTACTTAAATATCTTTCAAAATGATGTCAATCGCGTCACTCATCTCGTTCGCCGCCCTCCTTGGCAGCACCCTTTCGGCTCCCACGGCCCGCGACGTTGGTGGCATCGAACACTCGCCCACGACCAACTGGAAGTGTGGAAGTGAGTAGTCGAGAAAAACAAACTGATACTCTCGCTCGAACATCCCGCTGACCACATTTGACTCCCCCCTTCAAGACAGCCTCTTCTCCCCCGACGACATCACCACGGCCCAGCAGTACGCCGTCAACATCTAGAACCAGAAGCCGCCCATCTTCCACGGCCGCAAGGACAAGCTGTACCCCAACGGCCGCTTCCCGCACCAGTTCATCAACACAACGCCGGCCATGGAGTTCGCGGCCTACTGCGACGACGAGGCCAACCGCAAGGAGTACCCCATCATCAAGCCCGGCGAGCAGACGCCCTACACGGGCTCCGTCAACAGCAACACCAACTGGGGCGACCACCGCCTCCTCTACGTCCACAAGATCGGCGAGACCAAGTCAATCTTCTGCGGGCTCATGACGCACGAGGGGCAGGCGCAGGGGAGCTTCGACTACTGCGTTCCTCAGAACAAGCCTTCTTAGTGTGGCTTGGGATTGCAGAAGTGGAGTGGATGCAAGAAAGGGAAGACTAGAGGACACCGTATGCTGAAGTGTTGACCAGACAGGGGAAGTTAGGGGCGTGTGGCGGCCACCTAGGTACCTATCCAGTCAATCAACTCACGGTACGCACTATCGTGCAAGCATGCTGTGTAGCTGAAAGGCACAAAGCCAAACTTATTCTTAGTGAATATCTGAGGTGAACTTTGTGTGAAGTAGTCAGTGGCTAGGCTTAGAAAAGACCGCAACTCGGGGGCATAGAAGGTGTATGATTGACTAGAGAGCGACTACTGACGCCCCCAGGCTTCCTGTTACAGACCTAATCTAGCGCATTTTTCTCTACTAGCAACCTTCCTCGTTGGGGGCAAAACATGAACGCCTCCCGGCGTTCTCAGACAGGAAAACGTGCTGGTATCTCTCCCCGCCGGAATCAGTCTCGGTATTGTACGTTTTGCGATGTTTCAAAGCAATGACTAGTAATCTATACAACCGTGGGATACGTAGGTATTAGCATTGGTTATTCTACGTGGTTATTCCAACGTTACTTCCACTGGCATTACAAGACAAGCCACCACCATGAACCATAGCAATTTACGATCCGTGGGGTGGGTTTGTCCGTGTCTAGACAGATCGCAGTACTGGCTTTGCCGGATGAGGACAGCCACCATGGCTGTCGCTTGCCTGGCTTGCTGCGACTGGCTCTTTTCCAAGTGGAGGAACAGGGAAGGCGTCGGAATCTCGGGGGGCCGTTTCTTCAAACGTGGGGTTGAGCACCGAGTTTCTCCTCCATTTTCCTCCTCTTGACACCAAAGGGGTACCGTCTCTTGGCGTACAGCGGCATCGCTGATCAATGATGCGCGTCCGCTATGCACGAACGGTACGGCTTCCATATCTCGTCACTTTTCCCAAGTACAGGTGTAGAACTAACTGACAGTCATATCATCGGACCCTGCGCTGTCCGTCCCGTCGTCGCTCACGGGCCACGGTAGCGGATTCCAAACATGCTTCGGAGCTTTCCAATCATCTTCATTCTGTTCACCCGAGTCCAAGCACCCCAGTCGTACTTGTAAATCCGGCCCTCGCTGGTAAGATAGGCCTCGTATAGGTCTAGGTTCGGGATCACGGGCGCGCCGCTGACCAAGCATTCCGTCGGGTTTCCTGGAAGATCTCCCAAAGTGGCGGCCAAGAGCACAGCCGCCGCCGTTCGTTTGTATTCAGGAATATGTGGGCGCAAGCTCTTCAGATACTCATCAGGACGGGCATGCCAGTCGTGCCTGGGCAACGCGTAGCCGCCCGGGGCGGACTCGTCTAGAACTAATCTTTCGTATTCAAAAAGTGAGTGCCCGACTGAGTTTGTCATTCTGGGCACAGCCAAGCTGGCCATCAATGGTTGGTCATGGTGCATGAGCCTTTGGTTTGCAAATGCCTCACCGCTTAGCGTGGGATCGGGCGCCGACCAAAACCACCAGAAGACGCGATGCAGCCACTGGCTTCTCTCCATCGGGCAGATGCCGTAGATCTTGTGTCGCTCGGGGATACGCATGGCCATCTCCAGCATGCGTATTAGCAGCGCCTCTTTCCGGCCGCCTTTGGAGGAGCCGCAGCATGGGTCCTCACACCATGTGATATTGTGGGCGTCCGCTGGTCGGCTATCTTTCGTTCGCTCCACCTGCGCAAGCCACGACGCGTCGGATGGTAAACTGAATTGCACAACGGGTCTCGAGATGACGAGGTCCATCTGCGTCATATGCTCCATCCCGCGAATGGGCGAGTCTGTATGACAGATGGAAGCCACTGTACGGCATAAGCGACATGTCCAAGGTTTTCCTCCGTAATCCAGAAGCGGCATCTCGGTGGTATTGGAGCAAGACCACGAGCCGTTCCTCGCATAGCATTGTCGAATGTTATGCAAGAGATAGTCAACGAATTCGGCCCCGTTGAGTGCAACGTGCGGACAAACGTCGCCCTGGAGGTTCCCAATGTGACTCCGAAGCAACCCCATTGTATCGTCGTCCATGGCAAACGCTGTGTGGGGTCGTTTCAGGAGCTCGATATGGGTTGTCACGGTCGCTGAGGACGAGCAGAAGGACGTCCTGCAGGCTTTGCAGTCAAAACGGCCAGACCAAGAGGCCTTCTGGTATTCTTCCCAGTTTAAACGCACGTGATCGCACATCTTGAAGAGGCGGCTGCGGCCGATACAGGTGGGGTGCGACCTCACGGATTTGTCAAGAGATTCAAGCCCGCCAAAATGAATCCTGGGGTGGTAGATGCCGCAGCCCTCGCAGCGTACTGGCCTCATGAGTGTTTGCATCTTCTCCCGAAACTTGGCGCTGAATCGAAACGCGTAGCACGGCCAACACAAGGTGTCTCGCAGCAGGAGATGTATAGTGTGGTACATGCGCTGGTCAAAGTGGATTTCGGTCCGAAGGTCGTACGGCACCATTTGGGCGTTTTGTTGCCAGTGGTGAATGGGCAAAAACACGGTATCCAATGTGAACCCTCGGGACGACGAGTACATGGCGGTTTCGACCTCTTGGTTTCGTTTGATTCGCCATGCGGGAACCTGATCCTTTGGCGGCTCATAGATTCCCATGTCAAACTGATACCCATCGATCGACGCTTTGCCCGAGCACTCTGGATCTGGCTCGATCTTTGTTGCTGGATCATAGTAAAAGTCGCTAAAGGTATTATCATGCCTCAAGCGTCTGAAAACGCGACAGGTCTTTGTGATGCAGTAGAATGACTCGATCGGAAGTCTATGCAGTATTTCGAGTAGCAGTTCGTCTGGGAGACCTTGCAGGCTGGCCATGGCGTTGATGCTCCTTGATCGTCTGGTTCGACTTTTCTTCTGCTTCAAAAGGATGGCCTTCGACTGAAAAGGGTACAAGCTGATTAATCAGATGCGACTTTTGCGCGAGAAGAGCCATATCTTTAAAAGTTTCTCAAAGTTAAAGGTTACCCATGATATATTGAGTTTTGCCACGAGAGTTTCATATTGCCCCGTTCACGGCTGTCTTACGAGAAAACGAAACAAAAATTAGCCCTTATCATAGCTTCCAATTCCGACTCCGTCAAAGAAAGGCCCCTTGAAGATAGCGTCTTGGTGTTATCAATCTTCGTTGTACCAAAGGACGGGGTAACTCTAATGGTAGTGGCAAGTTATCTCCGAACTGTGATATATTTTTTTTCAAGGTGATCACTGACATATCTAGGTGCCGAACTTGGACTTCGTCTTGTTGTCATTTCCATCAACACGCCGCAAGATTCGTGCGTCTCACTGTTATCGACATTGTCCATGATGGCCAAATTAATGGATCTTCCAGACGAGCTACTGCTCGATATCCTACAACGTCTGTCGATCGACTCGTTCTACTGCGTTGCCAGGACCTGTCGCCGTTTCAGGCGTCTGAGCTACGACCCAACGCTGACATCCTTCTGCCTTCGGCCGCCAAGGACGCCATATCGGCCGCTGAACTACTCCGGGGTCCCGGATACCCGGCCGATCGCCCCCGGGCTCTGCGAGGTGGAGCTGGACCTCTTCACTGCACCGAAAGAATACGGGCCGCCATGGAATTTCGACCCGGCTGCTCTGGCGGGGGCTCCGTCCTGGATGCAGCCGCACGACCTACGCCACAATATCTACACGCCCGCTGGCGATGTCATGTTCGAAATAGCGGGCCTCTTGCTGCGAGACACGCTCTGCTCCGTTTGCATGCGTTTGCGCCGCATCGAACCGTTCCGGCTGCAGCTACAGCGCGCGATGCGCCCAGTCCACTGCGCCGGCTGCCAAAAGTTCCATGCACGCATCCATTTCCCGGAAATGCACGACGATGGCCGAAGCGTGACCTGCATCGGCAGCACCGCGCACTTTCGCGTCTGCGCCCACAAGCGTTTCGGGTTTGACGAGTACACCGAGGCCTGCGGTTCGCCAGGTGCTTTCGAGTGCGGCCAGTGCGATACGTCATTCGACCCGTTCACTGGCACCATTCGGACGTATTTCCCGTTGGCGCTGCAGCGCGAGGAATCCGCTCCGGACTTTGGCAGTCCGGAGGCGCTTTTGTCCATACGTTCGCGCCTCGACCAGTCCGATCTCGGACAGGCATGCCCTCATACTGGAACCACTGATCCTGTATTTATGGATTACCTGTTCCACGCAATCCGAACGAATGGCCCGACGGAAACAGAAACATACGAGTCAAAATCGGTCGAGAAGCCTTTTCTGGACTACGGAGGGGCTCCTTGGGGTTGCCGCATCTGCAAGGCTTCTTTCTACCTGCGATACCAGAGGTCATGTTCGGACGGGATGGAGCCCTCCATTGGCCTCAGCCTGGTGATCTCCCGGCCCGTGGTACACATCCCCTCGCCGTCCGACTCTCGCTGGCTAGCCCAGAGGGAAAACACGGGAGACAACCGCAGCGCTGACGCCCGGGGCCTCACCTGGTGTAGCGAGCCGACATGCGGCACGTCCAAGGGGCGCAGGAAAGAGGCGCTGCTGCTGCGGATGCTCGAAGCGGCCGTCGTCGCGCCCAAAACGACGGAAGATTCGTACAACATCGTCCGAAACGTCGAACAACTCAAGTCCGTCTTTCTCTGGGTCTGGTCGGTCCGCAACAGCCACAAAGCGCGCGTGCGGCACGAAAACCAGCCTTGGGCGCGGGAGGACATGTGGAGGCATGGTACGCTGGATCGCTGGGCCATGCAACTCGCAATGGTGCTGGGAGAAGGCGAGGGTGGATCGCACGAGGGGATGGAGAAGATACACGAGAACTACCGGGCGTACCTCATGAACACGAATCTCGATGATCCAAGACTCTTGAGAGCTACAGGACCGGCAATCGGTCTTCCTACAGCGGATATGTTCGCCTACGTCCTCGGGTTCTTAACGATTTATTTCTGTTTATTGTGGTGGTGTATCACAGGAAAATGGTTAGTTTAATACATCCTGATGTTGTGGTGATGGCCTTGAATAAGCGTGGCCACTATAATGCCATGACATGCTGGTGGGTTCATTGTTTTAACTAAGCTGCCGAAAGAACCTCGTTGGTACATTATCTAGACTATTGAACCACGGCGCACAAGCCATTTTGCTAAACAAAGACTCTTTGATGTGTGGCCCGGGACCAAGCCAGCAGGCAGATAAAGGAATGTTCAATACAATAGACTAGCTGCATGTGCTATATATCCCGCATCCGGTCCCGGTCCTGAGGCGACGTGACAAAAGTAGAGACGTAACATAGACTGTGTAGGCATCATGGACTCCCCTTCGATCAAACCAGGCGTGGACGAGACGAACCGTGAGGCCCACACACCCATCACCTCCCCGACCAAGGATGCCGGTCTCAAGGGCAGACTGTCCCTCATGAAGTCGCCCACCCGGCGCGACTCGACCTCCAGCATCACCTCCACCGGCTCCCGCAGCAGCGGCAGCCGAGCAGCCCCCCGGCCCGCCGGCCACGTCATCCGCGACGGCCAGATCGGCACCCTGAACCCCGTCGAGGTGCGCGACGCCCCCGGCACCGGCAAGGGCCTCTTCGCGACGCAAGCCATCCCGCGGCACGCCCTCCTCTTCGCCGAGGAGCCCCTGCTCTTCGCGCCCCGGGGCGGCGACCGCGTCAGCAACCACCGCGTGCGCAAGCTGCTCGAGGCCCTGGACCGGCTCCCGCCCCGGCGCCGCGCCGCGTTCCAGTCGCTGTACGCCTCGCCCGCGCAGCTCGGGAGCGTGAGCGACGGCGACCGGACCCGCATGCGCAACTGGTACATGGACGTCAAGGGCCTGACCGACAAGGATCTAGATAACGCCATGGCGGCCGGCCTGGCCGCGCTGGCCGCCTACCGCACCAACAACGTGGCGGTCCTGGACTACGACGACCCGGCGCACCCGGACGGCGTCATCGTGGGCGGCGTCGTGTATTCCGTCTTCAGCCGCCTCAACCACGCCTGCGCCCCCAACGCCGCCTTCTTCTACCTCGGCGTGCGCTCGCAGCGACTCGGCGTCCGGGCGCTGCGCGACATCGCCGCCGGGGAGCAGGTCTTTGTCAGCTACCTCGGCGAGAAGGCCGGGCGGGAGATGACGCGGGAGCAGCGGCAGGAGGGGCTCGCGACTTGGGGCTTCGAGTGCGCGTGTGATGCTTGCGTGAAGGAGGCCCAGGCCGAGGCGGCGGCCAAGGAGAAAGAGGCGGGAAAGTAGATGACTGCCTTTACATCCATCTATGAGGGGCAGCCTGGTTCCGTCAGCATCGGACTGTAACGGTAAGTCTGTGAGATAGGTAAGTACACTATAGAGCATCTTCAATAATCCGGTAAGTCAATCTAGTAGAATTCATTCCATTTCAACTAATAAACCATTCACCCTACTTGTGATGTCCCATAGCTTCTTACAGCGCCATCGGCTTCAACCCAACCCACCACCTCCCCAACCCCGTCCATTCCCCCTCCCCATCCAGCATCTGCGCCGCCGGGCTCACGAACCCGTCGGCCACCTCGCGCATCACCCCAAAGAACCCGTACTCGACCACCCAGCCCCGCTCCCGCCCCTCGAGCCACCGCGCCAGCTCCCGCGAGAACCGGTCCACCACCGCGGGGTCCCGGCTCGTGCTCGCCAGCTCCGAGATGATGACCGGTAGCCCATCGAAGCGCGCGCGCCGCTCCTGAAAGTACGCCTTCGCCGCCGCCAGGCCCTCCTCGCCGCTCTGGTTCGGCATGGTGTAGAAGTGCAGCCCCAGAATGTCGGGCCTGTCGCCCGCGTTTGGGAGGCCGGCCATGAATTCGTCCAGCCACTGCGATCCCGGCGGATCCGAGGCGCAAGCCGGGCTGACGAGCTTCACGCGATGGCCGCCGTGGGACTGCCGGAGAGGCAGGATCATTGTGCGCCAGAGCCGCAGCGCCTCGGCGACGGAGAGCGGGATGCGCTCCGGCTCGTTGAAGGTATGCAATATGACGGGCGCCTCAGCGTCTCGCCGGAGCTCGGCCTCGACGCTGCCGCGGATCATGTCCCATTCGTTGCCCTCGAGCTGGGCGGGGGTGCGGATCATGGGCCGGAAGGGGAGGTCCGCCGGCAGCTCGGGCGGGCGCCAGGAGTTCCAATTGGTGATGGAGGCGATGCGCGACGAGGGCTTCGCCAGCGAGGCCGCGGCGGACTGCAGGGCCGGCGTGGCGTCATGATCTCGCGTCAGCGTCCAGTCCCAGAGGAGGGTGCGCTTGCTGCTCGGCTTCGACATCGATGTGTGGCCAGGTTTTACGAGACTGCTACACGGAAATTGCATGCATGCGAGTCATCACACACCAAGCAGTCATCTTGGAGCACTTGGATGGAATTCACGGGAGTCAGGCTCTGACACCCAGGCAGTGACGTAAGTGGGGCACGCATTCAGGGAAGTTGGCAGAAGCCCTGCTTGCATCGATTCGTTTCTTCTGTCGCAAGTCCAGCCCGAATACAGGTCGTAAAGTGCCTGCAGATACCTAATGACTCAATTCAATTTCCAATCTGTCGCAAATGGAATGATCAGATACGGCTTGGTAATACATTGGGCACTGAGATATACCCTCCATGCGAAATGCGCCGCTGGCAACTGGAGGGAATGTCCAACGCGACCCAGGCGCCTGCAATTACAGCCAGTAGTGGTCGCTAGCCTCAAACTGCGCTAACCCGGACCCCATGCCACCGCCCAGCGCTCTCTTGACCACTGGAACCCCTGTAAGAAACTCTGTTAGCCACTGAACAAAACTTGGGCCGCAACAGCACAACCCTTCTATTCATTTTCGCATTTCAATCAATCAATCAATTGGTGTGTGTCGCGTGATGATTGACTTACCGTCTGTAACGTTGCTGCCGCCCGTGTAATTTCCGAAACAGCTGAACTCGAATTTGGCCTGCTCCAACAGCCCGTCCAGGATCTGCATAAACGTGCCCATTTCGCACCATCCGTCATCTCTCCGGCCACACTCGGGATAGCTTTCGCCAAGCGGCACGGTGCGCTGGCTCAAGGTCAGATGCACATATTTCGTCGCATCGCCTTCGTCATAGTACTCTGCTTGACTGGCCGCCTTGGACGGGTCGGGTCGTTGGGCCTTGACGGGATGGGGCGCCGTGATGACCTCCCACACCATCTTGGCGGCGAAGGGGGTGATGTGCGAGATGGTCACGTTGCGCGGCTCGAGGCGGTGCGTCGAGGGCAACTGGTCCGAGAACTGCTTGAGCCCGAACGCGGTGATGACCGAGTAGATGTTGGTGTCGTGGCTGAAGTCGAAGTAGATGTCCTGGTTGAGCGGGAACGTTTCCTCCATCGTGTCGAGCGTGTAGTTGACGTTGGTCGCGCCCTCGGGCAGGTCGTACAGGTGGCCCTGCAGCCGCGCGTGGAACTCCTCCACGAAGCCGATGCCCACGGCGCGCCCGGTCGGCGACAGGAAGCCGGACCCGCCCTGGAACTGCAGGTCGATGCTGTACTCGAAGTCGAGCCACTCCTCGTAGGTGAACAGGTCGCACCAGCGCGAGAAGCCGTAGGCGACCGTCTCGGGGCAGAGGGTCTGGGCGTTGTAGCTGTCCGCCACGGTCCAGTCGTAGTCGCCGGTGAACTTGCGCAGGCGCTCCGTCGCGCCGGCGAGGTAAATGTGCTCCCAGGCGCGCGACGCGTTGTTGCCGCCCTGGGACCGGAAGTTGAGGGCGTTCTCGCAGGCAAAGTACCCGGCGAGCGAGTTGTTGAGTCCGAACGTCTCGAGGATGGGCTCGAGCGTGACGTTCCGGGTCCACTCGAGACCAAAGAAGCCAGCCATGAAGTACTCGGCCGACTTCAGCATGCGGTCCTGGCTGGTCGTCCGCGCCAAGATCTTGGTGGAGGTGTTGTAGAGGCTGCCGTAGTTGTAGTAGTGCAGAACGCCGCTGTCGAACAGCTCCTGGCGGCCCCTGGCGACGAGGATCTCGGCGCCCAGGGTGTACTTCCAGTCCTTGAGGAAGCTAAGCCGGCCAGACCAGTCGGCCTTACCAGTTCGCGTCAGGTTCTCTACCTTGGCGGCAAAGTCTGAAATGGAAGACTCGCCGGTCGGGTATCGCGATCCATGGCGATGCAGGAGGTGCATCTGGGAAATCTTGGCGCCCGGCGGAAGCGGGTGCTCATCGACCCCAAAGCCCTCGGAATGGGCGAAGTAGCTCGAGAGGTGGCCTTGCAACTGGAAGATGTTGGAGTTGTTGACATTCCCCTCGATGGGCACGCCCGTCTGCAGGGGCTGGTTGGGGGCCCAAGTACCCGTAAACGCGACCGTGTTGGTCTGGGCTAGGAAAGGGGCAATGGCCGCCGTCTTGGTCGGGCCCGGCAGGACCTCCGTGGTGGTCTGGAAATAATCGGGCACCGAAGAATCCTTGGGCCATTGGAGATGCTCGCCGCCCCAGCCAAGATAGCGAACGACGCCGAGGAATGCGAGGATGGTGATGATGGCGACGGAAATGATGGCGGCGTAGATCAGGGCAGACCTCGAACGCGTGGCACGTTTCTTGGCAACCAATGGCGGGGCACTCGATGGCAGCAGCTGCGCATCCAGAGACTCTCTGCCGGAGTCATCGTAGGACTCGTGGTACTTGTCCTCTGTGGGCGGCGAAGTGGTGGCCGTCATGATGTCTTGGCGGGAGATCGCTTCCCTTCTTTCGGTACTTTGGGAGGTACCTAGCTAGCCAGGGTCTTTGTTGTGTGGGCTGCTGCAGCCAGCGCTCCTCGGCACGCGGGCACGTGACTTGGGAATGTTCACGCGATACCTGCTCCTCGCAACTCAATCTCCGGGGAAAAGCGAATGCACATCTGCAAAACCCGATAGTCTGGTTGTCGCCGATAATCTCCTTGCGCCCTTTTTGAGACCCCGAGCGCGTTGAAAGACGTTCAGATGCCTTGTGGTCACTTTAGACTCAGCATGGGACGAACCGACTGTTTCAGGCGTGATACTTTCGGAGGCGGAAAAAAGTGAGCACCCCGCTGCCCACTGTCCATCACCCCTTGGTTACGTCAGCGACGAGAGATCAAGCCGCGCCAACCCGCGTTTAATTGAACGACGACTTGTCGCAAACGACTATCCCCGTGGCTGTCGAGAAGGAAAGTGTGTAGATAGACAGAGTCGACACATTTTGCAACACCACACGTTGCTTGTTCCGTTCCGCCCATGGACAAGTACATCTCGGCCGAAGTCCGAGCCACCGAGCCAGCGTGACTGAGGTCAGTTGGTTTTAATCGCCCAGCAATCGACGTGGCACTTCAGTCTTCCGACACCACCACCACCACCACCACCAACGCTTCTGGTTCGCTCGGAATTAGCTAATACCAAGTGTCTCTGACTATCATGGTTTTATTTTCTTACGTATGGTGAAAGCCCAGCAAGTGAAATTGTGCATACTCTGGTCCGCTATAGGAAGGTAGCCTTCCGCGGCTCCCGTCGCCCATCTTGTAGCATGCAGAGGATTTCACGATTTCCGCTTGCCGTATACTCCTCCTAGGCTTCCATACAAGACATTCTCGGGTCCGTGACTATCGGAGAAGAGGATTCAGTGGTCCAATGAGTCACGTTGCATCAGCCCTCATCCGATTGCGCCGTTCGGGATGGTCTTTCCAGTTGCATTGTCAGTCAGTCAGTCAGTCAGGTACCGAATGTTTGGTGGAGAATCCTAGGCGGTGTTTCCCCCTCAGCCGGGAACCACAAGGCGGTGTTGTCAAGCCAATCGCCAATCGTTGGAAGGTGAGAGAACTAGGCAAATCCTTCCCCCTTGCGGTGTGCTGGGGATGCGCCACTATTAATAGCGGGTAGAAGGAGCAGAACCCCTAGATGTCGGTTCTGGACCTGAGCACAGCTGGCGGTTCTGGGCCGGCTTAGAGGGGTAAATCAGTCATACGGTGAGATTCAATAATACTTTGGCTGTAAATGGGCCGAATGTGCATGCTGCCAGCTCGGAAGCAATGGCATCGCAAAATAGAAAATACGATGAGGGGGGGCACACCAGAAACGTCGAATCTGGTTCGTCCATCGGCCTTTCTCCCAGATGTGAAACCAGCGGGGCCAGCGCAGGCTCGCGGAGACTTTGTGACTGGATTTTCAGGGTCCAGGTGGGGGCTGCAGGGGGGAGGTCACCCAACGGTCTTCTAGAAACAACCGAAAGCCAAGCGCCAACATAGCGTGTGATCAGCTTTTGATTGGTTCTCGCAGACTGTTACCTACCTATTGTGCCATATTAGGACCTTTTGTTTTTTCTTCTCTGGTCTCCGCACGGGGCTTACTCTAATCTATTTTCCGTCGCCCGAAAATGCTGGAGCCTGGTCTTTGTCATTTTTTTTGAGCTGGCAAATATGCGCTGTCCGTATGCAGATGTTGTCAGAGCCACTAGCGTGCATCTGCGCAGCCGCGGGCAGTGCTGCCGACAGCCGAGAACCGCGAGCGTGGGAATGAATGGGTTCGGCGCCTCTATAGGGCCTTAGTGATATACCCCTCCTACTAAACCTGGCGAGGCGAAGCAAGCAAGCAACAGTAAGGGAGCCGGTTATGGGCGGTGTAACACACAACATCATCCTGCAGCAGTTTTCCAGCACATAGTCCGTTACGGCAATCTGGTATGACGACAGGCAATCAAATGATGGATGCGTCCTAGACGTAAGCCGGCTTACCTCTCGTCATCTGGTGCAGACATCGACCAAAGAAATCGATATGATCAGCACATCTCCCAAGCAGATCATTCGGGGTCAGTATGCGAGATGGGATGGAGTGCGTCCGCACGGGTGGATCGCGCTCCATGATTCGGCGGCAACGTTTCACTGACTTGGAGGGGTGGGCGAGCCGGTGCCATCCAATACGGCAGGAACACGAGACCTGTCATACTCATCCGGCGGGTGGCGCTGGCCTGTCTTGGCTATAGCCGGGTAAGGCTGAGACATGGATCACCCCCCCTGGCATCGGACCTCAACTGATGAACGGCCGTTAGGGCTCTGCTTTTGGGCATAAGCCACCACCTGAGGAGGAGGAATAGCAAACAATCTCCGAGCACACACACTCTCTCTTTGAGTCGGAGAATCGGCCGTGATTGGGCGCTTCGTTACGACAGGGACAGGAACGACCCAACCCTCACGAGATGTCTGACGTGAGCTCCCCTGATATAAAGAGAACGGGGTTCGTCGTACAATAATTATCGACGTTCAATCAAGTCTCCAGATCCATCACACTAGCCATCATCATGTTTTCTACCCCTGAATTCTCTCTACGGAGGCGCTCCGCCGCTCTCTTCCTGATCTTGGGCACCGTCCTGCTCCTCCTCGTCGGCGGCACCTCCGCTTACACCGACGTGAGGGCGGGCGCCGATCCCACCGTCATGAAGGTCGGCAACAACTACTACTCGGCCGAGTCGGCCGACGGCGGCATCTGGGTCCGCGAGTCGCCGACGCTGGAGGGGCTCGGCAAGCCCGCCCAGCGCAAGAAGGTCTGGTCCAACAACATGGACGCCGTCTGGGCGCCCGAGATCTCCACCGAGGGCGGCCGGACCTGGATCCACTTCGCCGCGGGCAACGACCACCGCATGTACGCCATCAGCGCCGACTCGCCCCTGGGCAGCTACCCGTCCGACGCCACCAAGGTCAGTCTGCCCGACGACCGCTGGGCCATCGACGGCGTCCTGTTCACCTTTGGCGGGCAGCGGTACCTCGTCTGGTCCGGCTGGGAGGGGACGCAGAACGTGGAGCAGAACCTGTACATTGCGCGCATGAGCAGCCCCACGCAGGCGACGGGCGCCCGCTACATCATCTCGCAGCCGCGGGAGCCGTGGGAGAGCAAGAAGGACGGCAGCAACCCCCTGATCAACGAGGGGCCCGAGGCCATCGTCGACCCGGACGGCCAGCTGCACATCGTGTACTCGGCCAACGGCAGCTGGGGCCCCCGGTACTGCCTGGCGGACCTGCGGCTCAAGAAGGGCGGCGACCCGACCAACGTGTGGGACTGGTACAAGTCCAACGGCTGCCTCTTCGGCTCCGACCAGGGCAACATGATGGCCGGGTGGGACGCCACGCTCGGCATCGACGGGCCGGGCCACCACACCTTTGCCCTCACCGACGGCGACGTCAACGCCAGCCCCGGCGGCACCGACCACATCCCCTTCATGTTCCACGGCGTCGCCAAGGGCACCCCCTACAGCTGGGACAACCGCCACTGGTACACCGGCAGCTTCGTCTGGTGGGCCCAGACCAAGTACAGCCGCAAGGACGTGCCGGGCGACACCGAGAACGTCGGATACAGCTTCAAGTTCTTCGAGGCATGAAAACAGCGCATGATAGAGATACCCCATTTTCTTCTCTTTTTCTCTTTTTGTTTTTCTTCTTATGTTTGGGGCACAAGGGGCATATATATACCACGGACATTCACTTATAGGCGCTGCTGGCATGGGTTTTGATACCCCATTTGGGAGGGCGTTGTAGCATTGAGTCGACTATCCAATTTGGCTAGCGTTGGGAGAGCTGCGGTTGTATCTAGACATTTGCATTGATACACTGGAGCAAAAAATACCAAATGCGTTCTTCCTACACACATCCAAGCTTCCTTGCCAAAGCCGTGATCATCTGAGACATCATGTAGCACCCAGTGGCATCACAAATCACACCGAGTCACCCTTTTGCGACGCCGCGCAGTATACGAAGTATTGGGCCTGCGGGGGTTCGATAGGAGCCGGGGCCTGCACGAACTGCGTCAGTAATACTCCACAGACAACCTCTAGCCGGCCCGTGTCTGGGATCTTCGTACTTCACCCGCGACGTCTTGCATGCTACCGTTGATTCCGAAAACCTTGCATGCAGCAATCGGACCGCTATCCAGAGAGACCTGAGAGACGACCATGCTGTTGTTGGTTTGGACCCCAGGCGTGTTGGCCTGGACAGAGACCTGATACGTCTTCCCATTCCCATCGTCGAACACTACCAGTAGCCACCTGTGGTTTTGCCTGCGGCCGAGGGGGTTGGCGGTTGCGAGACTTCCCGGGTTCGCCCCAAGGAGGAGGGCGAATAAGGAAAGACGAAGGAGCAACATGTTGATGATAGTACGCGATAGATTCACAATCTCCGCGAGAAGGGTAGCCATGCGAAATGTTTCAAAAGAAAAGTCGGTGTGCGCTGCTGCGCTCGGGTGCGTCGGCCATATATAATCACAGGTCGGCATCGAAGGCGTGCTTCAAAGACTCTGGGGGGCTCTCGAAGCGCCGGAACCTACCCTGTTTGCTTCTCCATGGTCACAGTAGTACTGTGCCATCAGGCAGAATATGTAGATCGGGGCAGTACATGACGCCTTCCAAGCCTGAAAAGTGCCGAATGCAGCACTATGAGAAGGCAGACCCACGCCAAATAACGTCCTACGTGCGGCAAATGTGGTACATGACATCGCAGTGTCACTTGTGGCCCAAAGGCGATGCACAATTCTCCTGAACAGGCTAGCCGACAACGGGGCCTTAGCTTGACCGTGTACCATTCTATATGGTGATTCCAACAATCGATGTGGGACATGCCAACCGACACCACAATCTCAAGCCCTCGAGTGTTAGATGCCGGCTGATTATGTCTCCACTGTAACACATCTGGCGAAAGGGAAAATGGGACAAAAAAAAAGTGAATCACCGATATCGAAACATCCAGGGTATTCCGGTGAGCTGCGGGATAATCGAATCCCACAATGGGAATATTCCATTTCGAACCAAGGCTTAGCAAACTGTTGGAAGCATTTTCCAAAGGGAATGGTGCTCCCCAGGTTTCTTCCGACGCTTGAACATAGATGTTGTCACTACATGTCACCAGTAACTTACAAGGACTATTGCAACAATTGTCTGGCAATGGCAGCCTGGAATAGTGGGAGAGGGCATCCCAAAGTCCGATATTACCACATAATCTTGGTGGCTGATTTGTCAAGACACTGGCAGTTATATCGTGGCCACTGGATCTGTAAAAACGAAGGGCGCACAGGGTGAACATGGCATTCGCGGCTTGCAATAACGAGGCAAGTTGAATGATTTCGGTTGGATTTGGAATTTACGCGAAGTGTTTGGATCTGGGAAGGAAACACCCCAAACAAAGCACGCGCTAGGGTCCTGGGTGGGTGTAAGAGAGCTCCAGAGCACCCTCAACTTTTACAGTGCTGTCTGTGGATTCGCCGATTGCAAAACAATCGAGGGCTTTCTAGTAATTGGGCGCGCCGTGCCTACCCCGCGGTTTGAGCTCAACTTATTTGAAGGGCAGCTACCCGTTTTGCATCCAGTTCCTGCTGCGTGATTGCCAGGTAAGTAAGCAATGGATGCGCTTGGGGAAGGAGCAAGGGACCAGAACACCACCTAACTTATTGTTGCAGGGCGAAGAATGCGACGAGCGTGCACCAAAGCAACTCGCAGTCATGGATGCCGATAATCCCCCCGAAGATGAGCGCGCGGTTTACTTGGCCTTGAAGGATGTGTTCAAGGACACGCTCGCGCAGATCCGGAAGCCTAAGTCCATCCGCAAAGTCATTGATCAACACAGAAAAGTCGCAGAGGTCGCGGACTTGCTCAAAAGATACGCCGCGACGAAGGTCTATGTTACGACTCGCCGTCTCCTAGCAGATGAGGTCTTCGCCTCTACCAAGAAAGCTCAGGATCGCTTCCCCGACCTCGTGGAGTTGTCCCCAGTTGTGTCAGCAGGACAGGCAGCTCCCGAGGTCGAGCCGGCTCAGAACGGATCCAATGTTCTGCCTGACGTCGAGGTAGCGGGCGAAGGCCCCGGCGCGTCATTGGCAAGCCAGCCGATCCAGGCTCCTGCCATGGACAAGCAGCTCCTCCCTGTGCGTCTCCCCTTTGCTTCCCAGCACAAGCTGCTGGTGCATCTACAGCACTTGTTGGAGCATGCATGCTATGGTTTCGCGACCAAGCATCTGCCTCATCACCTGCAGAAGAAGGGCTGGGACTGCCCAGAGGCGATGGAGCTCAGTCACTGGGTGGCGCTATTGTCCAAAAGCGCGGTCCTGCGAGCACAACCAAGTGCGAGGCCACTGGACCAGCTCTGCCGCTGCATCACCGACATCCGACACACCGCCGTCCATCGAATCCGCATCACGGCCGCCGCCGTCGAGAACTTCCTCCGCGATGCCGAGGACTTCACCGAGTTGCTGAGGGACCCCGCTGCCACGCAAGCCATCGCCCTCATAAGATGGGAGGTACAAGGGACGGTCGACGAACTCGAGGAAAACACGCGGAACGCCCATGACAAGTTCGACGATGTTATGCACGAGATTGGAGCCCACCGCGAGGAGCTCCGGAACCTGGAAAAGCTGGCCATGACCGAGATGCAGCGAGAGAACTCCGAATACCAGAGCCTGGCTGCGCGTAGCATCGACTCTGTTATTCCAAACCCGCAGCACCGTCCTGTGTTTGATGCTGATCTCGAGGTCGGCGAAATCATCATGGTGAATGGGATCATTGTCAAAGAGGGCCCGGAGGATGAGGAGATGAGCGGGTATGAGTCGGAGTAGAGTGTCGAGTTCGCAACTCTGCTAGGTTACAGCCATGGAATAAACAGTCATCGACAAACAGCCACCGCATAAACGAATATCTGATACGTGTTTCGTAACCATCCTGATTCGTAAGATTGCAGATGAAGTAGAGAAGATCAGCAATTAGTCAACGTCGTTGACATGAAAGACTGAAACTAGGCAAGTCATGTGAGTCACACGCAGTTCGTATTCTGCCCCCAAAGCTTTATACCTGTATGTCGGCCGCGGGCAGATAGGTAGGTTTCAGCCATCACTAATGCTCTCAGCACAAGCTGAGCTTGATGCCACTCAGGGGTGAGCTGGGCTAGACACGAACCCTAAGAAGGTTAGCCAGCCAAGCTCATCAACTTTCATGCCAACCTTGCAGCTCCGTCAAAATATCTGGGGGTGTTTACAGAAAACGGCAACCGACTACGAGTCGGGGCAAAAGTGAATGTCATGTTGGGTTGACGTAGGAGGCTATTAGCTCGGGATGGGAGATGCAATCCATGACTCGGGATTTGGTGCAGCGACCATCATGCACGCCTGATTCTGGCGGAGATCTTGGTTATTCGAAATGAAACTTATGCATTGACAATAGGCTGGGTAAAAGCCAATCGCCCAGTGATAAACCATACAGCACAATAGTAGTATCGCCTCCATTTCGTCATGATCCGGCGCTACCTTCTTACCCGCCACCAAATTGTACCTCAACCAACGCGGTACTCTGTCCATGGAAGATGCCTTGACAATACCATCTGTCCCCTACTGCATCCCCAAGGGCATCGTGTGCATCACGGTGTCGGGCTCGATTAAGCGGGCCGGCTGTTGAACTCCGACCACGTCTTCCGCCACCCGCTTGTATGCCGAGATCGGGTATGATACCTTGTTTTTGACTTTGTTATTTTTGAGGTAACGTGTTCTTTGTGAGTCTTTTGTTTCCGCCGGGGGGCCTGGGTATGAACTGAAAAAAAAAAAAGAGAAAAAAAAGGAGAAGATGCCGAGAATGTCATGTCCGGCTGGAATTCGCAAACGCGTGCCGCGACGGATTCCTTATAAGTTATTATCCATCACCATATGATACAGTCCGCCTCATAGCCAATGGTTTCCCACTTGACTGGCAGTTGGAGACATGGTGGATCGTGTATTCGTCCTTCAGCGCCTCGGCCATCCGCCCAGTCAGACGGTATGCCCTCTATGTATGGATTAGTGTTGACTCTCACCAGGTCGAAAAGCTCATAGGGAGCCAGTCCTACCCCACACGTTGTTGGAGATGCCGAAAGCACCATCCGATAGGAAAAGCCGGGCCCACTCAGACAGGAACTCCACCGCGTTTTCAGGGGGAGTACCCCACTCCAAATGCCAAAAGGAGGGCCTCGGGCAGGCGGGATGTCGTCATGTTTGGGGAAATACGTCCAGGGACAGATGGCGGCAAGGCGGTTAGTGGTTCGCAGTTAAGCTTTTATCTCTCGATCTGCTGTGTTATTCGTTCGCGACACGACACGCAACCAGGCCCTCCCTGTCCAGTAACTAAATAGATCTTACGTATCCCAGGCGGTTGATGGCTTAATGGAGCCTGCTTCCTCAGTAACGATGACTACTCCGCGCGAGACCCTCGTCCAGCTCGATGTCATCGTCGTCGGGGCCGGACTCGGCGGCCTGGCCACCGCCATTTCCATCGCGCAGTCCGGTTCTAGGGTCACCGTGTTTGACGCGGCCAAGGAGCTTCAAGAGGTGAGTATATATCTCCCTGCATGATGACCACTTTCTTATGGTTGTCATGGTCTAACTTGAGGTGTTACCCATCCCCACAGATTGGCGCCGGACTGCAGCTCACGCCCAACTGCACCAAGATCCTGCAGCGGTGGGGCCTCCCCGACGCACTCTGGGCCGCGGGCGCCGAGCCGACCGAGCTGACGGTGCACCGGTACACGGGTCCCGTACTGGCGCAGGACGCCTCCTTCGCCCGGAACATGCGCACACGGTACGGCGCCCCCTTCCTCGACATGCACCGCGTGGACCTGCAGCGCGCGCTGTACGAGCGGGCCCGGGCGCTGGGCGTGCGCTTCCGGCTGGGGGAGAAAGTGGTCGACCTGGCGCTGGACCAAGCGCCCCGGCCCGAGGTGGTCACTGCCGCGGGAACCCGGGCCGCGGCCGACCTCGTCGTCGCGGCGGACGGGCTGTGGTCGCGCTGCCGCTCCCGCTTCCTCGGCCGCGACGACCCGCCCCAGTCCACGGGCGACCTGGCGTACCGCGTCGTGCTGGAGCTGGACCAGATCCCCGACCCGGACTTGCGTCGCCGCGTGGCCGAGCCCGCCACCCATTTCTGGATCGGGCCCTACGCCCACGCCGTGGCCTACTCGCTGCGCGGCGGTAACATGTACAACATCGTGCTGCTCGTGCCCGACGACCTGCCGCCCGGGGTCAGCCGGCAGGAGGGCTCGGTCGAGGAGATGAAGGCGCTTTTCGAGGGCTGGGACCCAGTCCTGTCTCGGTTCCTGGGTCTCGTCGACCACGTCGACAAGTGGAAGCTGATGCACCGCAAGTTCCCGGTACCCCACTCGAATGTAGGCAACACGTCGCTAACGGAGTCTGCCTATTAGGAGAGGAAATGACCACGTGGGTCAACGACAAGTCCAATCTCGTCTTTGTGTAAGCTTCCCATCACTACTTCTAGTATTATTGTCATATAATCTGTTTTCTGACCAAAAGTAGAGGCGATGCTTGTCACCCAATGCTGCCCTACCTGGCCCAGGGCGCCAACTCAGCCATCGAAGATGGAGCGGTGCTCGGCTTGTTGCTCGGGCATATTCAGTCGAGAGATCAAATACCCCAGGCTCTAACTATGTACGAGAAGCTGAGGAAAGCCCGTGGTGAGTCCATCGTGAGAGAGACATTCAAGCAAGTAAGTGCATCAAGAAGCGTTCCGCCCCCCCCCCCCTTCTTTCTCCCCATCTATAGTTCCTGAACTAAACCGCGTGCTTTGTCATAGAGAGATACTTTCCACATGCCGGATGGCCCCGAACAGGAGGCCCGTGATGAAGTCTTCCTATCGCAACTGGGAAAGGAATCGAAAGGTCCATTTCCCAGTCGCTGGACTTGTCCACATGTCCAGCCATGGCTTTATGGCTATGACGCCTATGAAGAGGTGGAGAACGCTGTAAAGAAGGAACCGTTCATCAAGGCCAGTAGGAGTGATGACACGCGACAATAACAGTCGGGGGGTGGGTGGTTCCCATAAAGAATCAGCTAGTTGGATACTATGTTTGATGCGAGTAGAGGGAATCACCTGTGGCTCGCATATAAACACTCAATAGCACACTTGATTCTGGTGCCCGCCTGGACCAAGGCGTTTGAAATTGGAAGACTCTTGGTCACTCTTTGGATGTCACAGGGAATGTTTACTATGAGAAACATATCCATGATTTTTTCAGAAGCTACCTACTGCCTAGACTAGTTTTTCGCATTGCCATCCATACCTGATTGTTTAAAACCCAGTGTCCTTCTCAAATCAGGAAAAAGGGGGAAAAGTAGAAACCAACGTTCTCGTGAAACTTTCTTCCAATTGACCATCAGCATCACTCATAATTAATCAAACCAAATCCTTGGCCATCTCGACCAAACCCTCGATATCCTGGCCGGGCAGCTGCGCCTCCAACCAGGCGAGAGCTTTCTCAACAAGCAGCTCCCACGAGTCCTTCTCGCCCGCAGCCTCTTTCCGGAGCCAAGCAACGACACAAGCGGTTACGATGACCTGGCTGTGGCCCAAGTCGTCCCTGCCGTACTTGGTAGCAACAGCGGCCGTCCAGGTCGAGTTGAGCGACTGCTCGCTCCACTGCATGACAGAAAACAGCTCCTGCGTCCAGGACCAAGAGCCGTCGAAGCTCTGGAGCAGAACCAGTCTCGACAGAGTCGGCGCCGCTGACTCGGTACCTTCGAGCAACACGCCCTCGCCATGCGTCTCGTCGAAAGAGCGATTGAAGGGACCTGCCTTCCTCATGGCGGGTAATTGCGGGGCAATGGCCCGCGCTTTCGTCCTGTGAGGCGCTTTGGGTTGTGCGGCATCGTTATGGCCGCTGGACGTGTTGCCAATCCCGGCAGTTGTCGGAGCCGGCGAGAAGCTCATCATTGTGTCAGGACCACTCGGAGGGAGAGATTCCTCCAGGCAACTTTTCCTCACGTGCCAAGTCTCCGGTGGGCTGGCGGCCGAACCAAACAGACCACCACCAGAGGGAGGAGCATGGCTCATTGCACCACCAAACAGGCCAGATGAGTTCTGAGAAGGTCTTGCAGGCAAACCAAAGGGTCCGCCGCCTTGGGGCGCTGGAGCCGGCGGGGTATTCGCAGCGGAGCCGAAAAGACTGCCGCCAGAGTTCGAAGGACCTCGCGACGGGACAGAGGCAGGCTGCGAGGCGAAAACGGAGCTCGAGAGCCTACCAAAGGCGCCGCCGCCGGATTGATATGCTCTACCCCCGGGGGCAGCATGGCGTTCTGGAGTCTGCGGATCCGCACCGAAAAGGCCGCCTTGCTGAACGCTTGCACTAAAGGCTTGCCGGGCGTACCCAGAAGATGGGGTTCTGCCACCACGGTATTGCGACATGTTTGTCTTCCACATCGCGGCCTGGTGCATCTGCTTTTGTTGCTGAGCCGGAATGACCTTGATTTCCTCTTCGCCCTCGCCCTCGCCCTCAGCAACTGCGACAAAGGAGCACCATTTACCGCCGACCTGGTACTGTACGCCCAGTCGGACGGCCTCGCGCTCCACCATGTCTTGGAACTGCCCGTCGTATTTCTGTTTGAGCAGGACCCCCTCGACGTTCTTGGCGTGGAAGATCCAACCGCGGCCCTCCTCGAGCTCGCCGACAGCCTTCTTGGCGGCAAGCTGGTGGATGCTCTGCCCCTTTTCTCCGAGGCGAGTAATGGGGATCTCGAGCTCCAATGGGCCTTGTCGGGATGTGCCGCGCAGGACGACGGATTTGGGATGTCGCTGATTACCGGCGTCGGGTGACATCATCAGGTAGACGGTGCTCCGGGCGAAGGGGAACAAGGGCGGGATGGTATGGGGCGCCTGCAACAGCTTGGGAGTACTGATCGAGGGAATGCTCGAGAACTTGTCTTCGTCAGCTGTCGGTGCATGGTCGTCTTCATTGGTGGATGGGTCGAATAGCGAGATGGTTTTCTGGGGTGGTGCATTTTCGGCAGCTTTGGTCTCGTCGATAACCAATGACTCAAGAGGGGTGTCGATGACCTCGAAGTCGTCGTCATCATCTGCTGCCTCATACTTGACTTCCAACGTGTAGTCCTTGATGTGGGGAGAGAGGGCACCTTTGAGCATCCGCACGACCTTGCTTCCCATCTCCTCCGAGTCGGAGATGGCCTGTGAGAATCCGTTGCCGGCTCTCGCCACCCTTTCGATTAGGGAGTGGCTGGCTGCATGACCAATTCCAAGGGTGAACAAGCGAATGGCTCCATCAGACGAGGCAATGTTCTCGTTGATCATGTGGACGAGGCGATCCTGGTCCCAGATCTCGCCGTCAGTTAGCAAGAAGACCTCGAGGTTCATATCCTGGTAGCGTCGCTTGATCGACTGTTCGACGGGCTGGTACATTTCGGTGCCTCCGTAGTTGGCGCCAAACCCCTCAATGTGTCGCATAGCCTCTGTCATGCTTGCAGAGTCGTACGTGCGGGATCTGTCCCAAAGGAAGCTGTGGTTGGAGCCGAAGCTGCAGATGTTGAACTTGATGCCCACGGTGAGTGACTTGACGAACAACTGCAGTGCCTTCTTCAGATTAGGGATCTTGTCGCTCATGCTTCCGCTTCGGTCGCAGACGAAAACCACCTCTGGCTTCTCGGGCGCAAGCGAAAACTTGGGTACCAGGGTGGCCATGATGGCCTTTTGACCCGGGATCGACGGGTGTTCCTCCAAGACGGCGACCGGATTTCCGATCTCCGTGGCCGTCATCTGAAGGACAAAGTCCTTGTCCAGCTCAGTCGAGCCAAGCGAAAGAGTGGCGGATGCCTTCTCGAAGGAGAGGTCTTGCTGCTCGGGACACTTGGACGTTTTTCCAATCGTGACTGCAATCTGGTGGGATGGGGACTGGATGGATGTGATGCGTGAACCTGCAGACACCTCTGCATCTACTATAACATGTATACCACCATCCGGCGTGGCTGAAGCTGAAGCTGCATTAGGCGACTGAGGGCCGCTGTGATATGGGCCATAGCGGGGGGCAATGCAAGTCGGGATCGTGAGCCGCAAGCCATTGATCTGGGCGTCGTGTTTGAGCTCTCCGAGGTAGGTGATTTCGACCTGGATCTGAGCGCCCCCGGGAATGTTTCCCACGCTCGTCCTGAAGACATCTCCCGCGGTCTCGACGGCCTGCTCGAGCAGACCCGCCGTCTCGCCCTGGGCAATTGCTTGGTCGAAGGTGGCCTTAGCCTGGTGTCGCTCCTTGACAACGCCCTTGATGACGCGGTCGCCAATGGTGCATGTGAAGCCGACGATGCTGACACCGTCGAAGAGGGGAAATGTGTAGTGCACCTGCTTGATGGGGCCCTGTTCAGGGTTGACGAACGTCTGGAACAGAGTGGTGCGGGCGATGGAAGAGATGATGGATGTGTGTGCCTCGACCTTGACCTGGGGGAGGTATGTGTGACGCCTGGGGAAGCGATAGATGGGTCGTGTTCCGGGAAGTAGTAGAAACCGCAAAGGCTGCGATCGGGCTGCCCGAATGGTGCCATACTGGATGTTGGCACACTTAGCGGTGACGTGAGATGACGGAGTGCACTGATAATAGAAGACGAGAAAGATGGAGATGGAGAGAGGGGATGATGGGAAGAGGGATGGTTACTTATGGATGGCAGCGAGGCCAAACAGGAATCCAAAAGGGGTTGATGGCTTTGATCTCACAAAGGTGATGCTGCATTCAATGCACGGGTAGACGCAGTGAGATGGTGGAGGACTGTCGCCTAAGACGTACGCTTTGACGTAATTGGCTGCACAACACCGAGGTGTCGTGGTTTAGTGGGGCACGCGCCGTCCAGGCAGCAATTCTTCAAGGCAACACCGATCTTGATTGGTCGACTTTACAGCACCCCAAGCCCAGGCACTCATAAATCAGTCATCCCGCAGGCCTACAGCACTCCTGAAACCATTGGCTTTGTTCTGTACTCCTTCGCCTTACATTCAATATATGCTTACTGGTCTACAGTTTTGCTATCTTGCCTCCTTGTTTGATTGTAGAGGGGCATGCGTTGGCAAGAGCTTCCGGATGACTCACAGGGCGCAACCTTTGCGCATTGATTTCTAAGGCTGCCCTTGTTCTCACTTCTCTCAGTAGAGACGCAGCGTATCCATCCATAGGAGAGTATAGATTGATTCTAACTACCCTCCAATAATCACACGTTGATCTAGATCAACTTTCTAAAGGTATTTCTACGTGGCCGGCATACGAATAAAGAGGATGACTTGTTTCTTTCTACACAAGTCGCGAGAAGTCTGTTGTTTCTGCCACGGAGCCTTGGCATGAACCCAAAAAGATACAAGAAAGAGAATTCGTGATAACTGCATCTCTTTGAGATCTAGCACTGGCTTGGAATATCATATGTAGTGGCCCGTGCAATCAAGATGGCAAAGTGGAATAATAGCTCTCATCACCACGGAATAAACATATGATTGCCCCAAACGGTCAGGTATAATCATAAAACATGTAAACTGGATGAAACGGGATAGCCTCATGTCGATTTTCGAGAAGATCTCATCGTCAACGCCTTGCCCCCATCGATAAAGTCGGATGAACAAGAGAAACCCAATCGTATTTTGTACAGAAACTCTATCTATCCGCATAATCATTCATCTGATCAACTGCCGGGTTTGGGGTTTTGACATTTCCCCAACCCCTTAGCTGGCTGGCCTCCTGCAGGCCACTGTCTGATTGGTGAATTTTGGGTTTTCCTCTCACGTACATATTCATCTACGTCAAGGTGGGAGGGGGCCGCCAGACACCCAGACTCTTAATAACCTAGGTGACCTTCAATGTCCTCCAAGTTGCTCGATTTTTACTGCAAGCTATAAACTGTTAGGACAATCCTCTCCAGACGACAACACTGTGACCATCACTTCTATCGAGCAATCGTAACATTGTCAACCAACCAACAGACACCACTATGGACCGTATTTCAAACGCAGACACCTATGGCGTTAGAGTGGCTGTCGTGAATGAAACACCAAACCGAGATGACCCCGCGATCCTGGAACTCCTTTACCAGCCACTGGTCCTCGAAGACGCCATGAACCGAGTCCTGAAGGGCCACCGCGACGGAGCGGGCGATTCAGTCGGAATTCCGACCGACTCGATGCTTCCCGAGTTCGAGGCCCACAAGTGCTTCGCCAATAAGCTTGCGCAGGTCCTCGACTGTGAGAGAGGCGGGCCCACTGTCACGGCCATGACGGTACTGAAGGGAGAAAGCAGGGAGCCCATCTACGCGTTCGCATCCAACCAGCGGAGCCCAGAGCAGCTCGAAGAGGCGCGGAAGTTCTTGCTAGAGCTCTTGGGTTTTGTGCACACGAACCCGTTCCAACTGAATCCGAGGCCCTTGCTCAAAAAGGTTCTGGGGATGATCATCATGTTCAATTTCTCACGTTTCCAGGCATATTTGATCAACTTGAGAAAGTGTCTCGAGACATGCATTGCCAACTGCGGAACCCTTGTCAAGAGCCCGGACAAATTGTTGGAATACCTGATCAACAAGTCAAGAGGTACGACGAGTGGTCTGCCAGTTTTAGAGTTGGAACAAGAGTTGCACGCCCTCCAAACAAGGCTTCCTTCCCGATGGTAACGGCTACCGAAAGTGACAGAAACAAATGTACGTTCCAACTATTCCCCTTGCATTGATTTTGTGATCAGGAGCTAAAACAGTGGATTGCAGTCCTCAGTAACTGTGACACCCTCCTGAAGGCCATCGGCACGAACAAGGGCAGCAGGATTGACGAGTATATTCTGAAAAACACGGATGATCCGAACGCTTCAAACTTTGAAGCATGGCAAGAGCTTTGCCACTACCTTGGCCACCTGCATTCCTACCGCCAGGCGGCGGAAGTCATCTTGGCGGCAAAAGACCGCTGGCCTAAACTATTCCAGGAGTTTCGAGTTCGCGCCATCCCCTCTGGTCGAAAGGCGTCGAACCCGTTGCGGAACCGGCAGCTCAGCGCCGAGGCCATCGTTCGCACCATGCTATGGGATGATGAGAACCCAAGACCATACCTGCGGCAGGTAAGGGCCCTGGACGGAATTGGCCTCAGCAACGAGATCAGGAACCTGGCCAACAAGAATTCGTTCCAGCCCTCGGTGCATGCCGAGGTGCAACTCCACGCGGCCCTCATCCAGCAGGACATATTTCGCCGCAGCCAGTTCTGGAACGAGTACAAGTACATCGGCTGCAGCAAGCCGACCTGCCGTTTGTGCTCCTACTACTTCTTCGAGCGCGGCGACGGTATCCAGGTCCGGCCGACACACCAGAATATCTACCTACACTGGCGCCTTCCGGACGTTTATCCCAGCCAAGGACGGGCCGAAGCACGGACACACCGCCAGCTCCTGGAACAGATCACCGCTCGTGTCCGAAAAGACGCGAAGCTCATACTGGATGAGCGGCAACCCTCACGCCGGAAGCACGATTCCAATGACCATTCCAGCATTCCCAGTCTCTTATACCCGTACATCCAGGAATCGGTGTCGTCTTTGGGAAATCCGAGGTCCCAGACTTCAATGCCTGAAATCGATGAATCTGCTGCATCTAGCAGCTCTGTGCCTCGATCTTTCAATCATAACAGCATGAGCCAGTTAGTGGGAGAAGATGAAAAGGATCTACGCGACATCGATGAGTTTGAGGAGCTATGTTCTATTGGCGATTGAATTAGAAACAGCTAATTAGGGTATGAGGGCAGACTGTTTCATGTTAGGGCTCCATGGGGGTTCACGACTACATAAGATTTTCCCATAGTACCAATCTGAGTGCGCCAAAAACCACATCATTTCCCATTTCAATCCAACTTCCGCACATACTCTACCGGCCCCAAGTACCGCTTTCGGGCAGAGAGTGCGTAGTAAAGCAACGATCCAACAACCGACGCCCCGTAGATCAGAATGTTCCAGTTCATATCCGCCGGTGCCGGGTTGGGGGGGGGGAAAGAAGGCGAAGACGAAGATGAGAATGAGAAACAGCATCGACACGATGTTGACCGTCAGCCCCCATTTTCCGAGGGGGAGTTTGCTAGGAAGGAGCGGCTGTTTAGTAAGACGGCGCCAGGTGATACAGCCGATGCTGCACATGTAGCTTGACAGGATCGCATTCGTGCCTAGCGAGGTGAGCGAGTTGAGGGCCACGTCGGATCCGATGGCGATTAGAGTCAACAGCACAGTGACTACGAGAGTCATTGTGATGGAATTGATCGGGAGGTTCAGACCGGGATGGACGTCTGAGCATAGCAGATCCGTTAGTTCAACGTTTATTCCAGCGATGGCAGCACCATTAGTTCAATGTTTATTACGGCGTACCCATCATTTGAATGAGACATTGACAAGTGGAGAAAAGACAGCAGAGACCCGATAGATGTCACGAGAGTGAGAGAAATGAGTGACACTTACATGCGAAATATGAGGAGAATGGCATGCCTCTGTCCCGAGAGAATGCCCATAGCTGGCGTGACGCGGTGGCGACACCAGTAAGATTGCCGGCAATGGTCATCATGACGATGATGATGCTCATGCCGGTGGCACCGGCTTTCGACTGTGTAGCACTCTCGAACACGGCCAGGAACGGGAAACCAGTCGGCGTGTTGAGCACATCGTCCACGTTGCCGAGACAAGAGCAGAAGGTGATCAACATGACCCAGCCAAAGGCGCCGTTGAAGAAGGTGGTCCAGATCATAGAGCGCGGGAGTATCCGGGCGGCATCCTGTAGTTCCTCCGACATGTGCACCGCGGCGTCGGCGCCCAGGAGAGGATAGACCGAGGCCATGGTGCCGACCATGACGCTGGTGCCGATGCTGCCCCATCCCCCTCCGTCATGAAAGTTCGTAAAGACCTGCGCCGCGGGCGTCCTTGGCGAGAGGACCCAGAGCACAACTAGGATGGCTACGAAGCCGAGGGCATGAATGACCAGCAGGCCGGCTTCGACCATTGGCAGTCTCCTGGCCATCGCGGCGTTGAAGAAGACGGAGAAGGCGGCCACGGCAATCGAGAGCATGGTCGTATGCCACCCTTGAGGCTGGTAGCTCGGGTAGTTGAGGGCGATGAGGCCCTGGATCTGCCCTCCGGAGATGTACGCACTCGATGCACAGCCGGTCTGCCACGACAGCACGCACATCCAGCCCATGACATAACTCATGAACCGCTGGTACTTGCGTGGGGCAAATTCCGATACCCAATGATACTGGTCCGCTCTCGTTGTCAGCACTTCTCATTGTCCAGGGAGGGAGGCGAGACAACTTGAATGGAGAAGGAAAATGCATAAAGGACTTCCGTACCTGGCCACCTGTAGTGGGTGCCATGGAGCCCATCTCGGCCATGGACGTATTCACGAAGCCGAAGCCGATCCAGCAGACCAGAAACATCCAGATGTAGCCGGCCGTTCCACCGTTGGTGAGCCCTATCGACCCTACCGCCAGCACCGATTCCCATGCCTGCATAAGGATCATGGAGAAGCCAAAATGGACAGAAAGCGGAAGTTACGCTGGGTCGTGTCCATTAGTAAATGTTCGTCCAGGTGCGCCGGCCGTACCTGTATTAGCTTACCTTCAACTCCTGCGCCTTGCCCATGCGCGTCATGTCGCGCCGATCCCGCGCATTTCCATCCCTGAGATCAGTAACTTCAGCATCCAGTTCGATATCGACAGTGGCCGGGTCATTTTTCATGTCGGCCATCTTGACGGGTTATGAGGGCTCTTGAGTAAGGGTGCGATGCAAAGTTTACTTAAGAGAGAAAGGATGTGGTGTGTATCTCTCTCAACGGTGGAAATCCGGGATTCTCGCAGGATGGGGGGCTGCACAGGCAATACTTTGAAATGCCGTGGGGTTGGAGGCGGTTGCGGCCCGGCACGATGGCGATTGGCTTGCTCCCAGTGATAATGCAACCATCAATATAGCGCCCATCCGGCAACAACTCACGCAATCACACCCCTGTATAGCTGCATGCAAGATGCAGGGTGTGCGCGACTTTGTCTGCCCGCGGCCATTCGTTATAGCGAATTGGGCTTCTTCCGTTTCATCCATGATTCCCGGTACTACCTTCCTGTTGATCTCATAGTCGCATCGCACGAGGAGACGCGTAGACAGCCCTTGCTTGGGGATTCTCGCTTCCACATCCTAAAAAGCCCTTTAGAGCCTAGATCCCGAGTCCTGACCCGGCATTCTTGCCAGGCAATGTACCGTGGACGGAACTGTGCCACTGCTGCACCTTGCCACATACCCTGGTATTTGCCATCCAGCTATGACCACCGAGCCACCCAGCCGGGTAGGGAGGGACAACCCATTCTTATGTTTTAATACTTCGCTGATGGAAAGGCATTGAATGCTGGGAGCGAAGATTATTGCCGTCAAAGGGTGTTTCTACGAGCCCAGCATGCATATAGAGCTCTAGGTTTCCCATGGTAACCTTTCGATGACGTCTCTAAGCCTCGACATGTGCCAATCCGTGATATCTGAGAACGATATCTCCGTGAGATGGACCGACCCCTCGTCCGTCGCAGCAAGGGATAGAGCCGCATGCTTCAGCACCCGTCGCTGGCACCTCTTACCCCTTTCTGTCCATTTCTAGCTTTCCCTCTATTCCTCTTCATTCCTGGCGCTCCCTCCCCGTCGTCAATTACTTGTACTCTTTATCCGGGTATTCTTCTGCGGATTCTGAACTGCAACCCGGATTAAGCAGCTTTGGGCGTCATTTCCATCGACTTTGTCAAACGAAATGTGGGCTTTCTTTGCTATAATACAAGGCTTATCCTGGCTGTTGGCGCTAACCGTCCGGTTGGCCCACTGAACAGTAAGCAGTTCGTGATGGAGACCACGCAGGGGTCCGCCTCCTATTCGGACCGGGAGCGACCAACAAAGCAAGGGATGGGGCTCGGCGGCTACAGAAATGCGGCTTGAATGATGCGGCGGTCTTCCGTCTTCTTTCTTTTCTTCAAAACCGTTTCTGCAACATAACCTCTCGGGTTCTTTTGATGTTCAAGATGTCGCGCCAAAAGCTCGGCCTCGTGGCTTCTGTGATCGCAGCTGTGGTAGCATGGGCCCTGATCCTCTACCAACAGGGCGGGCAGCCAGAACTTGGAGGTGACACGGTGGTTGGAATCAACAACACGGTGCTCTTCCTCGTCACGGGCGCCCATGGCCTGTCCAACGTGCATTTTGCGACGATACAGGCCTTGCTGGAGCGCCATCCGCACGTCGAGGTACACTTCGCCACGGCCACGTCCGACCTGGATAGCACCGACGGCGTGCACGGCCGCGACGAGGCCAAGCTGGCCCGGATCGCGTCCTTCGCCCGGGCCGTCAACCCCGCCGCCGGCGACGTCGCCTTCCACCGCCTGCCCGGCCCCTCGTGGGTCCAGGCCATGTACCAAAACACGGACATCGGCGTCGAGACCCTGTCCCAGCCGCCCGGGTACCGGAGCGTCGACCTGCTGTCCCGGCAGTTCCAGCAGTGCCTCGCGCCCTGGACGAGCGAGGAGTACCTGCGCATCTACCGGGCCGCGCGAGTGGTTATTGAGAAGGTGGACCCGGCCGTGGTGGTGCTGGACACGCTCTTCATGCCGGGCGTCGACGCCGCGCGCGAGGCCCGCCGCCTGCACGCCTTCGTGACGCCCAACACGCTCGTCGACAACTTCGTCGCGGACCAGCCCCGGCTCGGCATGCTGTGGAAGTACCCCATCGTCGGCGCCGACTTTGGCTTCCCGCTGCCGTGGCGGCGCGTGCCCGAGAACGCCCTGTCGGCGGTCCGGTTCGTCTGGGCCGTGCTCAACATGCCCGCCGTCAAGGCCAAGCAGCGGTTCCTGCAGGAGCACGGCGGCATTCGGGAGCCCATCAACTTCTACAAGCTGCACCGGCCTAACGTGCCCTGGGTTTCGCAGACGACCGAAGGGGCCAGCATCCCCGTCGACGTGGTGCCTCCCAACGTGACCTGCGCTGGACCCATCGTGCTGTCAGCTGCACCAGCGGCGGAGCAGGATGCCGAGCTGGCGTCGTGGCTGGCTAAGGGGCGAGGGAAGACGCTTTTGATCAACCTCGGCAGCAGCGTAAGCGAGTACAGCCCGCAGCAGGCTTCCACCATGGCCGCAGCCATCCGCGCAACCCTCGATGAACATTCGGACGCGCAGGTGCTATGGAAGCTTCTCAACGCAGGAAATCGCACGGCGGAGCTCGAGCCGCTTTCGGACCTCGTCGCGGGCGGGCGCGTGAGGATTTCCGGCTGGATCGACGTGGACCCCGTCTCGCTCCTGGAGACAGGCGACATAATCGCCAGCGTGCACCACGGCGGCTCCAACTGCTACCACGAGGCCATCTACGCGGGCGTGCCGCAGGTCGTGCTTCCCCTGTGGGCTGATCTGTACAACTTTGCGGCGCTGGCCGAGACGTCTGGCATCGGCGTCTACGGCAGCCGCGGCACCGCCCCGGGTTGGACGGTGGAAGGATTGACCAAAGCATTCATGACGGTAGTTGACGATGATGCGGCTGCGGGTATGAGGGAGAAGGTGCGTAAGCTGAGCCAGAAGGCCAAAGCGCGGCCCGGGAGGGAAGTGGCGGCGGCCGAGATTGCGAGATGGGCTGGCTCAGGGCGGGCAGAGGAAACACCGCACACCACCAAGTCCCTCCCAGAATAGGATGGCCAAACCTTTGACATCTTGAGAGCCCACTATTCCATATGAACGACTACTATATCAGAAAAGCATGGAATCATTACACACTTCTTCCTTAAAGTAACATGGAATGTCTACTACTTAACCTCCAGCCTCAACGCATCGTACTGTACATAGACACTCCTCGGCAGCAAGGCACTCTCGTAGTCAGTGGCGTTGAACGGGAGACTTAGCACAATCTCGTTAGTCGTGCTGCCGAGACCGCTTGTCAGGTACTCAGTAGGGAAGGTGAATTTGTGGGCGACTTGGTAACAGACGACAGCGCTCCGGACGCCACAAGAGGAGGAGTGGTAGTACCTAGTAGTCGCCGAGTAAGATTAGCTACCGTGAAAACTGATAATTGCATCATGTAGAAGTGTTTGCTCACGGTATGATCCAAGGCTCCAAACCCCGACCGTTGACCGACACAACAAACGGCAAGTCGTTGTACTGCTCCGTCGCGTTGAAGACGTCCGTATTCCCCGCCGCCGTTTTGGCGCCCGCGAGCTGCACCGTGAGCGTCGCCTCGGTCGTATCGCGCAGGGTTTCTGCATCATCAATATCGAAAGCGATGATCCAGTTGTTGATGCTACTGCCGTTGATCCCATAAGCCTCCTGCTCCGGTCGCCGGAAGTTGGCGTACCCCCCAAACACGGACCAGTGGATGTAGTTCCAGTCCCGCGCCTCGTCGCTCTGCCCCACGTGGAAGCGTACACCTTCGGGAAAATCGTCCAGGAAGTCGTAAGCACCGTAATAGATCCGGTATTCGGGCGGGTGCAGCGGGTGAGTGGGGTCAGGTGCGTCGCCGTGTCGATACTCGCCACTTGATTTGTCTGGTGTCCCGATGCGCCAGAGCTCTCGGCCAGCCGACTCGGGAACCCACTCGATCTCGCCGCTGTCTGTAGCCGCACCCGCCGTCACCACGACATCGTCTTGGACGTAGTCGCCAAAGATGCCGTCCGCATACACCGTCAGCCGGTACGCCCCCGCCTTGACACGGTCGATGGATACGGTGCCGTCGGAAGTGCTGATGTCGGCCCAGTATTGGTATGCTGTGGTGTTCTCGACGTTATCCTGAAAGTCGACGCCGTTCTGGGACAAGACGACGAGGGGCCTCTTGGCTCCCTCGGGCAGACGGACCCGGGCTTTCCAGGAACCACGCCCCGACGAAGAGACGTAGTTGGGGACGTGATTTGCGATATCATCATAAAACTCGGCATTCCATTCCGGCGAGGCATACTGCAGCGCATCGTCCAGCAGATCTTTCATGGGGGCCCCGGCCGGACCTTTGTTGAAATAGAAGTACTGTGGCCCAAACGTCCGGTCGAAGCCGTGGGTGATGTTGGGCGTGCCGTCACCGTGATGGTTCGACACCATGTAGTTGTAGAGGATGCCGTCGACGACCAGGTCCGAGTGGATGGGCCCTCCGAAATACGTATCCTTGGTATTCATCACGAGCCACGCGCCGAAAGTCGTATTGTCGGCGCTCCCCTGGGTCCCGTCGGCAAAGAGGCCGTGGGCCAGCTGATCCCGCCACACCGCCGAGAAGGTGTACTTGGTGAAGTAGTCCGACATCTGTTCCACGTACGGGTCTCCGTCACGGTCTCCCAGGTACCATGTCGCGTCCTGCACCGTCGTCGTCATACCTGAACCGCCGGCCGCCGGGTTGGGCCGCGGCGCGGGTCCGTGAAAAGAGGCGTCGGTGACAAGGTCAGTCCAAAGCGGCGTATTGGGTCGGAAGAGCGTCCTGAACTCCTGCAAGTTGCGCAGGAAGGGCGTGGTCTCGTTGTAGTAGGCGATGCGGCTGAAGGTGTGGAGTCCCGTCTCGCCGTCTCGGAGGAACCAGTACTGCTCCAGCAGCTGCCCCGTCGGTTTGTAGACCTCGCCCATGACGATGCCGCCATAAGCTACCCCGGAGGCGTCGGTTCCCGTGATCAACTTGTACGTGGCGTCCTTGGAGCCCGGTGTGTAGAAGCCGGACGGCACGCAGTAGCAGTCGAGGTAGGGACCTCTGCCGGCACGCCCATCCGTGCTGCCGAGGAGGTCTTGTCCGTCCAGCGTCAAGTGGTTGACGGAACCTGTTGACTTGCTTACGCTGGTCACGAGGCGGTCGTTGGCCAGCATCAGGGATCCCGGTGTTTCGTTGGCAATCAGACGGCCCCATGCTAAAGCCACTGCTGCCGCAGATATCAATATGCTGGCGTGACGCATGTTGGGAACTACAACCCCTGAAAATCTAACAGCAGGTTTAAAATCCTTCGCTTCAGAAATATCCAGGGCATTGGATATGTTGCGACAAATTAGGTCTTATGAAAGGTAATGTCTAAGAACCATGTCCAGAATCAATTTGGACCGCCCCCAGTGGAATGTTAAGAACGTCAGTCGGAAAACTCCACTGGTGGGATGTTCCCTTGTAACGAGCAGGTTACATATTTCCGTCCATTTAACCAGGGTCTGGTTGTGGGGAAACAGGGGGCGGATGATCGAAGGAAAACGCGGGGAAGCAGGAGTGGTCGTCTCCTTCACCTAACCAAGTATGCGACTGGCGCGATATCTGACATCTGGCATCGATAATAGCCTACATCCTAGACAGCTGGCAGCGACGGACTAATTGGTTCAAGATGCACACCCATAGAGCTGGTTCAAAACTTTCAGTTACAGAACAAACCATCAAGTAAATCGTTCTGGAGTTGCATGCATCATTTGAGTAACCTCATCAGCTTGGAGAGACCTTATGTTCCGGCACATCCGGTTCGAAACCATCGGGCAAGTGATGCTTGCGTGACCTAGCGAAGCAAGGGATAAGTTGGCTGGACGCGGGTTCAAGATCACATCAGGCAGAGACTCGCCCTCTATTTCCGTAGGTTATTCCTTTTCTCTAAATTAAACATGCCATTTCACTCTACAACTCCAACCTAACATAAACGAAGCCATATACACATACTACGAAAGGTCATCATGTTGTTTCTTGATGTACTTGGTATGACCGTTGGGTATGGGGTGTACGGGTTTGCTCTAGTCGTAGGAAACATGATCCTCTTCACCTTTCCCGTTACTGAGGTGCTAGTTGCCTGCTAACTTTGAGCCGTGCTTGTGTGCCATTTGGTAGCTCGTCCTCGCCGCATCGTACCGTCTTCTGCTGCACCCGCTGCGCAACTACCCTGGGCCACTGCTGGCGAAATTGACCGATGCTTACGCCGGTCTGGCCGCTACCCAGAAGCGACTACACCTGGTCGTACATCGTCTCCATGAGAAGCATGGTACGTTAGCGCGTGAAGACACCCAGACCGTGAACGTCTGTTAGCGACACTGACAAGTTACCAGGGACAGTCATCAGGCCCGCCCCAAACAGGCTTCTGTTCAACTCTCCTAGTGCTTTCAAAGGTATTTACATCTAGCTCAGTGATTAAGACTTGGGTAAAGAGACTGACATGTTGCTCTCCAGCCATCTACCAGAATGACGACCGCATTACCAAGTCATTCACATATGAATTACTAACCCGCAACGGGGTCTATAGCGTGTTCAACACCTCGATCGAAAGATGCACGCCTACAAGCGCAAGATAGTCGGCCACGCCTTCTCCCAACGCTCGATCCGGTCCTTCGAACCAGCGCTTCTGTCCCAAGTCGACATCTTCCTCGAGCAGCTGCTCGAGTCGTCGCCGCAGCCCGTCAACATGACGGAGAAGCTGGGCCACCTGGCCGCCGACATCATCGGCCAGCTTGCTTTAGGCTACGACCTGGCCACGCAGACGCGCGAGGAGAACCGCTTCCTGCCGAGGTCGATGACACTGAGCTTCTTCGTCGGCAACATCTCGCACCACTTCCCGGCCTTCTACAAAGTCCACACCAACTGGGTGTTCGACTATATCTTCTACGAGACGCGCGAGAAGTTTAGCCGCCTGCTGGGAAGATGGTGCAATCTCGTCTCGCGCTCGACACCCACGCCGTCCCCGACTTCTTCTCCTTCGTCGCCGACGAGCTGCCCCCGGGCGAGGCGGCCAAGACGCGCGACAGCGTCATCTGGAAGGAGTCCCTGGTGTTCCTGGCGGCCGGGGGCGACTCGGTGACGACGGCCATGGCGGCGGCCTTCTTCTACCTGTCGCGCAGCCGGGACTGCTACCAGCGCCTGGCCGCCGAGATCCGGACCGCCTTCCCAAGCGGCAACGACATCTGCGACGGGCCGCGGCTGGCGAGCTGTCGCTACCTGCGCGCCTGCATCGACGAGGCGTTGCGCATGTCGCCACCGGCGCCCGCGAACTTGTGGCGGCAGCAGGTGGCTCGGACAAGGCGCCGCTCTTCGTCGACGGCCACTTCATCCCGAGAGGGACCCTCTTCGGCGTGAATCTGTACGCTCTGGGCCACAACGCCTCCATCTTCCCGACCCCTTCGCCTTCAAACCGGAGCGTTGGTTGCTTCTTGATGATGACACGGCGGCGAACCCACCGGAGACAGCCAGCGTGACGAAGAAAAGACAAGGAGGAAGGCGGCGCGGGAGGGCTTCTCCGCCTTCTCCATCGGGCCGCGCAACTGCGTCGGAAAGCCGCTCGCCTACCTGGAGACGTCCCTTGTCCTGGCCAAGACCCTCTGGTACTTTGACTTTGCAGCCGCCGCCGGCGCCCTGGGCGCCGTCGGGGAAGGGCGGCATAGGGGCAGGCCCGGGAGTTCTGCACCTGGGACGTGTTCAATTCGTCCCACGATGGGCCGTACTTGGTGTTCCGCCCGCGGGAGTCTGTGTCATTGAAGGAAGATCTGGAAACCCGCAACAACGGATGAGTAAGTCGCGGATCTGCATGATGGCAAAACTTGGCGGGTGGGTTCTCGATGTTAGATTGATTTCCTCAGTACTGTATTAAATGACGCATAATGGCCTGATATTCGATCATAGAATCCGTCGTATTCTTCATTCACGTCCGGAGACCTGACTCGGCGGTGGAATGGATCTGGCGGGCGCGCAAGCGAGAGGTGACGCCAACAAGCGAAACCCGATGTTGCCAATTATCAACACTGACGCCACAGTAAAAAACAAGATGTTGACTACTGCAGGACTAGAACAAATTGCCTTGGGGCTAAGGGAAGCAAGCGATGGGAGCTTCCAAGTTTGGCATGCCATTTAAAGTAGTGGTGCATCCCGCAATGCAGGGCCGCCATCTGATTTGCTCGCTTGGAGGGGGGGCTAGAATACACCTGCATTGAACCAGCGGCTTCGGTGGCGGTAAGATTGCCGCGGCGACCTCCCGGCGTGGGGAAGGGAGGAAGTGGGAAGAGCCATTAAGCGGGAGTGCAACATGCTGGATAGATGCCTTATCTATATCCCTGTTCTCATTATGCAGGACTCTGCTGATCATATCTGTCAAATCTCTCACGGCGACTGAGATACAACTTGTAAGGGATCCCACAATGTCTGTCGATTCATGAAGCAGTAGTTCCGCCATGGCGCTTTATCTACACTCCGAATCGTTCCACTGCTGAACTGCGTATCACTGCAGCAGCACCGGGACACAGGCCTTGGATGCGCCGGACACCCGAAAGAACCCCGCTTTCATCCGATCGCACCTGCCTTCTCCGAATTGACTCACCGAAAAGGGACGTATTTGATCAATGTGGGTAGGTGTAGATATGTGGAAGGTACCCGAATCTCGAGAAGAGAGCCGGCCAGTGAATCTATTGCAAGAGACTGCCGACACTCACCTCCAGGCGAATCTCCTCCCTCACACCTCATCCTAGGCCAACATTTCTTCATTATGAAGCTATCTATCCTTCTCACCAGTACCTTATTGTCGGCGGTGCTCGGCCAAAGCGACCCAGGCTATCCTGTCAAGAACCCCTCCATTTCCTACTGGCAGATCCCCCCGCACCCCGATGTCGCCGATCGCCAGTCCCCCAAGCTCCCCGAGAGCGCCGACATCGTCATAATTGGCTCCGGCATGTCGGGCACCAGCATCGCCTGGCATCTGCTGATGGACGACAATAGCACCACCACCACCACCACCAAGAAGGCTCCCGCCCCCAGGATCGCCATGCTGGAAGCGCGCCAGGTGTGCTCGGGCGCGACGGGCCGCAACGGAGGCCACATCCGGCCCTCGTCCTACGAGGAGTACGTCGACGCCAAGAAGGTCACCCCGGACCAGGCGGCCAAGATCACCAAGTTCCGCGCCGGTCACGTCGACGCTCTGCTGCGCGCCGCCGGCCGGCTGCCCACCGAGCAGGCGAGGAAGGCGGCCTCGGTACGGCCCGTCGACAGCCTGGACGTCTACTTCGAGGAGGAGCCGTTCGCCGAAGCGGTGGCGCAGTGGGAGACGCTGCGGAAGGAGGTGCCCGAGGTGGGCAACGAGTGGTCCGTGTTGGGGGGCGACGAGGCCCGTCGCGTCTCTCTCATGCCCGACGCCGTCGGCGCCCTGACGGGGACGGCCAAGGTGGCGGGCGCCATCTGGGGGTACCGCTTCGTCACCAACGGCTTGAAGATGCTGCTGGATGCCTACCCGGAGTCTCTGTCCCTCGACACGCACACCACCGCCACCTCCGTCAACGCCCTGAAGAACTCGACGCACAACTTCGAGGTCTTGACCGACCGCGGGGCCATCTTGGCCAACCACGTCGTCTACGCCACCAACTCCTGGTCGCCTCATTTCGTCCCCGTTCTTGGCAACGCCCTCCAGGGAGGTCTCCTGAGTATGAGCGCTCAGCTCGGAGGCGCCGGTGTATGTATCCCCGTCCCCTCTACCCTTAATCGAGAGGCGCACAAGTTGAGAAGCAACGCATTCACTGACTTTTGTCTCTTCTCTTCATAGCTACCCAAGCCAGGAGAGTGGCCCGCCTACCACAACAACGTCAGCCTCCCCGGGGGCCGAGCCTGGTCCCTCTTCCTCCGCGGCGGCCTGGACTACATCGTCCAGGAGCCGGAGCACGGCGAGTACATGTACGGCGGCGGCGCGGGCGTCTCCTTTCCCGGCGAAGACAGCCGAAACCAGTACGACGACAGCGGGAACCCGCCCCCCGTCGTGGCCGCGTACCTGAACGGCGCCCTCCCCACCTACTTTGGCTACCAGAACTGGGGCGCCGAGCGCACCGACTTCCCCGCCGACCTGCACCCGGACGCCATCTGGGCGGGCCGCACCAAGCGCGTCTGGACCGGGGTCGAGGGCTTCACCACGGACGCGCTCCCGCTCGTGGGCCCGCTCTCCGAGCCGTTCACCCAGAGGCCGGTCCAGAAACCGGCCGCCGGCCAGGAGTGGGTGTCGGCGGGGTTCAACGGCGAGGGCATGGACTATGCCTGGCTCAGCGGCAAGGGGCTGAGCCAGATGATCCGGAACCACATGGCCAACGCGACGAACGAGTCGCTGTTCGAGTGGTTCCCCACGGCGTTCCTGCCGACGGAGGCGCGCCTGAGAAAGCAGAACGGCACGGCTGCGATGCGTCGGGACGTTGGCCGGAGCAGCCGCCGGGATTTGAGCGAGTTGTAAGACGAATGCAGCCGCCAGTGTCGACGCCACTGCGTCTCGGTGGCATGGAATAGGAAGCCCGACCAGCTGAAGATGCGAAGCATGTTAGTACATGTCGTATATTTGGACGATGCTGATACATAAACACGGCAATCACCACTGGTGGCTTATTCATAGTCTGCAATACAAGTACAGGTGTTCAAGGCCAGTGAGAAAATGGATGGCAATTAGATACTTGCTGCAAGCCTTATGCCATAGAAATTGTAACACCATAACCTGATTGAAATGCGTCAATTGCCACACTTGAAGAAGGTCAGCTCGGTTGTTCTTAGCACCATCTACCTATCAATAGAATGCAGAGCCACGACCACGTTCGATACCGCGAGGGTAACAGTGGAAGTAGTGTTGTCCTGCCCCGAGAGAGCTCTGCGGGACTGCCGGTGCACCGCAATGGAGCGCGGGGTAGACTTGAGCGTTCCTCTCAAATGCGACGACGAATGTCAAGGACAAGGTTGTGTCTAATAATGAGGATGGCGACAGACAGACAATACCACCATTATCTACGCTTTCTATAGGTACTGGTTCCTCCTGATGCTGGGGATGCAGCACGGTTGACGGCCGTGATCAAATGGAATGGCGGATGGGGTTTGGCCGAGAGGGCGCAAATGGGCGCTGGGGGATTAATCTCGGTGGCCCGTTTTTGATCCTGGCGCCCATCGCCCACTAGCGTTTCGCTTTGAAAGATTTGGATTTTTCCATCAGATGAAAGACTTTCTCGATCGCCAACCGCATTTTCTTTTTAAAAGTTTTTATTTAGATAGATACATAGGTATGCGGATGTAGCTTGGAGATGGCCTAAGAATAGGAATGTTGTTTGATCTGAAAAATCAGCGAAAACTTGCTGCCGAGTTCCCGTCCATGGCGATGGATTGCCTTCTGTCATTCTGTCATTCCGCATGCTCAGTGACCTCTTCTGCCAAACAAAGTGCCAGGAACGCTGTGCACCCAGCCAGGATGAAACGCTCGACGCTGTTGGACCCTGGTCCCAAAGCGGGCTCCCAGGAGGGACCAGACGCTCCTGTGCCAATCTGGGGAGGGCGCTTCGGCACTTGGTCTAAGCGTCCCCCCATTTCACACCAAAACACACACCTGCGACCTTCCAAACCGTCTGGGCAGGCTACTGAAGCTGTGTCAGGCGGGTTCAGGCCCAACCCAACCGCCTGTCACCGCCGTCCGTCGAGTCAGGTCGGTGTCATCGTAGCACCCGGATGTACATACAAAGCTACGGTCGCAATGCATCGCACATCCGTACCTGTCAAAAGATACACAATGGCGATCGTCCAGATGACTTACTCATCATGGGCGCTTCGGTGATTTTCTCATTCAAGCTTCGCTCCAGAATACTGTTTATGGTCATGGCAGAATGGGTCATTTCTGGGTGCTGAGTGGCGGAGTGTTCGTCCCAAATTAAGCATGGTCCTTGGTCGGTGCTAGCAGGGAAAGAAAAAAAGAGCCGTGTGCTGTTTGGCTGTCGGCATTGCCAGCATTGAATTTCTGTACCTTGCATGACGGACAGGGGCTGCGCTCCCTACCTCCTTGGCCCTGCTCCATCTTGGCTCGGCTTCAATCCCAGATCTGCTCTGGGAGTGGAGGGCAGACCGACAGGCCAGCGCGAGATACCCGTCCCCGTTCCTGTTGGTTGGCCCATATTGCCCGTCGGCTTCGCGCGCTCGCCTGCTTGCGCATCCCCTTTTTCGTTTCATCAACACAGTCTCTCTTTCTAATATCTCTGTTCAACTCTTTTTTGAAGCGCTCTGGGAATAGCATCATCTAGTCTTTTCCACCAAGACCACTTCCATTCTTTTTTCAGCATCCGACCAAGTCTTTCTTTCACCAACAAATCCGCCAACATGCACGCCCCGTCAGTCTTCTCTGCCCTGTTCTTCGCCCTCGCGGCGGCCGACTCGCAGTTCGGCCGGCCTGCCGCCGATGAAAGCAACGACAACAAAAACGTCGTCATTGTCGACGTGACCGTCGCGCCGCCCAGGACCACGGCCACGGCCACGCCGTCGTCCAAGCCGTCGCCCGTCCCCACCGCGAGGTGCTGGACGCCAAGTGCACCCAGGCCCTCCAGGACGTCATGCCCTTCTACAAGTTGGTGCCGACGCCGCCACCCGCCCTCGCCGCCGTGCCCCTGCCCACCGACCCGTGCGAGACGCCGGCCTTCAACGGCACCCTGTCGGCGCAGTACGCCTCCTACACCAGCGAGGTCGGCGACTGGTACAAGTCCCACAGCTCCCAGATCCTCGGCGCCCTCAGCAAGTGTCCCGCCCTCATGAACATGGCCTCCGACGTGCCCTTCTGCAAGACCACCTCCACCTCCTCCACCCCCGTCCCCAAGCCCACCACCACGGCCGCGCCGCCCACGACCGCCGCCGCCAAGCCGCCCACCGCTGCGTCGGGCGGCGACGACAAGGGCGACTCGAACAACGCCTTCAACGCGGCCTCCCAGCCTTCGGAAACGCCCGACACCAGCGACGCCCAGCGCCTTTCGGGCGTCGTCGGCCTCGCGATTGCGGCCGCCAGCTTCCTGGGCGCCGTGGTCGCTCTGTAAAAAAGAAAACCTACATCAATTTTTTGTGACGACATTTTTGATAGAGAAAAAATCATTCTTCTTCTTCTTCTTTCGGGTCGGGTTACGGTCGGCAAACTTTTTTAGACGCGATGGCGTGTTAATACTTTTTTCACTTTGATGATACCCCAGCAAAGGGCGGGAGCGAGCGAGCGAGAGCGAGATGGATGGATGGATGGATATAGACGAAGGGGGAAAAATACGAAAGGCAATGAATGCCCCAGGTCTCGGCGGAAACGTATCACGCGTACATACATGCATAAACCGATCATCTACGCCGTCGACGACCTCTTGGGTCAATGATTTGCCAGTTGGCGTCCATGCCATGTGCTTGATTGAACGCACTCTACCTACCTTACCTTAATAATTTCAATCAAGTGGCAGATTATCTACTGCTTGCAACAATCCCAGACAATCTCCATCTCGCCACGTGCACCTAACCCAATGTCTCACTTTTGTTCCAATGTGGCGGCGGCAGCTAACTGCATTGGATGGGGGCAGCCGCTTCGGAACATTTTCTGGCTTCTGCGACAGCCGCACTCACTTGATGGAAGGGATGGGATATAGCCAACGGCCCCCACCGAAGCCTGTTGGTTCAATGTTCTAGCGCGCCGATCTAGGGAAGGGATGGATGCCATGCGGCGTATATAACTGAGGCCATCCAACGGCGTTCGAGTCATTGCTGGCCACAATATGCCACTTGCTTGAAGTCGGTACCAAAACATTCCGGTCTCTTTCAATACATAATCCCGCCAAAATGGATCAACCACCGCCGCTCTCCACCGCGTCCCAGCTCGTCGCCGACACCGTTGTCCCGGCCACAACCATTACGCCGGTGCCGGAAGTCACCACCCAACCGCCGCCGCCGCCCAAGACCGCAGCACAGCAACCCCCTGGCAGCGTCGAAATCAAAATGGCGGCCAGCAGCGACGGCCGAGACGACGCCCTGGTCGCCAGACTGACCGGCATCGTGAACCAGGTCTACTTTGACACCGAGAGCGACATCTTCGTCGAGGGCTTCCAGCGCACCGACGCGCAGGAGGTGCGGAGCATCATCGAGGCCGGCGAGCTGGCCGTGGCCTACCTTGTTCCTCCTCCTACCTCTCCTCCGGACCAGCAGAAACAAGAACGCCAGGCCATAGGCTGCATCCGCATCCGGCCGGTCTCGGACGACGTGGGCGAGCTGGGCATGATGGCGCTGGACCGGCGCACCAGGGCGGCGGCACGGGCTCGGCGCTGGTGCGGTTCGCCGAGGGCCACATCCAGGAGACGCTGAAATTGCCCATCTCACGCCTCGAGCTGTTGGTGCCGTCCACCTTCCGCCACGCCTTCAAGGCCCGGCTGCAGGCCTGGTACGACAGGATGGGCTACCGGGTCGTGCGGCTGGGCGTCTTCCAGGACGAGTACCCCAAGATCGCGGCGCTGCTCCGCGGGCCGACCGAGTACCGCGTCTTTGAGAAGACTCTGGCGGCGTGATGGGGTCGTTTGATCATGGGGCAGATACCGGTGAAGGTTATGAAGATGATGTTGGAACTCTGAATGACTTGGATATTAGGGCTGACACAGCTGAGCTAATTAGAAATGAACGTTTGTATCCTTACTCAGATAAAGTGTAAACCAATCACGTCCTACCCCATCTTGGCGAGAATGTCGTCCAGCGCCCGTGAGCTCTCGGCCTCGACAATGGCGCCAAGCGCCAAGTCCACGCCCGACTCGCGCTTGGCCCAGTTGCGCAGCTCGACCGAGATCAGGCTTCGAGGCCGTAGTCGTCCAGCTTGCGGTCCCGCGTGACCTCGTCGACATCCATCATGGTGTGGACTGCCGTCGTCCCAATCTCCGTGCGCCTTGCCGCTGCCGCCGCTGTTTCCTAGGCCTTTCTTTGGATGACGCGGAGAGAACAGGAACCGTGCGTCCTCGTAGCAAGAGCCTTCCTCTGAATGCCGGCAACAAGGAAGAAGGCCGCTCCGCCAACACCACGTCGTCGGGGTCCATAACGAGGACCATCCTGCCCGGCAAGAAACATTGGTGGGGGTCTATGGCTCGCGCCTCGTCGGCCTTGAGTTGGAAGAAGGCCGCGTCAAAGGCTTAGATGTCGCCGGACAAGAAGTGCGCCCCCTTGGAGGAGAAGAGACCGCACTTGTCCGGGTTCGGATGGTAGAAGGTATCCTGCTCGAACCGGTCTGGCAAGTAGTTGAGATAGATGGCTGGGCGGTAACCCCTTCGCGTGCCTGAGTGTGATCCGAGTGATTCAGCTTAATCGGAAAGGGATTTAATGGCGACATTGACGGTGACCAGCGTATCCGAATCGCCCACACGCCGCGATCAAGCCGATGCAGCCAGGTACCATCGCCGACCAGACGGGATTTTGTCACGCCCTGCATCCGCTCTGCTGAATCCGGGCGCAACGTGGCGCATCTTTTGCAGTGAGGTCCGGGCAGCCTGATTGGATCAAGACGCCGAAGGCTCTCATGCTGTGATACCCCTGGCTTGCAGGCAGGACAGACGGCCCTGCTTCAGCTTGACTCACCCAAAAATGTCTTGTTGCCCAATTTGGCGATCCAAGGAAGCGCCACCTCTGCTGACATTCGGAAGGGGGTGGAGGGTGGAGTGTCTCAGGCTGGTCCTTGGGGATAGCTACAGTTGAGACTAGTTACTGGCTCAGTCAGTCTACGGGGGCTGCTGTCCTCGGTAACGCATGTTAAAAAGCGGCTATTCAGCCTAGATGGACTAACCACTTGGATTGGTACCCCGTCAGTATAAAGTCCACTGTCGTGTCACCAGCGAGCCAGTCTTACCTGTCGTCGTTGTGAAACCCAAACCTCGAAAGTTCCACGTCCGATTATACAATCCAGCACTATGCCGTCGTCCCCGATACTAGCCCTCAGCGACTTGTCCGACCACGTCAAGGCGGAAATCGCCGCCCTCTGCCACCTCGGCCCGGGCGAGCTGGAGGACGTCTACCCCTGCACCCCGCTCCAGGTCGGCCTGATGGCCCAGCCCAACGAGCAGGCCTACAACAACGTCGTCGTCTTCTCTGTCGCGCGCTCGGTGGACCCGGACCGGCTCTGCGCCGCCGTCCGTCAGGTCGTGGCCGCGACCCCCATCCTGCGGACCCGCATCGTCGACGTGGGCGGGTTGGACCCCGTCCAGGTAGTAGTGCGGTCGGCGCCGGACGTGGTGCAGTCGTCACGGAGCCTTCGCCAGGTCTTGCCGCGGGAGAAGGCGGCGCCGATGCCGTGGGGTGGGCCGCTGGTACGGGCGACGCTGGCGGAGGGCAAGTTGGTCTTGACGGCGCACCACGCCCTCACCGACGCCACGACACTGGAAGCCTTTCGCGAGGACGTCGCGTGTGTCTACGCTGGAGGGAAAGTGCAGGAGCACGTGAACTACCGGCGTTTCGTCGAGCATTGCCTGTCCGTCGACGAGGACGACGCCCGGTCGTTCTGGGCCGCCCGGTTCCGCGGACAGCCAACAACCTTCCCGACGGTGACCCAGCCCGGGTACTACGCCGACGCCACCGTCAAGATCCGCCAGCGCCTGGCCGCTGTGACGCCGTTTCCCTCCGGGGTGGACCTGGCCGACGTGCCCTCCTACCTCGAAGTCGCCCTGGCCCTGACTGGCCTCCTACGCCAACGCCAACGCCGACAGCGTAAGCTTCGGCTGCGTCCTGTCCGGGCGGAGCTGTGCGCACGGCACGCTGCAGTCCACCATGGGCCCGGCCATTGTCACGATCCCGGTGCAGGTGGACCTGACACCCCAGTCCACGTTGCGGGACCTCCTCGGGGAGCGCACGCACGAGCGCCGCGAGGTTGCCCAGAGCCCCGCGCTGCAGTACGGCCTGCAGCGGATCCGCGCCGTCAGCGACGCCGCCCGGGCCGCGGCCAGCTTCCACACTCTCCTGAATGTGCTGGCCCGGCCCGCCGCCGCCGACGAAGATGACGACGAAGACAGCTCGTGCGTCATGCGGTTCGAGGAAGAGTACGAGCCGCACGGGTCGTACCCCCTGGCCTTGGTCTGCCGGTCGCGCCGGACAGCATCTCGGTCGAAGCCTTGTTCGACGCGGCCGTCATAGGGTGGGACCAGATGCACCGCCTGCTGCGGCAGTTGGAGCACGTCTTGGGGACCCTCATGCGGTCGCCGCTCGACACGGAGGGGGCAAGATCAACATGGTTAGTGAACATGACCTCCAGTCGATGATGCAGTGGAATGCTGGTAGTATACCCAAAGAGCCGTTCGAGGCTTGTCTTCACGATCTGGTCGATGATGTCGCGCGCAGCAGCCGGATGCCATGGCAATAGATGGCCCCGACGGCACCCTGACGTATGAGCAGCTGCGCCACCACTCCTCCGCCCTAGCCCGCCATCTCCAAGACTTCAGGGGTGTCGAAGCCGGGACGGCGGTGGCGCTTCTCGTCGAGAAATCGGTCTGGGCCACGGTGTCGCAGCTAGCCGTCCTGAAAGCGGGAGGGACCTGTGTGCCCATCGACCCCGGCTACCCACTGGCTCAGAAGCAAGCCATTGTCGCTCGGTGCCACGTCAAACTGCTCCTGGCCTCGCCAGCACTGGCAGACTCCTTGGCTGGCATGGAAACGGAAATACTGCATATCGACGCACAGACGGTTTCGGCTCTAGGCCCGGCGGACGGCACGCTCCAGCAGCCGGCCTCTCCGCGACAGGCTGCGTACATCCTTTTCACCAGCGGCAGCACCGGCGCCCCCAAGGGCGTCGTCCTGGAGCACCGCCACCTAGCCGCCTCGCTGACGGCCTTCGGCCAGCGGCTCGGCTGGACCCGCGCGGCCCCCGTGCGCATGCTCCAGTTCGCCAGCTACGTCTGGGGCGCCAGCCTGCTCGAGTCCCTGGCCGTGCTGCTCGCCGGGGGCACAGTCTGCGTGCCGTCCGAGGAGGAGCGCCGGTCCGGCCTCCTGGCCGACGTCATTAGGGCCAAGCAGGTCCAGTGCGCCCTGCTCACCCCAACCGTCATCCGCCTGCTGTCGCCCCGCGAGACGCCCAGCCTGCGGATGCTCATCTCGGGCGGCGAGCCCGTAGACCCGGAAGCCGCGCGGGTCTGGTCGAGCCATCAGGTCCGCTTCTTCAACGCGTGGGGCCAGAGCGAGACGGCCGTCTGCAGCCCTGGCGGAGCTGGACCCGGCCTCGCCCTGGCCCGAGACCATCGGCCGCCCCTCGGCTGCGCCCTCTGGATCGTAGACGAGCGCGATACCGACAGGCTGGTCCCCGTCGGGGCGGTGGGCGAGATCCTGGTCGAGGGGCCGACGGTGGCGCGGGGGTACCTCGACGACCCCGACAAGACCGCGGCCGCCTTCATCGCGGCACCTCGTTGGGCGGCGTCCAATCAAAGTACACATGATGAAAACCGGCGCATGTTCCGCACAGGCGCCCTGGGCAAGTTTTGCCCCGACGGCAGCGTCCTCTACGTCGGCCGGCGCGACGGCCAGGTCAAGATCGCGGGCCAGCGCTTCGAGCTCGACGAGGTCGAAAAGGCGCTCGGCTCGCACCCGCGGGTCCAGGCCACCTTTACCACGGTGCAGCACGGCCACCGCGGCGATAACAAGCAGTTGGTGGCCGTTCTGGGACTCCAGGATGCCATGTTGCCCAACCAAGTTCCCTTGTCGAGATGGGCGGCCCCGGATCACCAGTCGGTCGCGAGGCAGCACCTCTGCAAGATCCGGGACCACTTGGCGTCCAGCTTGCCTTCTTATATGGTCCCGACTCGGTGGTACGCGGTAGAGACACTGCCCCGCACCGCATCCTCCAAGCTCGATCGACAAGCCATCCTCCAATGGCTCAACGCCGCCCAGCAGGACCTACCCGACATGGGCGCGAGTCAGATGATGCACGGGACGGCGGCGGCAGTAGGAGATGACGGCCTCACCTCGCCCTCACCCCACCCACCTCCGATCTCGAGTTGGCAGTGAGGTCGGCCTGGGCACACGCCCTGCGCATCCCGGAAGATCAGATCGGGCGGGAGAGCAGCTTTCTACGCCTGGGCGGCGACTCCATCACGGCCATGCAGGTGGCCACCGGCTGCCGCCAGCGCGGTGTGCGACTGCCCATCCCACGGCTCCTCCGAAGCGGGAGCCTGGCTGACGCGGCTCATGGCAGCGAATGGCTTACGTCTACAAATAGTCACAACATCATTCAGAATGACGACGAAGACTCCTTCACGTTGCTGCCCGTATTCAAAAACATTGATTCGCACTTGGAGTCTATAGGAATCGACCCGCGCAACGTCGAGAGCGTGCTGCCCTGCTCGCCACTCCAGGAGGGCATCCTCTACACCCAGCTCAAAGGGGCCGGGCTCGAGTACTGGGACAAGCTCACTTGGAAGCTGACGCCCAAGAACAGCAGCAGCACTCCGGTGGACATGGATAGAGTCCTGAGGGCCTGGTCGGCTCTGTGCGGATCCGAGCCCGTCTTGCGCACCGTCTTCACGACGTGCCGCCTGACCAAAGACAGCGCCATCCAGCAAGTCATCCTGAAGAAGGCCGCCCCCTCCACTTTCTGTCTGGTCGCCGAGACACAGCTTGACGATGGTGGTGGTGGTGGTGGCGCATCGGCCAAAGGAGGTCTTGGAACCCCTTATTTTGCCGAGTCTCAGCCTCCGCACCATCTGCATCTGGTCCAGGTATCCGACTCGGTGATCTACGCCACCATCTACATTAACCACGCTGATGGACGGCAGATCTCTACGCCTGCTGGCGCGGAATCTCGGTCAAGTCTACTCCAGCTCCAGCTCCAGCCTCAACAGCACCACAGTAACAGCAAGTTTCATTGGCCGGGCAAGACCTGACGTGTCCAAGTACTTGACTTGGGTGTATCAGCAACGGGAAGCCGCCGAGAGGTATTGGCTGTCGTACCTCTCCGGGGTCCAGCCATGTCTCATCCCGACCATGAAGAAGCAAGCTTCCAGCGGCCGGGCCAGCTACTTCGAGTCGCCGAAGCAAAACTCCGCGCCATGCGAGCCTTCTGCCGGAAGCAGGGCATCACCCTGCCAGACCTGATCCAGGTGGCTTGGGCCCTGGTGCTGCGCCAATGCACGGGCCTGGACGCCTCGGTCTTCGGCTGTCTGCAGCCGCAACACGCCTCGTTCGAAGGGGGAGGGGACGCCCTGGGCCTGTTTCTGGGCATGCAGGTCTGCCACTTCCCCGACGTCGCGGCGGGCACCTCCTTAGCCACTTTGTTGGCTCGCGCGCGAGAGGACGCATTGCAGGCGCAGGAGCACGCCGCCTCGCCCTGGGGCCTGGTCGGCGACCCGCTCGGCTTCGGCAGGTCCCCGCTCTTCAACACGGCCATGACCATTGTCGAGTTCGCGCCCGGGGGCGATTTTGCCGACGAGACGGGCCGGCTCCGCGTCGAGCCGTTGCTGGAAGAAGACAATCCGTCCGAGGTAGGTAATCTGACCTCGTCTTTGTTGTGGTTCTGTCTTGGCAAGCCACTAACTGATCCACATGTAGTTTCCCATGGTACTCGAAGTAATCTTTGACAAGGACAACATCCAGTCGGGAGTGTGGTACCACGACTCGCAAGTCACCGCCGCCTTCGCATCCGACGTCAACGACCTGTTCGCAGCCATCATGCCCAGCATCGTCCGCGACCCGAACAAACTGTAGAAGCCCTGGCGGCGCCCTCAAGAAGCCTTGTTCGCTTTCAGCTCATCAGCCTCCTACGCACATGGACGAGCAGCCGATTGCTGCAATCGGCAATCGGGTGGAGAAGTTTCACGTATCACAGCCGCCACCCCATTTATCGACCCTCCAGCAACTGTGGTCCGAGATCTTGTCGGTTCCTGTGGCGTCCATCGCGGCAGAGAACGACTTCTTCGGCCTGGGTGGCACTTCCTTCCAGGCCATGCAGCTGGCGGATGCGGCGCGGGGCGCTTCCGTCGTCCTCAGCGTGGCGGATATGTACAGCCACCCTACCCTGCAGGGCATGGCGGAAAGGGCAAGCCAGAGAAAACTACACCAATACTTGGCCTAATTCGGTAGATATATGAATTGGAAATGTCTCGGCTCTGTTCTGCGTATGCCCAGTGCGCCACAGGGGGCCCTATCCGCCGTGGGCTCGGCGGAAGCTCCACCAGTAAAAGTCGAAGTAGTAGCTACATAAGATCAACCCCAGGCTGCTGCCACCCCCCGCACTTACCACCCCATTTTACACCTAAATCGTTGATTTCTCTACCTTTTTATTTTAAAATATTAATTTTAAATAAAATGATATAAATTAAATATAAAATAATTTAAAAAGCGATTTTAATAAAGTTTTAAATAATAATTATTTTAAAAATTAAATAAAATAATTATAGTTTATATTTAAGTTTAAAACTATAAAAAATCTATATTTTTATTTTTTAAATTTTTAAATATAAATATTTATAACTTTATTTTTATAATTAAAAAACGTAATTTCATATATTAAATTTAATTTTAAAATTAATATTATAATATATTTTAATTTATTTAATTAAATTTCAAATTTTATATTAAAATAATCTTTTTAATTTATATATAATTAATAAAATAGCTTTTAAATTCTATATATAATATTTATTATTATTAATTTATATATTTTTATATATTTATTCTTTTAAATAAATATTTTATTAAATTTTATTTTTAAAAAATATTCTTTTTTAATAAAAAAAACTATAAAAAATAATATTTAAATTTTTTATAAATAAAGGAAATTACTTTTTATAATAAAGTTTTAATATATACTTATTTATTATATATTTATATTATATTATTAAATATTATAATTTATTTAATTAATTAAATAAATAAATAATATTTATTCCTATATATATAATTTTATATTAAATTTAAAAAATTATATTAAATAACTTTAATAAGTTTTTTATTTTTATTTAATGAAATCTTTAATATTTAAAACGAATGTTAAATATATATTTATTTTATTTTTTAAAGAATTTATAATTTAAAAATAATTTTAATTATAATAATTCTTTAAATATTTATTTATTTAAAAATAAATAAATTCTTTTTAATAACGATTAAAATTTTATAAATTAAATAAACCATTTTTAATTAATATTATCTATATTAAATATTTTAATTCTTTTTATTTTATTTTATAAAATATATAAATATTAAATTTAAATGTTTAAAATATTATTTTCTAAATTAAAGTATTAAATTAAATAAAATTATTTTAATATTAAACCTTAAAGTATATTATAATAAAAACGTTTTTATTTATAATATTTAAAACCGTTTAATTGTATTAATTTTATTTAAATTTATATACGCTTTTTTATAAGGAAAGGTCGTATTTTAAAAAGGTGGTAACTGCGGGGTATGGCAGCAGCCTGGGGGTTAATCTTAATACCCAGATTGATTAAGGCTCCCGTCATTGGTGCATGTCGACGCCGAATCCGACATTCAGCTCATCCCACAGTCGGGACTTTGGTGCAGGCGGTGAGCAGGCAGCCGTGACCCTGTACATCTGCCGCCAATTTGCACGTTCGCTTGGCCAGATCATTAACTGCTGCACTAGACCCATGATCAAAACAAAACATACGAGAAGCCAGCTACATCGATGCAACATGGCGACGATAAGCCCCAATTATCGGCATCCGAGCTCCGTATCGAAATCGCAGCTCGTGGCCGAAGAGCAACAAGTGACACTGGCACAATTCTCCCCGGTAAGCTCTACTTCGCCAACATCCTTCCGGGGACTCGAGGCCCACGCCCGTGCCAGTGACAGTCCACCAGCGCCATGACGATCGCGAAGCATGCGGCCATCAAGGCCAGCAAGTTCTCCGCCGTGCCCGCATCGCTGCAGGCGTCCGTGGCCCAGACCAAAGCAGAATACCGCCAGCTGGGGAAGAGCGGCCTCCGCGTGTCCAACCCCATCCTCGGCGGACTGCAGATAGGCAGCCCCGAGTGGCTCCCGTGGGTATTGGGCGAGGACAAGGTAAGGCGGACCATCTACCTGGGTTTCGACCGAACCTGATAGTATCATGTGGGTAATTCCATACTGACACGAGGGCATCCTCCAGGCACTGCCACTGCTCAAGGCGGCCTATGATCGAGGAGTCAACACGGTGAGTAGCCAGCTACATTCATTACGCATTCTTCGTTCTACGCTTGTGTGTGCGAGGAGTTCATGACAGCTGACGCATTCTTATGCCTGCCCTGCATCAGTGGGACACAGCAAACGTCTACTCGAACGGCGAGTCGGAGAGGATCATGGGGAAAGCGCTCCGGAAGTACGGCATCCCCCGGAGCAAGGTGGTGCTGCTGACCAAGTGCGGCCGCGTCGTCTGCGACCCCGAGAACTTCAAGGTGGGCAGCGGCGTCGCCGTGCACAGCGCCGAGGCCGCCCGGAGCAAGGACTACATGAACGCATGGGGTAAGACAAGACACCGGATGAGCCATACGAGTCCACTACCGACTGATAAATTCTATCATCAACAGGCCTCTCACGGAGTGCCATCTTCCACGCGGTCGAGGCGTCGCTGGAGCGTCTGGGTACGCCGTACATCGACCTGCTCCAGATCCACCGCTTCGACGAGCAGGTGCCCCCCGAGGAAACCATGGGGGCCCTGGATCATCTCGTAAAGGCCGGCAAGGTGAGATACATTGGCGCAAGTTCCATGTGGACGTACCAGCTCGCGCTGCTCCAGCAGGCCGCCGACAAGTACGGCTTTACCAAGTTCGTCTCGATGCAGAACCACTACAACGTCCTCTACCGGGAGGAGGAGCGCGAGATGAACCGGTACTGCCACGAGACGGGAGTGGGACTGATTCCGGTACGTTCTTCTGGCCCTCTCTAGCATTATCGGCTGGAAAAAGAAGGAATACCTCCTCTCTGACTGACACAACCTGCAGTGGCCCCCCCTGGCCTCGGGCCAGCTGGCCCGCCCCTGGGACCAAAACGGAGCCAGCCTGCGATCGACGGCCACCAAGAACGGCGCGCTGTACCACGACGAGGACGCGTCGGCGTCGCAGGCCATCGTGGGCCGCGTCCAGGAGATTGCGCGGCGGCGGGGGTGGCCCATGAGCCACGTCGCCCTGGCCTGGCTGCACCGCCGGGTCGCGGCGCCGGTCGTCGGCTTCGGCTCGGTCCACCGACTGGACGACATCTTGGGGGCGCGCGGGAAGCGGCTGACGGTGGAGGAGGAGGGGTACCTGGACGAGCCGTACCGGCCTCGGTGGGTTCAGGGGCACATGTAGTCAATCCCATGGGACAGGGGCCTGCTCAACGGGGATTGACTGTGAAACAGCATAATACGATATCGTAAATCTTGTCCGTGTAGCCGTCCAAAGAATATGTCTATTTTGCAGATCACGCAATAGGTGCCCCCGCACTTCGCCATGAGAGACCCTGAAAAGGGAAAAAGGTGAGGGTTCTTATCAGTTCAACGACCCATCACGCAATTCGGGGTAGACATGGCCGCATCATGGAGACGTCCAATCGAGTTGGCAAAGGTGCCATCTTTTCTAGAGACTGCAACGAGCTGGTGTAGCAGCATGTACATTTAAGGCTTGAAGACGATGGTGTTCTGGTTCTTCTTTCTATGTCTGTGTAACATCGAACCTGTAACAGAAATCTCCAAATATTCATTCACCCTGGGCCAAATCTTGTTGAGGATTGTTCTGGTTTCAAACGAAACAGACATAGATATCACCACGTCCAACAACAATGCCCGTCCCGCCAATCCAAACCGACCTCCCCACCGCTGTGGACATGGAGCCCTCGGTCAAAGGGCCCGGCATCCACTCGAGCCAGCACTCGGACTCGGACGCCGCCGGTGACAACGAGGAGCCCTACGGCCCGAACCCCTTCCTCGACCCGGAGGCGGCAGCGCACTGGAAGCAGGTCTACGAGGACTCCCAGTACGAATGCCGCCACCCCTTCGACCCGGCCGCGACTTGGACCGCCAAAGAGGAGAGGGCCGTGGTCCGCAAGATCGACTGGCGTGTCTGTTTGTGGGCGGTATGTTTTCCTCGCCACTTCCATGCTCATCGTTCAGTTCTGACGACTGCCGTCCTAGTGCGTCATGTTCTTCGGCCTGCAGGTCGACCGTGGCAACCTGGTCCAGGCCGTGTCGGACAACATGCTCGACGACCTCGGCCTCACGACGGATGGTAGGTTGAGATCTGAACACTCGTCCATTTGACAGAAGAGGAGGGTGGATTTTCCTGGGCTGACCTTCCTAGACTACAACTACGGCAACACGGTCTTCCTGGTCTCGTTTCTGCTGGCCGAACTGCCCTCGCAGCTCGTGTCCAAGAAGGTCGGGCCGGACCGCTGGATCCCCATGCAGATGTGCCTCTGGTCCATCGTCGCCTGTTCCCAGTGCGCCCTGCGCGGCCGGGGCGACTTCCTGGCTACCCGGGCGCTGCTGGGCATGCTAGAGGTGCGTTGTTGTTGCTGTTGTTGCCGTGAATCATTATTTCATCTCCACCCGGCCTTTTCTCTTTATAACTACTAGATCGAACCGCGCAATTTACTTACCCAAAACGGCATATGACAGGGCGGTTTCATCCCTGACGTGGTCCTCTGGCTGAGCTACTTCTACACTTCGAGGGAGCTGCCCATTCGACTGAGGTAGGTAAATATGTGCACACGACCCCAAAGGAGAGAGGGACGTGACTGGCTGACATGCGCGCACGTACAAAGCTACTTTTGGACGACCTTGTCGGTGACCGGCATCCTGACCTCCCTGCTCGCGTTTGCCCTGTTACGCATGCGCGGGATCCTCGGCTGGAGCGGCTGGTGAGATGATTACCTTGATACTCCCTGATTATGTCCATGTTTATGCCATCCCATCCATACTGTTCACTGGACCAACTGACACCACATGATGCGCAGGCGCTGGTTATTCCTCATCGAAGGCCTAATTACCCTCCTCGTAAGCCTTTTTTTTTTCTCCTTTCCGCATACCATCACTCTCCCCATCCTCCATGACCCGCTAAGGCTCGTCCGTCTCCAGGTCGGCCTGGCCTCCTTCTTCATGATGCCCGCCTCGGCCGTGCAGACCAAGACGTGGTTCCGCCCGCGCGGCTGGTTCACGGACCGCGAGACCGTCATCGTCGTGAACCGCGTCCTCCGCGACGACCCCTCCAAGGGCGACATGCACAACCGCCAGGCCATCACGCCGCGCCGCCTCTGGGACTCGCTCGTGCGTGACTTCGACCTGTGGCCCCTCTACCTGCTGGGGCTCGTCGTCTACATCCCCCAGAGCCCGCCGCACAAGTACATCACCCTCATCCTCCGGTCGGCCGGCTTCGACACCTTCGACACCAACCTCCTCACCATCCCGTCGGTAAGTTTCAAAATCAGCCGATCAATTCACAGGGGGTATTGCTTTATTTGTCGAGTCTATGCCGAGTCTAACAGATGGTGTCCAACAGAGCTTCGCCCACATCGTCACCCTCGTACTGCTGACGCGCCTGGCCGACTACGCCAACGAACGGAGCCTGGTCGCTTCCCTCCAGGCCTGGTGGACGCTGCCGTGCGTCATCGCGCTGCGCTGCTGGCCCGGGCTGACCGACGACGTCTGGGGGACGTATGCCATCGTCACGACCCTCCTCTCCTACCCGTACTGCCGTAAGTTTGTCGTCGCCCTTATCTATTAAACTAGACCCTGGGCTGACCCCCGGCTATGAAGATGCCATCCTGGTAGCCTGGACCTCCCGAAACTCAAACAACGTGGGAACCCGGTCCGTGTCGGCCGCCGTGTATAATGTTCGTCTACATCCCCTCCGTGTTCATGCCCGGTGCCTAGCTATTTATAACCACCACTCGTCTTAGATGGCCGTCCAAACGGGCAACATCATCGGCAACTTCATCTATCGAGACGACGACAAGCCCCTCTACCGACGCGGCAACGGCTCGCTGGTCGCCATCAACGTCCTCGCCATCTTCTTGTTCCTCGCCACCAAGGCATACTACATGTGGCGGAACCAGCAGCGCGAGACGATCTGGAACGCCATGACGGAAGAGGAGAGAAGGGCTTACACACGGGACACGAGACTCCAAGGTAGTCGACGGCTCGATTTCCGGTTTGCCCATTGAGGGTGGGGTGTAGTTTGGTTTCTGGTCTTGGGTAATCATCGAATCGGTGTGACAAAGGTTGGCAGTGGATTCAATCAGTGGGAGTATCGTAGCATAGCATTAGAAGTTGGTCTTGTTCTTTTATTTCGTATCGTGTTTCCGGCCATTCGTTTATACCTTATCCATGGACGAAAGGCAGTCCTTGGCCAGCTTCCGGACGAGCTGGGTGTTGACGCCCGTCGATCGGCCCACTTCCGTCTGGCCGACAATCATCCACGGGCTCATGTGCAGACCTTGCCCTCGGCGATGAAGGTCCAGGCGACGCAGGTGCCCCAGCGCTTGCCGTTGCACTTGGCGCGGCAGGCCTCGGCCGAGTCGGCCTTGCCGCTGTGCGTGTACTCGTCGAGCGCTCCGACGTGGTCCCAGTCCGCAATGATGGGCTGCTTCTCAAGCTGCTGCATCGTCGGCGCACCCTTAAGGCGCCACGTGTCCAGCCAGCGGGGCGGCGTCGTGGCCCGGCCAAAGACGTCGTGGACGGCCATCATGGCCTCGGGGGTCTTGATGTGGTGGAGGATGATGGGGTCGCACATGCGGTCGTGGCGGATCTTGGCGTTGGCGGGCGGCTCCCCGTTGAAGAAGCGGCTGTAGCCCTCCTTCAGGTAGAGGCCGAGCGCTGGAAGGTCTTGGTCACGGTGGTTCGCCCAGCAGGGTGGACAGCGACTTGATGTACGCCGCCTCCACCACGTCCGGGTGGCCGTTGAAGAGCAGCGACAGGGCCGGGCGCGACACGAAGACGGTGGAGCCGCCGTGGGCGAAGCGGCCGTTCCAGGCGCCGACGGCGTTGCCCACGTAGAGGGGCTTGCTGGGGTCGAGGTGGCCCAGGAACATCTCGAGCGAGGGACGAATCAGATAGGTGTCGTCGTCCGCCAGCAGATACCACTTGGCCTCGGGGAACGTGGTGTAGGCCAGTTCCAGACTCGGGATGAACTGGGTAGGTCAGCTTTAAGAACTATGAAAATAGCGGGGCAATGCTTCAATCAAATACCTTCATGGCGTCCATCTCCCAGCCAAACTCCTGGGCGACCTTGTCGGCAATGGTGTTGTACTCGTGCTTGAGCGCGCCCTCGAGCGTGGTGTACTTCTCGATGCGCGGGTGGTAGCGTTTCTGCTCCTCAAAGTTGAGCTTGTCCATGGCGCGGTGCATCGTCATGTTGACGACGTTGTGGACGACGACGGGCTCCCCCTTGGCGTCGACCATGGCCAGGTCGTCCGTGTCGAAGTCGGCGACGAAGAGGAACTGGTCAAAGTGCATGCCGCGCTGGATGAGGTCCAGCCAGCCGCGCATGCGGTGGCGCGTGCCGTAGCCGACTTGACGAGCAGGGCGACATCTTTGTTCAGGTCCACGGGTGCGGCAAGGGCGCCGTGTAGAACTTGGTGGTCAGGGTCGGGTCAATCACCGGACTGAGATTGAAGCGCGCCCAAAGACGCAGGAAGTGGTCGTTCGGCAGCAGGACCCATAAAAGCAAGATGACGACGGGCACGGCGACGAGGAGCTGGCGCACCAGTCGCACGCCCAGCCGCAACACGCCGGGCGCAAGCATGGTGTGTCGCGTGCGTGTTTGCGTCTGTCTTGTTTTGTTTGTTTGTCAGTCAGGTCCGACCGACTCTTTTTGTCTCTCAGGTACTTCTCTCTCTAGAGGTGGAAGCAGGTGGGACTTGGCAGCAGCGACAGCAACAGCAACACCAGCATGACGAGGGACAGAACTGGGGGGGACGTTTGTCAGTTTATTATTTGCCCAGGACCCAAGTGGCAGGCTAGGGGGGATTTAAAGAAGTACGTGTAGGGATGCAGCAAACAAGATGAAACGGCACAGCACGCACCAGCAAGAATGGGTTTTGGTGGAGTCCTGGTTTGATTGTCTTGGATTTGCCGTTCTTCTCGTGCTGCCTCGATCGCGCGTCGGTTGCTCTCTCATCAATCAGGCTGCGTGGTCGTGTGCCAATTGCCAATGCCAATGCTTACGCCCAGCAATTGATCCTTAGAGAAAAGCGAAACCCACTGTGCCCAAAGTGCTGTGCTCCGTGGTTGCAGGTTGCCCACGGCTGGTGGCACTAGAAGGCACAACCCCAGGCCTCTCTTCCATGGCTCCATGGCTTGCCTTGGCCTTGCCTTGGCCGCCGGGGGTGCTTTTGTGGGGAGCCTGACCCGGCAGCTGGGTGGGCTACCATCTTCAGTTGTTCCTCAATCCAGGCCATTGTCACCGAGTAAGCAAGTAGACAATCGAATGAGATTGATGGATTGAATTGATTGATGGCGATAATCATGACGATGGAAGTCGGATGTATGTAAAAGCCGTTGAGGTGAGAGTTTGGAGAGAACAAAGGAGTGCCAAATAGGTCGTGTGTCACTCCTGTCCCCCTGGGCTTGTTCCCGATGCAGCCTAGCCTAGCCGTTTGGTGCGGTGCGCTATTAGGTAGTGCATCAATCAGACCATTCGATCTGCAGACCGTTACTCGCCCATCAGCACTCTGAGTCTTGTCAGCATGCAGCACCAACGGCGGCTATCTACATGAACCTGGCTGTCTCGCCAGTACACCTGGCTACCGTGTCCCGGATCCCGTGTCACAGGCACAGTATTTTTCGCTTGTTCAGATATATTTCGCTTGTTCAAATGCTTACTGTTCTCCACATCCCAAGAGCTACGTCAGAGTCGGTCCGAGCCTCGAGCCCCACCACAAACTGCCAGCTTGCGCCAAGCTTTTCCCAATGCCTGTCGGGAACCGGTCGAGTCCTCAATGTGGCACGCCGGATGGAACCTACAGATAGTGTCGATAAGGCCTCTCGATTGAAGGCATGATGATGATTACGATGGAAAGAAGGAAGAATGAATTGAAACTGTCTATGTAGCACATCATTACCAACAAGCAAGGCCGGCATATCATGATCGACCGTCCGCCAAACTCCATGCTCCACACAACCCAACTGACGCGCGGCTCTTACAGCGCTGCAACCCTCCGCCTGTAGATCCGCATCAAGCTTTATCAATCTCGTCAATCTCTTGTATCTACCCGCCTAGGTAGCTCCGTCGTCCCTCGTTCCTCAACCGCAACCTGGATGTCGGTAAACCGAAACTCCTGAGGACCCCGTAGCCGACGTCGTTGTCGAACGGGTTGGCCTCGTCGTTGAGAGAAACTAAGATCTGCGCGCCGGGGATGACGTAGGTGCCCCGGTAGACCGTGTTGGGCTGCTCGCTGTACGTCACGCTGAAGGTCGCGTCCTTGCTGACGGCCGGCGTGTCCTTGTCCGGCGCCGGCTGCGAGAACGTCCACTGCATGTTGTCCACGACGTTGCCGGCCGCGTCCTTGCAGGGGGCCGCCGTCGGCCAGACGTAGGGCAGGGACGTGGCGCCCGACGACCGGCGTCTTGGGTCAGGCGGCACTCGAGCACCGGCGAGTCGGGCTTCGGGAGGGCGATCTTGAAGTGGTAGCTGTGTGCATGGTGTTAGCCAAGGAGATAGATGGATGGGTGAACCGAAATAAGAAGAAGCTTACTTGACATAGGCGCTCAGGTGCGGCTTGCTGGCTTGGAACTCGGTCACGGGCCAGTAGAGATCGCTTCCGGCATCCCGGGCGGCTATGGGGCTAGCGCCGGCGAAAGAGACGAGGCCGGCGGCCAGTGCCATCACCTTGTTGACCATGGTATCGGAGGGTTGTGATTGGTAGGTGAAATTAGGTAATTTGTTGTGCTTGGGGTTTTGAGTCGAGGAGTTGGAAGTGGTTGCTGTCTGATGCGCAGACTGAATGCACTGGTGATGCGACTGAGACATCCCCTTTTATAGTCGAGATCCCTCTTATAGCCGGATGGTGTCTGTTTCTGAGCTAAGACGCGGCTTGGGTATTAGTCACTGTCATCTGAATACGGGGAGTTATTGGCAATATGTTTGCACAAAGTCCTACTGCAAGTCATGCTTACGAACCCCCTTGCGAGGCTAGCTGAAATACGAGGTTCGGGAACGAGGCTCCAGAACGCCTAGGCGGCGACGGTTTGCCAAACATGCGTCATGTGCTGGGAGATCCCAACGGCCCATCGACGAACCACGTTGTTTCCTGGCGCCACCAAGCCACTAAAGCCCCTCAGCTGAAATCGAAATCGCAGAGCCATCTCTGCTATTGGACAAAGAGCCATCTCACTGCTCAGCCTCCGTATCGCGCTCCAAATAAGACGCAAAACTTGTCGTGGGACTTATGCCTGATTGAGGAAACCGCATAGTACTGTGGCTTAGCAAACTATTATCATTACGCCGTATCGAGATATCTAGTCTATACTAATGTTTAGTGAACCCTGTATGGAATCATCTTTGCAGGTCAGCTGCTGTCCTGCTGATGCAACGTTACCCCTTCAAACAGCCAAAGCAGAAAATCCATGCAAGGCTTGATGCGGAAGTGATGGCGCTGTCTATGTACGAGATTCCTATGTATCCCGGATCTAATCATTTACCCATGTAGTTTATACTGCGGTCTCGCAGTTTTCATTATCATCATCGTCATCATGCTCTTCCACCAGCGTACTCTCGTTCGGCGGGAAATGGGAGAATAGGAGAAACACCCATCCCGAGCACCGCAATGGCCTGAAAGGAGCAAACATGTGATCAGCTTTTGTATACCGCAAATTCAATAGGAAAGGGGGCCGGAGAAGTTCATGCTTACCGCGTTGCAGAAAAAGGTCAGATACGACTTGCCAACCTCGGACAGGGCGGCGAAGACGAAGCCGAACAGCCCAAGGGTGGCCAGGCGCGCAATGTTCTCTACGAGCGTCACGGCATTAAGCGCGTCCGCCCTTTGCGACTTGGGGCACATCTCGGTGATGACGCCCTTGGCGGCGGGCGCGGACCCCGACCCAAAGGGCAGGATGAAGGCGGCTGGTCACCAGGTCAGTCAGTCTCCATGTAACATGCCATGCCATTGCCATGACAAGCCACGTGCCCCGGTGGCTTGCAGACTTGCAGGCTTTGTGAACTTACCGATATACACGTGCCATCCCTGCGTGGCAAAGGCCGTCATGGCCGTCAGCAGTCCATCCACGACCAGGCTCCAGCGCAAGAAAAGCAGATCAAACTGCGACGCCAATTTTCTCGATGGCCGGATCCGCTATCTCGGGCATCGCCACCGGCTCCTCCTCGGCCTGGCCTGCCGACGGGGCTTCAAACTGCCGCGGGTCGGTAGGGATCTCGCCCGTCGGCGTTTCGGCGTCGCTGCTGCTGTTTGTCTGGACCGTGGGGTTCTTCTTCTGGATCGTTGCGCTGCGGGCAAACCACTTCCGCCCGGCCGCGATGATGGGGGAAGATGACGATCAGGAAGAAGGCGCGCATCAAGGCGTTCCCGGCCATCAGGTAGCCGTTGTCGGCCTGATCGAAGCCGAAACTCGGCCGTCGCGTACATCTGGATCAGGATGGGCGCATAGCCCGTTGCCACCTGATATTATCGTCAGCTCTTTCTCTCACAGTGGTATCATTGGAGATACTCACCACGGAAGATACCGCAGCAGAGGAAGAAAACGCCGTAATGCTTTCTGATCCCCACTGTGAAGCTGCAAACCGCTGTGGTGCCAACCTTGAGAGGCGCCAGAAAGCCCCAGAGACTCCATCGTCTTGGTCTTTTTGCCGTCTGTCAGAGACTCGGGCGAGATGTAGGGCAAGGCCGTGCGTGCGTAGACACTGGCAAAGCAGAACAGACAGAATGCCGCCAGGAACGGGCTCTGGATGCCGTACCGGGTCACCAATCATGCCTCCCACTATAATAACAGGTCAGGTCTCATCTCACTCTTGGAAAAAGGGGCCGAATCAACTTACCCCAGAGCCAAGACTCATGCCCAACATCATGCCTTGCAGCTTGCCAAAGAGAGCCGTCCGTTGCAGTGGCTCACCACCTCGCCGGCAATGGTGTTCACCACCAGACTATCCAACCACAAGTCGTCCCCTCGGTCCTCGACCACCAACAACACCAACACAGCACACTCACATGTAGCCCGCCGGCCCGCCAAAGACGGTAACCAGCTGCGTCGTCTGGATGATCATGATGCCGGCCTCGCCGCCCGCCTGCACGCCCAGGATCTGCAGCAGCACGCGGACGGCGGGGATGGTGGTCTGCAGCATGAGGGCCAGCCGGGCCCGTACCGCTTCACCAGCCAGCCCGAGAAGAACAGGTTCAGGGTTGCCGCAGAGGGTGGTGCTCATGCCCAGGATGGAGAACTGGGTGGCGGTGCCGGCCGCGATCTCGTTTGCGGCTGCACCGGTCCCCGACGCCCTCGAAGGGCGGGTTCTTGCTGTAGAAGACGTCGCATTCCATGATGTGGAACATGTAGAACAGGCTACATCATCACCATTAGCACTAATAAGAATCACGAGGTGAGGTTACATGATACGTTTGAGCGTGTGGGATTTGCAGCGTCATCGTCATGGCCTCGGCGTAAAAGCAACGTACGGGACCTGGGTTACGGAGAAGGACATGGTGATCAGGAAGCCGGCGAAGACGACCCGGTTGGGCGTGCTCCAGATCCGCGACCATAGTCTGGACACGGCATTTTTCCTCGTGTTCTGCTTGGCTTCCGGGAGCAGCGGGCCCGCTCGTCGGTGGCCGTCATGGCGTAGCGGCTGGGCGTAGCGGCTGGGCAAGGGAGATGGAAACTCGGGACCAAAAAGGGCAGGCTACTACTAACTACACGTAGCGAGAGTCGCAACAGATCGACAGACCAACAAAACTTGGTAGCAGCAAAGACGGAGACACCAAGAATAACCAAATAACAAAAACCAACACAGTACTTCGAGAATTGCCAGACAAATTGGAGGAGCGGTGGCCGGCGCGGCTGGAAAGAGCCGACAGGTTGGAGCTGCCGTATCTTGCCTAGCCTGGACCCCGCCAATGCTGATTGACCGTCTTCGGTTCGAAGCCGATGGCCGCGCGGTATCGGGGGAAAGACGCAGCCAGTCAGGAGCCGCAGACGCCTTATCAATGCAAGTAATGCTAGGAGCGAGACGAGTTATCCCCAGAGTTTCTATGCATAGAGCGTCGGCTCTGTGGAAGCTCCGATGCTGTCGACAAAGACCAAGTCGGCTGGAGGTGGGGCAGCATCGCCCATTTATTATTGCCCCTCCTGATCCCTCTGCCATCTGCCTCCCCGGCTGAAGATTACGCAATGCCGTTTATTGGAGCCGGCGTTGAGGCTGAAAAAGGTTGGCCAAAGAAATTGGTCACCACGGCGCCCCGGATCTCTCCACCTAGCCGCACTCCGCAGTCGGATGTTGTTGGACGGGAGGTGGTATGGCATACAAGTCGAGCAAGTTTTGGGTGGCAGGTGTGCCGGTCGACCGGGTCGAGAAAGGCTTCTTGCGCCCCACCTACATCATGTCCCTCTTCTTGCCGTCATCGTCTCAGTGGACAGCGATGGCACTGGCTGAGACACTCATGACAACGTGTAAGGAACGAGTTCTTGATTCAAGGCACATACCACTTATCACGGATATATACACGTATAGTACGAAGCAATGAACTGGTTATGGATGATACGCCTTGACGTTGCTGAACACATGGCTATTTACTTGGCTTACTGAGCGAATCCGCATGTATCCGGTTTAGTTTCTGATACAGGACGTAGTTACTATTTGTTTTTTAATTCTCATATTCTTGTTGTCTGATCTACTTGACGGTGTCAAGATGACACGTCGACAGAGCAATAGATCGGTCAGCCCATTGCATCGATTACCAGCGTGTCGGAAGAGTGGTTCACATGCGCGAGAGATGATGCAGTCAGCCTATGCGGTTCGGCAGCGTCGGGCCAATCCAGACGACGAGAAGGGACGAGAACGGGGAGAGGAAAGGGCTGGGGGTACGGTCTGCAGAGATGGTTGTACATGGAGACAAGCCGTCAGATCAGATGCCTTTCGCGGCTGCTCGTCATTGCCGGGTGCTGCACCAAAGTACACTGCAGCTTATGGACAACGAGGACTGGGAGAATGTATATCCCTCAGTACTGCCCTCAGCTTCTACATACTGCAATGCCATTTTGCAGATCGTTCCAACGCGAGCAATGAAAAGGTGTCTTCTGGAAACCAGATAAGGTCACGAGACCATACCATTCGAGGCGAAAGAGCAGAGTCGAATGGCGTCGAAGATCTGGCCCGGATGTAGCTTGTTGTTGTGTGGGGGGCAGAGGGGTCGAGGCAGTCTCGCAGTACTGTCGAGGGCTAGCATGGAGGGGTCGACTCTCGCTTCAACCCCTCACACCCATTTTACCCCTCTACAAGACCCTTCACGCATAAGAGTCCCAAACAGACCCTCCTCCCCTCCCAACCTCCATGGAACCTGGCCAAAAGCAATGCGCGTCACTGTCACCACGGCCGTGATTGGATGGGAACCTCGAGAAGAAGACTTATGTGTCAGGCGACGGAAAACTAATAAGAGACCCCGTTCGACTGGAGGAGAGGAGATGCAAGAGGCAAGCGTCAAGTATGACACAGCTAGCACTACGACGCTGTGTTTCGCTGCTGCCGGCTCACATCTATTGCGATCGACAAGAACACCCGGAATGAGGCGGTGGATGTAGATAACTAGATGTGCAGCAGTCGAAGGAACGCAGTAGCCGGAAGAGCTTCTAAGGGCACGTTGATCTTCATAGACCATTGAAAGTACCTACTAATAGATAGAGGGCTACGGGGACAGGAAGACTGTGTGTGACATGACCACCGAGCTGTCGTTTGCTCAGCCGAGGACGAGAAAAGAAAAGAAACAAAGGTCATCTGACTAGGCAGGGCTGAGGTGCTGAATCAGTCACCTTTTCTCACACCGGTTGCGATCTGACCTTCGACAGGTTCGACAGGCCAGACAGGCCAGACCCGATTGCCAATGGCAGGAAAATCCAGGTCCTGGCTAAAAAGGAGCGGCCCGTCCATGGGTCACTGGCGCATACGACAGATGCAGGCGCAGAGTCAATCTCGTATGTCTATCCAAATCGCAATGCCACTTTCATTACGTGATGCTTTCCAATATCGACAAGACGCAACGCTACAGGCTTGTCCCAGCTCCGGGTGCCGACTGGGCATGTACAAAGTCCGATAGTAGAAAACCCGAAATGGTGAAGCAGCAACAATACCATGGCCAGCAGAGCCGATCTTAGCGAGAAGCGAGGCACCGGCTTCTGCTCATCCGCCAGTCCAAGTTCACTGCTATTTTGTTAAATACCTCCTAGAGTCAGGTGGGATTGCGCTCTAGCTCAAGGCCTAGCCCGGACCCGCCCATCAATCACTGACACCGGCTGACAGTTATCCTACAACTAATGGAATTCTGTAATGGATAACTGCACAATTGCAGAGCGATTTTTATTATTATTTTGATTGACATATGCACTGCATATACGTAGTCATATACTCATAGTGCGCAGGAAAGTGCAGTTTCGGGCCGGCCACCACACACCGTATGTAAACACAGCTTTGCGGTGGCAGCTGAGATGTGACAGTCCCAAACCCGTGGGCACGCGACCCGGACGCTAAGGGACGGAACCAGGGATTCTTGTCGACTGCAGGTGTACTCCGTGCGGCTGTACCTGACGTGTTTGGCATGGGAACATTGAAGGAGTCGCACTCGGTCAACTTCCTAGATGAAGCCAGCGATTAGCTCCCACCTTGGCAATCTCGGCTGTGGCAGTTCGATCATTTCCACGGGAAACTTGGGGAATATCGTAGCAGAAGAACAGGCCGGTGTGTGAATCTGGTCAAGCTCGAGTTGGGCCGGAAGTTTTCACACATGGCGAATTGGAGCCCAACCCACCGACGGGCTTGCTAGCTTGGGCGCTTCGCTAGAGGCCTTCCCAGTCGCCTATCAGACTGGTTCGAATTGTCATAATGAAAATAATCATGTCTCAGTCATGGATTGACCCAACAGTATCGTGTCCAGATGCCGGAGAAGAAAAGGCGTATTTGGTTGGGTACTACTGTCTGTCTTCTTTGCCGGCCGGCTTCGAGATCTAGACGAGGCCTAGAAGGCTGCATCGCGGGCGCGCGAGGCGTGAGGCGTGCGCCTGGATCTGGGGATGGGATGGCATCCATGTCGTGTCTTACCATGGGGGTGAGGTTCAAACGGCTGGTGTTAGGGCGAGGTTACTTTGCTTGAGCCAACTGGGCATAGCGCCGGAAGGCATTTGCTGTGCCTCTGCCTGTCTGCTGCGTGCTCTCTCTTTTTTCCCTCCTCAGTGTTGTTAAGCGCTTGCGATGGAGGACCCATAAGGGCCCTCTCCCTCTCTGGGCTCGCTCACCGCAACTTGATCGTGCCAATTTCCCCTCTACGCATGTGCACCATGGATGCACTAGAGGCCTTGGAGGGGCCGAATATCCAGCCCGCAACGGGCAGGGCAGTGCCGTGCTATCGACAAAAGGGACAAAACACCGTTGCATCGAGGGGTCCGCGGCGAGGAAAAAGAAAAGAAAAAGGAAGGCCAACAAGACTTCAGACTTGGATGGCATCAGGTTGTCAGGTTCTGGAAGCCGGATGCGCAGATCGGTCAATCGATGCGTGCATGCGTAGTTGTACTCGAGAAGCCTACTGCCTACATAAATCGGACATGTCCAGTACCCAGTGCCAGTGCCAGTGCCAGATCAAGCCCGATCAGACCAGACAGATTAGACCAGACTTGAATCGTCAAGCCCGTCGCCGTCGCCGTCTAGCCTTGGTCTTGGTCGATTTTTAAGCACAGGCACCGGCACTAGACTTGATTGTCCATCCCAAAACCCCCCCTCCAGTACTCCTCCTGCTCGCCCAAAATCTCCCCACCACTCCCTCTCGACCATCGGGATTCCCACAGTACTTGGTGTTTGATTGATTGATTGTTGATTACTTAAAATCATCCTGGGGCCACATCCCACATTATTCCTCTTTTTATACCCGCCTGCATCTTGCCTATTCTGCTGATCTGCGCCTGACGAGTTGACGACCGACTCGCGTCGCCGCCCATCTGACCGAAGCAGCAAGCAGTAACCGAAGAACAGGGTCCAGGAATACTGCCAGGAAGAGGATTGCAAGTCAAAGTGACAGACGTCAATCAATCAGTCAGCCAGCCAAACCGTCAGATGGCCTGGTTTTGATCCAATTGATCTGCCCTCATCTCACCCGTCCTCTCGGGTCGTGCTGCAATCTGCCATCCGTCGGCTGCTGCATTTCTCTCCATCTTCTACAACCGACAATCAATCGGTTGGTTGGTTCAGCCACCCACTCGTGCATTGTCGTCATCACCTCGCATCTCCCTCTGCTGCAAGTCACCACCCAAGCCCGATACATCAATACGTACATACGGCTGCCCCATCGCATCGCATCGCATCGCTTGTCGCGACCCTCTCCGACAGCTAGTTATTAGTCAACGAGACTACCGCCCGGGACTAGCCCAACAGAAGATTCCTCGCGGTGGATCAGCAAGCCTTCTTTTGCGGGTATCGGGTGCCGCATCCTTCTTCAACGGCACTGCAGGCGCATCCTCATCTTCGGTCCTTTCCCGTCGCTTTTCTCCAGCCCTCTGGTCCTGGTCCTGGTCTTTTGTCTCTCACGCACACAGGCATCCCTTTGCACGCATTCCTGCACGCATCAACCTCGGGTCGCTTACGTCAATCTCCATCTCACTTTTGCCCGCCCCAGCCGTGAGAGCGACGGAGACGCCCGCGCCAGCACCGCCCTTCGCCTGCTCAAACCCGCTCACCTTCAACATCTGCGCCCCTCTCCGTCCCCGAATCCAGAACCAAACCCCGTGACACTGGAATACCCCAGGCCCTATCTAGCAACCGTTCGTGATGGGTTCAGCTATCGGTTTCTCTACTGCCATGGTAGAGGAGCGCTAAACTTGCCGGCGCCATCTTCACTTTTGTCTGACCTGGACTGGACCTGCCCAGGAGTGAGCTGCGACTTGCTCTACCTACCCTACCTACTCACTTAGTTGCCTACACTCCTTCTTCTTTCGTCTTCCCTCGATTGCCACAGCGAGGCGAGCGGCGCTCAACACCTGCGACCTCACCATGTTGGGCAAACTGTTCAACCTGACGTCCTCTACTAGTACCACCCACCCCCCGCCAGCATCTCAAGCGCCTCCGTCGCCGTCGCCCGAGTCGGTCCAGGAGGAAATTCACACCCGCAGCCTGCTGTTCCCAGACACGCAGGCCCTTCACCACCGCCAAGACCAGGTCTTTCCCTTGGCGGCCGGGCCCTCGCTGCCGCTGAGCTCCCCAGCAGTTTCGACTACGATGGCGAGATCGACCTGGACGTGCGCGATGTGCGCGTCGTCGTCATGCAGGACAGCCTGGGCTCTGTCAACCCGGCCCTCATCTTCGACAGTCACCCGGGCCCGGCCGTGAGTGACAGGCCGCCCACCGCCCATGGATACCCGGCAGGGTCGGCGCAGGAACGCCGGAACCCGACGTCGCCCAGGAAAACCAGCCTCAGCTATTCGCGGCCCATGGTCATCCAGCCCGAAAGCCCCCAGCCGCGCCAGGGAGCCTTTGACCGGAGGCCGTCGGTGCAGTCCCGGCACTACCACCACGTCGAGTCGGACACGCAGCGGGCGTCGCGGGAGTACCGCGAGGAGATTGCCAACTTCACCAGCTGCATCTTTGCCAACTCCGAAGTCATGTCCTACAAGGGCACGTCGACCAAGGTCCACATCGTCCCCACCGAGTCCAAGTCGGACCTCTCGATTCCCTACGTGGGCGACGGCAAGGGCTCCATGGGCCGCTCCAGCATGCGCTCCAGCAAACTGGCCCAGTCCTTCACCTCCGAGTCGGCCTCGGCCGCTTTCGAGGCGCCCAGCCCGTCCCTCCGGCCCCTGGAACGGAGAAAGGTCCTGATCACCGTCTCTTTCCCGTCAACCTGCCCAACGACGAGATAGAAACCCCGGCTTCGGCCACGGGTCCTACCCCTCTTAGCGCCACTCCGAGGACGGCGGCTTCCCCTTCCCCATATCCCCCGACGAGTCGGGCCCCAAGAAGAAGAAGCCGCAGCCCAAGCAGAAGAGGACGCCGATGTACGCGGTGGCCCTGGTGCTGCACCTGCCGCCCAGCACCCCGACGACGGGGTCTGCACCCACCAAGCCCGTCTTCAAGGGCCCCAGCTCCTACTCGGAGAACGACTCGTTCCCCTCGTCCTTCAACTCGACGCGCCGGTCCGGCTGGTCCATGGCGGGCTCGGGGCTGGGCGCCGAGTCGTTCGACACGGCCTACAGCGACGGCGGCGAAGACGGCATGGACGCCATCACGCAGCACTGGGACATCATCATGCGGGCCCTCACCCACCTGCAGTCCGTCGTGGCCACCATGCTGTTCCCCATGCTCAAGGCGGTCGACTACTCGTCCCCCGAGCCCTTTCACCCCAACCTCCCGGCGCAAATTGCAAGAACGCCGTCCGTCAGCACCCACCGGCGGGGCTCGACGGCCTCGCAGGCCAAGCCGCCCAAGACCAACGCCAAGCTGGTGACGCTGCCGGCCAACTGCCTGATGCAGGAGACGGTGCTGGGCCGCGAAGTGGACGCGGCTCGAGTCCGGATCGTGACGGGTCTCCGTGCCACCCGCGTCATCACCGGGCAGGGTCGCTGGGGCCCCTGGCGGGACGAAGCCAGGTGGGTTGCCAAATGGGCGGGCGGCAAAGAACAGGGCTCATTCTTCTTCACTGCTGACTGGATTCCTGGCCACGCACAACGACTGGCTGCAGGCTCTGAGTCCCGTCTGGTATCGCCGGCGCTACTATCAGCAGCAGAAGGGCCGAAGCGAGGAAGACACGTCGCTACCCTGCCGGACCATCGTCGTGTCTAACGACAAGATGGTCGCCCGTCGTCTCATCTTCTTGCTGTCGGCCTTTCTACCCACGAACCAGCAGTTGCCGTCGGTGCGATCGTTCCGACCCACGACATCGGCCTCGTTTTCCCACTCGCCCCCCGTCGTCGTGCCCATCCTCAAAGAAGAGGTTCTGCGCCGCAAGCTTAACCGCACCAAGCCATATCACCATGCCCCGGGGAGCTTCGCACGGCCGCAGCTTCAGCATCCAGTCCCAGGCCACTACCCGATCCGCCACGGGAATCCCGGCGCAATTGGCCCACCTGAGCCTCGACACGCAGCAACACGGACGACGCATGTCGGATGCTACCTTCCGACACACGACGCTCCCCATGCCGGGCAACGACCTGAACACGCGCAAGAGCAGCGCCGCCACCACCAACACCATCACGCCCGATGCCGCCGTCCCCCACTTCTCGTCTCTGCACCGGGCGGACACGCGTCGCAGCAACCGGCCCGGCAGCAGCGGCAGCACGGCGGCCGACGACCTGAAGCGCACTCTGCGGCGCGGCGACAGCATCAGCGAAGGCAACACTGCCGAATCCCGCAGCAGCCGGGGCTCCAACTGGGGCAGCGTCATCAGCACGCTGTGGAACGCGCGGCGAAAGGGCTCGACGGCGTCCATCACCCAGACCACGCTGGACCTGCCGAGCGGGAGGCCCAGCCCGCTCCCCTCTCCCCTCATGCCCAACACGAGGCAAGGCCAAGGGCACGAGAGAAGGCTATCCGAGACGGCCGAGGAAGAGGCGCCGGTGCCAACCGTCTCTGTCGACACTTCCCCCAAGAGCAAAAACCCGCAGCAGCAGCAGCAGCAGCAGCAACACCTCGAGCCGGATTCGAGCTGCTCTCCCAAAACCTCGTCGATGGACCATCAGCCGGAAACGCCCAAGAACAACAAGGCGGAGCGCTCCGACTCGGCGGCCAAGCGGATCCCCGACCCCATGGGCGCCTTCGAGTCCCCCGTCAAGACGACCATCAACTCGGACGACGGCGTCATCGACGTGGACATCCAGTTCCCGGACTACCTGGCCACGCTCGACTCGGCCGTCAGCTCGCCCTCGAGCAGCGGCTACCTGTCGACCCCGGCATCGGCAGTGCCATGGACAGCTTTGGGCATCTGTCCCGCATCGCCATCGACGGCGACGCGCCGCTGAATGTGGCGGGCTGGCTGCAGCAGTACCATCGCGACTTTGCGCTACAGGCCGTGGCACCACAGGCGGATCTGCTCGACAAGGTGCGCGAGTCGCTCATGGCGGAGCCCACGCCGCCCGTGTCGCTGCAACAGCTGCAGCAGTCCGAGTGGCCGCCCACGGAGCAGTGGGTGGATGTCAGCAGCGCCATCATCGCCGACACGACCAACTTCACCATCAAGCGGCTGTCGTACAAGCGCCTGATCAAGCCCAAATATTCCCCTCTGGATCGGGGCAGTGGTGGACCGACGCAGCATCAGCATCTCTCCAGTTCCGGCGGCGGCAGCGGCGGCGGTTATCCCTTCAGCTCGACGTTGATGACGCCGGCGCTGTCCCCCTATGAGCAGCCGCTGAACGAGAAGATCGAGGAAGAGGTTTTGGTCTCGCTCGACGAGACGCTGATCGAGGCCATCGAGAGAGTGGTCGCCCTGCCGCAGAGCAGCGAATCCAAGGAAACCCCGTCGGCCACGTCGTCACGGTCCGCCAGTAAACGGCGAGAGCGACGAGACAGCGAACTCTCTTCGGACCAACAGCAAGGTTATGGTTATACCGCCGAGATGGCCGCACCACCCGCCGCTTCGATGGCGGAAAATGTCCAACACCCCCGCCCCAACAAGAGGTACCCCGCGCCGAGTGTAAGGCGGTCGTGCTGGGCACGTTGGAGGGGATCATCCAGGACGTGGTGGACCAGCGCGAGAAGGACGCCCAGGGCCAGAGCGGCCATCCGCCGCCGCAACCGAGGACCAAGGAGAGTGTTCTGCGGACGGCGATTCGGGGCTGGCTCGACACGGTCGAGCTCGGAGACGCGTGAACCGTCGTCGCCGATTGAAAGGCGTATTCCCTCGAATCAACTCATACCATACCAAACAGGTGCCAATGACGGGCACCTTGTACCACCACCGCCACTACTTTCCAAGTCCTCTCGAGCCGAGAGGCCAATCATTTACCATATGCATTGAGATACCCCCACAAGAAGTACTATTTTAGTTTTTGTTTTCTCGTTTCTTTGCTACAGCAGGGGCTGCTTGTCTTTGTTTCTTCGCCGATCGTCAAAGGCAGGAGGAGGTTGACTTTGGACGACGCAATGAGTGGATTGATGTCTTTTTTTTTCTTCGCACAGCATGGCGTTTTGGAAGGAAGCATTTCGATATTGTAGTTTTTGGGAAAGCCTTACATGTATAGAAGAGGGGGCGGAAGATAGAACAAGGAGTCAGCCGATTGATGTTGATGCTTGAAATGAGAACAATTTGATTAGAACTACTGCTATTTCTTTATGATATGGAAACCCGTCTGAACTCAATGCAGAATTCCAGCGATTTACGTAGTTGCTACAAGATGTTTGCCATGGCACCATTGCCGGTGAAACGAGTTAAGTTTTCGGCGTGATCATGCACGATGGCTCGCATAGTCAATGCGCAACGTGATGAGTTGCTACGACCGACAACTCTTAGGAATGCAGGGTCCTAGCTGGCTTCAGTCGCATTGGTGTCACTAGCAGTAGCCACCTAGAACACAGTGCCTAATGATGTCGCTTGGCCATGTACAGAGATTTGAGACTAGATCATCCTCGTATCAATACCGTCGTCATCCCCATTTCCATGCCTATTCCCATTCATTCGGCGCCTGCACAGCACTTAAGACCCTCGCAGAGCTTGCCACACACGATCTGGCAGCACACCGCCCCGTTTTCCTGCTCCGGCTTGATCGTCGGGGCCGGGGAGGACGACGACACGAGGGTCGTGGTGGTCGAAGACGACGCGGGCGTAGCAGGGGGAGGAGCCACAACTTCTGGCTGCAGGGTGGTGGAGTGGATGCCGTAGGCGTGCAGGCACTCGTTGACGGTCCGGGCCCGCCGCATGAAGTCGGCCACGGTGTCGTCGGCGCTCACGACGACGTGGGCCGAGGCGACGGCTTTCTGCTGGTCGAGGCGCCAGATGTGGAGCTCGTGGACCGAGTCGATGCCGGGGATCTGTTGGGGAGGGGGTAGGTTAGCGGGGTGCGTCGCGGTCGAAGCCAGTTAGACATAGGGAGAGAGGGGTACGTGGAATCGAGTGAGAGACACAGGGATGGGAGGGGAGGGACAGAGATAGAAAGAGAGGACATGCCTTTTCCAAATCGTGCTTCACGTCGCCCACGTCCACGCCGCCCGGGGCGCTCTCGAGCAGGATGCGGCCGCTGTTCTTGACCAGGGGCAGCGAAGACAGCAGGATCATGACGGCGATGCCCAGGCCCACGCCCGGGTCGGCGTAGAAGCGCGCGTCGTAGCGCGTCGCCCGCCAGATGACGAGGGCGGCCACGATGACGCCGACGTTGTTGAGGGCGTCGCCGAGGACGTGGGTGAGGGCGCCGAGCATGCCGAGGTCACGCTGGTGGTGGCCCTGGCCCGCGGATAACGGCAGTTTGTTGCTGGCGAGGGTGTGGCGGTGGTCGGCGTGGGCGCTGAGGATGGGCTGTTGGGGCGACTGGGGTTAGCCTACAACTGCTCTGTTTGGCGTCGAGGAGCAAAGGGGATGGCAAGCCTACCGTCAGGGTTCCGGAGGTATCCGTACTCGGAAGTCCGGCTTCATTGTCCGGAGGGGGACTGGCTGCCAGGCCGTGGCTTGGATGGGCATGATGGCCCAAGTCGTCATGGTGGTGGTGGCCGTGGTGCTCGTGCAGAAGAACCGCGCTGAGGACGTTCAGGGCGAGGCCGACGCAGCCCATGATCAGGATCAACTTGGGGTCCTCGACCTCTGTGAGATGCGCGTTAGTGAAAGTACACATACATGATGGATTGGAGACCCGGTCTACTCTTCAGGGATATGAACCGCTCAATGGACTGCAGGAAGATGGAGACGCCCAGGGCCAGGAGGAACACGCCGTTGAAGAAGGCCCCCAGGAGAGAGGCGCGCGCCCAGCCAAAGGAGAAGCCCGACGGCGAGTCGGCCTTTTCGGTGACCTAAGAGGGGGGAAGTCAGTTGGAGATGTTTGCCCACAGTTGTTTGAGTGAGCGAGGGAATGGGCGATCAAGGGAATGGGTGTAAGCTAAAGGGGTGACTTACGATGACCGCCACCAGAGCAACAACGAAGCCGATGAGATCGTTCAACTGGAGTAGAAATGTTAGATTAATAACAGCCCTGGAATCATTTGTTTCCAGTGGCGAGTAGACGTACATAATGGAAGGCATCAGCAAGCAAAGCCAGCGATCCAGTCATAAATGCAACTGCAGCACACATGGAGGTCCGATTAGTCAGTGTCTTCCGACATTAGATTCACAACAGGCGCCATACCAATGATCTCGGCAACAAAGAACGAGAAGGAGATGGCAATGGTTCCCATTAGCTTCTGCTTGGAAGTGAGTTTGATTCCTGCCATCGAGGAAACCGTGTCGACCCAACCTGCCAGGGGATCAGGATCGGGATTAAGAGAGGGGTGAAGATATTTCGGGACACAAGAGCGAGATAGATAGTACCAGAGGCGGCGGATCAGATGCAGCTTTTACAGGACCAAAGACGATTGTGTAACTAGGCAGAGGCAAACAAACACAGGTATGCGCATCGGTCACACTGGATGAACTGGCAACCGGCCTTTGGGAGAAGCGAGTTGGGGCCGAGGCGAGTCAAGAACCGGGTGATCTGTTGCCAGAAGTTGCTGCTCCTGTTGCTATTTACTTATTTACTCTGGACTGCTGCTGCACCTCCGCGTCCCAGGCGCGACCTGCCTAAGGTTCCTGACAGCTAATGCAATGCAACGGGATGTCGGGATACAGCTTACTGCCGTAGGCTGCTACTACTGCCTGCCGGTTGGTTTGCACCTCAGATGGCGAGTATGCGAGACTTGACGGCCACGAACAAAGAGAAACGGCGGTTCAGTGCAGCTTGGGACGAACCAGGCGTTGGATGCTAGGTAGCTGCGCTCCCTTACTTTTTGGCCTGACACGACACAAGACAGCAGATTCAAATGCTGCCTGCCGTTGCTGTCTTGGGCGGCACCTTGCAGTAGGGGAGGTCCATGTCGCACGGATGGAACGCGGGCAAGCAAGATCAAGCAAGCAAGCAAGATGATGCTCCAAGAGCTTTGGAATATGTGTGCAGCATTGAAGCTATTGGTGGTGAGTCGCTTAGCAGCGTAGCTGATAGGGCCTATCAATTGCGGTAGAGTGGGGTGGCCGTCGGGTGCAGTCAACGAGGATTGGCCTCGGCATGTGCCTGGAATAAATGTCGATAGGATCTGGAGAACAAGATTTTCCCTTCTGAAAAGAAGAAAAACCGAGGTTCCCTATCTAGATCTGTCTCAGATTAAATCTGCGATTTGCTTTGCTTTCCCCAGGGGCCGGGCTCATTCAGACTCGAAGGCCTATGCATGCGCACTACTGGCAGTCATGACGACGGAGGGTCTGGCCCGGCCCTGCAGAGTCAAGCCGTCATCACCCACCGCCGTAGACTGCACCGCCAGCACTTGGGTGACCGCCCCATGATCCAATCAAAGCATATGCGTCTGGTATAAGTGCCCTCCGTTTCAGCCATGCACGCTGCAGCTCGTACTCTATATAATAAGAGTAAGAGAACGGGAAATTCATTGCATGACTGTGACGCAATGACTTCTTCTATCCAACGTGGACTCAAGCTTGCCGGCCAAGCAAACCTCCGTTCTGTTATATCTCGCCCGAGTCTACGCTGTGCATGTGCCAGAATCTCTAGATATTCAGCATCGACGCCAAGCCAAAGAAACCCCTCAGACACCAATCAGTCCAGCATCACTTCTAGTTACTCAACAGCATCCGCCGCCATGGACGCCATCAAGGTATGACCACTATTTGTCTGCAACCATACTTCATAAGGACTGACCCTGTGATGTTAGAACACAATCGGCGAGAACTTTGGCGGACCAGCACAGAGCCTGTCCACACACCAGTTCAAGTTGTCTGACGTCCCGGACCTGGCTGGCAAGGTCGCCGTCGTCACCGGTGGCAGCGAAGGTATTTTATGCGCTCATGGCTTCTCTTTTCTCGACAATGATCCGGGCAACTAAAAAAACAGGCATCGGATATGGATCCATCCACACGCTACTAGACCACAACATCTCCAAGGTGTACATCTTGTCCGTCTCCCAAGAGGTCGCCCAGGGCGCCAGGGGGGCCATTGCCAAGGACCTGGGCGAGGACGCCGTCAGCAAGACCCAGTGGTTCCAGTGCGACCTGTCCGACTGGAAGCGCGTCAAGGAGGTGTGCCGAAGAAATCACAAAAGACACGGACCGGATCGACATCCTCATCAACAACGCCGGCCGGGGCATCATGACGTACGAGCTCACCGACTACGGCGTGGACCGGCACATGGCCGTGAACCACTTCGGCCACGCCGTGCTGACCTCGCACCTGCTCCCGCTCCTCAAGTCGACGGCGGAGAAGACGGGCGAGACGGTGCGCATCGTCAGCCTGTCCAGCAACGCCCACCAGGGCGCCCCCAGCGACACCCGGTTCGCCAGCCTCGAGGAGCTGAACCGGGACCTGGCCCCAACCCGCAGTACGGACGCTCCAAGCTGGCGGCCATCCTGTACGCCCGCTACTTTACCCGCCGCGTGACCGAGGCCGGGCACCCCCGCGTGCTCATGAACGCCGTGCACCCGGGCTTCGTGTCGACCAAGCAGAGCACGCACGACATCCACGAGCCCTTCCCGATCCTGGGCTACGGCGTGTCGACGGTCATGGAGCCCTTCAAGAAGTCCCAGTCCGAGGGCTGCGTCTCGAGCATGTTCGCCGCCACCCAGACCGAGAAGGGCGGGCAGTACATCTGCCCGCCGGCGGTGCCTGAACCCGGGACTGCCATGGCGCAGGACGACGCGCTCGCCGACCAGCTGATGGAGCTGACGAGGAAGGTGGTCATGGAAAAGGCGAATGTTTCCATTGACCACGGCATCGACGTGTCGCATTGATGCAGTATATACCTAATCGTGTAAAATATTGAAGCAATGGATATGTACTTGTCTTGAATTCTTGAATGCCCATACTCATGCCTGGAGTTGCATACCCACTGCTGATGATCCTTGAAAACCTGGCTTACACTGCTGTACAACCTCGATCTAAAGCAGCTAGAAGCTGGTGCCGAGGTCGCTGGAGCTACCCACTAAAAATGGCGGCAGGGGTTTCTGCCCGCCGTCCAGTGCAGCTTATCGCTGATAAAGGTCGACCCGTCTGGACAATTGAGCAAATCACAATTGAGCGCCGACTTACCTTCCAGCAGCTTAATACCGCCAACAAGGCAAAGCACCTTCTCTACAGCTGCCTCGGACATGCTTGCGATTCCGATCCATTCTTGCCCCTGACGACGCCCTTCGGATACGAGTCCCACCAGGATGAAGAGGCTATCCGACATCGACTTGGGTTAGTCAAGAAACGGTCCCAATGTCGCACAGCCACAGCAACAGCACCAACAGCACGACGTCGCCGACGTCGTCGCGGCGCGGGCCCCTGTCGCACCTGCGCCAGCTGAGCCGGACCAGCTTCGACAAGGTCTCGCTCGGCAGCCACGGCAGCGGCCCGCGCTCCCCCGACACCGTCTCCGTCTCGAGCAACTCCACCGTCCGCAACGGCCCCAAGCGCATCGCCCCGCGAACCTGCACCGTCGCCATCAACGAGTCGCTCATCCCCACCCGCGACGAGGTCCTGCTCAACCTCGAGCTGCTGGGGGGCGACATCAAGCCCGGCAGCCTCATGTCCATCGTGCCCGTCAAGAGCGACCAAGACCGAACCGCCAGCTCCAACTATGGCTCCACCAAGGCCTCCCTGCTGCTGCACCGGACCAACACCGGCGGCGGTACAGGCGGCGCATCTGACGACCCTTCCAAGGACCCCAACAAGCGCTACATCTTTGTGGTCAAGGACATGTCCAAGGAGGTGCGCGCGCGGAACCCCGCCATCGAGGTCCTGGTCGCCAAGCACGTCGGCGATGCGTTTGGCATGCGGAAGGGCACCCAGGTGACCCTGGCCCCCGTCGACGACGAGGCGCCCGCCGTCGAGGCCTCGCACGTCGAGCTGACGTTCAAGGACATGTACCTCTCGCGGTCCGACATGTGGCGGCTGGCCGTGTCGGACCTGGCGGACCGGACCGTCTACAAGGGCCAGATTGTCTTCTTCATGGGCACCATCAAGGCGACGGTGGCGACGGTGTACGTGGACGGGCACAAGGCGCCGTCGGCCTTCTTCGGGCGGCACACGCGCCCCATCTTCCGCAGCGAGTCGGCGCGGTACGTGCTGTTCATCCAGATGGCGCGCGAGATGTGGGACTTCGACTCGGACGGGTCCGGCGAGATCATGTTCTACAAGGTCGTCAACGGCTTCCTGCCCGCCCTCTTCAAGAAGTGGGCCATGCTGCAGGTCAAGCACCTCGTCACCATTGTCCTCTTTGCGCGCGTCGAGTACGACACGGGCATCAACACCAACCTCTCCACCGACGCCCTCGAGGACGACTTCTACACGGGCTACCAGACCTTCGGCGACCGCCGCCCCTACAAGGACTTTTACCGGGTGGTGGTCAGCGAGATGGCCAGCGGCGAGTGGACCACCATCCTGCACCAGCTGAAGCGCGAGTTCAACATCTTCCGCAAGGACATCAGCCTCTTCCACCTCGAGGCCCGCGACGACACCACCCCCGTCGACGCCTCCGAGGATAACGGGGCCGCCTCGTCTAAAGCCGGCGCCGCGGCGGCGTCTCGCGTCAAGGCGCACTCGTCCCTCGCCATGTACGGCAACTTCCTCGAAGCCATCACCATGGCCTCGTCCCAGTACGCCACCGATTACATCGACCGCGACCTGCTGCGCACCGGCATCTCCATTGCCGTCATCAGTCCTGGTTCTGGCGTGTTTGAAGTCGACTACGAGAACCTGCGACGCACGACGGAGGCGCTGGTGGGCAACGGGATCGGCATCGACCTGATTTGCATCCCCAAGATCCCCCTCCATTCCGTCCCGCTGTTTCGCTACCGCAACCCGCACTATCTCGGCGCCAACCAGCAGTCGCGGACGAGAAGCCGCGACAGCACCCCGAAACAGCCCACGCCTCTGGTGGGCAGCTACAGCACCATGACCGAGTCCCTGTCGCCGTCCCGGCTGGTGGAGGAGTCCGGCAGGCTGGCGCCGCTCAATCGACTCCAGAACGAGGAGTGGTCTTTTGCCTTACCCCAGTGGCTACACGTCTCGTACTGGACGGGCAAATCCGAAGATGCCCTGTCGTACCACGGAATCACGCTGTTCGCCCCCGAGCATTCCAACAAGGACATGGAAGAGGAGGAATTCACCATCCGGTGCCGGCTCTACGACTTGCAGATGAGGAGCGTGCTGGAGACCAACGAGATCGAGACGCCCCCGCTCCATACCGACCCCAAGTACCCGGACCCCTCGAGGTTTACCAGCAGCGTCGGACACTCGTCTAGCAACCTGCATCCCACCTCGACCCCATCATCGTCGCACCATCATCACCATCGCAAACCCGCCGATGGGCTGTACGACCCAGTGTACGGACTCCAGAAGTTTGTGCCCGAGAGGCTGACCAAGTCGGGCGAGAAGTCGTTGTGGAAGGAGCTGCAGGCGTTCGACGAGTCCCGCGCCCGGCTCCCTCCGACACGCGGGTTTCCACTGGCACCGAAAGCAGCGCACGACCTCCATCTCGATGGAGCCAGCCGGAGGCAGCTGCTGGAGGATACCGCCGGCTTGTTCGGGACTTCTCTGGGGGACAAGAAACACGATGTCTCGCTACAGATGCTTTCCTCCAGCTACAGCTCTACGACCCGTCCGGAACCAGCACAACCACAATCACAATCTACCGCCGAGGGCAGCACTGCCGAGCGGCGGCGGGAGTCTACGGCGGCGGCGACGGCGACTGCACCGCACTCCAGACTGCAATCCTCCGCCAAGGCCCCCAAATTCATGAGGCAGATCAGCCTGGGCCAGAAAGGCTTCGGCATTGCCGCGCCCAAGACGTCGCTGGCCGAAGTACGCACCGAGCACGTCAGCGCGCACCAGACGGCCCCCAAAACACCCACCCCGGCCAGGGTCATCACGCCGACGACGCCCGGCCGACCGTCCATCCAGATCAACTCGCCGCGCATAGCCCCCAAAGACAGCATGTCGCGCCTGATAGAGCGGTCGACGTCGAATGTGTCGCTGACGGACCACCTCCAAGAACTCACCCAGAACACCCCGAGCCGGCCCATCCTGATCAAGCCGGGCGCCAGCAACGACTCGGGAAGCCAGCTCCGATCGGGGTCCCATCTCGGAGCCGGGTCGTACATGGCGGCGGCGGGCGGGCGGTCGTCTCGATTGGACGAGGACCGCGATGTGCAGTTCTCCAAGGCGCTCCGGCAGGACGACCAGCAGAAGATGAACATCAACAAGCTGCTGGCGGGGGCCATGCCCGAGCTCCCGACGACGCTGTCTCCGACGACAGCCATGGCGCCCTGGCTCGTGGTGCTCAACCCCTCCAACCCCGACATCAACAAGGTCAACGACACTATTCTCTTCAGCCGGTGGCAGCACGTCTTCCCCCGCCCGAGCGAGATGCGCGTCATGCAGTGGAAATCCCTGTCGGCGCCCGCTTCCGTGCCCTTGACCACCGAGTATTTCCCCACCAAAGCACAGCTCGACACCGAGTTCCAGCGGCAGCCCTACAACATCGCCCAGAACCTGGAGGACGACCTCACCGAGGAGCCGAAGCTGCGCGAAGACTTCCTGCGCGAGCTCATCAGCGCCCGGTTCGCGCACGGCTTCCAGGTGGTGGTGGGGCCCAACGTGGCCAAGGCGTTTGGGCAGAAGCTCATGAAGATCGCCGACGTCTTTTCCCGCGACCACATGGTCGAGGACGGCACCAGCCTGTTTATGGGCGTCGGCAACACGATCCACCAGCTGTCCTGTGTTAACGGCACGGAAGTGGAGGTCAACATTTTTGTGAGGAAGCCGACCGAGCCTGCGCTGCCGGCCGACCAGCACTTCCGGACGTACAAGCCGGCCATCCGCACCTACATCGAGCCCAAGTACGAGAACTGCGAGATCGACATCCTCACGCCCAAGCCCGAGAAGAACTGGAACTACATCGACTCGTACCTGGCGGGGCACACGGACGAGATGACGGAGAACCTGCGCTTCTGGCGGGCCCGCTTCGTCCTGATCCCCATGAGCTCCCGGCCCTACTCCACCTCCAAGTCGCACCACATGGACAACGACGAGGAGATCCGGCTCGAGGGGATCAAGCGCCTCGCCCAGACGTGGCAGAAGAACCGCTACATGCCCCCGTCCGAGCGGCAGTTCCAGAGCGCCGGGCAGAAGAAGGCGCGGGACCCCAACCCGCTCGACATTGTCTACAAGACCGAAGACTCGTCGGTGGTGATTGCGGCCGAGATGGAGACGCTCCCGCTCTTCGAGAGCGTCGAGTCGACCTCGCGCCGGGGCCAGCTCGTCTCCAACCGCGAGCGCTTCTCCAAGTCCAACTTCAACATCTCCACCCTGGCCGAGGCCATCCAGCAGCCCGTCGAGAACGGCGGGGTGCGCATGCAGAACCGCCGGTGGCATCTCCGGCTGCACTACAACTGCTTCATCGGCTCCGACATGACGACGTGGCTCCTGGACAACTTCGAGGACCTCGAGAGCCGCGACGAGGCCGTGGAGCTGGGCAACGCCCTGATGGTCTACGACGACGAGCGGCCCAAGGACGGCGGCCCGCGGGATCCCCGAAAGGAGCGCGGCCGCGGCATCTTCGTGCACGTGGAGCGCCGGCACCCCTTCCGCGACGGACAGTACTTCTACCAGATCGCCAACGAGCTCGCCAAGCCGCACCCCGCCGGCTGGCTCAACATCCGCAAGAACACGCTGAACAACACCAGCAACCCGTCGGTGCCGTCGACGCCGCTGGCCGAGCAGACGCCCCGAGACTCGCCTCGCACGGGCCTGAGCGGGGCGTCGCGGCCGTCGTCGCTCCACGAAGACGCCTCGCCCACGTCGGGCGCCACCACGCCGACCATGTCCCTCCCCGGCGGCAAGCGGGCCAAGGTGGTGCTCAGCAAGATGATGAAGTACGACGTGGACCCGCGGCGCAAGTCGTACCGGCCGGAGCGCATCAACCTGCACTACGACCGGCTGCACAACCCGGACAACTGCTACCACATCCGCATCGACTGGATGAACGTGACGGCCAAGCTCATCGAGGACGCCGTCAAGAGCTGGGCCGCCATCGCCGCCCAGCACGGCCTGCGCCTGGTCGAGGTGCCCATCGCCGAGGCCTGCGCCATCTCGGACGTGAACCCGTTCCGCAAGCCGTACCACATCAAGCTGTCGCTGCCGCCGCCGACCAAGCGGCCGGTGACGTACTACGACCCCAACTCGTTCGCGCCCCAGAGCCAGCCGGGGCGCCACTACTACCAGAAGGCGCTGCTGCGCAAGTTCGACTTCGTGCTCGACATGGAGGCGGCCTCGCACTTCCCGGCCAACGTCGACGTCTCGTACTCGTGGGGCCAGCCCGACTTCAAGTACTCGCAGTACATCCACCGCTCCGGCATGGTCATTGTCGAGATCCGCGACGACGGCGACTTTTTGTTGTTGGCCAACCGCCTCTACAGCAACCGCGCCGCCGCCTTCCAGCAGGTCCAGCAGCCGCGCACCGAGCCCCTCGCCCCCAACGACCGCATCTCGCGCCTCCTGAGCACCGGCGGCGGCGGCGGCCACGGCAGTCTCATGTCGGAGCCCACGCCCATCTCGTCGCCCCTGTTCCGGCCCGTGCTCTTCTCCAACTCGACCTCGTCTTCGCAAACCGGCAATGGCGCATCGTCGATCCACCGAGACCGCGAACGGGAACGCGACCCGCCGCCCGTGTCGTCGCCGCGGCTGGGCTCCATGGCGGGGCGGCCGGGCATGATTGCGACGCACGGGGACCCCGAGATCCTGCGGGAGGCGCTGATGAACTTTTGCGCCGACGAGGAGGCCCTCGAGGCGTTTTACAAGGAGACGCTCGAGAAGGGGGCGGCCGTCAGCACGCCCGGGTTCGGGGCGTCGGGCATGGGCGGAGGGGAGTCGGTGGTTTCCGACGCGGCCATTCCGTCGCTGGGGCTGCCTCCGGGCGTCTTGGGGCTGGGTGAGCGGGCGGATTCTCGGGATTCCCAGCGGGAGTTTGGCGGGGGGCCGCCGAGTCTGCGGGTGGGGACGCCGGGCGTGGCGGGGGGGTCGCTGTTGCGGCGGGGGAGCGTGCAGCATCAGCATTACCAGTTGTGATACGATACTTAGCTAGTGTTCTATGACCACATCATGTAGGAGGCCTGATTTCCAGTGCCGCCACGAAAAAAGACATAGCCATGTGCTAGGATAGATGTACATGTACGATGGCGAAATGGTAGCGATGCATACCAATCATACTATAGCTAATGGCAAGTCTCACCTGTATATTTATTGATTACACGTCCTGGATACGCAGGTTGTGCATCATCAGTCGCGATATCTAGTAGCTGATCATGGAAGAAAATGCAGTTCGCCTAGATGTCTTGCGCCAGGCTGACTTCCATATGTACGTGTACAATGACGAATCTATGTTACAGACAGCTAGCATTTATGTTATATTATGCTGAAAACCAGGAATGCCATACCCATGAACCAGATGTCTGGAACGTGTGCAATGATGTAAGGCGTGGTCGGTACGAGGCACAATGATTTATAATTATGTTTGTACGATTTGACTATTCCACATGTACGAGAGAGAATCTGGCACAGGTGGATGGGAACTTTCCGGACTGGTGGATTGTGATACCTTATATAGTTATTCATGTCATGCAGCTATTTAGGAACTGGGTTTCCAGCGCCACAGTGGCACGTTTTGCATACCCGTATCCATGTACGATGATGCATCAGTAGTACGAATCACAAAGTTGCATGCACGACTTGTACGCCATTCCACGTATGTATACGAGATGCTGTACGAGTACGCATCCTTGGCATCGAGAAGGACTTTCCGGGCTGTGGGAAGCGGTCAAGCCTGAACTGACTAACTGACGGAGCACCAAGGATGGAAGAAGCATGGAAGCATTGGGCGGGGGTCCAAGGGGAATTCCACACATGGCCTGGCCGCGACATGTGTTACCCCTTGCGTGCCGATCGGCTGTACAGTTGCAGTACGTAGCAAGCAACTAACTGGTATTGTTGCTCTTGAGAGTGGCAGAAGCCGGTTGAGTGCCAGTTTGCGACGGCAATGTGATTGGAGCAACGCATGCGACATGAATGCAGTGCCACGTCGAATAACGCTACGAGGGTCGGAAGATAATACCTGATTCGCCCGGCCGCTGTGTGTGCGTGTATGCATTCCTTGCTTTCTCTTCCCCACGGTCGACGCAGATGCCGGGCGTCATAGGGAATCGACTGGGCTGCGTCTCTTCTCTTTCGAGGCATTGTACCCGATTGAGTTCGTGTGTGCGCGCGCTTAATCAGGCAAGGCAGAGAGGAGTTATCGTGAGCAACTCCAGCAGGTAGTATTTCCACATGCGTGAGCGGTTGGAAAGAAAGTGCCTGACTGGACTGGATTTGCATGGCATGGCATGGCGCTTATCTCATCCATCACTTCCAAATTCAAAGTACCTAGTCGGCACTGCAGCTCGACTCAGCCTGGTTTTAGCCGGTCGTTCGGAGATAGTTCCCCCTAAGCTTCCTTCTAAGCTTAGCTGCTTGGCTGCTGAGGTGAGGACGGGCCACTCTGCCCCTGCGGGTGGGCTTCAGGGTGGACCTGGTTCTTGTTTTTGTTAAAGTGGTGCGAAATGCGACGTCAACGGCGCCTAGCTAAGGGGGCGACCTCATTTCATTAGGTCAGAGGCTTGGACGCAGAGCGGCAGGGGGTCGATGCCAAAATGCGACTGCTGAAATGACGATTCAAGAGCGGCATGGCGAGGCATTTATCCAAAGCAAATGAGGAAGGGCTTTTGTGCATCGCGAGGGAATCAGCCGTCAGAAGGGAGGTCGTCAAAGTCGTCTCTATCGTGAAATGAGAGATCCTCGCCCAGGACCCTCCCTCCAAGATAACAGGGTCGGCCAAGCAAAAACGGTCCCAGTGTTTTTCGTCTTGGGAGCAGATGCTTAATTGCAGCTGGACTTGGCAATCGACTGTCATGTTGATCCCCCCGGACGGGAAATCGAACAAGAGAAAGTCTTGGCCATTGGCAAAGCTTAGCCAGAGTTTTAGGGGCTTGGAATCGACAAGAAAAACACGATGGCAGATGGCAAACTTCCCTCCCACGCAGAAAGCAACACAGTCATGACCCGTCACTCTGCTCAACCGTGACTAAGTGACACGGAAGGTTTCCTGCCCTACGTCATCCGACAGCAGAGCACAGCAGAACCCAGGCCAATGGAAACGGGAAACATCAAACATGGATGCACTGGACCGTTTCTGCTGTGCTGTTCACTGACCCCCGGGAAGTCAATCGATAATTAGCGGGCAAAAAGCGTTTCGTGACCAGCGAGCGCACTCGGATCGTCATCATTTCCGTGGTATGAGACGGACGGTTGGCCTACGAAGAGCCAAAACATTATCGGAGGCCGCCCATACATACAGTACTTGTAGCATGGGGCCATCGTCACCCCACATTCGACCTCGGTGCAGCATGTCAAGTGAGATGTCGGTAAGCTGCGAGTGAGTGCACCGCCAGCAACACGGCAAGTCATTGGCAATCGTCGGGGTGATGTTGATTCTTATATGTCATGGCGATGCATTCAACGTGAGGCGCAATTTGCATTTGTAGTTGGGTTTGGGGGGGCCTTCGTGTCAGATCGTCGCCGCGAGTCAGGCAGACTGCCATCTTTGGCCCAGAGTAGACGCAAAAAACTCGTCGCGCAAGCCAGATTGGCCTCCAGGAAATGAGCCAACATGCCCCCCGGGCCCAGTTTGGACAGCCACGGACCCCAGTCTCGGAGCTTGACAAGTCCCTGAGATCTCATTACTGACCGACCGACCACACAGAAGACAGGAAAGCAGCTGCAGCAACCGTAACCTTAGCCCTCTGGATCATCTCACACTACCTGGCCAGATCCTATTAGCCCAGACCTCCCTCCCCCCCTGTCCGCTTCTCCCATGGTATTTGTTTTACATTCTCCCATCCGGTATCAATAGTGCTGCCCATACACATACATAGCCAAGCCCGCTCCCGTCCTGTTGTTGGCAAGCTGGTTTGCGCTTCTCTTCCCCTCTCTCTGATTCCTCATCGTCAACCAACTCCTTGTGCGCCGCTGCCAAGCCCCAAAGCCCAAGCCAAGAGTTGCATCACCCTCGCATCTCTGGAAATCTACATCTACCTCCCGCATCGATCGAGGGGCCTAATTCGACAGTACCTGGGACCGACAAGAGATCCCTTTCGACATCCATCTGCTAGACGAACCGTTACGACCAGCTATCTGTTATTAATAATAATTGGGCAAAGGGGAAAGAATCGATCGCCATCATTTGGTTGGTTGCTTGGCATTTCGGGGCCGCCCTTCGTTGTTACTGTACGCCGCAATTGCATCTGCGACAACAACAACAACAACAATCCCGCCAGCTTCAATCATCACCGACAATCTGCAATCTTTTACTTTTTACATTTGTTTAATTCGACCATCCGGCCAACATGTCGCAAAATACTCGCAATGCCCTCCACAACCTGAAGAATGAGCGTCGTAAGTGCAGGTGTTTCTTTACTACTGATTGATTGACGAGCGAGCCCCGAGTCGGCCCCGAAGAGCAAGAAGCCAAGCACAAAAAAAAGCCAAGCCAGCTTCCCACTCCCCATCTCCCACCACGAACACATCTCCCTACAAGGTTAGCACCCGGCAGTGTGCAATCCAGGCCTGTAACCCAGTAACCCTGCCCGCCTGTGCCCCTGCGTTTGCCCTCCTGCGGCGGACGACCCACCGCCCCCACCCTCGGTTCATTTGTTCTCGTCCAACGCCGGGCAAAGCAGCCTAAGCAGGCCAAAGCAGGCCAAGCAATGCACCCATAGTACGCTGCCCACAGCCAAGCAAGGCGAGAGGGCGACCGAGCCGACAAGCATCAACCTCCTAAACACCGTCGTCACCGGGACCCCGTTCCCAGCACTTGGCGAACCACAACTTTGGCGGCTCCTGTTCCATCGCGCGAATTGCATGGTCAACCCGTTTGTTATTATTGCACGTTTCTCTTTTGCCCATTTCCCCCCTGGAACAATGTTTCCCTCTGGTCGCCGGCCATTTACATTGTCTCCGAGGCCATTGCCGCTGCCATTGCAATTGTCTTCCCTTCACCTCGACCTCTCTTTTTCTGCACCGGCTACCAGCGCGACAGGACCAGCGTTCCTCGCCTAGCAAACCCAGAGCCGCCAGAGAGCGCCGACTAGCTGCTGCTACTTGACAGGCCCATCCATCCATTGGCAGCCATTTCGTCATTCTTCGTATTTACATACGTACTACTGTTACCCACACAGACCACCTCTCACTGTCGTTATTGATTTTTTTATTATTCTTCCATCATCTCCTATTCTTTTGGCCTCGTTTTTGTCGCGCATTATTTCCATTCTTGGCACTGTGCGCCTTCTCGTGTTGCGTAGTGAGAGGGAGCACAGCCATGTCGTCCGACCACGAGATGCAGTCGCTGCAGCGGCGGGGAACCGGAGGGTCACTAGCTAACTTGAGCCAAGTCAACCTCATTGGCAGCAAATCGCAGGCCCGGAAGGAGGGAAAGGACGGGTGGAATCCCTTTGGCCACATCCACCACGGCTCGCGCAGCCGGACGGCCGACCTGGAGACGGGCCGCGGCAACCGCAACTCGATGCTCCTGGCCCACAGCCAGACCGTCCCCGACCGCCTGCCCTCCTCCCACGGCCGCTCCGAGTCGCAGAACAGCAAGGAGAACGAGGCCCTCGCCACGGCCGAAAACACCAACGGCGCCTCGCGCGAGGTGCCCATTGCGCCCCACCCCGACGGCGTGAGGAACAGGAAGACGACGGATCTGGGCGACGGCGATAACGCCGCCGGCCACGAGGTGGACAACTCCAAGAAGAAGAAGCCCAAGAAGGAGTCGGCCCTCTTCAAGCACGTCGAGCCCAAGGAGCCCTTCACCGTCAGCAACCAGCTGCGGCGCACCATTCTCGGCTCCTGGATCAACATCCTGCTCGTCGCCGCCCCCATCGGCATCGCCATGAACTACACGGGCTTCGACGGCAAGATTATTTTTGCCGTCAACTTCATCGCCATCATCCCCCTCGCCAACATGCTGTCCAACGCGACCGAGGAGATCGCCCTGCGCACCGGCGAGACCCTCGGCGGCCTCATCAACGCCACCTTTGGCAACGCCGTCGAGCTGATTGTCGCCGTCATCGCCCTGATCCACAAGGAGTACATCATTGTGCAGACCTCCCTCATCGGCAGCATCCTGTCCAACTTGTTACTGGTCCTCGGCATGTGCTTCTTCTTTGGCGGCTTCAACCGGCCCAAGCAGAGCTTCAACCAGGTCGTCGCCCAGACCGCCGCCAGCCTGCTCGCCCTCGCCGTCGCCAGCAACATCATCCCCACCGTCTTCAAGCAGAACGTCTACGAGAACGAGGTCGACAACCACGCCGTCGACGACCGCCACGTGGCCGCCATCTCGCGGGGTGTTAGCGTCATCCTGCTGTTCGTCTACTGCTGCTACCTGTACTTCCAACTCAAGACCCACGCCGACGTCTTCAACGAGACCTCGGAGAAGACGGCCACCTACGCCCACTCCAACAACAACAACAACGTCGCCTCCGAGGGCGTGCACGGTACCGTCGCCAGCATCGCCGTCATGGCCGCCACCACCGCCGGTCCCCAGGCCAGCCAGGCCCGCCAGAACGCCTCCCGCGACGGCGACGAGGAGGAAGAGGACGACGACGAAGACCCCCAGCTCCACTTCTGGGTCGCCATCGCCCAGCTCACCATCTCCACCGTCATCATCGCCCTCTGCGCCGAGTTTATGGTCGACGGCATCTCGGCCGTCACCACCGAGGGCGGTCTCAGCGAAGAGTTTGTCGGTCTGATTCTCCTCCCGATTGTCGGCAACGCCGCCGAGCACGCCACCGCCGTCACTGTCGCCATCAAGGACAAGATGGATCTCGCCATTGGTGTCGCCGTCGGTTCGTCCATGCAGGTTTCGCTCTTCCTCCTCCCGCTTCTCATCATCATCGGCTGGGGCATGGGCGCCGAGGAGATGACGCTCGCTTTCGACACGTTCCAGATCGTCGTCCTGTTCCTGTCCGTGCTCCTGGTCAACTACCTCATTGGCGACGGCGAGAGTCACTGGCTTGAGGGCGTGCTGCTCATCTGTCTTTACATAATAATAGCGGTTTGCGCGTGGTGTAAGTTTTGCCAACCCCTACCATTTCTCGATCTTGTCACTGACTCCTCGTCTAGTTTACCCCGCTGCACCAGGCACCGTAGGATAAAAAAGGAAGATACCAACCAGGATAATGCTTTCAAGGCATCCTTATAACCCAACTAAAAAATAATAAAGCCTCGGGCTACCTTGTACAAGTTATACAACCAGCTGTATATACGTCACGCTTCGATTCAGCCTTCTGTTCAGTTCCCTGTACATCTTTAACGCAGCCGGCCCGCGCTGGCCTTCTTTTCTCGCAGTATTCCGTATGCGGTAGTAGTTACTCGCCACGGGGATCGTTTCTCTTTGCGCGCGGCGTTACGGGAGTTTTTCTACACATGGCCGTGTTTACGGACTACTACACCTCTGAGAGCTTGAATGATTGCGAATCTTTAGATAATTTTCATGATGGAAAGAAAAGAGACGGCCGCTTGGCGTTGATCAGTCAGATGGAGATATACCAGCCACGCAGCAGGCGCGTTGTGTGTGCATCTTGAACCCAATGAGCGAGAGGGAGGGATATCGGTTGATACCACAATAGTCAGTGAGCAGTATGTGACCCAGTCATAGGTTTATGCAAAATACACGTAAATGAAGATTTTAATTGACTGCAACCCACTTGGCTTTTTCTTGCCTTGGTGCTTCGGTGATCTCACGCGATGTTCCGGTTTACCTTCGGCATGTTCACGGTTATGTGTTGTCTCTTGTCTATGTAGTCTAGTGGCACTTGTTACATCGATTGGTTTATTTTCATCTTTGGTAGGCGGACAGCCTAGACTGAGCTATCGGTCGAGACATTCTTCACTCATGCCGGGCTATTTGAAGTAAACTGTCTGCAGGTGAGGACTAAGTCGACCTTGGCATGCTCTCCTATCACTGCCATCAGGAGTCACGGTTAGTTCTAGCCGGTGGTGAGAAAAGCCCCATGCTCGATTCCTTGCCGGTCAGAAGGAGGACGAGTTCGCTGGGTGTGATATTTTGCCGACTCATCGTTTTCGACGACATAGCTCGGAGGCACTAGGTTATTCTGGGGATAAACGGATTCAGGAGGTGTCCACGACCGTTCTAGCCGTGTGCTTCAAGGCGTTGGAACTCATCAGGATAGGGAACGAAAAGAGCCGTCGACTTTTGCTGCCATGTACTTTACCGGTGATCCGACTCGTTGCCACTCTGGGACTGGCTCCGTGGTCACAAGGTGCATATATTAGATTCGGAATGGAGAAAGGGGATTCCTAGGCAAACGGTGAACACGACAAGTGTCACGGGCGAGTTCCTTTTTCTATCACCACATAGATCGCACCCCTTTTCTCGAGTCATACTAAAGTGACATATATTTCTGAGATCTAGGTCTCTGCTGTGTAACTGGCAAGGAACCCCTATATTCACATGGTCTGCTATGGCATGGCTATATTAAAACATTGTACATCTGGCAACATTCTCGTGGCCACATTGTCTTCACTGACAGAAAGTCCGCAACCAACTGTTTCTCCGTCTTGGCCACACTCCAGATCTTCCACCTTTACGTTTTACGTTCCAATCATTCCCACCAACGTGAATTCCAACAATGAGACACCCTGTGATGATACTTGCAACAACAGAGCGGTCTCCGGAATTGCTATCCTCCAGGCTGACACAACCGAGTTTGACGTTTCGGTAAATCAAAAAGTCTTGATGGACTCCTGTGTCACTGCATTATCCAAGGCTAAGCAAAGCAAACCGTTTTGATGGTGACTAGGAATGCCTTCGACAGCCAATTCCAATACTGAACTTGCTTGGTCGCCTGCAGTTCGGGCGCCGGACTTTGCGGCCAATGTCACTTGTCCGAATGCCGCAGGATCTCGGAGAGCTGGTTGATGGGTACGTGGCAGCGGTCGCAGTCAGTGACGTAATTGACGAATTATTCGGGTTGTCGTACTTCCCGAACTCGACTATCCCGAGCTAGTCAGCCGCCAAAGGCTGGTTCATCTGGCCAATCCAACCCAAATAAGCCAGCTCGCTAGTGCCAGCGCTGCCACGGAGAATTGCACTTCATCTACATATCTATCTTATATATCCGTCATGGCACCACGAGATACTTTCAATCCAGAGGTTAAAGTTGTTCTTGAGCATCATCATGTCGCAACCCAAGGTTCTCGTCGTCGGCGCATCCATCGCAGGCCCCATGGCCGCTTACTGGCTCGCCAAGGCCGGAGCCAAAGTGACCGTGATTGAACGGTTCCCGACTTTGCGGACCAACGGACAGAATGTCGACATACGCACCGTCGGGGTGACGGTGATGCGGAGGATCCCTGGGATGGAGGGGGCGGTGCGGGCCAAGATCCTCCCCATGAAGGGAATCGGCTTTGTCGACACCAATGGTCGACGCTTCGGCACCATTACGGCCACGGGGAACCCGGACCAGCAGTCCCTGGTCTCCGAGTACGAGATCTTGCGGGGCGACCTATCCCGGGTTCTGTTTGACCTGACTAAGGACAACAAAAACATCAGCTACGTCTTCAACGAGCAAGTTGCCTCGATGAAGTGGCAACAGAGCAGCTCGGAGAAAGAGGAGCAGATCACGGTGGAGTTCCTGAACAGCCATCCCACCACCGCCTTTGATCTGGTCGTGGCTTGCGACGGTGCCACGTCTCGAACCCGCGCCATGGGGCTGGGGTGTGGCGCGCGAGACTATGTCCACTCGGCCAACGCCTGGGCTGCCTACTACTCGACGCCACCAGGCCACGATCTCCTCAAGGGAGCTAGTGGCGGCCTCGGGCATGGTTACAATGCCGTCGGCAGGCGCATGCTGGGAATCGACGCACCCGATGCCGCCACTGGCTCCAATCGCCTCACCATGTTGAAGTTTCACCCGGATACCCAGCCGTTCCGGGACGCCGCCCAAAGGGGTGACGAATCGCTTCGGGAGTATGTTGCAGAGCAGTATACGGGCGCGGGCTGGATATGTGACGAGGCTGCCGGGCTGATCGCGGACGCGGACGACTTTTACGCCTCCGAGATGGTGCAGATCAAACTGCCCAGTTTGTACAAAGGTCGGTTCGCCCTCGTCGGCGATGCAGGTTATGCTCCGGGCCCTACCGGGACGGGGACGAGTCTGGCCATGGCCGGGGCGTATGTGCTGGCGGGCGAGATCCATCGGCACCGCGGGGACTTGGCGGCGGGGCTTCAGGGGTACGACGACCGGATGCGGCCCATAGTTGCCGGGCTGCAGAAGATCCCGCCGCTCGTCCACAGCTTCTTGGCACCGCAGACGGCTTGGGGTATTTGGTTCCGAAATAACATCTTTGCTTTCGTATGCTGGACGGGGTTCATTGACTTCGCGCAAAAGTATTTCAGTGCAGCCTTTGCAGAGACCGATAAGACTGGGTTGCCGGACTACTTCAAGGACACGTGACGCAAGGGTCTGAAGTGGTGATGGATTATTCGTGTTCTGAACCATGATAAGGGCTTTGAGAGTGACAACGTCTCATTTCATATCAGACACTCCCCTGAAACCGACGCGAAGTAGGCCAAAATGACACATTGCATACGGTACTACAATGCCCGCCAAGGAAACGTTCGTGTCTTCTACGGAAATAGTTACTCGAGAATGAAAGACTCGCCGCTCTTAACCTCAACAAGATTGGGTCGTCTCTTGACCACTGCCTCGCCTTTCTCCCGGGCGGTCCTTTCCTCTTTTGCCAGCCCCCACTCCATGCTTCTCGGTATGTCCAACACGCGCAACATGACCAGCCCCCAATAGCTCAACAGCGCATTCGCCGTGGGGATCCAGTATTTGGGGCCGCCCAAGGCTCTCTCGACGGCCAGTCCGCCGGTGACTCCCAACACGGTGTTCCAGCCCCACGTGAATCCTTCCTTGAGGGGGTGCAGCATAGCCAGGACATCTACGGTTTTGGTGGTGTCGCGCAGGAACGCCTGCAACGGTGGCTGGTCCAGATGCATGCCGTGCGGTGACACCCAGAGCGCCTCGTGGTGCGGTGGTTGTTGTGCTGCAGCTGTTCCCGAAGTCTCGTTGTCCACAAGCCCTCGAGACCATACAATCACAATGGCGAAGTTGAGCGCGCTCTCCCTCAGGCGGAACGGGGTCAGCCACTCAGGTAGGGGGCCTTTGGGATGCAAGCCTTGCCACTCCAATCCATCGTCGCCGCCCATGTCTTGCATGGAGACGACGGTATCAAAGTAGTCCCACCCGTTCAGGATGACAGCCGCGTCGGGCACCGCCACCACAGGGATGCGGCGGTCGAATTGGCGCAGAGATTCCTCGTGAAGGTGGTCGGTGACGCGGGAGCTGATGACGATGGCATCTATCATTCGCTCGTTTGGTCCGAACCCTTCGTAGTCACCGGCAACCAAGCCCGCCTTGGCCGCACTGAGCTCGATCTCGCGTGCGATCTGCTCGACGTCGTCACCACTACGAATGGGCGATTGCGCTGTCAGGGCGGCCCAGATGATCCAGCTGGCCACAGTGACGGCCGCGCCCGACGACTCGAACCACGGATCAAAGACGATGTGGTAGTACGCCTTTCGGGGCTTCGGCACCGTGGGGCGCTCGTCGGGCGGGACTGGGAAGGACATGAGCCAGGTGTTGTCGCCGTTCAGCGAGGTCAGAATGGGGCGAAGCTCGGATGGCTTTGTCATTTCCTTTATGTGGGCGTCGAGAAGCGCCAAGCGTTGGTTACTAGCCATTTTGCTACCGACCTCCTGTGGGCAAGCGGCCGTGGAATAAGCGGCCGTGGAATAACCGATCACTGTGATATATTCTGTAGAACTTCATAACCGTAAGGAGACTTGGCCATTGTTCTCGCAGGTGCTTGTGGAAAGACGTGCTGTATAACAGAGGCAGCCACGGCGGAAGGTCTCCCAGTTGATTAAGAGCAGCCGAAGCATCAGGTAGAGTGGGGCTCTAACGGCGCAGAGAGCCAACAACCACTCTCATCCCTTACTTCACGGAAACCCCTTGCATCCTGGCACCCAAACGGCTGGGTCCTGATCGCGCAGTAAATGACGCACAGGCAGCGACTCATGGCCTTAGAAGGTTTTCACCCGAAGTCACCGCTGAAATGCTCGTCTAACGTAAAATCCGATTGCAGTGATTACCTAAAGTCGTGCTGTGACATATGAGTCTGAAATATAAGAACGTGAACGCTAGGAACCCTTCAACATCCATCCCCCTCCGCGTCCGACGAGACTAACAACCTAGACGATGGATTGAACATCATCGATGTAATGATATCGACGCACCCCCTGTGTCCATTCTCCCGTGCAAGCTCACGTGCGCTATCAAGGATCCCTCTGAAGCCATCTCGCGGCGCCGTGTTCCAGAGGAAGAGCAAGATGTGGTAACGACCCATCTCAGCAGCCCATTCGAATGCCGTGTTGCCACATCCAAACTCAGGTGCAGGAGCATGCGGTTCAGCCCCAAGCTGGATTAATCGCTCGGTTATTTTCAAGCTGCCACTCTTAGCGGCCATCTGTATCGCTGTACCGCCATACTTCCTAGCTCCAGGGCTGTTGACTTCAGCTCCATTCTGCAGCAGGAATTCGACCATGGCGTAGCTTCCCATTTCGCAGGCCTTTTGCAGTGGGGTATAGACAATTCCAAGCCGTGCAGGTCTATTAATATTGGCGCCCTTCACCAGCAACATAGCCGCAATTTTCTTGGATCCTATTTCGACGGCAATGAGTAATGGTGTTCGTAAAAACAGAAGTGTTTTAGTCGCCTGAATGCGCTCCCCTTCTCCACTGCTTGAGTGCATATACTTCTCGCCCCCAGTGGCGATGTCATCTACCTGAGCATTGCAACTCAATAATCGTTCAATAAGCTGTAGGTTCTGACCCCTGCCATGCAGTATAGCGAATCCCAAGGGACTTGTCCTTTCGCCTTTCACCATGTCGTTTCCATAGTCTTCTGTAAGACCTAGGTCTTTCTCGTTTCGTTTTCTGAACAGGAACCAGCTTGCCAAGGTGTCTAAATCAACCTTCATCTCAATAAGAGAGTCAGTTCGAAGCTCGTCGTTGGTGTACATGGTCTCGATGATCAGCTCGCCACCAAACCCTTTCAACCCAGAAGGATGCTTGGCTGAAAACGCCGACTGGAGTTTCGAAAAGGCCGTGATGTCTTGCTTCAAAGCCTTTGTGAAGGCGTTGATGTCCGCGGGAGTCGCGCCTTTGCACAGCAGGTAATCCATCATTTCGTAATCTCGGTTTTCAACAGCTGCCCCAAGAGGTGTGCAGCCGGAGTTGGCTCTTGCTCCTGGATCGGCTCCGGCCTCCAGCAGGTGCTCCACCAATCCGACGTCTCTTGACATCACCGCAAAGGCGAGGGGAGTTTTGTGATACCCCCGGTCCAAAGGAAACCCCATGCCGTAGAGCGCGGCTATTAAGTCTACTTCTCCCCATTGATAAGCAAGTTCCATATGTAGACCCACGTACTTTGCGTCGTATCTATCCGGGGAATCACCGTCATCAAATAATCCATATCCGCAATCTGACTCGAGGAGAGCCTCGAGGACTGCCCGACTCTGGTTCTGTAGAGCATAGCGGACATGTTCATAGCGGTTGTAAATCGATCTCTCGGTGTTCGCCCCGAACTTTAATAATGCAAAAACCAGTTGAAGTTTGTCATGCTTCACAGCCTCAACCATAGCCTCGTCGAGGCATCTCCTCATTTGTGGTTGAGCGCGGTGAAGGATTGTTTCAAGGTAATGAAGGTTTCCAACCTTCGTTGCAGCGGCGATGGCGGCTTCGAAATGATCTGTTTCATTGATGCAGTCCCAAGCCCCATATTCCTGTAGAATTTCGACCATATCCTGGTCTTCTTGACCAATTGCTTCAGCCAGAGGTGTAGCCCAAGAATGACGCTCGATCCTGACGAAAGAATCTGCACGCGCTCCCTTGTCGATGAGAAGGCGCACCAGCTGCAACTTCCCGCTTCGAACTGCGCCCGCAAGAGCATCGCTTGGTGATGTGGCGTATTGAACAATAAATTCGACTAGGGTAACGTTCCCGCGCCTTGCTGCATGAGCCAACACCTGGTTGATTGTCTCGGGGTGATCTGAGACGCACTTCCCGCACTTAGTAGACTCACAGCCACTTATAATCCATTGAATCACGGATGTAGCAACAGAATTCTCAACGAACTCCACAACATTTTCGGCCGCTATTTCTTCAAGGGGATCCATAGATTTCTGAAACATGATCATGTGACTGGCGGCTGGGAGGCGTTCCATTAACGCTTTGAAAACCGGCAGCTCCTCCGCAGCTCGCCGAATAGCTAATCTGACAGTTTCAGAAATGATCTCTGCACCATACTCTATGAGCAAACACACAATGCGAACTTTGGCCAGAATCGTTGATCTTTTTTGCTTGAGGGCGATCTCGAGTGCTGGCTTCGTGCGCCGCAACTTTGTTTCAGTGCCAGCAGGTTGTAACATCTTTGGATCAGCTCCGGCCCCCAAGAGTGCTTTGATCATTTCTTCGTTTCCAGAACGCACGGCCAGTACTATCGGATTGACGGTTTCTCCGCGGTCCTTGCAGGGAAACTCGTTCAAGTCGATAGTGATGCTTGATTTGTTTCGAGTAATCTCAAGCAACATTGACACAGTCCTGGTATCGTTCGATGTGACAGCTGACCGAAATAGGTTGTCCGTCAATTGCTTGGCCATGGAGTCTGGTCCATTCAGGAGAAGTTGCCTCAAGTGGCTGAGATATCCTTCGTGTCCCCTAAGCATCTCCAGTATCGAAGTTTGGGAACCATCGTCCAGACAAGCAAATCCGTTCATCATCGAGTACAGCAGTGTAGCGAAATGGGCATTCTCAACACAAAACGCTGCACCAACAGTTGTAGATGAGCGATAGCTCTGCCAGAAGAGTGAGTCCGGTGAAACCAAAGACTGGAATCGCTCTATGATGCCAGGTGTTGAACCGTTGACTGTGGCGTTGACGTATTCCCCACGTAACAGTAACGCTAAGGATGACTGTGAGTCTGCAGAGTCTCTTTGGGTGGGTTCCAATGATGTATCGGAGCCAGCATGACTGCTGAGAGGGTTGTGGTTCATGAAGGTAGGCCATATGTCATCGTTCCAGATGGCATCATTTCGAAGAACCCGTGGACTGATACCTGAACCAAAGAGGTCAAAGCTTGCCCCAAGAGCGGAACTGTAGCTTGTATCAGTTCCAGAAATTCCTAGCCCGGGATCAAAGCGATTTATATCAAAGTCCGGGCTTGGGAATGGCTGGTTGAACAAACTGGTTCCGAAGAAATGGCCTTCCGGCGAATGGGCCGGGAGTATTGACTGAGGCACGTCCGGACTTCTGGGTAAGGTCTCACTCCGCTGGGGCAATGGTATAGGAACCGATATATTCGGTAATTCTTCAGGGGGTCTGCTAGCAGGTGGATGATGAGGGCTCAGGCTCGGGACCAAGGCGTTTGAGGTCGCGAGAAGACCGTCTGAGGACCATCGCTTCCAAGCGCCGCATTCCTTGATCTCGACGAAAGCCTGGCGGCCAGGTGTGAGTGCTGTGCCTGCCTGAAGTCAGAGATAGTACGTGTGGTTACGTCTCAGGGTTGAAATACCTTGTAGACTGCCATGTGTTCTCGCCACCGACGATTTCGCATAACGATGCCGGGCTTTCCTGACCCTTTCCTTGGTCTGAACCTTGCCAGAGATGACGACCCGTACTTCGTTCCCCATATCCTCAAGTCGATCATGATCAGCTAGAAGCGAAACCCACTCGTCCTTCTTGAGATTTTTAGCGATGCCCCAACGTCTCAACTGGCTTTCATATTGCGATTGGCTATGTAAAACGTCAGCGCGGCCGAGTAAGGGGCATGAGATGGATGGGTAGCCAACCTTGCAGCGAAATTGTGCTGACGCCTCATGACCGAGTCGACACATTGGTCCGTTTCCTTGGCTTCGCCTCGTCTTGTGAGGGGTAGACCTCTCTCGCAGTAGAGCTCAAGTATGGTCGCTCTATGTTTCTCCCAGTCCTCTTTGGGGATGTTGGATGTGGGAGTTGCCATCGTGTTTCAAACGCAAAGGTACGCGTTTGCTGGTAAGAGAAGAGTATTGCTATCGAAGTTGATAAGGATGACCAACGCTCGCAAGATAGGGGCGGGAAAGATATGGCCGAGGGAGGAGCTTTACAAAGATCTGCCACTATTTGGTGTCGCTCTTCACTCTTCACTCTTAAGGATGGGTGTTGCCAGGTGGATGTGTTTTATACCTGATAGCCCAGCGTGGTTTAAGCTGTGTCGACATTAGTGCTAGATGCAACAGCGGTGCCTGCCTTGCGTTGTACGTACCTCGGGATTTGAGCAGCAGGATTTGACCCCAGACTTTGGCATCAGGCTATGTGCCAAGTATTCCCATCAGGTTTTGGCACAGAGCACCAGATTTTGGAGCCTGCTTGCGACCCCTCACTATGGATTCTTGATTCGTCGGTTGCTTTCGGTGAGATAAAGCAGGCTGTGGCCGAAATGGAAATACGACGTTTGTGCATTGCTGATCCATTGAATCTCAACCAACCGTTCGCAATTACGCCACATGTCAGCTCCACCGAACTTGCTGCCTTGAAACCCCAAGTCCGCGGCCAACCGACTGCGGCCGAGCCTGGTTGAGACTTATGGCGCAGTCATGTGCAGTCCAAAACCTGTCGAAAGCGTTACTGAACGGTTCTTGCTTTTATGCAAACTTGTATAACAAGTCGGACAAAACCTGGATTTTATGCACAGTTATCCAGCTTCATGGCACTCGCCTCTATAGAGCATCGATACACTCATCATATAGACCACCTAGGTTTTGGAACTGCGCAGTTCCGAAACCTGGACTCAAAATGAATATAATAATGGAATCACTCCAGGTGAAGATGAGGATCTGTCTTCATGGTGAGCACATCAAAAGCATTGGTGCCTCTTGACAACGTCTACCACGAAAGTTGCAGCATCCACCCCCTGGCCCATTCGGCCCCTATTGCATCAAAATGCCCAAAGGCTCCGATCATAAGTCAAAGAAGCACGGCGGGAGCAAGAGGTGAGTACAAGACTTCGTTCCCAAGTGGTCTGATGAGAGGACACTGACATGGTGTCAGCAAATCCGGCAAAGCCAAGTCGGTGATGCTGGAGAGATATATCGACGAAAAGGGGAACACCGTCGAGAGACTTAAATCAGATGGATCCAACCGGGAAGAGTACCATGTGGCCAAAGCTGAAAAGGCCATCAGTGACTTCGACTGTGCTTGGGCGCGTGCTTCGGCGTCATCGAGCAAGCAAGGCTAACTCTTCGATTGGTAAGCACCCTTCCCTTTATGTTTTCTTCTCGTGTTAACTTGTTTCTTACTAGGTCGCTGGTATTCATGTTGAGGTACTGGAAGACAGACATGACAGAAGGTCTTCCAGGGATGTGGTCGCGCAGCTAGTGACGGATAGGCAGATGACAAAGATATAATCAGATGTTGACATCAAGAACTTGCATTGTATTCGGGTGTGGCCTACCTGGCCCTTTCTGTTCATCACCCATGTGATTATATTTGACAACTCCTACTCACGCCTCGCAGGACTCAGTCTTGACCAAACACTGAAGCCACAAAGTCGCGGATGATGTCCTCCTCGCTCGCGAACCCCGACCGACCAACCTCGCGCAGGATGGACTCGGCCCGCTCGATAGGCCCCGGTGCATAAGACAAGTCTCTTTTCTCGCCTTGACGGTCCTCCCCTTTCACGAGCTCCGGCCGGTCGGGGAACATCTCGCGGACCCTGTGGCGCATGCCGTTCCACGTTCTGTTGACATGGTACGAGAATATGCGCTCGTTCCTGATGGATTCCGAGGCCACAGTTGCCACCAACAGCCGGGCCGAGTCTTGAACGTCGGTAAAGAAGGCTTTCAGCATTGTTAGCATGGTTGCCAAGCCTTCGGGTATGATGTACAAACAACTCACCGAGATCCAAGCCGATCTGCTCCCATTGCCCCTGCAGGGCATGTTTCAATTGGCCGGTGGAAGAGGATGGACCGGTGTTGATGTTCTCCATGTCCAAGACGCGCCCGAATTGGCCATCGGGGACGACGCAATTGGCTACGAACGGCGGGTTGTGCTCCCGGATCCAATCCCAAAACGCCAGTTCTGCCAAAGTCCGCCCGGCGCTGTACACGCTCACCATCCTTTCAAACGAAGCATCGGCCTCTGGAGGGAGCCCGTCTCGCACTTTGTTGATGGTCTCGTAGTTGAACATGTCGCTGGTCAGTTCACGCGGGCTATCGTAGGCGTTCGAATGGACGGCCTTGGAGCTCGAACTGAGGACGTAGCGCTGCACGCCGGCACGAGCAGCGGCTTCCAACGTGTTGATCACCCCCTCGATCATGGGGCCATGCACTTTGGCTGGGTCTGTATCGAAGATGATGGGCATTGAAGGGTAGATGACACCAGCGGCACCTGAAAAGAGGCTTATCAGTACCGAATGTCACAGTCGTAGCAGTCCGGGATAATAAAGCAAGCATGTACCTTTGAAAGCTTGGTCAAAGGCATCTTGGGCCTGGAAGTCTAGTACCTCGACCAGCTCAAACTTGCCGGGCCATTTGTTGTCGAAGAGTGCATGCATCCAACCACGGTGACGCTCAACATTGCGGACGGTACCTCGGACGCAGTATCCTGCCTGCAGAAGCTTTTCGCACGTCTCTGCAGCCATGTAGCCATTGGCGCCAATCACCACCACCGTCGAGTCCAAGGGGATTGCTCGGTTGGCGATGCGCATCTTGCTGTCAATTCGGTTGATGTTGTATTGTGCAGAGCTCCAACAACCACTTCGACACCGCCATGAGGCGTGTTTAAATACCCCTTGGTGAACATGCCGAAGATTGCAGTGACGACGAACGCTGCGCTGAGTGAGCAAATCACCATTTGGATTTATAAGATGCTGCCTGTACAGGACGTGAAGGGATAGCTTCTCTCTACCTTGAATTGCGACATCTTGGTCGGAGCTGGGTGCAATGTAGCCTCCTTCTACCTGGAACCCCGAACCGCACGATTGAGAATCGCTGAATTTGTGGTGCATCACTAATCTGTCCTGGAGTTTTACAAACTGTAGTCTTCAAGACGGTGTAGGTAAACGCTCTCTCCCCATCTTGAACATCGATTTCGGCACTCGGGGTTCCGAGACTGTTGGCTAACTCGGAGCGCCAGGTTTTGGTCAGAGTCCCGACGTCATCAGGAACTCGGGGTTCCGGGTGGCAGCAGGTCGAAGTCTTGTAGACGAACGTGGACTTCGGACAAGAGTACATCTTGATAGAACTAGAATGCATCGGGACAGAGACCCCGGAATCAAATCAGTTCGATTGATGATCAGGTAAGTATGGGCCTCTCCTTTTATCGACGTTTCCAATGTAAACTGCAGATGAGTGTTCTGGTTGATAGCTTGTACCTGTGTGCGCTGTACTGGACCAGTGCGGGGTGCGGGGCATAGCACAGCAACTGTAGCTCTCTTCCCCAGCACCCACTCAGTAGCTCAGCCCAGAGCTTCGAGCACCCACTCCAATGGATCGGTAGCTTGTCTGCAGTACTCGTTCTACAATTCTGCTTCTGTTGGGAAATCATTATTCGATTCTCGGACCACGCATCAAATACATTTCAAATAGGTCGCCTCAAACTGCTCGTCGGTCAAGGGAGCGAGACAGTCACTGCCACCGAGAGCGCTGCTCCCCGACCTGCCGGTCGCCGTTTCTTTGTGGCATTTGGTTTTCGAACGCCGCCATGCGAACCCACCCCACCGAAATGGTGCCCCCAAACCCCTAAAGCCATCAACTTCCGGCCGTCGCAGTCAGCGAGTACACACAGCTCTGCTGATGGTAAACGGTGTAGTGGGGCGAATGATTGCATCTCTCTATGGCATCTTTGTCAGCACCCCCAAGAGGAGGGGTCTGGGTGGCTGATCCGAGCTGAATCAACCTTATCAAACCCCCAGACCAAACACCCTGTCGCATGATCTTCGAGATAGTCACGAGAAACGAGCCTCGCCAATTCCGCCGCGAGATCTCACTTACTGTATTTCTTGTTTAACTTGCTTCGAGGCGATTCTTGCATCATGGTCGTGGTCGCAGTGGCTGGAGGTCTTGGCTCCCTCGGGCAGCTCATCACCATTGCCCTGCTCGAGACGGGCCAGCATGAAGTCTACGTCATGTCCAGAAAGGTTGAACACTTCTCCGCCAGCACTGCTGTCTTCGAAACCGTGGCTAAGAAGATGCGCAGGCAGTCGAGGATGACACTGGCCGCATATCGCCCCTGACGGGCGAGCGCTACTTCCCCATCATCCAAACCGACTACTCCTCCGAGGACAGGCTCCAGGAGTTACTGACAGAGCACAAAGTGCAGGTTGTCATCTGTGCCTTCATCATGGACAACGACTCGGTATCGGACGCACAGTTGCGGCTGATCCGCGCGGCCGAGCGGTCGCCTAGCGTCCGGCGCTTCATTCCCACCGAGTTTAACGTCGAGTACGACGCCGGCGACGACGTCCTCCCGTACCCCAAGAAGCGCTTCCACAGGCTCGCCCGGCGGGAACTGGAAGAGAGGACGCGCACGCTCGAGTACGCCTACGTCTACCCGGGCATGTTCATGGACTACTTTGGCCTGCCCCGAGTGAAAAGCGTGCTGCGCCCGCTGTGCTTCTTCGTCGACCCGGCCCACGCCCAGGCGATTCTGCCTACCGACGGCGGGGAAGCCAGGATGAGCATGACGACGACCACAGATATGGCGCGCTACCTGGCGCTGGCCCTCGACCTGGACAAGTGGCCCCGCGTCCTGTCCACCGTCACCAGCACCGTCACCCTGCACGAGCTGGTCCGGCTGGTCGAGAAGAGCCTGGGCCGCCCGTTCCAGGTGCGCTACCAGCCCGTCGAGGCCCTCTTGCAGCACATGGGGGCGGACCTCCCCACCAACTTGGAGATTGCCGGGGAACGCTGGACCGAAAGGGGCGGATTGGACCAGCTGCGCGCTTTGATCGCCGACCTGGAAGCAAGTGTCGTTTTGGGTGCGTATGACTTGACACAGTTGACGGATCATTTGGACCTCGCCAAGGAATTTGAAGGCAAGGCCCCGGCGCCGCAATTGATCGAAGATCTGGTTGAGGAAGCTTGGGGATCACAGCCTGCCAACCAATCAATGCAGTGAAGTGGGAATGTCAAGTCAGTTGTCTGATCGCAGCAGTGTGTCTCGCTGTGCAAGCACCGGCCTGAAGTAAGGATGAATTCGAGAAAAGTTTGAGTAATTATTGCAACTAGTAGGCTTTATACTTCTATATCATCTTGATGGAATGCCCCCTCTGTCATCTTGTCCAGGCCTCCAACCGAGAATCCATGCCTCTTGGATTTCATTGCGGCGATGCTTGTGCATTTCGACGCGCCGCTTTGCGCGCCCGGCGTCTCTGCTTGTGCCAGCCGTAGACGTCCATGGCCAGCTTGACCAACGCCGGCCTGCCGTCTCGACGAGCCCGCTCGAGCAGCTCCTTCGGAAAGCCGGCGCCAGCCGTCGTGTACTGGATGTAGTGCACCAGCTCGCCCATGTTGTACCGATGCTTGATGTTGTCGCGATGGAGGCTGTCCAGCTCGGCCTTGAGCCGTTGGATGCCGCGCGCCTGCTTGGCCGCGTAGGCCTCGAGTTCGGCAATGCGTTTTGCTTGCTGTTCCGGAGAAGGTTCGGTCACAGCCTCTGTGGCATCTTCCGTCGCCCCCTCCGTGACCCGGTCCACCTGTTCAATCACCCTTCTCACCTGTTGGATGGCCATCCTCACTCCAGCCCTCACTTGTTCCCCGGCATTCTTCGTCTTTTCGCGTAGCAGATTGAAAAGGCGGACCGCATCCTCCGGCAATTCACCGTAGCTAAAGTTGGGTAGACTGTAGCTGATTCCCCCCTGGAAGTTATGCAAGTTGGTCTTTCTACCATCACCATGGTCAATCACGATGGATTTGAGCGTGCCCACGTTGATCCCTGCCACTTTCATCTGCCTCATGGCCACTGCCATATCTCGGTTGGCCTGCTCCACGGCTTGGTTGGCCAGCTCTTGTCCCAAGTGAAATTGACGTCGCTCTTCCTCCGACCAGTCAGAGTACCTGCGTATATCATACGATGTGGTTCCGAATGACACACCCGGTATCTTGGTCCACTGGATTCCAGCCGGTCCACTCATGAACGTGTCTTGATCCTGTACCGTCGCTTCGTTTGGTATGTCCAGAAACCCATGTTGAAAGTTGGCCTCATCGCGGCTTTCATCCATGCTGAGTCGCCTTTGCGTGTGGTCCTGTTGCTCTGGATATTCTTCAGGTATGATGTTGGTGTCGGCAGGAGGCGCATAAGCAACAAGCGCCGTGGCAGAGTCTTCCTCTTCGTGGGTGTGTTCGAGGTCTCGGGTATGCATCGTTTCTAATTAGTTTATATGTGGAGGCTACGTTACTTCTTGAAATTCTCAATCTCCGAGTTTTATGGTAGCTGTGTTCTTAACTAGGCATGTGATCGTTGTTGCTTCCTTATGCTTTTATTTCTTTATTAAGTATCACGTTTGCGGTCAAAGTCCATCGCTCAACAAAGGCATTCCCGTCCATTCTTACTATGATCTTCTTGCACCGCCTAGACAAGAAACTACAGGGCGTACCGGAACGCCAAGTTCTGCCCATCTGTCATGTCCAGCATCGCCTTGGCCACCTTTTGATGAGTGACATGCCCGGCCGAGTCGACCCTCGCAACGTAGCCGTATTCCTCGTGGGCCGTGGTTTCTAGTAATGCGTCTCGTCTTTTGTTTTCTTTGTTCAACAGATACCGAAGAAGAAAAAGGATTATGTAGTCCCCAGCGTACGAGGCCTGACAATGGGGTGAGTATGGCGCAGATAACATCAAGTAGAACGAAACCTACTAGAAAGATGGAGTACGGCACGTAGTTTCTGGGCTTGTACTGCGCTCGCCAGAACTGGGTGCAGAGTGTCTGTCCTAGGGCATATCCCACCAGGAATATGGCATTGACCGCGAGTTTCTTGGGTTCGTTTTGTCAGAGCTGTTCATTTCGTCGAACGGTAGTTTCCTCACCTTCGTATGACCTGAAGTGGTTACCGCCACCCACGATACAAACATGGCCCATGAAGGGGCGCCGCCAAAGTTCAGCACATAGTAAGCGCAAAGCAGGCCTACCCGGCTTCCCCAAGGCAGCGTCATGAGCAGTATCACAGCCAGAACAGAGGGCGCGAAGAAGAGCGCAGCGATGTAGCACCGGGAGTTCTTTGGGCAACAGACACGTCAGAGGTGCAGGACGGGAAACATGTCAGACATGCGACTCACCGGGAATCGCCGTAGCATCATGGTGGACAGGGTGATGGAGATGATCATGGCAGCCCCTGCCGGGATGTTGAGAGCGGTGGTCTGCACAGTGTTGAAGCCAAACGACTGGATGATCAGGCCATACTGTGTACCGAACCCATTTTGAAGGTTCCTTGTTCGGTCAGCCGACGCGCAAGTGAGGCAGATGAGAATGGACATACGAGATAGCAGCAAAGAAAAAGAATAGCCACGTCTTGGGGTCCTTGATGGCCTCTTTCGCCTGTTCGGGTTTCCAGACTTTTGTCTCGGTGCCGCTTTGGTTGGACTCGATCCGCCTGACGGCCGTGTACTTTTCTTTGTCCGACAGGAACCTGGCCTTGGCGGGACTGTCGGGGAAGAAGACCAAGAAACACGCCGAGATTACCAGCGTGAGGCCTACGTAGATGATAAGTAGCAGCTGCCAGGGGGCAGGCTTCTTCGAGGGGCTAGAGTGTGCCACGCCAAACGCCAGGAAGCCCGAGACGATCTGCGAGAGGCCGTTGCTCTGAAACGTCCAGCCAATGCGCTGGCCGGACTCGGTACGGTTGTAGAACATGGACATGACCAGCATCAAGGCGTTGGTCACGCAGCCCTCGGAGCCGCCAAGCAGGAAACGAAGCACAAATAGACCGCCAAAGCTGGTGCATAGACATTGGAGGCCCAGAAGAACCGACCACAGAAAGATGTTGGCAGCTAGGTATTTTGCGACAGGGAATCGCTGCAGCGCCCAAGAGTGCGGATAGGCAAACACCAGGTACCCTAGATTCGAGATCAGCAATGACGGGAGGGACGGACAAGTAACCAAACTACCCATGTAGAAAGCTGATCCCAGCGTGTTGAACTGATCAGCAGACAGGTGGTTGTCTTCAATGATTCCGAGCACGGCCGAGGATCCCACGGTGTTTCTGGCACCCAACCAGTCAGTGTGTTGCCAACCATCTTCCCATGCCTGTATTTCTCACTTATCCATGTACTGAACTGTAAGAATGTTTAGCACAGGAAATCCACTTCTCCGGATGGGAGAAGCCCTCACGTATGTAAATTGCAAACACGAGAGGCAATATAACTTTGTCAATCTTGTTGCGCAGTCGCCTCGCCTCCGCCGGGTCCAGTTGCTCGGTTTCGTCATGCCCGAGGACGAGGTCCACTGCCTCATCGACACCCTGATTTGCATCAGCCACCAGAGCCAGCTGTTCAGCTTCTGTTTGAGATACCTGGTCATATTGAACCACCTTTACAGTGGACTCGGTTGTTTTGGTAAGTTCGTCACTCATGATTCCGTGAGGGGACCGTAGTGGGATAGATTGGAGAGTGGCAGAACAAACCAAATAAGAAGTCAGAGCTGTGCTGAGAGACGGCAGTGGACGTTCAAAGAGAAAGGCGAACCTGCAAAGTCTTGCTTGTATCTGATGTCAGCTTGGTAGAGCCAAGCGGGAAACTCGTAAGACTGGCTAACTCTTTGATACAATAGTGCTGCTCGAACTAGAACTTACCATTTAGTTTATTAAATAATAAGATACCCAATCGGATCAACGGCCTGTCGACCCTTCTTGGGAGCAAATATACCAAGCCCAGCGCTACTGCATCAAGGGGTTACATAGAACTTGAAAAACAACTCGACATGTCAGCTACATACAGGCATGCGCTATCGGACCAAACAAATGGATTGGCTCCTGTTGTCTTCCATCTGCACGCATCAACGAATAGCTGCATCTCGGGTTACATGGTGACACCCTCTCGCCGTCAGCAGACACGGGCTGAGTAACAGCCTGCAGGGTCTTATCTTCTCCCTACCCCGCGTTTGCGACAGCATACTTCGGCATATTTTAGCGACTGGGCAGCCATAGATAGTCACGACTGTTTGTAATTTCGCCGGTTGCAATGAATGATTCCTTTTGATGATTGTTAAGCCTTCAACATGGATCACTTTGCTCCCGGTTTCTCGAAACTCCAACAAGGGGAAACCATCGTCCTTTTCTCACTGCTCTTCGTCCTGTACATCGCGGGTCTCTCGATCTACCGCTTGTACTTGAGTCCAGCTTCGGTGTTTCCCGGGCCCAGACTGGCGTCACTGACGTATTGGTACGAGTTCTACTACGATGTCTGGAAAGGAGGTCGATACACGTGGAAGATCCGCGAGCTGCATAGGCAATATGGTTTGTAACTCATAGTTTCTGAACACCAGAGCCACTCGCTGATAGCGGGCTGCAGGGCCATTCGTCCGGATCAACCCCTACGAGGTGCACTGCGACGATCCCGACTTCTTTCCTGTGCTATACACAAACTCCTTCAAGAGAAAATCTGACAAGTCGAAGTGGCTGATTAGGCAGTCGTGAGTCTTTTTGTTCCAGCAGTCTGGGATCGTCCTAGCTAATCAAGTTAACCATTCCTAAGGTGGACACGAAACTCGGCTTTCAAGACACGGGAGCACGACGTCCACAAGCAGCGCCGGAGCCAGCTCAACCCCTTTTTCTCAAAAGCCTCGATTCGTGCGCTGGAGCCTCTGATTGCCGGCAAAGTCGACCGCCTGTGTCACCGCCTTGAGCAGCTGGCCTCTCACGGGCGAGTGGTATCGTTGACTCATGCCTTTGCGGCACTGACACTCGACATCGTGACACATCTCTGTTTTGGGGTCTCTTACAACACCCTCGAGGATGACGAGTTTGCCAAGGACTGGTACGAGAGCCTGGTGGCGTCAAGTCGAGGTGGTAATCTGATGCGACACTTCCCTTGGATCCAAACTCCCCTTGCTCTGTTTCCGAGCTTAGCCACAGGCTCCACGTCGGCAGCGATGCAGGCATCGAGTCGGCGGCAAAAGGAGCTGTTGGCAAAAGTGGACGAGGTGATGCGGAGATATGACAGCAGCGGGACCAAAGGGGCACCCCAGCCGGAGCATCCCACCATATTCGACGGTATCCTCCAGGCCGATGTGCCGGCCCAGGAGAAGTCCGAGCTGCGACTCGTCGACGAGGCTCATGCGCTGACGGGCGCCGGGACCATGACGACTGCCAGAGCCATGGAGCACACCATCTACTTTCTGCTCCGCCATCCGGACTGCATGCGGCGCCTTTCGGACGAGCTCGAGGCCGCCATGCCCAACGAGTCCGCCGGCCTCTCATGCGCGGCCCTCGAGAAGCTGTCATACTTGGCGGCGGTCGTGCATGAAGGACTGCGCCTCAGCAAAGGCGTGCCCCATCGCTTCATGCGCATCTCCCCCGACGCGTCGTATCGATACGGCGATGCGGTGATCCCGCGTGGAGTGCCCATCGGCATGACCCTGATGGATTTCCTCGAGGACCCAGAAGTCTATCCGGATCCGGAGTCCTTTGTACCGGAGCGCTGGATCCCTTTCGACAGTCCAGCGGCTCGCAAATGCCGCGACAACCTGGTCATTTTCGGAGGGGGCAGCCGCATGTGCGCCGGCATGAACATGGCCTGGACTGAGTTGTACGTCACTATCGCGGTCGTCGTGCGGCGGCTGGGATCTCGACTGCAGTTGCGTGATGTGGACTTTGAGCGGGATCTAATGCTGGCCGAGGATGCCTTTAACGCGCTGGCCAGCCGGGAGTCCAAGGGGCTGCGCGTCACGTTGGATTAGGGCTCATTGGCAGGCAAGGGACAGGGACTTTCGGAGATCCATGTTTTGATCGCAATGCTGTATCTCTTGATTTGTAGAACAGTGATATGCAGGTCTTCCAACATCCGTGCCAAGAATCACGTCATCCCAGCACGCAATTGCCTCCAATCAAATGCGCAGTTGGACTCATCCAGATAGCGGGTTTTGGCATTGAAAAAGGCAATAAACGTCGGGGTCATGTCCGACCGAATCAAGATAATGCAAGATGCCAAGTTATATCATGAATTGCATTTGGGATCGCGACGCATGTCCAACTTCATCTTCAACCAAGCCGGGACCTTGACGTGAAGCCATGGACGAAACCAAATCATCGCCTGCAATGCCGCCCGCCGCTGACATGTCCACACAGCAGCACCAGCACCGAGGCCTGGCCCGTCTGGTCCCCTACTTCCGCAACCCCGAGAACATCCTCCGCGCCAAGCTGGACTTGCTTTTGTTGCTTTGGATGTTCATTGCCGGCATCATGAAGGAAATGGACCAGAGCGCGACGACACAGGCCTACGTGTCGGGCATGCGCGAGGACCTGCGGCTCCTGGGCAACGAGCTCAACTGGTTCCAGACCTACTTCAGCATCGCCTACGCCATCTTCATCGTGCCGTCGCAGATGCTGCAGACCAAGCTGCGGCCCTCGCTGTGGCTACCCTTTGCCGAGATCACCTGGGGGCTCCTGACCATGTTGTGAGTGAGGCTGCTGGGTGTAATGAGATGTGTGGTACTGACCGATTACAGCACATACAAGGCCAAGACCGCGCAGACGGTCTATGTCTTGCGCTTCTTCCTGGGCATGATGTCCGCCACGTCTTGGCCGGGCATCACGTCGCTCATCCTGACCTGGTACACGCCGGCGGAGCTCGCCTTGCGGCTGGCCATCTTCCAAGTGTCGGATGTAGCGGGCGCCATGTTTCTGGGTGTAGTGCAGGTAAGCTTGCTCCTCCAGAGGGCGAAATGGTACGCTGCTGACTTCTCCTAGGCTCAACTCTATGTCCACATGAACGGCGTGCACGGTCTCGCGGGCTGGCAATGGCTCTTCATTATCTCGGGCGCCATCACGGTGCTGCTGGGCCTTTTGGGTCTCTTGATCGTGCCCGACTCTCCCGCCAACACCCGCGCTGTCTGGCTGACCGCCACGGACAAACGCATCGCCCGCGAACGCATGGAGCGCCACGACATCCAGCCGGCGCGTCTCATCCCCTGGCGGGTCCTGAGAACCAAGCTGGTGCTACTGCTGCGGCACCCGCTGACCTGGATGTTCCTGGCCGTCTTCGCTCAGAACGCTTGGGCAGGGCGAGCCAACTCGTACATCCTGCTGTACCTGAAGGGCTTGACGGACCCCTCGACGGGCCGGCCCCTGTACTCGACGTACCAGGTGAACCTGATCCCGCTAGGCGGGTACGCGCTACAGATCATCACCAACGTCGGCATCAACGCCCTCGGCGACTACAAGGGCTGGCGATGGCAAATTTGTATTGGATCAAACCTCGTGCACATTATCGCTTGCGCCATCCTTGCCGCCTGGCCTTCGAGTCATGCCGTCATCATGTTCGCCTACTTCTTGACCTACGCCACCAGTGCCGGCGGGCCTGCCGTGATCGCCTGGCTCGCCGAGCTCCTGCGCGCGGAGCCCGAGGCCCGGTCCATCATCGTGGGGTTGACCGTCACCGTCGTATATGTCGGGCACGCCACGATTCCACTCGGCGTGTGGAAGGTGACGGACAGCCCGCAGTACCCGATTGGGTTCCCCCTGGCGGTGGCGTTCTCGGCGTCTGCCATTCTCATCATTTTGGGCATCCGCTTCTGGTTCGTGAGGAAGTTTCCCGAGTTCCCGCGGGTGGGATACGGAGCGGGAGAAGTCGTGTTGGACAGGCCGTACACCGACGAGGAAGGCAGCACGAGTTTGGAAAGCAAGAATGCGAGATCAAGGGTGGCACAGGGGTCCTCTCAAGACTCTCGAGGATAGCCTATGCAGAAACTTGAGCTTTCCAGCTATGGAGATCGATATTGCGTCAAGGACAGTGTAGCTGGGACATGTAACATATATCGAACCGAAACTATTTACACACATGAAAGAAAGGAAAAGGGAATTCCAGGTAAGCCCAAGCCTGACAAACCAGGTATCCTCTTGGTGGCGACTCTCGAGGGCCAACATCGTAACAAAGTATATGGCCGAGGAATACCTTGATGCGTTCAAGGACTACAGTCCTTGCAGTCCATCGCTCTCCACCTCGGTCCAGTTGGCGGCCTGGGCGCCGCCACCGGTGAAGAACAAGCTGGCCGTCTCGTTCTTCTGGAGGACCCACTGCAGCCACTGCACGGCGGCCACCCCGAACTCGCCGCCGTTGGGGTTCCGGTAGGTGCCCGAGTGTCCCACGTTGAAGTTGCCGATCCACTTGGGCACGCCGGTGAGGGCGTGGTAGTCTCGCTCGCCCTGAGGATCGTTAGTTGGTCCGAACAGAAGAGGGAATGGGACTAGACATACATTTGCATAGGCAATGTCGGTGGGGCCGCCCAAGAAGTAGAAGGTGGGCTTGTGGACCTCGGCGATGGTGGCGGGGTCTTAGGGTCACCTGGCCCTCGAGGGTGGTGTCGTTGGGGGGCAGGAAGCCGGAGTTGAAGATGCCGAGGTAGCTCACGAGCGGGTTGTCGCGCTGCTGGTAGGTCTCGAGGCCGCCGCAGCTCTGGCCGGCCGCCGCCATCCGCGAGGCGTCGACGGTCGCGTAGCGCCCGGGCTTGCCGGCATTGGCACTGATCCAGGCGCTCGAGTCCTTTTGGAACTGGGCCGTGGTCTTGCCGGTGCCGTTGGGCGGGCCGTTGGCGATGACCAGGAAGCCGTGCGACGCGATCTCGGTCAGGAACGGCTCGAACCGGGTGCCGTTGTTGGTGCAGCCGCCCTCGCCAAACACGAGCACCGGCAGCTTCACGTCGGCCGGGGGCTCCGTCGGCATGTAGACGGTGAAGTTGGCCAGCGCAGGCTCGAAGAACCACCCCTGCTCCGCTTGTCAGTTTGTGGCTCCGAAATCGCGACACGAGAAGGTGATCGTACAGCGGGATAAGGCCCTGTTCCTGCGCTCGAGTCTCGCAAGGCCAAGGGGCTTGCGGACGTGCAGGCGAGAAGGGAAGCGACGGTGAGAACGGACTTGAACATGGTGACGAGAGTGCGTGTGGGTGTGGCAGAACCTCCTGTCCTGCTGATCGGGAGCGGCCATACGCTTTTGTATCACGCTGGCACTCGAACGAGCGCTCGTTGGCGATCATCTCAAATGAGCCGACATTGTCGCGATAGATGCCGAGCCGCGTAATTCGGGTCGAGCCACGTCATTCTTGGCGAGTCGCAGCCGGTATGGACCGACTGGATAAAGATTGAGCCCCTTGGAATGGGCGTGTTTGGCGCCATGCGCAATCTTATGCTGCCGGCGGTCCCTTGTCTTGCCGCCGTGCACGCAGGCATCTTCAGGGGCCTCGATTCGTGAGGGTGCATTGCAGGTGGGGGGCCGGCAGACCCCGCAATCGGATCGGGGATCTAGATCGGACATTGCAGATTTTCAGGTCGCGTTGGGTCAGCTATCAATCAAATGCATTTGACGCTCATCGCTTTCGACGCTGGGCAGTCGTCATGAACAGTGTGGGAGTGGAAGATTGTGAAACTGTTGAAAAGATGGTGGCATGGATTCGTGCAGCTAGCGACGCGTTTACTGATGCGGGGTTCTCTGGTGCGCTCCCATGTCGTCGTGCGATCGTTGTACTGTTCCTAGACTTCCAACCAGATCGAACTAGGGCTTTCAACACTTAAAGACAGGTCATAGTCATATGCGGAAGCCTTCTACGCGGTCTTGTGAGCTGCGCAATCTGGTGCGGACCTCGAAAGATCCTCGGTCTGGTGTCGTGATCAGCATTTGTTTTTTACCGAGGCTAGACTGTAGCGCCCGCAACGGAGCGCACTCCGTTCCAGGTGGGGTGCCGCCCTCCTACCAGTGCCAGTGCTCCTAGTGCCCCTAGCAATCCCAAAGCCTCGGTGGCCCACCAAGACACCCCGCTTGCGAGCCTTGCTGCTCGGCTGTTGATCTCGGACTGCCGGTCGTGGTGGACGACGCGTGCCTGGGCCAGATCACTTGACGATAGCCGGAGAGACCGAGAATGGGCTTTGTCACATTCTCCTAGGTAACTTGGACGGCAGGCTTTTCCAATCACGAAGTTTGACTGGGTTGTCGTGGACAGGAGGCGGACGCCAACATTGACAGAAACGGTTATATGATACCACACATGCAATGCCGTTATGATGCCTTTGAGTTTCTATTCCATACTTGCCATGCACCGAAACAGATTCCACTGTATGATACAGGCTAATGGTGCTCGTAACATTGGGGGCCGTCTATCTCCGGCGTCTCCCGTCTTCATGAGACTAAAGTAGGCTTTGGTTCTCACGATGCCACCTCTTCAAGAACAGCGTGAGATCACAAGTATCCTAGTTGATGTTGCATCACATTGGGTGCGACTAGTACCCCGGCGTTTCGTTTCTGCACTAATCTCAAACCCGTAGCGACAGGAATAGATGTACGATGGCCCCTACTAATAGGAGGGCCACCACCTTCTTCCCCAGTCGACGTGACGAGCCTTCCACCTAGTCGGGCCGGTAGCGCGGGTGGGTCATCCGCCAGGTCCGCCCTTGGCATAAGCATCGTGTTGCTGTCTTGGGTGTACGTAATACTGGAGTTCTTTGTTGAGAGGCCGATCGAAACAGACCTGGCTCTTGACCCGTCGAAACAGCCCGGCGAATTGAGGGTGCAATGCTACGTGAGGTCACAAACACAACCGAGGACAACTTCATGTCGGACATGAACCCGGTGACCATCCCGCACTCATGCTCGGTGCATACAGGTAGCTGCGCAGCTGCTTTCACTAACAAGTCCAGCCAAGGAGACCGCACCGTCTAGAGTAGAAACTACGTCAAGTCATCTGGTTTTCAGGAGAGTGAGAAGAAATGTTGCTTCACTATCGGACACGATATATCAACGCCTAAGGCTTACACGACCATGCATTTCAGCCGAGAAAGATTAAAAGAGACATCTCGTCTGGTCTACTTCTCGAGCCAAGTCTTTTGTCGCGGCGCCACTTTCTATAATTGTGATTTTCGCCATGCTGCCATGGGCCGGAGACCCGCAGGGCTCAACCAGCGCGTGATTGGGTTCTCGGGTTCGTTAACACACTCACGATGTGCACCTGCCAATCGGGCCGCAGGCGGTTTAAAACCCTAGACAAGGTTCCCCTGCTTACGTCGCGCATCTAGGCGAACAATTCGGTTGGATGACTATTGGATAAATAGGATGGGATCTTAACTGCTGGTATCTGAATCGTTTCAGTCAACTCCGGGCGTCCTGGACAAACAGCTGTCACAATAGCGAGCAGGTTTTCGTCAAAGTCCAAATAGATCAGATGATGGCATGTCCAAGCTGCTATCACACGATGGTTTTCTTTTTGCATCTGATGACAGTCGTCTTCATTTGAACCTTGAGTTGGCACCTAGGGTCACGTTAGCGATGCACATAGCAGAGTTGATGTACTGCACTCCAACATGGCCAAACGGCCAGGTCATCACCGCCGCGTGTCAACACTCTCCCAGAGATGAGAAGAACCCCTTTACATGTGTATTTCAGCAGTTCTTCGTTGCGAAGCGTCATGGGGTGCTGCGAAGGAAGCGAGCATTCGGTCACATCAAGGGGATCCGGATGTTCTGTGCTGTTACGTTGGGAGCTTTCTAATTTCGAGTCCTTGCCCTAGACTGTTATCACGCGGATCAGTCTTGGGAAAGCCGTTTTCCTGGACACTTTATCAGCTCCGAGATACGGAGGTCCACACGCTTTCGTGTTCACGCCAGTGTTGGTCACCGACAAGCTTGATCCAGCTCTTGTCAAAACCCGTGATTCTACCCTAGAGCTGAACAAGATGTTGATTCATCATATATGCCTGGCCAATTTAGTAGTTAGGTTTTTTACAGATGACACTTTCCAGTATATGTCTTTCAGACCGCGAAGTGCTCTCGGTGCCTGAAGCAATTTGGTTATGATGCTGATCTCAAGTTCTTTACTTGCTGCATGGCGGCATACACATTGGTGGGAGAAGCCTCGAAGGCGAACTACGCTGTACGCTGCCGGCAGGAGTTTGAAGTAGGAAGGAGACGGGCTCCCAATCTTTCCCTTCCACCGTCGCCTGTGGTATCGATGCTCTTGTCTTTCACATGGCTTGGTCCAAGACTAAGCGTGTGTCGACGTATCGTAGCTGAGGTGTTACTGGGAAGTTAAAAGCTTGTGGTGTTCTGTTCTTCGTGGGTCTCTTGATTCTTGCAAGGAAGGCTGATTTGGGAAGAAAGTGGAGGGAGGAGAAAGCGCAGTTGATGGACTTTAAACCAGGCGGCTTGCTTCCCTATTACCTACCAGCCATTTCAACTTTATTCGCCAGATAATCGTGAGGAGATAGTTTCTTGCCCAGGCTCGGCTGTCATACTTGATTCCTCTGTTTTAATCATCTTGACGATGCGGACTGATCTGATATCTTCCCCAAAGACAGCCTTACGAGACTTACAGCCAGCACTCGGAGACAACAGGGCGAAGGGTAACACCCCAGCTCTCGTTCTTAGTACTGCATACTTTGAATAAGATGGGAAGCTCGGTGGAATGACACGTATCCAGCTTTGAGTCTGTGTATTTCACTGAAGACTACTATAAGCCCCCTGCTGGTCTTGTTTAGAAGGGTTTTCCATGTCGCTCGACTTTCCGTAGACGATAGTTCCAGACTTGACCATACGGCTCTCTGAGCTTGTGCAATTCTATCTGCGCTTTTCACTTCCGGGTTGTCGTTTCGCAGACAGTCTAATGGGAGATTGGCATCCAGGCTGGGGACGATGCGAGCCGTGGCACGCGTGGTAAGGACCGCAGTGACGAGAGGAGCACGGGTATATTGAGTTGAGCTTGTGGAGATCGTAGACGTGGTCAACACTGTCAGTTTCTCTGATACAACCAGGGTCTCGGTGATGGTGAGCTTCTCGATCCAGGTATTATTACCGAACACAGATCCAGGTCCCTCGGTGTCGGTCCTGCCATGCTCATAGTGTTGGAGAAAGTCTTACGCTCGCTTCCTGAAACCGTCAAGGCCTACTGGAGGTGTGACGGGGGTTCTTCGGACTAGCCAGACCAAACCCAATGATACCACAGCCGACAAGAAGATGGGGCTCATATGATTACTACAACTGGCATAGGGAAAGACTGGAGCGTGACGCGGGGCAAGGGACTACTGCGTGAAGAGAAAGTCGAGAAGAAACATTGAAATAAAACAGTAGAAGATGAAAGCTCGCTTCGGACAAGCGAGTGCACTGTGAGCCGCCGGCGAGCTCCGCAAAGCTGTGATAGGCGGTCAAAGACAGGTTAGAGTAGATCGGGCACTCATTTATACTTGTATATCAAAGTCGAAGGTAAGAAGTTCACTAAGCCGTTTCCTTTCCTTTTCAAAAAGAAGATGAGCATCTTTCTCACACATCGCTCATCCCCTGGCACTTGTACTGACAACACAACCAGTCTGAAATAATTGCAGTATGCGTCTACCTCAACTATCATGTAGCCAAGTGTGTCACTCTCGACGCGTATCTGCTTTGTTGCACCTGTCGGAGTCTCTCATAGCGGCTAGCGAAGAGGGATGCCGTCCCGTCGCGAGGCGAGCCTGTCGAGTCGTGTCACTCGAGTAAGCATCCATGCCTGCTGAGTCATGACATCGTGCATTCCTCTCTTCGTATACGCGAGTGATCCCGATACTATTCGGTCGCGCATCTGCAATAGACACTTGGATTTCTTGCATTCTACTGCCTGTGCTCCCTCAGGGTTGCGATACCCCCAGACTATGGAACGCTCTCGTTCGAGTTGACCAGACTTGTGGAGTATTGGTTTAGCGAGCCCAATAACACTTCACATGTCGCTGGCCGCGCCGCCAATGCGAATCAGTTTCGGGCATATGTGTGGGGGGCGAGTCGGTACTCGTCAAAGTAGCCAGTGGCCCGCATAAGACTCGGCGGGGAAGCGTCACGTTCTAGAACACATCCGTCGGCGAGGATAAGGTCAAGGGTGCTCAGCATAGCCTAGCGAGCGGCCCATCTGTCATCATGGCAGCCATCGGTTAAGGGAAGCGCCTGTCTGGAATGGAAAACTCGTCCATTTCACTTGTCGTGAAAGTAGAAGGTCTCGTGACTTGAACCTGACTCCATAGCCGGGCGCGGGGGAGGGGGGGGGGGGGGGGGGGGGGCGTGGTGTTGATATGTTGCATGGTCAAGAGGGACTCGACCTTGAAACACCAAAGTCATTGGTACGACTGTTTCTTCGTTTGGTATAGTGATACCACTAGTGGCTGAGATATTCCGGGTTGTGTATTGGCCAAACTAAACGATGTGTCTATGATGGCGTTGACCCGCAGCTCACAATTTCCATTTCCGTTGAGAACAGGGGAACCAGTGTCCGCTCTACAGCATTCAAGTCAAAGTGGATGCCCTTTGATGGAGACATGTCTAGGCCATCGGCTACCTGAGGGAAAGGTATCTCGAGCACGCGGACCTCGGGCTGCATATCAACGTTGCTATTCACATGTACCTTTCCATCTATCCATTTGCATTCTTGAGCTCTACATAGCTTGATTGGCCTGGTGCTAAGTTGGTCTAGATATGCAGGCCTTATATGGGATGTCCGTAGTATGAGATTTGGGCTTGGTATACCGTTTCATGTACCACATTGAGAACCATCTAGAGCACCGCCCGGAGCCCCTGCTGGCGCATCCCCTTCGACTCCATCGAGGCCCCCACCGGTGGCACCACTGGGAGCCCTCCTTGGCTTACATCCAGCTGCAGCAGGGAGCACCCCCTGACCCCTGGCCAGAATGTATCTCCGGCACCAGCATCGGCAACCGGTGTGCCGGGATCGCCAGCAACAGCACCATCACCGCCTCCGGAACTGGCAACATGCGCCCCTTTCAGCACCAGGTGCAGTACTGTCGATATCTGGTGTAGCACCTACAGCGCCGGCGTCCCCGCTGCAACCTCGCCTCTTCCGCGCTACCAATGCGTACCAGGAGAATATCACCAAAAGGGCCGGTCTCGACAGCTACGCCGTTCGAGGTTCTTTTAGATAAGTCTATCAAGGTTGCAATATACGTGAACATAGCCATACTCGCAAAGGGACAGCCCACTTACCCATCGTCTGCAAGGCTTCTACAGCTCTCTGATTTCTTCTCTACGATGGTGTTGGCGTGAGAGCCTCCTAGCCGTTACATGATTCCCCGAGAAGTTGGTGCAGGCAGATTCGGATATTCAGGGTGACTGCCTGTGACCGCGTCGACAATGAAGCGGAGTGAGTCGGTATATTCCTTGAGAACAGTCTTGGTCAAGTACACGTCGCTCACTTGGAGCAAGCGACTTTGCTGGCACCTTAAGATGCATGGATCTAAGCATCATACTGGTGGAACGTTAAATAAAGCAACACGAATGAACTGTGCTTACGGCTCAACTCTCGGCGCTGCTTTTTACATTGCTGCGAGCCTGATGGAGCAAAGCGTTGACTAAGTATCGGTCCATAGAAAGCACAAGACTTGTCCTTCGCACTCAACGATTGCTATTTCCAAGATATATGCACTGGACCTGCGTCATCTTGCTTAGATATCAGCAAGCAGCCGCCAGTATGGCAGCCGTAATGGCTCCAGCTCCGCTTATCCCCAAGCAGCATCTTTAACACCCGCGGGAATCAACCTTGACTAGAGTTGACAGACTGCTTTGTGCATGCCAGATACAAAACACCACTTGCATCTATTTCCATAACAACAAAGTTGAATTAGACAGATAGGCCCGTGGTGATACGTTCATAGATTGGTGACTGCAAGGTATCCGAAGCGTTGGAACCCGTCTTACAGCTGCATCTCTCCTAGCATGTGCGGCATCTCCTTCGGGCGTGGGAAGCTGTTGGTGAAGCATTGCAAGCAATTCACAATTTTGTAAGTGTGTTCCTCCTTTCGTCGTTTCAAAGTCGGGAAATCTGTTCTTATCATAGAGGCAATCATGTTCACATCTCTTGAAAGTGGTGTTGGGTTGGCAAAGATGTTCGGGAGCCCTTAGTGAGCATAGCATCCTACTGTCAGCGTAGCTCGGGTCGCGTTTAGCTGACTTGGTCTTTTGGTTTTTGGTACACCTCCTTTCGGTATACGAACGGTCACTGCTTTATTGCTGATCATGGGTTTGGAAAAGGGGCGAGGGCCCTGAAACAGGTGAACTCGACATCTGTTCTAGGTTGGTCTTCAGCAAGGCGTCCACTTTTGCAACATTCCCTACAGCTGACCACGGAAGCCAGCAGAGGGATGAGGATGGCTTTGGCTCACGATAGTGGTCTCTTTAAACGGAGCAAGGCTTGGGCGACTGCAACTTACTGCACAATGGCCCTGTAGCCTGACACAGCAGCGAGTAGCAACGGTGATGCAGGTCCAATGTAGAGGGATCCGGGTGTGAGTTCTTAGCAGCAGTTGCCTTTCCACATCAGATTCAAGGAGGTGAACGGAAAGCTGAAGCTTCGTCATGGCAAGGGTGTAGCCAGTGCAAACTGGGCACGGGTCTAGATGAGCTCACATTGGTTACTCGGTTTCCCCCAACATTGATTTCCAATGATACCCAATCCCAGCCTTTTCCAGGTTTACCCAACTGCATCAATCTCTACTTCTACTTTGCACATTATCGGCTGGCGCAGACTTCTATGTCTCTTCAGAGTGGTCCGGGCTACCAATGCAGTAGGGCCATGTTCACCGAGATGGAATTCAGCATAGCATAGGCTGGGCAATGGGGATAGAGAACAGACGGCATTTACATTTTGAGATGTTACCAGGGGTCCCCGCGATAGGCTTTCAGCGAGGTCCTTAGTTCGAGTAGAGCATACGACTTCAAGAAGGCCGGGTCCATCACCAGGCAGCTCGAGCGTGGACACCAGACTCACAATGTGTTGAATAGCGGCTGGCATAGTGGGATACTACGCGGGGCCTTGCGCATCTAGAACGGCTCGGGAATCAGTCGAAATTCCTCGGATATGTGATGAGAGTGACACGCGGTGTACTTGCACAATCGGGACGAATACATGAAGTCTTGTGGAAGATTGTTTCTTGGAACCATGCAAACATGGCTCGAGGCTATCGTTCGTATTAATATCTACATGTTAAAAGCCACCAAGCAATGCCTGTCCCCAGTCCCAAACATACCTACCCAGCACCGCGCAGCAACCATGCAGTGGCCATGTATCTACCATGTATCGTCACCCGAAGTCTCATGCCGGTCCTCCCATCCCATCCCAACCCAGATCAACACTTCACAGCAACTCGAATCAGGCAAGCCGGTTGCTGAGCACCCGGCTGCTGAGCACCCAGCCAAAGTCTCGCGTAGAGTCGCGGCATTGACTTCAAAAGGGGGCTGAGGCCCAAGCACTGCAGGAGACCCAGGACTCGAGGTCACGAGCAGACTCAGTGATGAGGTCGGCCTTGCTCTCGGGTAAGAAAAGAAAACAGTTGATGGGATCAGGGGATCTGAGAGGGCGGTGACAACGGTCCAGCGAGCTGTGCTGGGCATGGGTGCTGTGAAAGAAGATGTTGTTCAGAATGAGCTCGGCCACCTGGTGTGGGCGCAGAATTGCCGGTTGCACTTGACAAAACGAGACTGCGATGGGGCGTCCGGCATGGAGGGTGCAGAGACCAGCGCCGAAGAAGAGAGCGCGACAGGAAGGATGGGAGGAAAGTCTTGGGATGGTGTGTGGAGTGGACGGTGCAGCAGAGGGACTCAATATCAAGGACGGCGCGGAAGAGACGGGGGTGCCATGGTGGGAAGAGAAGTGCTTCATGATGGGCTGGCAGCAGGGTGTGGTGTCGATTGACCGAAACAGCGGCAGGTGCTGGTGGCGGACAGCCGAGAAGCATGGTGATGAGAGGCTGTGTTGCGGGAATCGGGAAAGCACAAGACAAGCGCCCGAAGATGCTTGGCTCGCCCAGGGCGCCTCTTGCCAGACAGTTTGAACGCAAAGGCGGTTCCTGGTGAGGGGACCGTTCGGATCCAAGCGTCCAGAGAAGTTCGTGGTGGTTCGCTCGAGAGCGCACGCCTCAGGCTGGAAAGCGGACATGGTGGCGATGAGGTGGAGCAGAGGGGAGAGGCGGTGGTGGCATTGGGACGCCAGCCAGCGGGCAGCAGGACAGGAGAGAGTAGAAGATGAAGGGTGGTGGCAGCATGGCAGGCAGCAGGACAATGACACCTAGGTGACCAAGTCAGTTGTCCAAGATGTTCAGGGTGTTGGGGAGAGGGCTGCGCCTCGCAGGTCAGCAAGACAGCAGACCGACGTGCTCGAGACTGTTGGGCCACGAAGCTGGACCGCTGGTCTTGCGGGACAAGGCTGGTGTTGGAGAGTGCCGACCGACACTTCCACGTGTATGGGGTGGCCAACTTGGCGCAGTAACCTGGCCAGTGTGTGTGTGTGTGTGTAGAGGAGATGGGGTGGGCATCGGTTTGGCAGCCACCCTCCGCTGGAGCGTTCGGTCGTGGCAGAAGTCGGTCGAAGTGTCGGACGAGATTGTAGCTCCGAGCACACGGAGGACTGTACCAGCAGAAGTCAGCTTCAATCATTCAAGGCCAAGGAGGAGGGGAGTCAACCAACTGAGTGAGATCCAGAGCAGGATGTCGAGAGTCAGTCGAGTGTCAAGCAGTTTGCTCAGCTGATTGACAGCGAGCAGGAAGTCGGAGACAGTTAGCAGGGTCGGATCTGACAGAGAACGGGAACAGACATCGAAACAGGCAGCGGGACAGCGGATCACCGGGACACAGGGAGATGCAGAGAGATGTGGATTGAGGTAGCTAGCTGAAGGTAGTGTATGCTATGGAATGGGGTGCTGAAGGCATGGAGCGCCGAGGACAGCGACGGCCGATCGAGAGGGGAAAGGGAATGGGCAGGCGATTGAAGCTTCGAGAGCAGTCGGATCGTGTCGTCGGCTCGAGCCATCGGACCTGCGAAGTGTCAGCGTCAAGTTCAATTGTCAATGGATTGGAGATTGCGGGTTGCGACCGGACAGCTGTCACACGGTCGCAACCCTTGGTCTTACCATCGATGGTCTCGAGGACCACCATCATATTCGAAATGAAAGAGAAAATGGGGGACGGGAATGGCAAAGATTGAGAAGAAGAAGAGGAGGGCCCGACACCACCACCGGAAAGCAAAGAACCAGCAAACAAGCGAACATGCCAACATGCGTGCGGACATGCGAGCGAACAGCAACGAAGCAATGGAATGGCAAAGGCAGACGAGCGAGCGAGCGTGCGTGCGAACGGGCAACCAAGCAGATGGGAAATCAAACTCGAAATCAAAGGGAAGCCAAACTCGAAATCAAGGAAAGCAGACTCGAAATGAAGTGAAGACAGACTCGAAATGAAAGGAAACCAGACTCGAAATCAACGGAAACCAGACTCGAAATCAGATGGGAAGCCAAACTCGAAATGAAGTGAAGCAGACTCGAAATCAAAGAAACCAGACTCGAAATCAGATGGGAAATCAGATGGAAATCAGGCTCGAAATGAAGTGAAGCAGACTCGAAGACAGATGGGAAATCAAGCTCGAAATGAAATGTAAAGGCAAACTCGAAGTCAAGGAAGCAGACACGAAATCAAGCGGGAAAGCAAGCGAGAAAGCAACGTCGACCAGACGCAACGTGTCAGAGCACCACGCGAGAAGACGCAGTGGGCAAGAGGCAACGCGCGGAGGAGCAGCGTGGAAATCAAAATGACGATGGTGATGCCGGATGTGGATGGAGGATGGAGAGAGGGAGACTGGAGCTGGAGTTCGAAGACTTGCTGTATGTACAGGCATCAACCCCGCGCTGGCACGTGGTCTAGCTTGGGGCGCCCGCCAAACCCACGTGGGGGCCATCCGGGTACCTGCGCAAGCTCTGGCAACGGCGGGCCAGCGATTGGACTTGGCAGAATTGAGATGGATTCTGGAATTCGTCCAAGTCCCACGGTTGCACCAGATGCGACTCGCTGACACAACTTTGGCAATATAGAATGCTCAATTCGGAAACCAATTGAACATGTATCTGAACATCTATTGAATCAAAACTATGTATGCATTGATTGGGTGCATTTCACCAGGCCGCGTCGGGGTGCATCGGGGTGCATCGTCTTGGGGCACAGCACTGCATCGCCGTGGTGCATCGCAGGCGCGAACCATCGAAAGTCAATTGAAATCTTCCAAGTCCAAATGCCAGGCAGCGCCCAGTTGTGGTGGGTGGCCGTGCCCGTGGCGCGTGTGGCGTGTGGCAGCGCTGGGCAGGCGCAAGCCCAGACCCAGCTTGGAATTTGAAATCGTCTAAGTCAAACTGCAAGCTGGAGCAGCACCCGCCACCCGCCAATGCAGACAGCAAGCAACTCCACGATTTCCCATAGCATTCTTCCAAGTGTCGTTTGCAATTGATTGCATGATAAATCCAGGAACAGATACCTCGAAGAATATTTGTGATTGAGTAGTTTGTCCAGCATGCATTGGCAAAACGGTTGGTTGACGCTTAATACACGGCATCATGTGAGGGTGCACTGGTTTTCTTGACATGAGAGAAGATGCACTTGGATCTGCCTCGACCGTGGAATAGCTACAGTGTGTCCAGCCCCTCAGTGTGTCATGGAGTGCATCGGATCAGCAGCGGCTCTCAGGTTGGCCAGTCTCTCAGGCAATGCTGACATTTCCAGTATTCAAAGCCACCTGCCCGAACACATTACCTCATTTCCACTGGTGCTGTTTGACTCACAGTCCCAGGATTCGAGACATCAGGCTGTGGCATCCGCATGTGTAGCCGGCGGCGATGTGTCGGCGGCATATTGACCATGGCTCTAAGTACTAGAAACGAATGGGCATCAAGTCACCACGGCGTCATTACAGTTGGATACTGCTCTGCATTCCATGGAGACAGCCAACGTCGCAGCATGTGATTCCCATGAGCGTCCATCGTCCTTTAGATCATGCTCCGTATGTGTTGCTATCATGTACGAGAAGGGACAGTCATTCGTTTCTGACGTGTCGGGTGATGTTCCGGGACTGATGTTCAGTTCTGTATCAGCAGTTTGGCGTTTTCGAATCAGGGAATCTAGTGGATAACTACCAATGCACTTCAAAGAGTTTCGCATCTACACCTTCCTCCGTGATGCAGTTTACTCTAGGGTGTAAAGATCCTGTCGATCCTGGTTTACCGAAGTTCTAGCTGCCAATGGAAACTGCGCAACCGTTGGTTCGAACCTGACTCTGCGCGTTGGCCCATGAGAGATTTGGAGATAACGCAGAGCTGATTCTGCGATGGAGCGAGAATATAGTTGATACCAGTGAGTCCGGATCTAGGCAACTCTGGGGCCCCTTGCAGCAGCAAATTCATTCTCACGGCAGCCGTATCATCAGGCAACCGGCCCGTCATCTAGCTTACCTGAGCTCTCCAACGAGTGATCTGCTGCTTTGTCCTGAGATTTCCCAAGGTTGGGAGACTCAGCAGCTGGGCTACACCATCACCCAACGACCATCCTCTGGCTAAGCGGTCCAGGAGGCGCCCTTTCCAAGTGAACGTGCTGGAATATGACACTGAGCCCTGCTTCTATGTGCAACCAGACTATATTACAGTTGCTCGAAAGCATCGCCCTTGAAATCTCCAGTAGTGGTGAGCAATCTACAAGCCTGGGTCAATCCGAGGTTGTCTCGGGTCTCGTGGCAATGATCCAAATAGAACTCATCGAGAGCACCGTATCCTTTCCTTCCAATCCCAGGCTTTGTCCGCTGAACAAGGCAACCCAACACCATGGCACGGAGACCGGGACAGCCTTGAAGTGTTGTGTACTGGTGATCTAACGCCAATATTACAATTGAATCGTCTGGTCTAGTTGGTACCCCTTAGAAAGAGCAGTCCCTTGGCGGTTTGCGAGCATGGAGAGAACTGGCTTGCTCGAGTCTGGATTCTTTTGGGCAGCATTGACATTGTGGTTTGCTTGCTAGCTGTCAGCATTCAGATGTATATTAGCCGAGACATTAAAACCGACAAACGTTGCCGAAGTGCTGAAGACGGCCATGACAGCGGTTAACCTGGGGCATCCCAATGTGGCCACGACTGTACTTAAGGGCAAGAAGGCGTCACATCGCATTCCGGAAACTGTATTGGTCCGAGAAGAGTCCTGGCTTCTTGTTCTCTTTTCCATTGGCTCTGGTGATCTCTTGAATTTGTGTGGTAGCAAGACGAATCTACATGTCGCCACTGATATTTTCATGTTGGGCGCCGTTTCAGGGACTCGGAGGTCAACTGTTCGTCGGATGCCAATGCACTGCCCTATACGGCACTGCCTACATCTGACTCTTGTTCATCGCCAGGATAGCGTCGAGAACCAAGCAGGATAGGCATACATCTAGCATTCGCCCTGATTTCTCAGTAAAATTGCAATCCCAAGTCCCCCGGCGTCACCATCTCGTGTGTCAATGGAAAGTAACCTGGACACCAGAGACCGTGGGAGCGATCCGTTATAAAGCAACCATTTTAAAATGGGAAGAGGGACTTCGAGTGTAGATCGCAAGTTCATCACGACGTCGGTTTCATCATAACCTTAGAAAACAAGGATTGTCCTCAGTGCAGCGCCACGGAAATCAGAGAAATCGCCGACAAGAGCTTGGCCAACGCCGAAGAGAGTTACGGGCAGTGGGATATGGTATCGCATCTCACAGTGACGTCTTCTCGGCCAAGCATGCCTCTGGTACTGTGAAGGGAGAAGACTGGACAAGCAGGAAGGTTGCAGCAGTCAGGACGATCCGAGCATCTACCGTCAAAGATGGAAGGTGACAAGTTGGTTGGCCGATGTCTTCTTGAAAGAAGAGCCAGACCAGCGAATGTTGGCTTGAACATCTGCTTTTCACAACCCGGTCAAGACATTTGAGGACATATCACCCCCGAAGCTCATGATCAGGTGATGAACCAGGCTCTGCACACTGGTCACTATCGCCAATTCCACATGATGGAAGCGTCTTAGCCGTACCCAGGCCCGCAGAATAGTTGCCACGATAGCCAATGGAACGGGCATCAACCAGGTGCTCCCTCGCCTTTGCCCTGTAAGTGCATCAGGTGGTTGACGGCGAAACCAGGCCCAGTCCACGCGTTTTCAACATTGGTGGCGGCATTGGAAACGATACGAATGATCAAATGCATAACACGTGTCGATGATTGCAAAGAAGATGAAACGGATCATACTCGTCGCTCACCATCAAACCGAAAGTGAGCTTCTGGTGAATTGTTGCATATCTACACATCTAAGGGAATCTGAGATGGTGAAAGGTACCACGAACCCAGGAGAGGGCTCGCTTATGATCTTCCAGCTGGACACTTGCTATCTTCGGATTCTCAACACTAGGATGCCAGACTTTCCATTGCCTGAAAACATGTATCTTGATTCTCGATTTCGAGATGAGGTGGAAGACAACTTACCGTGGTGTCAGTACACGATTCTAACTGATGGAATCACAGCCAGCGAAGTTGAGCACCGAACTTGCGAACATGGTAGACGGAAACCGATGCCTGCTGTTGGGATTGATATACGAGTTCCGAGACCAGGCTAGGGCACCAGAGCTTCGTACTGGCTGCACCGTTATCCATTCAAATATATTATGCGGGTCACAGCACTGCCTTTAATAAGAAAGAATAGGTGCCTTTCCAATAAGATGAATCCAAAGATGGTGAACCACAGCTTGAGACTTCACCTTGGGCAGCTTAAACTTCAAGTTGAAAAGGACAATTGCAGAAACCAGTTTCCAAGAGTCTCAGTTGGCATTGGATTGAGAGCTGTAAACGTGAACCTAGCCTCAGCTTCACCAATCGACATGTGCACCTTCGCGAATCCAACAGACGAACAAAGCAAAGTTGAAAACAAATCCACCGTCAGTTCTATTCCGTCGCTCAACCCATTGGGAAGAGATTCAATTGACATGAACATGGTGACGCAGGGGGCACGACGGGTACTGCCCAGCTTGACCGCCCACGCGCAGAAAGGAGACTTCGCAATTGAAACGACCAAGGGACTCAGCCCAACCATGTGCAACCACACCGCCAACTTCACTAACGAAAAGCTGACTTGCGACAACACCGACCACGCCAGGATGCCACCGATTGACGGGGAAAACAGCAATGGAAATCTGGACATGCCGACGTGACGACTTCGGAGAACCGCAACGAGCACGTCTGTCGCATCGATGCAATGGATGGACAGTGAGGGATTACGAGTCACCGGGCATCTTGCGCATCACCGAGCGAAAACCGAAAGGACGGAAGAACCCGACAAGTCAACCGCACTCCCAGAGCATTTCGAATCGAAGTGCAAGCTCACTCGCGATATTACAAACAGCAGCGTCCCTCACGATCACCCACACCCTGGCCCCAACCTAACCCGTCCGCCCGTCCGTTCCCGTCGCCGCCCCCCAGCTAACCGCTCGCCGTCGAGGCAGGCGGAGCAGATAGGTAGAACGCGAAGTGCAAGGATGGGAGAAGCGGCGAGGAGAAGGCAGCGAAAGGAAGCGAGAGGAAGCGAAGCAGAGATATGAAAGTGCGGAAGAGAGCAGCGTGAGAACAGAAGGAAGCGAGACGGCGGAGTGGAACGCGTAGAGAGCGCGAGACAGCAGTGCAGGCGCGGATGCGAAAGCAAAGGAAGCGAGCGCGGCGGTGGTGGCGGCAGCGCGTGGAGAGCGTGAAGGTAAGGAAGGAAGCGAGGCGCGGCGGAGCAGAGTGCGGATGCGAAAGCAAAGGAAGCGAGCGAGCGCGAGCGCAGGCGTGGAAGGGTTAGGGTTAGGGTTAGGGTTAGGGTTAGGGTTAGGGTTAGGTTAGGGTTAGGGTTAGGTTAGGGTTAGGTTAGGGTTAGGGTTAGGGTTAGGTTAGGGTTAGGGTTAGGGTTAGGGTTAG